>BSYO01000040.1:1311094-2622189 GCA_033239525.1 Nepenthes gracilis
TTCAGCTGTTCTTCATTCATGCTAAAATGCTGTTGATTTCTAAAGGGAAAGAACATGCTTTTCTTTCTTCTAAATTTCTAAATGTGTTTGCTAATTGGCTTATTTTAAGTTCTTGTAATGTTTTGGAATCTGATCTTGTATGCAGCACACTGTAATACCTCTCCAGCACTTTGTAAGCTTTGGATTGAATCTTGTAAGCCGCTCCTTTGAATTTCAGGTAATCCTCTTTTGCCAGTTCTGAGAATTGTTGTAGTTTTCTCAGTGGAAAGGTTTTTATATCCATCTAATAGTTAAAATTAGAAGTTGGATGTATAAATGGTGAAGATTGTATTAAGTGATTTAAATTGTTATTCAATCTCCAGCATTCATACTAGGAACTTCTAATCCTTGCCATTGGATGGGAGTCTCCCTAAAAGGGACCTAGCAACTCTTCTAGTTTTTAGATTTGATCAACACACACACATTCTCTCTCTCTTTCTCTCTCAATTCTCTTCTACTGCTTACGTATTTGTGATTTGGTGTGCGTAATTTGTTCATTTTGATGTAGGCTGATGCTTTTGCCAAGAAACTTGGTTATGCCAAAGAACTCCGGTCTGGTCTTGTCAAGTTACAGGTAATGTATCTTATCATATTAATATTCTCATTTCCCATTATTTCGTTTTATTTGAATTTCAATTCCTAAGATTATTATTCCCAAAGATTCTTATTACATAGTTTGGTTGAAATTTTTTGGATGATAATAGTTATTCAATGGAAATTTTTATTATCAGAGGAGTATGGATAACACATATAAGGAAAAGCTGGGATTATTTACTATTAGAGTTAAAAGGAGTAAATATTCTCCAGCTGACCACAATCCCAGCCACTAGCCCTCATCGCACCGGTGGTTGCCCAATGCTATGCTCCTGCTGCTGTAGCAGTGGTGGCATCACTTATCTTCGACGCGGATGAAAATATTGATATCAATATCATTATCGTTATGACCATATAGGAGTTATCGGTATTAGACACATCTGTTGTAGATTTTCCTTTTGCGAATCGAACATGACATGAAAATATCGGCCGATCAGTGATTTTGTCTTGGTATTGGGAAAAATGCTGTTATTTTGCATATCGACTAATATTTTACCCCACGTGGAAATTTTATTCTCTATAAAAACCAAATGCTATGATTTTTGTTCTGAGGTAATCTATATATTGAATTCTGATCTTTATTCTCATCCTGCAACCAAATGCCTAATTAAGGTTTGCTAAAACTGGTTGATGTTTCATCTTATTCCTTCTATCTGAGCTTTTTCCTTTGCTTGTGGTGCACTGGCTAAATATCTCATGGAGAAGGCTCCATTAACATGGAGTTATTGAAGGAATTTTTTTTTCATACATATATTTTGGAAGATTACTAAATAGAGATGCATTGATCTTTCAGGAAGAGAATTTATCAGCTATGAATACTGATCCGTGGTACTCCGCATATCATTATTCTCATCCTCCCCTCGTGGAAAGATTATCTGCACTCGACGAACCCGATAAGAAAGCCGACTGATAGAGCAAACGACATGCCTTCAAATGCAACTCTTGCCCTTCCGATTTTGAGAAATCCACGGAGTAAATCATGAAAAGGGTATGAATACGGAGTAAAATTACAAGCAAAAAAACCATATTGCCCTTGTTTTCGCAGTCGATCATCCTCATAGACAATCTTTTTTCTCTCTTTTTAATTTTTTTTTACCAATTGTAATGAATTTTCCAGTGTTGGCTATGTTTATTTTACTTTTCTTCCTGAGTGAATGGCAGTGAGGAGCTTAAATTTACTCTTCTCATGGTTGTAAGTTCATCATTGTTGGGTTTAATCTGACCTTTCCATGTCAGCCATCTTGCCGGCCCCTTTTCCTCATATTGCACTGATGAAGTATGGTAATTTGGTGAAGTTAGCAGTGTCAATAATGACAATTTGGGGTCTTATCTCACTGTTCAAATTGAATCATAAGCACCCTTAAATAAAAATTTATCTAAATTTACCTAAATTTTAAAAAAATATATATATATGAAAAAAAAGCGTGTAAAATTTTACAGGTTCGGTTCGGATTCTAACACTTTGCACCCATTAGGAGATATGTAGGAGAAGCTACTGGAAATATTTATTTATCCTGTTTTAGAAATAAATAATATTATTTTTTGTATTAGTTATTTTTAATTATGTGATAATGACTATTTTTATTTGAAAAAAATTGACCACTTAAGGGAATATAAGTTTGAATGGAATAAGATATTTATTCAAATGGCATGCTAGGGTTCTAGAGGCAAGCTCTTGGGATGTCCCACACTAATATAATATATTATTTATTTATTTAATAAATATAAAATAATATTTATAAAAAATAAAGTTGTCAAAAAATGCCTTTATTCTAAATTTTTGAAAATTATATATTTTTAAATTTCCTGGATCAGGTGAATATAATTTAGATTTTTTAAAAAAAATTACATAAATAGTGAGCGGTGTAACAAGGTATTTTCTTATATATATATATATATATATATATATATATATATATGAATTAAATATTTAAATTAGAATATCTACTTTTATATTAAAATGTTAATTAAATTAAAGAAAAAATAAATAATAATTTAAAAAGGCAGCCTTTTACCCGGTACACTCGTAGAAATTTCTACGCTCTATGCGCTCACACGGTTTCCGCGGAGGTCAAATACGGTATAAATGCAGACTAGTAAGTAGGGCCCATCAACTGAAAAAATATCAACCGTCAATATTCTATCTCTTGCACGTGTCGCATATCGCGGAACTTTCTACAAGACAAATCCGTGGTCCTCGTTTTTCACGATCCTTTCAAATCTTCGACTTAACCCTTCAGATCTTCAGCGTGAGACTATTTCAACAACCGAAGGCTTTCGTCTCCTTCACGATCCTTTCAAATCTTCCACCTGCTGCGAAAACTTCAGATCTTCAGCGCGAGACTATTTCAACAACCGAAGGCTTTTGTCTCCTTCACGATCCTTTCAAATCTGCCACCTGCTACGAAAACCTTGACATCTTCAGCTCGAATCAGCCATTTCAACAGCCTAAAGCTTTCGTCTCTCATAATCTGTACTCTTCCTCTCTCTCCGAGGCTCTACATTAATTTTTCAGGTACGATTCTCTCTCTTCTCATGTTGGCGATTGTGGAGGGTTTGTTTTCAGCTTGTGCTCGTTTTGTTGTTCAGAAACTTTTTGTGAAATTTTCCTCATTCGATGTTGGTTCTGTTATCTTTGTTGTTGAATTAGGTAATTTTTGTAGTTTCGAGTTGGATTTGTTTGTTTTTATTCAGTTTGGTGGCCGAAAATTGTTGGGAAGCCCCTGACAACACTAAGTCACCGTATCTCTTGATTGAAATCCAGAGGTACGATAACAATACGCTCAAATACCTTGATTAACCTCTTCTCGAGAAAAATTATGGGATCCTGCGGCCGAAAATATAGATCAGGTTACAAATAACCCGATCCGAGCCAACTCCTTCGTAATGCTCCAAGTGTGAGATTTGATTATTAGTAACTCCAAATAGCTTAGATATCGTCACAATACACGTTTACAAAACCTAGCACCCAAGAAGAAAAAATAGTTGATAAGAAAATCAATCATCGATGCGTTTTCCAACAGAAGGTACAACAAAATACCTAAAATTGGAGGAGGATGGAACACGAATCTGACTTTAAACAGATGATCAATGCTCTCCATTCTACTCTTCCATCATCGTGTTTCAAATATGGCCCTTGGATCTAACTTAAAATCATAACATTAGTTTTATAGCCCACACACTTGCTTTAGCGCTCGTCACACGGGATGAACCCGGTGGTGTGCTGCTCAAGCCGCATCTTGCAGATCTCTTGCAGAAATCCCATGGACACTTTCGCTTGTGATAATTGATCTCTGTGATTCTGCAATAGTGAGAGTAAGATCTGATGTGCAGCACAGCAAAATCCGGTGAACAACTTTGTAAATCAGTTAGAAATTAGAAGTTTGTTTGTTGTTAAGTTACTTTAACAGATTCTGTTGGTTTATTTAGTTTTCAATTCTGAATCTTGTATAAATATTCAAACTGGTGCTTAATGAATTAATTACGGACTGTGTTTCCACCCTCCACAAGTCGGTGTCACTGAGTTCTCTGATCTTCCATATTCGTGAAGCTGCTTCTTTTCTGAGTAGAAATTCACGTAAAAATTCTTCAGGCACACTTCCGAATTTTTTGTGAAACTTGTTCTCAACAACAGAAACAAAAAACAGCATATACAATGATATGAGACTTGTAAGGCAGTACAAGAATAAAATTTGAGATTGCATGTTATTGATTATTGTTTAATTATAAAAAAAAATTCCGAAGGAGATTAATCCAAACATAAAGATTAATCTGAAGCTTTAGTGTGTCAATGATGACACCGTTGACTTGATAGTCAGATTATTAGTGAAAATTATTAGGATCGAGAAAAATTTTCTATTTTCAGTGCAGCTTCTAATCTTCGATTTCATCTTAGTAGCATCCTTTTTGGATCTCTTAGTATTTGTGGGTTAAATAAATTAAAATAGGGGGGAAAAGAAAAAAACAAGAAAAAAAAAAGGAAAAAGGGGAGTCCATTGGATTAAATCTAACGCTGTGCCACGGCACAGTGCCCCTCAACCCTATTATTTGGTGGCTGAAGTGATGTCTTTCTGTGTGCAGCTGATCAAAGGAATGAGCTGCTCACAAAAACAAGGCAGATCTCCTTTCCCCTCTGGAAATCCCTTTAGAAAGATGCTTCCCAAAGGTTCTGATTTGCCTTCTAGACATCTTGCATTGTTGAAGGAATTCGAGGAAAAATTGGCAGATAAGCTGAGGAAACTTATGCCAAAAGGCGAAGATGATATCCTTAGCTTGCCATGGATGAAATTATCTTTGCAATTGCTCTCCCAGACTCACGACGACATGAATTCTCTCATCACTGAGCTTAAGTTACCAGTTTGTGACCGGGATGACACATGGGTTTGTCTGTATTTGGACAATAGCGCGAACTTGCTTGATCTATGCAATGCTTTTATCTCCGAGCTCTCAAGATTGAGCCAAGGCCAGCTGCTGCTTCAGTTTGGACTTCATAACTTGGACCCCACCGGCTCAATCAACCTTGTGAAGGCCCGCACTTCCTTCCATAGCTGGATGCAGCACATCGGTTCGAGTAATCCAAGGGTTGAGAATTGTTCCTCAATTATATTAGAACTTGTGAAGTTACTTGTTTTGCCAAAGCCACTTAACAGCTCGAAAGCAAGGGTTCTAATGCACGCCTTGTATGGAGTTCAGGTGCAAACACTATTTGTCTTCGGTGTCTTTACTGCTGCCTTCACAGGTTCTCCGCAAACATTGATAGATTTGCCCGTGCCAAAGGCGAACTTGTGGGCAGAAGCTTTTGTAGATCTCCAGACTTCTGTGAACCAGGAAATCCGTGAATTGGTCTCCAGTGAAAGAAATTTCATTCTGAAAGAGTTAGAAGCTGTTGATTCCATCGTCAAGGGCTTATGCCCTATGCTCGATGGTGCTGCCGAGGGAGATGAAGCTCTGCGGAAATCTGCTACCGAGCTGCAGAAAAGGGCGGAGAGACTCTCTGAGGGGCTCGATCTCCTGTCTAGGGAGGTCGATGGGTTCTTCCGGATTGTTCTCAGTGGCCGTGATTGTTTACTTTCTGAACTAAGGAAAGGCATAGTTCTCTCCTGCACGATGCAGGAATCCAAAGCTGAGCCGAAAATGGTGAAGGCTATTAAATGGATGCGAACGTCTTTCTTGTGATTGTTGTATCAGTATGTTTTGCCATTTTTTTTAGGATCTTTTTAAATAAAATTTGTATTTTAAAAATTAAAAAAAAAAATAGAATGCCCCGCCGAGCTGGAACACCGGCCTCGTTCCCTTCAACTGTAGAAAGTAAAGGGTTTGGTTTCTATAATTTTGTTATTTGGAATCTTATAGAATTTATATTTTTAGCTCTGAGATTCAATTTTCAAAAAAAAAAAAGTAATTATGGGGTAGTTCTTAAAATTTTTATCTATAGAATAAATAATTATAATTTTAATGTTAAAAAGTATTTATTAATTATATATAATAAAATTAAATAATATAGGATTTATTCGGTAAGATGTTTTTGGTTATTTAAATTGGAGAGAGGTAGGAAGGCTACGCTCTTATTTTTAAATTTTTTAAAATTATAAAAAATATTGTTTAAAAATTTAGAAGTGAATATTTTGATAAAAAAAAAGTATAAAATAATGTGTTATAAAAATATATATCTTGCCGTCACATGATGGGCTTTATCTTCTTACTCGGACGTATTAGTGGCTGCACAGAGTCTGACCTTCCTCAATTACTTAAATGGTGTAAACTTAGGTGGCTATTGATGCTTTGATTGGTTGATTGATCAGTCTGCCCTCCTGGCTGGAGAGGATGCTTTCTAAGCAAGATTGGGCGGCCTGCTGGGCTATTTAGATGATTTAGTTTACAGGTGTGGCTTCTCTACATTTGCTAGTCTATTATTTTGCCAATACACGGTCGGCTCTTCCTACTCGGATGATCTTACCGGTTTGTGCGGAATCCGTCTCCAGCCGGACATGTGTGGATTCTGCCATTGTGACGGTTCCAACGCAGATCTATGTCTGGTAGCTAGCTGGTTTGGTGCGACGTGCCGGATTACAGGATTATCTGGGAGGACATGCTGATATGGTTTTGTTGCTAACTTCGTCTTCGCTTTGGAAGGCCTGTTGCTCTACTGGCAACCTGGCTCCCTCGCTCCATTGTTCCCAATATAGGAGCCTGTACTTCATTTAGCATGATTGATCCTGTGTTGGCATATGTTACCGATCTGATATTTAGACGATTGAATTGGAGACATTGCTCTAATGTCATATGCTCTATGATGTTTTGATTGTATTCTTATTGTCATGATTTGTGTCATGGTGCTTTGGGGCTGCCATTGTTACTATATTCTATCTCCAAGTTGGCAAAACACTTGTAATAGAATATAAGCATTGTATTTTTCTTCTTTTTTTTTTTAATTACTTACTAAAAAAAAAGTGTTATAAAAATATTTATGCCTAAAAGTGAGAAGTTTTTAAAAATCATATTATATTGAATTTTATTAGAAAGATCTTTAGAATTCATATGAAATTATCCTTTTTTTAAAAAAAATTATTTTTATGGAGGGATTATAGAATTGAAGCTGAGCTCCAATAACATCACTCCGGGAGAACATGGACCACACTTCAACTTTGGATTCAAAATTCTATATAATTTTAGTTCCTACACTGTCTTTGATATTAGTGTATTCTGGTGGCCCAAACAATGAGCATGAATTGTCCTTAGTATATTTGGGCCATGTTGATGGGCCTTGGGTCCCCTATTATACTCACGGGCTAGGGTGAAAGGCCCAGATCAGTTTGAGATAGTAATGAATCCAACAACATTAAATTTTATTAATATAGTATTTATAAGGACAGAGTCTATCAAGTTGTCATTTTAAATATCAATTTAAATTTAGTGTGTTAATTAATAATAAAAAATTAAATTAAATTAAATTAAAAATGGTGCAAGCTACCCAAGAAAAACATCTTCGATTGAGTTCAATTATCTATATCTTTCACCCGATTTGAGAAGAATTTACTGATTTGAGCGTTGGAGAGTTTGTTGGGGAGCAATCCCCATTTGTCATATAATTCTCTTGTTTTCTGTTGTGTTGTATAGGATTTAAATTTAGAATAATAATGGTTAGATCAGATCCAGTTCAACCTGGATCCGAAAATACGAGTAAATAACAATAATGGTAATTTGCCTTATAAATATAAAATAAAAATCAAAATTCAATTACATTAAACACAAAAAATAAAACTTATTGAACTTAATAAATAATCAATGAAATTAATAAATTTTCTAATAAAATCTCGCTTACTTCATGTTGATGTTTGACGCAGCCATTTGTATTTGAGAAACTTATCCAACAATAATTCATCAAAAATAGTTAAGAAATTGAGATATTAATTTTATATAAATATTTTATCAAAATAATAGTTTATATTAATAGACCTTGTTTATTTAGAATTCAATTGTAATAAGTTATTAATGTTATATAACATCGATAGGTGAGTTTGATTGCTAGTTATTTGTAGCAGTTCAATTAAATTATATTTTTATTTACCCTAATTTATTATAAATACTTTTTTTTTATGAATGACTGATGTCATATGTGTTTGATGGGTATACTGAAAAAGGACTGACCCAAGGTTAACGGAGGTCCAAAACAGTTTGCTAGACGGTTAACTCAAAAAAGGCCTAACAGGAGACGCAGACCTAAATCCTGAAAGGCCCAAGATAGTCTAGACCTCAGCAGACGGCCAACTCGCATACAAACGGTCAACTTGAGCGTTGAGTGGATGTACTGTAGCGGCAGGCCCAAAAATGTTTTTTACGGGCCTAACCCACTTGAGCCTACGATCCAGCAGACGACCAACAACGGCTCTTTCAGCACCTTCCATGATCTCAACCAGCACCCAAAAATGACATTGACAAAATCAACGCCCTTCCCATAAGGAAGGCGTCAGATTTTTTCTAATCTCTTGCAAATTGAGACTCTCCAACGGTAAAATACACAGGGGGAAGGTGGACAACTTGAAAAGCCATTGACCGCCACGGAAGGAACCAATCTCAACCAGTTAGGCAGCTGGCGCCTCCCTGTAGAATGAAGGCCAACCAGAATAACGTAGGGAATCACGCCTTCCAACCAAGGAAGATCGCCCTACCATTTTTTAAGTAAACCCTAAAATTCTCATTCAGGGGACACGAAAGCTCTTACAGATAAAGTTCTGACTTACAGACAATCTCTTACATACACAAGCTTACTTACGCAGACTCTGACTGAGGCAAGCTCTGATACACAAAAGACGAACTCTTACTTAGACAACGAAAACACTAACTCAAACAAACCAAGCCCTTACTAAGAAAGACGCCCACGAACGCTTACAGAGTACTGGATAGAGGCCCATCGTCTCTTCCATTCTACCCAAGCGTTCAACCTCCAATCCCATCAAAGGCCTCCAAATTCCCGGAGACCTATTTGGCTTTCCGAGAATCGTTCTCTGAAACTTTCACGCTTTCAGAACTTCGCTTCTTCACGTTCTCTGTGAGTAGGAAGCAATAGCTTACGTTCTCAATAAGCCAACACTCTCGACGGATCAACTCGCTCTTTCCCTCTCTTGCTTTCCAGTTTACCTTCCCTACTTAAAAGGTTTCACTGATTTGAGCGTTGGAGTGTTTTCGGTGGGATAACTTTTCGCCAACACACTGACCTCTTATTCATTTTAGTAGTGTGCATGATTCAAACTCGGTGAACGAAACCGGGTCAAGTAATTCAGACGAATCTAAATATGTTCAAAGTCAAATCCAGATACGCATCAATATCGATATTTGGAGTGATTTTTAGGTGTGCCAAATTTCAGGCCCTGTGAATCATGATATTTATAAATCATATCCCGATAAGTAAATTAGGTTTTTGATCAAAAAGGGTAAATATAAATTTTGAATAATTAATAATTTTAAATGTGCTTAAAAGTAATTAAAAATTAAATAGTTAATAATTAAATTTTGATATTTGGGAGGTGATATAAGTAAATTCAGATATATAATAATAAGAATTAATCAACTAAGTAAAAAAAAAAAGGATAATTTAAAATTTAAGAACTATATTCACTCTCTAATAATAAAAAATAAATTTATATAATTAACTTTACTTTAAATAAGACATATCTTTATTTTGCTGTAATTGCTACACACAGACATAGCGAAAGAACAATTATAGAGCAGTAATTATTATTTAAAATAAAATAAAATAAATGTTATATTATTAAGTTTACATAGATAAATATTATTTTATTAGGAAAAAATACTTTAATTATTTATTTATTTTTATTTTTGTAATAATTATAATTTTTTATTTATAACAAAACACTATTAATTTATTATTATTTATTTTTATTTTTGTAATAATTATAATTTTGTTTTTAAAAAAATGAATAGTGTTTTTATAAATTTTAATATTATATAACAAAAAAGAAATTATTTCAATGCTCATCGGGGAAGACAGGCGGATCCGGAGACGAGATCTTGGAGTACGGAAACAACACGGCTATACACGTGTCGATCACGTGTCATCGGATCAGGCATAGCGCGTCCCATGCCCACGCGGCACTATAAAATCCATTCGATTTTGCTTCACAGAATTCTTGAGCTCCCGCTCTCTCTACTGATCGGCGTTTTGGAAAAGAGAGAATGGCGAATTTCGTAGACAAGGCGAAGAATTTCGTGGCGGAGAAGATCGCAGAAATTCCGAAGCCAGAAGCCAGCATCGAGGATGTAGATATCAAGGGCGTGAGCGGCGATGGAGTGACCTATAACGCTAAGGTTGGCGTGAAGAACCCTTACGGCCATTCCCTCCCTATTTGCGAGATCTCTTACACCCTCAAAAGTGCTGGCAGGTTCGATCTGCAATTTCTTTATCACTTCATCGTTCATTCTCCTTTCAGTAGATCTGTGTGATTTTTCTGATCTTTTGATTTTCGTAAATAATTTAATCACCTGTGATCTTTATCGTCTTCCATTTCATAGGATCATGTTTCGTGTCACTTGTTAATATCAATGTTCTTTTCTTCATTGTTGGCCTTTCGGTGCTTTGGTTCTAACACGTTTCATTTTCACTTGAAGCAATGAAGCTTCGATCTCTATGAGTACGATGAGAAAAAGTTGATGAGATGAATATGAGTGATAGTGACATAGTTTTCTAACTTGGAGTAAAAAATTGTTTTATATCTGAAGACTGTAGTGGAGTACTCTCTCCTGTTTGCCCACTTTGAAGTACAAATGACTCGGAAATTCAAGTCTCTTCTTAGTGATGTAATTGCAAATTCAAAATTTTAAGGTCTCAAAAATTCAATTTCATAGGCTAAATTTAAAAAATGCCAATTGGTTTTTCTCCTGAAAATAAAAGAGATGTGGGTAAAAAAATGCCGAAAATTACTTGAGAGATTAAGTACTATGAGAATTGGCTGCTTAAAATCTGAAAATTTATGCACACAAAAATTTATTCAGTCCTTGTGCTTGAAAGTAGTTGAATGCATGATTTAGTAAACCTAAAATCTGTCTCTGCAACTAGACTTTATTAAAGGTGACTGGACGTAGGATATTCTCTAATGCTACATCACTTCCATGGATGCTCAAAAACTAATTAAATGTGGAGATGACATTTCTTATGACATCAACATAAATAGAAGCTGCAACCCCATTCTTTATTCTCTATCCATTTTATTGCCACATTACCTATGTCCTTTCTCCCCCAAAAGGAATGGTGCCTGGTAAAAATGCTTTGTATATCTGGAAACTCTCATCACCTTGTCAATATTAACGCATACACGAAACTATCAATGTCAATGTCATGGTTTCCTATGGAGAAGACGGCCTTGACTGTGTCATCCCCCTAAAGAAAGAAAAAAGCAAGATTACCTTGTTTGCCATGCCTTTCTTTTGCTGAAACCATCGAAATCTTCTCTCTAAAAAAAAAAAACAAAAACCACAATTTTGATAATTTTTGAATGTGGCTTACACAAATATAGAGAAGCAATGCAATTTATTAACTGTATCTGTTAAAGCGTCTGCATTGCCAATAATGAATGCTACATGGCCATTATTTGGACACTTTTCACTCACTTATCATGAGCTAATAAGCGTCTAATCCATAATTTAATACAGTATCATCTGTTAACATAGAATTATTGAACAAAATATTTATCAATATATATCAGAAGTGTCCGATGAATAATATTTCTTAATATTATAATAAAATAGCAATATGTTGTAGTACTGGCGACATATTCGATATATTAATTGATATTTAAACTATCAGTTAATATGCATGATATTTTTTTAATGTTTTGTTGTTATATCAATTGATATTTTTTTACTAGATTTTGATTCAAAAAGATATTTTACGTATTTTGAATATGATAGTTACTACGATACTAATATTTTTATCATAGTATGAAATGCATAGGTGAAATAACATCTCTAAAAGGTGTTTGAAGGGTATCTAAAAGTTATCTATCAAACATTTCTCAATCTAAAATCCCTCCCACATTCATGTATGTGCAAAATCAATATGAATAGCAGTTACTAATTTCCTGGGTGTGAAACATGTACGCAGGGTGATAATGTCAGGAAATATGCCGGATCCTGGCTCACTTCCCGGGAACGAGACGACAATGCTCGAGGTGCCAATGAAGGTGCCGCACAGTGTAATAGTGAGCTTGGTGAGGGATATAGGTGCGGACTGGGACATCGATTATGAGCTGGATTTGGGTCTCACGATCGACCTCCCGATCATCGGAAACTTCACCATTCCACTCTCTACTAAGGGAGAGATCAAGCTTCCCACCCTCAAAGACATCTTCTGAAAAGCACCTATGCAAAATGTGGGTAACTTTAATACAACGAATCCGTTTTGTTGTACCTTTTCTTTTTTTAATGATCATGCAATTTTTTCACTTGCATTGTAACTTTTACCCCCTCCCTCTTCTGGGTGAAGTCTCAACTCTTTGATAATTTGTCTAAGCTGAACAAAACATGATCTCTGATTGATCTGTTGTTAAAATAACTATTTCTTTGATGTTTTTCTTTTTCTATTTTAAATTTTTTAGATAGCTATTTTGGTTTGTTTTTAAGTACAAAAAATTAGTATTTTCTATATTCATATGATTCCTCACTACTCTTATTCTAAACTGTGCCTACTAAGTAAGACTTCTTAAAAAGAGTTAGATTTCAGATTGTTAGAAATTTTGAGACATATTTGAAATAGAACATGCATTTTTATGTATTATTACTTCCTATATACATTTTAAACCATCAACCATTCATGCATACCTACTACCAATAGACTTGTTCATATATCACTAACTCTGTTCCTCTTCTATTTAGTCTCATTCTGAAAATTTAGTCTAAAAGTTACTGTTACCTAAGATAAATAGTTTCAAAATGGTTGGTGAATATGATAATTGCATTATAAATTTATATACGAAGGAGATCTTCACATCCACGGTACACAAGCACGAGGAAGTCAATCATGTGGTTTCAAGGTTGGCAGCCTTTAAAGGAGATTTAAAGGATGAGGGAATATTACGAATCTCATATCGTAAAGTTTGAGGTAGAATCTTCAATTTATAAGTTTTGAAAACTCTTTCTTCATAGGGCGTCCTTTTAGGGTGGACTCTTTTCCTGGACTTGTACTCGCATCATTTTCTCGATAAAAAAGATAGGATATTTCATTCTAGATTAAGTCATCTATGCATTAGAATCAATAAGATATGTGATTGTGCAATAGGAGATGGCTTTAAACTAAGGAGTTGGTATTCAAAATCATTCTTTATCCTGTCGCTACAGCGAGCTAAAGAGCAGCAGCGTAAATCATAAGGAAAAAAAATCATGGGACAGAAATATCAGCATTGTACTTTACCTACAAAAAAGGTCATTCCTTTTGTGGGATATGCAATTTTTGGATTGCACATTTAATGTCCTTCCCTATTAAATAAATCTTGACACGGTCATTAGTTTTTTTATTATTTATTTTATTCATTATACCATTATTTTTTAATGCATATAGTAAAATAATATAGCTAAGCATCCTCATAAATATAAAATGAATAACTTTAAGATGTTCACCAATATATAACATGCATAAAAATTACAATATTTATATAGTAATTTTGCAAATAAAAATATAAATTTGTACCTCATAAAGCATAATGACACCCTATAAAATATAAAACACTATAAAGAAATTGATCAAACCAATTTAAAAATAATTTAAACTATTGCTAAACTGGTTTAATGGTCAAAATTTGATTCATCATATCAATATTAATGCATATTAGATTTGAATTGTTGATGGATTTGAGTGCTGCTAGGTCTTTGGGTAGAGTTGAAGTGGGTCTCAATCTCCGTATTTATTGGGTTGGATCCTGCACACTATAACTAAAAAAATGAGAGGACAGAGGATTGGCGGGACTTGCTCCTCAATATATCATTTGATATTTAAGTCAATAATCATTCTTATGAGATAAAAGATATAAGGACAAAATGTATGGGAAACAATGCAGGGATAGGAGATTTTTGAATTTGACTTGAAGGTTGCGCTTGCCGTGGACCGGTTTTGTGGCGGTGTACTTGTGAAGAGCGACTTTGGGGAGGTGTACTTGTGAAGAGTGACCCTAGTGTCGTGGAGGTGAGAATTATGAGAAAATTCTTGGGGCTTGGCAGACAAAAAGAAAGGAAAATGGCGCTTGAGGGTTTGGTTAATTGTGCCTACAAGAGTTGATGTGAGCACTCAAGAGACCCTACCTTTGGAGTCTATTACGAGAGCCTTTTATAGCCCTGGAACCCTCTTAGCCTTACTTGAACAACAAGATTGGTTGCTAACTGTATGAGGAAAGATTTTGCCAACTAATAAGGAGGTTATTGGTACTAATGATGACAACCGTGATCGGTCGGGGCTGCATCCGACAAATTGGAGGATCACTTTTAGTTAATAGAGATATTGACCGTCCTCTCGGCTAGTGGGTTGTATTCCTTCTGGGTTAACTGCCTTTAAAATTGGCCCATTTCTGTCGTTCTCATAAAAAATGATAATTATACTTTTAAAATACTTACTAGTTCAATGTTTTTTAATTAATCCCTATTTTTTTTTCATGTATTAGAATTTTTTTTTTTAATGATTAAGATATATTATTATGTATGAAAAATTAAAATTAAATAAATATAATAAAATATTTACAATTAAGAGAATAATAAGAATTTGATATTTACAATTTTACACACACAGCCTAGTGAACCAGTTACGTAAATTCTTCCAAAATATAAGGGTGTAATCGTCTTTGGTTCTATCCAAGATTCCGTATCCTTCCATAACCAAAAGCTAGCGAAACCCGTGGAACACAATCCATAAAACTAGGTTTCAGGCCGCTCCGCCGCCGTAGAAATAGCCGTCGTCATATCTAGGTTTTGTAGACAGAGAGAGTCGGAATCGTAGATGCCGAAGAACAAGGGAAAGGGAGGTAAGAACAGGAAGCGAGGAAAGAACGAGGCCGACGATGAGAAGAGAGAGCTAGTCTTCAAGGAAGACGGACAGGAATATGCTCAGGTGCTTCGTATGCTCGGAAATGGCCGTTGCGAAGTGATGTGCATTGACAACACTAAGCGGCTCTGCCACATCCGTGGTAAGATGCACAAGAAGGTGTGGATCGCCGCCGGTGATATTATTCTCGTCGGTCTTCGTGACTATCAGGTATAGTTTCTTCCAGTTAGTTTTAGCGAATTCGCTGCTGTGCTGATTGTTTTCTGACATCGCTAAATTTTCTGATCAATTTAAATTACGCGTGCGAATATTGGTACGCTTATGATTAATTTGCGTTGATATTGTGATATCTCTGGTAAAATCTTCATTCTTCCGTGTCTATTTCTTCGGATGATGTGATGTGATTGAAAGATTCTACCTTATGTCTTAAGATGCTCATGTTCATGATATCATTTATCTGTGAGGGGATTTTTTTTATTTTTTTGGCTGGTAGATGATATCTGGATAAAATAGTCAGCTCCAGTGTGTGGATAAACTCTGAGGAATCGGCATAGGTACCGAATTTTAGAAATTTTTGTGATGTTTGGTGGGGAACTGAAAAATTCATTGAATTCAAATGAACGCATGCTTGTTTGTACCTTGATGACATAATTGCGCTAGTGATGGTCTTGGATATTGTAATTCATAACGTTTCTTAATTTTATGTAGAAGTTAAGATTTTGAACTGCTCATTTGATTGTTATATGGAGATTATTATGTGCTTGTTTATTTGATAGTCCAGAAACATGAAAGGAAAATGTTTGAGAACTTAATTGCTTTTTCATGGTTTTGTGGGCTTTCGTCTAGTCAATTGAAGTATTTATAGGTAGTTCTTTATGCATATGTGGAAAACAAAGTTGATCCAAAGAGCTATAGAGCAAGCTCTTATCAAAGAATCTGAATCTCATGCATCATAAGCACAAATAAGTAGTTGTAGGATTATGATATCTCTATGGTTTATCCTCCGACCTCTAAGTCATTTATCGCATTACTCAAACTAGAATGAGGAGATAAGTATAGGGTCGTATGGAGGCTTGGCTCCGTGCCCTAAAAGGCCCTCGAAGAAGAACATAAGAGAGTGGTTCTAAGGATTTATCACCAAGAGCAGAAAAATGATATGTTAGTTCAAATTATCAGAAGTTGACTCTGTGTGTTTCACTCAGAATGAGGTGGAGAAGATGACAGATCTTCCTTACAATATTTTCCCGAAGTGTTCAAACATTCACTGAACTTTAGTTGGGTATTTGTGGGACTTGTGTCTAGGAAGACTTTGGAACATGGGGATTTTCCGGATCCTCTTGATTTATTGGCCTTGATTGCTACTTCAGTGATTGTGGCTATAGTGGAGGCTTAGTGGAGTGCTTGCCAATCATCAGTCAACTGACCAGCTTCTAATTTGCAGTTTCCTTATTGATGATAACTTGGCAAGCCAGTTGATGAAGGTCCCATGGTCACGGGTAATGGTCCTATAGGGGCCCATTCTGACACCTTGGGCCTTTTGACATCTTAATCATTTTGACATCTCAACTGTTCTAACATCTTGGACCTTCCGACATCCTAGTCCTTCTGACATCTGGCAATTGGATCTTCCTGGTTCAGCTATCCATTTCGTTTATGGACCCATCACTTATCTTTTACATATGGAACATTTATGCTTCTGCTACTGAAATTGCAGATTTTAATTGTGTTGTAAATGTTGCTCCCTTTGCCACTGTTACAATGTTCAAGTATTTCCTCGAACGGGGCTACATCTCTGAGCAGATATTGTTTTGTATATGTTGATATATTGATCTTTTGTCTGGTCACCGAAAATCCTCATTCGCTTTTTTTTTTTTTGGTTCAACCTATTCTTATTTTTGCAACCAAAACTTACTTTGTATGAATTTCTTCTATAATTGACAAATTCGGGCCTCTGATTTCGAGGCTAAATTAAATTTACCTTGTGGACTCATTGCTAATAAATTTATTGATCTCGCTACGTGTATCAGTTTCTGTATGTTTCAATTATGCTTGTTTAGAGATCAAAATATTGGTAGATACTAGATTTTTAAGCTGATCAGTCTGGAACCAATTTTGATCCTTCACTTACTACTATGCTTTGTTTGCATGGATAAAATATTTGTATTAATATCGGTCGCAAGCATAACAACATATTGGGTGCAATATTCTTTTGCAAAGCATAATAAAAATGAATTGGGTCAATACCTACATACTGGCAACATGTCGAAATTCCCTTGCAATATCAGATAATATTAGTATATGGGGTCCATTACTAATATATATCGTCCAATTTTTATGTACTGGCTGTTACAAGGCCATTAAGTGGCATCTATGTTGTCTATAGATTTCTTTTGATGAGTATGTTATTTTTTGAACTTGTTATGCCAAACTAGGATTAATATTGCATCTGGGTGTTGAACTATCATCCATATACTATCAATTTTTGCTTCTTAATCTTGTTTGGCGGCAGCAGGACGATAAGGCAGATGTAATTCTGAAGTACATGCCTGATGAAGCGAGGTTGCTTAAGGCATACGGTGAGTTGCCGGAGAACATCAGGCTGAATGAAGGTATTGCTGGAGGTCTTGATGAGGAAGACGATGGTGCTGGTGATGATTATATTGAGTTCGAGGATGAGGACATTGATAAAATATGAACTGTGAACTTGTCATGCACGTGGAAAAATGTTTTGAGGACACCCTCCTGCCACTTTGAGATATTTTCAGGTAATGTAATGTCTATTTATCTATCTATATATATATATATATATATATATATAGATAAGATGTTATATGATTAAATGTGCTCAAAGAAAGATGCATGCATGTATTGATATTTGGTTGGTTTTCTGTTCGGACGTTTCGCTCATAAATAAAAGCTCCGTTTGATGTTTTTGGTAAAGATTATTGTGTTTTTGAATAATTGTTACTGAATAAGTGGGAATAATTAATATTCTAGGTTGTAGTATTCATTATTCTTGGTCACCCACCTCGTAACTATTTATTATTCTAGGTGGCGGTGGGTGGTGGCACCACCTCTCGCCTTCACTGGTCATTGTGAGCCACCACCCCAGAGCACTATTAACAATTATTAGTTATATACTGATAGATATTTGCTGCCTTTTAGTTAATTAAATTGGTAACCCAGTTTAGTATTAGATATTGAAATCTATAGTTTATTAAATTTGGCATGTAACCCAGTTTACTAACATATTATTTAATATTATATGTATTATGTTATATTTTGTGATGGATTGAATTGTGCATAGTAAATTTGTAATTATTGTCTCGTGACTAGAGGATGTCCAACTGCATGGCTGTAATTTTTTTTTTCCATTATTATATTAAAAATCGGTTGGAAATTAAAATTTTAAAATTATTTTAATTTTGTTAATATTAAGTTTAGTTTTATTAGAAATATTACCACATAGATCATAAAATATATGGATTTAAAATTTTAAAAAGGAAAAAAAACAAATAGTCCGTACATATTTATTATGTCTATATTTTTATTGTTGGGTAGTTAAAATATGATTTATATGAAATGGCATAGTTTTACCAATATTAAATAATTTAAAATTTGTCAAAATCAAACTTAATATATTGCTTTGATGTTAAAAATATGTGAAAAATTTATATAAATTATATGAATTTATATTTCTAAAAACAAAGAAAAAAGGAAATAGTAAATGCATTTGGACCCTATCGGAAGTTTAATCCTTGGATAAAAATTTTAATAGTAAAATTATAATTGATATTAAATGACATGATTTTATAACTATAGACCAAAATTACCTTCAAATAAAATTAATTTAAATTAAAATAGAAAAAAACATTTTAAATAGTTCTGTACAATATCATCGGTCCTATCACATAAACTAATCTCCAGACCATACAATCATACATCCAATAGTACCCAACAGTAAGTTTTTTTTTTTTTTTGGTAAGTAAGTGTGTATTTTAAATTTAAGGGAGAAAATAAATTTACAAAAATTATATTATAACCCCAAGTTTTTTGACTTGAAGTTAAAAAAGCTGTTATTGAATGTAAAGCTTTTAACGTGACGGCCACCGCATTCATTCCTCCATAACCCGAAATCCCGAAGGATTTTTGGGAGGCACAAGTCACGGATGCTTAGCGGAGAATCGAACCGGGTGGAGAGGGAAGGCGTAAGCGTTATTCACCAAGGGCCGAACTCCGCCCGCAAACTGCAGTAAGTGGTAAGGCTTTTAACGTGGTACGGCCGCCAGCTTGGCCCATACCCCGTAAATCTCGAAGGATTTTTTAGGAAGGTTCATCTGCGGGTCTTGCGGAGATTCGAATCCGGGTGGAGAGGAAGGCGTAAGAGTTACTAACCAAAAGGGTAAGGCTTTTTATAGTATAGCGCCACCGCACTAGCGCCCATAACCGAAACCCATGCGGGATTTTGGGAGGGCACAGATCACTTGATCTTCCGGGAATCGAACTCAGGTGGGGAGGCACACTTCCGTGTGTTTAACCACCAGTACCCAACAGTAAGACTGCAACATTATTAGTATTTCAAGCCCTGGTCAGTCGAACTCCTAATCAAATTAAATTTTTAATTATAAAAATAATAATAAAGATTAAATACGATGGAATAAAAAAAATTATAGGTACGCATGAACTAGTGCTATTTGGATGTGTTAGATTTGCTTAAAATATCTGAAAGACATTTTGATAAATTTTTTCTGTAGGGATAAAACTAATTTTGATAAATTGTTATATTTATATTAATAAAGTTACTGTTTTTATACTATAATATGTGTAATTAAATATTTTATTAATGGAACGTGTTTTTAATTACTTAAAGTGTTAGTGATTGAATGACAAAGATTCTACTATGAATACTAAAATTTATTAATATTTTATTATGGATATTTTATTTATGATAAATTTATGATAAGAATTTATAATTTGTGCTTTCTGTATAGTTGGTTCGGATCAAATTGGTTGATTCAGATCAGGGTCACCACGTATACTTTATTGTAGAGTCTCTGATATTTTTAAACTACGGATAAAATCTAGCGTAATGTTTTTTAGCCTTGAGCTATGTAGAAATTCTATTGATGCGTTTCTAGCTCCAAACTATAATATTAAGCCTTGTTTAAGTATACTTAATTTCTTTGAATTATTAAGATTATTATAAAAATAATAAAATTTTAAATTAAGATAATAATTTAATATCTAATTTTAATATTAATCTTTTATATTATAAAAAATAACAATTATATAAAGGATAATAAGATCTTAAATTTATAACCACGCAATAATAGAATCCAACACCAAAGGGCATCGTAGGGTTTCTACGAGGCGGGCCCCATCTTCGCGTTGATAAACCGCAGTCGCACGCAATAAACGGAGTTCAGATTCTTCAAGTCTCTCTCTCTCTCTCTCTCTCTCTCTCTCTCTCTCTCTCCATCCAATTTTACCATTCGTTCTGTTCTCCCTCTGTTTTCTGAAGTCAATTACTCGATCGAACGCTGGGGTTTGGTTGTTCGAGATGGCATCGAAGCGGATTTTGAAAGAGCTCAAGGATCTTCAGAAAGATCCACCTACTTCTTGCAGTGCCGGTATTAATTTATACACTCACTGACTTTTTTTGACCAAATCATCTCTTTTTTTTTTTTTTTAATTCGTTTGCTGTTTATTTGTCATTCGTGTGCTCTGAGTGTCATTAGAGGATCGATCAGCTATTATTTGTTTTTAATTCTTCGTATTTCGGCTCCTCGTTCGTTTATTTAATATATTTGTAGTTGCCTGTCTGTTTGTTGAGAAATTTGATGCTAGACTTTTCTTTTTGGTTAATGAATCTATATTGATGCTTGTGACTTCTGTGTGTCGATGCTCCTTTTTTTTTGATTTTGGTCTTATCTAGCAGGTCGTTTGTATGCGCAGTATGTCTTCTACAGCTAGTGTTCTGATGATTCTTGTTGCTTTTGATGGGTTGAATTACTCCGTTTAGCTTTTAGCTTGTCTATTTATTCTAAATTTTACCTATTAGGAAGGAAAAGAAGTTAATTTTTCTGTGAGAAGTAAGAAAAGCTCTACGGCTTTCATCGTCCAAGTATAGTTTTTGCTTGTCGACAAGGGATATGTATTGTATACTTTCGGTTAACATAGTGGTTATCTAAAGTTGGACTGATGTGAATTGTTTTGTTTGGTCGAATTGGTAGACACTCTGCTCTTAGGACCCAGTGGTAGAGCATCTCAGTTCACAATTCTATCTGAAATTGAGGAGTGATCAGTTATATGACTGAAACTTTGGTGACTGCATTTTTCTTTTTCAGGACTGATGTTAGGTTTTGTTGCTCAAATTTTCTCTTTGAGGCCTATCAATGTGAGGGCCAAGTGGAGAGAGGTTTAAGCCATCCTTCTTGAACATAAAAAGGCTGAATACTGTAAACTTTGACAAATTCCGCATGATGATTCACATCAGCAAGACAAAAATATTTGTAAAAGTTTGATTTTGACTATTTAGCTCAATTGAGTATGACAAACGACAGAAAATAGGAGATTGTCTTAACCTGAGAGCCTGAGACTTATTTTGCAGTCGAGCAGCAATAAATTAACCATGAACGGACATTACTTGTTTGGATTTTTGACCCCGTGAAATTCTCTCTTTTTACTGTGCTTGCACCTCTATTGACATCGATAATTTGTATTTGTGATTTCAACCTATGATGTCATCTGAGCTGTCAATAGCTTTATGCCATCTTTGTTGGATTGGTTGATCAAAGTTTATGATTTCTGAGATTTAGGGATTTCAATTACCCTGCTGTTTCTTGTCCTTCATGAAAGATGTGTAGAGGGGTGGGAGAGCCTTTCTGTGTTTGCCCGGTGCTGAGGATTGTTAGGAAGGCAATAAGAGAATTATTGTGGACAAACTCTAAAAGAAGTCAATGAAAATTGCATGAGGGAAAGCTGAAGGCATCTCATGATTTACACATTTACCCTACAAACACAAGTTATGGTATCACCTATCGCTGGTCCGAGGGATGAGAGTTGTCAATGGGTTAAAGATTGTTAACTTTTATTTAGTTGACAATCAAAACTGTTATTAGGTGAAGGGTTTACCCGTCCAGTTTTCAAATTTTTGAAACAGTTGGAACTCTTGGATAGCTGTTAAAGCGTGCCATGGATTTGACCATGGCAATGCCATCTTTTATTAGGATGAGTGTAAGTGTTGTAAGATTTTAGTTGAGAATGATTACAAATTGGTAATCCAGCTACCAATGAGTTAAAGTAGCACTATAATCAGCTTTGAGTTTTTAATTTGATGAACTCAAAAGTAAACTTGATCTTGGCTTATTAACCTAAATGAACTGAGCTTGAGCAGAGTCTGGACTAAGAAACTGGAGTCATCCTTGAGCAGATTGGTTTATTATAATGTGTATGTCAAGTTGAGCTGAGTAATGTTTTGCTTAAGTTTGGTTTTCCTGTAGATAAGTTTGAGTTTGACTCATTAAACTACTTTGACGGATCCTAGATGAGTTTTAATGAGCCATCTTGAATCAAGATCCAAATTGTTTGGCTCACTCAGGAGCCTCAATTCTTAATGGTAGTAACAAGATGAGTTCTGTTCTTCCACTTGCAAACAATCTGCTGTTATTTCTCCAGTAGATAGGATAATTAGCATTAATGAAATATACACTTTATGGTGTTTGTTTATTCCATGAATGATTTTAGATCTTTATTTGTACCTTAAACTTTTGTTTTGTTCACTAATTGTGACCGTTATTACATCCGCGTGTGACACATACTGTCGTCCGGATCTAAAACTCATAATGCAGAAATCAAGAGAAGACCGCTGGAACTAAAACATAAATCAAAACACGTTTCGGGTTTATCACATCAGTACGTACGAGACCTTCCTATCGCCCATTCGTGGGCCAAACCACGTATCTCAAATCGTCGTCCACGCAACACATGTAGAAATACAAAGCATGCATGAAATCGGAGAACCAAATATCAATGATACCAACTTGAGGAAGGGTTACCCTCGTCCGGTAACCACGGCTATATCGGCTGCGATTTAAGCCAGCAGCTCAAGGCTCGGCTACGGTTTAGGCCAGTAGCTCTAGGCCATCCATGTACTCTGTCTCCCATAGATTAGGAACTTGATCACTATGTTTTACCACCCGCGGCTTTGGGTGCAACCTCAAATTTTAGTTATATATTAGGACGTCCGAATATATTAGTTTTCCGTCAATTTCTTACGATGGTTCTCAATTAAATACACAGTGGGGCAGGTCAACTACAAAATATCTCAACATTCCTTCCGGCGGAAGTAGCTCATCATATACGTCCCCGTCGGGAGCAGCGCCATAAATAGCTAATGTCTCGGATCACAAATCGACTCCTAGGGTCTTGGACAGCCATGGTCCCATAGTGATCCCGCCCCCGGCAGCATGCGTGTGGACCAACGCACGGCTTGGTTCATGGTTCCACAATATACGGATATACAAACATATATATATATATCGTCCGGGTGTCCAAAATCCCTCCAAATCATAAATACCAGTACAAAACCACCGCACAACCGATAAAATATACATGCATGTACACAATTGATAAATTAGGGGTATATAAAAATACATGCATGTTAGTAAAATCTCCTACAGTAGTCAAATGCATTAGAAATTAAATCAGACCAAGAATAAGGCTAGAGGATACTTGCCTTAACATTATACTCCGCAGGTCTGAAGAAAAGATGTCCCAAAGCACTCCAATCGAGCCTTTCCCTCTCCTGCTCCATGCGCACCCCTCGCTGCTTTCTCTCCTCTCTACGCACAGCCTCAGCCCACGGATGCCGCAGCCTGCCGCCTCGAACGGCCGTCGCCGGCCTTCCCGACGACCCCGTCGCCGCCGCTGCCCCCCGTCCGGCCGCCGCCCTCTCTTTCGCGCGGCTTCTCTCCTCGCGCAACCCTTCGTCGATCTCTCTCCCCTCGCATCGCTCGCGCTGCTGCCGCACGATGCAACCTCCACTCACCACCGCGACCACCGATGTCGCCGTTACTACCCCGAACGACCGCCGTCAAATCTTCAGGCATCGATTTCCTCACCCAGCGCCGCCGTCACCTCAATCCACGACCACCGCAGTCTCACCTGCGACAATCGCGACCACACCAACAACCACCATCGACCGCCGTTCACCTGCGACGTCGCCGCCTTCGCCGACGCCGTCTTCCTCCTTCTCCCTTCTCCTCTTCCTCCTCCTCCTTCGCGCTCGAACCCTAAACCCATTTCCTTTTTCCCCTCGCTCTCCTCTTCTCCCTCTCTCTCTCCGACTCCTTTCTCCCCCCTTTATTATTATTATTATTATTATTATTGTTGTTGTTATTATTATTATTATATAATCTTTAATTTCAAATTCCAAATCGGATTTTGAACAACAGCATAGGCGCACCTCGGGCACTGCTCCAAAATCCCGATCATTCCTCAAAATTTTTAGAATATTTTAATTTACTTTCACCACGTTCAAAATATCCAAAAATCATAATTATTATTAAAATAATCCAATCGAGATCTGAAATATTACACCGAGTGGTTTGTCCGAGCGGTCACCGTGTCTTCTGTTTTTGCACCAACAGATTTGACCATGGCAATGCCATCTTTTTTTAGGATGAGTGTAAGTGTTGTAAGATTTTAGTTGAGAATGATTACAAATTGGTAATCCAGCTACCAATGAGTTAAAGTAGCACTGTAATCAGCTTTGAGTCTTTAATTCGATGAACTCAAAAGTAAACTTGATCTTTGCTTATTAACCCAAATGAACTGAGCTTGAACAGAGTTTGGACTAAGAAACTGGAATCATCCTTGAGTAGATTGGTTTATTATAATGTGTATGTCAAGTTGAGCTGAGTAATGTTTTGCTTAAGTTTGGTTTTCCTATAGATATGTTTGAGTTTGACTCATTAAAATACTTTGACGGATCCTGGATGAGTGTTAATGAGCCATCTTGAATCAAGATCCAAATTGTTTGGCTCACTTGGGAGCCTCAATTCTTAATGGTAGTAACAAGATGAGTTCTGTTCTTCCACTTGCAAACAATCTGCTGTTATTTCCCCAGTAGATAGGATAATTAGCATTAATGAAATATACACTTTATGGTGTTTGTTTATTCTGTGAATGATTTTAGATCTTTATTTGTACCTTAAACTTTTGTTACTGTTCACTAATATTGCCATCTTATCATCTATTTCCTCTGCATTTTTTGCATGTGCAAGTTTTGAGGATGATCATGAATTCATTTGATGCTTAAGTCTATATGGTTATGCCTGGCTTAATTTTCCTATATCACAGGCCCTGTTGCTGAAGATATGTTCCATTGGCAAGCGACAATAATGGGTCCCGCAGAGAGCCCTTATGCAGGGGGAGTGTTCCTTGTATCTATCCATTTTCCTCCCGACTATCCGTTTAAACCACCCAAGGTATTCCTTTGATTGCAGTTCACATTTGAGTTTTCTGCAATCACATTTGAGTTTTTGATACTGTAATAAAATCTCGATTTGTTGCCGCATTGACGATATATGATACCCCCAAGGTTCAGACGCATAAAAATTTGTGTTCAATAACTTTCTGTATTGTCCATTATGGCCAATATTGGTACTAATTTCTCATCTATGAGGATGATACTTGCCGAGTCATCATTAATTCCAGTATTCTATCCATGAGGTTTTGCGGATGTTCTAAATTCGAGAAGATGAACAAGTTGGCCTTTTTACTTTACAAAATCTACAAAAACGTTACTCTTCATAATCTGAATGTGTCCTTGTTGACTATTATCCAAGTTTCCCCTTGTGCTTTCTGTGGCTGGATTTTGCAGGTTGCCTTTAGGACAAAAGTCTTCCATCCAAATATCAACAGCAATGGCAGCATCTGCCTTGACATCCTAAAGGAGCATTGGAGCCCCGCTTTGACGATTTCTAAGGTCTTGAATTCTCTTTCTTTCTTTTTTCTAGTTTGGTTTTCACTAACCACCCCCCCCCCAAAAAAAAAAAAAAAAAAAGAAAAATACCATTACTAAATCATTTCACATATACCAAATAGCTATGGACTTTCTGAAAAGGAATGCCGAATACACTTTTTGTCCCACCCTTTTATCAAATTCCATGAAATTTGGAATAATATTCATAAAATAGAAAGTTACAAAATGTATTTTTATCTTAATTTTTGATAGTAAGGTTTAATTTAAATATAAGTTGTTAAAATTAAGGTGTAAAATATATTTTATTTATTTATTTATTTATACAAATGTACTAAAATTTATGAATTTGATGTATACAAAATTTGAAAAAGTTGGATAAAAGTGAGACGTGGATCAAATCTGTAGCAGAA
Source organism: Nepenthes gracilis (assembly GCA_033239525.1). Classification (NCBI taxonomy): domain Eukaryota; kingdom Viridiplantae; phylum Streptophyta; class Magnoliopsida; order Caryophyllales; family Nepenthaceae; genus Nepenthes; species Nepenthes gracilis. The sequence continues at coordinate 1,337,664 of BSYO01000040.1, forward strand.
CTCCTATGTTATCGCATTCCCCATGGAAATTATTGAGATCTGGGATTGCATTTCATGTAATTCATACACAATCATGGCTGTTTTACGTTGTCACTGTAATAACTCGTTGCTCCGCTAACCGGATTTTAAGCGAAGGAGAAGCATTTTTGTTCCTATTTTTCAGGTGCTGCTGTCCATCTGCTCTCTCTTGACGGACCCAAATCCCGATGATCCTCTGGTGCCTGAGATTGCTCACATGTACAAGACTGATCGGGCCAAGTATGAGGCAACTGCTCGGAGCTGGACCCAGAAGTATGCCATGGGTTAGTATGCCCTATGCCCTATTTCACTCATCTCATGAAGATTGTGCTATATATATATGTATATAAAATATTATATGTTGAGGATGGTGTCTTGCATCATGTAGCAAGTTAACCGTAGTAGAGACCATGAAAATTGCCACATATCTGTGCCCTTGATAGGGAGAATAAATTTGTGTTGTTTCACATTTGGTAGCATATCCTACTAAGACAGACTTCTATATGTAAAAAATGATTTGGGAACATTCTTAGATGATGTGATGGCCAATGGCCTATTTATTCATCTATTGTTGTCTGAGCTCGCCAGTATAGATAGATAAATAGATAAACATCATATTATCCGAAAATAACTCTAAAAATGTTTTTCAATGCACAATATTGTCATACTGATGTGTCCTTGAAATGGAGAAATAATGTGTTGTTTTTCACCCAATCTTGTTGCCACTTCAATGTTTTCTTATTGTTGTTATATGTATGCGAGAAATCTTTGGAAAAACCCAACAGATATCATTTGGACATCCTTAAGTGAGGTGTTATTTCTTCGTCAATAGATAAATAAATATTACATTACTTGATAATGCCTCTCTATTTTGATCTTTGCTGGATGACCCATCAGAGGGCCCGCATTTAGACATGAGTCGCCTGCAGGGTGAATCGATTCCGGTGAAGTTGCATGGGGCTGGGGCTCCTCCTGTAATCGTGAACTTATTTTAAAAAGCACTATCTTTTTTTTTTTTTTTAATTTAATGGAAATGTTAAAAAAATTATAATATTCATTAGAGAATTTTAATTGGATTTTCAGAAAATGTTCAAAAAAATCAAACGAGCCATTATAAATATTGAGCTATATAATTGGTCATACTCATTCGCTCTCTTAGATTGGACAATGTCAAGCCATAATTTTTTTTTTTTTTTTTATAGATTTTTTAGAGTTCAAAGGGGTATTATATCTATATATAAGTTATAAATGAGTGTTATATTTAATAAATTTTATATTTATAAGTTATGTCAGATCTAGTAATTTTCTCATAATCATCATTCTATTGGGGAAATCCTGTAACCCCCCAAAAAAAAAGGGTTCTAAATTTTGGTGTGTAAGTGCTGTATGCCACTTTTGGTGCTGGAAAAATTAGATGGGTCACACTGATTTCAATTTGTTTTGACCATGTAAATTCGCAGAAGTAAAATATTATGAAATATATAATATATAAAAAATATATTTACGATTAGATATAAATTAAAATAAATATTGATAATTAATTATAGTATTGAAATAAATTTAAACAGTAAAAAAATAACATGAATTTTGGTATTGAAGGAATATTTTATTAATAAATAGTTATTAAGTAAAATTTTTTAGATTTTTATAGTCAATAAAAGTGATATATTGAAAAGTTAATTTATAGTTTAAGTGGTATGGATATAATAAATCTTTAAGTAATTTACTCCTAACTTGTAATACTTATTAAGGAATTTTCTAGGTTCACTTTTAGCAACAGAATCCGATTTTTTTCAGTCTTATTGTCAAGTTTGTTTTACTTGCTATAAATTTTTCTCACATTACTAAATCTCAGTATTCATGTCACCAGTGTCCCAATAAAGGCTAAAGGATAGATTTAGTGTGTAATACAAATGAGAAATGTGTTGGGTAAGACAATCTCGAGAGTTGATCATGAGAGTAAAAATCTGATTTTCTCAAATGAATGGTGCCGATTCATTTTCTATTAAGAAAAACTTTGAAATGGCAATCGTTTTTTACTTTGTATTGTTTCTTTTTTATTTATAGAGGATGTCATAAATTAGGTGAAAACACACTGTCATTAAAAAAGCAATATTCTAGCATATGTGCGTCGCATAGATGCATTTTAGGCACAAAAATTTTAGACAAAGGCTCGCGCCTCAGTATATAAATATTATTCAGGTATAGATTAGATGTGAATATAGTAAACAAAATTGTGCTTATACGCAACTTAAATGTAGATCAGGCGTAGACATTAGAGATAATGCAACGCTCATACATAGTTCAGGCACATATCAAGTGTAGCGTATGGACATTTTAAATAAATAGCACTTATGTATGGCTTAAGCGTACTCAGACGTTGATATTTTTAAAAAAATATACATATACTTATCAGACGCAGGTCAAGTGTTGCTAGATAGTGTATTTGTGAATAACGAGCATGTATCTGGTATTAGTTTTTACTAATATTTAAAAGCTTTTCAAAATATTTGTTTTATTCAATTATAGAAATATTTTGATATAAAATATTTCTAATATGTACCTTTATTGGGAAAGTTTGTGAAAGTTTGGAATATTTTTTTTATATAAAATACATTAATTCAATATATTAATATTAAAATAAATACTCACATAAAACGTTAAATTTTTACAAGTTTTTGAAGATAATTAAATGACCTGTACTCAATACTGACTTTACCTATTTATTGTTCGGTCAGTGGCAAAATGCTTTCTATTATAAAATAAAAATTTATTTTTAATATTGTTTTAGCACTAATTTTATGTTTGTCATTTAGCAAAAAAAAAAAAAAATTCAATATTTATCTATGTTTTATTTTATTATTTTTTAGAAATTACTATTTTATGATTAATATTATTATATCATATTAATTAGTTATAAATAATTATGATTTTTAAAAGTTAGCTGTATTTTTATTAATGAATAATATCATAAAACAATAATATACTCAATAATATCATATAATTTGCATAAACAGAAATATTTGGATCTCTTCCTGTCATTTATAAGAAATTTAAAGACACTTTTATTTTTCGTAAATGCAATATATATATATATATATATATTATGTTGCGTTGAAAATACTTCACTATTTGAGTGAAAGTTTTTACAAATTATAAGTATTAGGGAGCATTCCTTCTCTGTCTCTTATTTTGTATCTCTTTCTTAGGGGGTATCGCTTACTAGAAGGCTCTATCACTCTTTCTTGTTCTGTTTCGCTGAGAGAGAAATATTCAGTGGCCGAGAGGAAGTTGGCATTTTTCCTTCTTTCTGGAGCAAATTTGGGGGAAGAGAATCCGGTCTTAATTCCCCTCTCGCACCCAACACTTCAAACACTTGTATTACCTGAAAACCACGGATCCGACTGGACCCCGCGGATCCAGAACGTAACAATATATATATTGATAAATATAATAAATGAGGTAATATATTATTAAATACATTATTGATATGATTTGGGATACACTATAGTCACTTTTTATTACTTTACATTGTAACAATTTATCATAATCTTTATTTTTTATTTCTTTATCGATCAATTTAATTCCTTAAAAAATAGCAAAGGAGTCAAACTAGTTAAGAAAATTAACAAATTTTTTTTTAAATAACGAGGTGATATATTTATTAGTTAATATTAATAAATTATGTAAAATAAAATAATTAAGATCACTAAAATTGATTACAAAATAAATATTAACATTATTTTAAATAAATAAATAAAGGGGATGTGGGTGGGTCCGCATCAACCAATCACGGTCGTCAGAGAGAAAAAGAAAAGCTGACGAATTCAAGCATTTTCTCGCTCCTTTCCACAACGGCCAAATCCTCTCTTTTCTTAAAGCTGAAAAAATAAATTAAAAATTAAAAAAAAAAATTAAAGAAAATAAAAGTGGGTACGAAGAATAAAGTAAAGATAAAGATTTCCCATGTCATATTCCCACTTATGCTCTCTTTCTTCTCAATGGGTGCACTGTTCTTAGTTGTCTGGTTTGATTTTTAATGACAAAAATTATTTGATATCATAGATAGACAAAATTTATATAAAATAATAAAATAAAAAAATTATAAAAATCTATTAAATATGTATATTTTTAAATTTTGTAAAGTAAAATCATAAAAAATAATGCATTATTTATAAAATTATGTATTTTATTAAAGATTTTTTTTATTTAAATTTGAATAAAAATTAAAAATCTTTGTTGACCGAAAATCCCACATCAAGTCCCCTACCGGGGATCTTGTTTTGTGTTCAAACGAAATAGGATCTTGTTTCGTTAATTCAATTAAAACCAATTATAAGGATTTATTATAATTTGATTGATTATAATTTTTTAAAAATTTATAATATAAATAAATTTGAATAGTAATTTAACTGTTTAAATTCGTAAAATAGGATCTTATTTTACTTCTATGCGAAGCAGGGTCACCTTATTACGAAAGCAGTGTATAATAAATCATTGCGAGATAGTGCCCTCTCAACTCGGAAGAAACGACGTCGCTTTATGATTTATTCTCTGTGGAGGCATGCTTGCAGGTTTGCCTTGCGAATCGTGTGGTACTTTCCCAGGCAACGACGTTTTTTCCTGATTTCCTCGGCGCTCTGCGTTTGATGATGAATAATGCAACATGAAATGGGAAAGAGCGGTGCTACGGAGCACTTTTAATAATATTTTATTCTGTTCATTCATTTGTTTTTATCAATAAATATATAAATTTTAGATAAATCAACGTCACTTCAATGAATTTCAGCAGGAACATTTCTGAAATGGAAATGATCGAGTTTCTATCTTTTTTTCTCCATTAGAGACCCAGAAAAGCAGAAGAATCCTGACCCTAACAAATGATCCCCGAATAACAACAAGTGAGGGGGATGCGAAGCTTGCTGCTTTTTCTTTTTTCTTTTTCTTTTGTTGGGTGTTTCTTTTTCCCCAGTTTGTTTCCACTCTCAGCTACTTTCTCAGTCGATGGATGCTAACGTTGAGATCACAAAAAAAAGTGGGTTTTCAGAGCTGTCTATAACAGCGACATTACTGTGAACTTCACTTGTTGCATATGCGTTTTTGAGTCTCTGTTGGGTAAATTCTGCTCTTGCACATCAACAGAAAGAAATCCTAAATTTTCACTTATATAAAGAATTTTTTCGGTTCAAGAGCAGTGCAGGTAAATGGTGTTACTGTTGGTTGTCATTTGTTAGTTTCTTCCACGAATTTCTCCTAGAGAAAAAAATGGCGGAATCAGCGAAGGTCCGCTTAGTTCGTTGTCCCAAATGCGAGAATCTCCTTCCTGAGTTGCCTGACTACTCTGTCTATCAGTGTGGTGGCTGTGGTGCTGTTCTTCGAGGTGACCTCTTCTCTCTTCTTCTCTCTCACTTTCTCTCTTCATATTAAAGCTTATGTTTGCTCTTTGTTTTTACATTTTTATTTTTCAAACAAATGTTATTATACTTCCTTGTTTTTGCTATTTGTTTTACATTCTTCTTTTTAATTTTTTTATGGCAAATGTCATTCTACTTCTTGTTTTGGTATTTATTTAATCCTTTGCATGAGTTGAGAATGAAATCTGGGATTTTATTTCTTTTAATTTGCAGCTAAAAAAAGTGATGTTGATGGGGATAATGAAGAAAGGATTAGAGTGGTTTCTGAGAAACCTGAAAATATCTCCGAAAAATCGGAGGATTTGCAGGGAAAAGAGACAGCTTCTGCAGTGCAGAATGAGGAAGAAGAAGGGGTGAGCGATAGTGATGGAATTAGTGAAACTAGAGCTGAAACAGATGGTAAGAACACTAAGGAGATGGCGCATGAAGAGATTGCTGAGAGTAACAGCACTATGAAAAAAAAAGGAATGGGCAATGGGCATTTGCAATCTAAGGTGGATGAATCGAAAACCCAAGTCGGAAATGCAAATGAGTCGAGGAGATCTAACCGGATTCTTAGGTTAAGAACATCAGAGAAAGGGGACGATTTTGAGAGAATTAGAAGAGAAAATCTTGTAGGACCAGGGTTTCCAACATCAAGTTATGTGGGTGAGGGCACGTCTAAAAACTGCCAGGATTGTAATCGTATCAATTTCGTGACCTCAAAAAATCAAAATGACACAACTAGGTGTAATAGATTTGATTGTGTTGAAGCCCATCGAGAGGATCTTTTGAGGAAGTTGGATGAGTTGAAGGATCAATTGTCTTGGACTTGTGATGTAAACGACAGAACTAAAGAAACGATCCTTCTAGGACCGAGCATACTTCATGGAGAGCCTCATGCTGATTCTGATGAGCTGTTTTGTGATCATTCATTGGGATTTCACAGGAGCTCATGGCAGTTTTATGCTCCAAATCAGCATGCTCTCAGACCACATTGTTTTGATCATGATCATGAGCCAGTGTCACTCTTGAATCATCCTCGTGGATTTGAGGGTTTGCATGGATCTCATATGTTGAGGAGAGCTCCTCCACACAGGCCGTCTACTCATCATCAACATCAGATATCGCATCCATACTTACCTGGTCCTCATATAGGTCCTCAACTTGATCCTTTCAAACCACAAATGTACAACACAAACCTTAGCCGGTTTTCTTGTTCATGTTTTCAGTGTCGTGATAAACACCCAGAGGTTTCTGTGCAAATCCCATCATCGTCCTTCTGCAATAGAAGGTTTTCTCACTTTTCAAACAAGCCAATCCCTTGTCATCATGAAATCCATGGTGTTTTTGGTCCACAACGTTATGATTCAAGAATAAGTAATCCTCATGCTGTGGGTTCTTATGACCCACAAGCCAATGCAAGATGGCCTAATAACCTTAACCTTGAATTGGGTGGTTTAGCTCGTTCTCGTCCTCAAAGGGTGGTGCTAGCTAATGGTGGCCATCGCTGCCGCCCTATTGCTGGTGGCGCTCCATTTATAACATGTCACAGTTGCTTTGAGTTGTTGAAATTGCCCAAGGACATTTTTCGCTTGGAGAAGAGTAAGTGGAGAATTTGTTGTGGTGCATGCTCTTCAGGGATTTCTCTGGCTTATGTTAATGGAAAACTTGTTTATATGGACACACCTACAAAGAGAACCCGCAAGGAAGCTCGCGATAGCTCCAATGAGGTAGTATGTGAAAAACCGTATAAATCTTGTGGTGCTATGAAGCTAGAAAGTTCAAGCTCTCATTCTGAAGACTACGATAATTCAGGCTATGATTTTCATGGTTTGAATTCGAGCAAGTCCGAAGAGTTGCAGAACCTTTGTTCATTATCTCCTAGTACGTCCGAGGATGAAGATTGCCTGGATGATTTGGTTTCTAGGCATGGAATGTTCATTGCTGCTGAGATGCCTGTGAAATCCACTTTTTCCCCTCCACCTCCCAGTTCATCTCTTGAGGAGAATCTCGATTTCCCTGCTAAAAATCAAACTGTGAACCATTGTGGGAAGGGAAACATAAGCAGTCGATCAGATCAAAGGAGTGACTTACGGCAGGATTCTCTGAAGAAGTCGCTGGCAACTGTGATGGAGATTTCGCTCAATGACTATTCAAATGCCAGGGTGACTCAAGATTCCATGGACTCAATAAGAGAAGATGATCACACGGGGGGCAAGAGAGGGGCTGATTCATTCCTAGCTGGACTTATTAAGAAGAGCTTCCGTGACTTCTCTAGATCTACTCAAGCAACGGAAAATGGGAAACGAAATATTACTGTTAATGGGCATCTGATACCTGATCGGTTGGTGAAGAAGGCAGAAAAACTGGCTGGGCCAATATACCCAGGACAGTATTGGTAAGCTTTAGAAGCAACATCTACGTTTTCATTTATTATCTTCATTAAATCCTTGTTTCGGTATCAATATATCTGGAAATGAAAGATCAAATAATACAATATCTAAAGTTGAGATTGATTTTGATAAACAATGTCTGCCATATCTAATCTGAAACATGATTTAGCAAATGTAGCTGTAAAAAATTGAAGAAATGCAGTTCATTGTAGGAGTGACAAAATTAACCCATTTCATTTAATCTTCTGCATATATTCCAGCAAACACAACAGAAACATGAATTTGAGGTAAACTTACGTGTATGTGTATTCATATGCATGGAAATAGTTTAGGCCATTTATAGGGTTTTCTTTTGAGTCATATTCCGTAAATCATTTTTACAATGTGGGTTTTAAAATTTCAGCTATTGTGGAAAATCTTCATGGGTTAGCAAATTAATGTATTTACTAATTACTCAACAATTGAACTATTTGTTTTTCTTCTCCTGTTTCTTAGTAATTGAAAGACTGGTTATTTAAGTGCATATAATTTAGATCTTGAGATAGTTGTTTGGATGATTATTGTACCTATTCTATGTGTCATATATCTTAGTTGTCATCTGTACTGTATGATGTTTACTTTAATGTCGACCAATTAGTCTTTCTAAATTTCTCTGCGCATGCAGTAATTATTTGAATGTATGATGATATTTTACCGTCTGATAATATTTACTATTTTACTTGAGGGACCTTCCGTGTGAGTCTCACTTCTCAATCAGTTCATCCTCGGATTCATGCCCACATAGTTTTATTTCTAGATTAAGACAGAGCCTCTGGATCTTGATAAATTTTGTTCCATTGCAATTGCAGATTTCATCAGTACTAATATTTTATGGAATTAGAGTGCATTGAACGTAAGTTTACATATGTTTGATAACATATGCATAGGGCTAAAATGGTGGTTTTGGTTGAATGAAACCATTTGATATATCACCTTGTCTTGTTCCCGAGGACCGTTGTTGTATCTTTATTGGTTAAGGCTCTATTGATATCAAACCTATCAAATGAAAAATGTGTTTTGTGAACATATTGGCTAATTTGTCGCCTATATGTCAATGTATCACGTTTTGTTTCAGTATTAGAAAATATTAATATCAGGCAGGTCCAATACCATTCTATATCTGCCAATATTGCATTTTGTGGTCATTGGTTCAACAATAAGCCTGTTCTGTTTTTGACTTTGAGGATACAATTCAATATAGAAAGCGCTTTTGCTATCTAATAAACAACGGTTTGTTAGTTCTCCCACTTAGATCTGGCAGGTTTATATTTGAATTGTATACTCAATCATTGTAGTCCCAAGTTCATATAAATCACTTCTGCTAATATACCTTCCTCAACCAGGTACGACTACCGAGCTGGATTTTGGGGTGTGATGGGTGGGCCATGTCTCGGCATTGTTCCTGTGAGTTCTTTCTCATAAAAACACATATACTAACTGTTGAGTTTCAGTGACCGGTTTCGTTTCCAGGCATCAAATAATTTCAAAGTTTACTGCAGCCATATATTGAAGAGTTGAATTACCGGATGCCCGAGAATTGTGCGGGTGGAAATACGGGTGTGCTGGTAAACGGGAGAGAACTTCACCGACAAGATTTGGATTTGCTAGCAAGCAGAGGACTCCCCGTTACCGCAGAGAGATCTTACCTCATCGAGATTTCTGGGAGAGTTGTGGATGAAGACACCGGTGAAGAGCTCGATGGCCTCGGCAAACTTGCCCCAACGTAAGTTCCCATGTTTACAGTCAATCACGCTTTATCTTCCCATCTAATCCAATTAAAAACTAAACATCTTTCTATGCCTTTTCTCGCTGAGTGAAGTCGTGTATGTGGATTATTCTCTGTAATCTTGCCGAAGATAATGCCTGATGGTTTTTTTTCAAACTCACAAATATGTTAGGCAGTCTTGGGCTTACATGACTAGAAAGCCTCAAATACGTCTCTTTAACCTTTTTTTTTTCCTAGAGGTGCTACTTGATGTTTTTTTTATCGAATCACGTTGTTCAGAATCTTAATTGATTTTGTATGATGACACATTTATCGCAAACTCTTCATCTCTGACATTGCCATTTCTTGCACGTTACATTTTTCAATCACACAGGATCTTTGAAAGCACTTCCTAACTTCATCCAATTGCATGAATCAAATGAGCAATATCATCATCAATTGGCCCCTCATTATGAAACATTAATCCCAGATATGTGGACTAATCCCTCTTGCTAGGCTCTTTTTTAGTAGTAATGTGGTTCTTGGTGAAGTGTTAAGCCACTAGCCCAGAGTCTGGTTCCAGTGGTAGGCGCCCTTTGCCATCGTTGGTTGGTAAACTTAGTAAAAATATATGGCATTTAAATAAATACATAACAAATCCAATTTACAGGACATCATATTTCTTATTATGCGTATGAAAAACCCACAAGTGATGGACATTTTAGAACTTTGGCATGCATGCTTCAATTTTTGCAACAATCAAAAGAAAACAGATCTATCTTAATAAATCAAGCCTAAAAAAGAAACCCTACAAAGATTAATTTGGTTCAGATTGGCCTCTTGATTTGCATGGAATTTTGACACGATCGATCAAAACTCATGAAGATACTAAAAACCTGACTTATTATTCGAAGCCGGCGATTGAACTCCTCCATTGGGTTCTGTAAGTGAGAACACCACCCTGCTACAGTTGATTCTCCCACATATGTTCAATGTAATGCACCCAAGAAGAGATACAAAAGCGGGATGCAATAAATATAGTATGCAACAACAACAAAGCCTTTAGTCTTTACTAAGTGGAGCTAGATGTCGAAATTCGCTTTTATTGTGCGAGAGTAAAGACAATTTAAACTTATTTTTTATTGCATCAATATAAATTTTCCATGATCCACCTGGTTTTTTCTTTCCTCCAAATACAATTGGCTTCTTTTCTTCTTAGAGATTTTGCATTTGGTCTACATTTTAAGTGAATACTCACATGCATCAAACAACATTTGCACGATGAACTCTGCATTTGAATGGTGAAAAGTGAATAAACGTTAGAGAATTTTTGAGATAATTGGCATATCCCATTTTGAACAGGGTTGAGAAAGTAAAGCATGGTTTTGGCATGAGAGTTCCTGAAGCAGCTGCATAGATAAATGCGCTTTACTCTAGCTGAAGAATATGCATTCTGAGAAAAAGAAAGAAAGAAGAGAAAGAACAGAGAAGCCATGGCAGCTTATAAAAGCTTCTGGTTTTTGCTATTCTTTGATCATCTCTTCTACTATTCCTGTAAGTTTTCTATATAGTATCTAGAAAGATTGTTCCTCTGTATGTTTGATTGTGAAGCAATGAGTGTAATTTCACATGCTCCTGTTATCTCTCTCTGTAATGCCGTTTATTTGTTAGCATTGGGTTTTGAGTGATGTCGAAATGTGCCCATGGTGAGCATTTTGCACTAATGTAAGTTTGTCGCTCATTTTATAACTCGTGATAGTTGAGCTCTCTTGACTGGCCAAAAATCACAAGTTGAAAGATTATATATATAGTCAGTTTGCAAATGTATCTTACACCAATATTCTTCAAAGTTGTGTTATAATTGTGGGAGTTGCAAGGTGACCATACTGAACCTCTTGCACCAATGTGAGTTTATCGTTCACATAAGGCTTCGACGCTACTACAATGCTTCACTAACTTGAAGCGCCTTGCTATGAGAATGACACTTTGCTATTATGTTGCGTTGTCAGTTTTGCTACCGACGTGACTGTAATTTCATATCATTAAAATAACAGATGTTTGCAACATCTGCAATATTGTGCCTGGTTAGATTTAAACTAGTCAAAGATCCTAAGTTAGAAGATTATATATAGAATTATAATCTCCTATTTGTAAATGTATATTACATTAATATTCTTGAACTATTTATGTCATAATTGTGGGAGTTCAAAATAGTGAGCCTTTGATACCAATATGAGCTTATGCTCATTTAATAACTTATGATGAATGAGCTTCTTGGTTAGTCAAAGGTCAAATATTAAAAATTATATATAGAGTCTTTTTTTTTTTCCATTTATAAATATATTTTACACTAATATTTTTAATAAATTTTTATTTATATCTATTTTATGTATTTATATTGAAGACATTATAGGTTTTACTTAAAGGATATTCTCCATCGAGAAAGTAAAGTAATATTCAAACAATGCATGAAATAAATTAGCGAGATTTTAATTTTAGCTATAATAAGATTATCCAAAATTTACCCAATTTTGGGGTGTATGAGATAAAAATTTAATCGATAGGAGCAAATTCAGTTTTATATTTTTGTTAGAGTTGGTATGCAGTGATTTTATAAAATTTATTTTGAAAAATTAATAATTTTATAGTTGATGGGTACAACGATCTAAGGGTTGATTTTAATATAAAAGAACGGCCCACTAAAGAAGGCCAATTGGGTCATGGAGTTATTTGGGATCAAGAAGGCCACCACTATTTTCTTAATGTGTAAAAAGAGCTTGTTCTTGGCAACCGATCGTAACCGGCAGCAACAAGTCAAATCGGCAGCAACGGATCAAACTGACCATAACTGATGAGAACCAGATTTTTACCTGAATGATCTGATCAAGAGTGCCTAGAAAAAGAGAAGGATATATAAAGAGATCCCATTGACAATAGGAGGGGGTCGGATTTCTCTTTTATTAGTGAGGGAGAAAAAAAAATGATTCGAGTGGAAAAAGGAAAAATTTAACTTTCTTTAAACATTCGTGTCAATCAAATTGTGATGTGTAAATTCAGGATTTCTATAGTTAATGCGTTATTTATTCTTAGCATTAATTAAATTTTTTTAGATCCTGAATCTTGAGTCGTATCAATAGTCTTATTATTTTTAACCAAATAAGTTTAAATCTTATATTATTATTTTTTTATAAGATTATCGCTAAAAAGATAAACTAATATGAGATATATAATTTAGTTATAATGGTTAATAAATAAATTTAATGGTTTTAATATGAAATTTAATTTTAGTAAATTTATATTTATTTTTTATAGTATTGTTTAATGGGTTAAATGGCAAATTTGATCCTTGGATCCAAATCATGTTTGCATCCAACGAAGAGCAACGAAGCAAGTGAATATTAGAAAAAGTAATAGGTTTTTTTTTTTTTTTTAGTCTAACGTTAAATTATAAATAAATATTATTTCATTTTATTAAATATTTTAAAGGGGAAATAAATAATTATTAAAAAAATTTAAATAACAAACGCTAAAAAAATATGAAAATTATTTATTTACATATAGTAAAGTGAATAATCGGCCACGTCTACCGCGTATGGGCTACAGTAGGCTGATTTTTTTCAATGTGTTTGAATTTATTTATTTTAGTAATTTCAATTTTGACAAAAAAATTATAAAAATAAATAATTTGGTAGTTTTTGTTATTTATATCATAATATAAATTTTTAATTATTTTAAAATTAAATAATAATATGCTTTTATTATATATTTTTTAAATATTAAATCTTAATTATTAAATTCTTATAATCTAAATTATGAGAGTAGATTAGCAAATAGTTTGTAGCATTGGGATTAGAGACATTCTATCTCTTAAAAATATAGAGTTTATTTTTTTTTAATCTTATTAATATTTAAATAAATAATTATAATTTAATTATTTTTTAAAATATAAAAATATTTTTATTTATTCAAAAAAATAATTTTTATTTATTAAAAAGGTGGAGCCACCCCTAGTCCCATTTCATCCGTACAAATAAGCTATTTTATTATTACAAAATTTTAAAAAAAAATCATAAAATTTATTCGTCATCAGGGAATGTCCAACAATTCACATTTTTTGTGGGGCCCAATAAGAAAATTTTGTGGGGCCTGCCAGCCTTTCGAGACTCGTGGGGGCTCTATTTTTTCAGAGAGAGATTTTTTTTTATTTTAATTATTTGTTTTTCAATAAATAATTTTAATTATTTTAAAATTATTTATTTTAACTAATTTTTTTTTAAAAAATAATTAAATAGCATATATTTATTTAAAAATAGACAATAAAAATATATAAAATAAATTTCTCTATATTTATGAAAAATTAAAACGTTTTCGAATTTACTTTTTGGCTTACTGAAATATATGATCAGGATAATTAAAAAAATGTTTATATGGTAAAGCGTGGCCCACCCATGTTGTATTATCGCTATTATTTCTATAAATATATATAAATAAATAAATATATATATATACAATTTAAAATATTATTATTTTATGATATTAATTAAGTGTTAAAAAATATATAGTTATAATATAATATAATATAATATAATATAATATAATATAATATAAATTATTAAATCTGCTTATGGGTGATGTCATAATTTACCACATAATAATATTAATTATAATTCGCATTATAAGATTATTTAAAAGATGTTTCTTATTAAGATAATTACGTCTTAAATAAGAAAATATAGTGTTTTTTCTATTTTTTTTACCTTCAACGTATAAATGGGAGCCCAATTTTATAAATATATAGGAAATATTTTAAAAATATCTAATAAATATATTTAAATTTAAATTACTTAATATCTATTCATTTAATTATAAGATAATTCAGTATATAAAACACTTCTGTATCTAAAAATATCTCAAAGGTGCCTCCTATTGCCTAGGGATGAGCACTGGAAAAATCGAAATTAGAATAATAAAATTTAGTTATGATTTTTATCAAAATTTTAAAATTAGTTTGCTTTTTAATTTTACATATATATGAATTCTGCATACTATAAAATTAAAATTAGCAAAAAAATAAAATAAAATAAAATATGTCAAAATTTTATTACACTGTATAATAAATTTTAGTTATTTATTTTGACATTATTCACACAAATTTTAATGCACTTTAGACACAAATATGTTACCGGCTTAATTAATCGGGACATTTAAGCACCGACGGAGTCTTCGATCACAACAAAGAGCACCCGGACTACACAGCCTCCTCTGAAACTGCGGGATTACATCCGGGTTTGAAAACGTGGATTTGTTCACCAGAATTTGGTTATTTGCCACACTGCGCAACCTGCACTTCAATTTCTTTATTCAATGCAGCATTTTTCTTTATTTTTTACTACACGTGGGCAGTTGTTTGTTTCAGCTTCTTTTATTGTCTGTCTGGAGAATATGCTTCTGTTGCTTTATATACTGCGTGGGATACAGCTAACGAAATATACAATAGTTATACTTCATTCTACCTCTCATTCTCTCTTCTCTCTCCTCTCTCGTCTCTTCTTTTCCCCTTCCTGTTTCCTCCTTCTTCTTCTACCTCCTACTTCTTCTCTGTCAGATCTTCGCCTCCCTGGTTGGGCATTGTGGTATCGATGGTGAACGTATCATATGTGATGAGTACACCAATAATGGGCTGGCCCAAAGAAAGGTCAACAGAAGCCCAGAAAGGCCAATCAACATTTCTGACGGCCCAGTAAGAAGATGGGCCCAGAAACTGGAAAGCCCAAAGACGGTCAACGCGTTGGCTGATCGCCCCGGGCGGCCAACTTACCACAAACGGTCAACTCATCGTTGACCGGTTTTGTTTGGCCTTTAGGCTTTGCCTGCATGTTGATGGCCTATTCCATTCGCCCACACCCCATCGGATTGATCGCCACGCTCTCCCTTCTCCACGAAGGCGCCAACACACCGACGGCCAACTCGGGACGTTGACCGCCTCGTCTCCCTATATGTTGGGCCCAAACAAGGCTCTTGGCAGTGATGGGCCCGACTCACTCAGGCCCATAGCCCACCTCGAGGCCAACGACGGACGCCTTTCATAGGGGCGGCCAACACGCACGCAGACGGTCAACCCAGGCGTTGACTGTCCACGCTTTGCACATTGGGCCCCAAGAAGCCTTTCAATGAGAATGGGCCCGACCCGTTTAGGCCCACCTGCGGGATCATAAAAAGGCCAACCACGATCCTCCAAGGATATTCCACGATCTCAAAAGGAATATCAGCAAGATTGGCGCCCTTCAAATAAGGAAGGCGCCAGATCCTCCCAATTCCTTGCCAGCCAAGGAACCTCAACGGTAACATGCCGGAAAGGAAAGAAGCTAACTTGGAAAGTGGTTGGCCGCCTCAGAAGGAAACAATCCTCTATAATTGGGCAACAAACATCAGCCTCCAAAAGGAAGGCCAGCAGCAGATCATAGGGACGATCACTCCTTCCAAAGAAGGAGGATCGCCATCTTTGCCATAAAAGAGGCCCTGGATCCATCATCCAGGGGGGACTTTCTGGCATGCTTTCTTGGGCGCTCTGAGACATTGAAACTTCCAGAACTGCACAAGCTCTCTGCTACTTCAAACACGTTCATCTTCAACCCTAAGGGCTCTGAGAAACAAGCTCTGGTTCCCAGCAGCCAAACTCTCAAACACGTTCAAACTCTAAGGCAACGAACGGGTCTTTACACACGTTCTCTGCCTTTCCACCATCCAGATACGAGAAAGGACCTGCGCCTTTCTGACATCTGGAACAAGACACTCTTTTTCCCACTCCCATTGCTCTCTCTATCTTTCAGTTCCTTCCATTGAAGGCTGTTTACTGACTTGAGCGTCGGAGTATTTTCGGTGGATTACCTCCCGCCGTTAACGCTGATTCTTGTTCGTTTTAGTGGTGTGCAGGATTCGTACTCAGTGAACGGGGCCGGTTCACATTATCCAGAAGAATCCCAATCTGTTCGAAGTCGGATCCAAGTACGCATCATTGGCACCGTCTGTGGGAATCGCTTACGAAAAGCCTACCACAAAGAATCTGCACAAACTCTCTCTGTCACCTTCTGCTTCAACAATGGTGAACACGAGAGCACAGGCTAGCGAGCCCGCTAGAGATGCTGCTAACCCCGACCAGGACCATGCTGCTGATGTCCTGGTCAACGGGGCCACAGGCGAAGTTCCACCGCCTTATATTCAACGACTGGTGGAGCAAGATGCAGCCAACAATCGCCTGCTCCAACTGTTTTGTGCGCAGAAAGAACAACAACAGCCAGCGGCTCCACCAGCAGTCATTCCCGTTCCTGCCACTAAAAAAGGTGGCAAGAGGAAGAAGAAGCCGGCCAAGAGGCCCGTAAAAGCTGGAAACAATCTAGCTCCAGCGTCCTCCCGCGTTCCTGGCCAGAACAGGCCAATGGAACGCTCCGAAAGTACGTCTCCGACAGAGAGCCCAGAAAGGAGAAATCCTTGATATTCTCGGGCAGAAGACCGTCACATAGTCCAGGAGCGAGCCTCCCGGGATCGCCAGATCCACAGAGGCAATGGCTCGAAGGCTGCCGAACCATTGAACAAGACGGAGTTGAGGAATTTCCTCAACTCCAAGAGATCAGCAAACGCTACTCGTGCCGATCCACGAGTGGACCAAATCTGGAACCACGTATTCCAGAATGACGAGCGCGCCATCGACTTGGACAGGTCTCCTTTCACTGCAGAAATCTTGAGCCGTCCACTACCGTCCAAGTTCAAAATGCCGTCCCTTGACTTATACGATGGGGGCAGTGATCCGGTTGACCACCTGGATCACTTCCGCACCCATCTAAGTCTACAAGGGCTAGAAGACTCGGCAATGTGCCGCTGCTTCCCGCTCACACTGAAGGGAGACGCCAGAATCTGGTTTCACCATCTCCCTTCAGGCTCTGTCAGCAGTTTCCGTGAACTCACGGACCTCTTCCTGGCTCAGTATGCATCGAGTCGACGGGAAGAGAAACAGCCGTGGCACCTCTCACACATAAAGCAGAAACCGGGAGAGAACCCACGGCGCTTCCTGGATCGCTTCGTGGCTGAGGCCAGAAGGATTCCCAAGATTACTGAGGAGATGAAGTTGGGCAGCTTCATCTCAGCACTGACTTACGGAGATTTTTTCAAGTACTTGGCCCACAAAAATCCCCAAACATTCCACGAGGCGGAATCCATTACCAGGGCCTACGCTGCTGCAGAAGAGGCCAACGAGACAAAACGTTCAGAATGGACGGATTAGCCTCGGCCAATCCTCGGAGAAGGAAATAGAAAGTTTGCTGGCGGAGAACACCCCCGCCAGAAATAGCGCCGGACTGAGCCCTCAGAACGCAGAGATTACAGGCCCACCACTTTCACACCCTTGACAGACACGCGCTCCAATGTTCTAATGCAGATCCGTGGAGAAAAGTTTCTGAAGTGGCCAAAGACCCGAAAAAGACTCGGAAATCGCCCAAATCTTGTGACTTCCACCGCTCTGCTGGCCACTCAACCGAAGACTGCAAGACGCTGTAGAGGGAAATCAAAGACCTGATTCGTAGAGGACACCTCACTCGATTCGTCAAGGGACCTGGACAGAACTTAGGAGCGGCTGATGAAGAGGGGCAGGAGCAGACGCCTCCCCGGAACCGGATTGCGATGGGAGTAGTTAATATGGTCACCACCCGACCTGCCAGGAGCCCGGAGGACAGCAAGGAGCAGTAGACTGGGATGAAGAAGCAGCGCACAGTAGACAACATCATTAGCTTTAGTGATTGTGACTCAAACCATGTAATCTCCCCCCATGCTGACCCCCTTGTAATCTCGGCACTCGTTTTAGATGGTACCTCAGACTACCAGCTGAAGCGAGTCTTTATTGATAATGGTAACTCTAAAGACTTGCTTTATTTGGACGCGTTCTTTAGATTAGGTCTAAAAAAGAATCAACTAAAACCTGCGAAAGGACCTTTGTACGGCCTTGACAATGAACCGGTGCCCGTTCAAGGGACAATCTAATTGGAAGTCACCCTGGGCACCTACCCAAAAACAGCAAGTCGTATGCTAACCTTTCTAGTGGTTGACCTGCCCTCTGTTTACAATGCGATACTAGGCAGGCCGTGCCTAACGACGTTTGGGGCAGTCACGTCAATTCCACACCTTAAAATAAAATTCCCAATGCCCTACGACGTCGGAGAAGTTCTGGGAGATCAGGTCACTGGGCAGACCTGTTACATGGCCCAGATTGTTCCTAGTGGCAGAATTGGCATGGTGGGAGAACTCGATCACCGAGACGAGACCACCTTGTAGCAGGCGCAGCCTGTTGAAGCCATGGATCTGATCCCACTGGACCCGGGAGAACCGGATAAGTATGTCCAGATTGGCAGCTCACTCACCGGGCCACTACGCGATGAATTAATCGCGTTCCTACGAAGGAACGCGGACCTTTTCGCCTGGACTCCCGTAGACATGCTCGGGATTTCAGCTGAGGTGATGGTCCACAAGCTGGACCTTGACCCAAACCGAAAGTCGGTCAGACAGAAGCGGAGGAATCACTCCGTCGAAAAACTGATCGCCATCCGAGAAGAGGTGAAGAAACTACTGGACGCTGGATTTATTAGAGAAGTCCAGTACCCGGATTGGCTCTCAAACGTCGTCCTGGTTAAGAAGAGCAACGGAAAATGGTAAATGTGCGTCGATTTTACCGACGTCAACAAGGCCTGCCCGAAGGACAACTTTTCCTTGCCCCGGATTGACCTGCTGGTTGACTCCACGGCAGGGCATGAGCTGCTAAGCTTCATGGACGCTTATTCGGGCTACAATCAGATCAGAATGAGTCCAGAAGACGAGGAGCATACCTCGTTCATGACGGACCAGGGCACCTATTACTATAGGGTCATGCCCTTCGGGTTAAAGAACGCTGGAGCCACCTACCAGCGACTAGTGAATAGGATGTTCGAAAAGCAAATCGGTCGCAACATGGAGGTCTACGTCGACGACATGCTAGTCAAGAGCAGAGTCACGGGCGACCACATACGTGACCTGGAAGAGTCATTCGGGGTGTTCCGCCAGCACCAAATGAAACTAAATCCAGCCAAGTGTGTCTTCGGGGTAGCCTCGGGGAAGTTCTTGGGTTTCATCGTCTCTCAGGGAGGGATCGAGGTAAACCCGGAAAAGATTAAGGCCATGGCTGACATGGCTCCCCCGAGAAGCGTAAAAGACGTCCAGCGATTGACTGGGCGGCTGGCTGCTTTGTCCCGCTTCCTCGCGAAGTCTGGAGACAAGTACCAGCCCTACTTTAAAGCCTTAAGAGGCACAAAATCTAACGGATTCCAGTGGATGGTTGACTGCCAGACCGCCTTCGATGAGCTGAAGCAGTATCTGGCCAGCCCACCATTGTTAGCATCACCCAAAGACGGAGAGAAGCTGTACCTTTACTTGGCGGTATCGGAAGCGTCCCTCAGCTCCGTCCTTGTGCGCCAGGAGTCCGATATCCAACAACCGGTCTACTATGTGAGCACAACATTGATCGGCCCAGAAACTCGCTATCCACGCGCTGAAAAAATGGCACTGGCACTTATTCTCGCAGCCCGAAAATTAAGGCTATACTTTCAGGCGCATCGCGTAGTGGTCCCCTGCACCAGCCGCTGAAAGGCATACTCCAAAAGCCCGACGTTTCGGGGCGATTGGTAAAGTGGGCCATTGAGTTGGGTGAGTTCGACATCGAGTTCAGGCCCAGACCTGCCATAAAGGCACAGGCTCTGGCCGACTTCATTGTTGAAACCACGACACCAATTCAAGATGAGCAGCCAGCAGAAAATAAAGAACAGCCCGACGAGGTCCCAGAATGGACACTCCACGTGGACGGATCGTCCACGGACGGTGGCTGCGGAGCGGGGGTGATCTTAACAACTCCTGACGGATTCGAGATTAAGTATTCCCGAAACTTGAATTTTCCAGTGACCAACAACGTCGTTGAGTATGAAGCCCTACTAGCTGGCTTGCGATTGGCAAAGGAGTGCTCTGCCAAGAGGTTGGCAGTCCACAGCGACTCCGAATTAGTCGTCAACCAGGTCAACGGGGGCTTCGAGGCAAACAACCCTTCCTTGGCCAGGTACCTGGCAAAGGCAAAGGAGACCATCCAGGGCTTCAACAAGCTGACCCTGGTTCACATTCCTCGAGCCGAAAATTGGAAGGCAGACCGGCTGGCTAGAGCAGCTGCTACCGAGAACCCAGAGCAATATTCGAGGGACATGCGGGAGACCCTGAACGCTCCGAGCATAGAAAAACAGGAGGCCATGCAGATTTCCGAGACGGAAAACTGGATGTCGCCTTACCTTAGATATTTGGCCGACGGATCACTCCCAGAGGACACCGAAAGGGCCAAGCAAATTAAAAAGACAATGGCCGGGTACACAGAGTTGATGGGCGGGTCAGATCGCCGCGGATACTCAACTCCGTATCTTCGCTGTCTATCTCCCGAGGAGGCTGACTATGCGCTGGGCGAAGTTCACCTCGGGATCTGTGGATCACACGTAGGCGGAAAGAACTTGGCCTTCAAAATTATGCGGCAGGGCTACTATTGGCCATTGATGAAAAAGGACGCGCTTGAGTTTGTAAAGAAGTGTGAAAGCTGCCAGCTTCATGGCAACCTTCATCACCAGCCGTCCACTGACCTGAAATCCCTTCAGGCCCCATGGCTTTTCGGGCAATGGGGGCTTGACATTCTCGGCCCATTTCTCATCGCCACGGGACAAAAAAAGTTCATCATAGCGGGCATCGACTACTTCACTAACGAGGCTGGTTGGTTAAACAATAACGAGAAGTGTTCCTTCTCGTACACTGACTGCCCAAGTTTCCACTTGGACAGCACCGTAAGGTTGGTTAATGCAACCACCTGCCAAGCCTGGGGGCTCAGCTCCTTAGGCAACCAAGCAACGGTCGCCGGCCAACCAAGTTGGCCGCCCAGTACAACGATTCATGCAAACAACAAACACAAAGCAATAAAATGCAATGGACACCGAACTGAAAATGACTTCCATTTTATTGCTCACAAAAGTATGTTACAATTTATATACTGTCCAAAAAACAAAAGGGAGTACAAAAAGCTACAAGGCTGGCGGACCACCCTGACTGTCTCGGGGCTCTCCCTGCAGGTCTTCCTTACGCTGCGCCGCGCGGTTTCTTTGATTAATAAACTCCACTGGGAAGTCAGGAACGACCAACCGCGCGACGTGACGTCCAATGTTGAGCCCATCCAATGCCTCGGCGTGTAGTGCGCCGCCCGACCTCATGGAGGCTCATCCGAGTGCTTGACCTCACTCTGCGGCGGCGGCTCGACTGCGAGGCGTTTGTTGCTCGCGCCGCCGATCATCCTCCTCCTTTAGGTGAGCAACCTCCGCCTTCAGTTCAGCAACCTCCGCCTTCAGCTCGACGTTCTCTATCTCCACTCCCGCCATGACAGCCTCAAGAGCAGCTGTCTGCTCACGGAGCTCTCCTCCTGAGGCGGCCAACTTGGCATCTAGCCAGGCTATCTCAGCCTTCCGATTTGCAATGATGCGTTCACGCTGCTCCATTTCTCGGGAGACAGCTGAGGCCAATCTTCTTGGCTGCACAGGACCAGAGCGAAACGTGAGTTTGTAAACATAAGAAAAAAAGGAGTACAAGAAAGCCGTTGCAGAGGTCATACCTCGTAAGTCTTCCTATAAGGCCTCCCAGGCCTGTACTCCAGGCTAGACCCAGCTGGTGGTGGAACCGGAGATGTTGAGCCAGGAGCGCCCTCTCGCGTCGAATACGCCGCTGCCTCGTCCAAAAGGCGATCCAAAAACTCATCTCATCAGCGGCAGCGGCGGGCTCCTCTCTTGCAGCCTCAGGAGGAGCAGCTGTAGGTTTCCTACCCCTGGTAGCCCTGGGAGCAGCAGCTCGTGAATCGACTCGTGACGATGGCTCTACAATATAAACGCGTGAACCCTCGGGCACATCGCGAGCTGGCTCCTCTGCAGATCCCATCCAGGCAGCGCCTGGAGTCAGCTTCGCCGCAGGCTGGGCCAGAATAACTCCTCCGGCACTTGCCGGCCTGTCCTCAACGGACCTCTCCGCTCCAGAAGTGCTGCCGGGACCACCGCAAATCCCGACATCCACGAGATCAATCTGCCAAGAGGAAGATGAGGGCGTGGCAGTCGCCCTCTCAGCAGCCTCCTCCGAGGATCTTGGTCGAATGATCAATTTCTTTGAGACCTCAAGATTCACCATTTTAATCGGAGGGTGCGGCTTCTGAACCGGGGACGGCGGTCCCCATTTAGCCTTTTTTGTTTCCTCAGGGGAAACCAAAAAATCCCTCATAAACTCGTCGGGATTTTACCATATCGCTTTGGTCAGCCAGGCGTAGGCAGAGTTCTCCGCCGCAGATGGCGTACCCAAATGTATGTCCGGGACCTTACCCCAGTTCCCGCCAATAGGCCACTTCTCTCCCACCTTTACAAAGAAGAACCGGTTTTCGGTTCTTGAGGAGTCGTGGATAGCCTTATTTATTTTTATCCCCGTACGGGGGCTGAGTGAAATCCACTCCGCCCCCTGGGTCACCTTAAAAATAACCTTAAGGCCGGACATCCTAAACTTATGGCCAAGCTTCCGGGAAAAAATACATAGGGTGCAGATATACCTCACCGCATTGGCATGAAGCTGGGCAATAGGGACTTGCAGAGCCGCTATGATAGACTCAAGCTCCTCCGGCAACGGCAGGCGGAGGCCGCTCCTCAAGTGAGCCTCATAAACAGTAAAATAGCCCTCCGGTGGACAAAGGGCTTTGTCGTCCTTGCCTGGGACCTTCCAGGCCATCTCTTTAGGGATGTTAAATTCAATGCATAAAGCTTTGATGTCGTTCTCTCTCAGGTCGGATGAGAAATCCGCCATGGAAGTCATAATCGGAAAAAGCTTTAGGGTGTCTTCGAAGGACTTGGCTGAGAAACGGGAATGAGGAAGACGAAGGTTGGGAGGCGTAACTGATTTCAAAAAACGGAAGGAAAACTTAAGCGCCAAGCATGCAAAGGACGCCGTCGATCCTGAAGCTACGCGTCACCTCCTCATTTGACCCAGCCAAAGGACGGGACTCTCGCACGAAACCCCTCATTAATGACACCGTCAGGATTGCCACGTGTCGCCTCTCCACTTGACCCTGCAAAAGGACGGATCTCTGGCGCATTAATGACTCGGATCTCCTCCAAATCAAAGGAGGACACGTGTCGTTTTCTGTCTTGCAGTTCGGCCAAAAGTTGGCAGAAATCATTCCCAGAATTGGCCAAGGACGGTCAACAATTCTGGTACTTCGGAATTGACCAGGAGGGTCAACAATTCTGGTCATCCAGAATTGACCAGGACGGTCAATAATTCTGGTACTCCGGAATTGGCCAAAACGGTCAGCAATTCCGGTCAAACCCTCCTTCACGCTTTTATAAGTTTCCACAGGATTCTCAAAGTAAGGAAAAACGTCCCATCATGAACATACTGGAGGCCAGAAATCTGACCACCAGCATGGGGGGCTAGTGATGGGGACACCAATAATGGGTTGGCCCAAAGAAAGGTCAACAGAAGCCCAGAAAGGCCAATCAACATTTTTGACGGCCCAGTAAGAAGATGGGCCCAGAAACTGGAAAGCCCGAAGACGGTCAACGTTGGCGTTGACCGTCCTGACGGCCAACTTACTCACAAACGGTCAACTCATCGTTGACCAGTTTTGTTGGGCCTTTAGAGGCTTTGCCGCAGTGATGGGCCTATTCCATTCTGGCCCACAGCCCATCAGTTGATCGCCCGCTGCTCTCCCTTCGTTCTCCACGAAGGCAGCCAACACACCGACGGTCAACTCAGACGTTGACCGTCTGCTCCCTATATGTTGGGCCCAAACAAGGCTCTTCAACAGTGATGGGCCTGACTCACTCAGGCCCATAGCCCACCTGGAGGCCAACGACGGACGCCTTTCATAGGGGCGGCCAACACGCACGCAGACGGTTAACCCAGGCGTTGACTGTCCACGCTTTGCACATTGGGCCCCAAGAAGCCTTTCAACAGTAACGGGCCTGACCCGTTTAGGCCCACCAGTCATAAAAAGGCCAACCACGATCCTCCAAGGATATTCCACGATCTCAAAAGGAATATCAGCAAGATTGGCGCCCTTCAAATAAGGAAGGCGCCAGATCCTCCCAACTCCTTGCCAGCCAAGGAACCTTAACGGTAACATGCTGGGAAGGAAAGAAGCTAACTTGGAAAGTGGTTAGCCGCCTCAGAAGGAAACAATCCTCTACAATTGGGCAACAAGTATCAGCATCCAAAAGGAAGGCCAGCAGCATATCATAGGGACGATCACTCCTTCCAAAGAAGGAGGATCGCCATCTTTGCCATAAAAGAGGCCCTGGATCCATCATCCAGGGGGGCTTTCTGGCATGCTTTCTTGGACGCTCTGAGACATTGAAACTTCCAGAACTGCACAAGCTCTCTGCTACTTCAAACACGTTCATCTTCAACCCTAAGGGCTCTGAGAAACAAGCTCTGGTTCCCAGCAGCCAAACTCTCAAATACGTTCAAACTCTAAGGCAACGAACGGGTCTTTACACACGTTCTCTGCCTTCCCACCATCCAGATACGAGAAAGGACCTGCGCCTTTCTGATATTTGGAACGAGACACTCTTTTCCCCTCTCCCATTGCTCTCTCTATCTTTGATTCCTTCCATCAAGGTTTACATTTACTGAAAGCGTCGGAGTATTTCCCGGTGGGATTACCTCCCGCCGTTAACGCTGATTCTTGTTCGTTTTAGTGGTGTGCAGGATTCGTACTCAGTGAACGGGGCCGGTTTACATCATCCAGAAGAATCCGAATCTGTTCGAAGTCGGATCCAGGTACGCATCAATATGGATTCTACATACTATAAAAATAAAATTAGCAATAAAATAAAATAAAATATGTCAAAATTTTATTACACTGTATAATAAATTTTAGTTATTTATTTTGACATTATTCACATAAATTTTAATGCACTTTAGACAGAAAGATATTGTATTTAGATGCAATAATTATATAAACAACTACATAAGAATGGCGAGAGAGAATAAGTGAATAAATAGACTATGAGAATTGAAATTTTATGTATGAATTATATCCTCTAAAAAAATTTTAAAATATTAATATTATTTATAAGAGAGATAAAATACTTTTAACATTTTATAAAATAGATTTTGCCAGACGACGTGCAAGGCGCCTCAGCCCTTGTGATTCTTTTATATTCATTAAATCTTAATTTAACAGATAAAATTTAATATTAAATAATATTTTAAAAATATAAAAATAATATATTTTTAATATTATTTTTATTGTAATAATATTTAAATATTCTATAAAATTTTTAATAAAAATATTTATATATTGTATTATTTTAATATGTTAAATACAATTCAACACTGTTGAAGCCGGGAATATGGGTGCTGTGCCATGTCAACGCTGCATGATGCCTGCCGTTGCATCTAATCCAACGGCAGGGAATCTCTCTCTCTCTATATATATATTTGCTTTTGACGTTAACTTTGTTTTATTTTTATTTTTTTTTACTTTTTATAATTTAAATTTATTTATAAAATTAAAAGGAATTTTATAATCATTTATTTTTAAGATATTAATATATGGGTAGAATTATTTTTATAAATTTATAAAATAATAATTTTATGATTATACATTCTCAAATTATTATTATTTTACAAATTTATAAAATATAAATATGAATGTATATTTTATAAATAATAAAAGATTCGTCCAATTTATAACTAAATGTATTTATATTATTTATTTTTTTAAGTTAATATTTTATAAAGATTAATAATATATAAAAATCAAAAATATAAAATTTAAAAAAAAATAATTAAAAAAATAATAAAAATATAAGAGGATGGGGGGAGTCTGCCCCGATGGATTAAATCTAACAGCTGTTGTGTCGTATGCGTGCGAAGCAGTCCCCAGGGGCCCAGCCGCCGCAGCCCCATTGAGTATGATGGACAGCGGTTTGATTCTGGCAAGAGCAAGCAGGCAATGGCATGCACAGAAGCAGCTAAACAATTTCTGAGAGTTCTCTGCCGATCATGGCCTACAATAAATGCCATCCAACCACCGCACGCATCAGTACAGAGCCGAGATCAATCAACACGCAACATTCTTCACTGTTTGTTTTTTTTCCTCCAATCAGACAATAAGTCAATCTCCAGTTCTTAAATCTCTTCATCTCTTATTTGTTAAAAAACACCGTAGATCTTGATTTTCATGCTAAAATCTCGAGTGGGTCGTTGCCCAAATCACATTTGATTAATCATCTCTGAGATTTATCCCTTTTTTGGAGGGATAAAAACGATGAAGGACTTGAGAGTGAGCTCAAATCCATTCCCATTCTCTATCTACAAGCAGAGGCCTGTTTTTGTCAAGCTTGTGGTCTCACTTCTCTTGTTGGGGCTCGCATTTCGCCTCTTCTCTTCTCATTCATTCAACTATTCGTCAGCTGTTGACGCTCCTGCGGCCATTAGTCTGCCGCCGGCGGCCAGCACTCCCACCTCTCAGAAGGGTTAGCATTGTCTCTCATCCTAAATTTCCCCCTCCCTCTTGTACGAATGAGATTTTGACCTAAAATTTATGAAGACATTCATGGGCCATGTTTGCTTATTGAATTTCCTGTAGATTTCTTCACGGTGGGTAGAAGAAGTATGATTTTGTTTTCCTGTAAACTTACATCCAATCTGCAAAATGGTTGATGGGTGTTTGCTGGTTTGTCTACATATTTCAAACTTCAAGATCTTTCTGCAAGAGATACGAAATGAGGACTCTAGTCCTCATAGAATTTGCTTATAGAGTTTCCTGTAAATTACTTCATGGTGGGTAGTAGAAGTATGATTTTCTTTTCCTGTAAACTTATATCTATTCTGCAAAATGGTTGATGGGTGTTTGCTGGTGTCTACATATTTCAATCTTCAACATCTCTCTGCAAAAGACACAAAATGAGGACACAAACCCTCCTGTTTGTTACAAATGTTAATTTCTTCCCGTTATGGATTCTTAAGTTTGTGCAACTTAATTGAATAGTTTTAGGTTCCTAGATTCTGGTTAGTATGCCAACATATATGAAATGTGAGGCAATTTGACATTTTTTTTGGCTTTGAATTGTAGATCTCTGTTAAGATATAATTGACGGGTCTTGCTGTCTGATCCAATGGCACTAGATTAATCTTTCTAAATGTCATACCAAAATGAAAATTCATCCATATGGTTAAACTAGTTCCCTGAGATATATACTGCCACAAGTTTGATTAATAGCTCAGATATATGATGACCTAGATATTGATATATGATGATCTAGATTTAGATTGTAAATCAAAATCTTAGCGTGAGAAGCTATAATATTTGATGCCTAGCTCAGATTATGAAATTCTTTATTATTTTGGATTATCCATGAACTCTACTCTGTTTGAGGGTGTTTTGTTGATAGCTGTGGCGTCTTTTTGCTTCTTGCCTCCCCCTGGCCCATGGTTGGTTGCCTGCGTTGTCCTCCACATAATCTGTCAGATTTTTGTTAAAATAAATGGAGGAACTTGAACGTGTTTAAATATTCAAATGGATATGGTTGTTCGGATAGAAGTGATTATTCAAACAAAGATTGATTCGAATGCACTGTCTTTTCAAAAGAGTCCTAAATAGACGTAACTATTTAGAAGCAACCCTTTAGTGTAAACAGAGATAGATAATCTTGCTTTCATCAAAGGTTATGGATCGATGTTGTTAGTGTAAAAAGAGCCAAACAAAGGCGTCATTATTCTAAAGTTACTTCACATTCAACCCACTTACATTGTCAGCGACAAAAATTGTCCTGAGGCAAGTGGCACTAACAACATGCCTTGACACCTTTACTCTTCCATTATTAATGATCCAATATTTCCAACAAAATGTTCAACAAATGAGATTGGTTTCATCTTGCTTAATGTAGCTGAATCAAAATGTGACCTCTTTATGGGCAAATGGATCCCGAACCCCTCTGGTCCAGCATACACGAACAACAGCTGCCATGTAATTCAAGACCATCAAAACTGCATGAAGAATGGGCGACCGGACTCAGGATACCTCTATTGGAGGTGGACTCCGAGGGACTGCAACTTAGCCATGTTCAACGCAGAGAGATTTCTTGATTTGATGAGGAATAAGTCATGGGCATTTATTGGTGATTCTATTTCGCGTAATCATGTCCAATCCTTGCTCTGTACTCTCTCGCAGGTATAATCTTCAGTTTACAGAAATGATTCAAGTTTTATGTTGGGAATTGAATGGAAATCCTCCCTATAATTCAAGTAGCATTGCTTTCTGATTGGTATTGATCTTCTTCGTTGTTGCGCTTTTGTGCTTTATTGACAGTCACTTAGCTCTGTCGTATTTGAGTTTGTGTTAGAGAAATTGTATCACTGAGGCAGTTTTGTTCTCTCATGCACCTAAATATAGGTATTGGTGATACATTCCCTGGGAGTAAAGGCAATTTTATTTGTGGCCAAGGCATTGTCATCCACACAAGTTAATATATGCATCAGACTGTGTGGTCTGTTTGACAAAACAGTTGAAATAGTTTTTTTTTTTAATCTCGTAAAAAAAAAAAAAAATCTTTTAAAGGCTGATTGAGGATCTGTATTAATTAGTTGATTTGGGTTTTTTTTTTTTTTTTTTATAACAAGCTTCAATTTCGAGCTTTTTTCAAAAGAGCTTTGTTATAAAGCTACTTCTCAACCACCGAACCTTATGCAGCCTTCCATCCATTCATTTTCTAATACCAATGGGCCCACACAAAATGGATTGTGTCACCAAAACATTTCTCTTATAAGAAACAGAGTAAAGCTATCAATTATGGTTTTCCTGAGTAACGGTTCCCAAGATTTAAAAAAATAAAAAAACCGATAGTTTCTGGGTTGTGAACAAAACTGCCTTGATCCAGTGGCAGCCTCTGTGTTGCCGTTCTTTGTGTTGAAAAGTGGTTCACTCTGTTGATCATATCATTCATTCCCATCCTAAAAGCATTTGGATTGAATCATCTTTGCATGTGAGTTTGGAAAACATTAAAGAAGTGGGACAATGAACAACCTGTAAAGTAGTGGGGACAATCACCAACTAGAAAAAGATGTATAACTAGTTATTGATTAGTAGTTATTTTGTCATTCTCATGATAAAGATTCCAAATCTTTTCTGTAGAGAAAGATCAACCACAAGTGCTGCTTTCACAAATCCATACTTGTCTTCATTTGTAAGTTAGCTAAATTCTCTCTCAAAATAATGATATAAGTTTTCCAATTGCCTTCACCAAAGTCAATGGCTTGCTGGTGGGTCATTGAGAAAAAAATGTATTTAGTTGCGGTTGGTGGTTGCTGTGGCCATGACGTGCTCATGGCTTTGTTTGGTTGGATAGAATCGGGTAAGAATACTAATTCATGGGAATACTTGTTCTTGTCAAATTCTTATTACCTCGTTTGGATTGAGTTTTTGGATGGAAATAGTTATTTCTTGGAAATATTTACTGTTAGGAAAATAGGAATAAATAGCTGTGTATAAACTATGGATTGATTCTGTGAGGAATACCTAAGGTAATATACATACTCCCCCGCACAAACCAAACAATAAAATATTTATTCCCCGCATTATTCTTTGGTAATATATATTTGATGCTTAGAAGTCATTTCAGCGGACATTCTGGCCCAACACTGCTGGAAAGATATTGAAGCAGTTTATGCTTATTTGATAGCATAGTTTTGTTGGCTTTGTTAGGAGAAAGAACTCTGTTCCGGGCTGAAAGTGTAACTAGGGTTTTGAAAAGTTAAAAGAAGTTGATCCTTGTTGTTGAAATTTTGCTCGGGTGCATCTTCTGTTTCTTTTCTGCGTGTTTGGTGAGTTACATGCAGAGTTTAAAAATGTCAAATCTTTGATGATTTCGTCATATATGATTGATCTACCAAATCATGCTATTGGGTTGCTATCCTGCTTATGGTGTCAAACCAAAACATATGAAGAAATATTTGAATATCACCTCATAAGTATCCTACCAAATCCCATCAATTTTTGAGAAATACAAGATATTTAACTCATACAAGTAAAGAGATTTGTTCACTAATAAGAACAAGAAAAAAGGTATGCATCAGGCTTCAACCATTTATGGCTTCCTTCTTGGAGATTCATGAACCCATCTATGAGTCTTAGATAAGAATTGAATCTTAGATAAGGAAATGTGAATTAGTTGCGGTGGAAGGAAAGAAAAGAAAAGTTAGATATAGGAAAAATTGGAATGATATAATAAAAAATTATTTTTAAAATTTATTCTACTTTTAGAAGATATACCGCTAATTGAGTGAAATGGTAAAAGCAGATTCATATGACCGGCCTACTTAGTGACAATTAAAACTTTATTTTTATTGCTGTTATCATCTATGTAGTTCAAGAACAGGTCTCTTGTACGTTTTATGAAGCTCAAAGTATTTGAAGTCTTAGTTGATGTTTGAGTGTTAAAACTGCCACACACGACAGCCACCGTGCAACTTTGGTTTTTGGCACTTTTTTTTCTGTTACAATGTCTGATCGGCTAGCGCTTGGCTGTCATTTGGATGACACAGTTGATGTGTTTTTGTTACTCCTAATTTGTTAGGTGGAGCCAGCGGAAGAGATCTACCGTGATGAGGAAGACAAGTCAAAGGCATGGCGTTTTTCCACTCATAATTTCACAGTCTCAGTTATCTGGACACCTTTCCTCGTAGAAGCGGAGATCTTGGAAGATAACAATGGCCTGTCCACATCAGACATCCGGCTTCACCTCGACAAGGTCGATGAGAAGTGGAGCAGTCAGTATGAGAACTTTGACTACGCGATAATTGCAGGGGGGAAATGGTTTCTCAAAACGACAATCTACTATGAGAATGACAAAGTGATCGGCTGCCACTACTGCGATGGAAGGAACTTGACGGAGCTTGGATTCGATTTTGCTTATCGAAAAGCTTTGAAAATGGCTTTTAACCGCGTAACAAGCGCAGGCCGCAAATCAGTCGCGTTCTTCAGAACCACCACACCCGATCACTTTGAGAATGGTGAGTGGTTCAGTGGAGGAACTTGCAATAGAAAAACGCCATTCATGGAAGGAGAAGTTGAGGTAAAAGACGTAGACAGGATACTGCACGAAATCGAGTTACAGGAATTTGAGAAAGCGGTGGCCGTTGGATCCGAAAAAGGGATCATCCTAAAACTACTCGATACGACTCGTCTATCGTTGCTGAGGCCGGATGGGCATCCGGGCCCATACCGGAAGTTCCATCCTTTTGCGACGGATAAGAGTGCTAAAGTTCAGAATGACTGCTTGCATTGGTGTTTGCCCGGACCTATAGACTCGTGGAACGATCTGTTGATGGCAATGATAGTTGATTGTTGATGGGTTTCAGGCTCCTATGGTAATCTTCAGGCCTTGCAAAGAATGGTCCGACGGTGGAGGCTTGATCGTCTCCTACCTTTCTTGCCACGATTGATTGGGTGATGAGAGGAGCTTGTAGTTCAACTGAGCTAATCCATGCAGGTTTGATCTACAGGTGTGCTCTTGGCCATGTAAATCTCCAATTGGTAAATTTTTTCAAGGGAAGATAACTTCAATGAATCGTGTTATTGCACATTGCATTTTATTCAGGCTACAGTTTGGTTTTGAATTGTGTTAGACTAGAAATGTGAAGACATCTCAAATTGTGAAGCCCAAAAATTGCGTTAGCCAACTGTGCTAGGCCTATAAGGAAAATTGAGAGAACTTTTATCCGGAAAGTAATCCCTATGTTGTAATATTTTACTGTGTTGTCTTTATTATTAGTGTTATGATCAATCCTTGAGTAAGAATAAATAAAATAATTACAAGATTTTGAGACGACATTCCAACGTACTTCAAGACATCTTAAAATACTCGTTATTTATTTAAGCAATGTGAGATTTATGTATATGTTTTTTTAATGTGAATTTATTAATAGTTATAAATGGATTAAATATCTTCTTATACTTATAACAGTAAGTATTTTTCCTCAGAGTTTAAATGATTAACATAATAATAACATATTAAAATAAAATAAATGTATTTTAACAAATTTAACTGTCTAAATTATCAAACTAAAAACCCATGCTTTTCAATAAGGTGATGTTACGGAAAGAAGAATCAGTGTAAATGAATGGAAACCTAATTCAAACAATTAAAAATCTCCTTAGTTCATCTGAAATTTTCTAAATTTTCTTTCAAAAAAAATAAATCTATTACCATAAATTCTTCTAATGTTTGTTTTTTTCTCAAAATAAAATTTTGCTTAGAAGTGTAAGAGTGCTTAGACCTGTCCATCGTGCTCCGTAGAGTCCGATCCCGGTTTCTGCTGTCTCGTGATGGACGAGTGGCTCCGCCGCTCTTTCCCGCCTGGCTTTGTCGAAGCATTGCCGTACCAAATCATGCCCATAACGGCTATGATCATTCCCACAACCACTTGTATATTTAGACCTTCTTTTCCGAAGAAAAAAAACCCGAGAATCAAAACCAGGATCGTCTTCATATGCCCGAGAACTTGGAACGAGAGGGCGGTGAATCTGCCGATGCAAATGAACTGGCTGAGGTTAGTCCCGATCGCGATCGTGCATGAAAGAATTATGAAGATCTGCAAAAGCAAACCAGTTGAACGCATTAACATGAATTGTCATAAACTTAGAAGATGACAAAGGGTCAAAAGAACTGACATTTGATCAAAGAGAGATGATTTTGGAAACATTCTAATTCTTAGATGATGTAAGTTTTATCTATTAATCTATTTTTATGAGGGTCTATTAATAAAAATTGATGGATAAAATGTCATATCATTAGTATATAAGATAAAATCAGATACAATAAATAAAGTCAATACATAACCAAAATTTCATACATTGGACTCTTATTTTTTAAATCATGGTGCACCAATTGAAATGATGGGAAGCACAGCTTGCATGCATCTTAACTTCATTCAACTAAAATGTTGGGAAGCATGCTTGAAGAACTAAATGCATTGCCAATGCAAGATAGTGACACGATCAATGCCTAACAGAAACAGACTACACATTCTAAATGTTCAATTGAAGAGCAGTATCAAACTCTTCTGATACTGATATATTTTAACATCATTATAAAATCATGATATGTCGTATTATAGATAATACACTATAATACATTGGCCAATATTTCAAAAATCCATCAATATATCCGATATTTTTCAATATATTGTCAATATTTGATCATTTGGTGCTAATTTTCAATTGCATTTAATAAAGCCATAACTGATACCATTAATATAAATATTAATATTTTCATTCAAGCATTGCAATTTTAAACAGATAAACATCCTCAACAGCGGAGTTATCAATAAGGAAGAATCATATATGTAAATAACGACCAATATGTATCTGTTTCAGATCTCTCAATACTAATATTTATGATGCAATCTCAAAGATATATCATGATATATTTGCCGCTATTGAAATATCGACTTTATATCCGATACGTGTTGGGGTCACTCCCGAGTGGCATGATGTCCGCGGACTCCGTTAGGAAGAACGGACGAGGACTCCTTTGAAGTGTCATGTCCGAGCAGTTGCTAAGGACGAGGACAAGGAGCCTAGAATCGCAGGGCGTTGATTACATCAACGTAGCTCCGCAGGTGGCGCCAAGGTGGGTTGGTCACCCACTGATTGGATGTTCATAGCCGATCGGCAGCCTTTCCGATGACAGCTGCCATCCGACACGTCAAGTATGCGCCTGCCATGACAGGCCTAGGGCGTAGGCCTGGAGACCTACGTCCAGTAGGGTGGGCGGACACGCCACCTTTGTGTATATATACAGAAGCTTGTTGCCCTTGCTGGTGTGAGAGCTGAGACATTTTGAGTTCTAAGAGCTTTGAGAGAGCTGTGGACAAGCTTTGCTGTAAAGATAGAGTGAGATACACTTTGAGAGAGGAAGGTTGTACACTTGAGATTGTTTTCTTTCGTTAGAGCTTGTGTAGCTAACACTTGTAAACAATTCTCTTATAGTACATTTCTTCGTGGTTTTTTCCTTGGTTCAAGAAGGGTTTTCCACGTTAAAACTTGTGTGTTCTCTTTTGTTCTCTATCCTTACTTTCCTTGCCGTCCGAGAGCTCTACTCTGTGTGCTGTCTGAGAACTTTGTCCGCTCGGTCACCCGTGTCTTCCGCGTTTGTGCGCCAATAAGTGGTATCAGAGATCTTGGTTCTCTAT
Source organism: Nepenthes gracilis (assembly GCA_033239525.1). Classification (NCBI taxonomy): domain Eukaryota; kingdom Viridiplantae; phylum Streptophyta; class Magnoliopsida; order Caryophyllales; family Nepenthaceae; genus Nepenthes; species Nepenthes gracilis. The sequence continues at coordinate 1,372,535 of BSYO01000040.1, forward strand.
CTTGTTGCTGGCTGCGATGGAGGTTGGAAGCAAAATGATCTGTTTGAACGGATCAAACTTTGACTTTTGGCAAAGCAAGATGTCAGACTTGCTTTTTGTAAAGTCCATGCATAATCCCGTTTTTGCCGCAGCAAAGCCGGCTGACAAAACGGACGAGCAGTGGACGTTCGAGCACAAGCAAGTGTGCGGCTACATACGGCAGTTTGTGGACGACAACGTGTACAACCACGTTCGGGGTGAGTCCAATGCCAAGACGCTGTGGGAGAAGCTGCAAAAGCTCTTTGCCTCCAAGTCTGGAAATAACAAAATCTTTCACTTGATGCGGCTGATGCAAGTGAGGTACAAGGACGGGTCATCTGTCGCCGATCACCTGAATGAGTTTCAGGGCTGCGTGAACCGGCTGAATGGCGTGGGGATCAAGTTCGAGGATGAGGTCCTCGGACTATGGTTGCTAGCAACCCTCCCGGACTCATGGGAGGTTATGAGGATCACCATCGCCAATACAGCTCCAAACGGCATGGTGACTTTGGAGATGGCCAAAGGAGCGGTGCTGAACGAGGAAATGCGACGGCGTTCTCAAGGAACGTCCACCTCTCAGCACTTCGAAGTCCTTGTCACCGAATGCAGGGGAAGGAGCCGAGGACGTGGCCCAAAGTCTGAAGACAAAGGGCGGAGTAAGTCACGTTCCCGGTACCAAGATATGGAGTGCCACCATTGTGGCAAGAAATGCCACATCAAGAAGTTTTGTTACAAGTGGAAGCGTGAGAACGCTGACAAGCAGAAGGGCGAAAAGAGACGTGGCGAGGAAGAGTCCTCGGTCTCTGTTGTAACGGGAGAAGATCTCCTTTTGGCCCACGAGTCTGAGGACTTAGTGGCTGTGGCTGAGCAGTCCTCTGATTGGGTAGTGGATTCTGGCGCTTCAATCCACGTCACCTCAAGGAGAGAACTGTTCTCTACTTACACTTCGTGCGCCCCAGGAGTGTTAAGAATGGGCAACAAGGAGACGTCCGAGTACATTGGACGTGGAGACATCATCTTGTTGATGAGCAGTGGAGCCAGGCTGATTTTGAAGGACGTCTGACACGTCCCTGATATTCGGATGAATATCATTTCAGTGAGACAGCTTGATGATGAAGGCTACTGCAGCGTCTTCTGTGAAGGCAGTTTCAAGCTGGTGAAAGGCTCCATGGTGGTTGCCCGAGGAGTAAAGGCTTCAGGCCTTTACGTAGTGAAAGCCCAGGCCGAGGTAGCAGAGGTGAATGCTACGGGGAGTGTGGAGTCCTCGGGCCTATGGCACAAAAGACTCGGACACATGAGTGAACGTGGCATGGGTCATCTGGCGAAAAAGGGTCTCATTCCGGAGATGGATGGAGATATGCCGAGGACTTGTCCTCACTGCATGGCGGGGAAGCAACGTAGAGTCTCCTTTTCAGGAGATGTGTCTTCAAAGAGGTCCGAGGTTTTGGAGCTCGTACACACTGATGTGTGTGGTCCCCTCCCGAAGAAATCATTTGGCGGAGCACAATACTTTGTCTCCTTTATTGATGACTGCTCAAGGAAGCTGTGGGTGTTCCCTTTGAAGACCAAAGATCAGGTTGCGGGAACCTTTGAGCAGTTCCATGTCCTCGTTGAGCGGGAGACCGGGAGGAGGTTAAAGGCCGTTCGGAGTGATAACGGCGGAGAGTACATTGGGACGTTTGATGCCTACTGTAGAGCTCACGACATCAAACATCAGAAAACTCCACCCAAGACGCCATAGCTGAATGGCGTGGCCGAGAGGATGAATCGCACGCTGATGGAAAGGGTCAGGTGCATGTTGTCCGAGGCCAGGCTTCCGGGATCTTTTTGGGCCGAGGCCTTGAGGACGGCCGCCCACGTAATCAACCGGTCGCCCAGTAAGCCTCTGGATGGGGAAGTTCCAGAGCAGATTTGGACCGGAAAAGAACCATCGTATAGCCATCTTCGGACTTTTGGCTGCAAAGCCTTTGTTCATGTTCCAAGAGATGAAAGGACCAAGCTGGAGCCAAAGACAATGCAATGTGTCTTTCTGGGCTATGGCGAGGATGAATTTGGGTATAGGTTCTATGACCCAAAGGAAAAGAAGCTGGTCCGGTCCCGCGACGTGGTCTTTGTTGAGGGCGAGACCATCGAGGATACTGGGAAGGAGGCAGTCTACTCCCACTACTTCCTGGACGGGACAGAGTTGATTTTGATCAGTTGTGGCCCAGTGCCTCCCGAGTCCGATGTCGGCGGTTCGGGTGTGGCGAGCAACCAAGATGAGGCGATTCCCGCGCCTCGGGACTTGGTCAAGATTCGCACCTCCTCGTGCCGAGGTTGCCCGCCAAGACGGTCGCCGTCCAGTGAGGCGTCCGTCCGTCCGCCTTCCAAAGAAGTGAGTTTGTCCTCCTCACCGATCGCCGGAGAACAGAGAGTTTTGATGAGGCCATGTGTAGCGCTCGGAAGGTTGAATGGTTTGAAGCCATGAAGGAAGAAATGTCTTCTCTTCATAAAACCATACCTTTGAGCTGGCTAAATTGCCTAAGGGGAAGAAGGCTCTGAAGAACAAATGTGTCTTCCGCCTCAAGGCAACCGAAGACACAGCTAAGCCAAGACACAAGGCACGACTTGTGGTGAAGGGCTTTGGTCAACGAAAGGGCGTTGACTTTGATGAAATCTTCGCACCCGTTGTGAAGATGTCCTCGGTCCGTGTAGTGCTCGGACTGGCAGCGGCTTTGGACTTAGAGGTTGAGCAACTGGATGTCCGGACAGCTTTTCTCCATGGAGATCTAGAGGAAGAGATCTACATGGAGCAACCAGATAGTTTTGAAGTCAAAGGAAAGGAGGGACTGGTTTGTCGTTTGAAGAAGAGCTTCAGATGGCCGAAACAAGCTCCAAGACAGTGGTGGTATCGGAAGTTTGAGTCTGTATGGCCGGACAAGGATACCATAAGACTTCTTGGACCTTTCGTGTCTTTGTGCGAAGTTCTCGGAAAACAATTTCGTCATCCTTCTCCTTTATGTGGACGACATCTTTGGTTGTCGGACGAGAATAATGCTCGGATCAAGGAGCCAAGAAGCAACTCGGATGATGTCTTTCGCCACGAAAGACCTCGGACCGTAAAAGCATTCTGGGATCGAGAATTTCGTGACCGAGAGGGCAAGAAGCTTTAGGCCGTTCGTGAAGGCTATATTGAAAAGGTGCTTCGAGATTTGGCATGGAAGGGTCCAAGCCTGTCAAGACTCCTTCGCCAACCATTTTAAGTTGAAACAAGCATGTCCGTCCTCGGACACCGAGAAGGCGCGCATGAGTAAGATTCCTTACTCCTCGGCCGCCGGGCGGCTTGATACGCGTCGGCGTGTGTCTGCATGGCCGACATTGCTCATGCGGTTGGCCTTGTGAGCGATTCCTCTCAAACCCGGGTATGGAGCATTGGTTAGCGGTGAAGTGGATCTTCGATATCTTCGGGACCTCCAAGACGGGTTTGCAATTTGGAAATGAAAAGCCTCAGCTGATTGCGTACACGGACGCAGAGATATGGCGAGGACGCGTTGATTCTCGAAAATCAACGTCCGGATACTAGGTGAAATTTGCGGGAGGGGCGGTCTCCTGGCCCAAGTCAAGTGCAGTGCGTCGCTCTCCACTACGGAAGCGAGTTTATTGCCGTGACCGAGGGCTCAGAAGAGATGCTTTGGATGAAGAGGTTCGCCCAAGAATCGGGTCTAACGCATGAGACGACGAGGTCCTTTGTGATAGTCAAAGTGCCATTCACTTGTGTGAAAACTCCTCATTCCATTCTCGGCCAAAACATATTGGCGTGCGATATCATTGGGTGAGAGATGTTTTTGATGACGGGCATTTATCAATCGGGAAGGTTCGGTCAAGAAAATGTCTTGGACATGTTGACCAAGATTTTGCTTAAAGAGGAAGCTAGAAGCTTGTTGTGACATCACGGCCTAACTAGCTTCACTCCCACTCGGTCGTGAGGGAAGTTTGTTGGGGGTCACTCCCGAGTGGCATGATGTCCGCGGACTCCGTTAGGAAGAACGGACGAGGACTCCTTTCAAGTGTCATGTCCGAGGGTTCGAGACGAGGACAAGGAGCCTAGAATCGTAGGCGTTGATTCTGCCAACGTAGGCCTGCAGTGGCCGTTTTGCGGGGTGGGTTGGTCACCCACTCGATTGGATATTCTGGGCCGCAACCAACTTTCGCGACAGCTCTGCCATCTCGACACGCCAGCATGCTGCGCCATGGCAGGCCAGGCGCGAGGCCACGGAGACCTACGCCCAGTAGGGTGGGCGGACACGCCACCTTTGTGTATATATACGAGCTTGTTGCCCTTGTTGGTGTGAGAGTCGGGACATTTGAGTTCTAAGAGCCTCGAGAGAGTCAGGCAAGCTTTGTTAAAGATAGAGTGAGATACACTTTGAGAGAGGAAGGTTGTACACTCGAGATTGTTTTAACCGTTAGAGCCAACACTTGTAAACAATTCTCTTATAAGACGTTTCGTCAGTGGTTTTTCCCTTGGTTGAAGGGTTTTCCACGTTAAAACTTGTGTGTTCTTTTTGTTTCTCTATCCTTACTTTCCTTGCCGTCCGAGAGCTCTACTCGTGTCTTTGTCAGGAAGCTGTCCTTCGGTCACCCGTGTCTTCCGCGTTTGTGCGCCAACAATACGTTGACGATATGGTCCTATCTGGCTCATGGTTTTAAGAATTTTTTATTCTGATATATCTAATAACGATATGTATTATCCGATAAATTCGATACAGATATGGTTGCAATCAATATCAACGTATATGGCCACATATCTAAAGCATTATGAGCAAAAAAAATCCAGATTACTTACAGCAGATGGCATATCATAATTGAAGGCATAAACTCTCTCGTTCGTCAACCGGTAATCCAGAAAGGGGCCCAGTAAAAGCAGAGTTGCAGCCTGTGCTGGCGCAGTGTGGCCTAATAGATTAAAAGAACTAAGCGAGTACTTCTTTTGAAGAAAATGTACGTACTGCAAAAACAACAAAACGTATTTGAGTTTTTTATTTTTTAATTGTTTTTTGGGGTTGGGAGAAAACACACGTACTGCAGAAACAACAAAACAGAGTTTTTCTTTTTGTTCGGGGGGGTGGGTTGTGTGAGTGAGTTAAGAAATAGTCCAGTTTTTTGACCACTGAATATTGAGAAACACTATTTATCCTTCAAGTTTATTAAGATTTTATTAAAAATGATGCTGTAAGGTCTATTAATTTAGTCACTCAACATATTAAATAATAAAGAAAAAAAAAGCATTCAACAAATACCACGCCATATTATTTTTGTAAATTGTAACAAGTTGGTAGTAAGAATATTATTTTTCCTTAATGCTTACCGTACCAAATGTGAGTAGCCAATTTGGAACAATTGCCAATATTGAAAGTATCAAATGCTTATGAATTAAAGCCATACGATTTCCCAGAAATCTATAGGTAGATTGGAACACAAGCCATTATCATCACATATGAATACAGGAAGCAAAGTACTATTTTGAGCTGTATTTATGGAGGCAAAACAAAACAAAATTTAGGTGGTGTCGGATTAAGACATGAACTTTCCAAATAACATCTAGGAGAGAATATTGGGTAATAAAAAATGAAAAGATTAATGATAATGTGACATGTAAGACTAATACAAATTGCTTAAAATAAAGAAATTATTAGTATTTTTTTGTGATAGGAATATACAATATGCCTCTTAAATTGAAAAGAATATATATAAAATAGTTATTAAACTTGCTACATTTTACAAATCACAATATTGGCAGTTGAATTGGTTAAAACTATAAACATCATGGTTATAGGAATGTTACATGGATAAGTGAGATTAATATATACGGAATTGTTACATATGGCTACTTAAAAGTGGTGCCTATAGAAGAAAATGTGAGAGAAGGGTGATTAAAATATCTCTGTCACTTAAAATGTTATCCAAATGAAACTCCAATAAAAAATAGTGATTTGGTTGAGGTTAATAAAAAGAGATATTGGCTTAGAAAAATTTGACATGAGATGATAAAAATTCTAATAAATCGCTTTAGCTCCTAGAAAATGTCACCCTAAATTTAACAAAAGAGCATGAAAAGATATATATAGCTGATGCCACTTAATAAAACTAAAAACCTAAGGCCTTGTATTGGTACACAAAAGAGAACATCCAATTAGTTTGCCTTCAACTTTTAACTCAAACAAGGTCAATAAAGTAGAATTTTAAAGGAATTCAACAACTTACATACTGCTGCAGCGAGGTGCTCCAAACTGCAACGAAGGCAGCAATGAAACCTCTGGCGTTTACACTAACATCAGTAACAGTACAGACCGCTACGCCTATGAGAACGAGTGCTATGCTCAGTTTTGTGCCTCTCGAGTAGCGAACTTTGTCCAACACAATTTCCAAAAGGCAGGATACGGGAATCATGCTTAACTTTGCAATCTGAGAATTGAATTAGAGTTACAAATTCACAAGTCATGCAAGTAATATGAATAATATTACCCGAACTCGCACCAACTTACCTGATAAAATCCCACTGAGTTCCACATCAGGCTAACATTCATCCCAACAATGGAGAAGTTTGCAAATATAACAAATTTCAGCAGATCTGGCCAAGGCACGTGAGAAGATTGGACAAATCCTAACCACCTAAGAACAACAGTCATCATAGTTGTTGCAGCAAAATGCATTCCGGTCAATGTTGTAGCTGCAAAATGGTTATATGCATAAATATATGAGCTCCTTATATAAATTCGACAAAATTCAGAACAAACTGATGATAAGCATCACAAATCGATGGATATGGAGAACCAGGATGTTAAGATAGTAGCCAACAAATGAAAGGGCACTAGATGAAAGGCCAACTAGAAAGAGAAAAAATGATTGGTTGCCTATTCTTCTGGAAAACTTTTCTCCCCATGCTTGAAATCCGGTCTAACTAGTTTCTTCTTGCTCTTTTGTCAACTGACTGGGCAAGATGCGAAATCTTAGATGTTGAAATCTCTTCTTATCTAATATAAGAAATAATGACATGTTAATCTATCTTTATCTACCAAATAGCCTCATTCTTCTTCCCTCCCTAAATCCATCATTCTCGAAGAGGAGGAAAGGGAAGTCATATACAATTTATAGAAGACTAGAGATTTCTAATCTACCTACGTGGGAAGCCTTCTCCCTCTCAGGCTAAAGAGTCAAAACAGCCTTGCCAGCTGGTAACTGATTGCAGTTCCACAATATTAAAATAATCATCTTTATAAAGGCAGATATTGCCACTGGAATTCAATGCCATTAAAACAAAGGACCTCATTTTCCCTATATCTTGGTCATAATAAAATTAACTCATCAATGCAACTCAATACCATAAACAAAAGTAGATAGACCTCATGTGTAACCGAAGAAGATGGCAACAAAGTACTCATATGCAACACAGCAAAAACAAAGTGATGGGTTCGGTATACCGGCCCAAGAAGAAGACCGCTAAACCGGTGCATCTTTATCCATGGAGGCAATTCAATAGGCGGTTAAAACCACCCGCCTATTCTATAAATCCCCCTTCATCCCAACAAAGAGGGGAGTCCCGGAAAGAGGGAGGAGGATAAGGAGAAAGGGGTCAACCTCTGGCAGGGATGATTCTTCCTCCATAAGGCCCTTCATAAACTCCTCCAACTAAGGAAAGGTCATCCCTCCAAGACATCATCCACCTAAGATGCCACCCACTAGGGCATACCCAAATACCTCCGCACATGTTATTCAAAACATACTCTATCTTTCTCTCTACGAAGAAGAATTATTGAGTTGAGCATCGGAGGATAAACCGGGGAGCGAGTCCTGCCGTTTTCCTTTAACATCTTGTTTTCTATTGTGTTATGCAGGTTCTAGGTTAAAAAATACGGAAATCGGACTCGCTCTAATTTGACCCATTTGAAAGATCGAGTAGCTTCCTAACCCGTCAGACGATCCGAAACCATGGACACAACACAAAGTATGAAAATTTATAAACGAAGATCTCTAAAGATCAAGCTTATCATGAAGTATTAGTAGGAAAAGAACAGGGATAATACCAACAATAGAAGTTGCGCTGCCAAAGCAACAATAGGAGGGGAAATGAGTAGAACAAATGATAGATATGTAATAAAAAAGGCATAACATTTATGACAAACAAAAATAACAACTCTGTCCTTTGAGAAATTGGTGGAAAGAGCCAGGAAAAGCAAATTAAAGGCACGGGGCAGAGACTACCCGAGCAGAATCTATTAAGGACCATAAATGCCACCTGTATGGCAGCAATATTTAAACTTTTGAACAACTGGATCTTGCATACCTATTGTGAATGCACTCATTGTTGGGATCACTTCCATGTGGAAATCCTTAGAATTTGGACGAAACACGAATGTGTCAGAAGGAAGGAATTCCCATCAATAGAGTTGACCGGTGTCTTCTGGACGGTCAACTCTTCCGGTCAATATGTTGACTGTCATAAGTTCTGAGTCGTCTGAAGAAGTAGGACGGACTACTTCGACCGGTCAACGGTGTGATTGACCGACTAATATGAAGTGACGGATAACAGAGTTGACATGCTGTATTTGGGAGACCTGAATGACTGTCACATCCAAAAAGTGTACAGTTGACCTACCCTTTTGGGTGGTTGGTAGAAGTCATTCTCGAGACTCCAAAGGCTGATCGATCTGCAGGAGTAGGCATGCGCCGCCTACTGCAGGACAGGACGCGTGCATGCAAGCAGACCTTGGAAGTTGAACACCAACCACCAAGTTGAGCTATGGTAGGGGCGTGTATATCTGTATGCACGGATATAGAGAGGGATATAAGGCGGGAACAAGAAGAAGGAGAAGACACCAGTCAAGTAGAGAGAAAGAGTGTAACAGATGAGAGAAAGTGAAAAGAAAGAGAGCTATGAGTGAAAACAAAGTATGAGGGCTTTTGTTTACTTTTGTTCTATTCTTATTTTCGCATCCTGTAATTTTCTCATACTTAGTGATTCTTTATGGATTTAGTGTCCCGTGATTTTTTCCTTATTTCAAAAGGGTTTTCCACGTAAAATTTAGTGTTCATTTCTCTTTTCTTGTCTCTACTTCACAGTGGTTGTGTGCTTTACCAGTTGGCCGTTCATTCTGGCCAACAGAAGAAACTGTTATTGTATTTTGATCAGTAGGCCGCTCGTTGCCCGCCAACAAGTGGTATCAGAGAAAGGTTGACAATTTCGTCTAAAAGGCGTCATCATCCTCAAAGAACTTGCCATTCAGTGTGGAATAGTTTAATGGATATGGAAACTTCATCCTCTGATAGGAGAGGGTGAAGAACATCTTGACTAGAGAAGGAACAATCAAAGCACTAAAGAAGAAGGAAGATAAGCCGAAAAGCTTATCAGAGGAGGACTGGTAAGATAAACGAGATCTTGCCAATTGCACTATCAAACTATGCCTGGCGGATAACACGCTCCAGGAGATCCTTGGCTTGACCAATCCGGTGGAGGTGTGGGAGAAACTTGAAAACCGATATAAGTCCAAATCCTTGACAACCAGGCTTCATATAAAGAAACAGTTCTATGGCTTGCAGTTGTCAGAAGGTGGTAGCTTTGAGAAGTATTTGGACGACTTTAATCGGATTGTAACACAGATATCCGCCCTTGATGAAGTAATCAAGGAGGAGGATAAGACACTGATGTTGCTGGCCTCTCTGCCAGCTTCTTATGACCATATTGTCACCACGCTGCTGTTTGGGAAAGACACTCTCAAACTGGACGAGGTCGTTGCCTCCCTACTCATGAATGAGTCAAGGCAGTCACAAGGGGCTTCGATGTCTTCTCATAGTGAAGTACTTGTGATCGAGTCCAGGGGACGAAGTAAAGGTCGAAACCAAAAGCCTAGAGAGAAGGGACGGAGCAAATCTCGTTCAAAGTATCAAAACCTTGAGTGCTATCATTGTGGTAAAAAAGGTCACATCAAAAAATAGTGCTTCAAATGGAAGCACGAGAACGTCGAGAAGGAGAAAGGAGAAAAGGGACGAAGTGAGGACAAATCCTCCGTCTCAGTGGTCACATGAAGCGATTTCCTGGTGACATGTAAAGAAAACGTGGCAAACCTAACGGACGAGGAGTCCGGCTGGGTGATTGATTCTGGTGCCACCGTGCACGCCACGTCAAAAAGGGGATTGCTCACATCCTACACTCCAGAAAACTTTGGAGTGATAAGGATGGGCAATGAAGGAATATCCCAAATTGTTGGCAAGGGTGACGTTGTGCTGATCACCAATAACGGGACGAAGCTGATGTTAAAGCCTGACATCAGGCTCAATATCATCTCAGCTAGTCGGCTGGATGATGAAGGTTATTGTAGCACCTTCTGTGAAGGTGAGTGAAAACTTACAAGAGGTTCTCTGGTAGTGGCAAGAGGGAAAAGGTTATTGTATATCATGAAGGCGTTCGCAGCGGTCGGAGATGTAAATGCTGCTACTAGCAAGGAAACCGAGAACTTGTGGCACAGGAGGTTGTGCCACATGAGTAAACGTGGACTGAATCATTTGGCCAGGAAGGGCCTTATTGCTGGAGTGAAGGAGGACGGATTAAGGACGTGTCCTCATTGCTTGGCCGGCAAACAGAGGAGAGTCTCGTTTCATGGAGACTTGTCCGCCCCAAAGACAGAACTGCTTGAGCTCATCCACATAGATGTGTGTGGACCATTCAAAGAAAAGTCATTTGGTGGAGCTCAATATTTTGTCTCTTTTATTGATGACTGTTCTAGAATACTGTGGGTCTATCCATTGAAAACAAAGGACTAGGTCCTTGCTGTATTTGAGGAATTTCACGCCCTTGTTGAGCTACAGACGGAAAAGAAAATGAAGACCGTCCGAACCGACAACGGCGGTGAATACATAGGGTCCTTTGATGCTTATTGCTGGTCACATAGTATTAGGCATCAAAAGAAGCCTCCAAAGATGCCACAGTTGAACGGAGTGGCTGAGCGGATGAACCGCACATTTTTGGAAAGAGTACGGTATATGCTTTCGGAAGCTGAGCTCCTCGGACACTTCTGGGCCGAAGCACTGAAGATGGCGGCCTACATTATAAATAGGTCGCCCAGTAAACCCTTGAAGGGTGAAGTGCCGGAGAAGACATGGTCGAACAAGGAGCCATCTTATGATCATCTACGGGTGTTTGGATGTAAAGCCTTTATCCATGTCCCAAGAAATGAAAGGACAAAGTTGGAGCTGAAGACGATATAGTATGTCTTTCTGGGCTACGAGGAAAATGAGCTGGGGTACAGATTTTATGACCCAGCTGGAAGAAGACTTGTCCGGTCAAGGGATGTAATTTTCGTTGAAAATGGAACAATCAAAGATATTAGCAGAAAAGCCAAGTGTGATGACGAGCGGATTGACAAAGCAAGTGTCGAAGTTGTCCGTCCGATATCTCTAGAAGATTGGGACAATGATCCTAAGGCGGTCGACCACAATGGAGAGGAAATAATTACTCCTGATGAAGGTCAGGATGAAGTCATCTCTCAACCGGTCGAGGATCTGTCTGTTAGACGATCCTCACGAAACAGACGGCCGTTCGTCCGTCTGTCGCCTAGTGAAGTGGCTGATGAGAAGGTTATGGAGGATGAGAACAAGGAGAAGTGGTTGGAAGCCATGAAGGATGAGATGTGTTCTCTCCATGAAAATCACACATTCGACCTAGTCAAACTTCCTAAGAGGAAGAGAGCCTTAAAGAACAAGTGAGTCTTTCGACTAAAGACACCCAAAGACACTTTGTAGTCGAGATACAAAGCATGGCTAGTGGTGAAAGGCTTCAGTCAACGAAAGGGAGTTGATTTTGATGAGATCTTTGTTCCGGTGGTGAAGATGTCTTCCATAAGGGTTATACTGGGACTGGCAGCCACCCAGAACCTAAAAGTGGAGCAGATGGACGTCCGAATAGCTTTTTCTTCATGGTGAATTGAAAGAAGAAATTTATATGGAGCAACCGGATGGGTTCAAAGTTAAAGGAAATGAGTAACTGGTTTGTCATCTAAGAAAAAGCCTGTATGAGTTAAAATAGGCTCCAAGACAGTGGTACAAGAAGTTCAAGTCGGTCATGGTCAGTCAAGGGTACTGGCGAACTACTTGTAATCACTGTGTATTCACACAGAGATTTTCCGATGATGATTTTGTTATCCTTCTCCTGTATGTGGACGACATGTTAATCGTTGGACAGAATGCTGCTCGGATAAGGAAATTGAAGGAGCAACCTGGGCAATCCTTTGCTACGAAAGACCACAGATCGGCGAAGCAGATTCTTGGTGTCAGAATCATTCGCGACCGGGAGGCAGGGAGATTATGGTTGTCTCAAGAAAATTATTTTGAAAAGATACTCCAACACTTTAACATGGACAAGTCCAAGCAGGTCAGCACTCCACTGGCAAATCACCACAGGTTGAGCAGTCGTCGGTGTCCATCTTCGGATGAAGAGAAGACATACATGAGAGGCATTTCCTACTCCTCAGCCGTAGGAAGCCTCATGTATGCCCTGGTTTGCACTAGGCCGGACATAGCTCATACTATTGGCACAGTCAGCCGGTTTCTGTCCAATCCAGGGAAGGAGCACTGGTCTGCAGTAAAGTGGATTCTGAGATACATTTGAAGAACTTCCAAAAGGTACTTGTGTCTTGGAAGTAACAAGCCTCAGTTGGTGGGCTACTCGGATGCTAATATGGTTGGAGACGTTGACAGTCGTAAGTCCACTTCTGGATACTTGGTGAAATTTACAGGAGGAGCAGTCTCCTGGCAGTCCAAGTTATAAAAGTGTGTCGCTCTTTCCACTACTGAAGGCAAGTATATTGTCGTGACGGAAGCTTGCAAGGAGATATTATGGATGAAGAAGTTCGTTCAGGAATTGGGTCTCAGACAAGAAAAATATGCAGTACTTTGTGACAGTCAGAGTACCATTCATCTTTGTAAGAACTCCTCACTTCATTCCAGATCAAAGCACATTGATGTGCGATATCATTGGGTGAGAGATGTATTAGAAGCTGGCCTACTGTCACTGAAAAAGGTTGGCACTGTGGAGAACGGGGCAGACATGATGACCAAGATTCTACCGAAGGGGAAGAATGAATCATGCTGCAGGCTGGCCGGGATGATGGACTTAACTTTCTTACGGTCGTGAGGGAAAGTTTGTTGGGATTACTTCCGTGTGGAAGTCCTTAGGACTTGGACGAAGCACGAATGTGTCAAGAGGAAGGAATTCCGATCAACAGGGTTGACCGGGGTCTTCTGGACGGTCAACTCTTTCGGTCAATATATTGACCGTCATAAGTTTTGAGTCGCCTGAAGAAGGGCGACGGACTACTTTGACCGGTCAACGGTGTGATTGACCGATTAATATGAAGCGACGGACAACAGAGTTAACATGCTGTATTTGGGAGATCTGAATGACTGTCATACCCAAAAAGTGTACAGTTGACCTACCCTTTTGGGTGGTTGGTAGAAGTCCTTCTCTGGACTCCAAAGGCTGATCGGTCTGCAGGAGCAGGCATTCGCTGGCTGTTGTAGGACAAGGTGTGCGCATGCAAGCTGACCTTGGAAGTTGAACACCAACCACCAAGCTGGGTTATGGTGAGGGGCGTGTATATATGTATGCACAGATATAGAGAGGGGTATAAGGCCAGAACAAGAAGAAGGAGAAGACACCAGTCAAGTAGAGAGAAAGAGTATAACAGAGGAGAGAAAGTGAAAAGAAAGAGAGCTGTGAGTGAAAATAAAGTGTGAGGGCTTTTGTTTACTTTTGCTCTATTCTTACTTTTGCCTCCTGTAATTTTCTCATAATTAGTGATTCTTTGTGGATTTAGTGTCCGTGGTTTTTTTCTTATTTTAAAAAGATTTTTCACGTAAAATTTGGTGTTCATTTCTCTTTTCTTGTCTCTATTTCACAGTGCTTGTGTACTTTACCAGTTGGCCGTCCAATCCGGCCATCAGAAGCAACTGTTCTTGTATTCTGGTCAGTAGACCACCCGTTGCCCGCCAACACTCATTTGTTTCTATTCATGTCACAAATCCAACAACCGGAGACACTTGTTGAGATATGGGTCACTTTCGTGTGGGCCCATACTCGATTAATGGGCCGAACGGTGGATCAAACAAGAACACACAGGCTTCGTATTGAGACGGAGGATGGTGGTATTCGAGCGTGCTTCACGTGCGCAGTGAAGCGGTTGAAGTGCTGCTAAGTGCCAGGCCGAAGTGAGGCCGACCCGACTGCTCAGGCAAACTGCTGGAGGCAGTCAAAGGGTGGACTGAGAGCGACAAGTGGGCCGAGGGCATCCACATACGAGGATCGGGCAGCATCAATGCTGAAGGGTTGACTGTGCAGCGTGGCGATGTGGCACAATGCTGAAGGTCGACCGAGTGCTAAAGGGGCAACCAAGGGCACCGATGAGAAGGGGCAACCAAGCAGCACCAGTTCAAAAGGGACGACCTGGCGGAGCTGAGTCAAATGGTCAATCGGATTGGAGAGCTAATGATTAGTCTAACTGGTAATTGGTCGTGGGCCCACAAGTACAAGATAAGCGCTGTCAGAGAGCAAGTGAGCGCCAAAAATCACCTGTAAAATTTGGAGTAGGTGAGTAGGTGAGTGATTTGTGGGATTGGGACCAAAGAACACTGTCAATGAGAGAAAGTGCGGAAAATATGTTTTCGTGTTTATAAAAAGGAGAGCGATAGTAAGGAAACTATGACTTTCCACTTTGCCAAGAAACACTGGTAAAATTAGAAAGTAGAGAGCGCCACGAGAGAGAGAAAAGCAGAGAGAGGAGAAGAAAGGAGAGAAAGGAGAGGGTGAAGAGGAAGACTAAGCTTTCCCGTCACCACCAACTTAGGGCATGCTGTTCTCCTAGTGCTGAAGAGCTGTTTGCCAGTCATGTTTTCACTCTTGCTCTGTTTTTGGAGGTCGGTTGCTTGTACTCTATTTTTGGAGGTTTATGTAACCAAGATTTTACATAGTGGAGTTTTTTCAAAATTCATCATGTGGTTTTTTTCTTAGTTGAAAAAGATTTTTCATGTAAAAATTGTTGTATATTGTTGTATTCCTTGTGCTCACAATTTGGTGGCTAATGGCCGACGGGGGATTCGGGTTTGCTCCGCCATGGAGATTGTGTATATTCGATTCTAAATCCTCAACAACACCTAGACTAACTAAAAGGAGTCTACCATTTACGAATGATTGGTTATTCACACGAGATCGGAAAGAAGACACGACACTACCAACTTGGCAATTATAACCAGGCTAGAAGAAAGGAGAGAGAAGCTAAAGGCCGTAAAATCTGAAAGAAGATGCAACACTATTAACCTGGCAATGATAACCAGCCAGAAGAAAGGAGAAAGACGCAAAAGGCCATCCAAACTTTTGGGTAACTGGCAAAAAGCCAAGCTAACCTTCTAAATGTTCAAGATAATCTCTTAGTTAAGAGGCTATGAGCCAACCTGCCAAAATAACCTTTCTAAATATATAATTACAAATAATTCAGCCTAAGTAAGAGGAAATAGACCTAAGGCGATTCCAAAAAGAAAAACTTTAATCATTTCAGTTTGTTTGAAAGGAAAAAGAGAGAGGTAATATCTATCCCTAAAAATTTATCCTAATGGTGCATGAATCTCAATTATTAAAAATTTTTGGTGATGAAAAACTATAAGGAACAGTAAAATAGATGAAATCCACGGATGGGAAGAATTCTTTTTATTAATTTTTCATTGAATTAATTTCAAAAAAATAGGGCATATCTTGCTCAGACTCATAAATAGAGCATGCACATCATCAAGCACGTGCATGTTCATGGATTTTTTTGCACATATACTGCTAAACAAAACAAAGTTGACTTCTTCACGCTCATTTTATCTCTCTCTACTCCTCCATACCACTCTTTATTTGTCAATCACTAGCTCTTTCTCTCTTGTCTAACCATACGCGTGGACTAATACATCATCTTTTTGTGGCTTAATGCATTTTTTTGTGTCAAACAGCCAGAGGACTATGCCCTTTTATCCCTGCACACAGAATTTAAGCGGTTTCACACTGTCCAAAATACATGCCAATCAGTTGCAGCATAGAAGACGACTAGCCCCCCCTCAAAGCCTACAATGCTGGAAGCCTCATGCACTGTTATCTTTCACTTGAGGTAGAAAAAGGATAAAAAATAGATAATTTGTGTGCCAATTGTAACTCGGTCTTGACTGTTCTCTATCAATAAAATGAGGCAGAGGCCATATTTGGAAACCACATATATTATGCAGATACATCAGTATTCTACTAACTAATTTGAAGAAGAAAGCAGTGAAATTGTACAGCATATATGGTGCATAAAACTTATGCAATTTACCAAAACTGAAGTCATATGTGACCATTAAAGCTTTATTGATGATTATAATCCCAACTGATGTAACGACATTGAACATCCATGCCAATGCATCTATTGATGCTTTCTTGTCCGCCGTATTTGATGGAGTTATCTTCATTTGTCTTTCTCAAGATTAGCAATCTGCAGTCAGATTTCCTAAAGCAATGGACGAAACTAAAGCTCCTTGCTTCACCTGCTTGCATTTCCCATCATTTCCTGCCACCTCAAACTTAGCATCAATGGTTTCAGACTAATGTTTGCTTGACCATGATGCTATTGTGCACACCCTAATAGGTTTTCAATGCTCACCGTTCAACCGACTGCTTGCTGTACTGCTGCGCATCGACTGAAACCACAATCAGCTTGGCATCAAATGATAACTCTCTCCATCAGCACTCCTAGAAGACTGAAGATTCCTATTGTTCAGTTACCATCAAAGGCCTCTCAATTAAATCTACTCAGAATTTCCAAAGCAAAAACTGTTTTCAACTTTACAAAACTGCTGGATTTTCGCCAGACAATATCGCCAAGAATTGACTGCAATACAAATTAAGGAAAAAATTAAGTCAACGACGATTGAATCACCATACAATTTATCAAATATACTTAGCTATGCACCCTCACAATACTGCATTTTTGTGTTTAGTGCAAATTAGAGAGATAAACGTAGTGGATCAATCACAGATGAATTAAATAGAAATATAGCAAATTCGAACCAACAAATGGGATATTATTCGATACATTTCCACAAAATATAAAATCGCACGTACCTTTTCGGTCCCAAATCTTCAATGATCAAGCCCCAATTACCAACACTAGATCTAGTCGATAAAAGACAGTTTTCGCGTCTTTGAGATCAGATGACAAATGTAAAGACCAAGATCTATTCCGGATGCGACATGAAACAAAAATACAACGGTACAAGAACATGAATCGAGAACAGTGGAGAATTTGAGATCAAGTGAAGAGAGGTGAGTTAGTAAATAGGCAGAAAATCAAGAGAGAGAAAGTGAAATTGGCAAAATCAGACAGGAGATTCAAATTTTGGCTGGATTCTCTGAACCTGCGTTTAGTTATTGGAATGTAACGTGGCGGTAAACGTGGGTTTCATATTTTGACATAAAACTGACTTTCTTTTAAAGGGAAATTACACTCCAAAAAAAAAAAAGAAAAAATTCACTCAAATTTTATTTTCTTTATAAAATAGGAGAAATTTATTAACAATTACAAGGTATAATTTTTATTTAGTTAGTAATGTTACATATAGTCTAATTCGTTTGATTATATTTTCATAAAAATTTAATTAAAAAATAAAAAAATATTACCTTTTATCATATTATAGATAATTTTATTACAAAAAAAAATAGATATATTCTATAATTATATGA
Organism: Nepenthes gracilis; assembly: GCA_033239525.1. NCBI lineage: Eukaryota > Viridiplantae > Streptophyta > Magnoliopsida > Caryophyllales > Nepenthaceae > Nepenthes > Nepenthes gracilis. Next base: position 1,390,329 of record BSYO01000040.1, read on the forward strand.
TTGAAATTAAACCATGTATAATGATTTTGAATAAGCATTTCATTTTGTTTCCATGGTGGGGAGTCAGATTTATTAATATTTATTAATATTAATAAATTTATTAATTTATTAATAAATTAATATTTTAGTTTTCACTTTGCAAATTAAAAATAATATTGGATGAATAGTCTCATCTATAAAGGTTTTATATCAAGTAAATTCAGGTACACTATAATAATTGTCAAACACATGATCATGGATCCAATAATGATAATAGTTGCTGTGTGTCATTAACCTTGAGTAGCATTTGAGCTGTGTTTGTAGAGATTGATCTAATTTAACTTAAAATTTTTTCACTTCCAACTATACCAATTAACACCGACCAAAAACATTAAATATATGTGGCAGTTAGAAAAGAATATACGATTATATTTATGAGTACCGATAATGTTTGAATTATTATAAGCTTGAGACGGAGACTTGCGACAAAGAGGGCATGTACCACTCATCCTTGGCCAGTTGTCGATGCACTCGGCATGAAAGCAGTGTTGACACTCGGGTATGCACCGTAGTGTCTCTTTGGCATTGTACTTCAACAAGCATATTGGGCAGATGTTGTCACTAAGATCAGGAACTCAACGACTCTTTTCGAAAACTACCTTTGCATAAGAATCAATTGTGGATTGATCTAAACCCATTGCAACTATCGGAGATTGTATTGTTTTTGGTGTTGTTGATTGTTTAGCCCTTATGTCATTGTTCCTCATGTCTTGGAACCATAGGAAGAATTCTATGTAGATAACACATAGGATGGCCGGGACAACCACCGATAATACAATGATTTTAAAGATTTTGATGTCTTTTTTTGATTTTTCTGAGTTATGATTATTACAATATATTAATTGATATTTGTTTTAAAACCACAAGTTCTAAAAAAATAGCAATGCATTGTCATACAAAATAGCTGTTTATATAATAACTTGAGATTCATGTATTTATTTTCTCATGGGTATTTTTAAGTGAGTTATAATATAATAGTAATATTCTCTACATTAACCTAAAAGTCAAGTATTTTAAGCCAAAAAAAACCATATCACTATAATGTATTAGTTAATATTATACATACCTAACTCATCTCAAATCTAGAGATTTGAATGTTTCATAAAATAGGTTGTTCTTTTTAATACAACAATGTGCAAATGTTAATCCAAAGTCCCCCAAAAAAAAAAAAAAACTCATTTTATTTTTTATTCTAATTAGGTCTATGCTTTTGTATGCTTCTACAACACTATGTTTACTTCTATTAGACTTGGTAGAAATTTCGATCTCCCTCCCCATAGTGATCAAGAACCCCCATTTAGCTATAACATCAAAAATACCTAGAATTAGAGCATAAAATATTTTTTAAAAAAATGTTAAAATTGGCTTAAATTTTAGATATTTTTAAAATTTTATAACGATTTAAATATAAAAAATTTATTAATTTTAGGATACTTTTCAGGTCGTTTTGAGGTGGTGTTGTTGGGATATCATATACAGTCTAAGTTTAGATTAGTTTTTAAGGTAGGATGTTACCGGTCTCATCACAGCTGATACCCCGGCACCACCAACCTAGCCGAGAACTCGCAAAAGCTCCCGAACAGCGCAGCCGTCACGAAAATATCGGGACTATATATAGTTATTTTAGTATAGCATTTAATTTGTTACAGCAAAGCTGTTTCTCTGCAGCAATATTGTTAGGATATTTTCTGTTACACGTGCACTGCTTTCTTATACTGTGGGCGATTAGTGAGAAAGGAAGGAAAAATCAGTTTCGTTCTCAACTCTCTCTCTCCCGATTCTCTCTCTCTCGTCTGTTCTTCTCTCTCTCTCTCTCTCTCTCGAACTTCCCCCTTCCCTACTGTTCTTCGTCTTCGTCCCTCGTCCCCAGAACTTCCCTTCCCCCTTTACTTCCACAAGAAATCGGTGCATCCGCCGGTAATCGGTCTGAGATCGATTTGGTTGCAACATATTGGTGCTTTCATTGAGAGGAAATGGCGGACGGGATGCAGACGAGGTACAGGGCTCACGAGGAGTCCCTCGCCAGTATCATGCAGGAGATACGCTCATATATACGCCAAATTCTGGTTCGTCTCGATCGCCAGACTTCACCTTCTCCAAATCTACCTCTATTACCTACTCCATCCCCTTTTTCAATCCCTAGCTTACCAGAAAAGACGAAGGAGTTCCACGAGTTGCAGACGGCTGTACCGCCACTCCACCGACTCGAGCGCAACACTAAACGATCAGTGACTTCTTCACCTTCTGTAATTTCTTCTACTTCTCCTCCAACCATCCTACCAGTCACTCCAATCGATTCGTATCGCCACCCTTAACAACCGAAAATTTCGTCTACCGTGTGTTCTGTACCACCAGTTCCTCACATAATCGTCCCTGCTTCCCCATTGCGCCCAACCTCCCCTTCGATTATAGCTTCATCCTCTCATCTTCGCCTGCCTTCCACAGAACTTTCCAACCCTAGATCATTAGCAAAGTCGGAGGCGTTCAAGGAGTTGGAGGTGACCGAACGACAACACACATCAGGTACGTTCCTCTCCATATTTCCAAAAGCCCTCACTGAAATTGATCACTCTTTGTCCCAAGACGAGAACCAACCACTCACGGCCTCTGCCACCGCTCCTCCCCATCCTCCACCTCTTCCAAAAACTACAATCGCCACTGATACGTCGCCTAAACCACAAATTTCACAATTCATAAATGAAATTCTACCCTCTCTAAACCAAATCGAACAACCCGAACTGTCCGCAGTTTTCCCAATTCCTCACACTCCGCCAGGAACACCAACCCTAATCACACGACAAATAGAATCATCCACAGTTTTTCTCATTTCTCCAACTTCCTCATCATTCACGGCTCTCACCTTCAAAAATTTACCCCAACCTACTCAAAGCTGGGCACTAGTGCAGTTCCCGGATGCCACAAAACTGGGGGAGGAAACAATGGGTGAGTTGCAACCTCATCTGTCACATTCCCCACTCACCCAGCCGTCCACTCACATCAACTCGGCTATAACAACCCTCACTATCTCCTCTGAGCTCGACTTTCCGTTTAATTTTCTCCACCCCAACATAATTCGGGCCCAAGACAATAAATCAATTCCTCCATTGAGGGATAAAAATTATTGGTGTGCTTTGGATTCGAAGAAGCTACTTCTGGGAGCTGAGCAAATAACAGCCTGGAGGCACAGGCTCAATGAAGGGACAATATTCCTAGCTAGCTTATGTGGTCGTGTTAGTCTAGTTGAATGCGTAGCTTTTGACTCATCAGAGGTTTTGGTGTCTGCGGGAGCAACATCTGGTGCAATTAAGCTGTGGGATTTGCAAGAGTTCTACCCATTTGGAGAGTTTTTTGTATCCGGCTCTGCACACAAGGACCATGATTTTGGGGTTAATTCTATTAAGTTCATTCCTAATGGTTGCTGGGTTGTTTCTGGCGGGTTAGATAATGTTGTAAAGGTATGGAATTTGACTGTTGGGAAGCTGTTGCATGCTATTAAGTTCCCTGCAGGTCATATTAGATTCATACCCTTTCCTCTTCTCGAGTTCCTTTTGGCAACAAGTTCAGTAGACAAGACTGTTGAGTTTTGGGACTTGGAACCTTTTGAAATAGTTGGGTCAGCGAGCGCTGAGGCTACAGGAGTGCATGCAACAATCTTTCATCCTGATGGGAGGACCCACTTTTGTGGGTATGATAATAATTTGAAGGGTTGTTCGTGGGAAACCACACGATGTCATGTTGCTGTCGATATGGGATGGTCAACATGGCATTTTCGAAATTCCATTGGAGTTTGGGTGGCAAAACTCTCATTTATGGAGCCATATGAGGCTGGTACAACTTCAATTCACTTCAACAACTTCAGTTCACTTCAGTTCAAAAGAACCGGTCCACTTCAGTTCACTGCTGCTGTAACATTTTATTCGGGGCCCCTTCAACAACTTGATGTTGGTGATGTTGCAACTGATGATCCCCAGTTGACGTTACTTGATTTTCTACCTGCGGACCTTTGTTCAACGAAATTGTGGGCCGTTTTTTCTGCATGGGGTGAGCGGTTTGCACCGCTAGAAGAGGACTCCTTCCATCTGTTGAGGGACAAGTTTGATTCTCAACTTCCAAAAAAGTTACAGTCGGCCGTTGAAGCTACATGGAGAGCCCATTGCAACACTCCACAAAGTTTTTCCTCTTTCAACCTTGAGGACAAAGTTCTTTTGAAGGGAAGGGTAATGTTACCGGTCTCATCACAGCTGATACCCCGGCACCACCAACCCAGTCGAGAACTCGCAAAAGCTCCCGAACAGCACAGCCGTCACGAAAATATCGGGACTATATATAGTTATTTTAGTATAGCATTTAATTTGTTACAGCAAAGCTGTTTCTCTGCAGCAATATTGTTAGGATATTTTCTGTTACACGTGCACTGCTTTCTTATACTGTGGGCGATTAGTGAGAAAGGAAGGAAAAATCAGTTTCGTTCTCAACTCTCTCTCTCTATCTCTCTCTCTCCCGATTCTCTCTCTCTCGTCTGTTCTTCTCTCTCTCTCGAACTTCCCCCTTCCGTACTGTTCTTCGTCTTCGTCCCTCGTCCCCAGAACTCCCCTTCCCCCTTTACTTCCACAAGAAATCGGTGCATCTGCCGGTAATCGGTCCGAGATCGATTTGGTTGCAACATAGGACGAGTCAATATTAAAACTATCTCGCACCCAAAAATTTTAATTTGATTTTTCTTAAAAAACAATGTTAAAACTAATCAAAAAATATATTTTTTTTTCATATTTATTGAGCTGGGGTGGTTCAATATGCGAACGGGGATGTTACTATGTGAAGTACTGTACTTTACAGTTTATTTTTTAATATAAATTTTATGAAAAAATAAAAAAAATTATAAATTATAGTGTTTTATGAAGTAAGATCCCTGAGAACAGTTTAATAATCATGATATTCTTTTGCTTTCAAGATATCATAATTCCCAATACTTGATAATGCAATAATGATTGCTATTCCTCTATTATTAGAATATAATTTCCATAATACTATTGAAAATGAGAGAAATAATTCTCTTCGAACAAGGGGGTCATATTTCTTATATAAATACATTGTTTTTAATTCGTTCAATTTTAACCATATAATTAAAAATAAATAATTATAATTTAATTATTTTTTTAAAAAATAACATTACATATTTTAAAATAATTAATTACACTATTTATTAAAAATAAATATTTTAAAATTAAAATTTTAAAAAACTGTATCAATATGAGAGATCTTAGGATAGCAAGGGGCTATGTCGTCCAAAAGAGATGCAACCTTTGCATATCCCTCTTATTTATTAGATTAAAAAAAATTTAACGGTAAGACTTTAAATTAAAATAAAAAATATCTATAATTTAAATAATTAAATTAATTTCTTTATAATATAACATACAAAATTCTTTTTTTTTTCCGTTGAATAAAAAATTGATAGGAATGTAGAAAATAAAAAATTCACCACGATTACATAATTTCCGTACCTCCATTATTTATTTTTATTTTTTTAAAAATTAAACATATATTTTTCTAATTCAAAAAAATTAAAATATTTTATGAAAGGTAAAATAAATATATAATTTTAGGATATAAATTTTATGATAAACCTACTTTCCTAGAGTTAAGGTTATTTATTTTTTTAAAAAAATTAATATTAAAGAAATTATATATTATTTTTAAATAAAACATTCCTCTTTAGGAATACTTAAAGTAAAGATGAAAGAGAGCTCTCTTACCTGCAGGTGGACTGTGGAAACATCCAATCTGTTGACTGAAATTGCTGTCGAACGCACAAATCCCTCCTTCTTCTTCACGTCTTCTGCAATCAGGCACATCCCATTTGAGCTGGAGATCACCGCTAAGCTTTAATGGATTCCCATCCTCTTTCACCATACTCACCGGCACACTCGAAGTAGCAATCTTCTCGCATTTCTCGGCCATGGAATTCGCCAACGCTTCCGACGAGGTGGCGATCACCGGTCGTGAGGAGTTACCGAGGCAATCAACGGTGGCGGCTGAGATAGATGGAGATCCGGTGATCTCTTCCGGCCGGCAGCGGAGGAAGGTGCAGTTGACGTAGGAATCGACGAAGAAAGGAGAGCCAGAAATGCTGAACCTAAGAAGCTGCCGCGGAAGACAGCCCTCTGGATCGTAAACTCGAATGCTCTGCGCGGTGAAGTTGATGTTGCGCACCAGGAATTCTCCCGCGCGAGGAAGAATCAGGACCGTTGAGCCTTGATCGCTGCAGCTGAGTTTAAATCCAGGATGACTGCAGTTTGGTGGCGGTTGATCTTGCTGCCAGAAAGGGAATCGAACCATGAAGCTGCTGCTGTTGCACACGGAAACAGGGCAGCTGCTTGATGATCCATAAACAGGTGCGTAGAGGAAGATGAAGAAGATGAAAAAGAAGAAGAAGAGGAGGAGGAGAGAGATGGGGAAGAATGCATTGCTGCCCATGATCTTGAGAAACAGAGACTTATAATTAGCGATTGGCGCAGCGTTGAGAATTTGCAGAGATAAATTCGACAGAATGAAAAATAATTATTCATATTATTATAATATTTACGCATTCGAAGGTCAAAATGCTCGTAGCCATGAACAGAAGAGAGATTGATGTGCAAGCTTGAAATTAGAACAAATGGGGGAGCTAGACTGGTAAGTTTAGTTTATATTTAAAATTTTATAAGATTTAGTTAAAGCATATAAATAATCTATAAATAATTATTGTTATAAGATTAGGCCAGTCTATGATAAGGTGGGCACGGTTAAAAATACAAATAATTGGCTAAATTTATCCTAAATTTTAATAATTTAGATAAATATTAAGTTTTTTTTAGTAAAAATTGCCCCATCAAATTATTTTTTATATAAATAACAAAAGTTATTTAAAATATTTTTAGATGATTCTTTGGGCTAGATGTTATATTTTTTGTAATATATTATATTTTGGTGTATTTGATATGAATTTTAAAATAAATATTAAAATATCAATATGTCCATAAACCAACAACCCGATTTGCTTTTGATATCAAGCAACAGTAATTACAATTTTTAGTCTAAATAATCGGGTCAAGATCAATCGGACTCGACTGAATATGCCTAGTGTTCTCTCTAAATTTGACTCAAATTTAATTTTGATTGTATCGATTCGTAATTTCTTCATAAGATATGGCAATTAAAATGTAGTGTCCCACATTGAATTGGGGGAGGGGAACGAAGCGTCCTTATAAGGGCGTGGACACCTCCCCCTTGTAGACGCGTTTTGGGGGCGGTGGACTCCGTCTGTTAGGAACAAAACCGTGAAACCTGTAGGCTGCGGACGTCGTGAAGTTTTCCCAGGCCTCGGCCTGTAGGCCGAAGATGCCGCAAAATTCTCCCAGGTCAAAGCGGACAATATCTACATGTGGGTGCACCGAGGACGTTACAAATGGTATCAGAGACAAAACTCGATTCAGTGTGCCAGCGAGGACGCTAGGCCTCCAAGAGAGGTGGACTGTAGTGTCCCACATTGGATTGGGGGAGGGGAACGAAGCGTCCTTATAAGGGCGTGGACACCTCCCTCATTGTAGACGTGTTTTGGGGGCGGTGGATTCCATCTGTCAGGAACAAAACCGTGAGGCCTGTAGGCTGAGAACGCCGTGAAATTCTCCGAGGCCTCCGCTTGTAGGTTGGAGACGTCGCGAAGTTCTCCCAAGTCAAAGCGGACAATATCTACATGCAGGTGCGCCGGGGACGTTACATAAAATATCTAAATTGGCTTTTTCATATTTATAAGAGCCAAATAATAAAATTGGATCATTGTAGAGGTTTATGAAGAACTATCATAGCTACAAGGGCATCGGTCGGCTTCTAAAGTAGCTACGTTGGTTCCCTTCGGTCGAGGGCTAAGAAACCGCCAACACTTCTCTCAAACTAGTCGTCATTGTCAACGATGTGTTGAATAAAAAAACGTTAGCCTATTTTATAATTTTTAGATGATAAAATTTTCAATAAAAATTTAAAAAATAGAGTTGTTTACTAATTTAAAAATAATTAAAAAAAACTTAAAATTTTATTTTTTTGTAATTATATGAAGTTTATTAGGGCACAGCTTCTTTATATTGTCTTGTTTGTATACTGATTTTTTCTGTAAATTTTGTTTGAATGACAAAATAAAAAATATGTTTTTATTAATAATTCAGTATAGATTAATATCTTTAATTTATTATATTTTCTTATATATAAATAAAATATAAATTTTAATTAACTTATTTACTATATGGTACCCTCGCTTTAAAAGAATAATTTGACTCTTGTTATGTGAGCTGATTTGTTGCTACTTCATCTAATTGCAAAATATATGCTGCCAATATCTTATTTTCGATGCTTTTTATCCCCATGAGTCGTCCTATGCATCTTTTTATTATGTATGTGAGTCCATAGATAAAAATATTAATCAAAATGTATTGATATTAGGGTTTTTTAATGTTAATATTTTTTGATATTGTCACAATATCATAATATATTTTCGTCTGAGTGAAATTTAGTCGATATTGTCTCATCAACTTATGATTTTTAGAATTTTCTTATCTGATGATCTGATATCAATTCATATTATTTAAAATATCTTATATCGACATACCGTGATCAATACTGATGGGTTCGATACCTAGCGGGTCAATCCAAAATCCAGTCTGCAAAAGAAAAGTGCTCGAAAAGTAGCACCCAATAAAAGCTCTGCTAACCCAAGTTCCAAAGCCGGCCATAGAAGACCTAGGATAGCACAGCCCAGAGAGACCCCATGGTATATGGGATGCCATAGGCGGCCCCGGACAGGCCCACGGACGTTGCATGGCCCGTTCTAACTCAATCGACAAATCTTAGTAGTCCCTGTTGCCAGCTGGTCCTGGGCATCCACAGAAGCAAGAATTGTGGCGACAACTGCTAGCACGCCGCCCTTTGGGCATCAGTGCTGTCAACCTCGCCGACGGCTCCCTTAAAAATGTAAGGCCACATCACTTATGGCCCAAAAACCTAGGCAAGCAACACCAAAAAAATCATGCTCTCATTCAATATATTCGTCCATTCCTCTTCAAAGGGGAGGGTCAGAGGGAGACAAATGTCACATCGTAAATGCCAATCCGATATTAATACTTAACTAATATTAATTAACCAAATAATTATTTAATAACTTTCGAACGTAAATTTCATATTGACCGACCACCATACAAATAAATAAAAATATACACAGGATCTAAATATATGTTACGTCATTGTGTGGCCCCGACACAAACCCAAACTGTGATACCTTGAATTCTATTTGGTTTATTTTTGATATTTTTATTATTTTGGATAATTTGAATGTAATAAAAATTAATTATATATTATAGAATTTTGAAGTAAATCGAATCGATTAGTTGTCACCCGATGCGCATCAGTGTTCGCGCCCAAGCGCGGGTTAGAAAATAAAAGAAAGAAGAAAAAAATGAAAAAGAAAAATTAAAAATAAAAAAATGATGATGATGATGATGATGATAATAATAATAATAATAATAATAATAAAAGGGGAGTGTTGGTGAGCATGCGGCATAAGAGAAAGTTCAAGCAGAAGAGGTGAAAGGAAAAGAAAGAAAAGGAAAGAGATGGGAGCAAAGTGAAAGAAGAAGAAGAGGAAGGAGAACGAGAAGGAGAGGGAAGAGGAGGAAGAAGAAAGTGGTGCGCGGGTGCAGGCAGAGTAGCATGGAGGAGAGGCCCACGATGGGAGAGAGAAAGAGGAGAGAGAGAAGGGTGTCGGGGAAGGGGAGAGAGGAAGCAGAGTTCAAACACCTTGGAGCATCCTTTTACCTGATATGCTTAATATGATATTGAAGTAAGTATTTAGATACCCCATCTTTTGTCTAATTTCACATTTGATAACCTTTACTTATGTTTTGAGGGTTTTATATAGATGCATGTTATTTTATTTACCCGATCTGTTTTCTATGGACATGTATGTGATATTTACTAGTTGATTTGGGATTTTTGTTGGGGTTTTGTAATTTTTGAGGGATTTGTGAATTTTATGAAAATCCATGTAAATATTTGAGTCCATATACATAATAACGGTATATTTATACAAAAAGGGGCATGACCGAAGCCCAAGTGGGTTGATGTGTGTAGGACCGTGGTAGTCTGATGCTCAGGTGGGTCGATATGTGTGTAGGACCGTGGTAGTCTGATGCTCAGGTGGGTCGATATGTGTATAAAACATGGCGGTCTGAGGTCCTAGTGGATCGATAAGTGATCCGATAAGTGATCCAAATAAATGATGGCCAAGTAATAGTAGGTCTAAAATGTAATCGATAATGATAAAATATGATTGAGTAATTGTAGGTCTAAAATATAGTTGATAATGACAAAAGATGGATGAGTAGTTGCAGGTTTAAAATGTGACAGACCGGCCACATTCCACTGTAATATCCCATATTTTTGTTCGGATTAATTTAATACTAATTATAATTTTGGACAAATTGGACGTGATAAAATTAATTAAATATTGAAAAATTTTGGGAGGATGTTTGGGCCGGTTGGGCTGGCACCCAGGGGCACCCGTGTTGTTGTCCAAATATTGATTCGGATTTTAGAAATAAAAGAAAATAAAAATATAAAATAATATATATATATATGAAATTAAAAAAAAACAAAAACGAAAAAAAAAGGAAAAAAAATTGCAGGAGATAAGTTCGGGGGGTGAGGGTTTCGAAGAGAGAGGAAAGAAGAGAGGGAGAAGAGCAGGGAGGCGACCGGCGTTGGCGACGTGCGGCGAGGACGGCACGGTGACGGTCGTTGTCGGCGGCTCATGGGTGTCGCAGCGGTGGACAACAGCGACCAGTAGTGGCTCGCTGGTGAAGCCGCGGTGGCCGTGGGTGAAGCAGTGACACCGAAGAGAGAGAAAAGGCCAGCGCGAGGCACTGCCGGCCAAAGTTTCAGCGCCGGGAAGGCCGGTAGATGTTGTGAGGAGATGACGCTCGGTGTCGACAGTGGCGGGTCACGCCGGCAATGGCTAGAGGGTTTCGCACCGGGAGAAGCCACGACGGCGTTGTGCGGTAAGGAGAAGGCTTCGGGGTGGTTCGCCGGTGATCGGCGGTGGCCGTGGGTGTATGGCGGTGTGTGCAGAAGCTGCACAGCGTGAGAGTGAGGCTGGGATCATGAGCAGAGGCGCGGCAGCACACACGGCGGAGAGAGAAAGGGTTGATTCGGGCACTTCGGGAATCCTTTCTTCAGATATGCAAAGTATGAGATTCAGGCAAGTATCTGTAAATCCCCTCTTTGGTCTAATTTAATATCTGAAATATTTTAGACACTGTTGAAAATTTTTACTAACATGCATAAAATTTTATCTGCTTGATTTATTTAATTTGGACATGCATGTATAGTTTATTGGCTAATTTGGATATTTTGAATATGAGTTTTCGATTTTAGGAATTTATTATAATTTTTGAAAGCCCGAAAAATTTATTGGACTCAATATATATTTATATCAATATATGTAACGAAAATAAACACGAAATTTGCATTGGCCGTGCATTTTCACATGCACGTGTCGGGTTGTGGTCACTACATTTAGATTTGAATTATTGGATTTTGGCCAGCTCTCGATGAGGAGATTGTTTTGTTATTTGGAAATCCATTTCTGCCGACAGGAAAGGCTTGGAGTAATGATCATTCCCATTTGGATAATTTGACTTGACCTTAGAATATATTCGGACATCCTAATATATTTGACAAGTTTGAGGAATGCACCCAAAGCAGTGGGTGGCAAAATATAGTGAGCAACCTTATCTATGGGTACACAGTACATAGATTTTGGGCTAATGTTACCGGGATTATGTGTAATCCTTCCTCAAGCTAGTCTTTAAATAATGAGAACCCAAATTTGGTGTATAATTTATATTTTTGTATTAATTGGTATTGGACTTTGATTTAGATATGGATTTTTAGACTTGGATTTGAGATTCGCCAATTTTTTCCTATAATTGGGCTCGGTGTGTCTCGTACTAATGATTTTGATTATATGTTTTGATCCGGACCTTTGGAATATCTGTCGTGGTGCTACTTCAATCTCTGCGCACGCTCTTGGATCATCCGGCTATCGGATTCTGTCCCAGATCACAAGCTGATCGGGCATTGGATTTGGACTTGGACTCAGATTCGGATTTGGACTCGGATTGACATCAGTTTTGGAATTGGTTCGGATCACCTCTGTTTTGGTTATATATATATATTTATATATATACATCCCGACGTGGACTAGTTTCAAAATTTGGACATTTGTTTGGACTTGGATATTTGATTTGAGTACGTGACTACCATTAGATTTTAAAATTTGGATCTTAAATTTCGGTTGAATTTGTCTTATCGGCGATTTGGATTTATTCTAAAATTTGATTGGATTTTCATCCATTTGACATTCCCTCTGATTTATTGGACTTCTTTTGATTAAATATGATACTTGTTGGGCATTAGGCTCATTTTTCTATTTTGTCCCTTCAGAGTAGAAGGTTTAGATGCAGTACAGGAGTAAAGACGTGATCGATCAGATATTCGTCCATTTTGGTGAGTTTCGATTTTATTATGGTTTATATTGATATTTGATGTATTTGGAATACGGAATTGGCCGGTTATGAGCTTATTATTATATTTCCGGAATAGTTGAATATTATGTTATGTTTGATTATGATTTTTGGGTCGAATTTTTACCTCCCTTACAATGATTGTAGAGCAGGTCATATTTATATTTTTCGGACGGTTATTCGATGAGGTCCTGTGAGGATTTTAATTTTGTTAAGTGTATATTTTGATTTGTCACACCCGGATTTTGGGACTTAGTATTATTGGCCTTAAAATTATTTGGGATTTTAGATTTTAGAAATCATAATTAATCATTTAAATTGACCTGCTTGGTTCAGGTTCGTGACAGAAGTGGTATCAGAGAAATATCGTAAGGAGAGGTACCTTCGGTTATTTTGGATAAATAATTGGCTGAATATTTAGGTATAATAAGTATTACTTTTGGTTGATAATAGAAAATTTGAGTTGTAGAGATTTGGGTTTAAATCAGAAGGTCGAGTCGTAGGGGTTTGAGTATGGATTGGAAGGATGATCATCTGATAATGATGAGTCGCACAGGCGACGTAATGTATGATTTGATATAATAGTTGAATTAGAATCTTGTTTGGTTTCTGCAAATATGTAGAGATTTTGTTGGAATTTACAATTTTGGAAGAGTAGTGGTCTGAAATTGAAGTTGGTTCGAAATCTCGCGGAGTAGAAGGAGATTTTGGTCGGCAGAAGGGTAGGTGATAAAGTTGGTCGACTTGAAATCTCGCGGGGTAGAAAGAGATTTTTGGCTGGCAGAAAGGTTAGCGGTGAAAGTGGAGATGAATGAAGATTTTTCAAGATTGGATGCCATAGATAAAGATGAAGAAGTTCAAGTTAAATCAACTCGTTTCTCCTTGCTAGAAGACAGGACAATGAAGTGCAAGTCTGATTTCGTTGGCAGCGATGATGCTGATCGTGTAGAAGTCTGAAGTTATAGTTGGAACAAGAGAAAGACTGAAGATTGTTCATTCCCACTCATCGATGTCATCGGGTGGATAGTCGTCCCTGTAAATCTTTCATCGCTGAAGAATCGAAGGACAAAGAGTTCGTGGTTCGATCTCCTAAAGCAATGCTCAGGCAGAGGTTGAAGAATTTGAAAGATTTGTTAAAGCATGATAGTAGTAAAGGACTTCAAAATTCAATCAGGAAGTAGTTGGTGTCATTCGGACGCTAAACTTATGACGAGGAGTTGGATCATACTTTGTTGATCGAGTAGGAGTAGTCTTGAGAAGTAATTCCAGAAGGAATCAGAGTATCGGAGTCAAAACTTGAAAGATCAATTTGTTTATCATTCAGAGGACAGGCTAAAAGGAACTCAGGTGAAACAAAGTCTTCTTTCTGAAGTTTGAGTTTGTAAGATCAGCCTGCAAGTTTAGCGGGAAGGAGTATGTGAGACGAGTTTGCTTCGCCCAAAATGGAGTCTATTTCAAAGTGCTGCCTGATATGCTATTTGTCAATGGATCGTTTAAATTCCAGGCATTTGGATTTTAGACGTCTAGATAGAAGTTAGACTGTTTTAGTAGGGTATTTTGCATATACAGCCTATGAAGTTAGAGTTGGATCCTCAATCGTAGAAGACTATTTTGGCAAGTCCATCCCATTCTGCATTCAGGATATGAGTTTTCTGAGCTCCAAGGAGGAATCACTAAGAAGGTTTCAGGGTTGATCTTGGTGTAGCGAGTCATCTGTTAAGAGTTGAGTGCTAAGCATATTTGGCACATATGGTCACATCTGGGAGCTATTTTGTGACCATTGAAGACATTTTGGTCATTTTTGAGTTGAAGATGTTTTTATGCAAACAGATTCCAAAGTCATTTTTATGCAATTTGATTTCCAAAAACATGCTTCTGTTTCCAATTTCATTTCCGTAAAAAATCGGCTACATTTAAGGTCTGCAGCTTTCGACCATCATATCTCAATAACGGCTACATTTAAGGTCTGCAGTCTCAATCCTCTAAATAATCAAATTCCATAACGCTACATTTAAGGTCCGTAGTCATGACCAAATCAAACGGCTACATTTTAAGGTCCGCAGTCTTGACCAATCAAACGGCTACATTTAAGGTCCATAGTCTTGACCAATCAAACGGCTACATTTAAGGCCTGCAACTATTCGGCCATCAAACACTTAGTTCCGCAAATCATGCTTTTCCGAAAATTAAAGTCAAATATGTAATTAACCGGACACCATGAGGTCTTTCTTTTAATGTCTTAAAACAGGGGGTCATTTATCATCAAACTGCTGGTGGTCCTTTAACAAAAGCCGGAGATCTTTGTAAATGTGCAATAGACGAACTTCTTAAATCATGCAAATATTGAAGTTCATGCAGATCGGTAAATTACCATTTTTCGTGCATTTAAGTAAGCTAATCAGACATCATGAAATAACAGATGGTCAAAGCTAATTACCATAACATGCTTCACGTAGAAACTTAACAATATTCATCGTCAAACTTTAACATAAATTCATCAAAACATGAACTTAAATGGAGGTGAGTACACTTGCATTAAGTCATGAACTTAAAAACTCGGAGTACACTTGTATTAAACCATGAACTTAAAAACAGGGGGTACACTGCTGAATCCCTTCACTTCGGCTTGAAATTATGGGTTCTTTTACTAAGAAGCTCGGCCGAGAGCCTCCTCCTAACCTTTTTCCTTGCACTCTCTAGTTTTTTATTTATAGGCCTTTAGTCTAGCGGTAGTAGGTAGGACAGGTCAACCACTCAGGGGTGGTTGAAAGTAAGTTACCTACTCAGACATGATCATCCAGACCTTAATTAGTCATCACCAATCAATCGGGCGGTCAACTCTTCCTTAGCTTCTCTTCACATTTTCCGGTCAACACCAGTTGACCGGATTAACTTTCCCTTTATATCACGTAGAGGCTTCCCTTTACTTTTCCTTAGTTTTCCTTTTTCATTTTGTAGGGCCCACATCATTTTCGGTCAACTGGTGTTGACCGAATAAGTCTCCATTTAAGTTCTGGTCAACTGGTGTTGACTGGATTAATTTTTCCTTTTTCTCTCACTGGTCTCCTAAGATTACGTTTGTCGTCTCCGGAAGCCGTTTAAATGGCCTTAGAAAAAAGTGTCTTCGGAAATCCTTCCCTTACCGTCTCCTGAGATCATCTTTATTGTCTCCGAAAGTCTCTTCTTTTGCCGTCTCCAGATATCAAGGTCTCCGAAACTTTAGCCTTTAATATCATCGTCTCCAGAGATCAAGGTCTCCGAAAACTCTAGCCCTCGAGTTCAATGTTCTTCGGAGATCAAGGTCTTCAGAACTTCAGTCTCCAAACTTCAATCATCTCCGGAGATCAAGGTCTTCGGAAATCATTGTTTCTTCTTATCTTTCAGAGATCAAGGTCTCCGAAAATCACCGTTCATGGTCTCCGAAATTATGCCTATTTAGAACTTGGTCAGGGTTGCATTGACCATCTTATTGGGATTATAAGACAGTCGACCATTGAGTCATAAGCCGCTAGCCACGGCTTCCTCTCAATATTTCCTAAAACCGGTCAACTCTATGCTCAACCATTTTGGTCAACCTCTTGACACCGGTCATCATTTCTCCGGACAACATCCTTAAAATCTCCTTAAAATCGGTCAACGTTACCTCCTAAATTTTTCGGTCAATAACCACATAATTTCGGTCAACTCAAACTACCCCGACTTGCCTTCTATTCTTATAATTTCTCCTTCATTACTTCCGGTCAACGTTAGTTGACCGGATAAGTACCATTCACATTTTCGATCCACTGGCATTGACCGGATAAACTTCCTTTTACTCCAACATTATATTAACTTAATGATTGGGACTTTCTATGATTTAGAATCTGAGCTGTTACATAAAATATAATCTGATGGGTACCTGGATCCATCTTCGAACAGATTCGGATTCGTCTTGATTACTTGACCCGGCTCCATTCACTAAATTCGAATCCTGCACACCACTAAAATGAATAAGGGGTCAGTGTGTTGGCGGGAGGTTGTCCCACTGAAAATACTCTGACGCTTAAGTCAGTAAAGCCTCCTAAGCAGGGAAGGTAAACTAAAAAGCAAGAGAGGGAGAGAGCGAGTTGATCGGTCGGGAGTGTTGGCTTGTCGAGAACGTGAGCTATTACTTCCTACTCATAGAGAGCATGAGGAAGCAAAGTTCCGAAAGCGTGGAAGCTCCCAAGAATGACTCTCGAAAAGTCAAATAGGTCTCCACGAATCCGGAGGCCCTTTTGGTGGGATTAGAGGATGAACGCTTGGGTAGAGAGGAAGAGATGATGAACCTCTGTCCAGTACTCTGTCAGCGTTCGTGGGTGTCTTTTCAGTAAGGGCTTTGCGTTGTCTGAGTTAGCATCTTCGTTGTCTGAGTAAGAGTTCGTCTTTTGTGTATCAGAGCTTTCCTCAAGCAGAGTTTGAGTAAGTAAGCTTGTGTACGTAAGAGATTGTCTGTCCCTTGAATGAGAATTCTAGTGTGTACTTAAAGGATGATAGGGTAATCTTCCCTGGTTGGAAGGTGTGATCCCTGGCGTTATTCTGGGCAGCCTTCCTTTTACAGGGAGGCGTCAATTGCCAAACTGGCTGAGATTGCTTCCTTCACGACGGTCAGTGGCTTTCCAAGTTGCTCACCTTCCTTCTGTGTATTTTACCGTTGGAGAGCCCTAATTGGCAGGAGATTGGGAAAATCTAGTGCCTTCCTTATGGGAAGGGCGTTGATTTTGTCAATGTCCTTTTTGGGTGCTGGCTGAGATCGAGGAAGGTGCTGAAGGAGCCGTTGCTGGTCGTTTGCTGGATTGTGGGCTCAAGTGGGCCAGGTCCGTAAAAAGCCTTTTTGGGCCTGCCGCTATAGTACATCCGGTCAACGCTCGAGTTGACCGTCTGTATGCGAGTTGGCCGCCTGTTGAGGTCTGGACGGTCAACACTGGCGTTGACCATTTTGGGTCTATCAGGATTTGGGCCTGCGTCTCCTGTTGGGCTGTTTTTAAGTTGACCGTGTAGCAGGCCCTTTTGGGCCTTCTTTGACCTTGGGTTAGCCCATATTCCGGTATACCTATCACTAGCCCCCATGCTGGTGGCCAAAATTCTGGCCTCCGGTATGTTCATGATGTGATGCCCCTCACTGCCCTTCGTCGTTTAAGGATCTCAGAGGATTCTATGAAAGGCGGAGAGGGAAGTTGACCGAAGTTGTTGACCGTCTTTGGTCAGTTTCGGAGAAGAATATTGGCTGAAACTGTTGATCGTCTTTGATTAGTTCCGAAAAAGAATGTTTGACCGGAGCTGTTGACTGTCTTTGGTCAGTTCCGGAGAAGAGTATTGACCGGAGCTGTTGACCATCTTTGGTCAGTTCCAGAAGGCTTTCTGCTAGCCCTGATTGACGCGTGGCAGTCAGCTGGCTTGTCAGGCCAAAAGTAGACATATGTCTTCTTTTGGCTGGGCGGATATCCGGGCCATTAATGCGTTGTAGATTTGCCTTTTGAAGGGCCAAATAGGGAGGCGACACGTGGCAGGACTGACGGCGTCCTTTCTGAGAGGTTTTAAGGCGTTTTTCCGTTCAAGTTTCCCTCTACGCTTTGAAATTCCTCTACACCTCCTTGCTTCGTCTTCGACTTTCCTTCTCCAAGAAACCCCAGCCCTTTCTGCAAGCCATGGCCTCCGTCACCGACATCGTCTCTGTCGTTAGAGAGGGTGACGTAAAAGCATTATGTGTTGAGTTCAATATCCCGAAGGATATTGCATGGAGAGTCCCAGGCAATGACGACAGAACCTTCTCTCCACCGGCAGGGCACATCACGATATATGAGGCCCACCTGAGGAGCGGCCTCCGTCTTCCTCTGCCAGATGACTTGCTATCGGTCTTGCAAGCCCTACGAGTCCCGATTTCTCAACTTTATGGCAATGCCGTACAGTATATCTGTACCCTCTGTATTTTCCTTCGTAAGCATTCCAAGAGGCTGAGGATGCCGATGGTGAAGCGACTTTTCAAAATAAACTAGGGAGGCGAATGGATATCCCTCGTCCCCTGTCCTGGCCTTAAAATAAGCACGGCTATTTATGACTCGCTCAAGAACTGGAAGAACCGGTTCTTTTTCATGAGAGTGGGGGTGACCTGGCCCCTTGCGAAGGACCGGGGCCAGGTGCCAGACGTGTATACTGGGACGCCGTCTGTGGCGGAGATGGCGTCCTTAGAGTGGTTGACCAAACTGGTCAGAGACCACCTTGCGGACTTCAAGAGGAACTTCTTGGTCTCTAGGGCAGAGACCAAGAAGGTGAACTGGGGACCGCCTTCCCCGGTTCAAAAGCCCATGCTGCCGGCGAGGATGATGCGGCCGGAGGACTCCAAGGGTCTGCTTATCCGTATCCGCCCCACAGATGAAGGCTTTATTGGTCTGTTGCCCAAGAAGGTGTTGGAGACACCTTCCTCGTTGTCATCGTGCCCCGATCATGTCACCGCAGGGATCTGCCGCGGCCCAGGCAGTGCTATGGGCATGGAGAAGACCTTCGAAGACTGGCCGGTGGACTTGGGAGAAAGTGTCATCTTGGTGCAGCCTGCGCCGCAGGCGGCTCCTCAAGCGGTACAAACAGAGTCCTTTACGGAGCCTGCCTGTGAGCCATTGGTGGAGGCACAGGAGCCATCCGTTTGCTCTCCAATTGTGCGGACTCCTGCTGTGGAGCCAATGGTGGAGCTCGATCCTCCAGCAGCTGCTGCGGAAGCTGCAGTCGGGGAGCCTGCGGTCTCTATGGACGACATTGATGATGGGCTACTGGATAGCATTCTGGAGGAGGCTGTCGCCAGCTTAGCTCAAGGGGGCATCGTTCCTGGTCCACCGCCGCTTGGGTAAGGTTTGGAGGCTAGGCCTGAGAGGCCCGTGAGGAGAGTTTAGGAGGTATGATTCTTGGTGATGGCTTCCGCGTACTTTCTCCTTTCCCGGATTTTTAACTTGTCCTTTGTTTGTCTTTTATGAAAACGTCAAAGCTGGCTGTCGCCATCATCAAGGCGGTGGAGCAGTGTGACCGAGTGATCGCCGATAGGGAGGCGGAGATCGCTTGGCTAGATGCTAGGCTGGCTGCTTCGGGGGGGAGCACCGTGAGGAGACTGCTGCCCTAGAGACTGTCTTGGCGGGAGTGGAAATGGAGAATGCCAACTTGAAGGCTGAGGTTGCGGACTTGAAGGCCGAGGTTGCCCGTTTGAAAGAAGAGGGTGATCAGGCCAAAGCGCGCATCAATTGACTTGTCGGGCGAGTAGCAACCCTGGAGAACGACTCGAATCTCCGTATCCGACCCCACAAGGTTGAGGGCTTGATGCACGCGCGGATGTTGGAGGGGGTCAACGTTGGTTGGTGCATTATGCAGTTGGTCGATCCCAACTTCCCCTTTGACCTCATCAATCTAGCCAACAGAGCAGCGCAGCATAGAGACGACCTCGTGGGGGAGCCCCGTGACAATCAGAGGTGTCTGCTGCCCTCGTAGCATCTTATGTTGTACATTTTTGGGACCTCCATCGTATTTATGTACATAAGTTGTATCTTGTAACACATTCGGAAGCAATAAAATGAAAGTTTTTTCAACTTTGTATCCATTTGCCTTTACTGCTTTTGTGTTTGTATTCTTTTGCATTGGACAGCTAACTTGGTTGGCCGGCTACCATTGTTGTGTTTCCTAAGGAGTGAGGTCCTTAGGCTTTACAGGCGGTTGTGTTAACCGGCCTGGTGGCGCTGGTCCAAGTCTGACTTGGATGGCCAGCGTTGGAGAAGGATGTTTTTTCCTTCGACCATTGTTGACTGATCACGCTATCTCCTCATAGAGGAGGTCGTTGTGTGTGCTGCGTAAGCCCCCTAAGATTTTTACCTTTACCGGGCCACTTGGATGACTAAGGTTCAAATACGACCGCTAATGGGTCGCTTGGATGACCAGGGTTTAATACGACCGCCAACGGGCCGCTCGGACGATTGAGGTTCATATTAAACCGCTTACGGGCCACCTGGATACCAGGGTTTGAATACAACCGCTAATGGGCCGCTCGGATGACCAAGGTTCATGTTCGACCACTCGTGGGCCGCCTGGATGACTAGGGTTTATTATTGAGAGGGTGAGGACCCTCCCGACTTAGGGAGAGTCTAGGTCGGGTAACCTGCAAAGCAAACATATATACAGGCACATAGGAGGGTTGGCAGTATGCTAAGTAAACACTTATTTTGGGCAAATTTAAAACAAGCAAGCAAATGCACACACGATAATGCAAATACGTACCCGTGCCTTCTACTGAAAGTAGCATCTGAGGTGGATTGCGTTCCACGTTTGAGAAACCAGCTTCCCGTCCTGGCTTCGGAGCTTGTAGGCTCCGTTTCACAGGACGGCGTAGACGAGAAAAGGCCCTTCTCAATTAGGGGAGAGCTTATTACGGCTGGCCAGCTTGCCTGTGGCTTTGATGCCTTATAGCACTAGGTCTCCAACATCGAATCGTCGTGCCTTAACCTTTTTGTTGTAGTATCTGGCAATTTGATATTGGTAGGCCACTGTCCGTACTCTGACGGCGTCGCGGGCTTCTTCTAACAAGTCTACGTGCTTCCTGATTTTTTGGGAGTTAGCCAGTGGGTCGAAGGACTCCACCCTAAGACTTGGTAGCCAGATTTCGACCGGGATTACCGCCTTAGTTTTGTAACAGAGGCTGAAGGGCGTCTCGCGCATTGGTTCCTTTGGGGTTGTCCGATAAGACCAGAGAACGGAGGGGAGCTCGTCCGCCCAGGATCCCCCTGCGTCCTCCAGCTTAGTTTTTAACCCATGGAGCAGCGTTTGGTTTGTGACCTCCACCTGTTCATTCGCTTGGGGGTATGCCACCGAAGTATAGACCAGCTTGACGCCCAGGTTGGCGCAATACTTGGTAAAGAGTTTCCCCGAGAATTGGGTCCCGTTGTCAGTCACAATAACCTTAGGGACTCCGAATCTACAAATGATGTTCTGGCGGAGGAATTCCAGGGTGTTATGCTCCGTAATCTTTGCCAGTGGGACAGCGTCGACCCACTTGGTGAAGTAGTCGATGCCCACGATGATGAACTTCCTTTGCCCCGTGGCAATAGGAAACGGGCCGAAAAGATCGAGCCCCCATTGTGCGAAGGGCCAAGGAGCCTGAAGGGTCTTCAGATCCACGGATGGTTGGCGGTGAAGGTTGCTATGAAGCTGGCAGCTTTCACATTTCTTCACAAACTCAAGCGCATCATTTTTCATCGAGGGCCAGTAGTAACCCTGGCGCATGACCTTGAAGGCTAAGTTTTTTCCATCAATGTGTGATCCACAGATCCCGAGGTAGACTTCACCTAAAGCATAGTCAACCTCTTCGGAAGTTAGGCATCGGAGGTATGGGGTCGATTAGCCACGGCGATATAGTCGTCCTTCAACCACAGCATACTAGCCGGCCGTCTTCCTAATTCGTTTGGCCTGCTCCGCGTCCTCTGGCAATGATCCGTCAGCCAGATAACTAAGGTAAGGCGTCATCTAGTTTTTTGCTTCGGAAATCTGCATCGCCTCTTGTTTCTCAATGCTGGGAGCGTTTAGGATCTCCGCCATGTCCCTCGAGTACTGTTTCGAATTTTTGGCTGCAGCGGCTCTGGCCAGTTGGTCCGCCTTCCAATTCTCAGTTCGGGGAACATGAATCAGGGTCAGCTTGTCGAAACCCTGGGCGGCCTCCATTACCTTTGCTAAGTACTTGGCCAGGTGAGGGTTGTTCGCCTCAAAGCCTCCATTAACCTGGTTAACGATTAGCTCAGAATCGCTGTAAACTGTCAGTCTCTTGACAGAGCATTCCTTGGCTAATCACAATTCTGCTAACAGGGCCTCGTACTCGACAACGTTGTTGGTTGCTGAGAAATTGTGCCTGAGGGAGTATTTCACCTCAAACCCGTCGGGGGTGGTAAGGACCACTCCAGCACCACTGCCAATGTCCGTAGACGACCTGTCCACATGGAGTATCCATTCCGAAACTCCGTCAAGTAGTTCCGTGCTTTCTTCGGGCTATTCCTCGAGAATTCGGGTTGTAGTTTCAACAATGAAATCGGCCAGCGCTTGTGCCTTTACAGCAGGCCTAGGTTAGAATTCGATGTCGAACTTGCTCAACTCGATAGCCCATTTTACTAATCGTCCAGAAACGTTGGGTTTCTGGAGTATGTTTTTCAGAGGCTGGTCCGTGAGGACCACTATTCGGTTGGCCTGAAAATAGGGTCTTAACTTCCGCGCGGAGAATATAAGTGCCAAGGCCAGTTTTTCTGCACGCGAGTAACAGGTCTCTGAGCCGGTCAACGTTTTACTCACGTAGTAGACCGACCATTGAGTGCCGGAGTCCTGGGGCATGAGGACAGAACTGAGGGATGCCTCCGACACCGCAAGGTAAAGGTATAGTTCCTCTCCGCCCTTGGGTGACACTAACAACTGCGGGCTGGCCAGATACCACTTTAGTTCATCGAAAGCTGTCTGGTAGTCTGTCGTCCATTGAAACCCGTTGGATTTTATCCCTCTAAGGGCCTTGAAGAAGGGCTGGTCCTTGTCGCCAGACTTCGCAAGGAAGCGGGACAGTGCTGCCAGCAGTCCAGCCAATCACTGGACGTCCTTTATGCTCCGTGGTAGAGCCATGTCGGCAAGAGCCTTGATCTTCTCTGGGTTTGCCTCAATCCCCGTTGGGAGACGATGAAACCCAAGAATTTGCCGGAGGCTACTCCAAAGACACACTTAGTCGGGTTCAACTTCATATGATGCTTACGGAGCACCTCGAACGACTCTGCCAGGTCACAGATGTGGTCGCGGGTTACCTTGCTCTTAACGAGCATGTCGTCGACGTAGACCTCAATGTTGCGACCAACCTATTTTTTGAATATTTTATTGACCAGCCGTTGGTAGGTTGCTCCAACATTTTTCAGTCCGAAAGGCATCACTTTGTAGCAGTAGGTGCCCTGATCAGTCATGAACGATTTATGTTCCTTATCCTTCGGACTCATTTGAATCTGGTTATAACTCGAGTAGGCGTCCATGAAGCTTAGCCGCTCATGTCCGACTGTCGAGTCAACTACGCGCTCCCTCAAGACGGTCAACAATCCTGTTGACCGGAAGCACTGTAGCAGCAGGCCGCGAAAAGATAAAAAACCTAATATGGGCCGGGCCCAGTTTGACGGACGTTTTCGTACATGATAAGCAACGGTCATTTTTCCTGATTTCACATTCCTTGAAGCTAATTTTCTCTGAAGAAGGCATCAACAGATTCAGCGCCCTTTCGATGAGGAAAGCGCCAGATTCTCTCTTCCTGCCTACGATGGAGCCTAACGGTAACAAAAGTACAGAAGGAAGGCAAATAATCTGGAGACTCGTTACCCGCTCAAAAAGGAAACGATCCCATCAGATTGCAGCAGTCAAGCCTCCCTGCTTAAGGAAGGCAATCCAACACGAGGCAGGGATCACCCCTTCTTGGCTAAGGAAGGTCACCCTCCCCACAGTCTATATAACCCCACAGAGTCTCCACTCTGGGGGGACACGATCACATGTGAAAAAAAGACAACGCAGTGCTACTACAGAAAAATCCTTGAGCATACTAACACTCGTACCCAAGCGAGCAATCATTTGCTTCACTAATCCTACTCCAGGCCTTCAGATTCCATAGATTTTTCCCACTCCCCAAGATCCGTCCTTCTAAGCCTCCACACTTTCAGAACATAGCTTCCCACTTGTTCCCTGCGAACATCGAGTCTGAAAACCATACTCTTAACGAGTCATGGGAACGTCTCTTACATCTACAGGCCAGCACTCCCACCAATTTTAATCTCGCTCCCTATCTCGTTTTACTTATTAGTTTACCTTCTTGAAGTTCGAAGGCTTATTGCTGACTTTAGCGTCAAAGTATTTTCGATGGGATAACATCCCACCGACACCTGACCACTTCTTTATTGTAGTGGTGTGCAGGGTCTAGACTAGGTGAACGGAGCCGGATCCAAACGATCAACCGAATCCGAATCTGTTCAAAGTCGGATCCAAGTACGCATCATTGGCGCCGTCTGTGGAAAACGCTTACAAGAAGCCAGCTACGTTTTGCAGAAGATCTTTCTAACCAACACCCTCAAACAAAATGGTGAATACAAGGATGCAAGCGAGTGAGCCAGCCCGAGATGTGGACTCACCAAACCAGGACCACGCCATTGGTGCAGTGGTCAACGGGGTAGCTGGTGGAATTCCAGCATCTTTTTTCTAAAACCAGGTGAAGCATATGCACAACACGGATAGGATGCTTTAGATACTTTGCTCCTGCCATGAGCAAAAACAGCTGGGGGTTGCAGCGGCAGTGGCCCCAGACCAGCATCCAGACGAGGAAGCTAGAGAAAGAAAGTTCCGATCCAACGGACTGGAAGGCTAACAACACTCTTGCACCGGAGTCCTCACATGCCCAAAGCCGTCTAAGGCGTGAGGAGCGAGGAACTAGCTCTACCCTAGAGGAATGTCCGGAACGAAGGAACCTTAGATACTCCTGAGTAGAATCTAGGCCCCAGGCTCAGGAGGGAGCCTCCCAGGCCGCTAGAGCTGCTGAAGATAGCAATCGCCTGGCTGCTGGACAAGACAGGGAGAGAACGGAGTTGAGGGCATACCTCAACTCCAAAAGATCTGCTAATGTCATTCTAGCAGATTCGTGGCTGGAGAAGATATGGAATCGTGTCTTCAAAGATAATGAGCGCACGACCAAAATCGACAGATCTCTCTTCACAGCGGAGATCTTAAACCATCCCATGCCGGCAACATCTAAAATGCCAGCTCTTGACTCTTATGAAGGGAGTGCAGATCCCGTTGACCATCTCGCCCACTTCTGCACCCATCTGGGTCTACAAGGGGTGGAGGACACAACCATGTGTCGTTGCTTCCCGCTTACCTTAAAAGGAGACGCGCTCATCTGGTTCTATCATCTCCCTCGGACTCAATCTGAAGCTTTCAGGAGCTTATGGATCTCTTCTTGTCCCAGTATGCCTCCAGTTGTAGGAGGAAAAGCAGCCATGGCATCTATCGTACATTAAGCAGAAGCATGGAGAGAACCCATAGAGGTTCCTGGATCGCTTCGTGGTAGAAGCTAGGCGGATCCCCCGACTTATGGAGGAAATGAAACTAGGTAGTTTCATCTTAGCGCTGGCGCATGGAGAATTCTTTAGGCACCTGGCGCATAAGAACCCGCAGATTTTTTGGAAAGCGGAGTCTATCACCAGGGCCTACGTGGCAGCAAAAGAGGCCACCGAGGCAAAATATCTTGACCAGCCCGAATAGCCTCGCTCTTTCCCACCTGAAGGAAAGAGGAAACACAATGGTGGTGATCACTCCCACCGAAAGTACCACTGGATCGGGCCGCCAGAGTGCAAGGACTACGGGCCCATCAGCCTAACACTTTTGACTGACAGACGCTCAAACGTCCTCATGCAGATCCGTGGGGAGAAGTTTCTTAAGTGGCCAAAACCACTTAAGAAGGTGGAGAGAGAAAATCCAGCCAAATACTGTGATTTCTATCGATCTCCCGGGCACTCCACAGAGGACTGCAAGACTCTTCAACGGGAGATTGAGGAACTGATCAGAAGGGGCCATCTCACCAGGTTTGTTAAAGGCCTTGGTCAAAGTTCTGGCACTATGGGCAGAGAAGGATAGAGGTCTTCCCCACCACGAAACCGGGTTACGACATGAGTAGTTAATATAATCACCACCCGGCCGATCAAGAACCCAACAGACAACAAGGACCAGCACACAGGGAGGAAGAAGCAGCGAACTACTGACACCGTCATCATTTTTAGTGACAGTGACCTGGCACATGTAGTGTTCCCCCATACAGACCCCCTTGTTGTATCTGCACTCGTTTCCGACAGTAGCATTGACTACCAGATGAAATGAATATTTATTGACAATAGAAGTTTTCACGATTTGCTTTATGTCGATGCATTTTTTAAACTTGGTTTAAAAAAGAGTCAATTAAAATCTACAGAAGGCCCATTGCACGGCCTTGACAACAAGTCGGTGCCCGTTCAAAGGACGATCCGACTAGAAGTCACCCTTGGAATGTACTTGAAAACGGTAAGTCGTATACTTACCTTCTTGGTAGTCGACCTTCCCTCTGTATACAACGCAATACTAGGCCAGCCGTGCCTAACAGTGTTCGGGGCAATCACTTCAATACCACATCTCAAAATAAAATTTCCAATGATGTACGGTGTGGGAGAAGTGCTAGGTGACCAAGTCACTGGACGGACATGCTATATATCCCAAATTGCTCCTAACGACAGCATCAGAGCGGTAGGAGAACTTGACCATCGAGACAAAATAACCCTACAACAGGTGCAGTCAGGTGAGGCAATCGACCTAGTCCCACTGAATCTGAAAGATCCAGAAAAGTGCATACAGATCGGCGGCTCACTCACCGGTGCACTGTACAAATAACTGATCACATTCCTGCGACGGAAGGTTGACATTCCTGGGATTTCGAACCGGGTAATTGTCTACAAGCTGGGCCTTGACCCGAACCGAAAACTCGTCAGGTAGAAGCGGAGAAATCACTCAGTAGAAAAGTTGATTGCCATCCGGGAGGAAGTAAAGAAACTATTGGATGCCGAATTAATCAAAGAGGTCCAATACACCGATTGGCTTTCCAACGTAGTCCTGGTAAAGAATAGCAGCGGGAAGTGGAGAATGTGCGTGATTTCAACGACATCAATAAAGCCTGCCCAAATGACAGCTTTTTTTTCCCAGGATAGACCTGCTGGTAGACTCGACATCCGGATACGAGCTGTTGACTTCATGGATGCCTATTCGGGCTATAACCAGATCCGGATGAGTCCGGAGGACGAAAAACATACCTCGTTCATGATAGACCAATGGACTTACTGCTATAAGGTGATACCCTTTGGATTGAAGAACGCAAGAGGCACCTACCTGCAGCTGGTAAACAAAATATTTGAGAAACAGATCGGCTGCAATATGGAAGTCTATATTGACGACATGCTCGTCAAGAGCAGAATCACTGATGACCATATCCGCGATTTGGCAGAGTCGTTTGAGGTGCTCCGTGAGCATCAAATGATGCTGAATCCGGCTAAGTGTGTCTTTGGGGTAGCCTCATGAAAATTCCTGGGTTTCATCATCTCCCAACGAGGGATTGAGGTAAACCAGAGAAAATCAAGGCCTTCGTAGACATGGCTCCCCCACGAAATATCAAGAATGTCCAACGACTGACTGGACGATTGGCAGCCTTGTCCCGCTTCCTAGCGAAGTCTGGTGTCAAATATCAGCCATTCTTTAAGGCTCTAAGGGGAACAAAATCAAACGGATTCCAATGGATGGTAGATTGCCAGGCGGCCTTAAAGAATGGCTCCGTACCTTCGTTGCCTAACCCCTGAAGAGGCGGACCACGTCTTGAGCCAACTGCACCTTGGGATTTGTGGATCGTACATCGGCGGCAAAATCCTAGCCTTCAAGATCATGCGGCAAGGATGCACTCGAGTTTGTAAAGAGGTGCAAAAGCTGCCAGCTTTACGGTAACCTTCGCCACCAGCCATCCACCAAGCTAAAATCCCTTCAGGCGTCGTGGCCCTTCACGTAATAGGGGCTACACATTCTTGGCCCATTTTCCATTGCAACCGGGCAAAGAAAATTCATCATAGTAGGCATCGACTACTTCACGAAGTGGGTCAAGGCCATCCCGTTGGCCAAGATCACAAAACACAACACACTTGAGTTCGTTCACCAGAACATCATCAGTAGATTTGGCATTCTAGAAGTCATTGTGACCGACAACGGGACTCAATTCTCGGGAAAACGTTTCACCAAGTATTGCACCAGCCTTGGGATTAGGCTGGTCCACACTTCGGTGGCATACCCCCAAGCGAATGGATAGGTGGAGATCACAAACCGAACGCTACTCCATGAGCTTAAGACCAAGCTGGAGGATGCAGGGGGCTCCTCAGTAGTGAGCTCGCCTCAATCCTTTGGTCTTACCGGACAACTCCAAAGGAACCGACGCATTAGACACCCTTCAGTCTCTGCTATGGGATTGAAGCGGTGATCTCGGTCAAAATCGGGCTTCGAAGTCTTAGGGTGGAATCTTTTGACCCGTAGGGTAACTCCCAGAAGATCCGAAAATACCTAAACTTGCCAGAAGAAGCCCACGATGTCGCTAGAATACAGACCGCGACCTACCAACATCTAATCGCCCGCTACTACAACAAGAAGGTGAAAGCGCGACAGTTCGATGTCGGAGACCTGGTCTTACGGAGCATCGAGGCCATGGGAAAGGTGGCTGGTCGGAACAAGCTCTCCCCGAATTGGGAAGAGCCTTTTCTAGTCTTCGCCGTCCTACAAAATGAGGCATATAAGGTCCGAAATTAGAACGAAAATTTGGTCTCACGAACGTGGAACGCAATCCACCTCAAACGCTACTTCCAATAAGGACCCAGGCAGGTATTCTTCATAATTGTATGTGATTATTTGTGTGCACGATTCAATTAGTAAAACAAGTGTTTCCTTTAGCATGTTGCGTTTTTGAGGTATGCATATATGTATGTGGATTTCGTTGCAGGTTCGAAATGACCTTGGCTGCCCCTAAATCGGGAGGGTTTTTTGTGAGGTTCTGGGTCTAAAAATATAATAAATATGAGAAAATTAATGTGATAATAATAAATACTAGACCTATTGAACAAATGAGTATGTGTATTGGAAGAAAAATCGGGCTATAGACTGCTGAAGCGCTACCAGCAGATTGCGCCTACAGTGTGCTCAAGCGCAGGCTCGAGCGCAAAATGCAGTGGTGCAAGAAGCATTCTACGCCGAAAACCAGTAGCTCCCCCCCGCTGAGCTCCTGTGCGCACTTGAGCACAGGCCGATAGCGAGGTCGTGCTCGCTGCTCACTCGCTTGGCGCTCGAGCGCCCCGATGAGTATAAAAATGTGACCTGTTTCGCGTTTCTTCATTTCTCCTCATTTCTAGAAGGCTCTGGAGAGGAAGAGAGAGGGAGACCGCCGATTTTAGAGAGAGAAAGGAGGAGATCGAGGCGTAGAGTTCGAATCCGTCTGGGAGCTATTTATAAAAGTGGTAGCACGCGTCGAGACAAGTGTTCTCATACTCGCTAACTTTCCTCTTTCGATGTTTTTCGTTTATCATCAGGTATTTTCGTCTTGATACCCACCTAAACCATGAAAAATGTAATACCCGTGACTTGAGACCAAGGATTGTGTAATTTATTGTTCGATTTACTCACCGATCCAGTCGGTGGAATACCACAAAACCCTAACCTACGAAAATTGGGAGTTTTTCATTTCCGCACCTTATTTCATTAAATTAACCCCAAAATGTGAATCCCCACATCCCAAATGTGTATATATGTTGGTCGTGTGATCGATCTCGCACGTTTAGACCCGTTCGTGGCGTCCGAGCTCTCTAAAAGGACACTGTTACTGTTCACCCGAGATCAAAGGGGAATTTGCATGTTTCTACCTTCATAATATGTTGAAGTGACTTCAAAATATGAATCCCCACATCTCGATTGTAAGTATATATCGACCAGACGTCCAATTCCGCAAGAATCGACCCGTTCGTGGCGTCCGAATCCTCTAAAAGTGGCCCAACACTGTTCACCCGAAAATGTAAGGTAAATGTGCATGCTTTAGTTCTATTCAATTGTGATGGAATTTATGACTAAACATTTGTGTCAAAGTGTAAGCCTTGAAAATGTGTAATCGTGCACCGGGAGCAAGGAAATGCGTCCCGGAGGCTTCTAATGTGGCGTTTGACCAATGGAGGTAAGTAAAACCAAACTCTCTTACGAGTTGAATTTAATGGCTGAAATATTTAAGTTTTAAAGGAAAGAAAGGAACCGAACAAGTAAATGGAAGGGAATCCACAAAGTGGTGGATTCCCCTTCAAAGGATTAAGACTAATCTTGAAACTAGGACCATGGACCATAGGGGTAGTACCCTCTAGCTTATCACGTACATCACGGTGAGAACCCGAGGAATACTCTGGCCGTTTCTGGGGGCGGGTGATGTTCAATGTACGCTTTAAGATACTACTGTGAAAGAATGAAGATTGCCCTGGTCCCTGGGGGATATGGGGCGATTGAGATGGTCGAGTGCTGTAGGCCTAAAATGTAGCTGATGGCTGAGTGCTGCAGGCCTAAAATGTAGCCGATGGTCGAGTGCTGCAGACCTAAAATGTAGCCGATAGTTGAGTGCTGCAGACTTAAAATGTAGCCGGCTTTAGAATGAGTGGTAGACACATTCCTTTCCTCGTTCTCTCACATTGTTGGTTAGTCTGACTTACTAGCCCGGGGTCCACAAAGATTAATAAAAGTAATGAAAATGAATGGACGTAACCAGAACAAACATGCGAACCAGACGATCCCACCTCGCATGCTTCCTTTTATTCAAGTTATATGTTTCCCCTACCCAGTTACTATTTTCCCGGTTAATTACTGTTGTTAATGATGTATGATTTAATTTGTTGGGCTGTACGCTTACTCTTACTGTATATCTTTCAGATGAGAGTGCATTGATGTCCGACGAGACAGAGTAGGCCATAGAAGTGTGATAGATAGCTGATATTGCATGCAGGGCTCGAGACTGGGACTTAGCTGATTTTGTGTACGAAACAGAAATTTTGTTTTACTTTTGTAAATTGTATAAGACATGTATAGTGGTGATTGATGATATTTGGTACGGATGAATGATGGATCGATTTTTGCTGTATATTGTAGTTTTATGCTTCCGCAGGTCCTTCTCATTGTGGTTATGATCGAGGTTTCTAGTTGGCATCTTTTTCCACCGGCATTATACTAGAGTTATGATATCGGTGCCATATCGGTTGATGTGGCGATTAGATCCTGTGTAGTGTGTTGAGTATTGAGACTTGTAGTTTTGTTGTGAATTGTTGTAGATTGTTGTGTAGGGTTGATTTATAGGAACTTATATTTTGACAAATGCTCAATTTATAAACGAAAATCTGCCCAACTTTCTACAGAAATTAATAATTTTAATTAGGAATACTAGTTTATTATGATACTTGACGGAGGTTATTTAAGAAAAATAATCCGGTCCGTCACAGTTGGTATCAGAGAAGGGATGCTTTAGGATGGATCTGAATTTATGTGGAAGCCTAGGATAGTATGGGTTAAGGCTGAATGAGTGAATGCGAGAAAAGTTAGGATAATTAAGTACTCTCTTTTCGAATGTTCTCTTTAATTGTATGAGTGTTAACGTATCTAGTGTTGTCATAGAGGACGGTTAAACCTTTGGCTCAACCTTTTATTGTTTCTTTTCAGTGGTGACTTTAAAGTTGGAGATGCCGCCTAGACGTCGAGATTCGCAAAGGTATGAATTGCCCCAAGAGCCCCGAGATCGAGAGGCAGAGTATCTGAACCTGTTGGGGCGTCTTACAAATATCATTGAGAATATGGAGCAGCGACATTTGGCCACTGTTCCTGCTCTGGCTCTCATTCAAGCTCCTGCTAATCTGGAGCCATCTGCTTATGATCACTTCGTTCTGGAGGGAGTACCGACGTTTTTGGGAGAGCTTGACCTGTTTAAGGCAAATTCGTGGTTAGAGAGTCTAAAGAGGGTATTTGCCGTGATCAGATGCCCGGCAGAGGATTGAGTGTTGTTTACGTCTTACCGGTTGGAAGGTGAGGCACATCATTGGTGGCAGATGAGAAAAAGAGTGTTGGGTGTACCGGAGGCTGAGAGATTACGGGAGATGTTTGAGGATGCATTCTTAGATAAGTATTTTCCGTCTAACCTCCGTGTTCAGAAAGAGAAGGAATTTCTCAAGCTAAGGTAAGGGAATCGGACGGTAGCGGAGTAGACGTCAAGTTTTTGGAGTTGTCACGGTTCGCTCCCTAAATGGTCGAAGATGAAGAAAGGAGGACTAGGAAATTCTTAATGGGCTTGTGGGATGACATCTGCAAGCATCTGGCGACCCTTAAATTGGCCACCTATGCTGATATACTTGATCGGGCCTTAATTTACAAGCAAGAGCATGCAAAGGAAGAATTTTTCAGAAAGAGGTTGTCTAGTAAGAGCGCGACAAGTGCCAGCACTGGGGCTAGTTCAGGGAGACCATACAAGAAGCCGGGGCAGCCGATTTCTGGACAAAGGAGTGGCCAGATCTCATTGTCTTCTCAAGCTTCAATGGGTTCGTGTCAACACTGTGGAAGAATGCATGAGAATAGACCGTGTCCCAGGTTGATGGATGCTTGCTTCACTTGTGGCCAAGTGGAGCATAGAGCCAGGAAGTGCCCTCAAGCATCGAGGATTCGGGCTCCAAAGCCAGCGGTGCAGGGTTAAGCTTTTGCAGTGTTTGCTAGCGTGGCCAGAGTATTAGATGAGGTGGTGGAAGGTATATTTCCAGTTTGTGGTATTTCTTACTCAGTGCCTTTTGACTCTAGGTCCACACACTCCTTTATTTCCCCTCGGCTGGCTGATTGTATTACACCCTTCCCCGTGACCCTTGATTTTTCTCTGATTGTATCTACACCCACGGGGTCCTCTATTGTGACCGATGTGTCATATCTAGGGTGTATTGTGGAGGTGAAGGGATTTTCTCTAACAGTTGATTTTATTTTTCTAGATATGCATGATTTTGACGTTATCTTGGGTATGAATTGACTGTCCAAGTATCACGCCACTATTGATTGCTTCCACAAAAGGGTGGACTTTGCTATTCCGAAATGTGAACCTTTTTATATTCAGGGAGTTAGGAGAGTGGAGTGGTCTAGTTTTATTTTTGCTCTAGAGGTTCGCTATTTGTTGAATAGCGGGTGCGAAGCCTTTCTGGCTTATGTCAGTATGGTGGAAAGTCGGGAATTGTCCGTAAGGGACATTCTAGTGGTGTGTGAATTCGAGGATGTGTTTTCCGACAAGTTGTCTGCCCTACCACCACATCATGAGATTGAATTTGGGATTAATCTCGTGCCGGGATCGGCACCCATATCGAAAGCCCCCTACCACATGGCTCCTGTCGAGTTAAAGGAGTTGAAACTGCAGCTGCAGGACTTGCTTGATACGGGTTTCATTAGACCCAGTGTGTCGCCGTGGGGCGCTCCGATCCTATTCGTCAAAAAGAAGGATGGGGCCTTGAAGTTCTATATAGACTACCGTGAGTTGAATAAAATTACAATCAAGAACAAGTATTCTCTGCCGCAGATCGATGACCTCTTTGACCAATTACAGGGATCCCTAATGTATTCCAAGATTGATCTTCAGTTAGGATATCATCAGCTTTACATTAACTAGGAGACTATTGCAAAGACGGCTTTCTGAATGAGGTATGGTCACAATGAATTTCTGGTGATGCCGTTCGGGTTGACTAATGCTCCAGCCTTGTTTATGGACCTGATGAACCGAGTCTTCTAGCCTTTTTTAGATAAATTTATTGTGGTTTTTATGGATGATATTCTGATTTACTCTAGGGATCGCACCGAGCATGAGGGGCACCTGAGGATTGTGCTGCGGGCTTTTCGGGAATATCAGTCATTCGCGAAGCTGAAGAAGTGTGAGTTTTGGCTTGACAGGCTGGTGTTCTTGGGTCATGTAATTTCTGATGGATGCATCTCGGTAGACCCGCAGAAAATTGAAGCAATGGTCAATTAGAGTCGATCGACGACCGTGTCTGAAGTCCGAAGCTTTTTGGGGATGGCCAGTTATTATCGTCGTTTCATGGAGAATTTTTCTCCGATAGCCTTACCCTTCACCCATCTGATAAAGAAGGAAGTAAGCTTCGCCTGGACCAAGAAGTGTGACAAAAGCTTCCAAGAGCTGAATGATCGGTTGACGACTGCCCCGATTCTGACTTTTCCTGATAATTCCGGTGGGTTCGAAGTGTATTACGATGCGTCTAAAGTGGAACTCGGGTGTGTTCTTATGCAAGGGGAAAGAGTAGTTGCTTATGGGTCTCGACAGTTGAAGACTCATGAGAAAAACTATCCAACCTATGACTTAGAACTAGCCGCGGTGGTTTTTGCTTTGAAAATCTAGAGACACTATCTATATGGCGAGAAATTCCTAGTATACTCCGACCATAAGAGTTTTAAGTATTTATTCTCGCAGAAGGAGCTAAATATGAGGCATCGGCGATGGATTGAGTTTCTCAAGAATTACGATTGTGAGATCCAGTATCGACCGGGGAAAGCAAATGTGGTCGCGGATGCCTTAAGTCACCAAACTTGTTG
This sequence comes from Nepenthes gracilis, assembly GCA_033239525.1. NCBI lineage: Eukaryota > Viridiplantae > Streptophyta > Magnoliopsida > Caryophyllales > Nepenthaceae > Nepenthes > Nepenthes gracilis. The sequence continues at coordinate 1,425,206 of BSYO01000040.1, forward strand.
GGTGGCGACCATGCAGATTAAGCATATGAAGTTGCTAGATTGCTTGAAATCTTGTCATATCCAGCGCTACGCTAAGGGTAACCGGATGATGTTATACTTTCTGCAGGTGCAGCCCGAGATCCTTTAGAGGATCAACGAAGGGCAAGTGAGTGACCCATTTCTGATGGATATTGTGGGGGACCTGGGCAGAGACTCTCGAGTTAATTTTAACGTGCGTGTAGATGGAGTTTTGAGATTTTGAGAGCGGCTATGTGTACCAGATGTTAAGAAACTGAAGGAAGAAATAATGAAGGAGGCACACAAGACTTGGTACACGATTCACCCCGGTATAAACAAGATGTATCAGGATTTGAGAAAGATGTTCTGGTAGAGAAATATGCGGAGAGAGATTGTGGCTTTCGTTAATCGATGTCTCGTCTATCAGCAGCTAAAGGCTGAAAGGAGAAAGCCTTCTGGATTATTACAGCCTCTACCCATTCCTAGCTGGAAGTGGGGGGACATCTCGACGGACTTTGTGCCAGGATTGCCTAGAACTCCAAAGAATCATGATGCGATTTGGGTCATCGTTGACCAGTTGATGAAATCTGCTCATTTCATAGCCATTCGGACTACATACTCCCGTGATCGTCTGGCACAGTTGTACATCAACGAGATCGTAGGCTGTATGGCGTGCCAGCATCGATTGTGTCCGATCGTGACCCACGGTTCGTCTCTAAATTTTCGGAGAGCTTGCATCCGAAGTTAGGGATGAACCTAAAGTTTAGTACGGCGTATCATCCTCAAACGGATGGCTAGCCTGAGCGGACGATCCAGATACTAGAGAATATGCTTCAGGCTTTGGTATTGGAGTTCAATGGAAATTGGGATGATTTTCTAGCGCTGGCTGAATTCGCTTATAACAACAGTTTCCAAGTGAGCATCAGAATGACTCCCTTTGAGGCACTTTATGGTAGGAAGTATCGATTTCCCATCCATTGGGAGGAGACCGGGGATAGGACGTTGTTGGGCCCGGATGTTATTCGGGAGACGTTGGAAAAGATCGCGGTGGTTGTAGAAAAGATGAAAGTCGCTCAGAACCGACAGAAAAGTTATGCTGATCAAAGGAGATCTGAGCTCAGATTCGAGGTTGGAGATTTTGTCTTCCTTAAGGTCTCGCCATGGAAGGAGATTTCCAGATTTAGCATTAAAGGGAAGCTTAAGGCGCATTTCATTAGACCGTTTGAGATTTTTGATCGAGTTGGCGAGGTGGCTTACTGCCTAGCTTTGCCACCGAGTTTGGCCGAAGTGCACAACGTCTTCCATGTTTCCATGTTAAGGAAGTACGTATATGATCCATCTCATGTGATTGATTATGGTCCTTTGGCTATCAATGAGGATTTAGTATATGTAGAGGAACCGGTGAAAATCTTAGACCGTAAGGACCAAAACTTGCGCTCCAAGTCGATTCCTCTCGTGAGAGTTTTATAGAGGAATCACTCCCGTGAGGAAGTGACATGGGAAAGAGAGGATGAAATTCGGGAAAAGCATCCCCATCTGTTTCGAGGTATGTAACTCATTCAACTTTTCAAATTCGTTAAATTTCGGGGGCAAAATTTCTATAAGTGGGGGAGAGTTGTGAGGTTTTGGGTCTAAAAATATAATAAATATGAGGAAATCAATGTGATAAAAATAAGTATTAGACCTATTGAACGAATGAGTATGTGTATTGGAAGAAAAATCGGGCTATGGAATGCTGAAGCGCTACCAGCAGATTGCGCCTACTGTGCGCTCGAGCGCAAAATGCAGTAGCGCAAGCAGCAGGCCGCGCCTGCAGCGTGCTTGAGCTGAGCTCGAGCACCAAAAACCAGTAGCTCCTCTGCCCGCTGAGCGCCTGTGCGTGCTCGAGCACAGGCCGGTAGTGAGGCCGCGCTCACCACTCACTCGAGCACCCCTACGAGTATAAAAGCGCGACCTGGTTCGCGTTTCTTCATTTCCCCTCATTTCCAGAAGGCTCTGGAGAGGAAGAGAGAGGAAGACCGCCGATTTTAGAGAGAGAAAGGAGGAGATCAAGGTGTAGATTCCAAATCCATCTGAAAGCCAGTTATAAAAGTGGTAGCACGCGTCGAGGTAAGTGTTCTCATACTCACTAACTTTTCTCTTTCAATATTTTTCATTTATCATCAGGTATTTGCATCTTGATACCCACCCAAACCATGAAAAATGTAATACCCGTGACTTGAGACCAAGGTTGTGTAATTTATTGTCCGATTTACTCATCGATCCGATCGGTGGAGTAACACCAAACCCTAACCTACGGAAATTAGGGGTTTTTCATTTTCGCACCTTATTTTGTTAAATTGACCCCAAAATGTGAATCCCCACATCCCAAATGTGTATATATGTTGGTCGCGTGATCGATCTTGCACGTTTTGACCTGTTCGCGGCGTCCGAGCTCTCTAAAAGGACACTGTTACTGTTCACCCGAGATCAAAGGGAGAATTTTCATGTTTCTACCTTCATAATATGTTGAAGTGACTTCAAAATATGAATTCCCGCATCCCAATTGTAAGTATATATTGACCGGACGTCCGATTCCGCAAGAATCGACCCGTTCGCGCGTCCGAATCCTCTAAAAGTGGCCCGACACTGTTCACATAAAAATGGAAGGTAAATGTGCATGCTTTAGCTCTCTTCAATTGTGATGAAACTTATGGCTAAATATTTGTGTCAAAGTGTAAGCCCTGAAAATGTGTAATCGTGCACCGGGAGCTAGGAAATGCGTCCTGAAGGCTTATGATGTGGTGTTTGACGAACGGAGGAAGTAAAACCAAACTCTCTTGCGAGTTGAATTTAATTGCTGAAAGATTTAAGTTCCAAAGGAAAAAAAGGAATCAAACAATTAAATGGAAGGGAATCCACAAAGTGCAATATGATGGTTTTGGTCTCCCGGGAGGAGATATGTGATGGGAATGTGATTTCCCGGTTGGAGAATGTATATGGCAAATGGTGGATTCCCCTTCAAAGGATTAAGACTAATCTTGAAACTAGGACCATAGACCATAGGGGTAGTACCCTCTAGCTTACCATGTACATCACGGTGGGAACTCGAGGAATACTTTGGCCGCTCCTGGGGGTGGGTGATGTTCAGGGTACGCTTTAAGATACTACTGTGAAAGAACGATGATTGCCCTGATCCCTGGGGGATATGGGGCGATTGAGATGGCCGAGTGCTGCAGGCCTAAAATGTAGCCGATGGCCAAGATCGCAGACCTAAAATGTAGCCGATGGCCGAGTGTTGCAGACTTAAAATGTAGCCGGATTTAGAATGTATGGCAGACACGTTCCTTTCCTCGTTCTCTCACATCGTTGGTTAGTAGGACCTACTAGCTCGGGGTCCGCAAAGATTAATAAAAGTAATGAAAATGAATGGACGTAACCAGAACAAACATGCAAACCAGACAATCCCAGATGTTCCCCCTCCTCGCATGCTTCTTTTTATTCAAGTTATATGTTTTGCCTGCTCAGTTACTTTTTCCTGGTTAATTACTGTTGTTAGTAATGTATGATTTCATTTGTTGGGCTGTACGCTCATTCTTACTGTATATGTTTCAGGTGAGAATACATTGATACTCGACGAGACAGAGTAGGCCATAGAAGTGCGATAGACAGCTGATATTGCATGCAGGGCTCGGGACTGGGACTTAGCTGATTTTGTGTACGAAATAGGATTTTGTTTTACTTTTGTAAACTGTATAAGACATGTATGGTGGTAATTAATGATGTTTGGCATGAACGAATAATGGATCAGTTTTCACTGTATATTGTGATTTTATGCTTCCATAGGTCCTCATTATGGTTATGATCGAGGTTCCTAGTTGGCATCCTTTCCTACCGGTATTATACTGGAGTTACGATGTCGGTGCCACCTCGGTTGATGTGGCGATTAGATCCTGTGTAGTGTGTTGAGCATTGAGACTTGTAGTTTTGTTGTAGACTGTTGTGCAGGGTTGATTTACAGGTGTTTATATTTTAACAAAAACTCATTTTATAAACGGAACTCTACCCAATTTTCTACAGAAATTAATAATTTTAATTAGGAATACTAGTTTATTATGATACTTAACAGATGTTATTTGAGAAAAATAATCCGGTCCGTCATATTTTTACTCTCTCGTTACTAAACCCTGGTCATTCAGGCGGCCCATGAGTGGTCGTATATAAACCTTGGTCATCCAGGCAACCCATGAGTGGTTGTTATAAACCCTGGTCATCCAGGTGGCCCATGAGTAGTCATATGTAAACCCTGGTCATCTGGGCCGCCATGAGTAGTCATATCTAAACCTTGGTCATCCAATTGGCCTATTAGCGGTCAAAAAATCATAGGGGGCTAACAAAGCACACGCGACAACCTCTTTCACAAGGAGACAGTATGATCAGTCAATGATGGTCGATCAGAGCAAAATGCTCTACCAAAGCAGGCCACCCAAGTCTGCACTTGGGCAGCGCCACCAAGCCTTACTCACAAGTGAATACTAAGCCGGCTTAATACAAGCAGCAGCCTAGAAAACGCCATGAACGCCCAAAAATAAGGCGGGCGGCCAACTCGCAGGAGTCTTGCCCAGTTGGCCGCCAAGAACAGCAAAGAAGCAAAATATAAAAAACAGCTGTAAAAAGCAAGAACGTGTGACATGCACAAAGCTATTTGTATTATTGCTTAATAGTAAAGTACATAATTCAACCGACAAAAAAAAAACTACAATCGACAAAAGCTATGGAGGCGGCGGTGGCCCCGGTCTATCACGAGGCTCCCCCACGAGGCTGTCGCGATACTGTGCTGACTGGTTTGATAAATTGATGAGATCTATAGGGAAGTCAGGATCAACCAGCAGCACAATACGCTGGCTAATGTTGATCCCCTCCCACAACAGTGACAGCATCATGTCCGCAACCTCGTGGGGATGAATACAGAGGCTTAGGTCGTTCCCCAGGGTAGCCATTTGCCCTGCAAGCTGATCAAGGCGCCCCTTCACATGCTCGTTTTCCTCCTTCATACAAGCGACCTCTGCTTTCAGGCTTAAGTTCTCCATCTCCATACCCACTAGGACAGACTCCAGGGTAGCCGCATCTTCTTGATACTCCGCCCCAGAGGCCTCCAGTTTAGAATCGAGCCAGGCGATCTCCATGTCCCTATCGGAGATCACCAAATCTCTCTGCCTAAGCGCCTTGGCGACTGCGCTCGAGACCTTGTCAGCTTGCACACACAAAAAAAGGGTTAGAAAAGGCAAATCAAAAGACAAGGCGGACAACAGAATTTATACCGCCCAAATTCTTCGTGTTGGCCTGTCTGGCCTAACACCTAGGTCTAGCGCCAAAGGCGGCGAGCAAGGAATGGGACCCACGTCGACAGGGCTGGCGGCAACCTCATCCAAGAACTCCACCATTGGATCTTTTGAAGTATCCTCCATCCTGGCTGGCTCCTTGGGAACGGTAGGGGGCTCCAAAATCGGCTCCTGCTGCTCGGTCGGCGTTCCCACAGCGGGTGATCCAACGGATGGCTCCTGCGGCCAAAGCGCCTCGATAGATGGATCCCAAGTCAACCCTGATGGCACAGGTTGTGCGAGAACAATGCCGCCGCTTGCCCTAGCGCTCAACTTGGCTTCATAAGCCTCAAGAGCCAGCTCCACTTCTATCCCGGAAGCGGCAGCTACGCCCGTAAAATGCCCGACGGAGAGATAGTCAGGTCCTGAGGACAACGAAGAAGGCGCCACCGAGGCTGCCCTTTTTTGCCTTGGACTGGGTGGACTAGCATCTGACGGGCGTGGACCAATGATAAAACCCTTCTTCCTCTCTAGGTCCTCCGGCGGTGGGATTTTTAGTTTTTGGACTGGAGACGAAGGTCGCCACTTGGCCTTCTTTGCCTCAACATGAGAGACCAAGTGTTCTCCCCGGAAATCTCCCAAGTTATCCTCTATGAGCTTAACCAGCCAAGCATGGGACGCCGTCTCAACTTCTGAAGGTGTCCCCATATACACATCAGGCACCTGGCCCCACTCCCTGGGCAAGGGCCAGGACTCACCCACAGTAACAAAGAAGAACCGGTTCTTCCAATTCTTCAGGGAGTCGTATATAGCGGTGCTTATCTTGAGACCGCTGTAGGGGGATAAAGAAATCCACTCCGCTCCCTGATTAAGCTTAAAGAGCCCCCTAACCATCGACATCATCAACAACCTCAAGTATTGACGGAGGAAAATACAGAGGGAGCACAGATACTTGATGGCGTTGGCATGAAATTGAGCAATGGGGACCTGAAGCGCCCGAAAAATCGACATCAACTCGCCAAGGATTAGAAGGCAAAGCCCACTCCTCAAATGGGCTTCGTATACGACCACGAAGCCCGTAGGTGGGAGGAAAGCCCTGTCGTCCTTCTCAGGAACGCGAAAGGCAATCTCCTATGGGATGTACTCCACGTATAATACTTTCACGTCGTTTTCTCTCAAGATGGAGGCGATGTTGGTGACAGAGGCCATGATTAGAGCTAGGGTTTTCTTCTGCTGGATAAGGAAGACGAAGAAACAAAGGAAGACGCTGAAAATTCAAAATAAAACAAGCTGACAATTTAAAAACCCGTATGAACACAAAAACCGCCACAAAAGTGTGCACCATCATTACCGCCACACGTCGTTTCCCCAAAAGGAGGCTGTCGAATCAGATCCTCCGGCTCATTAAATACCGGGATCCTGAGCATACCGCATGAAGACACATGGCACACTTTTCTGACAGGACGGCTAATGGCCAACGCTTCCTTCTCCAAGTTGCTCGAAAATTTTTCAAAAATGGTTAACAAATTCGGTCAACGTTTTGGAAGTCCTCAAGGCTCCTCTTCAGACGGGCAACGACTCCGTCAACAAAAAACAAGCATATCACATCATAAGCATGCTGGAGGCCAGAATCCAAACCACCGGTATGGGGGGCTAGTGATGGGTAGGCCCATAGCAGGCAAGCCTAATAAAAAAACAACCCAAAGTCCAAAAAAGCCCAGACACGTGTTAGACGGTCAACGCTAGCATTGACCGCATGGAGCGCCAACCAGGTGGCCAACGCGCTCCATCAAGACGGTCAATATTTCTGTTGACCGGAAGCACTGTAGTAGCAGGCCGCGAAAAGATAAAAAACCTAAAATGGGCCGGGCTCAGTTTGATGGACATTTCTATGTACGACAAGCAACAGTCCTTTTCCCTGATTTCATGTCTTCATTGAAACCAATCTCCTCTAAAGAAGGCAACAACAGATTCAGCGCCATTCCCATGAGGAAGGTGCCAGATTCTCTCTTCCTGCCTAAGATGGAGCCTAACGGTAACAAAAGTATATAAGGAAGGCAAATAATCTGGAGACCCATTATCCGCTCAGAAAGGAAACGATTCCATCAGATTGCACCAGTCAAGCCTCCCTACTCAAGGAAGGCCGCCCAACACGAGGTAGGGATCACGCCTTCTTGGCCAAGGAAGGTCGCCCTCCCCATCGTCTATATAACCCCACAGAGTCTCCACTCTGGGGGGACACAATCACAGACGCAAAAAAGACAACGCAATGCTACTATAGAAAAATCCTTGAACATACTAACACTCGTACCCAAGTGAGCAATCATTTACTTCACTAATCCCACTCCAGGCCTTCAAATTCCAAAGATTTCGTCTACTCCTCGAGATCCGTCCTTCTAAACTTCCAAGCTTTCAGGACATAGCTTCCCACTTGTTCCCTGCGAATATCGAGTCGGGAAACCATACTCTCAACGAGTCACGGGAACGTCTCTTACATGTACAGACTAATACTCCCACCAATCTTAATCTCGCTCCCTATCTCATTTTACTTATAAGTTTACCTTCTTGAAGTTCAAAGGTTTGTTGCTGACTTGAGTATCGGAGTATTTTTGGTGGGATAACATCCTGCAGACACCTGACCTCTTATTTATTATAGTGGCGTGTAGGATCCAGACTCGTTGAATTGAGCCGGATCTAAGCAATCAAGTGAATCTGAATCTGTTCGAAGTTGGATCTAAGTACGCATCAAATGGTATTATCAAATTATTTTAGTTATTAATAATGAATATCATTTAAAACTTATAACCTTATTAGATACTGGTGCAGATTAAAATTATATTCAAGAAGGTTTAATTCCTACAAAATATTATCGAAAATAACAAAAAAATTACGTACAACAAGTGGATCAAAATTAAAAATCAAATATAAACTAACACATGTTGCAATCTGTAACCAAAGCTACTGTTTCAAATCAACATTTATATTAGTTAAAGATTTACAATAAGACATTATCTTAGGCACACCATTTTTTATTCAAATATATCCCTTTACAACCTCTGCTAAAGGAATTTTTACGAATGTTTTAGAAACACCTGCCTTATTTCAATTTATATATCCTGTTAAACAAAAGAAAATACAAAAATTATAAGAAATATTAATCTTTAAACAAATAAATCTGATAATTAAAAAAAATAAATTAATTAATTATTTACTAGAAAAAATAGAAACAGCTAATATCGAATAACAACTGAAAAATTTTATAGTACAAACAAAAATTGATAATTTACTCCAACGTTTTGAAAAAGAAGTATGCAGATAGATTATACAAAAGTAATACAGAAATTAAACAAAAACAATCCCTAAGAGAACTATATCACTAGTTCTAATTGGTATCAAAGACAATTTGACTTAAGAAATATCTTTTTTGATTTAAGTTTAACAACTTGACTTACTTATACTCCTTCATAAGCTTGTTGTTTGTAGGTCCCATATTCAACGGACCGACTTGATTTTATCATAGACGATTTCCAACACTATCTACTATGCTCGAAAGTTAAATTCAGGTTTTGAACATGTAAGAGCCAAATCAATATTATTTAAAAGTGAGGATGCCAACTGGCTTTAAATTCGCAAGTATTATATAAAATAAAATTTAGCACAAATATCAAGTTCATATTAGTTATTGGTTAATATTAACGAATAGATGTGACATTTGGTCCGGCTTTGAATTAAGAAATACTATAAACAACTACAATTTTGGTACATTATTTCGATCCAATCAAAGTGATATATACGCACACGATATTTGGGTCGGCTTTGAACTACGACACAGTATACCTAGATACAAATTTTATATTTTACTCAAATTTAATCAAAATAGATAAAATATGTTCAACTTATATCATATTATATCAAATTAGGATCTTTTTGTTATCAATAGCTCGCGATAGATAGTAAGTATTAGTAGAACCAAAAAACAATGGAAAAGTGTCCACTTCTCCCTTTCTCCCTCGTATTAAAATCTAATGGGGATAAATTTTAAAATAAGAATAGTTTTTTAATATTCATTATAAGCATAATTAAAATTTGCCGGTTTTCTGGTCGGTGTCCGCCTTCCTTGCCGATTTGTTATAAAAAAAAAACAAAAAGTGATCTTCACGGGCTGATTGCTCCTGCGGTGGCTAGATTGCCGGTTTGCTTTTTTTAGGCGCTTCAGTTGACAGATTGCTTCTTTCCCGTGATGGTTGCCGGCATGCATCTCTGTGCCGGTTTGGTTGGATTTTTTTTTAGCATATCGGTTTGTTTTTGTTTTTACCAAGAAAAAAAAATTGATGGGTAACCCATTCTGGCTCCTCAACCCAAATAATATTGTATTTACCAATTAATATATTTAGTATTATACTCAGAGCATATAAAACTATTAAATTATTCATAAATTCACACTAATTAACAACAATATTGTAAATATGCATATTTCTACTAAAAAAAATAAAAGGATTCGAACAATCTAAAAAATAAAAGTATAAAATTATTATCCTCTAATCACTTATAAATCTCACAAATCACATAGCTAGTCCCTCTAAACTATACCCTCTTTTATCATCCTTTTTTCTTTTATCTTTCCATTTTAGAAGAAGGATTTATAATTTAAATATTAAATGATTTATTAGGAGTGGGTCTTGTATCATTTATTTAGATAATTAATTAGATTCGAATTATGCATTAAATATAAATTAATATATCAATATTAACTAATGGGTCTAGTAGTTCATAAGCCAACCCAAAGCCCAGCCTGCAGAAGGATGATAGACTGATGAGCAGTGGCCCAATAAGAAGTTCTCCTCGACCCAAAATCTATGACATGCGGCAGTGGGCCCAAGCTGCACGCCTCAGGTCTGCCCAGTGGTGTATGGGCAGATAAGCCAACCCATTGGATGGGCCTACGGATGCAACTCAGCTCTCTCTAACTTAACAGATAAATTCATTAGCTCTTGTCATTACACGGTGCCAAGCGGCAACAAAAACAAAAATCATAGGTGGCGACTACCAACCTATCATCGAAGGAATTTCGGCAATGTAGAGTATCAAGGGTGAACGCATGGCTACAAGGACATGGATCCCCCAAGGCTAGCTACCTACACTCCCACTATAAATGTATCTCTCATTCCAGAATGGGAGGATCCGAACTCTGAATTTTCAAAGCAAGCAAGCGAGCACCCAACTCATGAAGATAGATAACATTCTCCAGTCTTAGGCATTCACACGCATTAAGACCTTTCTCTAGACTATTTCCCGTCGAGCGCACCTACCTATGCGGCTCTATGTTGAGCACACCTCTTTAAGCGGCTTCCAATCGAGCGCTTCCTCCGGAGCCTATTCCTCTGCAACTCGCACATCTCCCCTCACACTATTGCATTTACATATTCCATCATTCCTCCATTGTTCTCTCTTTGAAGGAAGATTTCTGATTTGAACGTTGGATGATATATTGGGAAGCGAATCCCACCATCTTCTAATCTTTTAATTATTTATTATGGTATGTAGGATCTAAACTCAATCCAGTGAAAATCGAACCAACTTTAATTTGACCTGCTAGACGAGATCAAGTGACTATCTAATTCGTAAAATAATTCAGATTTAAGGATATGTCACTAATATATAACTAATATAAACTTATTATTTTTGCTGTATTTTACTTTATATAATGTAAGTTTTATAGTTTTAGAGTGTCACATGTTTCTAAATTTGATGCTTGAATAGCCCTGGAAATTTCTTTTTGTCTTATAGATTTTAAAATTTAGAATTCATCAGAGGTTGAATATATTTTTGATTTTTTTTTGTGTGCTAAGCTTTCTTTAACGGCTTATAAATTTAAATATTTATTGATAAATCATAACTGTTAACTTATTCGATTAAAATACAGAATATTAATTGGGTTTATATTTTATATGTGGCTTACGTGGCGGTTTTATCTCATCCACAACTTATATTTAAATTTTAAAGCCAGCTGGCATCCTCATTTTGCCTTGGTTCTTACGTTCTAATTATTGGAATAAAATTAAACAATAATAAAAAATATATATATTATTAAAAATAAAATAATTAAATATCATATTATTTGTTTGTGTGAAGAATAATTGTTCGATTTGGCATTAAGATTTTTATAATGTATGAATAATTATTACACATGGTGCTTTGCGGTGCCCGTAAGCAGCGAATCCAGGAGTTCTATCTCTTAAAAAGATAAAAAGAATCATTCTTCAAATTTATATTATTTATATTCAAATATATACTTACAATTTAGTTATTTTTTTTAAAAAATAAATAATTAATTATTAAATATAATTATTTATTATAAAATAGACAGTCTAATTTTAAAGAATAATCTCCACCGTCCCTTTTAAGAGTTTCCTATTAATGTAAAATTGTTAAAACCCTCTCCTGAGAATTTTATTATAGCAATTTAGAAGTTTCATGTTATATTATGAATTTAAAATAGGTTAATATATTAATATAATCATATTTATATTATAAAATTATCAAACATAATACTCGCATATTTTAAAAAACGATTAGGATATGTTATTATAATATTAAATTCAAAGATCAAAATAATATTATTTTAATTTTTGTTATTTTTAAAATAAATTTACCAATAAAAAAATAATAAATGAGACAAATATTTTAAAGAATCCTATTTTCACGTAAATTTTCTTCTACTCTTTTGTGTCCAACCGGAGAAATCGAAGGCATCCACGACATTAACAGCAACGGTTCCCACTCGTATTGGTAGCTTTAGAGAAACTTTGTAGTAATAAAAATTTTATTTAATTACGACCCACAAATTTAAATAATAAAATATTTTTTTTCTATATAATATTAATGTACACTATAAATTTGAATTTTATTCAAAAGATTTCTTATTAGGTTTTTGAATCTTATAATTTAAATTATATATATTTATATTATTCTATTTTATTATTATATTAATATATATTTTTATTTAAAAATAAATAATTTAAATTTAAAGATAAAATAGCCTCAATCACTTTAACCGATGGGGCCTCAAGATTATTTACGTGACTATTGAAGATTATGTTATGTGCAAGCATTTATGCTTTGCCGCCGGCGCGAAGGACAAGTGCACGGTTTATTAAGGCTGCGGCCGCAAAGCTCTAAATAAAGTAAGATTCTATTTTAATAATTTTTAAAATAATATTGACCTCATTAATTTATATTATTAAATATATATAAAATAAATAAATAAATAATATTATTTTATTTTAAAAATAATAAAATTTGGATTATATTATATTATATAATAAAATTCTATTATAATATATTATTGTAGTAAATTTAAAAATATAAAATTTGGATTATTATCTGTTAAAGGTCAAATTATAAAAATTATATATTTTATTGCATTTTTTATAATTGAAAAAATGTGTAAAATTTCCGAAAAAAATCCAAATTGTTCTGAAATTTATGGAAATAGCTTGAAGATATTTTAGGAAAGCTTTTAAAAATTATTTCCTTTTTAATTTTGATTTACTTTTTTTTTAATTTATTGGTATCTGATGCTTTCTCACCCGTGTCTATTCCACACGAGTCTGGAACCAGGGCTGCTTCTCCTTTATTTTTTCAACGGGGGATTTAAATAAGTAAAATTTTAAATATTTTTTATATAAGTCGTTTATTTAAAAAAATTTAGCAGTTAAATTTTGAATATCTTATAATATATTTTAAATATTAAAAATTTTTTATTATCAAATTAAAATTCAATAATTTCTAATAATATTATAAATAATTATAAAATATTTTTTTTAAATAACGGTAAAAATATCGTTAGTATAAATTTTTATTTTATTTTATTTTTGTTATAATTATATATCAAATACTAAAAATTTTATTTTTAATTTATTTATAATTATTTTAAATGAATAATTAACCATAGAAATAATAATTTTAAATTTTATTTTATATTACTTTATTTTTTAAAATTAATTATTTTATTTTAGTAATCAAATGTATCATAGTTATTGTGTTCAAATTAATAGGACTAAGAAACTAGTTTCTATTACTTCCTCTTTTAATTATTAAATTAAAATTTAACGATTAAATATTTTTTAAAAAAATTAAAAATTAAAAATACAACTGTTTTTTAGGATTGAATTAAAAATTTTTAATTCAAAAATTAAACTTAGAAAAAGAGAAGATCGTCTTTCATTATTTTAAAAATTCAAATTAATTTATAAAAAATAAAAATTAAAATAAATTATTATTATATAAAATGGTACATATTATTTATTTTTTTAACAATTAATCTTATAATAAATTTTTTTAAAATAGAGAAGTTAACAGAATGAGGGACGTTGCGACGTCCGTATGGCGTTAAAGTGCCTACGGCGTCATATGAATCGTTGGATTTTAAAATTAACGGTCCACATTTTTTTATAAAAAAATAAAAATATATATATTTTTATTTTTTAAATTTTTAATATAAAAAATATAGATCATTAATTTTAAAATTTAATAATTTACATAACATCGTAAGCACCGTAATATCCGTACAACATTGCACCCAGTCCTCGAAGTTAACAGGTCTCGATTCCAATAACTGGAGACTATAAATAGTGAGCTCGCGTCTTCATCTCTTCGGTGCTCAATTCTAAGTTTATTACTTGGACTTGAAGAAACTTACTTGACCTTTGTGTTATGGCAGACCAACCACCTTTTCGTCCATGGATCTGGCTAGCTTCTCGATCACGGCAACCTCCGCCACCAGCCCCACCACCTGCACCGGTGGCAGCACCACAGGACCAAGCTCAGCTTCCGGCTTCACAACCAAGGCCTCCTTTCCTCGCTCCGTTTAGGCCTGTCGTTGTTCAGCCGCAGCCAGCTCCACCACCATCTGCCCCGGCTGTTCCTCGACCATCACCACCTCCCGCCACCATTTCATCACCCATTGAAAACCCTCCTCCTGCAGCCTTCCCCCCTCCATTAGCAACAGCTCCAAAATCTCCGTCCATAGTTGCCGCCACTACTCCGCCGGCTTCAAGAGCTCCGGAGCCGCGTGTTACTACCTCCTTACCGGCAACCATGGCGGCTCCGACAATCACAACTCCAAAATCTCCAATTACTGCCTCCTTACCTGCATCGAGAACCCCACCATCTCCATTGCCATCATCTCCTGCAACTAAAACATATCTAGCAGTGCCAGCTTCCTCCTTGCCCAAACGCCTCACCACCACCCCCACCGTCACCACCATCACCACTCCAAATTTGTCACCGAAAACTGTCAAGCCTTTGGCGCAGATCACTATACCACCACCTTCTCCACTTGCCCAACCCCCTCCATTTTCAAGGTCAGAGACAGTAGGCGAGCCACAGATCCGCGCAGAAGCGGAAAAGAAAACAGTATTTGTTCAGGAAGCCATTGAAAAGCCAAGTCCCTTCACTCATAAGCCTAGCATTACTCCGATTGACAACTACGGAAGTGATGGCGGGAAAGATTTCCAGAAGATGACTTCAGAAAAGATTAATGGTGTGAGGATTTTAACAATGGCGGGTGAAAACAAAGGTGCTCTCATGGAACTGGGCTATTCACAGAGGACGCACGGCATCCAAAAGGGTAACCAAGATGATTACTCCTCCAAGAACCGCCATGCTAGCAGCGACGGCAATGATTCAGTAAGGGTTTACAGTGGCAGTGATAGTGGTTCAAAGACGACAGATAGGGCCCGCAGGTTTGATGCATACTACATGAACAGCAATGTGCAGGGCGTGAACAACTCCATCCTCTTCAACTGTTCTTGCACTCACCATGATCCTGGTGTCCACCTTTCCCTCTCAGGAAAGCCATCTAATAAAAACCGCCATGGCAGCAACCTCAAGGACAGTTTCAATGGCCAAAAAACTTAGGGTGAAGAATTAAAGAAGTGTCCTCACGAGTTTGAACTCGTCGTTCGCGTGAAAGAATAAAGGTGGCAATGGTCACAAAATCAAGATCATCTTTTTTTTTTTCTTTTTTTTTTGTGGGGAGTTTGATTCTCCACTTTTATGTAATAGTATCGAAGGTGGTGTTGTTGAATGGTTGTTGGTCCTTATGATGCATGGGGAATAAATATGTTTTCTTAGTAATAAAAAATTTCTGATTTTATTTTATAGATTTAGACCAAATTTACATGACCTCATTTATAATTTTTTTCTAACCATGGTTGTGTGTTTATGTGCTTATTGTAAACTAATGATTTATAATATTTTTTTAAAAATATTTATATATATTTTTGATGCGTCTCTAGATTCAAATTTCGAACAGATTCAGGTCGACTTGATCGTCTCGATCCAACTCTGTTCACCGAATTTGGACCCTACATACCACTATAGCAAATAAGAGGTCAGGTGTCGATATGATACTTTTCCACCGAAAATACTCCGACACTCAAATCGGTAATTAGCTTTCGACTTTTAAAGAGGGAAATGAAAATGAGAGCAAAAACAAGATGAAGGGGGTTTGAGATGGGTGTTTGGTTCTAGATGAGAAAAGAGTTCTTATGGCCCGTGAGGAGCACCGTCTCTCAACCTTGTGTTCGTAAGGAAAGTAGAGAGAGAGGGCGAGTCTGAATTTTGTAAGCATGAGAGCTTGAAGAACTGTTAGAGCACTATAAAAACTTTAGAAGAAAAGTGCGCCTCTGAGGTCTGAGTAATTAGTGTGTGATTTCAACTGTGAGCATGCCCTGGAGTGTGGACTCCACGGGCTTTTACAGATAAAATATTGGACGACCTTCCTTGGGTATGAAGACTTAATTCCTGCAATCTGTCGAGCAACCTTCCTTGGGTAAGAAAGCTTGATTTCTACAATTTGTTGAGATTACTTTCTTTCCTGATGGGTAACGGCTATCAGGATTACTTGTCTTCCTTCTACACATTACTACCGTTAGGGTTTACAGTGAGTAGAAAGAGAAAATCTAGCGTTTTTCTTATGGCACATGCGTTGAATCTATTGGTACCCGTTATAGTGAGGATTACCTTCTGAAAAGGCGTGAAATCAGGGAAGTGAGCCGTTGTTAGTCGTGTACGGAGGTATAGGCCCTACTGGGCCTGGCCCAAGTGAGGCTTGCTTTCCTAGGCTGGCCTATTATAGCACTTCAGGTCAACAGAAATGTTAACCGTCTCGTGGGAAGCCTGTTGGCCGCCCGGTTTGGCCTCTCATCCAGTCTGGTGTTAACCGTCCAGGCGAGCATTGGGCCTTCGTATATTTGGGCCGTTTTTCTTATTGGATTAGCCCCATTTGGGTTTACCCATCACTAGCCCCATATGCTAGTGGTCTGAATTCTGACCTTCAGTATATTCATGATGGGATGTGTCTGACCGTTGTCCATTAAGGTCTACTGGGCTTGTGGCGGAGTTGTTGATCGTATAGCGCAAAGCCTGACGTGCCTCTAAAATGTTAACCAGATTAGTTAACCGTCTAAGCCAAACTCTGGAGAACTGTGGAAGGGCATGTTGATCGGATTTGTTGACCGTTTAGGCCATAATCCGGGAAACTTATTGAAGGAAGTGTTGATCGGATTCATTGACCATCTGGTCCAAAATTCAGAGAACTTTGTGAAGAAAATATTGACCGGATTTGTTGACTTTCTAAGTCAAATCTGGTGGACTTGGTGAATGAAGAAATGTTGGTCGGATTTGTTGACCGTCTAAGTCAAATCCGGAGGACTTGTGAGAGTTGAAAAGAAGCGCCATCATTAGCCGGCCTATCAGATGAAAAGGCGGCCACGTGTCTGCACGCAATAAATTCAAATTTCCGATAATAAATGCATCAGAGGATCTGATTCGACATTGTCCTTTCAAAAAACGACACGTGGCAGCAATAATGGTACACTTTTACGAGATGGTTAGTGGGCTCTATATTCACACTGGCCTTTCAATTGTCCGTCCGTTTTCTTTTTGAATTTTTCCACGCTTTTCTTCATCTTCCTTTGCCTAAAAAAAACCCCTAAGTGTCTTGCTGCCTCTTCCGTTTCCACATCCATGGCTGCCTCTATTACCGATATTGCTTTGCTCCTTAACGAGGGTGATGTGAAGGAGTTATACGTGGAGTATAATATTCCTAAGGAGGTTAAATTCCGAGTTCTTGGGAAGCATGACAGGGCGTTCCTACCGCTTGAGGGCTTCGTGACCATCTACGAGGCCCATTTGAGAAGTGGTTTGCGCGTTCCAGATCCTAACGAACTGCTGACGATTTTTCAGGCACTCCAAATCCCAATCACACAATTCCATGCGAACACGGTGCGATATCTATACCCTTTTTGCATATTCCTTCATCAGCGTTCGAGGTGGCTTACGGTGGCAGTGGCCAGAGGGCTGTTTAAGTTCAACCAGGGAGCGGAGTGAATTTCCCTGACCCCATGCGACGGTCTCCAAGTAAGTACTGCGATATACAACTCTTTGAAAAATTGGAAGAACCGGTTCTTCTTTATCTGCATGGATGAGTCCTGGTCGTTGGCCAGGGAGTGGGGTAAAGTGCCTGAGATCTATATTGGGACGCCCTCTAGAAGGAGACAGTGTCCCTGTCGTGACTAGTCAAATTGGTTGAGAGCCACATTGGAGAGTTTCAAAGAGACCACTTGGTCTCTCGCGTTTAGGCCAAGAAGGCCAAGTGGGGGCCTCCTTCTCTAGAGCCGAAGATGAGGAAACTGCCTAGAAAGAGGAAGGCAGGGTCCCTTGTGATTAGAGTGTAACGACTCGAGCTCGAATCCCCAAACCCGACCCGAACCGTCACGGTAAAATTCTCGAATCGTCCAAAATCGACAATTACACGTCATCAAACAAATTTAATGAACTCAACAATATCATTTAAGACACAATTCATAATCATCATAAATATATCATCACATAAATATTCATAATAATGATAAATAACTCCAATAAATGACATCAATGTCATTTATATCAATCCTCATAAATGAATATAATAAAAGTTGAACGGTAACTAAACTACCAAAGTCTTAAGTCTCTATCTGGGAAGCCTCAATCTCTGATGATCACCTCTATCTAGTGGCTACCGAAATGTCGCGTGATCTCCTTGATCCTGATATCAACCCGGTCTAACTGGAGCCAATAAAACACAAGAGTGAGCCGAATACCCAGTAAGTAAACATAATCAACAATAGATGAGTGCAATTAAGCATCCCAGATAATAAAATAATAAATAAAGTCAATGATAGCAGGTAATAGATCAACCACTGTCCGGACTCAATAACATATCGTGTCCACAACCCGAATGCCACGTGAACGGCAAAGTATCAAGGAAGCAACATGGATTCCGTCGAATCCGATCATCAGCTCAATATAATGTCACAACTGAATGAACAACAACAGTCTCCATGGACCTTATTTTACCATAGTGGACCAAAGGCCGCGTATTTACGCCCCCGACGGTTGGGTGAGTACCACGATGTTACTTGGTATCTATAGTATCCTCACTACCCCTACAGTCCTTCCAGAGGCTGTACCCATAGTATGCTCATACCATCTCCGATACTCCTCGCCGATGATATCCCAGATATCATCATCTACGATGGTCACTAGGTTACAAGCATCCATCTCGACTAACTGTACAAAATAACAAGAATCTGAATATCAGCTCAATTTGAGATCACCACCGTACGATATAATAAGAATCTCATTGGACCTTATTCTACCATAGTGAACCAAAGGCCGTGTATTTACGCCCCAACGGCCGGGTGAGTACCACGAGGTTACCTGATATCCATGGTATCCCCACTACCCCTACAGAGACTGTACCCGTAGCATGCTCATACCATTTTCGATACCCCTCGCCAATGATATCCAAGATATCATTCTCTACGATGGTCACTAGGTTATAAGCATCATTTCTCAATATCAACGATCTCAATCCTCCGGAATGGAATCAGTATTGGAAAAAGTATAGACTACTCTACGGTCCTACGGACTCCCATACGCCCGATTACCATAGAGTATTCGCACACTCTCCTTTACTTATCTGTAGAGTGCCAATAAAACATACACACACCACTAAGATTAACGCGACGAATCATTTATCGGGTTTCATCAATGAGATACAGGAATCATCACGTAACCGACTAATATTATTTCAAGCGTGCCAACATACTTGCATAATTCTATATAAATATTTTCTACCATCAATATATCAATATAATTATAAATATACATGTAAATGTTCCAATCAAGATATATATGGTATTCGCCCACAGTTGCATATATATATATATACATATACTCACACACACATATATATATATACACTCATACATCAATATACTCCCATATATATATATATATATATATATACACACACACACACACGTATACACACAAACTGCCATCACTCCACACAAGTAGCCACACCAACAGTCAAGCCCACAGCCCATTTTGCTGCTGCCATCCACTCACACACACACTCACCAGACATCACTCACAGTCCCAAATCTGCTGCCCCTTCACCCACACATATCCTCAACCAACATTCACCCACGGCCCACTTCTGCTCACAGCACTCACCAGATCCAGCCCTTCACACTGCTTCTTCTGCTGCACTCCATGCACACAGCAGCTCTGCTGCTTCAGCGCACGCACACAGAACACACACACACACACACGGCAACATACCCACACACACCATACTCCCACGGCTACACACCCAGCCGTTCACCCATACACTCGTACGTCTACTCACACCCACGCTGCCACATAAGCCATTGCTATAACCGTTTCGCAAACAGAGCTAATCCCTCGGTAATTCATATCTCCACCATTTTCACACCACGAAAACAGAGCATGCTTGATTTCCCTCGAAATCCAAATTTTGATCTCCCAATTGGTTACAAAATGATTTCAATTTGTTAATCCACAAGGTTTTATCTCATAATTTAACACTAATTCATCAAATTTGCGTCCCCTTTCACAAACCGAACCGTAACCCTGTTTTCCCGATTTCTTCATCGACGGCTCAGTTCAATCGAAATCCTCCAAAATTTACCCACATACATCAAATTCTTTAACAATATTGATACAAAAATGGAAGATCGACATTAATAGGAAGAAAGAAAGGAACGGATTTTATCAAAGAACTCAAATCAACTTGCAAAAATTTGGAGTGTTACTTGCCTCGGTTTTGAGTTCTTCATCCGGCAACGATAGCGGCAGCACAAATCGACGACGGCGGCGACACCACCCAACGACGGCGGCCTTGACGGCAGAAGCGACATTGACGAGGAACTTGTCATCTCAACGACATCCGCTCACGGCTAGGGTAACGATGGACGCCCCTTCTCCTTCCCCCACCATCTCCTTAAATAATGAAGGGTTCGATTTAGGGTTTCGATTTGGGATGCCGATTTTTTTCCTCCTTGTCTGAAATTTGTCGCCGCGCCTTCTCTCTCTCTCTCCTTTCCTTCTTCTTCCCTTCCTTCCTCTGTTCTTTCTTTCCTTTCTTTCTTCTTTCCTTTTCTTTCCTTCTTCCTCTTTCTTCTTTCCCTCGTTTGAAATTATTATTATTATTATTATTATTATTATTATTATTATTATTATTACACATTATTATTATTATTATTATTATTATTATTACACATATTATTATTATTATTACTACTATTATTATTGATGCATCTCTGGATCCGAACTTCGAACAGATTCGGATGATCCTTTTATTGTGGCTCCGGCTTCGTTCCCTGAGTCGAATCCTGCACACCACTAAACAGAACAGAAGGTCAGCGTGTCCGGTGAAAAATTATCCCACCGAAAACACTCCGACGCTCAAGTCAGTAAAACAGTCTTCAAAAGAAAGAAACTAAAATTGAGAGAGAGAGAGAGATATAGAGAGAGAGTTTTTTTTCAGATGTAAGAGAGACGTGAGATCTTCTTGAATCTAGAAGGTGGGAAGGCAGTAAACGGCCGTGAGGGCTCGCTTGTTGCCTTAGGGTTTTTGGAGGACGTGGGCGGCAGAGAAGGTAGATCTCTGAGAGCACACGTTCGTATTGCAGAGAGCGTATGCAATTGAATGGGTGGCTGAAAGCGCAATTGAGAGCGTTGAAGAAAGCGTGCCCTGGATGGTGGATCCAGGGCTTCTTTTGTAGCTGAGAGGACGATCCTCCTTCTTTGGAAGGAGTGATTGTCTTCCTGATCTGCCGGCTGGCTTACCTTCTAGAGCAAATGCCAGTTGCCAAGCTGATCGTGATTGTTTCCTTGTGAGGCGGCCAACAGCTTTCCAAACCGTGCGCTTTTCTTTCGTGCATGTTGCAGTTGGAAAGCCTGGGCTGGCTAAGATTTGAATAAAATCTGGCGCCTTCCTTATATGGGAGGCGTCAATATTGCTAATATCCTTTTTGGCGCCAGTTGGGATTGTGGAATATCCTTGGAAAACCATTGTTGGCCTTTTGATGATTTGTGGGCTTAAACGGGTCAGGCCAGTTACTGTAGAAGGGCTTATTAGGGCCCAACGTGCAGGACGCGGACGGTCAACGTTTGAGTTGACCGTCTGCGTGCGTGTTGGCCGCCCTTATGGAGGATTTCCGTCATTGGCCGCCAGATGGGCCATGGGCCTGAGTGAGCCAGGCCCATTACTATAGAAAAGCCTCTTTGGGTCTAATGTGCACAAGGCAGATGGTCAACGTTTGAGTTGACCGCCTGGACGGTCAACGTCAACGTTGACCGTCCTGAGCTTTTTAGCTTTTGGGCCTGTTTTCCAATTTGGCAGTTAGAGTGTTGACTGTCGTTTTGGGCCTCCATTAACTTTCTGGGTCCAGCCCATTCTTGGCATACCCATCACTAGCCCCCCATGCTGGTGGCCAGAAGCCTGGGCTCCAGTATGTTAATGATGGGATGTCTTTCCTTGCTTTGAGGATCTCGTGGAACTTCGTGAAAAGCTTGAAGGAGAGTTTGACCAGAATTGTTGACCGTTTTGGTAAATTCCGAAGCTCTAGAATTGTTGACCGTCTTGGTCAATTTCGGAGAACCAGAATTGTTGATCGTCTTGGTCAATTTCGGAACACCAGAATTGTTGACCGTCTTGGTCAATTTGAGCACTGCACTGTTGACCGTCCTCGGCCCATTCCGAAGTTCTCGCCACCTTTTGGCGGTTTCACGCGTAAAGCGACACGTGTCTCCCTTTGGTTGGGCGGAGATCCTGGCCATTAATGCGCCAGAGACCGCTCATGGGCCACCTGGATGACCAGGGTTTTAGATCGCTCATGGGCCACCTGGATGACCAGGGTTTCAGACCACTTCTGGGCCACCTGGATGACCAGTGTTTAACGAGAGGGTGATGACCCTCCTGACTTAAGGGTAGTCTAGGTCGGGTAAACCTACAAGGCAAACACAGTTTATATGTATGCACACAATGACTAGGGCCCTATATGCTAAGTAAACTTCTTATTTTGCCAAATTAAAACAAGCATGTGAATGAATGCACACAAGTGGGTAAGTGTGTACCTGGGTTCCTTATTGGAAGTAACGTTTGAGGTGGATCACGTTCCACATTCGAGGGACCAACTTTTCGTCCTAGTTTCGGAGTTTGTATGCTCCGTTTCGCAGGACGGCGGAGACAAGGAAAGGTCCCTCCCAGTTGGGAAAGAGCTTGTTGCGGCCGGCCAGCTTGCCTGTGGCCTCGACGCCTCATAGGACCAAGTCCCCAACGTAGAACTGCCGGGCTTTCACCTTTTTATTGTAGTACCGAGCAACTCGGTGTTGGTACGCTGCTGTCCGTATTCTGGCGGTGTCGTGGGCTTCATTTAGCAAGTTAAGTGCTCCCTGATTTTCTGAAAGTTGATCTGTGGGTCGAAAGACTCCACCCTGAGACTTGGAAGCCCGATTTCGACCGGATCACCGCTTCAGTCCTGTAACAGAGGCTGAAGGGTGTCTCGCGTGTTGGTTCCTTCGGGGTTGTTCGATAAGACCAGAGAACGGAAGGGAGCTCGTCAACCCAGGAGCCCCCGGCGTCCTCCAGCTTAGTCTTTAATCCTGGAGTAGCGTGCGGTTTGTGCCCTCCACCTGTCCGTTGGCCTAGGGGTATGCCACCGAAGTGTGGACCAACTTGATGCCAAGGCTGGTGCAATACTTGGTGAAGCGTTTCCCCAAAAATTGGGTCCCGTTGTCTGTCACTACGACTTCTGGGATGTCAAACCTGCAAACAATGCTCTGATGAAGAAATTCCAGCGCATTGTGTTCCATGATTTTCGCCAGCGGAACTGCCTCGACCCACTTGGTGAAGTAGTCGATGCCCGCGATGATGAACTTCCTTTGCCCCGTGGCAATGGAAAATGGGCCGAGAATATCGAGCCCCCATTGTGCGAAGGGCCACGGAGCCTGAAGTGACTTCAAGTTAGCGGACGGCTGGTGGTGAAGGTTGCCGTGAAGCTGGCAGCTTTCACATTTCTTTACAAACTCTAGCGCGTCCTTCTTCATCTAGGGCCAATAATAGCCCTATCGCATGATCTTGAAGGCCAGGTTTTTCCTGCCTACGTGTGATCCACAGATCCCGAGGTGAACTTCACCCAGCGCTTAGTCAGCCTCCTCGGGAGATAGACAGCGGAGATACGGAGTTGAGTATCCACGGCGATACAGCCGCCCATCGACTACCGTGTACCAGCCGGCTGTCTTTTTAAATCGCTTGGCCTTTTCGGCATCCTCTGGGAGCGATCCGTCAGCCAAGTATCTAAGGTAGGGCGTCATCCAATTTTCCGTTTCGAAAATCTGCATTACCTCCTGTTTCTTTATGCTGGGAGCATTCAAGATCTCCCGCATGTCCCTCGAATAATGTTCTGGGTTTTCGGCAGCAACGGCTCTAGCCAACCGGTCTGCCTTCCAGTTTTCAGTTTGAGGAACGTAAACCAGGGTAAGTTTGTCGAAACCCTGGACAGTCTCTGTTGCCTTAATCAAGTACTTGGCCAAGTAATGGTTGTTTGCCTCAAAGCCCCCGTTAATCTGGTTGACAATCAGTTCGGAGTCGTTGTAAACTGCCAACCTTCTGGCAGAGCATTCCTTTGCTAATCGTAAGCCGGCTAGCAGGGCTTCGTACTCGGCGACGTTGTTGGTCGCTGGGAAGTCAAGTTTGAGGGAATACTTTACCTCGCATCCGTCAGGGGTCGTGAGGACCACCCCTGCCCCGCTGCCACTGTCCGTGGACGATCCGTCCATGTGGAGTGTCCATTTTGGGACCTCGTCGGGTTGTTCTGCATTTTTAACGGGTTGCTCCTCTTGAATTGGGGTCGTGGTCTCAACAATGAAGTCAGCCAGAGCATGTACTTTTATGGCAGGTCTGGGCTTGAATTCAATATTAAACTCGCCCAATTCGATAGCCCACTTTACCAGCCGTCCCGAAATATCTGGTTTCTGGAGTATGCCTTTCAGCGGCTGGTCAGTGAGGACCACTTTGCGATGTGTCTGAAAGTATGGCCTCAATTTTCGCGCTGCAAAGATAAGTGCTAGGGCCATTTTTTCAGCGCGTGGATAGCGCATTTCTGGGCCGGTCAATGTTTTGCTAACATAGTAGACCGGCTGCTGGGTATCAGATTCCTGGCGCACAAGGACGGAGCTGGGGGCCACTTCTGATACTGCCAGGTAAAGGTACAGCTCCTCTCCGTCTTTGGGTGACGCTAGCAGTGGCGGGCTGGCCATATACTGCTTTAATTCATTGAAGGCTGTCTGGCAGTCAGCCGTCCACTGGAATCCGTTGGATTTTGTTCCTCTCAGGGCTTTAAAGAAGGGCTGGTACTTGTCACTAGACTTCGCGAGGAAGCGAGACAAAGCTGCCAGCCGCCCAATCAATCGTTGGACGTCTTTGACGTTCCGCGGGGGAGCCATGTCAGCGAGGGCCTTGATTTTTTCTGGGTTTGCCTCGATCCCCCGTTGGGAGACGATGAAACCCCAGAACTTCCCAAAGGCTACCCCGAAGACGCACTTGGCTGGATTCAGTTTCATTTGGTGCTGGCGGCGCACCTCAAATGATTCTTCCAGGTCACATATGTGGTCGCCAGTGACTCTGCTCTTAACGAGCATGTCGTCGACGTAGACCTCCATGTTGCGACCAATCTATTTTTCAAACATCTTGTTGACCAGTCGCTGGTAAGTTGCTCCAGCGTTTTTCAGTTCGAAGGGCATCACTTTGTAGCAATAGGTCCCCTGGTCTGTCATGAACGATATATGTTTCTCGTCCTCCGGACTCATTCGAATCTGGTTGTAGCCCGAAAAGGCATCCATGAAGCTGAGCAGCTCATGTCCAGCCGTGGAGTCAACCAGTAGGTCAATCCTGGGCAAGGGAAAACTGTCTTTTGGGCAGGCCTTGTTGACGTCGGTAAAATCGACGCACATTCGTCATTTTCGGTTGCTCTTTTTCACCAGGATGACATTTGAAAGCCAATCTGGGTACTGGACTTCTCTAATGAACCCAACATCCAGTAGCTTTTTTACCTCATCTCGGATGGCGATCAGTTTCTCAATGGAATGATTCCTCCGTTTTTGCCTGATCGGCTTCCGGCTAGGATCGAGGCCCAACTTGTGGACCATCACCTCAGCTGAGATCCCGGGCATGTCTGCGGGAGTCCAAGCGAATATATCGACGTTCCGTTACAGGAACGCAATCAGTTTAGTGCGCAGTGTGCCAGTGAGTGAGCCGCCAATCTGCACACACTTTTTCGATTCCTTCGGATTTAGTGGAACCAGATCTGTGGCTTCACCGGACTGCGCTTGCTGCAGGATGGTCTCATCTCGATGATTGAGTTCTCCAACCGCGCCAGTGCTGCCGCTTGGGGAAATCTGCGACATGTAGCATATTCACCCGATTATTTGGTCGCCTAGCATCTCCCCAACACCGTAGGGTGTTGGAAACTTCATTTTGAGGTGCGGAATCGAGGTAACTGCCCCGAATGCCGCCAGGCAAGGCCTACCCAGTATGGCATTGTATATTGAGGGTAGTTCGACCACCAGGAAGGTAAGTGTGCGACTTGCTGTCTTTGGATACGTCCCTAAGATAACTTCCAATTGAATAGTCCCTTAGACGGGCACCGGTTCGTTGTCAAGACCGTATAACGAGCCTTTGGCTGGTTTTAGTTAATTCTTTTTTAGGCCTAACTTAAAGAAGGCGTCCAAGTAAAGCAAATCTTTGGAACTTCAATTATCGATAAAGACTCGTTTTAGCTGGTAGTCTGAACTGCCGTCTGAAACGAGTGCTGATATAACAAGGGGGTCAGCATGGGGGACATTACATGAGTTGAGTCACTATCACTGAAGCTAATAGTATTGTCTCATCAGGCGCTACTTCTTCCTCGATCTCTGCTCCTTTCATGCAGCCGGGTTCTTGACAGTCGGGTGGTGACCATGTTAACCACCCCGTCGCAATCATTCCGTGGTGGAGTCTACTTCGCGCCTCTTTGTCGGGCCGCCTCCCGATGTGACGGAACGGATTTTTTTTTCTCAAAAGCTTTGCCAAACGAGAGATAACATAATTAACGGCCTAATTAAGGCAAGACTTTGCGCAGAAATTTGAAAGAGTCTCCTTTGTAATGGATGAAATCCCAAAAATACAAACACGTAATATTCATCCATAACAAGCGCACAACTATCCATCATTCACAATTCCTACAACAATCATTCACAGGATCCTATGTGCCATCCATGGCACAAATCTAACAAAGCAATTACTATTCTAACAGATAAATAACGAGATGCCATCTAGGACCTGCACAATAAATCCAGAGTATATAGCGGAAGTAAACTAGGAACCTGCAGAAGTATAGCTTTTTCTTTTTCTTTTACAGACATACATTTCACATGCTTGTTATACAGAAATCCACAAGTCCTCCAAGAAAAAGCTCCAAAATGCTCTATGTCCTCAAAAGCCTTCAGCAATTTCTCTGGGTTTACTCCTTTTCATCAGGTAGTAGCTCTACTGTCTCATCTGAAGGGGGAAAAATACTAAAACAGTGAGCCGAGGCCCAGCAAGGTACATGCATATGAACAGTAAAATCATGATGCAGAACAGTCATGTAACGGTGCAGAACAGAACGGTTTAGACAGAAAGTAATTCAGGAAACGTGAAAATCATACTTTGACAGTAATACCTTTCATATAACAGAAATCAGTTCTCGTTAAACAGAATCGGTAACAGTAAACTGTAATCGGTACGGTAACCAATAACGGGAATCAGTAAACAGGAGCCAATAACGGAAATCAGAAATCAGGAACCGGAAAGCAGTAACATATCAGAACAGTACAGAACTTGCTAGCGTACCCTACTAGCCGAGGGGGCGAGTGATCGAGGATAGATTGTGTTCACTCCACACAATCCAAGGCCAGAAACAGGGGTATCCCATCTCGAGGGATCGAACGGTGGTGCCACCCAAGGTAGGCCGCAATGTAAATTTCCTCTGACCGTAACGCCCTGAGGGCAGGGCGGACCACAAATAACTCCATGGACAGAGTTATCCTCGATTACCACCGAAAAGTCCTAAGGCATGCCGGAGAACCTATCCGAACTGAAGTCAGTACCGGGTCCTAGGATAACTATAACATAAGTAGCCTCTTTCGCAATCATAGTTTCAAAATCCACTTTCAGTACATATGGTAACGATCTAAAAACTCCTTCAGATTAAATTCAACGATGCATGAAAATTCGTCGGTACAAGTCCGTGCAATTTTTCAGAAACAAATTATACAGGAAGCCTCGTTACGATGTCAATTAACTTTCTTACAACTGGAACTTTGGTTAAAAATCACTAAAACCCTTTCATTTTCGTACTTAGTGCTTCGCCAAAACTTCCGGACACAAATCGGTCTCTAAACAGGCCTTATTTAATGAAATCAAGCCATAAATCCAAATATACATACTTAATCATGCATTTTACTCAAACTATACAACATTTTCAAGCTAAGGTTTCATCACATGCTTTCTGAGACAAATCAAAACACTATTTTCATGCTTATTCACGAATTCGAAGCTAAATCTTGTAGTAAACATGGATAAACACAAATCTAATCAAGTAATCGAGGAAACATGCTTCATGTACTTTAAACATGCATCATCAACATTTTAGAGCATTTTCAAGGTTTTAAAGCACGAGAAATCAGTACAGTGAAAAACAGCGTCCGAAGTACACTTGCCTGAGCTCGTTCTACCATTATTTTACCCGGATCGAATCACAACTGTGGTCTCTCCCCTTTCTTTCTCGTCATGCTTGCTGTTGTGCTTCAACTTTTTCTCTCTACAAGCACATATCCTTTAATCGGCATTTAAACAATGAAGTATTACACAATATCGTCCGATACTTTTGGAAGAGTAGTACCCATGTACGGTGCGTGAGCACGTGTGCACACGTGCCTAATCGATTGATTCTCGGAATTTTGGACATCCAACGGGTAATCTATAGAACCCGAGGCATGGGTAACTATGATCCCAAATCAATTTATACATTTAACTTCAAATAGAAGCTCAAATGGTGTCCGGCGCGGGTCAAGGGCTTCATGAACGAATTTTCCATTAAATTCCACAATTTCGGATAAACAATTACGGAATTATTTCAAGACTCCGGATGCCACTTAACGGGTCAAATCTTGCGAGATTCGGCATCCAGTCGATATATACACACAATTGGGACATGGGATTCATATTCTAGGATCATTTCATCATTTCATGAAGGTGACAACACGCAAAATCCACCGGTCTCGGTCTCGGGTGAAAAAGGCGCCCCTTTAACGGGCTCGGACCCATGAACGGGTCCAAACGTGCAAGATCGGACCCGCGGCCGACATATATACATCATTGGGACGTGGGATTCCAATTTTGAGGTCAATTTCATGATACGGCCGGAAACGGAAAACCCCAAAATCCCGTAGGTTAGGTTTGGTAAAACCCACCGGGCGAATCGGACACGAATCGGACAACTAACCACATTTTCATGGACCTCAAGGCATGGGTTTTCAATATCCTAACATTCCCCGTGGGTATCGATACAAAATACCTAACGAAAATACACAAAACATCGAAAGAGAACGAGAAGTGGGTATGAGAACACTTGCCTCGACGCGTGCTTTCACCTTTATACTTGGCTCTCGGGCGGAATCGGACTCCCGGGCTCGATCTCCCTTCTTCTCTCTCCGGTCGCGCCCCTCTCTCTCTCTAAAACCCTCGGCCGATCGCGAAATGAGGGAAAACGAACGCACGGCGTGAATATATACTGCGCCGGCCACTCGAGCGGCCAGGCCACGGGCGCAAGCCTGCTGGCAGGGCTTCAGCAGCCCGGACCCGAATGATTTTTCCCGATTTACTAGTTCCGATTCTTTGAGCTTTCCAATCCATTCCTCCCGTACCTTTTGAATATAATTTACCTATTTTAACTTAATTATCTCCCAATTATCATATTCAGGAACTCGGGTCGTCACACCTGAGTTCTGTCCAGGACCTCTAACAAACTTCGTGAGGTCGCCTTTGCGAATCAAGTCCTCGATCTCCCTTTGTTGTGTCTTGTAGTCCTCAATTGAATGGCCAGCAGAGCGATGGAAGTCACAGTACTTCGACTGGTTTCCAGAGTCTTTCTTCAGCTGTTTGGGCCGCTTCAGGAATTTTTCTCCACGGATCTGCATGACGACGTTGGTGCGCGTGTCTGTCAAAGGGGTGAAACTGGTGGGCCCGTAGTCTCTGCGTTCTGGGGGCCCAATCCGACGCTGCTTTTGGCGGGAGTGTTCTCCGCCACTGTATTTTCTCTTCCCTTCACCAGGGAACTGTCGAGGCTGATCCGCCCGCTCTGGATATTTTGCCTCGTTGGCCTCCTCTGCTACAGCGTAGGCTCTGGTGATGGATTCCGCCTCGCGGAAGGTCTGAGAATTTTTGTAGGCAATGTGCTTGGAAAAGTCACCATAAGTAAGTGCAGAGATGAAACTGCCCAGCTTCATCTCCTCTATCATCCTGGGGATCCTTCTGGCCTCTGCCACGAAGCGATCCAGGAAGCGCCGTGGGTTCTCTCCCGATTTTTGCTTTCTGTGGGAGAGATGCCATGGCTGTTTCTCTTCCCATCGGCTCGAAGCGTACTGAGCCAGGAAGAGGTCCGTGAGCTCACGGAAACTGCTGATGGTGCCTGAAGGGAGGTGATGGAACAAGATTCGAGCGTCTCCCTTCAGTGTGAGTGGGAAGCAGCGGCACATCGTGGAGTCTTCTAGCCCTTGTAGACTTAGATGGGTGCGAAAGTGATCCAAGTGATCAACTGGATCACTGCCCCCATCATATAAGTTAAGGGACGGCATCTTGAATTTTGACGGCCGTGGACGGCTCAGGATCTCTGCAGTGAAAGGAGACCGGTCCAGGTCGATGGCGCGCTCCTCCTCTTGGAACACACGGTTCCAGATCTTGTCCAACCGCGGATCGTTGTGAGCGACGTTTGCTGATCGTTTGGAGTTGAGGTAATCCCTCAACTCCGTCTTGTCTCTGGCGGCCTCAGCAGGCTGCTGCCTCCAGTGGATGGGCAGTCCTGGAGGCTCGCTCCTGGGCTGCGTGGTTGTCTTCTGCACGAGAGTATCGACGATTTCTTCTTTCTGGGCTCTCTGGAGAAGACGTACTCCTGGAGCGTTCCATAGGCCTATTCTGGCCAGGAACGCGGGAGGACGCTGAAGCCGGATTGTCTCTGGCTTTGGCGGGCCTTTTGGCCGGCTTCTTCTTCCTCTAGCCACCCCTTTTGGTGGCTGGTGCTGGGATGGCTGCTGGAGGTGCAGCCTGCAGTCGCTGCTCGTTCTGAGCGCAAAGTAGTTGGACCAGGCGATTGTTGGCCTGCACCTGCTCCACCAGTTATTGAAAGTAGGGCGGTAGAACTCCGTCAGCGGCCCCGTTGACCATGGCACCAGCAGCGTGGTCCTGGTCGGGGTTAGCAGTATCTCTAGCGGGGTCGCTAGCTTGGGCTCTCGTGTTCACCATTGCAGAATCAGAAGGTGACAAAGAGAGTTAGTACAGATTTTTGGGGTAGGCTTTTGTAAGCGTTTCCCACAGACGGCGCCAATGATGTGTCTCTGGATCTGAACTTCGAACAGATTAGGATGATCCTCTTGTTGTGGCTTCGGCTCCGTTCCCTGAGTCGAATCCTGCACACCACTAAACAGAACACGAAGTCAGCGTGTCCGGCGAAAAATTATCCCATCGAAAACACTCCGACGCTCAAGTCAGTAAAACAGTCTTCAAAAGGAAGAAACTGAAATTGATAGAGAGAGATATAGAAAGAGTGTTTTTTCCAGATATAAGAGAGACGTGAGATCTTCTTGAATCTGGAAGGTAGGAAGGCAGTAAACGGCTGTGAGGGCTCGCTTGTTGCCTTAGGGTTTTTGGAGGACGTGGGCGGCAGAGAAGGCAGATCTCTGAGAGCACACGTTCGTATTGCAGAGAGCGTATGCAATTGAATGGGTGGCTGAAAGCGCAACTGAGAGCGTTGAAGAAAGCGTGCCCTGGATGGTGGATCCAGGGCTTCTTTTGTAGCTGAGAGGACGATCCTCCTTCTTTGGAAGGAGTGATTGTCTTCCTGATTTGCCGGCTGGATTGTCTTCTAAAGCAGATGCCAGTTGCTAAGCTGATCGTGATTGTTTCCTTGTGAGGCGGCCAACAGCTTTCCAAACCGTGCGCTTTCTTTCCATGCATGTTCCTGTTGGAAAGCCTGGGCTGGCTAAGATTTGGAGAAAATCTGGCGCCTTCCTTATATGGGAGGCACCAATATTGCTAATATCCTTTTTGGTGCCAGCTAGAATCGTGGAATATCCTTAGAAAACCATTATTGGCCTTTTGATGATTTGTGGGCTTAAACGGGTCAGGCCTGTTACTATAGAATGGCTTATTAGGGCCCAACGTGTAGGATGCGGACGATCAACGTTCAAGTTGACCGTCTGCGTGCGTGTTGGCCGCCCTTGTGGAGGATGTCCGTCATTGGCCACCAGATGGGCCATGGGCCTGAGTGAGCCAGGCCCATTACTTTAAAAAAACCTCTTTAGGTCTAATGCGCACAAAGCGGACAGTCAACATTTGAGTTGACCGCTTGCTTGAGAGTTGACCGTCCTAGCCTTTTCAACTTTTGGGCCTGTTTTTCAATTGGGCCGTTGGAGTGTTGACCGTCGTTTTGGGCCTCCATTAACTTTCTGGGTCCAGCCCATTCCTGGCATACCCATCAATTATTATTATCATATCATTATTATTAATTTATTATTATTATTATTATTTATTTATATATTTATTATTATTATTATTTATTAATATATTTATTATCATCATTATTATTATTTATTTATTAGTATAGTTTTCTAATATTTTATCCCATCTTAAATTTTAATTTCATAATTCTATTAATAAATTCTAATATACTAAAATTCATACAAATTAAATATATAATAATTTTCTTAATTAAATAGACTTATAATTAAACTAACCCAATTAATAATATTAATAATCAAAATACCTAACTCAAACTATTAGTTCAATTTAATGGTTTAAGTATCTAAGCCTAATTCAATTATTGGAATACTTTAGACTCAAATTTCAAATAAATTTTTTAAATCCAAAATAAGTAATAAAATAATTATTAAAATTAATTAGATAATTTATAAAAAAAATATTTGAGATATTACATAGAGAGCCATCCAGTGAGGGGTCTCTCGAGGGTTCTAGGGTGAAGAGAATGGTGATGATCTCTTCATCCTCCTCCCCCGAGCCAGGGAACGTGCTGGCTCGCTAACTTTCGGGAGTTGGCGATAGCTCCGAACTGGGCGATGTTGAGCCCGTTGACGAGGCATTTAGGGCTATGTTTCAGTCATTCGCCAGCTTTGTTGTTCTCGCCTTGTCACAACCGAAGCGTGTGGGGCCAGTGGAGTCCCCTACAGAGCCTGCAATGGAGCAGGCTGTTGATCTGCCAAAGACGCCATCCGGGGAGCCCAAGGAGGCGCCTGTTGTGCCTCCTGTTGTATTGATTGTTGCACCATTGGAGGAGTCTGCTACTGGGGAGTTCTAGGAGGCTCAAGGGGCACCAACCGTCGGAGATCCTGTTTAGACTGCTGGTGAGACTGCGGAGGTGCAGGAGGAGCCCTCTGCCATGGAGCCGTCTGGGACAGAGGATCATTCTGTGGGGCTATCAGAAGAGCTTGCGGCAGAGGTTACCGTCAGGCCTGTTCAGGAGGGTTCCACTCCCAGTCCACTGCCATCGGAGCCAATGCTGCATATCAGGCCAGAAAAGCCAATGCGAAGGATCTAGTAGGTATACTTTTATAATTTGCCTTACCTTTAATTTTGCTGTTACTGACCTTTATCTTTCTCACAAACTGACAAGGTCGCAAGCACAGTCATCAAGGCGCTTGCACAGAGAGATAAGGTGACCTCTGATAGGGACATGGAGATCGCCTGGCTCGATACGGAGTTGGCGGCCCTGAAGGTGGAGCATTGTGAAAATGTGGCCACCTTAGAATCTGTACTGGCAGGCTTAGAGGCGGAGAATGCCAGACTAAGGGAGGAGAACACTGGCTTGAAGGATGTTGTGGTGGCTAACCTAGTGGAAGAGAATAACCGACTAAAGGACGAGAATGAAGTAGTCACGAGGCGCATCAACCAGCTCGCAGGGTAGATGACCACTTTAGAGAATGAGTTGAGCCTCCGCATTCACCATCACGAGGTCTTGGATATGATACTGGCACGGTTATGGGAGGGGATCAATATCAGGCGGCATATTGTGTGGCTGATTGATCCTGATTTTCCAGTGGAATTTATTGACCTATCAAACCGGTTTGCCCAGCATCGCGAGAGTCTCGTGGGGGAGCCACGAAGCCGTCAAGGGACACCGCCGCCTCCTTAGCTTTTTGTGACCTTAGCTCTCATTTGTTTACTGATGTAAATGTATATTGTCATAAGCAATAAAATGAGAGTTTTTATAGACATCGTGTGCCTTTACTTTTTATTGCTATTTTCTGATTGTTCATTGTTGTACTGGCCGGCCAACTTGGTGTACTATTCGCAAGTTGGACGTCCACCTTATTTAGGGCACTTTTGGAGCTTCCCGAAGGACTTGGGTCTTTGGGGAGGCCTCAAAGCTGACATTGATGTCATGTCAAACCTGCCTGATACTCACGCATGAGTAAGGCTTGGTGGCCCTATCCAAGCGTAGACTTGGGTGGCCAGCTTCAGAGGAGTACTTAGCTCCTATCGGCCATCATTGACGGATCATGCTATCTCTTTGTGAAGGAGGTTGTCGTGTGTGCTATGCAAGCCCCCTAAGATTTTGACAGTGAACGGGCCACTTAGATGATTAAGGTTTAGATACGACCACTTATGGGCCATCAGGATAACTAGGGTTTAAATTCGACTTGCTACGGCTGCTCGAATGACCGAGATTTAAATACGACCGCTTATGGGCCACCTAGATCACCAGGGTTTAAATATGATTACTCATGAGCCGCTTGGATGATTAGGATTTAGTAACGAATGGGTAAAAACCTGCCCGACTTAGGGGTAATTTAGGTCACCTAGCCCTGTAATAAGAAAGATATACAAGCATGCAATATATACAAAAAGAAAGAAACCAATCACAACATACAAAAGGAAATGCTTATTTTATTAATCATGAGTTGAGTACAAGTAATTACATACAATTATGCGAACTACCTACTTGGGCCTTTATTAGAAGTAGCATTTGAGGTGGATCGCGTTTTATGTCCGTGAGACCAATTTTTTGTCCTGATTCCGGAACTTGTATGCACCGTTTTGTAAGACGGCAGAGACTAGAAGGGGCCCTTCCCAGTTTTGGGAGAGCTTATTCCGGTTAGTGATCTTACTTGTAGCATCGATATTTCGCGAGACCAAGTCTTCAACGTCGAACTGCCGCACCTTTACCTTTTTATTGTAATAGCGGGCGATTTGCTGTTAGTAGGTTGTAGTCCACATCTTCGTGGCGTCGCGAGCTTCTTTTAACAAGTCTAGGTATTCTCGGATTTTCTGAAAATTAT
Organism: Nepenthes gracilis; assembly: GCA_033239525.1. Taxonomy (NCBI): domain Eukaryota; kingdom Viridiplantae; phylum Streptophyta; class Magnoliopsida; order Caryophyllales; family Nepenthaceae; genus Nepenthes; species Nepenthes gracilis. The sequence continues at coordinate 1,460,512 of BSYO01000040.1, forward strand.
CTTGCGAGTCGAAAAATTCTACTCTAAGACTCAGAAGCCCGATCTCAACTGGGATTACCGCTTCAATCCTGTAGTAGAGACTGAAGGGTTTCTCGGGAGTCGGCTCCTTTGGAGTCGTCCAATAAGACAAGAGGACGGAGGGAAGCTTGTCTACCCAGGAGCCCCCTACGTCCTCTAGCTTGGTTTTAAGACTGTGGAGTAACGTGCGGTTCGTGGCCTCCACCTGTCCATTCGCTTGAGGGTACACCACTGAAATATGGACCAGTCTAATGCCCAAATTGCCGCAATACTTTGTGAAGCGTTTTCTAAAAAAATGGGTTCCATTGTCAGTTTTATGACTCTGGAATGCCAAATCTGTTGATAATACTCTAGAAAATGAATTCAAAAGCGTTATGCTCTGTGATCTTGGCCAGCAGGATGGTCTCGACCCACTCAGTGAAGTAGTCGATGCCTATAATGATAAACTTCCTTTACTCGATTGCAATGGGAAATAGGCCAAGAATATCAACCCTTCACTGCGCGAAGGGCTAAGGAGCTTGGAGAGACTTCAATTCGGCGGACGACTGGTGGTGAAGGTTACCACGAAACTAACAGCTCTCACATTTCTTTACGAACTCGAGTGCATTCTTCTTCATTAACGGCCAGCAGTAACCCTGCCCAATGCGAGAGGTGTAGTCGGACTCCTCGGGGGTGGATTTCGCCCGCAAATCCCAAGGTGGATTTCGCACAACACGTAGTTAGCCTCTTCAGGGATGAGGCACTGGATGTATGGTGTCGAGTAATCGCCCTCAACCCGTCCATTGACTACGGTGTACTAGCCGGCTGTCTTCTTGATTCGCTTGGCCTCATCCGCGTCTTCTGGCAGCACTCTGTCCACTAGATATCTTTGGTAGGGCGTCATCCGATTTTTCATCCCGGAGATCTGTATCGCTTCCTATTCCTCTATGCTGAGAGCGTTCGGGACCTCCCGCATATCCCTTGAGTACTGCTCTGGATTTTTGACTGCTGTCACTCTGGCCAGTTGGTCAGCCATCCAGTTCTTAATTCTGGGAACATGGATCAGGGTTAGCCTGTCAAAACTCCGGGTGGCCTCCCTTACTTTGGTAAAATATTTAGCCAAGTGTGGGTTGCTTGCCCTAAAACTCCCGTTAACTTGGTTGACGACTAGTTCAGAGTCGCTGTAGACAGTCAGTCGCTTAGTAGAGTACTCTTTGGCTAGTTTTAACCCGGTTGATAGGGTTTCGTATTCAGCAACGTTGTTGGTGGCAGAAAGTCAAATCTAAGGGAGTATTTCACCTCAAACTTGTCGGGGGTCTTGAGGACCACCCCAGCATTGTTGTTTGAGCCTGTAGACGATCCGTCTTCATGGAGGACCCATTCTGGCACTCCCTCATGCTGTTCTGCATTCTCGGAGGGCTGTTTTTCAAGAATTGTGATCATGATCTCGACGATGAAGTCGGCCAGAGCCTACCCTTTAATGGTTGGTCTAGGCTAAAATTCGATATCAAACTCTTCCAACTCGATAGCTCACTTCACCAGCCGTCCAAAAACGTCAGGTTTCTGGAGAATACTCTTTAGAGGCTAATCGGTGAAAACAATTATGCAGTACACACGGCCTCAGTTTCCTAGTGGAGAAAACAAGCACTAAAACTAACTTCTCCGCGTGCGAGATACGCGTCTCTGGGTCGGTCAGCATCTTGCTCACATAGTAGACCGGCTGCTGAGTGTCAAAGTCCTAGCGTTTGAGGACGGAGTTGAGGGCTGCCTCTGACATCGCCAGGTAAAGGTACAGCTCCTCTCCATCCGTGGATGACATTAGAAATGACGGGTTGGCCAGATACTGCTTCAACTCATTGAAGGCTACCTGGCACTCCGCCGTCCATTTGAAACCATTTGATTTCGTCCCCCTAAGAGCCTTAAAGAACGACTGGTACTTGTTACTAGACTTAGTTAAGAAGTGGGACAAGGCTGCCAACTGTCCGGTCAGCCGCTGGACATCCTTGACGCTCCACGGTGGAGTGATGTCCGCGATGGCCTTGATTTTCTCTGGGTTTGTCTCGATCCCTCATTGAGAGACTATGAAACCCAGGAACTTACCCAAGGCCACTCCGAAGACGCACTTGGCCGGATTCAGCTTCATTCGATGTGCGCGGAGCATTTCAAATGATTCTGCTAGATTGCGAATACGGTCGCTGGTGGTCCTGCTTTTGACGAGCATGTCATTGACGTACACCTCTATATTGCGGCCGATCTGCTTCTCAAATATTTTATTCAAGAGCCGCTACTAAGTGGCTCCCACGTTCTTCAAACCAAATGACATTACCTTATAATAATAAGTGCCCTGATCTGCATGAACGAGGTGTGCTCCTTGTGCTCTGGCATCATCCAAATCTGGTTGTAACCCGAGTATGCATCCATGAAGCTCAACAGCTCATATTTGGACGTGGAATCGACCAACAGGTCGATTCTTGGCAAAGGAAAGTCGTCCTTCGAGCAGGCTTTGTTAACATCGGTAAAATTGACGTAGATTCACCATTTTTTGTTGCTTTTCTTCGCCAAGATGACGTTAGAGAGCTAGTTCGGGTATTAGACTTTCCTGATGAAGACGGCGTCCAGCAGCTTCCTTACTTCCTCTTGGATGGCGACCAACTTTTCAATCGAGTGGTTTCTCCGCTTTTACTCCGCGGTTGGGATCGAGGCCCAACTTATGGACTATTACTCCGACCGAAATCTCAGGCATGTCAGCAGGAGTCCACGCGAAGATGTCAGCGTTTTGTCGTAAGAATGTGATCAGCTCGTCGCGTAGTGTGCCAGTGAGTGAATCGCCGATCTGCACGCACCTTTTCGGATCCTTCGGGTTCAGTGGAACTAGATCGGTTGCCTCACCAAATCGCATCTACTGCAGAGTTATTTTGTCTTGATGGTCGAGTTTTCCTGCCGACCTGGTGCTGCCACTAGTAGCGATTTGGGACATGTAACATGTTCGTATTGTGACCTGGTCACCGAACATTTTGCCCACACCGTATAGTGTCGAGAATTTTATTTTGAGGTGAGGTATCCAAGTGACGTCTCCAAACGCTGTTAGGCACGGGCGGCCTAGTATACCGTTGTATACGGAGGGCAGGTCGACTACCAAGAAGGTGAGTATACGACTTGCCGTTTTTGAGTATATTTCCAGGGTGACCTCCAATTGGATCGTCCCTTAGACGGGCACTGGCTCATTGTCAAAGCCGTATAGAGAGCCTTCGATAAGTTTTAATTTACCCTTTTAAACTAAATTTAAAAAATGCATCAAGGTAGAGCAAGTCACGCGAACTTTCATTATCAACGAATACTCGTTTCAATTGGTAGTCGACGCTACCGTCCGAAACGAGGGTGGATACAAAAGGGGATCTATACGGGGAGAAATTACATGTGCTAAGTCACTGTCACTAAAACTAATGACATTATCCGCGGTGTGCTGCTTTTCCATACCAATCTATTGTTTCTTGTTGTCCGTTGGATTCTTAGCTGGCCGAGTAGCTATCATATTGACCACTCTCACCGCAACCCGATTTCGCGGAGGGGAAGGCTCCGTTCCTTCTCTGCCTGTAGTGCTAGAGCTCTAGCCAAGGTTCTTAACGAACCTGGTAAGGTGGTCTCTTCGAATCAGCTCTTCTATCTCCTACTGGAGAGTCTTATAGTCCTCTATGGAGTGTTCAAAAGATCAATGAAAATCGCAGTATCGGTAAAGGAACTTCTCCTCATGGATTTGTATGAGGACGTTTGAACATGTATCGGTCAAGGGCGTCAAGCTGATCGGCCCGCAGTCCTTGCGCTCTGACGGTCTAGTCCTGGGATGCTTCCTGCGGGAGCAATCATTGCCGTTGAACTTCCTCTTTCCCTCTCTTTGGAATGAGTGAGGTTCTGTCTTCTTGGGATACTTAACCTCGTTGGCCTCATCTGTCGCTACGTAGGCCCGGGTGATAGATTCTCCTCTCAGAAGGTCTATGGGTTCTTGTGTATCAGATGCCTAAAGAAGTCCCCGTATGTCAGCGTGGAGATGAAACTGCCCAACTTCATCTCCTCTGTGAGACTAGGGATCCACTTGGCCTCCGCCACAATGCGATCCAAAAACTTTCGTGGGTTCTCTCCCTATTTCTACTTGATGTGGGAGAGGTGCCAAGGTTGTTTCTCTTCTCAGTAACTAGAGAGGTACTGGGCCAAGAAGAGATCAGTCAGCTCCTTGAAACTTCTGATCAAGTCTGAGGGGAGATGGTGGAACCAGATACAAGCGTCCCCTTTCAATGTGGGCAGGAAGCAGCGACACATTGCTGCGTCTTCCAACCTTTGCAGACTCAAATGGGTTCGAAAATGATAGAGATGATCCACTAGATCAGCGCTCCCATCGTAATAGTCAAGAGGAGGTATCTTGAACTTCGCCGGCATTGGATGGTTCAAGATATCCGCTGTGAAAGGAGATCTGTCCAAATTGATAGCGTGCTCGTCATCCTTGAACATACGATTCCAAATCTTTTCCAACCTAGGATTTACCCGAGTAGGGTTGGCTAATCTCTTGGAGTTGAGATAGGTCCTCAACTCCGTTCCTTCCCTGGTGTGGCCAGTAGCCGGCTGGCTATTGCCACCAGTAGATCTGATCAGCTGAGAGGCTTCCTCCTGAGCCTGGGTCCTGGTCTCCCCCTGAGAGTATCGGGGGTTCCATCATTTCGAGCTTTCCTCTGGAGTCATGCTGCTTGAGCGCTCTTTAAGCCTTGGCCGGCTTGGAGCACATGAGGACTCAGGCATCTAGATGTTGGCTGGCCTTCTGGATTTTTCGGCCGACTTCTTCTTCCTCTAACTTCCTCTCCTGGAGGCCAGTGTAGGGACTGTTGTAGGCGGATCCCGTGCTCTTGGCGGGAGCAGAACATTTAGAGCATCATATTGGTGTTTTGCATATATACCCACTAGATGTTGAAAGAAGGGTGCGGGCACCCTGTTGACCATCCTGTTGACCATGGAGCAGCAGCGTGGTCCTGATCGGGAGAGGTCACTCCTCTAGCAAGCTCGCTAGCTTGCGCTCTCATATTCACCATTCTAGTTAGCTTGCAAGGTGGAATTGAGAAAGATTGATAGGGAAATGTGGTAGGCTTTTTGTAAGCAGTTCCTACAAACAGAGATAATGATACGTCCCTGAATCCAAATTTTGAACAAATTCGGGTCAATTTGATCATCTCTATCTGACTCCGTCCACCGAGTTTAGACCTTGCACACCACTACAGCAAATAAGAGATTAGGTACCGGCGGGATTTTATCCTACCGAAAATACTCCGACGCTCAAATCAATAATCAGCCTTCAACTTTTAAGAAGGAAAATAAAAATGAGAGCAGAAAGAAGATGAAGGGGGTTTGAGATGGGTGTTTGGTTCTAGACGAGAGAGGCATTCTTGTGGCCCGTGAGGAGTATGGTCTCTCAGTTCTGTGTTCATAAGGAACATACAGAGAGAGAGGGGGGGCGAGTCTGAGTTCTATAAGCGTGAGAACTTGAAGAACTGTCAGAGCACTATGAAAACTTTAGAAGAAAAGTGCGCCTCTGAGGTTTGAGTAATGAGCGTGTGATTTCAACAGTAAGCGCTTGTAGTCTTAGAAGTAAGCATGCCTTGGAGTGTAGACTCCATGGGCTTTTATAGATGAAATGCTGGATGACCTTCTTTGGGTAGAAAGGCTTGATTCCTACAATCTGCCAGGCGACCTTCTTTGGGCAGGAAGGCTTAATTTCTTCAATCTGTTGGAATTGCTTCTTTTCCTGGCGGGTAACGGCTCTCAGGATTACTTGCCTTCCTTGTGCACCTTACTACTGTTAGGGTTTACAGTGGGCAGAAAGAAAAAATCTGTCACTTTTCTTATGATACGTGCGTTGAATCTACTGGTACCTGTTACAGTGAGGATTGTTTTCCTGAAAGGTGCAAAATCAGGGAAATGAGCCGTAAACTGGGCCTAGGCCACGTGAGGCTTGCTTTCTTGGGTCGACCTACTATAACACTTCAGGTCAACAGAAATGTTGACCATCACATGAGGAGCCTATTGGCCACCCGATTTGGCCTCTCATCCGGTCAACGCCTGACGTTAGGCGCGCATATGTGTCTTCGTGGATCTAGGCCGTTTTCCTTATTGGGCTAGTCCACTATGGGCGTACCCATCAATTTCAATTGGTGAAATTTATGATTGGAAGAAAAAAATAATAAAATGAATAGACCTAATGAAAAATAAATTCATATTAAAAGAAAAAAAATATCTGGTATTTCGGGCTAAAACCCCCCCATGTTCTGATTTGTCATTTAAATCGGGCTTAGCATATTCACTTTTTTTAATTTTACATTTTTTTATTTAAATTTCATGCTTATATAAAGATATTGGCTTAAAACATATATTTTTAAAATATAAATATTAATAGGTTCTTAAAATATAAAATTTATTGTCTATAATATTTAATAGATACTAATATTATTTAAAAAATCTATAAAAAATAATATATATTTTTTATATATTTTTGACTATTAAATTTCTATTCAAAGATAGTTATAAAAGGTATATTGAGTATATTTTTTTTAAGAGATGTGCCTAATTTGTGTCAAATTCTTACACATCTCACTCACAAAAGGAAAAAAAAGCAATACGTCATTTGACATGTACAAATTGATTTTTTAAGATATTTTTAATAATATAGTTCTTTAATTATTTATATTATTGATAGGCTCAATTATATATATATATATATATATATATAGGTGGACGTTATTAAAGATAAATAAATAATATCCTAAAATATTAATGATGAGAAATTATACAATTGAGTATTGGTACATATTTTACCATTTTATCCGACTCATTTGTTTAATTTTTTTTTTTTTAGAAAAATGCCCATTAAGTTCATAAAATCTAGAACAATATTTATAAATTGTAAATTTAAAAAATTATTTTAATTTTAGAAAATATTTAAAATAAAGTTTATAGTTTTAAACTAAGGAATAAAAATATATTTTCTCAACTTTTTCTGTAAATTTTATAAATTATTAGTTCAATTTGAACAAAAAAATTTTTTTAAAAAAAGAGTTGGATGAAACGGGTGAAATTTGTTGGGGTAAAATATATTTTCCAATATAATATATCAAAAAATCTGGTGTTAATTACTTCTTAATATCCATCAAACACAACTAGAAATATAATAATTAAAATTTTTGATAATCTTTGAAAATTTTGTGACATATCTCAAAAGATAACTACACATTTTTAATAATTATTATTACCATAGAATAACATAATAATGTAAGATATTTTAGTGAGATATTATTTTAATTCACAGGATCTTGATTATCATATTTTCTCTCCATCAATCATTCAAGTATAAATAATAAATATGCGTACTTGGATTCATTATCGATAAACTTTTATGCACAACTATAATTGTTCCTGTCTCGAAAAACCATGAGATGATTTCTCTCTCTTCTCTTATGATTTGTAGAATTTTATACAAATCTTGTGTGTCTCATAAATGATGACCAAGAACGTCCTTTTATAGAGGGAGAGATGACCATTTTTAAATTACCAAAATACCCATCCTTTCGCCCAAATGATGCATCTTGAACAAACATAACTGTTGATAAGTGAATTTCTCAAAGGACACATCATTTGAGAAATAACATATCCTTTCCATCAAAGGATACAATTTGAACAGGCGTATCTTTTAAGAAATTTCTCTTTATTATTATATATATAAACTAATAGGATTATTTAATTAATTCAACGAATCAATAATTCATATGTCTCGTCATATGGGACATATTTCTAACATTCTCTCACTTGGCCCATATGACAATAATATTTATCTGAATTAATTAAAACAAACTTTAAGTGCGCAATATTATAATCCATTAATAATTTATATGTCATAATACTATAATCAAATAATGGACAAATGCGAGTTATGGTGGTTCCATATCATTATGCAACTAGTTCCTTCCATGTGCCACAACACCTGTAAATTATATGATTAAGTCTTAAATAAGAAATATCATACGGTCTAACAATAATGTCTTAGTGAGAGACTGATTCTGTTATCAATCCAAAATTTTAAGTTCGAATAATGTAGAATAAATAGGATATATCAGAAACACGTTATGTGAGATCTCAAATATCAGAGCAATATCATTATATTATGGGTAACGACAAAGACCGATACTGTCAACATGATCTACAAATACTTTTGGAGGTAAACCTTTAGTTAATGGATCTACAATCATAAATTTGGTGCTAATATGCTCTATTGACACTTTTTGTTTCTGAATTTCACTTTTAACGACAAGGTATTCAATTTCCATATGCTTTGCAACCTTTGAATACTTGTCGTTCTTTGAGAAGAAAACTACTACAAAATTATCACAATAAATTTTCAGCGGCCTGACTATACTATCAACAATTTCAAGTCCTGAAATAAAATTCTGTAGCCATAATGCATGTATTGTGGCTTCAAAGCGTGCCACAAACTCTACTTCCATCGTGGACACAGCAATCACAGATTATTTGACACTTTTCCATGAAATAGTTCCTCCGACGAAAAGAAAAATATAACCAGATGTGAACTTTCTGGTATCTGAACATCCAACATAGTCTGAATCTGAATATCCTATCACCTCCAAATGATCGGACTTTTTATAAGTAAGCATGTAATCTTTAGTTCCTTGCAAGTATCTCATTACTTTCTTTGCAGTTTTCCAGTGATCCATACCAAGATTACTTTGGTATGTCCAAGCATATCAACCGCGAAACTTATATCTGGTCTGGTGCAAGTATGTGTATACATCAAACTTTTTACAGCAGACGCATAAGGAATATCTTTCATTTGATTTCGTTCCCATTCATTTTGTGGACATTGCATTAAACTGAATTTATAATCTTTTTGAACTAGAGTAATACTGGCTGCATAGTTCTTCATTCTAAATCTCTCTAAAATTTTTTTGATATATCCTTTTTGAGACAATCCCAATAATACATGTGATCTATTTCAAAATATTTCTATTCCTATCACATAAGTTGTCTCACCCATATCTTTAATATCAAAATTTTTAGAGAGATAACCCTTAGTCTCATGTAATAACCCAATATTACTGCTTGCAAGTAATATATCATCAACATATAGAACCAAAAATATAAATTTGCTCCCACTGACCTTCAAGTATATATACCGATCAACGGTATTTTCTATAAAATCGAATGATAAAATAGTATTATGAAACTTAAGGTACCATTGTCGTGAGGCTTGTTTAAGTCAATATATTGATTTCTTTAATTTATAAACTAAGTTCTCTTGTCCTTTGATAGAGAGTCCTTCAGGTTGTTGCATGTAAACTTCTTCATCTAAGCTTCCATTTAGAAAAGTAGTTTTTACGTCTATTTGGTGTAACTCTAAGTCAAAATGTGCTACCAATGTCATTATAATTTTTAAGAAGTCCTTTTTGAAAACTGAAAAAAAGGTCTCATTATAATCAATACCATCTTTTTGAGTATAACCTTTAGTAACAAATCTAGTTTTGTATCGTTCGATATTGCCTTTAGAGTGGCGTTTGATTTTAAACACCCATTTACAACCAACTATTCTGCAACTTTCAGGCACTTCAACAAGGTCCTAGACTTCATTATATGCCATCGATTTTAACTCATCTTTCATGGCATCAATCCATTTAGAAGAATAATTTCTTTCTATGGCTTATTGGAGAAACCAGATTATTATATATCCCTATATCATACTCAGATTCTTGTAGATAAACCAAATAGTCATTTGAAATAGCAGATCTCCTTTTCCTATGAGATCTTCTTAATGCTACTTCTTGTGACTATTCTACATTATGTTCAATGGTGACATTTTTATTATGGAGGATAGAATTGTCAATCTGTTATTCAATAACAGTCGAAGCAACAATTTGTTTAGAAATTATGGGTATAGGGACATGTACCCTAATTTATTTTATCTTCACATTTTGTTAAATATCACTTCCACTGATTTCACCATTATCAAAGAATCTAATATTATCGGTTTCTATTATTTTCATACTATAATTAGGACAGTAAAATCTATACCCTTTAGATTTCTCTGGATAACCAATAGAGTATCCACTAACAATTCTGAAATCTAATTTCTTTTCTTATGGATTGTACATTCTGACCTCTACTGGACACCCCCAAATATGTAGGTGTTGAATACTCGATTTCCTTCCAGTCCATAACTCTAAAGGAGTTTTTGAAGCGCTTTACTAGGAACCCGATTAAGAATATAAAGCAAGCCAGTCTTAAGGGCTTCCATTCACAAAAATTTAGGTAAAATGAATAACTCAACATACTCCTAACCATGTCCATTAATGTACGATTACGCTGCTCAAAGCCAATACTATTTTCTTTGTGGCGCACTGCATAGTATATTGTGCACATATGCTATACTTTTCTAACAGCTTAGCAAAAGGGTCAGGACATTGTCCTGATACATCATATTTACCATAATATTTACCACTTCTATCAAATCGAATAATTTTTACACTTTTATTTAATTGCCTCTCGACTTCAGAAATATATATTTTTAAAATATTTATAGCCTGAGATTTTTCATACAATAAATAAATATAACAATAACGTGAAAAATCATTAATAAAAGGTAATAAAATATTTTCTTCTCCTACAGATGGAGAATCAAAAAGTCCACAAATATCTGTGTGGATAATCTCTAAAAGTTCTGAACTTCTTGTGGCACCTTTCTTTGTATGTTTGGTTTATTTTTTTTAATACAATCTATACATACATCAAAATCAGAAAAATCAAGGTTAGATAAGATTTCTTCATTTACCAATATTTTCATACGATTTTTAGATATATGACCCAATCTTTTATACCACAAGAAAGAAGAGTTTTTATTTATATAATTACGTTTTGTTCCAACATTATGATGTAGGGTCATGAGAGTTTCAGCAAAATTTTGGTCAAGGTTTATTTTGTAGAGACCATCAGAAAGAATTTCGAAACCAAAGAAGGTTTTATTTTTGTATATGCTCATTCTTTTATTTTTAAATTTTAAAGAGTAGTCTTAGACATCAAGTTTGGAAATAGAAATAAGATTTCTAGAAATAGAAAATACATAAAGTGTTTCTAGCAAATCTAAATACATTACAGTATCAAGAAATAAATAAAAAGTTCTAATGGGAGAAATAGAAACTTTGACACCATTTCCCAGGACAATGAAATTTTTATTTTGGTTTAGCATCCGGGGTTGTAAGGAATTCTGCATCGATTTAGAAACATGAATGTTAGAGCCTGAATCGAACCACCAGGTATTAGAAGGTACATCAATTAAGTTTGATTCGAAACAAATATAAGCCAAAGGCTCACCTTTCTTTCAGACCAAGCCTTTCTTTTATAGCAATCCTTCTTAAAGTATCATACTTTTTTGCAAAAGTGATACTTCGTATTGCTTCCCTTCTTTTGAGTCCCTGTACCAGAATGGGGCTCATTTTTCTTTGATGATCCAACCTTAATGCTCTCTCTTTTTCTCTTCTTCTTTCCTTTACCACCATTATCCGTTAAATTTATTGAATAAATTTCTTATTGTTTGAATCTTGCCTCCTCTTAAACCAACATGCTTCCCAATTCATTAACATTCCATTTATCTTTAATAGTATTGTAATGAATTTAGAAAAATCCGTACTAAGAAGAAAGAGAATTCATTATAAACTGAACAAGAAAAAATTCATTCATATTCATACCAAGGGTTTTAAGTTTTGCAGCCAAATTAGTCATCTTAAAAATGTGTTCATGCATTCCTTGAGTACCATCAAATTTCATAGTGGTAAGTTTTTCCATCAGCGTTCCAGCAAGAGACTTATCCGCAGATCAAAAACAATTTTCAATAGTTTTTAATAAGTCCTTAGCGTTTTCAGTTTCAGAAAGTGTAGATTTAATATTATTCGCCATGGTCATTCTCATAAACATCATGCTTATTCTGTTCGCTTTTTTCCATACTCTAAAATAAGATTTTTTTTCTCATCACTGCTTGAACCAGTAATAGCAGTAGGCTTATCTGATTGTAATACAATATCAATATCCAATACACCAAGATGAAACTAGACTTGCTCAAATCAATCAAAAAAATTAATTCCATTGAATATCAAAATAGAAGAAGTATGAGAATGTAGCGAAATCGGAACAGATACTGCAATAAATTAACATGCTCAATATTAATACTTTGAATTAAAATAGAAGGAACATAAAACATAAACAATATTATTATAATCTACCTTTGGGTGTAATTATAACACACTAATTAACTATTATAGTGATTCCTAATCACTTACAGAAATAATTAATAATGTTTTAAAATTTAAATAAGTCTGTTACCTTTGGATATTCAGGATCCTATTTGAAATAATAAATACTTATTAATCATTCTATTCAATTAATCAATCACGTAGAAGTTGGTGCATCGTTGGGCCAACCATAATATCTACTGATCGAGAAATTGTAACACTTTAAATTTATAAAGTAATTAAATTAATATATGGGATAACTATATTAATTTTTTATTTAATAATTTAATATCTATAAAACCATTTAGTCAGGCTACTTTGGCGACTACCAGATTATATTATTACATAGATATTCAATCACAATTACTTTGTATAATATCACAAATAATATCTGCACAAATCTAAACACATGACATATAATCATGACAAATTTAAATTTCACATTATGTAAATAAATTGTGAATAATTAAATTACAGATATTAAAGAAACAATTATATAATAAACAAATATATATATAAAAACATAAACAAATATATATATTATTATTAAATATATTATTATCATTTTGTTTCCACATTTCTTTTCCATCTGCCGTCATCACTGACGCCAAAATTCATCTCCCCTGTTCATCACCTCCTGGCAGCGCCAGTGAGAACCGGCACCGCTCCACTGCTGTCGCCAACCATCGCCATTAATCGGATTCAATCGACGCCTATTCAGTGGACAATGGACCGATTTCATCCAACGGCGACCGGTTTCAAATATCAGCAACCGACAACACTTTTGCGTCAAATTTTGGCGCAAAATCTAGTAACTGTTCATGTTGGCCGGTAACAAATAGCAGTGGGTTCGACGGAAAATTCATTCGTTGAAAAACTGTTAAAATAGCAGCAAATATGTTATTCTATTTCATTTACATTTCTTTTTCCTGTATACACTACTCCTTTCTGTTGTATCGATTTCTTTGTTCCTGCCTAAAATCCCCTGCAACGGTGCCGATCGGCTACCGTCGTTAAATGTCGCTACTAACCGGCTTTAACCGGCACTGATTGAACCGACAAATTGCAACCGGCGACGACCCAATCTAATAATCGGCAATCAATAATGCTTTTCGCATCAGATTTTGATGCAAAATCCGGCAGTCATATATATACTGGTGGGTATTTAATAGCCAAATTTGGACGGTCAATAGAGGATTCGGAGGAAAGTAGAAATGAACAATAGCCGACACGGCAGACAGAAGCCATGAATGGAAATTAGTATTGGTTCTGGAATTCTTTTATCACTTTATCAAAAATACATATATATTATTAGTTTTGTCTCCAAATCTAATATGTGCACACAGAATCCATCATGAATTAGCAACGTAAATTAATTCACAAATTTCTTTTATCATGATAATTATTAAAATGTCATAATTAGAAGAAAATATGAAAACTAGAACCAATGTCTTTAATACCACATGTAAGAAACTTTAGTGATATATAATTTTAATTCACATGATCTTGATTATCATATTTTCTCCATCAATCATTCAAATATAAATAATAAATATGCATACCTGGATCCATTATCGATAAACTTTTATGCACAACTATAATTATTCTTGTCTCGAAGAACCAGGAGATGATTTCTCTCTCTTCTCTTTATGATTTATAGAATTTTATACAAATCTTGTGTGTCCCACAAATGATGGCCAAGGATGTCCTTCTATAGAGGAAGAGAGAACTATTTCCAAATTACCAAAATACTCCTCCTTTCGTCCAAGTGATACGTCTTGAACAGATATAACTGTTGATAAGTGAATTTACCAAAGGACACATCATTTGAGAAATAACGTATCCTTTCCATCAAAAGATACGACTTGAACAGACGTGTCTTTTAAGAAATTTCTCTTTATTATTATATATATAAACTAATAGGATTATATAATTAATTCAACAAATCAATAATTCATATGTCTCGTCATGTGGGACATATTTCTAACAAATAATTCCAATATAGTGTCTTTCCTTTGTTAGAGTCCCGACTCTGGGGGTGAAGGAAATTGGTATCATTATTTCGGCCGCCATTTACCAGCGGCTGTCCACCGTCCCGTGTAAGTTAGTGTTCGGATCGAGGACCATGAGCGGCAGTCATCAGACTGGATGACCCAGAAGAAACAAGACCTGAACTTGTAAAATGCATCGGTGGTTGGGAATGCTGATGCTGAACAGGGGCCCGAGGAGACATGGATGGCTCATCTCCACAGTAATCCAGCTCATTCTGCATCAAGGACAGACGATTCTGTGAAAAATTTGACTCATGGTAAAAGATCTGAAATTACACTAGCAAAGAATTTCTGAAGCTATAACGTGCAAATAAAGAGTGCCAGTAGGTTCAACATCTGAATATACATTGGCAGAGAATGCAGCAGCACATATTACACAAGCATCTTCACTGTCGTAGTGATCAATGGAAGAACTTACATTTCATCCACCGGGAACATTAAGCAAAGCAACTCAGCGGCAGTGAAAGCCGATGGGATTGAGGATTGGATGAAATATCAATATCGATATTGATCGAAACCATATTATTATCAAACAAATCAAACAATATGTAGTACCGGATTAGCTGATATATCAGACAAATATTAAGATATTTTGAATATCTTATGATATATAGTGAAATATTACTTACACAATAACAAATTACTGTACTGCTGCAGTATCAGAAAATATCTGTATAAGGGTACCGATATTTACATCTACAAATTGAGGGAATGATTAATGTCAGCCCTCCCAAACACTGTGAATATGTGAAAGCATTTTAAAAATCAGATGTACACTATCTTCCACCTATATTGTACAGAAGAAGTTCCATAGTTTGAAACTGTGGCCTTTAGGCCACAACAGAGGAAATCAATAATGTCTTTTTAATAAATATTCTTCTTTGGGACGGTGAATCAAGGATGCTCATGATGGGACGGCGAATCAAGGATGGTAAGGTAATAGGACATAATGAAAAATAAAGGCTTTGATACCAAAAGGAATTACAAATAGCTGGCTTGTATGAGAGGAACTCGTATTAGGGAATGAAGGGAGAAGGGAGAAGCCAGAAGATAATCCAGATCAATTTGGGGATTCTAAGCTGCTACTGAATTGCTGGTCATCGAGTACATAGCTAAAGCTGCAATCACTAATTGGGCTGCTAGATCTTATTATAGTTTCCAATCTAGATATTCTTTGCATCCATAAATTCCAAAATACTCCTGTGTTAAAAAAAAGTGAACATGATTTAACTTCTAATGAAATTCCGCCAAATATTAAAATTTGAACCGAATCAAATAACATAGTAAAGTTCCATAACAATGCCTTACACAAAAAAATATTAAAATAATTTTCCATATGACAAAATATTGAGATGAACTTGCATACTCCAACAAAGGGGCAATTGCTGAATTATTTCTCAATGCATGTTCCCTTCCATGTTTCATAAAAAATTCTGCAGATTTTATGCTCAATAAGAGAAATTTTCAAATGAACTACCAACTCAAGGTCGTGCAGCTTACATTAGCGTCCAATTTCAATGAAAACAATCTACCTGCATAATTGGCCATCATTTTTTTTTTTCATAAAAAACTGTATATGTATTATGTATCCTTCACTTTCTGACGTGCAATACATTCTCAAACAACATATTACCAAAAGCAAAATCCAAAGAGTTTTTTCGCAGATAGCAATCCACAAGAATAGTACACACCACCATCAGAAGTTGAGAATGCAAGAATGGTTCACACATTATTTTAGCCACTGATGATCTTACAAACAACTGACTTAATGCGATAATGATGGACTATTCAAGGGTTTACGACTAAAAGTATTCTTCTAAATGGACAAAATAGGCAGCTCTTATGCATTGCTGACTATGTAATCCATTTCCAAGTTACCACAATCTGCTGTACCCTTGGTTGCTTGCGATTTGGTTCAATTTGAAATCAGGAGCACCAGCAGTTTGCAATCTTACATTCAGTAAAAGAAAAGTGACCTCAATAGGGCTTGTGTCATATGGTATGGAGTGGGTCAATACATATATATACATAAATATGTATGTATATGTATTTATGTGTGTATATGTATATATATGTATTCATCTGTGTGTGTATATCTATCTATCTATCTATCTATCTATATGTATAACCTTGCCTTCGCATTGTTAAGGGACTAGGTCCATGATTACAAACCTGCATTCAGTATTCTCGCACAAGAGTAAAAGAAAAGGACTCTAAACAAAATCATGATACTTTAATTGCCTCTATATATTGTAACTGTTACAGTTCTAATGATCCTAAGCAGTGACATTCCACCACATTGCATTTAGTGCTAACAAGAGTTCTGTGCTCGTGTAACTGTTCATGTTCAAGATAACTGTTAGCCCTTTAGCATTCGGATCCAGAAGTGTGGCAACAGGTAAAACTGGCTTCAGCATCTACCTTGTGCCTGACCTGGCCACCCTGACCTGAGCACAGCTGAGGCATGCTTGGGCAACAAGAGGCACAGGAAGCCTGATCGAGAAGGCGTGTTCGGGATGCACACAGTGTGTGACATAAATGCAGGATGCGGCATACAGGACACAGTTCAGAGTGCAAGTATCAACATAGCTCGGTACCTGTGCCAGCTTAATACAGACATATGGCATTTGAGGCTCTCAATTTGATATCAATACTTGGTATGCAATACAAATAATACTCTATGAAATTGCCTGCAATTGGTTTCCAAGTGGTTTCCCCATAATTTGTTCTTAGGAGTAAGTTCCCAAAATGATTCTAGTTTTACATAAATTTTATGCACACATTTTATAAATAGAGCTCTGATCTCAATGCAGTAGACCATAACCGATACATAATATATAGCAGTTGTCTTCCATGTTTCCACTTCATCCCCTGTACAACCTCCTTTTTTGCTACTGCAGATAGTTTCCAAGTGACTAGAGCTTTGTCTATGTTTGAAATGGCCTCAAACAAAGGAAATAGCCACACCATTCCATTTTCAATTCTTACGTCTGCTAGGTAATGGGGCAACGTGGTAAGACTCAACCCCCACACAGGCAAACTGAGGAAACCCCTCAGTCTGAAAATAGCTGCAACCATCCTAAGTACCTTCTCAGACATTAAAACAAATTGAGCTCCAATATACTAGGATGCTAAGAAGAACACATCTAGTAAGTTAACAAGCCCCCTGCATATTTCAAATATCTAGTTGTCCCAAGTTCTGATCCTTGAGGCAATCATAGCAAAAATTTAGGTCCTTCCCGTGATAAGTCGAAATGATCTTACCATTAAATCCATACAGTCCCTTTTGCCAATCTCCTTCCATTCAATGGCCATTCTTAGTATTTCTACATCAAAACTCAACATTGATAGAATCTCTTTTACCCAAATGATAGGTTGAAACAATCTAACTAGTTATAGACATGCAATCCCCCTTTTGTCAATATATTAACAATCAAACATCGATAAAATCTCATTTACTCCTCTTCTTTTGCTAAAACCCACAATGCCCCCGTCGAAAGCATTGGATAAAGTCAAGGTCATCTCACCATTATGAGCAAGTTGTCATCATTGCAAGTGTACTTGGGAGTCTGGATTATTCCTCAAGCTTTCCCAAACCAATAGATATTTCATTTCAATAACAAAATGAAACAGGGATCTTTATACGAATCCTCCCCTTTACCTTCAGAATACAAAATCTGACTCCCATTTATTATTGTACAAAATGTTTAACACTAGGTACAAAAGCTGGAAGTTAATAGCAGTCAAGTAACAGGTCGAAGATAACAAATGCAGCATACGAATCAAATCACTTCTTATGGCAAGGATAGATCAGTATATGCAACAGGCATCCAAGCAACTATTGAAGCACAGAAGAGCATTTAGACCAGATATCCTCATACTAGACATCTCTTACTCATTACAACAATGACAAGAACTCAAACAAGGATTACCCAGTGCAAGAGGCTCCTGTAACAAGGGGTACAGGGAACAAGGCATTTTAATATTACATTTGTTAATTAGATACAACAGCCAGCTCACAGATTTATCTGATGCCTTTCACATTCAGGGACAAGTGAGGTAATATATGGTACAGGGAACAAGGCATTTTAATATTACATTTGTTAATTAGATACAACAGCCAGCTCACAGATTTATCTGATGTCTTTCACATTCAGGGACAAGTGAGGTAATATAACTTATATGCCAAAAGATTAGCTCACGAAAGATTGCAGGGAGGGTAAGGAACCTGAAGGTAGGTTAAAATATCAATTGTTGCCACTCTTGATCCAGTCTCCTCTTGTCTTATAATCCATTGATAAAGCTTTTCCTGCAAAAGCAAGATAAAATTTAACATGCAGACATAACATACAAGCAGAAGTCCTAACACCAATGAGAAGCACCTTTTCAATAATTTCCTTTTTTCTTTCTATTTTTTAGTGGGAATTGGATTGAGAGGTGGTTTTTTATAGGGAGACAGCTCACAACGATACAACATCTTCATAGTTTAGCGCATATCATAAAGTAAATGTATGCTCAGTTTATGCTCTCAACAGCTCAAACATTTACATGTCACAACTGACATAATGTACTTTCCCAGAAGCAAATAATCAAGACTTGCTCCACTTCTTTACAAAAAGGCAGCATTGGCAATATCAAACTCAAATTTGAATGAAGTGACCTTCAATACAAAGGAACACTTTTATTGGAATCACAGCCACAAGTCAGTCAAACTGAATACACTAATTTGTCAACAAAATTTGTGTGGTTTCTTTTCTTCTCCATATTCTGTTTCCTTTACCAGGGTCCGTGGAATTTTGATATTTGTTAGACATATCCACAAAACAATCAAGCAAAAAGTGGATACCTGTCTCAGGAACTTCAGAAAATCAATTATATAACAAAAACCAAGGGAAAATTTCACTCAAAACACGGAACAGCATTCTTACATATCATGTAAAAAATAGGGTGATTGCATATAATTTTCAGCGGTCGAGTAAGACGGTGAATAGAATATTTAATAACGTGTTAGCCGCAATAATCATATGCAAGCACACTTATTTAGACGGTCGGAACCCATTTTTGAGAACAGCACAGATGATCAATGGAAGTGGTTCCCGGTATGTAATTATTTCATATATTTAATAATATAATTATGTGGTAAATGTAGTAGATAACTCATTCTAATTCGACGTATATTTGTAGAGTTGTATAGGCGCTTTGGATGGAACATATATAAAAATAAGGATACCATTTGCAAACAAACCTAGATATCATACTCGTTAGGGAGATATAGCTAATTGCAAAACTGAACTATACTTTTATTTTGTACAATCCAACAGCATGGACATGGAATGTGGACACGGATATGACACAACGTCAAGATGGAGACATGTTATTTTTCCAATAATTGAGAATATAATTTGTCAAACAATAGTATTTTGTGCAAATTTAACTGTCAAATGATCAATGCTTCTTTTTTTTTTTGGTACGTAATTAGATTGTATTAAAAAGAAAAGAAAGAAAAATACAACACCTATGTTCTATTCCAAGTGTTTTCAACTTGGAGATAAAAATAGTAGCAGGACAGTCCCGATGCACCATGACACAAGTCATGAAAACAAAAAAATAAAAATACAATCAAAACATCATAGAGTAATGTCTCCTACTCAGTTATCTAAATATCAAATCGACAGCATATTCCAAACACAAACCAGAAGGATGAAGCCATTCATGCAACGGCAAGAGATCGGTCACCACACAGACCAACAAGCATAGCACACAAACCAGCAAGATCGTCCGAGTAGGAGGAAGTAGCCGACCGTGCGTCGTCAGGATAACATACTAGTCAATGTAGAGAAGCCATACCTGTGGACTAAAGCAAAATGATCAATGCTTCACCTTATTCTAATTGCATTAAGATATTTATCTACAAGCAAAATTTCCTAAGCAGCAAGTTACCAATGAATAATGACGGAAGGGCATTTAGAATAAAAAAAAAGGTAGTTGTTATTGATCACAGCAGGAAAAGAAAAAAATAAGAGAAGCACAGAAAAATTACCTGGCTATAATTCGATAAAGGGGGATAGGGCACAAGATTAGGCTTAAAGATCCCTCTCTAGAGGGAGAACCACAAAGCTAGGGAAAAAAGCAACTAAAAAAATTTTTTAAACGACGACTCAACAATAGAGTGGGGATCTAAGTAGAATAGAAACAATTTGACATGGAAGAGCCACAGCAGACACAAAATTCATAACAAAATGAAGGAATGAAAAAATAGCACTATAGCTATTTCTCGAATACCCTGGAAAATTAATTTATCATAAAAGAACAAACAGAGAGTTTGGCAAGTATCAAATCTATATCACAAGCCATTTTCTTTGTCATGTGCTTCTCTCCCTTCTCAATTGATTGTGAATGGGAACTGGTGGTTGTTTATTATCCGCATTATTTTTGAATCTTTTTGCTAGTTCCTAAGTAGACTCAATACTTATTTAAATCTCATTGATTTTCTCTATTTTGTTGTTTTAAAAATTAAAAAACAAATTTGCCAAATTTGTTTATAATGTGTTCCCAACATGTTCAAATTAACAATAAAATAAAATATTCCAGCATACATAAAAAGACATGACATGCACCGATGAATGTTTGGCACACATTGACAAGTGTCTGGAGAGTTCTAGTGTCCGATACACACCATCCAGAGGATGTGTCTGTGCTTCCTTGATCCTATTATCAACAGTTAAAGAAATTCACTTTTACTACTTTGATGCATCACACAGTCTTTCAAATCTATGGTGCCACAAAAGGAAGCTGATATGAATTTGAAAGAAAATAAGTAGCTAAATCTCAATGCTAAATGTTTAGCTCGAATATCCACAATAATATATGTGTTATTTATTAATTTATTATACCTGATTATCTGAATGAATGAATCTATATCAAAGTAAATTTACTAATTTCTAGCTAATCTGGAATATATGCATGAAGGTAACCTATGGACAGCAGTAGCAGACATAATAACTGGTGTGATCGGTTCTGGGGTGCTATCCTTGGCATGGTGTATGGCTCAGTTAGGATGGATTGCTGGTCCGTTGTGTATGCTGGTGTTTGCAGTGGTGACCCTTGTATCCACCTTTCTCCTCTGTGATTGCTACATGTCCCCTGATCCTGAATCAGGCCCCAACCGACATTGTTCCTACTTGGAGGCTGTCCAGGTCAAATTAGGCAGTAATTACACCAAAAAAAGTGATTTTTCATTCTGAACGTAACTGGATAAATCCATGTTTTATTGGCCAACTTTGTTTCCGGAGCAGTTAATTCAGTGTTAATACAACATATCTCTTGCCAAAAAATTTACTTTTATATCATTGCTACTATATCTCCAAAAAATTGTTCTGAAATAACGTTGACCTTTTTTTTATCTAGCTGGCTTGATCAAGCTTAATTTGCATCATTTTTAGGGAGCGCTGTTGCCTGACATATCTATGTAAACAAAACCATATTTCAGGGGATAAGAATGCTAGGATGTGTGGCCTGTTCATGTGCATAAGCTTGTATGGAATAGGAGTTGTCTATACCATCACACATCTGCTATCAGCATGAGGTATGTTAGTATTGATCATTCCTCGTTTCCTTACGTTGTTACCTGCTCGGAGCCTTTTCCAGGTTGTGATCTGTGTGTGAATTAAGTAAGAAGGGAGAGTTGTGCGAATTAAAGGGAGAGTGGGCTTCGGAAGGAAGCTTTTGCCTAAGTTTTCTTAAAAGCCAATGCTCTTTCTCTACAAAATTCGGGGAAGGGTGACTCTTTCAACCTTAATGCTGCTACATTTTTACTCTTGAAAAAACTTGAATCTTCTCTCTGCCAAAAAGAAAAAGAAAAAAAAATTGCAGATGGAAGAGTGTTAAGCAGCATCTTCTCCTCCACCATACAAAATGAAAATGATGTAGCATCGACGATAAGATTTACATGTATAACATGCTCATTGTAAATGCTTGATGACCATAGCAACAGCACAACAAATAATCATGTATACAAATAATCCAAAGAACCACAGATATCTATATACATTTTTGACTTTGCAGAATTCTTACCAGCTATACAGAGTTTTCTTAAGAGAACAACCCTCATCGAATGCGATTCACATTAGGAAATGGCTCAGGATTTGTTTTTGGCAGTTTAGGGTTTAGCGAAACAGAGTCCCAAAGACATTCCAGAATCCGAGAGTTTCATCACCCGCCAGGCCACCGCGGCACCCATCCGGACTCGAGACAACATAATTTTTTAAAGCAACGCTAACTTCTTATAGCATAAAAAAAGTGAAAAAACAGCTTCAATTCATATTTATGCAATTGGAAGATATTACATTTAATATTTACCTGTGCCATGAAAAGAACTCTGGAAGTATGGCCAGTGAGCTCTGCCATCTTTACCATTGATGGGTACTTCCATAAGATCGCTTGGTTGAGTAAACCCATGAGAGCTAAGTAGCTCACGCTCATTCTTACTCCATAGCAAGGCATGCACTGTGATCCAAGATTCACGTAATTCAAGCACCAGTGTGGGTGTTCCAAAATTTGATGCACTGTCGCCACCACCTCCACCAGAGGCCAATAAGTTGCCCGGGAAGGGGCACCAAGCAAGAGCTTTGACACTGCCGTGGTGGTCTTCGAGCCCTGCAACCACCGAGTGGTGGCAAGATTCGAGGATGCCATAGATCCGTCCCATATATGGAGGAGATTGTCGTTGCCTCCACGGCTAGCCTGCTGGCTCGAGGCCGACCATTTTAGTCCACACACTCTTGGTTGTGCCCTCTCGTAAGTTTAAACAATGTGATCCCTTATTCTTACGTCATTGTTGATGATCCTACCGTCCATTCCTCCGGTAGTAAGTATGTGGTTATTCCATGCCAACGACTCCAACTCGTGTTCGGTGCCCACCTTTTAATGTTCTCACTTAATCATAGAACAAATTGTGAGGAAAGATAAGACCAAATCAATTGAAATTGATAAGAAATCACCAATTTGATTCAAAACATCAGAAATTTTTTCTAAAATAGACTAAATATTTACTATGTCCCACCTGGCGAATGGCAGTAGAATCCCACAACTGGACTTCAGAGTTGTTTAGGCCAACAGCAATATGTTTTCCATCAGGAGCCCAACTAACACTAGTGACAGGACCATTTTCATCATCCACCATTACAAGTTCTGATGTTGAACCGCTAGAAGCATCCCACAAATATACGGTGCTTCCGAGCGCGATGGCGAATGTTGCTACTACCCCAATCCATCGATTCAAGTAGAAATCGTCGAGGAGATCGGGTGCATCTAAAGTACGTTCGGACGTCCGCAAAACAATTCAAGCACAATCTATTTATTGATTGACAATTCAAGGATCATGAATCAATTATATGGTCAAAATGATAATTTTTTATTTTCCAAGTTTCCCAAACCGTTTTGAGGACTAATTTAAGGACCTCTAAAATATAGATTATTTATACACAACAAAATAAATACAAACCGCATAGAGGTGAAAATTGACACTCACCCGAGGAATACAACGCTTAGGCCTCACCGGGCTTAGCCATTGTGGAGAGAAACACTTAGGGGGAATAATTCGGCGGGAGCAGGAGCAGGAGCCTTATTCTTGAATGCAAGAATCCTGGTCCTGTTCATGTTTAATGCCTCCCCAATTGCTTCTGTAAGCTTCTCTCGATGGAGAATTCATATTTGGGTTCTCCTTTCCCTTCCACCCTTTCATTAGCATGTAGTGTGCATAATCAAAATCCATAGCAGACCGATTTGGTATGAATCATCCAAAATTGTATTATGACAATGAGGGAAAAAAAAAGGTTAGGCATTCCAATGTAAACTCACTCAAAGCAACTTGTAATCACACTCAATTAAGATAAGAGAATTCAAAAAAGGAAAAAAAAAAAAAACAAACAAAGTTTCCTCCATAGAGTTACCGTATAACATAACTTCAGAAAGAAAAAAGATGAGGATTTTCAATCAACTCAATCTAACAAGAAATTTTCAATATTTAAATGCCCACTTTTCTGAGAACCATACTAGAAACAAGATACCAACTTCAGAATGAGGGATTTTTTTGGCCAAGTGATATGATAAGAGAATTTTTAATTGAGCCCGGAAGCAACTACACCCAGTCAAAACGAGAAAACTAATGAGTTCTCAACCGAAATTATCAGAAAATTAACCAGTAAATTGAAATAGGACAAAATCATGAGAGAATTCAATTAAACCGATCAAATTAAAAATTAAACATATCAATCAACAGAAGTGACAAATAGTAAACATCTCACATAGAAATTCAAATCAATCCACATCAATAAGGATCTTAAAGAAAACAATCACCGCTTTTCGGCCACACAGGAAAGGAAGTACTACATTTTCTTTTGAGGTCTTTCTTGGGAGGACTTGCTGTTGGAATGATTGCCAAGGATCCATGTCCTGCACACACACACACACAAACACACAGATAGACACAAAAAGAGAAAACAAAGAAGAATATACAAACCCAAAATAATACAAAATTGCGATATATTAATTCCTGCAAAACACAAGAAATGAAGGGAAATTAGTTCGGTCAGTAAACAGCAAATCCGCTACAAGTATAAGAAGAAAGTATCCCAGTGAGAGAAAGAGAAGGAAAGAGATGAAGTGTTATGATTGAAGCGTGCAGACAAAAGCAAGCGAATTCGCGATCAGTGAGGGTGAGCCGATAGCTAATTGGTGGGATTTATACGTGAATATTAGCGTTTCGGATGTTTTACGGAGGATCAGCAAGAGGAGCACCACGACACAACGGCTATATTTTGAAAAACAAGCCGTTCAGATTTCTCTCTGACGAAAATATCCTCAAAACTTATTGTCCAGAACCGGGAAGAGATTCATGTCTGGGCGAGAAGCCTTGCCGGTGGTCCGACCCAATCCGAATGAACCTTTTTCAACACATCAAACGAAAATCTTAACAGCTTGGGTCAGATCACCGGCAATCTAGTAATGAATTATATAAAAATTCTTAATTATATAAAAGTATAATCTACTAAAATAATTTTTTAAAATTTTTGATATCTATATGAAATAAAAAAATATATTTATATAAAAATAATAATTTGGATTGTATCGAGTTAAATTGTTATTTTTACGTCAAAATAATAATTAAATAATTTTGTTTGTAATAAAGAATTAAAAACAATTAGTTATTATTTTTTATCAAAATAATAAAACAACTGAATAATTTATGCGATATAAAGTGGCTCATAAAATAATTTTAATGGGTCAATTAAAAATAATTTTATTTAATAAGAAATTTAAGTTTAAATTTTCACATATTTTATTATTATTTTTTTTATATAAGTTTACTTCGAGTGGGTCCCTCACAATGCATATGCCCCTGGTTGAGAGTCCACTTATAAAACACCCCCATATTTCATGCCATGAGCCCTATTGGATTCTTTTTATTTCCCTTTGTTTGATTTTTCACATTATATTAATTTAATTGTAACCATTATATTCATTTATATTAAATCAAATGAGCTTTTATTTGAAAATTAGTCTTCAATATAATTTTTTAAAATTTTAAAACCCATAAAATATTAAAAGATAAACTTAATATTTTTTTTAATCTAAAAGTAAATAAAATTTTAAATAATCAAAGTTTAATTTTAAGTTTTTTTCCTTATGAGAAATATTTTTTTATATACCTACTAATTATATCAAGATTACTAAAAATACATATAAATTTTACCATATTTTAATTTTTATTTTCTTCATTCTCTCTTTTTATACCAAAAAAAATTATTCCAAATTTCATCCGACGGCCCAGATTTTCTATAAACAAAACATGGATCGGGTAATGTGGAATGGCATCCCCGATTTCATCCGTCGGTTAACGGACGGCCCAGATTTATTTTTCTACACTTAAAAAATTAAAGGAAAATCTGGGCCGTCGGTTTAATCCGACGGCCCAAAGGGAAAAAGCAGGGCACGCTACTTGGCCAGGCGAAGCAGCATCCTCGAATCCGTTAACGCGGTGAGACAAGGGAACAGTTGGTAGCAGTTGATGATAATGGCAGGGGACTTCTGGTTGTTGGAGTTCTGAATTCTAGCCTGTTTGTGGATATGGATCTGTTCTTTTGATCCCTATTTGTTTGTTTTTAAACAATTAGCAGATGACTAGACTAATCTCAATGCAATGAACTTTCATAATGTTATTTTATGTGATCATCAAAACAGTTTGGTAATTACTGCCTTCAAAGTGAGAAACAGTAAAAACTTTACAAAATTTAGAATTGGTTGATGGACAATATGATCCGTAAATACATAGCGAAATGAAATATAGGATACTGATCCAGTAAATACAATTTTTTTCAAAAAACACGCCAGTAAATTATGCAGACATTTCAAATACAACGATGACTAACCGTAAGAATGGTGCTGTTGGATCACGAAATCAACAGACGAGTTTCCGCAATTTGTCAACCCCAAATTGATGAATTCGATTAACACCTCCGAGCGGCCAATTAAATAGGAAAAATAGATAATCGAAGTGAGGAGAAAGGCATTCAAATACAAAATATGAGCCGGCAACAGTGGAGAAACGAAAGTCGGCAGACTAAGAGGAAAGGAAGCGATGAGAGCGAAACTGTAAAGAATGCAGAAGATTTGTAATCGAATCTTTTGAGTCAAAAATTTAATTGAGGCGCAGATAACGGAAAGTGAGATGGGAACGGCAACGGTAAAAAATTCAAAACGTTGGATTCGCCAGCTAAGCACGGAGGAGAAGAGACGTTGCAAGGGCTTACAGCTGTCAAAAGTACTACAGAGTGAAAACGAAGCTACTGTATTGGAGCGCGAAGGGATATTAATTTAGTTTTTCTATTTTATTTTAAGGGCTTGGTTGATTAATAAAAAGCAAAAGATAAAATTTAAAATAAATTATTAAATTATTAAATAAATTTTTATATTTTAATTATTTGTCAATAAACTCATAGGATGATAAAAAAAAACTCGATAAATTATTTTTAAAAAAACTATATTTAAAAATATTATCAAAAGCATTTTAAAATTATTTTTAAAAAATTAAACTAATACTTATTTAAAGAAAATTTCTATAAAACTGTAATTGATAAAACTAATTCTAAATTTTCATTTTTTAATGTCAATTTGTTAATTTAATATATATTTATTTGGTTTGATAAAAAAACTTTAAATATTAGAATTTAATAAACATAAAATATCAAATCAAATTGAATCAAATAAAATATAAAAAAAATCAAATTATTTAGTGTAATTTTTAACAAATTGGCCAAATTTGGTGGGATATAAAGTGCAAAGTCTGTCTAATAAAGACATAATTCTATTTTAATTATCTAATTTTTTAAACCATTAGAAAAAAAATCTCATTATTTTTTTTCATTACTTAAACTCAATTGTCCAAAATTTTTAGCTAAAATTATAGTATTTATTTAAATTAGATATTGAATTGTCAATATTTTATTATTCTTGATTTATTTTTATAATATCATTGGAAGATTAGTTAAAAAATATCAACATAATAATTAGTTGATAATTATTAAAAATATCATATTTATTATAAAAAATCATCACCGATGAAAACTATCAATATTGAAAATGCCCATACTCTTATCAAGGGGACATTGGAAAATCTCACATAACCCTTTTTTTATTATTTTTGAAATATTTAATTTTTGTTATGTTAATTTTAATAATCTTTACATTATAATGATATCTTAATCCCATTTTTAATTTTGTTCACTATATTTAACTTTTTCTTATATTTTTTGTATTATATTTAAGTTTTTTTATTATTTATCAAAACTAATTAGAAAAATTTATAAATATTACTTTTTCTATCTTCAATCTATGAATTTTATTCAAATATTATTTATTTATTTATTTATTTATGTATTTATAATTTTGGCTATCTTTGCCCTTACTTTACTTTTTTAATACAAATTTTTTCACTGATTTAATAATATTGATGAATCCCTCAGTCATGAGCTTAAGAGGCTAAGCCCCACAATAAGCCCACGGTTCATCTCCAACCCAACAAATTTTTTTCAAAATGAAGAGTCTCACATTGCTCAAGCAAGAAGAGCACGTCTATATAACATATTATAAAATTAGACACCCTCAAGTTTGAGATGACAAGTTCTA
The DNA here is from genome assembly GCA_033239525.1 of Nepenthes gracilis. Classification (NCBI taxonomy): domain Eukaryota; kingdom Viridiplantae; phylum Streptophyta; class Magnoliopsida; order Caryophyllales; family Nepenthaceae; genus Nepenthes; species Nepenthes gracilis. Next base: position 1,489,067 of record BSYO01000040.1, read on the forward strand.
GAAGTTTCAAAAAGCTCCACAAAATCCCAAATGGCTCGACATTCCCAAGAAAGGGGTCTACCCTCCATTGAGGAGTTGTCCTTTATCCCAGAGTCAGGAATTGCCCTCCTTCCAAGAGGCCTACCATCTATTGAGGAATTAGCCTCCGTCTAGGAGCCCTCCATCTTGGGGCCAAGAGTCTTCCGTTTTAGAGTCATAAGCCCTCCGTCTCGGAGTCAGGAATACTCCATCCTGGAGCCACGAGCCCTTCATCCTAGAGCCACCAGCACTCCGTCTCGGAGCCACGAGCCCTTTGTCACAAAACTAAGAATACTCCGTTTCGGAGCAACGAGACTTTAGTTACGAAGCCACGAGACCTTCATCCCTAAACTAGGAGCACTCCGTTTTGGAGCAACAAGACCTTCGTATTGGAGCCACGAGCCCTCCATCCCAAAGCCAGAAGCCCTTCGTCTCAGAGTCACAAGCCATCCGTCCCGAAGTCAGGAGGTCGCTATCCAAGAGTCAACCATTCGTTCAGGTAACCAGGATGTTGATCCATTAGTGCAGTTTAGCCATTCTCCTCTAAACTGCCTCTCTGTGAGTGCACCTCTAAATTATCCTTCTACCGGACGCACATCAAAACCGCCCATATGCCAGATGCTCCTCTAAGCCGCCCATCTATTGAGTACACCTCTAAACTGCCCCTACAACCATACTTCTAAGCCGGCTCTCTGTCGGGTGTATTTCTAAGCCGCCCCTATGCGGGCGCTCCTCTAAGCCACCAATCAGCTAACGTGATGGGTTTTATTCCCTTCAGCTGGCCCATCATCAAATCTCTCTCTTTTATATTCGTATGGCATTAACCGTATGCAGTGAAAGGCAAAAATTGCCGCTGCAAAGAAACTGACGTTAACAACACGCCTTGACACATTTTATAAAATGATCAATTTCGTCATGTTTTCCCTTTTTCCAGCCAACAGCAATAACCAAAATCAATAAAGCTATGGAAAATCAAAAGCACTAGCCAACAATAACAGAACAATATAATATAAAGCCACCATTAATGGACAAGCAAAAGCTAAAAAGAGGGCGAAAAAAGCTGGGTTTTATTCAAACTTCAGCCGTGCCTTCTGTGAACTTGGGATCCTCACATCTATAACTTCCATCAGGGCCGATCCCGAATCCTTTTGGATCCGAAAAAACGTTTTCTAGAAGCTGCTCACGAGTTGGAAAACAACTTTGATCTGCAAATTCAACGGAATCCTCGACGAGCTCGTCAATCTTCTTCTCTATGGCCTTCAACTCAGCTTCATCAGCAAGACTGTTCTCCAGCAAGTACTTCTTAAAGGCTTTGATGGGATCTCTAGCAGCATAATGAGTCTTCTCAGCTAACCAAAAAGAGAGAAAGAAGAACAATCAATGGATGAAAATCGTAGGCAAAAGCTAAGCAACTATAGAAATTCAGGATTTATGTAATTACTTCGTTTTTAATATTAGGCTCTATTATTTTTTTAATGATTGAAACTCATCGTTTTAATATGGAATTAAACATCATCTTAAAATATTATCCCAATCTATACTCTTTGTCACTTTTAAAATGATTTTAATCATTAGAAAGATAAGAAGCTTAATATGAAAGATAAGAAGCTCAATCTATGGGATGATTGCCACAAAACTCAGAATTTCATAGAAGGTAAAACATCAAGTATCTACCGGCATAGCAATCATGGTCAGTTGTTGCATTTAAGTAAGGCCTTATTTTTGTTGTGAATTGCTGCCAGTCGATGTTAAATGTAAAATAACATTTGGCTATAGTGCCATTACATCTTGTAGTTGAATATTAAACAACCAATAAAGACGTATCTTATTTTATATGGTATATTCGTTTGTTTCCAGTTCTTCAAAAACACACAAACTTTAATAAGGATCAAATCAATATACCAACCTGAAACATGGTTCAGGAAACTATACGTCGGGCAATTAGACATAGATTAATGCCGACTCAACAGAATTTGATAACTTTAACTACATTAACAACCAATTAAGAATATAATTTTGGAAAAATTATCGATAATATCAAGATATATTATCTCTTGCTTGAGAAATCCATGAGAAATTGCTAAATAAGAGAAATGAATTTGAATATGATGTTGATTCATAAGGTTTTGAGTTATATGTAATAATATAAAAGTAGCATCAAATCAAAAGCAGTATCTTGAGACGTACAAATAATCCAAGTACCAACAACAAATATCTTAATATGAAAAAAATATGTCCTCTCCATGCCTATAAAAAGGTAGAGACATCTTTATTTTAATTCATAAAATAGGTTGGGTAAAGACATCCTTATTTTGCTATTTTAGGCCAGATACTAGAGAAAGAAAACACACCCTACTTTCTCATTAAAGATAGAGAGAGAACAACGAATATGAAAGACATCGGTTCTAAGTTCTTCAAATAAAAGAAGACTAGCATGGATTTAGATAAGTCATCCATGTATTATTCTAAATTATATTTTGTGAAGTAATGAGGCAATTAAACGATCCTAATGAAGAATTTTAATCTCCTAGAGTTTTTTTACATGCAAAGCATTAATTCTATAAGCAATTTGACAATCAAGGCTGCAATTCAAGAGTGATCATGAAATCAAAGCATATAGTAAGCAATCACAAGTCACCACATTAGATCAACCCAATGATTATTTATCTTCTAAGATGGTAAAAGGTTAAGGGAAGCTATGTGCATTAGAAATCTCACCAGGGTCACGTAGCTCATCGAGTCCTGCTAAAGAGTGTCCTCTAAACCTCGTAAGTTTCACATTCCACCAAAGTTGGCCCTTCGCCTCTCCGAGCCCTTGTGATTGCCTCCATGGCCACATTTCTCACCTTCAAGACATCCATCCCATCAACGTGAACCCCAGGCATCCCAAAAGCTGGACCTTTCTTCCAAATCTCGGGAACAGAAGTCGCCCTCAAATGCGACATTCCAATTGCCCACAAATTATTTTCCATGACAAAAATGATGGGCAACTTCCATAAAACAGCCATGTCATCATCACAATTCTCATTCAGCAGCTCTCTCTTATATTTCATTGAAAATGCAGCACCAGTTGCAATTGGAATTCCTTCACCAATGAATGCAAACCCACCAAGAACGTTATGCTCTTTAGAGAACATATGCATAGAGCCTCCTTGGCCGCGACAACAGCCAGTTGTTTTACCAGATAGCTCGCTCATTGCAGCACGCGCTGGCACTCCTTTGCTAAGTGCATGGACATGATCGCGGTAAGTGCTAACTACACAGTCATCCTTTCTCAAAAGCTTGATAAACCCAGAAGAGACAGCTTCTTGCCCGTTGTACAAGTGAACAAATCCAAACATCTTCCCTCTATAATACATCTGGGCACACATATCCTCAAATGATCGTCCCAAAACCAGGTCCTCATAGAGCTCAAGTCCTTCCTGTTTTGTAATCAACTACACAAAACCACGAGCAGAGGTGTTTAGAGAACAAAAAATCTATTAAACAAATCAAAGATCAAGGCATAATTTTAGCAATTTACAACAAAAACAAGCAAAGAGTAACAAAAAACAAATAATTTTATTTATATGGATAAATAAAACGTTATGTTGTTATTATAAGAGGTAGGTTTTAGATATGTTGCTTTAGTGTGAGCACCTGAAAGTAGGGGGAAAGAATTGGATTTTTAGTCGGCCTATAAACGTCCGTTTCTTTTAGAGCCATGCATTCGGAAGAAGAGAACTTTTTTGAGGGGGAGGGGGGAATGAGCCTTTGAGCAATGACTGAAATTTATTCATCAATCTATACTACCGGGTTTAGTCCCCTAATCGATCAAAGCCTAACATCTCTTGTTAAAGTGAGTTGTTAAAAAAATACTGTTACTTAATACTTGACTGCTTTCCTTTGTTCACGTGGCTCATACACCTAAAAATACTGATTTGAGAGAGAGAGAGAGTATTGTATTTTCTTTTGGTTCTCCACTGAAGCACGCTTTCCCATATCCAATTCTTCAAGCTTTCTTCTCCTTATATTTTTTTAGAGCCTTAGCTTTTAATTGAATTATAATAACTGAGAGGTCAATATCAGAAGAGGAGAGAGTGTTGGTAGTCCAAAAATGGATTCAAAATCTTACACTAATGTAAATATTTTTGCCAGATACAATAGATTATATTTTTGTCAGGTACAATAGACTATATTTTTACCAGGTACAATAGACAATGTAGCTCAGAGCCCTCCTTATATTACAATTCTTAAGGCTGATGATGAGCTTCTTCCCCAAAGTCACAACTAAGTGACAAGAAACCGACCGAAACACTAAACGGAGAAACCATTCCTCTTTTTCTCTTAACAACTTGAAAATACTTGAATCTTCTCTCTGCCAAAAAGAAAAAGAAAAAAAAATTGCAGATGTAAGAGTGTTAAGCAGCATCTTCTCCTCCACCATACAAAATGAAAATGCCGTAGCATCGACGATAAGATTTACATGTATAACATGCCCATTGTAAATGCTTGATGACCCATAGCAACAAAGACGACAAATAATCATGTATACAAATAATCCGAAGAACCACGGATATCTATATACATCTTTGACTTGAATTCCCCGACCTATATAGAGTTTTCTTAAGAGAACAACCTTCATCGAATGCGATTCACATTAGGAAATGGCTCGGGATTTGTTTTGGGGCAGGTTTAGCGGCTTGGAGTCCCAAAGACATTCCGAATCCGAGAGTTTCATCACCCGCAGCAGAAGCCTTTGCACCCATCCGGACTCGAGACAACATAATTTTTTAAAGCAACGCTAACTTCTTATAGCATAAAAAAAAAAAGTGAAAAACGACTCGAATTCATATTTATGCAATCGGGAAGATATTACATTTAATATTTACGTGCTATGAAAAGAACTGCGGGAAGTATGGCCAGGTGAGCTCGCCATCTTTACCATTGATGGGTACTTCCATAAGATCGGTTGGTTCCGAGTAAACCCATGAGAGCTAAGCGGCTCACGCTCATTCTTACTCCACAAAGCAAGGCAATGCACTGCGATCCAAGATCCAAAGAATTCAAGCAAGCACCAAGTGTGGGTGTTCCAAAATTTAATGCACCCGTCGCCACCACCTCCACCAGAGGCCAATAAGTTGCCTGGAAGGGGCACCAAGCAAGAGCTTTGACATGTTTGCCGTGTGGTCTTCGAGCTGTGCTGACCACCGAGTGGTGGCAAGATTCGAGGATGCCATAGATCCGTCCCATATATGGAGGAGATTGTCATTGCCTCCGGCCGGGGCTAGCTTTGCCCGAGGCCGACCATTTTAGTCCACACACCTCTTGGTTGTGCCCTCTGTAAGTTTCGATAATGTGATCCCTTATTCTTACGTCATTGTTGATGATCCTACTGTCCATTCCTCCAGTAGTAAGTATGTGGTTATTCCATGCCAACGACCCAACTCGTGTTCGGTGCCCACCTTTTAATGTTCTCTAATGCGTTAATCATAGAACAAATCGTGAGGAAAGATAAGACCAAATCAATTGAAATTGATAAGAAATCACCAATTTGATTCAAAACATCGAAATTTTTTCTAGAATAGACTAAATATTTACTATGTCCCACCGGCGAATGGCAAAGAGAATCCCACACTGGACTTGAGTTGTTTAGGCCAACAAAGAATATGTTTTCCATCGAGCCCAACTAACACTAGTGACAGGCCATTTTCATCATCCACCATTACAAGTTCGATGTTGAACCGCTAGAAGCATCCCATGTATATGATTGCTTCCGAGCGCGATGGCCAAAATGTTGCTACTACCCCAATCCATCGATTCAAGTAGAAATCGTCAAGGAGATCAGTGCATCTAAAGCACGTTCAGACGTCGCAAAACAATTCAAGCACAATCTATTTATTGATTGACAATTCAAGGACCGTGAACTGAATTATATGGTCAAAATGATTATTTTTTTTATTTTTCCAAGTTTCCCAAACCCTTTTGAGGACTAATTTAAGGACCTCTAAAACATAGATTATTTATACACAACAAAATAAATACAAACCGCATAGAGGTGAAAATTGACACTCACCCGAGGAATATGACGCTTAGGCCTCACGGGCTTAGCCTGTTGTGGAGAGAAACACTTAGGGGGAATAATTCAGAGAGAGGAGCCTTATTCTTGAATGCAAGAATCCTGGTCCCTGCTCATGTTTAATGCCTCCTCAATCGCCTGGGTAAGCTTCTCTCGATGGAGAATTCACAATTTGGGTTCTCCTTTCCCTTCCACCCTTACGTTAGCATGTAGTGTGCATAATCAAAATCCATAGCGGATCGATTTGGTATGAATCCGTCCACCTGTATTATGACTAAATGAGGGGAAAAAAAAAAGGTTAGGCACTCAAAGCAACTTGTAATCACACTCAATTAAGATAAGAGAATTCAAAAAAGAAAAAAAACAAACAAACAAACAAACAAACAAACAAACAAAGTTTCCTCCATAGAGTTAGCGTATAACATAACTTCAGAAAGAAAAAAGATGAGGATTTTCAATCAACTCAATCTAACAAGAAATTTTCAATATTTAAATGCCCACTTTTCTGAGAACCATACTAGAAACAAGATACCCACTTCAGAATGAGGGATTTTTTTGGCCAAGTGATATGATAAGAGGATTTTTAATTGAGCCCTAAGCAACTATACCCAAAAACGAGAAAACGAATGAGTTCTCAACCGAAATCATCGTAAAATTAACCAAAGAAATCAAACAGGACAAAATCATGAGAGAATTCAATTAAACCGATCAAATTAAAAATTAAACATATCAATCAATGTATGGCGGATAGTAAACATCTCACATAGAAATTCAAATCAATCCACATCAATAAGGATCAAAGAAAACAATCACTGTTTTCGGTTTTCCACACAGAAAGGAAGTACTACATTTTCTTTTGAGGTCTTTCTTGGGAGGACTTGTTGTTGGAATGATTGCCAAGGATCCATGTCCCGCACACACACACACACACACGAGATAGACACAAAAAGAGAAAACAAAGAAGAATATACAAACCCAAAATAAGACAAAATGCGATATATTAATTCCCGCAAAACACAAGAAATGAAGGGAAATTAGTTCGGTTAGTAAACAAAGAAATCCGCTACAAGTATAAGAAGAAAGTATCCGGTGAGAGAAAGAGAGGGAAAGAGATGGAGTGTTCGCAATTGAGCAGCAGACAAAAGCAAGCGAATTCGCGATCAGTGAAGGTGAGCCGATAGCCAATTGGTGGGATTTATACGTGAATATTAGGGTTTCGGATGTTTTACGGAGGATCAGCAAGAGGAGCACCGTGACACAACGGCTATATTTTGAAAAACGAGCCGTTCAGATTTCTCTCTGACGAAAATATCCTCAAAACTTATTGTCGTAACCGGAAGAGGTTCATGTCGGGCGAGAAGCCTTGCTTAGGTGGTCCGACCCAATCTAAATGAACCTTTTTCAACACATCAAACGAAAATCTTAACGGCTTGGGTCAGACCACCGGCAATCTACTAATGAATTATATAAAAATTCTTAATTATATAAAAGTATAATCTACTAAAATAATTTTTTAAAATTTTTGATATTTATATGAAATAAAAAAATATATATTTATATAAAAATAATAATTTGGATTGTATCGAGTTAAATTGTTATTTTTACGTCAAAATAATAGTTAAATAATTTTGTTTGTAATAAAGAATTAAAAGCAATTAGTTATTATTTTTGATCAAAATAATAAAACAACTGAATAATTTATGCGATATAAAGTGGCTCATAAAATAATATTAATGGGTCAATTAAAAATAATTTTAATTAATAAGAAATTTAAGTTTAAATTTTCACATATTTTATTATTATTTTTTGTATATAAGTTTACTTCGAGTGGGTCCCTCACAATGCATATGCCCCTGGTTGAGAGTCCACTTATAAAACACCCCCATATTTCATGCCATGAGCCCTATTGGATTCTTTTTATTTCCCTTTGTTTGATTTTTCACATTATATTAATTTAATTGTAACCATTATATTCATTTATATTAAATCAAATGAGCTTTTATTTGAAAATTAGTCTTCAATATAATTTTTTAAAATTTTAAAACCCATAAAATATTAAAAGATAAACTTAATATTTTTTTAATCTAAAAGTAAATAAAATTTTAAATAATCAAAGTTTAATTTTAAATTTTTTTCTTTATGAGAAATTATTTTTTATATATCTACTAATTATATCAAGATTACTAAAAATACATATAAATTTTACCATATTTTATTTTTTATTTTCTTCATTCTCTCTTTTTATACCAAAAAAAATTATTCCAAATTTCATCCGACGGCCCAGATTTTCTATAAACAAAACATGGATCGGGTAATGTGGAATGGCATCCCCGATTTCATCCGTCGGTTAACGGACGGCCCAGATTTGTTTTTCTACACTTAAAAAAAATAAAGGAAAATCTGGGCCGTCGGTTTGATCCGACAGCCCAAAGGAAAAAAGCAGGGGACGCTGTTTGGCCAGGCGAAGCAACATCCGCGAATCCGTTAACGCGGTGAGACAAGGGAACAGTTGGTAGCAGTTGATGATAATGGCAGGGGACTTCTGGTTGTTGGAGTTCTGAATTCTAGCCTGTTTGTGGATATGGATCTGTTCTTTTGAACCCTATTTATTTGTTTTTAAACAATTAGCAGATGACTAGACTAATCTCAATGCAATGAACTTTCATAATGTTATTTTATATGATCATCAAAACAGTTTGGTAATTACTGCCTTCAAAGTGAGAAACAGTAAAAACTTTACAAAATTTAGAGTTGGTTGATGGACAATATGATCCGTAAATACATAGCGAAATGAAATATAGGATACAGATCCAGTAAATACAATTTTTTTCAAAAAACAGGCCACTGATTTATGCAGATACTTCAAATACAACGATGACTAACCGTAAGAATGGTGCTGTTGGATCACGAAATCAACAGACGAGTTTCCGCAATTTGTCAACCCCAAATTGATGAATTCGATTAACACCTCCGAGCGGCCAATTAAATAGGAAAAATAGATAATCGAAGTGAGGAGAAAGGCATTCAAATACAAAATATGAGCCGGCAACAGTGGAGAAACGAAAGTCGGCAGACTAAGAGGAAAGGAAGCGATGAGAGCGAAACTGTAAAGAATGCAGAAGATTTGTAATCAAATCTTTTGAGTCAAAAATTTAATTGAGGCGCAGATAATGGAAAGTGAGATGGGAACGGCAACGGTAAAAAATTCAAAACGTTGGATTCGCCAGCTAAGCACGGAGGAGAAGAGACGTTGCAAGGGCTTACAGCAGTCAGAAGTACTACAGAGTGAAAACGAAGCTACTGTATTGGAGCGTGAAGGGATATTAATTTAGTTTTTCTATTTTATTTTAAGGGCTTGGTTGATTAATAAAAAGCAAAAGATAAAATTTAAAATAAATTATTAGATTATTAAATAAATTTATATATTTTAATTATTTGTCAATAAACTGTTAGGATGATAAAAAAAAATCGATAAATTATTTTTAAAAAAACTATATTTAAAAATATTATCAAAAGCATTTTAAAATTATTTTTAAAAAATTAAACTAATACTTATTTAAAGAAAATTTCTATAAAACTGTAATTGTTTTTTTTTTAATTTTTTTCTAAAAAGCATCCAATATATTATTTTCTTAAAAAATTATTTTAATAACTGTAATATAATAAAATTTTGGTACTAGCTTGGTTTTTATGTAAAATACAATAACCATAAAAATAATTTTTTGGGGCTAAATTATTAATATTTGTTCTTATTTTTAATCTAATTTAATTTTAAATCAATGTTATTTTAGGTAAATTTTATTTTATACTTATCAACTTTAGTTATTTTTATTGATTAAGATTTTTCTTTTCAAATTTATTCAATTTGTTGTCAATTTTTTTTCGATATAATAAATTAATGGAAATTGAATATGCTAAATTTTCATTTTTTTAATGTCAATTTGTTAATTTAATATATATTTATTTGGTTTGATAAAAAACTTTAAATATGAGAATTTAATAAACATAAAATATCAAATCAAATTAAATCAAATAAAATATAAAAAAATCAAATTATTTAGTGTAATTTTTAACAAATTGGCCAAATTTGGTGGGATATAAAGTGCAAAGTCTGTCTAATAAAGACATAATTCAATTTTAATTATCTAATTTTTTATACCATTAGAAAAAAATCTTATTATTATTTTTTTTCATTACTTAAACTCAACAGCATAATTTATATTAAGTTTTATACTTTAATTATTGTCCAAAATTTTTAGCTAAAATTTTAGTATTTATTTAAATTAGATATTGAATTGTCAATATTTTATTATTCTTGATTTATTTTTATAATATCATTGGAAGATTAGTTAAAAAATATCAACATAATAATTAGTTGATAATTATTAAAAATATCATATTTATTATAAAAAATCATCACTTATAAAAATCATCAATATTGAAAATGCCCATACTCTTATCAAGGGGACATTGGAAAATCTCACATAACCCTTTTTTTTATTATTTTTGAAATATTTAATTTTTGCTATGTTAATTTTAATAATCTTTACATTATAATGATATCTTAATCCCATTTTTAATTTTGTTCATTATATTTAAATTTTTCTTATATTTTTTGCATTATATTTAAGTTTTTTTATTATTTATCAAAACTAATTAAAAAAATTTACAAATATTACTTTTTCTATCTTCAATCTATGAATGTTATTCAAATATTATTTATTTATTTATAATTTTGGCTATCTTTGCCCTTACTTTACTTTTTTATACAAATTTATTTACTGATTTAATAATATTAATAAATCCATCAGCTTTGAACTTAAAAGGTTAGACCCCACAACAAGTCCACAATTCATCTCCAACCTAACAGAACTTTTTCAAAGTAAAAAGTCTCACATTGTTCAAGCAAAAAGAGCACGTTTGCAAAACATATTATAAAATCAGGCACCCTCAAGTTTGAGAGGACAAGTTCTAAAAATTTCAAAAAGTTCCACAAAACCCCAAATGGCTCGACATTTCTAGAAAAGGGGCCTACCCTCCGTTGAAGAGTTGCCTCTATCCCAAAGTCAGGAATTGCCCTCCTTCCAGGAGGCATTGAGGAATTAGCCTCCGTATAGGAGCTCTTCATCTTGGGGCCAAGAGTCCTCCGTTTCAAAGTCATAAACCCTCCGTCTCGAAGTCAGAAACACTCCATTCTAGAACCACGAGCCATTCGTCCTGGAGTTACAAGCACTCTGTCTCGGAGCCACGAGCCCTTCATCCTAAAATTAGGAGCACTCCATCCCGGAGCCACGAGATATTCGTCCCGAAGCTAGGAGCACTCCGTTTCGGAGCAATGAGACCTTCGTCTCGGAACTAGGAGCCCTCCGTCCTAGAGTCACAAGCCATTCGTCCTGGGGTCAGGAGCTCGCTGTCCAAGAGTCAACCATTCGTTCAGGTAACCAAGATGTTGATCCACTAGTTCAGTTTAGCTATTCTTTTCTAAGCTGCCTCTCTATGAGTGCACATCTAAGTTGTCCTTCTACCGGACGCATATCTAAACCTCCCATATGCCGAATGCTCCTCTAAGGTGCCCCTCTATTGAGCACACCTCTAAACCGCCCCTACAACTGTATTTCTAAGCCGGCTCTCTATCGGACTTATCTCTAAGCTGCCCCTATGCGGGCGCTCCTCTGAGCCACCCATCAACTAACATGATGGGTTTTATTCCCTTCAGCTGGCCCATCATCAAATCTCTCTCTTTTATATTCATATGGCATTAACCGTTTGCAGTGAAAGGCAAAAATTGCAGCTGCAAAGAAACTGACGTTAACAACACGCCTTGACACATTTTATAAAATGATCAATTTCGTCATGTTTTCCCTTTTTCCAGCCAACAGCAATAACCAAAATCAATAAAGCTATGGAAAATCAAAAGCACTAGCCAACAATAACAGAACAATATAATATAAAGCCACCATTAATGGACAAGCAAAAGCTAAAAAGAGGGCGAAAAAAGCTGGGTTTTATTCAAACTTCAGCCGTGCCTTCTGTGAACTTGGGATCCTCACATCTATAACTTCCATCAGGGCCGATCCCAAATCCTTTTGGATCCGAAAAAACGTTCTGAAGAAGCTGCTCACGAGTTGGAAGACAACTTTGATCTGCAAATTCAACGGAATCCTCGACGAGCTCGTCAATCTTCTTCTCTATGGCCTTCAACTCGGCTTCATCGGCAAGACTGTTCTCCAGCAAGTACTTCTTAAAGGCTTTGATGGGATCTCTAGCAGCATAGTGAGTCTTCTCAGCTAACCAAAACGAGAGAAAGAAGAATAATCAATGGATGAAAATCGTACGCAAAAGCTAAGCAACTAGAAATTCAGGATTTATGTAATTACTTCTTTTTTAATATTAGGCTCTATTATTTTTTTTAATGATTGAAACTCATCGTTGCAATATGGATTAAACATCATCTTAAAATATTATCCCAATCTATACTCTTCGTCACTTTTAAAATGATTTTAATCATTAGAAAGATAAGAAGCTTAATATGAAAGATAAGAAGCTCAATATATGGGATGATTGCCACAAAACTCGGAAATTCATAGAAGATAAAACATCAAGTATCTACCGGCATAGCAATCATGGTCAGTTGTTACATTTAACTAAGGCCTTATTTTTGTTGTGAATTGCTGCCAGTCAATGTTAAATGTAAAATAACATTTGGCTATAGTGCCATTACATCTTGTAGTTGAATATTAAACAACCAATAAAGACGTATCTTACTTATATGATATGTTCGTTTGTTTCCCAGTTCTTCAAAAACACATAAACTTTAATAAGGATCAAATCAATATACCAACCTGAAACATGGTTTTGGAAACTATACGTCGGGCAATTAGACATAGATTAATGCCGACTCAACAGAATTTGATAACTTTAACTACATTAACAACCAATTAAGAATATAATTTTGGAAAAATGATCAATAATATCAAGATATATTATCTCTTGCTTGAGAAATCCAAGAGAAATTGCTAAATAAGAGAAATGAATTTGAATATGATGTTGATTCATAAGGTTTTCAGTTTATATGTAATAATATAAAAATAGCATCAAATCAAAAGCAGTATCATGAGACGTACAAATAATCCAGTACCAACAACAAATATCTTAATATGAAAAAAATATGTCATCTCTATGCCTATAAAAAGGTAGAGACATCTTTATTTTAATTCATAAAAGAGGTTGTGTAAAGACATCTTTATTTTGCTATTTTAGGCCAGATACTAGAGAAAGAAAACACACCCTACTTTCTCATTAAAGATAGAGAGAGAACAACGAATATGAAAGACATCGGTTCTAAGTTCTTCAAATAAAAGAAGACTAGCATGGATTTAGATAAGTCATCCATGTATTATTCTAAATTATATTTTGTGAAGTAATGAGGCAATTAAACGATCCTAATGAAGAATTTTAATCTCCTAGAGTTTTTTTACACGCAAAGCATTAATTCTATAGGCAATTTGACACTCAAGGCTACAATTCAAGAGTGATCATGAAATCAAAGCATGTAGTAAGCAATCACAAGTCACCACATTAGATCAACCCAATGATTATTTATCTTCTAAGATCGTAAAAGGTTAAGGGAAGCTATGTGCATTAGAAATCTCACCAGGGTCACGTAGCTCATCAGTGGTCTGCTAAAGAGTGTCCTCTAAACCCGTAAGTTTCACATTCCACCAAAGTTGGCCCTTCGCCTCTCCGAGCCCTTGTGATTGCCTCCATGGCCACATTTCTCACCTTCAAGACATCCATCCCATCAACGTGAACCCCAGGCATCCCAAATGCTGGACCTTTCTTCCAAATCTCGGGAACAGAAGTCGCCCTCAAATGCGACATCCCAATTGCCCACAAATTATTTTCCACCACAAAAATGATGGGCAACTTCCATAAAACAGCCATGTTCAAGCACTCGAAGAACTGCCCGTTATTACAAGTCCCATCTCCAAAGAATGCCACAGTGACATCATCACAATTCTCATTCAGCAGCTCTCTCTTATATTTCATTGAAAATGCAGCACCAGTTGCAATTGGAATTCCTTCACCAATGAATGCAAACCCACCAAGATCGTTATGCTCTTTAGAGAACATATGCATAGAGCCTCCTTGGCCGCGACAACAGCCAGTTGTTTTACCAAATAGCTCGCTCATTACAGCACACGCTGGCACTCCTTTGCTAAGTGCGTGGACATGATCGCGGTAAGTGCTAACTACACAGTCATCCTTTCTCAAAAGCTTGATAAACCCAGATGAGACAGCTTCTTGCCCGTTGTACAAGTGAACAAATCCAAACATCTTGCCTCTATAATACATCTGGGCACACATATCCTCAAATGATCGTCCCAAAACCAGGTCCTCATAGAGCTCAAGTCCTTCCTGTTTTGCAATCAACTACACAAAACCACGAGCAGAGGTGTTTAGAGAACAAAAAATCTATTAAACAAATCAAAGATCAAGGCATAATTTAGCAATTTACAACAAAAACAAGCAAAGAGTAACAAAAAACTAATAATTTTATTTATATGGATAAATAAAACGTTATGTTGTTATCATAAGAGATAGATTTTAGATATGTTGATTTAGTGTGAGCACCTGAAAGTAGGGGGAAAGAATTGGATTTTTAGTCGGCCTATAAACGTCCGTTTCTTTTAGAGCCATGCATTCGGAAGAAGAGAACTTTTTTGAGGGGGAGGGGGGAATGAGCCTTTGAGCAATGACTGAAATTTATTCATCAATCTATACTACCGGGTTTAGTCCCCTTAACCGATCAAAGCCTAACATCTCTTGTTAAAGTGAGTTGTTAAAAAATATCATTACTTAATACTTGACTGCTTTCCTTTGTTCACGTGGCTCATACACCTAAAAATACAGATTTGAGAGAGAGAGAGAGTATTGTATTTTCTTTTGGTTCTCCACTGAAGCACGCTTTCCCATATCCAATTCTTCGAGCTTTCTTCTCCTTATATTTTTTTAGAGCCTTAGCTTTTAATTAAATTATAATAACTGAGAGGTCAATATCAGAAGAGGAGAGAGTGTTGATAGTCCAAAAAAGGATTCAAAATCTTACACTAATGTAAATATTTTTGCCAGATACAATAGACTATATTTTTGCCGGGTACAATAGACTATATTTTTACCAGGTACAATAGACAATGTAGCTGTAGAGCCCTCCTTATATTACAATTCTTTAGGCTGATGATGAGTTTCTTCCCCAAAGTCACAACTAAGTGACAAGAAACCGACCGAAACACTAAATGGAGAAACCATTCCTCTTTTTCTCTTAACAACTTGGAAAAACTTGAATCTTTTCTCTGCCAAAAAGAAAAAGAAAAAAGAATTGCAGATGGAAGAGTGTTAAGCAGCATCTTCTCCTCCACCATACAAAATGAAAATGCTGTAGCATCGACGATAAGATTTACATGTATAACATGCCCATTGTAAATACTTGATAACCATAGCAACAGCACGACAAATAATCATGTATACAAATAATCCGAAGAACCACAGATATCTATATACATCTTTGACTTTCGGAATTCGCCACCTATACAGAGTTTTCTTAAGAGAACAACCTTCATCGAATGCGATTCACATTAGGAAATGGCTCGGGATTCGTTTTTGGCGCAGTTTAGCGGCTTCCGTGGAGTCCCAAAGACATTCCGAGAATCTAAGAGTTTCATCACCCGCAGCAGGAAGCCACCGTATGCCCATCTCTGGACTCGAGACAACATAATTTTTTAAAGCAACGCTAACTTCTTATAGCATAAAAAAAAGTGAAAAATAGCTTCAATTCATATTTATGCAATTGGAAGATATTACATTTAATATTTACTGTGCCATGAAAAGAACTCGGAAGTATGGCGGTGAGCTCGCCATCTTCACCATTGATGGGTACTTCCATAAGATCATTTGGTTCTCGAGTAAACCCATGAGAGCTAAGTAGCTCACGCTCATTCTTACTCCATAGCAAAGGCATGCACTGCGATCCGGTATCCACAGAATTCAAACAAGCACCGGTGTGGGTGTTCCAAAATTTGATGCACTGTCGCCACCACCTCCACCAGAGGCCAATAAGTTTGCCTGGAAGGGGCACAAGCAAGAGCTTTGGCAGTGCCGTGTGGTCTTCGAGCTGTGCGACCCACCGAGTGGTGGCAAGATTCGAGGATGCCATAGATCTGTCCCATATATGGAGGAGATTGTCGTTGCCTCCGCTTAGCTAGTATTTTGGCTGGCCCGAGGCCGACCATTTTAGTCCACACACCTCTTGGTTGTGCCCTCTGTAAGTTTCGACAATGTGATCCCTTATTCTTACGTCATTGTTGATGATCCTACTGTCCATTCCTCCACTAGTAAGTATGTGGTTATTCCATGCCAACGACCCAACTCGTGTTCGGTGCCCACCTTTTAATGTTCTCAGCTGCAGAATCATAGAACAAATTGTAAGAAAAGATAAGACCAAATCAATTGAATTTGATAAGAAATCACCAATTTGATTCAAAACACCAGAAATTTTTTCTAGAATAGACTAAATATTTACTATGTCCCACCGCGAATGGCGGTAGAATCCCACAATTTGGACTTGAGTTGTTTAGGCCAACAAAGAATATGTTTTCCATCGAGCCCAATCGACGCTAGTGACAGGCCATTTTCATCATCCACCATTACAAGTTCGATGTTGAACCGCTAGAAGCATCCCACAGATATACAGCGCTTCCGAGCGCGATGGCGAATGTTGCTACTACCCCAATCCATCGATTCAAGTAGAAATCGTCAAGGAGATCGGGTGCATCTAAAGTACGTTCGACGTCCGTGCAAAACAATTCAAGCACAATCTATTTATTGATTGACAATTCAAGGATCGTGGAATCAATTATATGGTCAAAATGATAATTTTTTTATTTTTCCAAGTTTCCCAAACCCTTTTGAGGACTAATTTAAGGACCTCTAAAACATAGATTATTTATACACAACAAAATAAATACAAACCGCATAGAGGTGAAAATTGACACTCACCCGAGGAATACGACGCTTAGGCCTCACGGGCTTAGCTGTTGTGGAGAGAAACACTTCCGGGGAATAATTCAGCAGAGGAGCAGGAGCCTTATTCTTGAATGCAAGAATCCTCGTCTGTTTATGTTTAATGCCTCCTCAATCGCTTCAGTAAGCTTCTCTCGATGGAGAATTCTGTTGGGTTCTCCTTTCCTTCCACCCTTCTGTTAGCATGTAGTGTGCACAATCAAAATCCATAGCAGATCGATTTGGTATGAATCTGTCCAGCTGTATTATGACCAATGAGGGGAAAAAAAAAAGGTTAGGCACTCAAAGCAACTTGTAATCACACTCAATTAAGATAAGAGAATTCAAAAAAGAAAAAAAACAAACAAACAAACAAACAAACAAAGTTTCCTCCATAGAGTTAGCATATAACATAACTTCAGAAAGAAAAAAGATGAGGATTTTCAATCAACTCAATCTAACAAGAAATTTTCAATATTTAAATGCCCACTTTTCTGAGAACCATACTAGAAACAAGATACCCACTTCAGAATGAGGGATTTTTTTGGCCAAGTGATATGATAAGAGGATTTTTAATTGAGCCCGGAAGCAACTACACCCAGTCAAAACGAGAAAACTAATGAGTTCTCAACCGAAATCATCGAAAAATTAACCAAAGAAATCAAACAGACAAAATCATGAGAGAATTCAATTAAACCGATCAAATTAAAAATTAAACATATCAATCAAAGTGGCAGATAGTAAACATCTCATATAGAAATTCAAATCAATCCACATCAATAAGGATCACAAAGAAAAACAATCACTGTTTTCGGTTTCCACACAGGAAGGAAGTACTACATTTTCTTTTCGAGGTCTTTCTTGGGGAGGACTTCTTTGTTGGAATGATTGCCAAGGATCCATGTCCTGCACACACACACACACAAACACACAGATAGACACAAAAAGAGAAAACAAAGAAGAATATACAAACCCAAAATAATATAAGATTGCGATATATTAATTCCTGCAAAACACAAGAAATGAAGGGAAATTAGTTCGGTTAGTAAACAGCAAATCGGCTACAAGTATAAGAAGAAAGTATCCCAGTGAGAGAAAGAGATGAAGTGTTCGCAATTGAGCAGCAGACAAAAGCAAGCGAATTCGCAATCAGTGAGGGTGAGCCGATAGCCAATTGGTGGGATTTATACGTGAATATTAGCGTTTCGGATGTTTTACGGAGGATCAGCAAGAGGAGCACCGCGACACAACGGCTATATTTTGAAAAACGAGCCGTTCAGATTTCTCTCTCACGAAAATATCCTCAAAACTTATTGTCGAACGGGAAGAGGTTCATGTCGGGCGAAGCCTTGCCGGTGGTCCGACCCAATCTAAATGAACCTTTTTCAACACATCAAACGAAAAATCTTAACGGCTTGGGTCGACTTCACCGCAATCTACTAATGAATTATATAAAAATTCTTAATTATATAAAAGTATAATCTACTAAAATAATTTTTTAAAATTTTTGATATTTATATGAAATAGAAAAATATATATTTATATAAAAATAATAATTTGGATTGTATCGAATTAAATTGATATTTTTACGTCAAAATAATAATTAAATAATTTTGTTTGTAATAAAGAATTAAAAGCAATTAGTTATTATTTTTGATCAAAATAATAAAACAACTGAATAATTTATGCGATATAAAGTGGCTCATAAAATAATTTTAATGGGTCAATTAAAAATAATTTTAATTAATAAGGAATTTAAGTTTAAATTTTCACATATTTTATTATTATTTTTTGTATATAAGTTTACTTCGAGTGGGTCCCTCACAATGCATATGCCCCTGGTTGAGAGTCCACTTATAAAACACCCCCATATTTCATGCCATGAGCCCTATTTGGATTCTTTTTATTTCCCTTTGTTTGATTTTTCACATTATATTAATTTCATTGTAACCATTATATTCATTTATATTAAATCAAATGAGCCCTATTGGATTCTTTTTATATCCCTTTGTTTGATTTTTCACATTATATTAATTTAATTGTAACCATTATATTCATTTATATTAAATCAAATGAGCTTTTATTTGAAAATTAGTCTTCCATATAATTTTTTAAAATTTTAAAACCCATAAAATATTAAAAGATAAACTTAATATTTTTTTAATCTAAAAGTAAATAAAATTTTAAATAATCAAAGTTTAATTTTAATTTTTTTTCCTTATGAGAAATATTTTTTTATATATCTACTAATTATATCAAGATTACTAAAAATACATATAAATTTTACAATATTTTAATTTTTATTTTCTTCATTCTCTCTTTTTATACCAAAAAAAATTATTCCAAATTTCATCCGACGGCCCAGATTTTCTATAAACAAAACATGGATCGGGTAATGTGGAATGGCATCCCCGATTTCATCCGTCGGTTAACGGACGGCCCAGATATGTTTTTCTACGCTTAAAAAAAATAAAGGAAAATCTGGGCCGTCGGTTTGATCCGACGGCCCAAACGGAAAAAGCAGGGGACGCTGCTTGGCCAGGCGAAGCAGCATCCCCGAATCCGTTAACGCGGTGAGACAAGGGAACAGTTGGTAGCAGTTGATGATAATGGCAGGGGACTTCTGGTTGTTGGAGTTCTGAATTCTAGCCTGTTTGTGGATATGGATCTGTTCTT
This sequence comes from Nepenthes gracilis, assembly GCA_033239525.1. Taxonomy (NCBI): domain Eukaryota; kingdom Viridiplantae; phylum Streptophyta; class Magnoliopsida; order Caryophyllales; family Nepenthaceae; genus Nepenthes; species Nepenthes gracilis. The sequence continues at coordinate 1,508,877 of BSYO01000040.1, forward strand.
TTGATCCCTATTTATTTGTTTTTAAACAATTAGCAGATGACTAGACTAATCTCAATGCAATGAACTTTCATAATGTTATTTTATGTGATCATCAAAACAGTTTGGTAATTACTGCCTTCAAAGTGAGAAACAGTAAAAACTTTACAAAATTTAGAATTGGTTGATGGACAATATGATCCGTAAATACATAGCGAAATGAAATATAGGACACAGATCCAGTAAATACAATTTTTTTCAAAAAACACGCCAGTAAATTATGCAGACATTTCAAATACAACGATGACTAACCGTAAGAATGGTGCTGTTGGATCACGAAATCAACAGACGAGTTTCCGCAATTTGTCAACCCCAAATTGATGAATTCGATTAACACCTCCGAGCGGCCAATTAAATAGGAAAAATAGATAATCGAAGTGAGGAGAAAGGCATTCAAATACAAAATATGAGCCGGCAACAGTGGAGAAACGAAAGTCGGCAGACTAAGAGGAAAGGAAGCGATGAGAGCGAAACTGTAAAGAATGCAGAAGATTTGTAATCAAATCTTTTGAGTCAAAAATTTAATTGAGGCGCAGATAACGGAAAGTGAGATGGGAACGGCAACGGTAAAAAATTCAAAACGTTGGATTCGCCAGCTAAGCACGGAGGAGAAGAGACGTTGCAAGGGCTTACAGCAGTCAGAAGTACTACAGAGTGAAAACGAAGCTACTGTATTGGAGCGTGAAAGGATATTAATTTAGTTTTTCTATTTTATTTTAAGGGCTTGGTTGATTAATAAAAAGCAAAAGATAAAATTTAAAATAAATTATTAGATTATTAAATAAATTTATATATTTTAATTATTTGTCAATAAACTGTTAGGATGATAAAAAAAAATCGATAAATTATTTTTAAAAAAACTATATTTAAAAATATTATCAAAAGCATTTTAAAATTATTTTTAAAAAATTAAACTAATACTTATTTAAAGAAAATTTCTATAAAACTGTAATTGTTTTTTTTTTAATTTTTTTCTAAAAAGCATCCAATATATTATTTTCTTAAAAAATTATTTTAATAACTGTAATATAATAAAATTTTGGTACTAGCTTGGTTTTTATGTAAAATACAATAACCATAAAAATAATTTTTTGGGGCTAAATTATTAATATTTGTTCTTATTTTTAATCTAATTTAATTTTAAATCAATGTTATTTTAGGTAAATTTTATTTTATACTTATCAACTTTAGTTATTTTTATTGATTAAGATTTTTCTTTTCAAATTTATTCAATTTGTTGTCAATTTTTTTTTCGATATAATAAATTAATGGAAATTGAATATGCTAAATTTTCATTTTTTTAATGTCAATTTGTTAATTTAATATATATTTATTTGGTTTGATAAAAAACTTTAAATATGAGAATTTAATAAACATAAAATATCAAATCAAATTAAATCAAATAAAATATAAAAAAATCAAATTATTTAGTGTAATTTTTAACAAATTGGCCAAATTTGGTGGGATATAAAGTGCAAAGTCTGTCTAATAAATACATAATTCTATTTTAATTATCTAATTTTTTTATACCATTAGAAAAAAAATCTCATTATTTTTTTCATTACTTAAACTCAACAGCATAATTTATATTAAGTTTTATACTTTAATTATTGTCCAAAATTTTTAGCTAAAATTATAGTATTTATTTAAATTAGATATTGAATTGTCAATATTTTATTATTCTTGATTTATTTTTATAATATCATTGGAAGATTAGTTAAAAAATATCAACATAATAATTAGTTGATAATTATTAAAAATATCATATTTATTATAAAAAATCATCACCTATAAAAATTATCAATATTGAAAATGCCCATACTCTTATTATTTTTTTGTAATAATAAAAAATCTCACATAACCCTTTTTTTATTATTTTTGAAATATTTAATTTTTGTTATGTTAATTTTAATAATCTTTACATTATAATGATATCTTAATCCCATTTTTAATTTTGTTCATTATATTTAAATTTTTCTTATATTTTTTGTATTATATTTAAGTTTTTTTTATTATTTATCAAAACTAATTAAAAAATTTACAAATATTACTTTTTCTATCTTCAATCTATGAATTTTATTCAAATATTATTTATTTATTTATTTATTTATAATTTTAGCTATCTTTGCCCTTACTTTATTTTTTTATACAAATTTATTCACTGATTTAATAATATTGATGAATCCATCTGCCATGAGCTTAAGAGGCTAGGCCCCACAACAAGCCCACAATTTATCTCCAACTCAACAAAACTTTTTCAAAGTGAAGAGTCTCACATTGCTCAAGCAAGAAGAACGCGTCTGCAAAACATATTATAAAGTCAGGTACCCTCAAATTTGAGAGGACAAGCTCTAAAAATTTTAAAAAGCTCCACAAAACTCCAAATGACTCGACATTCCCAAGAAAGGGGCCTACCCTCCATTGAGGAGTTGTCCTCTCTCCCGAAGTCAGGAATTACCCTTCTTCCAAGAGGCCTACCATCTATTGAGGAATTAGCCTCCGCCTAGGAGCTCTCCATCTTGGGGCTAAGAGTCCTCCTGTAACGGCCCAGATTCTAAATCATCGAAAGTCTCAGTCATTAAATTAATATAATGTTGGAGTAAAAGAAAGTTTATCCGGTCAACGCTAATTGACCGAAAATGTGAAATCGGAAGTAATGAAGGAGCAATTATAAGACTAGAAGGCATGACGAGGTAATTAAGTTGACCGGAATTGTATGATTGTTGACCGAAAAATGTAATAAGAAAATTAATCCGGTCAACGCTTGTTGACCGAAAAACGTGAAGGAAAATACAACCGGTCAACGCCAGTTGACCGAAAAGGAAGGAAGGAGACCGGAAGTGTTGAGACGATAGAAAGAAAGGAAATTTAATCCGGTCAATGCCTGTTGACCGGAAAATGTAAGGGAAAAGTTGATCCGGTCAATACCTGTTGACCGAAAACTTGAAGGAAAATTTGATGAGAAGATTAATCTGGTCAATGCCTGTTGACCAAAAAACGTGATGGGAAGCCAAAGGAGAGTTGACCGTCCGATTGATTGACGTGATGACTGATTGTGACTAGGGTCAGGAAGACCATGTCTAAGTAGACAACCTACTCTCAACCGCCCCACTGACCTTCTAGAAAGGCAAGGGGAGCAAGCAAAGAAGTACAAGCAGTTGACCTGTCCTACCTATTGCCACCAACCCCAACGTCTATAAGTAATGGCCCCGAAAATTAGGATAGGCAATCAACTGGGTAAAGACACTAAGAACTTCGAGCCAAAACCAAGTAAGGGGTTCATAGATCCAATCTAAGTAAGAGCACTCACCTTTTCAAGTTCATGTTTTTAAGAATATTGCAAGAGTACTCACACTTTCAAGTTCATGTTTTTAAGAATATTGCAAGTGTACTCACCCTTTTAAGTTCATGTTTTTAATGCAAGTATAACGAATGATATTCAGTTATTTCATGAAGTTTAATTATTGCATGATTTAGATGATGACCAGTCATTTATTTATGAAAAAGTAGACCGGCTTTGTAAAGTGATGCATAAGCTCTTTGATTTGAAATCGGCCTTGATCTAAAACCAGCCTTAAAGAATAAGTGAAATCGGCTTTGCATTGTAATCTGAAACCGGCCTTAAAGAATAATTGAAATCGGCTTTGCATTGTATTTTGAAACCGGCCTTAAAGAATAATTGAAATCGGCTTTGCATTGTAATTTGAAACCGAAATTTGCTTTTTGATCTTGAAATCGGCCTTAATCGAAATGGCATTTGTATTATGATTTGAAACCGACATCTGCTCTGTGATTCTGGAATCGGCATTGCCTTGTGATTTTGAAACCGGCATTGCCTTATGATTTTGAAATCGGCTTTTGTTAAAGGACCTCCGGCATTTTGATGGAAACGACCCTTGGTTTTAAGACACTAAAAGAAAGACCTTACTGTGTCCGGTTAATTGCATATTTGACTTTGATTTTCGAAAAAGCATAATTTGCGGAACTAAGTATTTGATGGCCGGGTAGCAGGCTTTAAATGTAGCTGTTATTGAGATACGATGGCCGAGTAGCTGCAGGCCTTAAATGTAGCCGATGGTCAAACAGCTGCATACCTTAAATGTAGCCGTTTGATTTGGTCATGACTACGAACCTTAAATGTAGCGTTTTGGATGGTCTTAACTGCAGACCTTAAATGTAGCGTTTTGATTGGTCATGACTACGGACCTTAAATGTAGCGTTTTGATTGGTCATGACTACGGACCTTAAATGTAGCGTTTTGGATGGTCTTGACTACGGATCTTAGATGTAGCGTTTATAAGATATGATGGTCAATAGCTGCATACCTTAAATGTAGCCGGTTTTTGACGAAAATGAATTTGGCATGCTTTTGGAAATCAAATTAGTTAAAAATGACTTTGAAACCTATTTGCATCGGCTTCGGCCATGTTTTATGAAGACCGCATGCATATACATCTTTATTGCATTCTGTCTGATTACTGCTCATGACTATGCATGATTTACGCATGAGTACTTTGTTGGGCTCTCTAGCTCACCCTTCTAATTTTTCAGATAACGGTGATGACGAGTTTATGCCGGACGAAAAAGAATGAAGTTCGATGGACTGGATAGGAAGGATAGCTGGCCGAAAATTTAAGCAGCGAAGAAGTAAAATTGATGTTTTCGCTTTTAATGTTTTGGAAAAGATTTGTAAATTACTTTCGTTGCTAAAGGTTAATGAATATTAGTATGCTTCCGTACGCTGTTATGATTCGAGTAATTTGTGATTCCTAACAGTATCTCAGTTTGTTCGGGACCTTCATGTTCGACCGACCTCGTCTTGGCCGATCAAAAGAGGGAAACCACGACCCCTGGCCACCGACTCACGAAGTTGGGCCTTACGCGATCCTGTGCACGCAATGTAATATTTATATAAAAGAAAAGAAAAATTTTGAGTCTACCTTTTTAACCAGAGTTCACGATCGGTTTCGATCGACGGGCGGCCGCATGCGGTGGAATGTGGCCGGTCCGTCACACCTCCGTTTCAGAGTCATAAACCCTTCGTCTCAGAGTCAAGAGCTCTCCATCTTGGGGCCAAGAGTCCTCCGTTTCAGAGTCATAAACCCTTCGTCTCAGAGTCAGGAACACTCCATCCTGGAGCCACGAGCCTTTCGTCCTGGAGCTACGAGCACTCCGTCTCGGAGTCACGAGCCCTTCGTCCTGAAATTAGAAGCACTCCGTCTCAGAACTACGAGATATTCGTCCCGAAGCTAGGAGCACTCCGTTTTGGAGTAACGAGACCTTCGTCCCGGAGCCAGGAGCACTCCGTCCCAGAGCCACGAGCCTTCCGTCCCAGAGCTAGAAGCCCTTTGTCCCAGAGTCACAAGCCATCTGTCCCGGAGTTAGGAGCTCGCTGTTCAAGAGTAAACTATTCGTTCAGGTAACCAGGATGTTAATCCACTAGTGCGGTTTAGCCATTCTTCTCTAAGTTGCCTCTCTATGAGTGCACCTTTAAGTTGTCCTTCTATCGGACGCACATCTAAGCCGCCCATATGTCGGATGCTCCTCTAAGCCGCCCCTCTATTAAGCACACCTCTAAACCGCCCTTACAATCGTACTTCTAAGTCGGCTCTCTGTTGGACGTATCTCTAAGCCACCCCTATGCGGGCGCTCCTCTGAGCCACCCATCAGCTAACATGATGGGTTTTATTCCCTTCAGCTGGCCCATCATCAAATCTCTCTTTTATATTCGTATGGCATTAACCGTTTGCAGTGAAAGGCAAAAATTGTAGCTGCAAAGAAACTGACGTTAACAACACGCCTTGACACATTTTATAAAATGATCAATTTCGTCATGTTTTCCCTTTTTCCAGCCAACAGCAATAACCAAAATCAATAAAGCTATGGAAAATCAAAAGCACTAGCCAACAATAACAAAACAATATAATATAAAGCCACCATTAATAGACAAGCAAAAGCTAAAAGGAGGGCGAAAAAAGCTGGGTTTTATTCAAACTTCAGCCGTGCCTTCTGTGAACTTGGGATCCTCACATCTATAACTTCCATCAGGGCCGATCCCAAATCCTTTTGGATCCGAAAAAACGTTCTGAAGAAGCTGCTCACGAGTTGGAAGACAACTTTGATCTGCAAATTCAACGGAATCCTCGACGAGCTCGTCAATCTTCTTCTCTATGGCCTTCAACTCGGCTTCATCGGCAAGACTGTTCTCCAGCAAGTACTTCTTCAAGGCTTTGACGGGATCTCTAGCAGCATAGTGAGTCTTCTCAGCTAACCAAAACGAGAGAAAGAAGAACAATCAACGGACGAAAATCGTACGCAAAAGCTAAGCAACTACAGAAATTCAGGATTTATGTAATTACTTCTTTTTTAATATTAGGCTCTATTATTTTTTTTAATGATTGAAACTCATCGTTGCAATATGGATTAAACATCGTCTTAAAATATTATCCCAATCTATACTCTTTGTCACTTTTAAAATGATTTTAATCATTAGAAAGATAAGAAGCTTAATATGAAAGATAAGAAGCTCAATATATGGGATGATTGCCACAAAACTCTGGAAATTCATAGAAGGTAAGACATCAAGTATCTACCGGTATAGCAATCATGGTCAGTTGTTGCATTTAAGTAAGGCCTTATTTTTGTTGTGAATTGCTGCCAGTCGATGTTAAATGTAAAATAACATTTGGCTATAGTGCCATTACATCTTGTAGTTGAATATTAAATAACCAATAAAGACTGTATCTTACTTTATATGGTATGTTCGTTTGTTTCCCAGTTCTTCAAAAACACACAAACTTTAATGAGAATCAAATCAATATACCAACCTGAAACATGGTTCAGGAAACTATACGTCGAGCAATTAGACATAGATTAATGCCGACTCATCAGAATTTGATAACTTTAACTACATTAACAACCAATTAAGAATATGTTTTGGAAAAATGATCAATAATATCAAGATATATTATCTCTTGCTTGAGAAATCCAAGAGAAATTGCTAAATAAGAGAAATGAATTTGAATATGATGTTGATTCATAAGGTTTTGAGTTTATATGTAATAATATAAAAGTAGCATCAAATCAAAAGCAGTATCTTGAGACGTACAAATAATCCAAGTACCAACAACAAATATCTTAATATGAAAAAAATACAAATATCAAATACATTAAATTAAACATAGTAATATTTAGAAATAGCTTGGCGAAAGAGAAAATAGGGGTTCAATAAACAGAAATTCAGGAGGGGCATTTCGGTCATTTCATAGATAACGCAAAAGCCCACAAAAGGCAAATATTTAAGTGATTTTGGAAAAGTATTGTTGATGTTGGTTTCCAATAGTTATAACACTCTTCATAATAACCAAACGAGCTTTTGGCTACCCCCAACAGTCAGACCAAACAGTGTTGAAATCAACATAAAAAATTTACACATATGTTGTCATAAGAATAATAAATCCAAATGAGAGGTACCGGGCAAATGGAGGATCCACAAATATTTGAAATTACAAGGGATCGCCATATGAAAAAGTGTTTTTTAGTGATGGAATGTCATGTTTTTAAGAGCATAATTTCTGCCGTTAACAGAAAAAATTCCCATCATCAATTCTTAAGAATCTTCAACAATGGTATTTTTTTTCTCATCGTCAACAATGAGCGTAAATGCAACGCAGGAAATTCCGCAATTTGCATAAGAAACACTGGCCATGGCAATTTTATCTACCTAAGTGCCTAGTACAAGCCCAAGCCAGAACAAAAATTCATAACATTAAGACAATGAAAACCAGGGGCGGATCTACAGCTTGATTAATGGTTTCAGTTGACCCTACTGAAAAAATAGAGACAAATATATTAACAACAGAACTGAAAATTTTCATTGACCTCATTGAGGTTTATTTTTAATTGACCTATCTGACCCACCTATCTCTCTCATATTAATTGATTTTTCACCACTTTGTACCAAAAGTAATAACATAATTGTATTATATTTACTCTTTTAAACAAATAATGAAACTACAAAAGTGATGATTTTCCATGATAATTTTTCATAAAATCACCGTGTATTGACCCTACTGAGGAAAAAAATTCCTGGATATGCGCCTATCAACAACAATCTACTGCTAGAAATCCTTTTCCACACAAGAGAGTATCTGAAGATAACACTGTAAGATGATATACATACACTAAAGGATACATTGTGAATTATTCAGAAAACAGGTTCACAGCTTAACATGTTCAAATTGCAGCATATGAAAATACTGACAGAATGAATCAAAGTGCAATCTTGGAAATAATGCAATGGGGAAATTGGAAATTTAAAAGCAATTTAATGGTTTAAGTCATTAGCTCAACCCATTTTATTGAGGCCATCAGAACATTAACAAAGGCTTCCACTGCCTTCATATTTCCCTTTCTTGTTTGTTGTCCCCTCTCTTTCTTCAGTAACCTTACTCTTATATTTAGCCTAAATTCGGAGGCAACACAAATAGAATGTGTCTATAGAGATAGTCTGCTATTAATAAATGAACACTTTGATAATTGCCATTAATACATGCAAAAATCAGCCAAATGATGCAAAGCAGCATTCTCCATTGACAACTGCATTTTTGTTTGATAACACATGAGTTAACCAATAGACCAGATAGGGTAGAAATGTTGTCATGAGCTCAAGAGGCAGAAACAGCCTCTTGTTAATGCAAGGTATAACAGCATATAATAGACACAAAGTGATCCAATCCTTCCCTAAACTCCGTTCATAGTGGGAGCGTTATACACTTGGCTTCCCCTTACAATTTAAACTATAGTATGGTTATTGACAAGAAGACATTTAACAAAGGCAGCCATGATATTTAACAATCTAGATTAAAATGTTGGAATTGCCTCACAACATGTCGCATCTTTAGTTATTTATTGGAAGGATGTAGGGTTATAATCCCACACAATTTAGTTATATTTAATTAAATATATATTATATTAGTAAGCCCAATCTTAAATAAAAAGATGACATTTGTATACTTAAAAATATGTCCTCTCCATGCCTATAAAAAGGTAGAGACATCTTTATTTTAATTCATAAAAGAGGTTGAGTAAAGACATCTTTATTTAGGCCAGATACTAGAGAAAGAAAACACACCCTACTTTCTCATTAAAGATAGAGAGAGAACAACGAATATGAAAGACATCGGTTCTAAGTTCTTCAAATAAAAGAAGACTAGCGTGGATTTAGATAAGCCATCTATGTATTATTCTAAATTATATTTTGTGAAGCAATGAGGCAATTAAACAATCCTAATGAAGAATTTTAATCTCCTAGAGTTTTTTTACATGCAAAGCATTAATTCTATAGGCAATTTGACACTCAAGGCTACAATTCAAGAGTGATCATGAAATCAAAGCATGTAGTAAGCAATCACAAGTCACCACATTAGATCAACCCAATGATTATTTATCTTCTAAGATCGTAAACGGTTAAGGGAAGCTATGTGCATTAGAAATCTCACCAGGGTCACGTAGCTCATCAGGGTCTGCTAAAGAGTGTCCTCTAAACCTGTAAGTTTCACATTCCACCAAAGTTGGCCCTTCGCCTCTCCGAGCCCTTGTGATTGCCTCCATGGCCACATTTCTCACCTTCAAGACATCCATCCCATCAACGTGAACCCCAGGCATCCCAAATGCTGGACCTTTCTTCCAAATCTCGGGAACAGAAGTCGCCCTCAAATGCGACATCCCAATTGCCCACAAATTATTTTCCACCACAAAAATGATGGGCAACTTCCATAAAACAGCCATGTTCAAGCACTCGAAGAACTGCCCGTTATTACAAGTCCCATCTCCAAAGAATGCCACAGTGACATCATCACAATTCTCATTCAGCAGCTCTCTCTTATATTTCATTGAAAATGCAGCACCAGTTGCAATTGGAATTCCTTCACCAATGAATGCAAACCCACCAAGAACGTTATGCTCTTTAGAGAACATATGCATAGAGCCTCCTTGGCCGCGACAACAGCCAGTTGTTTTACCAAATAGCTCGCTCATTACAGCACGCGCTGGCACTCCTTTGCTAAGTGCGTGGACATGATCGCGGTAAGTGCTAACTACACAGTCATCCTTTCTCAAAAGCTTGATAAACCCAGATGAGACAGCTTCTTGCCCGTTGTACAAGTGAACAAATCCAAACATCTTGCCTCTATAATACATCTGGGCACACATATCCTCAAATGATCGTCCCAAAACCAGGTCCTCATAGAGCTCAAGTCCTTCCTGTTTTGTAATCAACTACACAAAACCACGAGCAGAGGTATTTAGAGAACAAAAAATCTATTAAGCAAATCAAAGATCAGGGCATAATTTTAGCAATTTACAACAAAAACCAGCAAAGAGTAACAAAAAACAAATAATTTTATAAAGAAAATACAAACAGGCACAAGAGAATATGATAAATTAGAATTATTTAAACGCGTCCAAATTACCAGATTTGAAGAAGAATAAGCAGATTTGGTCTTTTTCTCCTTGACAAGATCGGAAACGCCAACGACGGCGGCAGCGGCAGATCGATTGTGCTGAGACCACGAATTGGGTCGATCATGGGAGCGGAGATTGTGGGTAGAACCAGCGAAAGGCGTTGTATTGGGGGATTTGAGAGGATCACTGAAGAGCCTTTCTTTAGATCTGGTAGGGGCTGCAAAATTGAGGGGTTGAATCATATTTGCAGCAGCGAAAGCAGGAGACATTTTGTTGATAGTAACGAAGAAACAAGCAATTTAGCTTTTTCGGTTTTCTTCTGTACAACTCTAGCACAGAAATCTCGGTTCCCTTTCCTCGGCGAAGTGACGGGAACGAAAGGGTGTTTCTTTTTGCCGCGAAAATGGGAAGTGAATTGAAGAAGGAAAAAGGGCATCATTAGAAAGACGAAGGGCGGGCGGAGAAAACGAGAGAGAGAAAGGGAGAGGGAGCAAATAGAGAAGCAATGAAACGTGAAAATTTGCTGGCAAGTGATTAGGGTAGATATTTTTTGGTCATAAAAAAAATAATTAATTATATGTTAAGTTAAATACAATGGTTAAAATACATTTCAAAAAAAAAATCGTATAAAAAAGTTTCCAGGAGCTGGACAACTGAATGGGTATAAGGTATGAATTTTAAATTTATTTTTTAATAATAATTAATTAAATAAAATTATTGAGGTCAATTAAAATTTTAAGTTAAATTAATTTTTAAATCAGAATAAGCTAAATTAAGTAACGTCTGGCTTGCACCTAATCCACTCATATGTATATTCTAGATAATAAAGACACATTTAAGAGATACCTCTAGGGTGTTTGTGCGTATTGTGGGCTTCAGCATTGGATTGGCCCAAGCCGTCGGCCCAAGCCGTCGGCCCAAGCCACTGAGCCGCAGCCGAGTCGAGCCGAACGGCGCTTGAAGCCGGATCTGAGCCGGTGTTGCAGCAGAGCATTCTGCGTTCGTTTCATCTTCTCCTCTGGTTTTGTAACGATTTGGCTTTAATCTCGAGTTAATTCTTTGAAGAATAGCCCATTAAGTGGTGATAACTCTCCCATTAAGTTAATTCATCAATTTCGACCCGGTTCGAGCTCCAAACGCTCGGTTGAGGCGAGGTGATGGTTTCGGGCCATAAATTGAGACTTTTCGGCTATTCCCGGTGATCCAACTCAAGAATACACCATCTAAACGAGTAAAAGTGGCCCGGAAGACGAACGCCGTCCGAATCTTCAATCCGAAAAGAAGAGCATCAATGGTAGGAGGTATTTTCTAACCGATTTGAAATTCCGCATTTGTGGTTGTTTTACCCACATCAAGATCTAACATTTGGTATCAGAGAAAGGTTCCACCTCTGCCTTCATTGTTCTGTATATTTTCCGGTTTATTTTCCGAATTCGAAAAACTAAAGTCTTCGTTTTTTTTAAGATTCGGATCAAACGAGCACTAGACATCGATGGGAAATTAAATTTCTGAAATTTTCATATATTTTTCAACTTTTATGGTGTTCGTATGGTGCTGTTTGAATCGGGTCTTAAATTCGGGTCGGGTCGTTCGTTGTCGGGTTCGGGCGAAACCGACGAAGGAAGACGACGACTTGAACGGCGTCGTTTTAAGCTTCGGCAATTTAAAACATCGTCGTTTCTTTCTTCTGTTTTACGGTTCTGAACGACGTCGTTTCGTTCAATTTATTCGGTAATCAGAACGACGTCGTTTGCTACAGTTTAATAAAAAAAAAAAAAAGGAAAATCAAAATCTGCTGCCGACGGGTTTCGAACCCGGGACGCAAAGGTTGTAACGGCTTTTGCCGTTTGCGCTGCTTAGCGCCATGCAACCATTTCCGCGTTTTAATTGTATTTGTACTTGGTTACAGTGTATATATATATTATATATACGTATATATTTGTTTATATATATATATAATTATAATATTATATATAAAGTATAAAATATAATATCCGGAATATAATTATATATATGTATAAATAATGTCTTGTGATTAAAATAATTTAATTAATTGGGGATTAGCCACAGCACTTTAATTAATAAAATTATTTATTTATTATCACGTGAGGTATAAAAAGACATAAATTGTGATATTTATTTTGATATAATAAAATTTATCCCACAGGAAATTTTATTATATTAAATTAATTAATCAGGATAAAATATCAAATTATTTTTCTTAATTTACCCACAGGGATTAAGAATGGAATATAATTTGATAGTTTTATCATAAAATTCGACATGAATCTACTTGGAATTAAAAATTTAGCCCATGGTAATTTTTTGTCTATTGATTCATGATGTATGTTTTACATTGGTAAAAACATAATTTTAAAATTTGTTAGCCTTAATTTTGGATGTTAAGTATGTATTTATTTTTATGCATTTATTCAATCAGTAAATCTTTCCGATATACGTTGTGAGATTCCCGAACTTAAAGGTGATAACTACAAAGTGTGGAAGGAGAGAATTCTTCTTCACTTAGGGTGGCTTGATATTGATTATCTTTATCAGAAAAGACGAACCACCGCCTCTTACATTAACCAAAGACTCGGATGAGGTAACACTTTATGAACTTTAACGGGGAACGATCTAATCGCCTCAGTTTAATGTTCATAAAGACTAAAATTCTATTGGTATTCGTGGTTCGATCGATCAAGATAACAAAGTCAAGAAGATTTTGAAAGGCAATTGATGAACAATTTGTGACTTCAGATAAGGTGACTTGCGAGCACCCTAATAATGAAGTTTTCATCTATTAGGCTCACTAAGTGTTAAGGGTGTGCGTGAGCACATAATGCAAATGAGGGATGTTGCATTTCAATTAAAAATCTAGAGGTGGAAATGTCTGAACCTTTCATTGTGCATTATATTTTGAATTCGCTTCCACCGCAATATGGACCTTTTAAAATCTCTTATAACACACATAAAGATAAGTGGTCTATAAACGAACTCATGACCATGTGTGTACAAGAGGAAGGAAGGCTCGTGATGATGGAGCAAAGTGAAAGCGTTTTCATGCAAAAGGAAGGAAGGTTCAAGACGCAGGCCAAATCAAAGGGGAAAGGTAAAATACCTTCCCAATCTGATATCAAGAAGGAGTCCAAGTGCTTCTTCTGTAAAAAGAAGGGACACGTGAAGAAGGACTGTTTCAAGTATCAAAATTGGCTTGAAAAGAAAGGTAATCCATTCTCTTTTTGTATGTTATGAATCTAATATGGTTAATGTTGCACATAACACATGGTGGATTGATTCTGTTCTACAATTCACATTTCTAATTCCTTACGGGGCTTGCAAAACCTAAGGAAACCGGTGGCGATGAACAATGCATCTTCTCCTAAACAAGATGCGTTCACATGTGGAGGCCATTGGAACATGCAATTTAATTTTGAGTAGTGGTTTTGTTTTGTTTCTTGAAAAGACCTTTTATATTCCAAATTTCTCTAGAAATTTGATTTTGATTCGAGACTTGTGCCTTTTGGATATTCCTTTACATTTTCGGACTCATTATTTAGTTTATCTTATAAGTCGATATTGTTGGGAATGAATACATTAATCGATGGTCTTTCTTGTTTAAATTTGCAAAACAATACCAATTTCAATACGTGCGTATGTTAATAATGGAATTAAAAGATGTGTTATGAATGAATGTTCCTCTATGTTATGGCATAGGAGATTGGGACATATCTCCATTGAAAGAATTAAAAGATTGGTAAAAGATGGAGTACTTAGTACTTTAGATTTTACTGATTTTGAGACTTGTGTGGACTGCATTAAAGGAAAGCAGACCAACAAGACTAAGAAAAATGCCAAGAGGAGTTCGGACATATTAGAGATCATACATACTGATATTTGTAGTCCTGATATAGACTCAAATGGTCCCAAATATTTCATTACTTTTATTGATGATTTCTCACGATATATGTATCTCTATATGCTTCATAATAAATATGAAGCATTAGATGCTTTTAAATTGTTTAAAGCAGAAGTAGAGAAACAATCTGGAAAAAATATCAAAATTGTGAGATCAGATAGAGGTGGGGAATATTATGGTAGATATACTGAAAATGGACAAATGTCTGGTCCATTTGCAAAGTTTCTTCAAGAACATGGGATCGTTGCCCAATACACTATGCCTGGTTCTCCGGACCAAAATGGTGTAGCAGAAAGAAGAAACCGAACATTATTGGACATGGTGAGGAGTATGTTAAGTAACTCCGAACTTCCAAAATCTTTGTGGAGTGAAGCTCTTAAAACGGCTGTGTACATATTAAACCGGGTCCCAACAAAAGCTGTTCCAAAAACTCCTTTTGAGTTATGGAAAGGTTGGAAACCGAGTTTGCAACATGTGCGCGTATGGGGATGCCCATCCGAAGTAAGAGTCTATAACCCACATGAAAAGAAAGTGGACCCAAGGACCATAAGTGGGCATTTTATTGGATATCTCGAACGGTCTAAGGGTGCTGATTTTCTCGTCCATCACATACCACTAGGATTGTGGAATCAAGAAATGCAAAATTTCTCGAGAATGACTTAATGAGTGGGAGAAAACGATCAAGAATTGATCATTTGGATTCTCAACCCTCCACTTCATATGATAGGTTGATTGATGAACACAACACTCCTCAAGATCAATCTAGTGTTGAACAACCAATCATAGTCATTCCACAAAATACCGATTCTATTCTAGTAGACCATGAAATTCAAGATTTATACGAAATAGTTGTCTACAACATACTCTCGTTAAGGATGATGATACAACATTAAGAAGGTCTTCTAGAATGAGAAAGTCAGCAATCCCTAGTGATTATGTTGTATATCTTGAAGAGTCTGACTACAATGTGGGAGCTGAAAATGATCCTGAAACGTTTTCACAAGCCATGAGTTGTAATAAATCACAATTATGGTACAATGCTATGGAGGAAGAGATGAGTTCCATGAGTAGCAATAGAGTCTGGGATCTTGTTGAATTGCCTAAAGGGGCGAAAGCCATAGGGTGTAAATGGGTTTTTAAAACAAAGAAAGACTCATTAGGCAATATCGAAAGATATAAGGCAAGACTCGTTGCTAAAGGTTATACTCAAAAAGAAGGAATTGATTACAAGGAGACCTTTTCTCCTGTATCTAAAAAGGACTCTCTTCGCATAATTTTAGCATTGGTTGCACATTTTGATATGGAATTGCAACAAATGGATGTGAAAACAGCATTTTTAAATGGTGATCTAGAGGAAGAGGTTTACATGAAACAACCAGAAGGATTCTCCTCTAGTGATGGTGAGCAATTGGTATGCAAATTGAAGAAGTCTATATATGGATTGAAACAAGCATCCCGACAATGGTATTTGAAATTTGATGAAATTATCTCTTCATTCGGTTTTGAAGAGAATATTTTAGATCAATGTATATACCAGAAGGTTAGTGGGAGTAAGACTTGTTTCCTTGTCTTATATGTGGATGATATTTTACTTGCATCCAATGATAAAGGGTTGTTGTATGAGGTGAAACAATTTCTCTCTAAAAATTTTGAAATGAAAGATATGGGTGATGCATCTTATGTCATTGGCATAAAGATACATCGAGATAGACCGCGTTATGTTTTGGGTTTATCTCAAGAGACCTATATCAATAAGGTTTTAGAGAGATTTCGGATGAAAGATTGTTCACCGAGTGTAGCACCAATTGTGAAGGGTGATAAGCTCAATTTGAGCCAATGCCCGAAAAATGATTTGGAACGGGAACAAATCAAGAACATTCCATATGCTTCCGTTGTTGGAAGTTTGATGTATGCTCAGGTATGCACAAGACCTGACATAGCATTTGCGGTTGGAATGTTGGGAAGATTTCAGAGTAATCCAGGAATCGAACACTGGAAAAGCTGCCAAGAAAGTCATGAGGTATCTTCAAGGTACCAAAGACTTCATGCTTACATATAGACGGACCAACAACTGAAGTTTTAGGGTACTCCGATTCAGACTTATTTGGTTGTGTTGATTCACGTAAATCAACATCCGGTTACATATTTTGTTCACGGTGAGAGTGTATCTCCGGAGGAGTGCAAAGCAAACTTTGATTGCAACTTTCACTATGGAGGCCGAGTTCGTTGCTTTTTTCGAGGCTACAAAGCATGGTGTATGGATGAGGAATTTCATGTCTAAGCTAAGAGTGGTTGATTCCATCTCAAGGTAGTTGAAGATATTTTGCGATAATTCAATTTCTTTATTTCCCGGCTAAAAATAACAAAAGTAGCAATCAAGTAAACACATCGACATTCGGTTTTTAGCCATAAAGGAGCGCATTAAAGGAAAGGAAATTGCTATTGAGCATATAAGACCGAATTAATGATCACGATCCTTGACTAAAGGCATGCCACCATTAAGGTTCAAGGATCTTGTATCCGAAATGGGATTGAGTTCCATTTTGTAATTTTCATTGTATGGACAATGATGTTGTAAATTCTAATTTATTGTTATGATATTTTTCAAAATTGTGTACACATTAATTAATTTGAGAAAATCATTAAGTTTGGACAAAGAATAAACATAGGGTTTATTCATAAAGTAAAGTTAAGGATGACTTGAGAAATTAATATATTGTAATACATGGAAGATATTACTCATTATTAGAGGACTTATCACCATGATTCATATATTTATTTCTTAAAGTTTAAAAAATTGATGATTTTTAGTTATCACATCAAGTTAAATATGGACCAAGTGGGAGAATGTGGGCTTCAGCATTGGATTGGCCCAAGCCGTCGGCCCAAGCCGTCGGCCCAAGCCACTGAGCCGCAGCCGAGTCGAGCCGAACGGCGCTTGAAGCCGGATTCGAGCGGTGTTGCGCAGAGCATTCTCGCGTTCGTTTCATCTTCTCCTCTGGTTTTGTAACGATTTGGCTTTAATCTCAGTTAATTGCTGAAGCAAATGTGGTCCATTAAGTGGTGATAACTCTCCCATTAAGTTAATTCATCAATTTCGACCGGTTCGAGCTCCAAACGCTCGGTTGAGGCGGGTGATGGTTTCGCCTATAAATTGAGACTTTCGGCTTTGTCCCTGGCATCCAACTCAAGCAATACACCATCTAAACGAGTAAAGGAGTGTCCAGAAGCACGAACGCCGTCCGAATCTTCAATCCGAAAACAGAGCATCAATGGCCGGAGGTATTTTCTAACCGATTTGAAATTCCGCATTTGTGGTTGTTTTACCCACATCAAGATCTAACACGTATTTGAGACAAACTAATCGCACTCGATCGATACAAGTGTATATTTGGGATAAAATATTAACATTTGATATGCAAATGAGAGACACTCGTACGCTATATGAATTTAGCATTGGTGTGTAATATGCGTCTAATAAGCACACATGTCCCAATTTTTTATATAAGGTCTTATTTTTTTATTTTTAGTCATTTTTATACTGTTCTTGAGAAAAGAGAGAAATATATGGGAGAAGATGAAAGAGAACGAATGAGAAATTAAAGATATCTTATTAAAAATTAAATTAAGGCAAGTGTATTCACATAATTTTTTCTTTATTGCTATTTTTTGTTAATATTATTTAGTATTTATTATTTTAAATATTATTTTTTTATATAAAATGTTATTACCTTATATACATATGTTCTCATTCCCATTTCATAAAAAATTTATTAAAAAAAAAAATGTCTTTAATCCATGTATAATATGTTTAAGTGTTAAAATCCTATAATAATCTTGCATATTTTCTATTGTTAATAACGTATTTTTACTTGTTTTGAATCACTAAATAACGGTGAATGTATATTTTTATATTTGACAAAATTTTATAAATTATATTACATTCATGAATTCTTAAATTTGAATATTCTATATGTTTAAAGTTAAAATAAATTGATAAAATTATATTAATTATTTGGCTTCCTGCAATAATAGCTCTTGCATGTTTATAAATCAAATAATGTTATTCTTAGGTACTCTTAAATATACAAGTCAAAGTCCTTGCATGTTTTTTGTTTTATAGCATAACATACATTTGACGAGAAGATTAAAAAAATTTTACATGAATTTAATAATAAATATTTTTTTTTGATACAAAAAAATTTAAAAATATATTCGTATTTAAATAAAATTTTTAATTTAATTATGTACGGACAATTATGTAAAATTAACAGAATATATTAGAATATATTCTAATATATTATTGGTAAATTGAATGTTATACCTATAATTTGTGAATCAAAAAAGTGGTGTTCGATCTCATCAATAGGGTTATATGTAGACCGTTCACCTATAAGTTTTGAATAATAACACGTGGCCTTTGATTATATAAAAATAATTATAATTTGAGTTTTAATATTCACCATTTATTTGTGAGATTATCACCGAGCATTGATATCTTATATTTTTACATAATTTGAGTACATTTTAAATAATTTTACAATTTGTTAAAACCGATCATCAGTTTTGGATTATATACAATAAATTACAAAATAGAGGCACCGCTCGAACGCCTCTAAAGAGAAAATAGAGGTTTCCAAGGATGCCAGAGATTTGGTAGTGGCCAACCTTAACGGTTTCAATAAAAATAAGAAGAATACTTAGTTGAAACCCGAGAATTTGGAGAAAGCCAAGTGGGGTCCCAGGCCGTCCAACTGGCCAGGGTCCTTTGAACAGCCAGGGTCCTCGGAGCAAGCGGGACCTTCTGCTCTATAATTTGTTTTATTGTACACACATTTTTTTTGCATATATATACACTGTTGTATATTTATTATTTGTATAAATAAAATTCAAATCGTTTAAGAGTAAACGTCCTATTTATCTTCTTGGACTTTCCAAGCACTTGGTTCCCTCATGACATGCTGTTAAAGAATTTAGTCTTATAGTAGTTTAATGTCCGAACCTTTTGATCATTTTATGTTGAAGATGTTACCTAAGAGTCGTCGTATGCTTTAGCCCCATAAGTTTTTAGTTTAACATTTAGAGTTGTTTGGTTTTATGCCAAATTTTAAGTCCGACCTCCTAGGCCGCTTGTCCTTGGGCGAGTTTTAATACGACCTTTTAGGCAGCTCGATACTTTATCAAGTTTTTGTCTGACCTCTTGGGCCACACGAGTACAGCCGAGTTTTTACCCGGCCTCTTACGCCGCACAGGTACAACCGAGTTTTTAAAACGATCTCTTGGGCTGCTCGGACATGTCCGAAATTTAAGGCAAGTGAAAGTTGTGACGACCCGAGCTCAGATCCTCGAACTCAACCTGGATCGTCACGGTGAAAATCTAGAATCATCCGATATCATCAATTATACGTCATCAATGAACTCAACATCATTAAAAATATCATTAATGAACCTCATAAATGTACCATTAATTAAATATCCATAACAGTAATAATAAATAACTTCAATAATATCGATATCCCAAAATATCAAACTTCATATATGAGATATCTGATAAATATCTAAAGATTAATGAATAATAAAAAGTCTCAGATCTTTATCATGGGAGCCTCGAACTCTGATATCACCTCTATCTGGTGGCTACCCAAAAGTCACGTGATCTCTTTTATCCTGATATCAACCTGTCTAATTTGGAGCCAAAAATAAACACAATGGTGAGCCAAAACCCAGCAAGTGATAATTATAAAAAACGATATATAACGATAATAATATCGGATATCAAATTATAAATGTCTCAACATTACGATAACAATCTACTATATCGGAGACGAATTTCAATACGTCATAAATACGATTCTAAGCAAGATAGGTCACACATGACCCATATATCCCAAAAACAATAAGAGTCCCAGTAAATAACGGTAATCCGCTGGAATCTGATATCACGAATGAGTGGGGATTTACTGGTTTGAATGTTAGCGTGAACGACTTGAACATCAAACAACAATAACAATATGAATTCCCACTGAATCCGAATAGCGTAAAATCTTACACATGGATTCTAGTGAATATAATCTATGGATTCCACCGAATCCCAAACAATTGAGGTGTCGACAATGATGAAACATCACAATGAATCTCCTTGGACCTTATACTGCCACCGTGAACCAAAGACCGCATATTTACGCCCCCAGCGGCTGGGTAAGTACAATAAGGTTATTCATAGTATCCAACTACCCCTACAGTCCTGCCAGAGGCTGTACCCGTAGCATGTCGATACCATCCGTGATACCCCTCGCCAAATAATATCCATGATATCATCTCCTACGATGGTCACATTGCTATAAGTATCCATCCACAATAAACAATATGCCTCATTACCACAATGATATGAAAATCAGTATCGGATAAGCGTATACCACATTAAAGTACCGTAACCTCTCATTCGACCAGATACCTTAATATTTTTATACACTCTCCTCAACCTTAACTGTAGGAAGCCAACAATTCAAATACTCACACAACCGAGTATAATGCAAAGAAAACTTTGCAATATCAATAACAGAACGTCGTTTGGTGCTGACACAGACCGTACTTACTCCATCAAATCTATCACAAAGGAACTCAACACGGAACAAACAAAGAATGAATAGAGACCGAAATATGATTTATATGCTTAACTCAACCACTTAACTGTTCTTCCATTCTGTTCCAGTGCGATATCTACAACTAAGGCCAACATATAAATTAACTAATTCCAACATAATATTTTATTATCATTATTATAATCAATTGACATTTGCTAATAACTTCACATTCACGGTCACGTAATAGAGCCCTTGTGCATGCAACCAATTTCTGCACATTATATATCCATTTTACTAACCCATTCTCAACATGCATCATTACTCAATTATAGACAAATATATATTTGTTTATATACATACATACATACATATATATATATATACCCATACAATACCAATATACACCCACGTATATATATATTTATATAAGTTTATATTCATACACATTACCATTACATATATATATATATATATATATATATATATATATATATATATACATAGCCTCTCATATTAAACACATGTATATACATAATTATATATAGACATATTACACACATACTCACTTCCACATGCAACACACACCCACTGCCCACACCATTACACACACACGACAGCTCACACAGTAGCTTTGCTGCTTCTGCACACCCTCACGCCCACTGCATACCCACAGCAGCACTTGCTGTTTCACACACCCACATAGTAGCCCTGCTGCTACACACACACACACAACTCACACACGAAGCACACAGCATACACCCAACACCGCCAATTCCTTCAATTTACACCAACGCACACAGCACCCACACGGCACACACGGCTACTTCAGCCGATCACACCCACGCTATCACACACACGTTGTCACCCACCCACGACTGAACACCAGCCGTTCGCGCCCACTCATACCCGAATACACACAACAATCAACCCCAAATTGTACAAATCCTTCACTCACCAATTCTCGGCCAGGATAGAGCACGAAGCTCTGTTTTCCCACCCAACTTTAGCTGGTCACAAAAACATAGCAAACAACTCTGCTTTCTCATCAATTTCCCAAAGAACACACACGACCCGATTTTCATCATTAATGGTGAAATTAGAGAGGGAGAAACAGATTCGAACAAAAGAGATCGAATCACAGAGCACCACAACAGCCGAGGAAAATATAGAATAAGGAAGAGAAATTATGAGGATGCACTTAAAGTTTCAAGGAGAAAGATAGTGGATGAGATTCACTTGCAAATTGAGTAGAAATGACAATAGAGGGGTTCACTTGCCTGGAGCGACTGCTAGGGTTTGCGATGGTGGCCTCGGCTTTGGCTTACCAGCAACGTCAACGGCGGCCTGGGTAAATAGCAGCGACGGTTTCGACTGAAGCGATCGGTTCAGATTGGTGATGGTGGCTTTGACTCCGATCGATGACGGCAACGGCAGCAAGACCACCGAAACGAAACGCCAGAAGCCCCAATTGTAGAGTTTCTCTCTGCTCTCACTCCCTGCTCAACCTCCCCACTTCCCTAACCCTAATACCGCCTTAAATACTGAAGATGCGAGTTAGGGTTTTGCCAAAATTTTCATTTGGATGCGATTTTCTCCTTCTTTGCCACTGCCGAAGCGCCGCTCTTCTCTCCCTCTCTTTCCCTTCCTCTCCTCCTTCCTTCATTGCTTTTCTTTCCTTTCTTTTTCTTTCCCTTTTTCTTTTCTTTCTTTCTTTTTCCTTTCCTTTCTTTCCCCCCTTCTTTCCTTTACTCTCTCTTTCTTTTTCCTTTCCTTTCTTTCCCCCATTCTTTCCTTTACTCTCGGCTAATTATTATTATTATTATTATTATTATTATTATTATTATTATTATTATTATATATCTTATTATTATTTATTCTTTTTATTTATTATTTTTTATTTATAGGCCGAGGGCAGGTCTACTACCAGAAAAAAAGAGTCTTTGACAACATCCTTGGATGGGTCCCTAGCGTGACTTCAAGTTGGATGAAATCCTACATTGGCACTGGCTCGTTGTCCAGCCCATAGAGGGATCCTTCAGTTGCGGTCATCTAGCTTCTTTTGAGCCATAACTTTAAAAAAGTATTAAGATAGAGAATGTTGTGCGAGCTTCCGTTATTAATAGATACTCGTTTCATCTAGTAGTCTAGGCTACCGTCAGAAATGAGTGCTGTTAAAACCAAGGGGTCAAAATGGTAGGTGTTACATGGGACATATCCTCGTTATACAAACCAATAACATCATCCCTAGATTCTTCCATATGTTTCTTATTCTTTGCTGCCGGATCGTCCCAAGTGCTTCCTCTGGTCGGTCAGGTGGAAATCATGTTAACCATCCCCGCAGTCACTTTTCCTCTCAGCTGGTTAGCCTCCCCTGCTTTTGTTATTCCGAAAGATTGTTCGGATCTTTTTAGGAAGCGGTTGAGGTGACCTCTCTTAATCAACTCCTCTATCTCATTCTACAACAGCTTGGAGTTTTCGGTACCATGACCTCCACAACAGTGGTATTGACAGTATTTACACTGTCTACCACCTTCTGGGTTTTTCAACGTCTTAGGCCATTTTAAAAAATTTTCTTCTCGAATCTACATAAGGATATTGGTATGTGAGCAATTTAAGGAAGTAAGGTTAATGGGCCTGTACTCCCTGTGGACGTTCTGCTGCTTCCTGGGCGTCGGAAGTCTTATTAGCCTTCGTGCCTCCTTTTTCCTTTCGTTGTCCTCAGAGAGAGGCTCTCCACCTGGACGGGCCTCTTCGCATCGTTCGCTTCTGCAGTCGCAATGTAAGCTCTCGCTATGCACTCGACCTCCCTGAACATCTGCGGGCCCTTATGTACAATATTCTTGAAGAAACTACCGCCCTCCAGTGCGGATAGGAAAGCAGTCAGCTTGACCTCGACAGTCAGCTTCGGGAATTGGCTGGCCTCGAAAATGAAGCGGAACAGAAAACTCTTCAAACTCTCCCTAACACATTACTTACGCGAATAAGGTGCCATGGTTACTTTTTGATCTTCTCGTTAAAAGCGAATTAAGAGAGGAAGGTTTCTATCAACTCGTTGAATGAGCGGATAGAGTCTGCAGACATCCCTAGAACTAGATCCTCGCGTCTCCCTTGAGCATCACAGGGAAGCATTGGCACATCATTATTTCATCTAAGCCTTGAAGGCTCAGATGCTCGCAGAAGTGTGACGATCCGAGTTCGAATCCTTCGAACCCGGCCTGGACCGTCATGGTGAAAGTCTCAAATCATCCGAAATTATCAATTATACATCATTAATGAACTAAACATCATTAAGAATATCATCAATGATCCTCATAAATGCATCATCAATTAAATATCCATAATAGTAATAATAATAACTTCAATAAATGACATTGATGTCCCAAAATATCAATTCTCATAAAGAAAATCTAACAAAAGTCAACAATAACCTGAATCAAAATCTTAAATCTCCATCCGGAGAGCCTCAAACTTTGATATCACCTCTATCTAGTGGCTACCCAAAGTCACGTGATCTCTTTGATCCTGATATCAATCTGTCTAATATGTAGCCAACAACACACAAGGTTAAGCCGAATGCCCAGTAAGTAAAAATGAACAATAATAGAGGAATACAATAAAGTATCTTTGACGATAAAATAATGAATAAAATCAATCATAGCAAGTAATATATCCACCACTGTCCAAGACTCAATAACATGTCGTGTCCACGACCGAAGGCCATGTGAACGGCTAAGACCAAGGAAGCAACATGGATTCCGTCGAATCCGTTCATCAGTTCAGTACGAAGTCACAACTGTATGAATGACAGCAGTCTCCATGGACATTATTCTACCCTAGTGAACTAAAGGCCGCATATTTACGCTCCCGACGGTTGGGTGAGTACCACGAGGTTACCTGGTATACATTGTATCCCCACTACCCCTACAATTCTCCCATAGGTTATACCCGTAGCATACTCATACCATCTCTGATACCTATCATCAATGATATCCCAGATATCATCCTCTACGATGGTCACTAGGTTATAAGTATCCCTCTCGACTAATTATACGAGATAATAAGAATCTGATTATCAGCTCAATTTGAGGTCACCACTGTACGAGATAATAAGAATTTTCATGGACCTTATTCTACCATAGTGAACCAAAGGCCGCGTATTTACGTCCTCGACTGTTGGGTGAGTACCACGAGATTATCTGGTATCTATGGTATCCCCACTACCCCTATAGTCCTTCCAGAGGCTGTACCCGTAACATGTTCATACCATCTCCGATACCCCTTGCCAATGATTTCCCAGTTATCATTATCTACGATGGTCACTAGGTTATAAGTATCCCTCCGCAATATCAACGACATCAACTTCCAGAATAGAATCAGTATTAGAAAGGTATAAACTACTCTACGGTCCCATGAACTTTCATACGTCTGATTACTGTATAGTCTTCATACACTCTCCTTTACTTATCCATAGAGTGGCAATAGAATGTACACACACCAACGAAATTAACACAGAGAACAATTTATCGAAATTCATCGATGCGGTATAGGAATAGTCAGTTAACAGATTAACATTATTCTGAACTCACCAGACACTTATAAATATACCAACCCACATGTGTATAATTTCACATAAACATTTTCTACCATCCATATACATTAATATAATTATATACCATCTCATATATAATTATATATATATATATATTCATATATATATATATATCTATATCTATATATATATACACACACACACATACACACGCTTCACAAGGGCAGCCTCCCTCTTCCCGGCCGGCCACCAGATCGACGACGGCAACAGCGTTGCCTCCAGTCCATCTCACAGTGACGACATCCGCACCACCTCCATCACCGAACTCTCACAGTGGCACACCGAGTCGGTGATTCTGTTCCCTCGGCCAGAAGCTAATTATCATGGGCAATGGGAAAAGTCCCAACTTTTCACCATTTACAAGTAAATCAATAAATTTCATAATATAATTCCATTAACTATTGCGTTCCAATTCAGCCTAAGCCCCTGAAATAGTTCTGTCTCCATTGTCCAAAGCCGATGCTCTGTTTTTCTTAAATTGGTCCACAGTGCCATCGATTTACCAATTCCACGGTGGGAAATGGGAGAATCAACATCAATGAAGGGAGGGGAAGGTTTACTTATAAATCATCGGGGTCTAACTGTTCTTGCCGTTGCCGGGTCACTGGACCCTACTAGAACCTGGAAACAAAGCACGGTGCTCTGTTTCCATGGCTGACTTACATCCCGCAATCAGAAGTATAACGAGTAAAATCTATACTTTAGGAATCCCTAAGACAAAATTCCCAACTCCCCATTTCATCATTGGGCCTAAGAGATCGGTCGATTACTCACAGAAATCGTGGCCTTGCGTTTGGTTGCCCAATCTGCAACCTTCAGCTTCCCCCGATTTCACTCCCAAATTCGAACACAAAATCAGGGATAAACATGAAGAAATAATTTATTTAACAATGTGAAAGTTTACTTGCAAAAATGGAAGATTACTTGCCTTAATTTTGTGATCAACAGCGGCGGCAGTCGGCTTCGTGCACGACTCTCCTCCTCCGTTCCTCTCCCTTCCTTAACCTTACTTCCGCCCTAAATAGTGAAGATGTGAACTAGGGTTTTACATGAACGCCGCACCCCTCTTTCCTTCTTCGTCGCTCGGCCCCGTTCCCTCTCTCTCCCTCTCCTTCCTTCTTCGTCGCCCGGCTGCGTTCCCTCTCTCTCCCTCTTCTTTCCTTCCTAGTTATTTCCTCTCCCCCTTCTTTTATCTTCTTTCTTTTTTTTTTTCCTTCTTTCTTTCCTTTTTCTTCTCCTCCCCTTTTTTCTCTCTCCTTTTCTTTCTCGTTTCTTTCCTTCTTCATTCATATTATTACTATTATTATTATCATTATTGTTATTATTATTATTAAATAAAATTAATTTCATATATTATCCTAAATTTAATTAAGTGGCCCCACGATTATTCCTAAACCCTGGATCCATATACTTTTATTTATTGAGCCCATGTAATAGTCTAACTTCCCAAATTTTCGGTCCAATTGTGATAATTATCGGGATTAATTTTATAAAAATATTCCTGACGTTACGGGAAGTGTTCCAAGTGGTCCATTAGATCCGTACTTCCATCGTACTCGTTGAGATTTAGCATTTTGAACTTCGGGGGAAGCGGTCTCGTCCTAATCTCCGTCATAAACGGAGATCTGCGAAGGTCAATAACTCCTCCCTCAGCATCGCTAAAAACTCGGCAAAATACCCTGTCGAGCTTCTCCTCCACCTGAGGCGTGGCTGTCATCTTATTTTCGTTGAGGTAAGTCCTCAACTCTAGAGGTTTTGTGCAACTTGCTGCCCCGGACGGCTCCTAATCCTCGGAGGGACCTCTTCGATAGGGGCCGTGTCCTGAACGGCGTGCTTTTGGCAGTCACGGACACAATAAGGGTTTCGTCTCTCTGGGCTTTCCTTCTATATCTGAGGGCCAAGTACCCTTAGAGACACGATGGGGCTCTACTAGTTGAGGTAATCTGCATCTAAGGGTCCTTGTGTTGAGCAGCTTGTTTACTAGGGTGTTTCTTCTCCTTTCCCCTCTTTTGGGACGTCGCGGTTTGGGAGGTATTAGATTGTGCCTCCTTCATCCGCGCGTCCATCTACGTACAAAGGCTTTGGACTGCATTAGATACGTCATCCATTCTAAGAGCCAGCATCAGAACATAAAGATCAGGATGATCCTCCGCCCTACCACAGGATGTGCAGGGCTGTTGTTGCCCGAGCACACTTCTCGAACAAGAGTGCTGGTTTATCCTCGAGTGTTCACCATTTTTGAGTTTCTTGGGAAATGTGTTGAGTTGACTTTTCGTTGTGAATTCCCACAGACGGCGCTAAATGTCGCGTCCTCGGATCCTTACTCTAATTAGGATTAGGATTCGACAGTAATACCAAAATACTGCTCATACGAAAAATAAAAAGAGAGAGTACAAGGACTGAAAGAGAGAGAGTACGAGGATGGGAGCGCCGAGAGTTTTTACGTAAAAAACCTTCTCTTAATGAGAAGGTAAAATCACGGGACTTTAATTCGAGAACTACTTTCACTATCTTGTACTTAGTTACAAAAAGATTACAAGATGCGCTCAAGTATGAGAGATCGAGGACTGAGTGTATGAATTAATATATAGTAGTTGGGCTAATTTATTTGGTAAACAATTAATATATTTATAGTAGTTGAGCTTCCCATAAGAACAGTCCATGTGGCACAAGCATGTGTAAGAAATTCTGCCACCAACTCTACAAGTCCCTTTTGCCGTGTCAGGAAGATTATGTGTACTCCCACCTTATGTGACGTTTCTTCTATAGGGCCGCGTGCTCTGCTGGCCATTATTCCTTTTGCAGTTTGACAAATCAACCACCAAATCCCTGATACGTCGATTTTGCAGGTGAGGCAGCGTCCGAAGCCCATCTTGAGTTCATGGACCTATGTGGACTCTGAGTCCACTGTGCCACGTGGATCAGTTTTGGTACCTAAACCTCTTGGGCCTCTTTAGGCCTATTGGGTTCCTGTTGTATCAGAGCCTAATTACTCAAAATTGGATCCTAAAATGGGCCTTAGATATTCAGTACCCATCACTACAAAATATCTAATCTACAATATTCCCCACCGATGACGGAGGCCATGCTCGATTCGGTCGAAAGCTTACATTTTATACATTTGTTTGACAGCTAAAGTATTATAAATCGCAATACAACACTGTTATTTAAATTCTGATGGTCTTTCTACAGTAATATTCAATCTACAGCAGTCCCCCACCAATAATATAGGGCATGCTTGATTGGGTCGAAAGCTAACCATTATATTTTATACATTTATTTGACAACTAGCCATACATGAGTTGAGGGGACCTCTCGGCCTAAGGACAAGATTGAAAACAATGAAGATAGATGTTTTTCTTTAATTTTTTTAATATTAGTTTTTTTTTTTTGGATTTAAAACCTAAACATTAAAAAAAATAAAAATATATATATGTTTAAATTATTATTTTTTAGATTCAAATATCATTCATTTGATTCTTTTCATTCAGTAGATAAGGAGAGAGCAGCAGGCACCGTGACACCTTCCCTTCATCTAGCAGTATATTGAGAGTGTAGTCATCAATCCTCCTAATTTTAATAAATATTTTAAAACCCTCAATTTATCGTATCATAATTTTTATATATCTTCACATCTATTGCCCTAAAAACTATGTGAAGAGCCGGATCAAGAGGACTCTATCTCTTAAAAAGATTAAAAGAGTTATTCTCTAGATTTAGATTATTCATTTTTAAATAGGTGGTTATAATTTAATTATTTTTAAAAAATTAATTAAAATCAGTTATTTAATTTTAATTATTTATTTAAAAATAAATAGCCCAAATTAAAATTTTTTGTTTATTTCTTAAGTAGACAGAGGGGATTATTCTCTAGATAGAGGGGATTATTCTCTTAACTATTTATCTCTTAAAGGGATTGAGGGGATTATTCTGTAAATTTAGATTATTTATTTTTAAATAAATTATTATAATTTAACTATTTATAAAAAAAATTAAAAAAATTAATTAAATTTAATTATTAAATTATAATTATTTATTTAAAAATAAACCTTCTAAATTTATTTTATTTTCTTTTTTAAGTAAACGGAGGCCCCCACTTCCTCTCAAGATCCCCTCTTTAGCTCGTAGAGGTTGTAAATATTTAAATAATTGATAACGCCACGTTATTTTAAAAATTATTAATAATTTCTTTGAATTTATAGAATTATCGCAATCATATTTGTCATCGTCTACACTAACTTCCAATAAGGTTCCTGTAAAAAAGTACGGATAAGTTTTGGTCAACATGATAAAAGCTAAGTTACTTACCTTCAAGTTAGGATTTTGCTTTTAATGAAATATATATTGGTCCCATCAAATGGCCCGAATTTTATGTTTATAACATAAACAAATATGAAATAAGTTTTTAGTTATTTTTTTATAATATTGAGATATTAAAATACTAAATTGATAAAAAATTTAAAAAAATAAAACCGTTTACGTATAGTTTTTTATATTTTTAAACTTAAAATCAGGTGATTATTGAGCGAATCAGCTAGATAGGCATTGAAGCTCCATCATGGTGGAGCCCCCTCACCCTGGTATTGCCCACTTCCGTGAAACACCGATCACGAGGAAGAGGACATATGGATGAAAAAAATTATACAATTAGAGTATCATGTCATTCTATAGTACCACGAATATTTAAAATACATGGCCATTATAAAATCGTGCACTGCATTTTATTATTTATTAAAGTACATAAGTTTTACGTCTATTATATATTAGATTATTTGAAACAGAATTCGGTGTGTCTGATTATATGTCATTTAATATAAGAGCTATTCGGTTGTTGTCAATCAAATAGAATACAAAATTTCAGATTCATCTTTAATTTAGATTTATTCGTACTTTTACTATTTATTTTGTCCTGATAAATCATAAATATTATCTCTTTTACTCGTCCTCTTTTTTCGATAATAATAAGACTACCCATGTCATTTTAAATTTTATATCTGATGAGGGGGCTTTCAACAGTGTTGCCTATCAATTGCTATAAGATAGATCTATCTGATTTCTAATAGTTGTTTTTTAATCGTATGCTATACTTGATTATATATTGAAGATACAGCTTTGATGTCTTCAATTATTAAACAGCTTTATGTAGTATTAATATGATATTATCGATATATTATATTATATATTATTTTATGGATCGGCAGATATCATCGGGAGGGGATGCGTGGAGGAAAATGAGCCTCACCCGGCAGCCATGCAAAGGTGCCGTGTTTGCGCCGGCGGCAACATGCAAATGCAAGCTAGCGTTGATAGCAACTTGACCTAATCAAAATACATTGCCTCTGTGATTTCTTGGTCACGTTTTGTCTTGCTAGGCTCTCAATTCTAGACAGCTCAATTATCGGTCAGTACGCGGTACTAAGTAGGTTCAGTTATAATGTATTAAAATATTATGTACCCTTTATTTTTTTTATAATAAAAATTATTATAAAAGTGATGGAAAATAAAATTTTAAATAATATTTTAATGTATTATTGTAATCTTAATCTTTTAAATTATAATGAGAGAGTTTGATAATCAAAAGTTAAAATTTGTCTAAGAATTTGGTGAGATTTGTATACAATGTCTTAAAATATTAGGTACCCTTTATTTTTTTATGATTAAAATCATTATAAAAGTGACAGGAGATAGAATTTTAAATAATATTTCAATGTATAATTGTAATCTTAATCTTTTATATTATAATGAGAGAGTTTGATAATCAAAAGTTAAAATTTGTCTAAGAATTTGGTGAAATTTGTAGATAATGTCTTAAAATGTTAAGTACCCTTTATTTTTTATAATTAAAATCATTATAAAAGTGATGGGAGATAGAATTTTAAATAATATTTTAATGTATCATTGTAATCTTAATCTTTTATATTATATTGAGAAAGTTTGATAATCAAAAGTTAAAAGTCGTCTAAGAATTTGATGAGATTTGTAGTCTTTGTTGACATCAAATCTAGGTAATTTATCATCCTAAAACCTAAGCATACTCCTCTCTTCAATTTTTTTCTTTTTTTAATGTTAATGTGCCACTTGTTTGTAAAAATATTATTAAATAAAATGTATTTTCCTCAAAAAAATGTCTTGAAGAAAATTGGACTAAGAAAATTAGAGAAAATTAGAGGATGTGTCATGAAAATATTGCCAAATTTTGTAATAACTATGTTTCTTTTTATGAAATTTTATGAAGTTTAAGAGAGTCTGAATCTTTATAAATTATAACCAAATTCACTTTTCATACTTAACATATGAAAGATTAAATTAAATATTCTACGTTTAATAACGTGAGGGTGGGGGGTGGCGGCAACGGACCGATTGGGGGCACAACTGGGTGGTCGTCGGAGGTGGGCCACTGCCGGTGTGGAGACAATAGTGGTTGGCCCCCAATGGGCAACGTTAGAGATGGGATGCTTGGAAATCTGGTGTCATGGTAGCGACAAATAAGACAAATAATTAATATATACATTTTTTTGGTTATAAATAAAATCTCTCTCCATGTATGGGCTTTGTTTGTTTGTTAAAAAATAATTTATTAAAAATATTTTTATATTTTTTTGATATTTGACACATAATAAAAAATATATTTTTTATATTTTTTCATGTTAAAAAAATAAATTAATAAAAAATATTTATTTGATAAAAAAACTTCTTTTTTTAAATAAAAAAGTCATTTACAAGCTCATTAACTAAGTAATAATGACCACCGATACCCATTAATGAAAGATCTGCTCATGGATGATACCATTAAGACACACGAAGGCCTGACCTGCTATCAGACACCGCCCAGTAATACCTTAAACTACGACCATCAATCATTAAATGGTAATTTGGCCACAATTGATCATTTATCCTTATGTAATGCATTAAACTTTCACTATCAATTGATATTTAATATTATGAACTGGTTTGTATAATACTCAATATTTTCTTATATATGTTAAATATTGAAAAATGTTTGGATAAGAAATTATTTTTTTAGAAAATATTTTTTTATGAAAATGTGAAAGATATTTTTAAAGATTGTATTTTTCATAAAAAAATATTTTTATTAAATAAATATTTTCTATTAAATAAATGGAGACACAATAATTGTTTTTACTTTTCAGTAATAAATTATTCATGGGTCATATTAATATTCGGTAGCAATTTTATAACTAAACGAGATAATTAATACAAATAGATATCACCTGCCATATTATTTTGATCAAATTCTTTCCAACTAAATCTGATATAAGTCTGGATTTATGAAAAATTTATCTCTTAAAAAAATTAAAAGAATTATTATTTAGATTTGGATCATTTATTTATAATTGAATATTATAATTTAACAATTTTTAAAATAAAAAATTAATTAAAATTAATTGTCATATTATAATTATGTATTTAAAATTAAATAATATAAATTTTTTTAAAAAATAGGATCATTAATTTTTTTTTTAAAAAAATGGAGGCCGCCGCCTATCCCGTGTAAGCCTCCCGTCTCACCGATCTTTGGTTTGAAATTATTTTCGTAATGTAAAAGGCAAATAAAATATTAAATAAAATTAAAATCAGAAGAATTAGCGCGTTGTCCGATTTCTTTACATTTTCCCACCATTGTTAACCCATCTTCACCTCTGTCATATCTCTCCTCTCACACCAGTCCCCGCGTTCATCTTTAAAATAAGTATTAATTAAATATTTTTGAAAATTATAATCATTTTATTTTTTAATAATTTATTTCAATTTGATATAATATTTTGTTTTTCATGGGGTTGCATTTATTAACTATTACCTTGGTATATCAGCGTGGAATGTTGGTTTTCCGGAGAAAATGAGGGAAAAGGCAGAGGAGGCGTTGTTAAAGAGAATTCAGTAGAGAGAGAGAGCGATGAGGAAGGAGCACATTTACTCACTGCCACTTAGCTCTGGGCACTCACCAACTCCTTTATCTGCTTTAATGGAGAAGCTCCAAGGACCCATTAATTCTTTTGTATGTCTTAGTCATTTTTGTGCGCTTGGGGTTTAGAGTTTTCATTCGAATTCAGTTTCTGGCCTTTTCCCCCCAAAATGTAAACCTACTGCATTAAATGCTTGCATTCAATTGAAATGCCGTTATCTCCATGAAATAGCAAGTCTAAGCTCGTCTGTTGCTCCTTCATCAGCATTCCATTCTCATTTCTGAGACTGTAACATGTTTATTTCTCTTTTTGTTCTGTTTTTTTTCCTGTACCTTGTGTAAAAGGGCACTTGATGATGATTTTGATTTCTCTGCAATTCTTCTTCCCTTTCCTTTTCATTTTCCCTGTTTGTTCTGCAGGTGCTCGAGGAAAAATCTGATGTGGGGTTCTTAGAAGAAGAAGATGGAGTTTTGGGAAGAAATTGTGCTCCATTGTTGGCCGGAGAAAGCTTCAGATTTGCAGAGTTTAGGGAAGAGAAAGCTTCAGATTGTAGGTTACCGAGCTTTGAAGACAAAATGCCATTTCTTCAGATGCTTCAAGGTATTGAAAATCCATTGCCAATTCAAGAAACCGATTTACCGTTCCTCTTGGGATTGCTGCATCGAGAGAAGCAGGTGCTGCCATGGGAGAGCAGCAGCAGCTACTTGACAAGCAGTGAGCTTGAGAGCTCTGTGAGTAATAATGGCATGGCGACATTGAAATCCCTGGTGGAATCGGAGGCCAAAGGGCCTCAAATTCTGCCCCCAAATTCTGCAGTCAATTTGAACTCTGAATTCAACCGAGGTGAAAAGTTTACGTTGGGAAGAACACAGGACAAATCGAAGCAAACCCAGTTGGCTAAATCTCCTCTGATTACTAAAGAGAGAAGGAAGAGAAGCAGAACGAGGCCACAAAAGAATCAGGAAGAAGCGGACGGCCAGCGGATGACCCACATTGCCATCGAGCGCAACCGCCGTCGACAAATGAACGACCACTTCGCCGCCCTCCAATCCTTAATGCCTCCATCTTACATCCAAAGAGTAAAAATTTCTCTCTTCTTCCTCCCTTTTTGAATACAAAATTTGCATATACCGTTTTGAGAGCCGAGAAGACCTCTTTAATGGCAATTTAACGGGGAAAAACCGTTATATTTCCATTTACTAATATTGAAAACCAAAAACCCACGTTCTGGAGATCAAAACTAAAACCCAGTTCGTCGTCCATTAGATGGAGAAATTAAAATTGAAAAAAAAAACCCTAATTTGCGTATGCTTGCCTTGGAAATATCAACCCACCCCAAAATTGCAGCTGTCAATTTAGAAGCTGGTTACCCAATTAGTTGCCAATATTGCACTATCGTAAATTTCAAAATGGGATCTCAAATCTCTGAATTTTTTTGAACCCCCCCCCCCCAAAAAAAAAAAAAAAAAAAAAAAAACAGGGTGACCAAGCTTCAATTATAGGTGGCGCGATAGATTTCGTGAAGGAATTAGAACAGCTGCTGCAGTCTCTGCAAGCCCAGAAGAGAATGAGGCAACAATCTGAAGAAAACGGCGACATTTTAGCCAGCACCTCCTCGAGCTCATCCTCTTCAAATCTGCTCAACAACAACGTGGTCATGAAACCCGAGGAGGTTGGGAACGCTGCGCTAGATCCGGGAGCCGTGGGGGGCTCGTTCACGGCGGAGAACCGGTCAGTGGTGGCGGATGTTGAGGCGGTGGTGATTCGGAATCATGTGAACTTGAAATTTGAATGCAGAAAAGGAGATGGGCTTCTGGTGAAAGCCGTCCTCGCTTTGGAAGATCTTAGGTTGACTGTTTTGCACCTCAACATCACATCATTTCATAGCTTATCAGTTCATTACTCCATTAATCTCAAGGTACTTCACTTCCTCAATCTCAATCCCTTCTTGCAGATTCGGCGAGCTCGTTTTATTAAGATACTAAGAGGTTTTTTTTTTTATATTATAATTATTTATTTTTAAATAAATAATTATAATTTAATTAATTTTTAAATTAATTAATTATTTTAAATTAATTAAATTATAATAATTTATTTAAAAATAAATGATTAAGAGGCTCCCTCAATCCTTCTCTTGCTACGAAACATTGATCTTGGGTGCAAAATCAAGAAAAAAAAATTATTCTACGAAACCTTTTTTTAAAAAAATAAAATAAAATCTGATAATTAGAAGCAATATATTAGTACCAAATTAATTAGTTATCAATTAACATGTAACTATGTTATATACTTTAACAATCATTTTGCTACTTCATCTATAATTCATCTATGCTTTATGTAAAATTTGAATTAGTATTCATAAAAAAGTTATATATATATATATACTTATTTAGAAATAATTAATTAGATTATATATATTAATATATATATTTAGTAATATAATTTTATAGGTAATATTATTCATATATCTTTTTATATTAAAATTATCAATATATATATATATATATCCTATTTAATTTTAATTTTTCTCTCTCACATCTCCCTCTCTAGACCAACTTTAATAATTTCATTAAAAATAAATATACAATTAAATGGTTTAGTGCCCATTTCTTTCCCTATGTATTATGTAAGCTTTAACCTCTCTTTTTTGGCAACTAAACTTTAATAAAATAAGAAATGCTATTTATTATGCTTATGCATAATTCTATTTTAATCTACTTTACAACATCTAAGAAGAGTAGAATTTTGATAATAAAATTTAAAAATTAAAAAAAATAAACTATATATAGAGATTGAATTATGTGATAATTATATACATATTGAATAATGTCATTTCTCTTTATAAAAATATTTTTCTTCTTTTTTTTTTTAAATTTATTTTGTCATATTTCAATCCAAATTTTTATTTGCATAAAAGTTTGAACTAAATTAAGACTTTTGAATAAAATATTAAAAATAAAAATACAAAAAAAAAGTTTAAAATATCCATGGCCTATCACTTTCTAGCATGATACAAAAATAACAATACACTAACATATATATATATATATATATATATATATCTCATATTAGAAGATGTTGATTAATAATTTTTAGGATATTTATATCAATATATTATTATATTTATCTATTTATAAATATATTAATAAATAATATAGGAATTTTATTTATTTATTATTATTAGATAAACATTGTATTATTTAAAAATATTTTAAAATAATATAATTATATTGTGCGTTTGGCCATGCAGATAGAAGATGACTGTCAACTAAGATCAGCGGCAGCGATAGCAGAGGCCGTTCATCAACTGCTCAACCTCATCAACGGCTGTTAATTGATCAATCAAAGCCCGATGAAATAACAAATTTTGCCCTTTTTTTTGAAAAAGAAAATAGAGAGAGAAAATTTAATTGGCTCTGATATATTTGTACTCTGTAGACGACTCACTCTGATCCATCAACAGGCGGCCGCTGCGGCCGCTGCTGGTGGTGGTGGGCAGGACAGACCGCGCAGCGATGAGGTGATGTTTGCTTCCTAACTGAAATCCTTAATAATAATAATAATAATAATAATAATTTATTATAAATATTATAAATATTTCTTAATTATTTTCTGATATTTAATTTTGATAAACTTTACTTTGTATTTATAAGATCCAATTACTGATTATATTGGATATAATTCCCATCATGAAAGGTCTATAAAATGTCAAATTTTATTAATATGATATATAATGGACCGATAAAAAGTAGAGTTTTTATTAAATAACAAATAACTTAAAATATTTAAATACAATTAAAAAATAGACCCATAGTTAATAATTTAGAATAAAATAAAAAATAAATTAAAATTTTTTATTAAATCTATAGACAATAATATTTTAAAAACTCTATAAACACAATCGATATATACACATATTTATTAAATTATATAAATAGTTTAGCCTTTTAATCATTAATTTTAATAGTCATTTAATTTGACATAAAATTTTATAAATTTTTAAAATAATTTTATATTTTATTTATTTAATGACTTAGGAATTAAAATTATTATTTAAAAAAATTATCTGACCCAAAGGTTAAAAGTTATAATCAAAGCTCTTGCTTAGATTTTTTATTATCTGGACCGAATTTGGGTTCAGAAATTTTTTTTTAAATATTTTAATATTTTTGTTATTTTTTTTAAAAGAAGGACGAATTATAAAATTGGAACACGTGGCATCAATCTAGAGAGTACGTGTAAGTGAAATATGTGCTCCGGATCCAAGAAGCAACCGCTTTTATTGTGGCGTAAAATTACGGTCTTGCCCCTTTAACGGCACTAATTGTTCACGTATGGAAAATTTCTCTCTCCAGAATTTAGAAAAAATATACTATTTGTATTCCCTATATATATATATTGTTTATATGAAAAATAACATAATTTGATTTTTAAAATTTAAAATTTTAGTTTACTGGGAAATTTAAAATAATTAATTATTTTTAAAATAATACTTTTTTAAAATAAATTGTTTAAAAAAATTTGACGAAGTGGTTGTAAAGTATGAGTATAAATATGAATTTGTTTTTTAAAAAAAGTTATATATAAATATCATCTATTTTATAATAATATATTAATGGAAGATATTTTATGCTTATTTTTGAAATATGTATTAATATAAAATAAAATAAAAAATTAATTTCTATATATGCAATGTATTTTTTAATAATTAGTTAATAATATATAAAAAATGTATAAATACTTTAATTTTTTTTATCATTTAATCTATCATTCTGTGAATTTCTCGGTTTTTTATTGCAAGATTGAATTAATTATTATATTTTTAATACATTCTATAAATACAGAAACACATAAAAGTTGTCGTGAGTTCCATTCGAAAATATAAAATAATAACATCAGATATTTAGTCAAATATCAAAAAAAATTTTACAATAAATATTATTAAATAATTCTAATATAATATACAGGGTCACAAAATTGACTAAAATCTCGTTGTTAGTGTTAATGTACCTATTTAATACTTACCATATACAAGATAAAAATGTTTACCAATAAACAATCGAATGCCATCACGATGAAAAAAATAAAAATAATCTATAAAAAGGGTTTATGGCACCTTGAACCGGAATAAACTGACTCGATTTGGATCGACTACACGGAAAACCTTAATAATAAATGTTATGATCTAGCAAAATAATATACGTAGGTCAAAACAAAAGCAATAATAATATTTTTATTAACTGTAAAACCCAACTTTAGTGTGACAGTCTACATATATATATATGACTCAATATAATAAATTCTGCACAATATCTAATTGGATAGAAATTTGGACAATATCATGCACGTTATGCTATCCAAATATTGTAATGGAGGTATTTAATATTATAACAACTCATCAATATAACACAATAACTCAAATATATCCCATACATAGATCAATGCCCCCATCCAATCGAAGATACACTCATAATATACTCCTGAGATCAGAAACATAACTAGTATAAATATATATATTCACCGGTAGAGATCTGCCACATCAATTCACGTCCAAACTCTATAAGCGTATCCAAGTGACTAGTTTGAAAGGATAAAATATGAAAATATGAGTTTAGAGTTCAGCATGTATCATATATATGTAAATAGTGCATATGAATCAAAGGGAAGGGATAACATATCACAACCATAAAACAAAAAATATAAGGTCCGTGAAGTCCCTGAAATTCGAGGAAATATCTCGTACTAAATCATCGTCCGTATCAAACAGTCCCTTGGAGACATAATCGTAATAAATAATGATACAATCAAATCTCATAGACGATATCATTTCATATGATCCGAGGTCACATAATATAATCATGACCGTCACCACATCCGTGTGGGACACATACCATCGTCCAAATCAAAATTTCACATATCATATACTGAAATCAAAGAATATATCGAAATTAAAATATATAAATATAAAATATATTCCGGGACTTAATACACTAGTACGTACGAGACATTTCATTACCCATCCATAGGCCAAACCACATATCTTGAATCACCGTCCGCCCATATACATGCAGAAATATAAAGTATGCACGAAATAAAAAATTCAAAGATTTGAGAAAGGGTTACCTTCGTCCATTAACCACGGCTATATCGGCTGCGATTTAAATCAGCAGCTTAAGGCTTGACTATGGTTTAGGCCAGTAACTCAAAGCCATCAATGTACTCTATCTCCCATAAATTATGAACTTGCTCACAATATTTTATCACTCGCGGTTTTAAGTGCAACATCAAATTTTAGTTATATATTAGGACGTTCGAATATATTAGTTTTTCATCAATTCCTTACGATGGTTCTCATTTAAATATATAATGGGGCGGGTCAGTTACTAAACGCCTAAACCTCCCTGTTGACGGAAGGGGGCTATATCATATACGTCACCGTCATGACTAATCCTACTCGTCGAGAGCGATACCAATATTTCATGTCTCGGATCACAAATAACGACCTATTAGGTCTTGTAGTGACCCTGCCACCAGTGGCATGCATGTGAATCGATGCACTGTCTGATTTGTGGTTCCACAATATATGTTGCACAAGTATATATATATATCATTCAAGTGTCCAAAAACCCACCAAATCATAAATACCAGTGTAAAACCACCGCACAGCCGATAAAACAGATATGCATGTATATAATAAATAAATTAAGTGTATATAAAAATATACGCATGTTAGTAAAGTCTCCAATAGTAATCAAAACACATCAGAAATTAAATCAAACCAAGGATATGGTTAAAGGATACTTGTCTTAAGATTATATTCCGTAAATCTGAAGATAATATATCTCGAAACATCCGAATCGGACGTTCTCTCTCCTATTGGTGCGACTTTCTCTCTCCTCTCCGTGCGGGTTGCTGTCGCTGCTCCACCACAGCACCCCTCACGTGGCCATCGTCGGCCTCCTCAACATCACCCTGTCGGCGCTCTCTCCTCCTTCACACATCACGTCGCACTGTGATGCCGCCTCCTCAGTCTACGACCACCGTGAGCTGATGACAACCACCAGAGTGCTGGCATCGCCACCGACCCTTTCTCCTCTCTCCTCCTCTCCCTTCTCCTCCTCCTCATTCTTCCTCTGCGCAAAATGCTAACCCCCCTCTCTCTCCTTCTCCCTCTCTCTCCCCGATAACCTAACTTCCTGCTTTCCCATTCTTTTCTTTTTTCCCTTCTATTATTATTATTGTTGTTGTTGTTGTTATACATATATATATATATATTTATATTTATATTTATATTTTTTTTACTTTTCTTTTATTCCCAAATCCAATTCGGTATTCGGATAATAGTACGGGTATACTCCGGGCGCTACTCCGAAATTTTAATCATTCCTCAAAATTTTTATAATATTTTAATTTATTTTTTTACCACGTCTGAAAAACTTAAAATTATAATTAATATTAAAATAATTCAAATGGAATTCGAAATATTATATTCTCCCCTCATTGTAAAAATTTCGTCTTTAAAATTTACGCACATCAATCCTTAAACAGATAATGAGAATTCTTCCGAACTTAACCTCAACCAAATGGTTCCTCCAAAGATCTAGTCCTCTACTCCTGACCTTTCTATCCCAATATCGAAACCAAAACCCCAACATACGATAAATTCTCGCCAATTTTCAACAACTCAAACTCAATCACGTGGGACGAATCATATACATATTTTTTCAATCGAAAGATTTATCAAAAATATCATAATTAAAATAGTCATCTTATTTCTCAACACTCGATTCCCTCTGCCTCAAAATTCAAGCCCGAACCCCAATATAAAATAACTCATCGAAATTAATAACAATTCATGCTTGATCATGTGCTAATGATCAACCCATATTTCTCTCAGTATACATACACAAAATACATCATAACGATCCGCCAAACCCCAGGCAACACTAATCTATTGGCCACCCCTCCAGTTCGCTGCAAAATCTCAAAAGGCTAATTGAACCTCAGCCTAAATCTATCATTTGCCCCCGAATTTAAAAATTCTTTCTTCAAGATGCTATCAGAAATATCTAACCACTCTTCTTGAACATCCAATCGAGTTGCAACTTTGATTTCTTCCTTCAATTCTCAAATCAAATCTTATAACCGATAGATGTGAGTTCACACGATTTCACTATGCAACTCTGGTCGATCATCTGCTTCTAACCACAATTAAGGGCCTCAAAATTAGAATATCTTGCAATATCCTCATTTCGATAATGTGTTGACGGCCAAACTAAAAAATGACTTCCTGTTCAGCAAGTAATGAGCCAACTTTGTAAGGTACTGATTCCCAGGATACGGTTAAAATGAATGGTAAGATTCTAAACTCTAAAATAGAGTAATTGGGAAGTAACTAAGTTAAAATAAGTGAATCAAGGTCAATGAGCATTGAAGGAATCGAATTGAAAATCCCAAAGATCCGGAATTAGCAAAATCGGGAACCAGAGTTATAAACCATAAAATGTTAATTCGTAAATAAGATTTTGGATTTTAAATTATGATAATATTGACTTATTAAGGTTATATAATCAAAAGTAGGGTCCAAGGGTATGAAGAATTTGGTTAGAATGGTCAAAACAGATCCCGAATGACGAAAACGCAATGTGGGCTTGCTGCAGGCTTGACGCGGGCCTGACCTACACCCTCCGTGGGCTCGAGCCCACGACAAGCACAGAATCCAGTAAGGCTACACATGCCGCGGGCTCGAGCGCGGCCCGGGCAGTAAAGCTGCACTCGCCACGCGCTCGAGTGTCATTGCGCATACAAGCCGCGTCTGGTTCTTTTTTAATTTGTTGGGGATGCGTTTCTGGGGAAGGAAAAGGCAACGTTCAGGTAGAGAGAGAGAGAGGAGGGAAAAGAGAGAGAAGCGGCCAAACGGAGGCCTTTGGGACGGATTCCGGCTTCAAGCTAATAGGAGAAATCGTAGAGCACGTCGAGGCAAGTACATCCATACCATTTTCTTCTGTTTTCATTGATTTTTGTTCGATCACATTCGGATATTTTTGTCCTGATACCCAACCCCATGCATGTATTTGTAAAACCCATGACTCTAGCTTGCATATATATGAATTGCATGTCTAAATTTGAGAAATTATACCGGATTTTGCCAAAAAACCCCAATTATATTCGTAAAATCCTAACCCCACGTCCGGGTGGTTTCGGCCTCCGATTTTTGGGGCTTTTGCATGAATTAGGATTATAATATGATTACCCATATCCCTCATAAGTTAATTTGTCGATTGGGTACCCGATTTGGTAGAATTATACGAATTTTCGTTCTCAAAACCCTAACCCCGCGCCCGGCTGGTTTTGAGCTTCGATTTTTAGGGCTACTGATTTATTTGGGACTAGAATATGATTATGCACGACTTGGGTAAGTTAATTTGCCGATTGGGTATCCGAATTTGTGAAATTGGTGAAATTCCATTCGCGAAGCCTTTAACCCACGCCCGGACACCGTTTGAGTTTCAATTTGAGGTTTAATGCATAAATTGACTTGATATTATAGTTACCCATACATTGGGTTTGATAAATTAACCGTTAGATGTCCAAAATACCGAGAATTAATTGATTAGTGTATTTGTGCACTGTTCACGCGCACTGTTCACCCGAGTTAAATGATGAATTTTGTATGATTTTAATATGTTTAATTGTTAATAAAGTTATATATATGATTGCATGTGTTTAATTGCTTTTCTTGAGAATTGTACTTGAGAACTAATGATAAAGATAATCGTTAAATGGGAACCCCAAAAGTTGAATTGGACTCTCTATAATAAGAATTTCCTACGTCACAATAATCGTATATGCAAATTGAATCATGAAAGGATTTCAATCCAAATGAAAGATAAAGATCGAACAAAGTATGCGGAAGGAAAAAACCCTCAATTGAATATGTGAATGAATCGATTTCCCAATCAGAGTTATTGGGAATGAACTATCCAAATGGAAGATAATAATCGTATGCGTGATCAGCGGAGATTCCACATTGTGATAGGTGAAATATGATATGGAAATGTGACTTTCTTGAGTGAACAAAATGTAAATCGAAATGGATATGGTGGACGTCCCCTTAAAGGAAAGATTAATAATAAAACTAGGACCATGGCCTTATACTTGTTGGGTAGAATTCTCGGCTTACAATATCTATCACGGTGTGAACTCAACGAATACTTAGCCACGTATTCTGATCGCTCGTGGGAGTAGGTGATATTCGTGGTACGCCTTAAGATACTACTGTGGAAGAATGAGGATTGCC
Source organism: Nepenthes gracilis (assembly GCA_033239525.1). Taxonomy (NCBI): domain Eukaryota; kingdom Viridiplantae; phylum Streptophyta; class Magnoliopsida; order Caryophyllales; family Nepenthaceae; genus Nepenthes; species Nepenthes gracilis. Next base: position 1,552,711 of record BSYO01000040.1, read on the forward strand.
CCGATCCCCGGGGGATATGGAGCGAATTGAGATGGCCGAGTGCTACAGACCTAAAATGTAGCCGATGGTCGAGTGTTGCAGACCTAAAATGTAGCCATGTGCTTTAGAATGTGTAGCAGACACATTTCTTTCCTCTTTCTCTCATATATTTGGTTAATACGGTCTACTGACCTTGGTCCGCAAAAATAATTAATTATGTGTAAATCATAATCTAAAAAGAAAAAGTAAACTGTATACCAAAGCATACCTAATCATATCCCGGTAAAATGTATTTTCTTCATACTTACGCCTTTTTTGTATATCCTGGTCTACATTGATAATCATTTAATTATGATGTACTTGTTGGGCTTTTGAGCTCACCCTTACCTCTTTCTGTCTCCAATTTAGTACAGGTTTGATACCTGACGGGTCGGAGTAGAGGCTAGAAGTGGAATAAGTATTGGATTCAGAAGACCATACTGAAGACTTAGAACTTATAGTTAAATTTACGTTTGAATAAAAATATATAAGTATATGTATATTCTTCTTTTGGAAAGATTATGTATACGGTACAAAATGACTGATGATTGGACAACTTAGTTTCCGTTGTGTTGGATTTATTTATACTTCCGCAGGTTGTATATAGATTTGTGAACAAGTATTTAGTGGCATCTCTTAGATCCAACATGGTAATTTAGATGTACTGTGTTTGAGTCATGGATGTTATGACAATTATGGTCCTGTGTATTGTGTTGTAAGTAAAAATGTTAAATTTGGATAGTTGTGTGCATATACAGGTTTATTCTAAATAGGTTGTATTTTTTGTTTTCATCCAATTGTAGAGAAAAATCTGCACAAATTTCTGCAGAATCCATAGTATTAAATTATGGGCATTAGTTTATGATATTATTGACGGAAGTTATTTAAGAAAAATGACCTGGTCCATCACAAACTTCGTCATCATCCAAATTGTCACTAAATTCCTCGTTGCCCAATGTAGCCCAGAAATAAAATCTCAAAGGCTTCTTATTCGTGTCTTCTTCCTTTAGGTATGAGACGCATGATCAACTCGCCACTCCGTTGGTGAATAATCTTCGACATTTCTTACAAATTTAGATTACTCCAACTCCACTATAGTTGTTGACAACTTCAACTGCTACTCGAGCTTTTATCCAATCAGCCAAAACTCTATTCGATTGCATCCAACTTCATGACCTCTCGAACAAAAAAAAAGACTTCACTTCTGATCTTCACAAGCTTTTTCTGTAGATAGGATCTTGGTTCGAAACCCAATTCTGATAGAGATTATTCACTAATAACTCTACAGCTTCTCTACTCAAAATAAAGATAGAAGATATTGCAACGCAAACTCCTAATGCAACTCTGATCCTGAACAGCATACTCATAAGTTAAAAATGGATCCACCTACCTACCACTTCTATCAATAAAAATCTCTTTCTACTCCGTGAGTTTTCAGACCGATCCAATTAAAGCTGCCATTTATCCAAAATCATAGGACTCAACAAACCTTTCACATAATCAATGTCCTCAAATCAGATTTCAAATCAAATTCTCTACCTAAGAATCCAAATCGAATCTTACAACGCGGGCTGCGAACTCACATGCTTCCGTTGCACAACTCAGATTAATCATCTAAATGCGAATTATCGTCATATCAAATTAAACCATAACTGTCTCCATACAATTAACATATATAAATCCTTGAAGTACAGACCTCAACTGTTAACTCCAAACAATAGATGGAGTAACCTTGATCATAGACTTTCAATCATCTTAACCTATAGGCAGCCACCCTAATACACTGCATCAGAACACAATCTTAAATCTTCCCCGAAAGTATCTGTAGCGACCCGAGCTCGAGTACTCGAACCCGACCCAGACCGTCACGGTGAAATTCTCGAATCGTCCAAAATTATCAATTACGCATCATCAAACAACTTTAATGAATTCTACAATATCATTTAAGACACAATCCATAGTCATCATAAATGTATTATCATATAAATATCCATAATAATGACAAATAACTTCAATAAATGACCTCAATATCAAAAATATCAATCCTTATAGAGAAATCTAATAAAAGTTGAACAGTAACTATACTACCAAGATCTTAAGTCTCTATCCGAAAAGCCTCAATTTCTGAGATCACCTCTGCCTGGAGTCTACTCACGCGATCTCTTCTATCATGGTGTTAACCTGTCTACTCTAGAGCCAAGAAAACACAATGGTGAGTCAAAGCCCAACAAGTGATAATAATTAAAAATGGTATACAATAATAACAATCTCGGATACTTGCTACAAAGTCTCAACATCACTTTAACCATCTACTATATTCGAGCAAATTACAATACGTCGTAAATAAGACTCTAGGCAAAATAGGTCCCACAAGACCTGCACATCTAAAAACAACAAGAGTGCCAATAAACAACGGAAATCCCCTGGAATTCGATAATACGAATAAGTGGGGATTTCCTTGTCCGAATGTCAGCATGAATGACCTGAAAATAAAACAACAATAACAACATGAATTCCACAAAATTCGAATATCGTAAAGTCCGACCCATGAATTCTACAAAATATAACTCGTGAATTCAACCGAATTCTAAACTCATGAGATATTAACAATGATGAAATATCGCAATGAATCTCCTTGGACCTTATTCTACCATAGTGAACCAAAGGCCGTGTATTTACGCCCCCAACGGCTGGGTAAGTGCAACGAGGTTATTCATGGTATCCAACTACCCTTACAGTCCTCCCAGAGGCTGTACCCGTAGCCTGTCGATACCACCTCCAATACCCCTCGCCAATGATATCCCAAATATCATCTCTTACGATGGTCACTAGGCTATAAGTATCCATCTCGACTCACTGTACAAGATAACAAGAATTTGATTATCAACTTAAATTGAGGTCACAACTGTACGAGATAACAAGAATATCCTTGGATCTTATTCTGCCACCGTGAACCAAAGACGGCGCATTTACGCCTCCAACAGTTGGGTAAGTGCAACGAGGTTATCTATGGTATCCAACTACCCCTACAGAGTCCTCCCAAGCTGTACCCATAGCATGTCGATACCACCCGTGATACCCCTCCCCAGATGATATTCTAGATATCATCTCCTACGATGGTCACATGCTTATAAGCATCCTCCACAATAAACAACATACCTCATTATCACCATGATACAGAAATTAGTATCGGAGAAATGTAGACCACCCTAAGGTATCGTAGCATCTCATTCAACTAGATACCTTAGTATTTTCATACGCTTTCCTTAACCTTGACCGTAGGAAACCAATAATTTAAATACTCACACAATCGAGTATAACGCAAAGAAAGCTTTGTAATATCAATGATAGGAATATTGTTCGGTGCTGACCAGGGACCGTACTCACACCATCAAATCTAACACAAAGGAATTCTCACAGCACGAAAAATAGATAAACTCAAACCGAGACATACAACTATTAAACTATTCTTCCATTCTATTGTGATAAAATGCCTACAACTAAGGCCAACAATATCTATTTTTATTAGATTTCCTTCCAAATAATTTCTCAAAATTTCTATCACAATATTTAGCACCATTAATTTCATTCTTTAATCACCCTTCAAATATGGAATATACACATATACCCATTTACACATATAGAATATACATTTCTAATACAAGAAATACACATCATAAATGCCATCCATGAGTGCTTACATCAATAATTTGAAGCATACATATATGTCAATGCACATGAATGCTTGAGCACCAACATACATAAATATATATACACACAAATGGCCACTCATACCCACGCTGCCCCATTTTTCACCATTTACAACTCCCACTCACACACCCACACACACTCACTCACACACGACAGCAAGTTATACATACTTATATATATATATATATATGCACACACACCCTCACACACTTGGCAGCAAAACTGCTGCCTCACACACAGCTCACACACACACACCCACGGCAGCACTCTGCCAGCACTCATAACACACACAGCTCACACACACACACCCGACTTGCACTCACCCGCACACACACGCACACAACAGCATCTGCTACTTCACCACGCCCACACACACAGAGCAGGCCCACACATGGCTACTCACTACAACACACCGTCACACCCACACAAGGCTACACCTCCATCCCTCATACACACCCACACCCACAGCGCAAACACCACGTACACTCTCTAATCTCTCAAGCACACACAACAACACGCGCACAGCCATACAGACCAGCCCACACGCACGCACGCACTACAGGACCAACCGCTCACACCCACACCCATGCCATCACACATCTTCCCAATACCACACTCACACACACACAGCAACTCATTGATCCATGCAGGTAACACACACACACCCACTGCAGCAACACCACACACAGCACCAACAATACGCCCCACAAATACGAGCAATACGTCATTCATACGCACATTTAACGTATAATACAGTCAACAATTGTTAGGTTTATACGATAATACTCGTTATTTCACATAAACACAAATTCCAAAACCATCTCTCTCAACCAAAAATCGGAAACCCAAATAGAGCACGAGATCCTTGATTTTTTCGATTTCTGATTTTCCAGAACCATTTTCACAACATTTTCCACCTATTCCCAATTTCAACAGTATCAATAGAAATGAAGGAAAGGAGCAGATTTGCAATAGAGAACGTTTAATTTTCAGAGCAAGGAGAGGAACGACACAATAGGAAATCACTTGCAAATCAGAGGAGAAAATTCAGTAGACAAGATTCACTGGCAAATTGAGTAGAAATGACAATAGATGGGTTCACTTGCCTGATTACTGCAAACCACGGCTAGGTTAGCACCGGTTTGGCTTCGGCTTCAATTTCGGCTTCGGCTTCGGCTTCTGCTTCGGCTTCGTCTTCGTCTTCGGCTTCGACACAATAGCAACGGTAAACGGCGGTGACGATAATCACAGCGACGGCGACTCTTCTTCTGGCACTGGTCGACGATGTCAAGTCGTAGTGGCAACGGTGAGGAACAAATACGACGGCGATGAGCCGCGGTAACGGCGACGGCAGCACAGCTAGGGTTTTCATGTCCCACTACCTTCCTCAACTTCTCTTTAAATAACAAAAGGGAAATCGATTCTTTCCTTTTTCATTGCCGCAAATCTCATTCGTCGTTCCTCTTTTCTTTCTTTTTCTTTCCCTACTCTTCCTACTTCCTTCTTCTCCTCCTTCGTTCGTTTCCCTCCTCTCTCTCCCCGTTTTCCTCTTTTCTTTTTTTTTTTCTGTTTATTATTATTATTATTATTATTATTATTATTATTATTATTACATATTTAATAATATTATTATATATTTATTATTATTATTATTATTATTATTATTACATATTTAATAATATTATTATATATTTATTATTATTATTATTATTATATTTTTTTCTAATATATATATTCATATATATTTATTTATCTCTCATTAAAATCTTAATTAATTATTTATCTAATAATAACACTTAAAATTTTCTAATATTTTGTCCCATCTTAAATTTTAATTTCATAATTCTATTAATAAATTATAATATCCTAAAATTCATATAAATTAAATATATAATGATTTTCTTGATTAAATACACTTATAATTAAACTAACTCAATTAATCATATTAATAATCAAAATACCCAACTCAACTATTAGTTCAATTTAATAGTTTAAGTATCTAAGCCTAATTCAATTATTGAAATACTTTAGACTTAAATTTTAAGCCCAATTATAAAATTCTAAATTTAAAATAAGTACTAAAATAATTTTTAAAATTAATTACATAATTTATAAAAAAAATCTGAGATATTACAGTATCACAACGTATCACAAATTAACTTGATCCATTAGGGATCAACTAAATTGACATTGCAAGCAATCCACCCGTCCTTCATTTCCCTTTGAAAGCTCTCATCATAATTTTCAACGAACACCAACCGCTTCTGAGCCAAATGACCGACGGACACTATAATTTTTAACGAATCCTCAATAAATCGCTTAACAAATTCAATCAGACCTAAAAAATCATGCATCTTTGCGATAAATGATGGCCCTTCCCAACTGGCCACTGTTTCAATCTTTTACGAATCTACAAACATGCCATCAAAATACTAACACGTCCCAAATAATACTACTTCCAATCAAACTCATACCTCCTCAAATGAACAAACAATTGACTACCATTCGCGGTTATGACAATTTTCAGACGGACTTCATACCCCACATAAATTCTCTTGAACAAATCATAACATCATTAGTGAAGTCATTACAAAGTTGACCCAAATATGGTCGAAAGATCCGATTCATAATATCCACAAAAGATGCCAACGAAATTACTAACCAAAAACACTGCCAAAACTTACAACGACAGTACCTTTATCTTGAAGGCTATCTCAGGAATATTCTCTCGATTATTCTTAATTGACAATACTCCGAATGCAGATTGAGTTTTGAAAATATTGAGGCCTAACCATTAATCAAACAAATCACCTATCAATTTTTCACATTCGTTTATCAAATAATTTATTTTCCAAACAAATAAAAATTTTAATAATTCATAGATAACCTCATTGATTCATCTTACTCATCCCAAAGGTATTAAACATCTCACGGCAAAGCACTCAACCAATACCTCATCGATTCTATGTAGGGTCCTCGAAATCGATACCACTCCCAACACAACCTCAACAACAACCTCAATTACCGATCAAAAGACAATTTAGGCTAATTCTCTTCTCTAAGAAATAGCCTCAAATTACCATACAACCAGAAAATTCTTAATGACTATAAAAAGACTCCCAAATATGGCCACATATGTCAACTAAACTCAATACACATTCTCATTAAATAACTTGCAGACAAAATAATATCAATTCCGTCACCTCTCGATCGAATCTTCCTTATACTCAAAATTCACAACTGATATTATAAATCAGAATATTTTTATTGAAATTATCTATATTAGCATGTCGACTTGCCAACCAAATCACCCCTAATATCACATTAAAATCTGACTTATCAAATAAAATTAGGTCAATTAATTATTCATATCTGCACACCCAAATCGGATACCAGAGTCCACAATCTTAGCAGACCAAGATTTATCCATCATGGGTAGACATCATCAAAGCTCATTCTAGAAATTAGGAAAGCATACAACATTACATACAAGTCCAGAGGTCATAGAATGAACTTTGACCTAATAATCGAAAACCCCAAGCACTTTCTCAACTTTCTGAATCTCAAACTAAACATTAATTGAGATTAAACATCCTAAAAACTTTTAAAATCGTCTCACACTTAATCATTCGAAGGGCTCTCCATCTTGCCTACAACAAACCATCCTTTACAAAATAGCCAAACTCTCATCTGATTGTTGGATCAAATCATCCATTATGTTGCTTGCGTAACCTATCATAGCCAAATAATTGACTCTTCGATTCAAACCTAAACCTTCACGACCTAAAATTTCATTCTTCACTATAAGCTGCACTTATTGTGCCAAATATTCAATCAATTTCTTATCCCAAAATGACAAAAAATACATATCCTTACGACCTTTTCTCTGATACTATCTTTGTCACGACCCAAAAAAATAATATACGTAGGTCAAAATAAAATTAATAATAATATTTTCGTTAACCATAAAACCCAACTTGAGCGTGACAATCTATACATATACAAGACCCAATATAATAAAACTCGTACAAAATCTCATCGGATAAAAATTCGAACAACATAATACACAACCTATTATCCAAATGTCGCAATGGAGGTATTCAACATTACAATAACTTATCAACATAACACAATAACTTCAATATAACCATACATGGGTCAAGGCCCCCATCCGGCCGAAGACACAACCAGAATATACTTTCGAGATCAGAAATATAACCAATATAAATATCTCTACTCATCGATAGAGATCTGTCGCATTAATTCACGTCCAAACTCTATAAGCGTATCCAAGCCACTAGTTCGAAGGGATAAAATATGAAAACGTGAGCTTAGAACTCAATAAATATCATATATATATAACCGGTGCATATAAATCAAAGGGAATGGATAACACATCACAACGTACAAAATATAAATTACAAGGTCCGTGAAATTCCTAAAATTTGAAATGATGTCTGTACTAAATCATCGTTCGTATCAAACAGTCCCTCTAGGATATAATCGTAATAAATAACAATCCGGTCAAATCTCATAGACGATATCATTTTATATGATTCGAGGTCATATAATATAATCACGACCGTCACCACATCCGTGTGGGACACATACTATCATTCAGATCCAAATCTTATATATCATATGCTGAAATTATAGGAAATACCAGAACCAAAACATGTAAATATAAAATATGTTCCGGGGCTTAATACACCAGTACGTATGAGACATTTTTATTACCCATTCGTGGGCCAAACCACGTATCTTGAATCACAATCCACCCAAATACATGCAAAAATACAATACATGCACGAAATCAAAGAATCAAAGATAAATAATACCAATTTGAGGAAGAGTTATCATCGTCCGGTAACCACGGCTATATCGGTTGTGATTTGAGCCAGCAGCTCAAAGCTCGACTACAGTTTAGGCCAATAATTTAAGGCCATCCATATACTCTATCTCCCAAAGATTAAGAACTTACTCACTATATTTTATCACTTGTGATTTTAGATACAATCTCAAATTTTAATTATATATTAGAACGTTCGAATATATTAGTTTTCCATTAATTTATTACGATAGTTCTCATTTAAATATACAGTGAGGTAGGTCAACTACTAAATGCCTCAACTTTCCTGCAAGCGGAAGGGGGCCACATCATATATATCCCCGTCGAGATTAAGCCTCCTTGTCGAGAGCGATACCAATATCTCATACCTCGAATCACATATAACGACCAATTGGGTCTCGGACCATCATGGTCCCGTAATGAGCCCACCCCCGATAGAATGAGTGTGAAGCGACGTACGGCCTCGTTTATGATTCCACAACATACAAATACACAAATATACATATATATCGTCTGGGTGTTCGAAAACCCACCAAATCATAAATACCAATGTAAAACCACCGCATAGCCTATAAAATATACATATATGTACATAATAAATAAATTAGGTATATATAAAAATATACGTATATTAGTAAAATCTCTAACAGCAGTCAAAACACATAATAAATTAAATCAGACTAAGGATAGGATTAGAGAATACTTGCCTTAACATTATACTCTACAGATCTGAAGAACAGATATCTCGAAGCACCCGAATTGAATGTTCTCTCTCCTATTGGCATGGCTTTCTCTCTCCTCTTCGCATGGGTTGCTGCCGCCACTCCACCACCGCTCATTAAATGAAATTAATGACATGTTCGTTAAAAGCGTACTTGTCGACGACCATAGTAGCAATCTACTCAATACACTTAAAGTATTCAAGGCATATCAAATGAAATTAAACTCAATCAAATATATTTTTGACGTTAATTCTAAAAAATTCATAGGGTTTATTATCTCACAGTAATGAATATAAGCAAACTCGGATAAGATGAGAGTCGTAATAGATATGAAAGCATCTCACACTATCAAAGAAATCCAAAGGCCAATCGGAAGACTTATTGCCCTATCCCAATTTCTACCCAATTCATCCGAAAAATATGTCACAGTTTTCAAGGCATTGATGGAAGCAATAACAAAAAGTTTTTGGTGGATAGATACGTGAAAGGAAGCATTTCAAGGGTTAAAAAAATATCCGATAAATCCTTATTCACTAACTTATCCCAATGAGTGCGAGGAGTTATATCTTTACCTGACCTTCTTAGAAACAGTCATGAGTGCCATTCTAGTCAAGCGATAAGTAGAGATTCAGTTGGTAGAGATTTTGCAAATTTATTTTTAAATTAATCAAATTACTAACTTGTCCCAAGGAGACCAAGTAAATTAATATTTTTTATTTTAAATTTAAAATGGGTGGTAAAGATTTCGTATATTTATTTTATAAAAAATTTTTAAAATAAAAAATACAATTAGAATAAAATTTGAATGACTTGTCCCTAGTTTTGAATTGAGAACCATAAAATGCCTATCCGACGGCCATGTCAGCTCTATCTGGTTCTGTGAGTAAATGAGTGGCTGTCTATCACCCACTTCAGAAGATGAAGATCTCCACATCTCCACCGAAAATTATCTTCTCAATTTTTCTCAAACTTAAATTTTATAATGATAAAATATCGATTAATAATATCTTCATTTGTTCTTCCTCTCTTCCTTTCTCATCACCGGCTACCGGCGATATCTCTCAGGCCAACAAATAACAACACCCTGAAGAGGCTCGGATCGAAGCCATGGCCACCGGTGCATCAAACTCGCTTTCTCTCCCTTCATCATCAGTCCTCGTCGACAGCAAGCCGCCTCGCCAGCCCGCCTCTGCGCCACCACAATGCGTCTCTCTTCCGTCCCGGCCACCTCCTCCTGCGAATCCCCAAAGTCGCCTGTCAAAGACCACCGCTTACTGTATTAGTCGCCAGGCCTTACTGTAATTAGAGCTCATATATCTATGACGTTTGCATGGTTATGAGCGGTGTCGTTTTGGGTTTCCAGGTAGGAAGGTAGCTCGGAATGTCATCGCCATGGCCACCGGAGACGCACCCGCTCTCGTCGCAGCAGAAGCACCTGGAGAAATCGCGACGCCTGAATTGCCTGAGATAGTCAAAACCGTTCAAGAAGCCGTGAGAAGAGTTCATTTTAAATTATATGCTTTTCAATCATATTAAATTATTAAAACAATATTATTTATATATCTAATTATATTAAATTATTTTAATAATTATAATATAATTAGGTATATATAAATCCTTTTTTAATAAAAAAATGTCAGATATATTCAATTTCCTCGCTGCATCACATAGAACGATGGGCTTTAAGTGGTGTTAACTAGTTGAAATGATTATACAACATTTTAAGTACTTTTTTTAAAAAATTAAACTTATATTTATCATATTTTAACAAATTTAAACTAACACTAATTAAAAAAATAAAATTTAAAAATACAAAATTTTCTACTTTAATATTAGAAAATTAAATATAATAAAAAAAATTTTGACCTTGAAATTTAGGTCAAAAAATACATATTTCATATTTTATCTTTCACCAAAATTATTCTAAATTTATTAAATTATATAAACATTGGTTGAATTTTTTAAACAATTAATTATTATAAATGCGTTATACATTAATTACAAATATACTATAAGTTATCAAATGATATAAATTTATGTGAAGGTTTACCCTTTTTTTATTTTTTATTTTTGCTTAATTATTGTAGCCTTTTTATTGTTGTTAGTGGAGCAAAGTTGAAGACAAGTACGCAGTGACTTCTCTGGCTGCGGCAGGGTTTATTGCTGTCTGGTGCGCCTCTGGGGTGATCTCAGTAAGTTTTCAGAAACATAAATATAATTATATCTTATCAAAATTGAATTTTTTTAACAATTTTAAGTGGTTTAATTTAAATTTTATAGAGTTTAATTATAATAAATAATTATTAGGAATAAATATATTTAAAGTGTTAGATTTGACTAAAATTTTAGGCCAAAGAATAATTAATTAGCCCAGATTAACTCAAATTTTATTATCCTCAGTAAATATATATATACATATATTCAAATTTAGTAAAAAATTCATATGCTATGTATTTGAATATTAATTTTGTAATATTTTTATATAAATTAAATTTGATTAAAATTAGATTTGGGTTAAATATAAGTTAAATTTAGATAAAAATTTATAAATAATAAATTAAATCGGGTTGGATAGTACCTAGTAACCCGCGCTAAAAATATTAATCTATTAGTTCAAGAGCTAAACCAGGCCAATTTGAGCTATTTGATAGACTTTTTTTTATTTTTAATATATTTATTTAAAAATTTATATTTAAATAAAAATATCTAAAAATATATAATATTTTAAAAATTATAATATTTAAAATAAAATACCATATAATTATATATTTTAATGAAAAATATTTTTATAAAAATTATTAGTTACGTAAAAATATAATCTATTAAAATAATTTTTAAATTAAATATTTATTTAAAATAAAAATATATTTATAAAAAAATTATAATTTGGACCGGGTCAAATAAAATTGACACTTTTACCTATAGTATCTGATTTAAAAATTAATCAAATCTAATTTTATTATCATAACTGTCTATAATATTTTATACTTTGGCCAAATCTAATAAAAACTCAAATTAACTAGATCTGACCAATCAAATAGACTAATTTTATTTAGGTTACTTATATATAATTTTTTAAAAAGACTCAATTTTTTTAAAAGAGTACTATAAATAGAAAATAATGTTCGAGAATGCCATCCAATTGAACCGGAGATGACAAGATGAACTAAGATTTTCGATTGAGCAACCGAGTCATCTTGATCCGACCCAAGATAATATTATTAATAAACTTGTTATATATATATATATATATTTGTATTAAAATTGTTAAAAATTAGTGAATTTAACTTTATTTTAATTTTTTTCTCCTATCTTTTTATATATTAATTTTGATATAAATAAGCATACAATTAAGTATTATGAATATTATTTTTTCTTAATAAAAAGTTATCATTTTTTGCATATGGATATTAATTTTTTTTATATATTTTTATATATTAAATCTTTAATAGTATTTATAATCTAAATATATATGTAAATATGTTTTTAGGTGTCTTATTTTTAAAATAAAGTATTCCATTTTTAAATAATTTTTTGAATAGAAAAACGTCAAACATTGTCAGATTTGACTCATGTTAACTAATGGAATCAGTACTGTTTTACGAAACAGGTATTTTTTTTTAAATTTTTTGTCTTCTAAAATTTATATTTAAAAATAAATTAAAAAAATAATAAAATACTTCACGAAGTAGGAACTTCAATCTCTGGTCATAGGTGGCCTATTCATCCTAACCTAATTTGAGATAAGCGCTCGGACCTAACTTGAGCTTGGTCTGAACCCATTCTTGATCAAATCTTACAATATGTCATTCTTTAGGTATACGGGCTACTTAATTGCCAATACATTTGTTAATTGTGGACAGGCAATTGATAGGCTGCCGGTGATTCCTGGAGTTTTTGAAGTTGTGGGCATTGGCTACACTGGGGTATGTCAATATAAATCAACTATTTATAAAAATATTAACTAATATCAGATTTATTAATAACGAATATTTTTATTTGCCTTTTTTTAAATCGATATTTTTTTGATATTATGGTAAAATTATGTTATATCATAGTATTAATAATATATTACGATATATTGATCGATATTTATGTTTTATTTCGTGATTTTGATTATTTTCTTTTAATATATCTAATATTAATACGTATTATCTAATATATTTAATACTAATATAATCGCGACCAATACCAATATTAATATTTTCATCCATAAAATTAACCCACTGTTTTTCTACTAACTATGAAACTTGCTTTTGCATGATTACCACATTGAATATTGATGCATTTATATATGTAATAATGTATAGTCTTAACCCTATATTATCTAGTTATTATTTAAATGGTTTAAATTCATAATCTTCATATCATACCAAATCAACAATATCTTTGTGCTTATGTTAATTATTATGATCGTACTGAGATTTTAGCATAATTTGTGAAGGATCATATTCTTTTTTGTCTCTTCCCATATTTTGTAAATATAGGCTAAATTCTTGAGTTTATTACCACATCTACAAAGATCATATACTGTATAAGTCTATATACACAGTTATAATATCAAATATATGACCGCAGATCTAACCCTCACATCCTGAGTCACAGTTATCAACTAAACTAAACCGTGTGTGCTCGGTGAGTATTTCATATATTTACAAGGTCTTTTCCATAGAACAACCTAATGGATGGGGTGTTCCATATTGACTGGCTTTTTAAAAAGTCATATGCATATAAATTTATATCCATATTATAGAGAGATTATTTCTATACTTTTAGCTTGTAATATTTAGGTCTTAATATAACAATCTTACTATATATATTAAATAATTATTAAGCTAAATTATTTTATTAGCTATCCCATTAAAAAATATATAAAATTTTATTATTGTTGTTGTTATTTATTATAAACTTATTTCCTTTTTATGTGCTTTTGCAGTGGTTTGTGTACAAAAATTTGATATTCCAACCTCAAAGGTAAAGTTAAAACCCCATCTCATATTTATTCCTCATAAATTGAAAACACTATAAGCAGACACCCTTTTATCAATTTATTCATTCAACTTAATAGATTTATATAAAAATAAATAAATCAACGGGTATCAAATTATTCGATAATATTTATAAAATGGCAAAAAAAATATTTTTTTATAAATATTTTCACGCGACAAATATCTGAAAAATTCAATTTCATTAATTAATTTTGTCTTGACATTTTCTGAGCAGGGAAGCGTTGCTGAGCAAAATCAAGGAAACGTACAGTGAAATAATTGGAAGTGGCTAAAGGAGATCAATGAGAACAGCCATCTGATTTGGTCATAAGCCCTCAAATTTTCTCAGCAGATTTTCCTGGGAATTTCAACTGGGAAAATAAACAAGAACAGAAGCAAAGCTTTCTTCCTCAAATCTTCTTTTAACCAAAATAAAATCTTCGTTGATGTGCTGCCATGGCTACTCTGCACTGATACTCTTCTAATTCAATCACTTTGATACTCAACGAGCTCCAAAAATTCCATTAAATTTTGTCCATTGCTCGGGAATCATTCGTACTTAATTAGAAAGCGTACGAAGACAGGATGAGAACTTACGGGATCAGGGAGGTTCATTTCTTAAAGAGATAGAGCATATTTTTCTTATAATCTAAGTCGTTGATATTTAAATAAATGATTATAATTTAATTATTCTTATAAATATAAAAAAATAGATTAAAATTATTTATTAAATTATAACCATCCATTTTAAGATGGATTTTTTGTGGACGAGTTCTGCTATTTCATATTTATTGATAATTTTTTCAATGTCTAAAAGTTGCTAGTATATAAATTTATTTTCTTATAAATAAATTAATATATCAAGTAAACTAAGAAATGCACTTCTTCATCAAAACAATTCAATAGCCACAGCCAACAGTATTTACAGGACCGTGCCTTTCTTTTTATGTTTTCTAAAATGAAATTTAAAAAGAGCTTGATTAATTAAAAAATTATACAATATATTAAAAAAATTAATTAGGCAAATATCGGTTATTCTGGAGAGGGCATTTAGGTTGGGTTGGTAGCTCGACGAGGTAGACATTCAAATTGTTTGCCTGAAGATCAAATCATCCAATGTAAGTTTGCATCTCATGCTGACCATTTGACTAGTTGTATTTTCGTGTTTATAATGCTAATAATATCATTGACTGTCGTCAGTTATGGCATTCTTTGGAGAATATTATTTACTCTCTTTAGTCTATTCCGTTGGTTATTTTGTAAGATTTTAATATTCTGAGAAATAGTTATGAATTGACTAGAAAAACGTTGACAAAACCATGGCCGAAAACATTGACAGTTGCTCAATTAGCTGTGGGTAGAATGATTAGAGTAGAATGATTAGAATTAGGACGAATGTGTTTTCATGTGAAATAATGGGGAGAAAGACCTTGCTTACTCCATTCAAAAGCTTCATAGTATGTATCATAGTTAGTGGTAACTAGTTGTTGAAATCGCGGGGTGCTCATTCTTTGTTTCCTTCTCCGGTTACATACTATCATTCTCCTTGCGTGATAATGGAAGAAGATTATATAGACCTATTATGAGGAGTGGTAGCTTCAAAATCAACAATTTCCTCGCTTCCCACCCTCATTCTTGTGATGCATCAAATGAGACTTGGAGAACTTTGTTGGAAGGATCCATATAGATAGATTGGTAACCAAGCTTAGAACGTTTTTAACAAAATCTACGGAAATAAATTGTACACTATAAACTGATATTTGACAACCATACATCAAACAACCGAAATAATTATAAGACCATATTACTATCAATTCATGACCTGTCATTTGATAATTAATATTTTATCATTTAACACGTTTTAAAACTGTTCGAAAAATAAAATATTACCATATGGATGACCGAAATATCTTCTAACATCATCTGAAGTTGTTTGATCAATTAAAATACAGTATTAGACTCATTAACCATCATTCGAATACTATCCAAATATAACATAATACAATAAATATTATCCAAAAATATTAAAAAGTAATTGTCATCGTCAAATTATTAATCTAAACTTCTTATGTCAGCTCAATCTTTCAGTCTTGTATGCCTGACAATGACTTGTAAATTTCATCTGAAGGAGTTAATAAAAACAGTAATAAGGGAGCCAAGAGTTTAATAAGATATTATGTAACAATAAACATATACATATTTTTACAATAAAAATATAACAAAAGAATTAATATATCAAAATTCAATGACATGTCATGAAATTTCATAAAAATATATGTTCAGCTTAATATAGATTTTTTAGCTTATTCTTATCATGTTTCTTCTTTATTAAACCATCAAAATATGTTCAATTCTTATTTTTTTCTGGAGACCAGGGTCAATAAACATTATTAACTAAATGAGGAGACCATGAAAGATTAGGTTATATATATTTTCACACAATCAAAGGTTATAAGTTTCTATTTTAGTCCAAAAGGTGAGTCGTCTACGTATTACTCTATAGATAGGGTCAGGCGTTACTTTTTAATCCCGTAATTATATAATGTTGGATATTGATATAATACTATAATATATTAAGACATGTCAAAATATACATCCGTTGAATAATAACCTTGGTCCAATACTTATTTTTATCAAACTTTACACTTATTTTTAATTCTTTATAATTTTTTTATCTCTAGAGAAAATAATCATATTTCTTAACTTAATTTTAAAATTTTTTTATCATATTTTAATACTTTTATATCATATAAAATTTATTCTTTATGTGGGATGTTGAATTAGTATGTTATGTAGTGAATGAGATACTCAATTAACCAGTTAATGTAAAAATTTTAGCAAAACATATATAATTTAGTATGTGTGTAAACTTTTATATAAATTTCAGAATATACATGTTCAATTGTATATAATATTTAGTTCATATTAGCTATATATTTGATAATTTAAAGCATGTAAAAGTTTATATACGAATTTGAGGCATGCAAAGGGTAAAATTTAGCAAAATTGCAACAAAATCAGCAAATTGAATAATTTTCTATAAATTCAGTTGATATACTTCACATGCAGAGAAAATGGGTACATTATCCAACTTATAACCAACATATATTTGATGATTTAAAACATACATAAGCTACTGTCTGAATCTATGACAGAAAAATCAAAAGTTCAGCAAGAGGTATAGTACAATAGTATAAAAATGCAGAAAATTGACAGCAACACATGTGTAAGAAAATTTAGCACCTTGGTGCGAAAATTAGTGACAAGCAGATGATTTTACTAGATTTCAGAACCTATACTTTACCCTTTAACATGCAAGATGGCTTTTCATGAAATTAAACATGCATGATCATTAAACTTGAAATTTAGTACATCCATGAAACTAAAATATATAGTTCAGCACATAATTACACTATACTTGGCTTAAATGTGAGTTCTCATAAAATTGCTTTATAAAAATCATGAAAAATTGACATGCATACTTAATATAAACGTACTAGTTTTGCAATTATAATTTGGACGAGCACTAGAACAAGAAATATCCATGAAAATAAAAAATAAACAGCAACAATATAATGAGAGTATAAAGTGCAATTGTCTTAATTTGATTTATCCAAATTCTAAACTTAAATCACTTAAATTGAGCTTCCTTAAGCCTTTTCTCTCTTCCTCTCTCAATTCTCCTGTATTCTCTAGAAATTCTTTGAAAAATAATATAAATCAGTTTAATAGGTCATTATATATACAATTCTGTGCTTGAGCGTAGATTTAGGCTTGCGTCGAGCGTATGGCCTATGCTTTCCACGCCGAGCACGGCTTGGATGTGCATTGGTCGCGTAACTATTATCAGTCATGCGCTCGAATATGACTTAAATGTGCCTCAGGCGCTGCCCCATTGTTTTTTGTGTTTAGGCACTCGTTAGGCCTCTATTAAGTACAAGCCATTCGATCCAATTTTTTGATTCTTTAATCCAATTTTTTATATCATCTAATATCAATTTTAATTATATTAATTTAATTAATCATGATTACTATAAATTAAAGACTCGAACCTTATAATTGTTGAGATTGCTTGAGTTTTCTTCTTGTTGTGCCACCTCCTGAAGTACACCAGTTCTATTCTAATTAGTTTTATTTCTAATATTACAGTATCAGCTAAGTTGCTAAATTTCTAGCCTATCCCTATAGTAGAATCTATAAGATTAATGCTAATATTTTGACCAACCGACTTAGAAAAATTCTTTTTGAGTTAATTCATAAATGTTAACCAACTTTCACTTAGGGGATATAATTGCGATAATGTTCTTCTTGTGCATGAAACTTGTAACATATACCATTTAGATAGAAGCATGCTGCAATATACACTTATTGATCTCCAAAAGGCATACAACATGCAGAGTAAGATTTTATAATTTCTACAATAAAGATTATGATATTTCTTGGCAGTTTTATTAGGTGGATGAGGCAATGAATTTCCTCTTGATATTTCTCCTTGCCCTATAGTGGGGATTCCACAGGTTTTTCCTTGTGATATTGGGGTCTTTATCATGGTGATCCACTCTCAACTTACCTCTTTACTATTGTTATAAGGTCTATCATGATATCATCTCGGTGAAGATGATAGCGGATAGTAAGTTTAAGTATCATTAAAAATGCAAAAATAACAAATTGACTATCCTCACCTTCAAGGATGATTTGTCATTGTTTTTGGAAGTGGATCTCCATGAGGTACATATTATCAAGGAAAGCCTTTGATTGATCTCTAAGCTCTTGGGCCTTCACTCAAGCCTATTAAAAGGTGAAAGATTTTTATTTATTGTCAGATGATTTAACCTTATTGATAGGTTGCTCTGTGGGAGTTCTTCTTGTGAGGCACCTAGATATTATCTTGTTTCATTTAGGTTAAAAGTCTCCACTGTTAGCTGATCACAAATAGGAATTCGAAGATGATTAAGCCTAGGAGGGATAAGCCGCTTTCCATTGTGGGTTATCTTCAATTAATAAAACCTATTCTCTTTAACTTTTTGTCTGTTTTGGTATTCTATTTTTATCCTTTTTGAGTGTATGATCGAATAGATGGAAGTGCTATTGCACAACTTTCTTTAGGATGGGTCTTTGGACAGAAATAATTATACAAATGGTGCATTGGCCAATGTTTGTAAGTACAGGGAGACTGGGGTTGGGGACTAGAATTTAAAAATGTCACTTCCCAAAATTCAATCTCGCTGTTTCTAACTAACAAGACTATTCATGAACAAATAATAAACTTTAAAATCCTTGAATATGAATTTTACGTCGATATCTCAACTGACCAAAATAAAATGATATGACCTAAATACAGGACTCGAAATGCCACATCATCATGTGGTTTCAATACAAAACAAACTATAATATCGGATCTTATATAAGGAGTCATGTCTAATACAAATGAAATAGAGTAATCCATTCGACTGAAAACTAAAACCTCCGTTGACTAATTGTCAGACAATCTGACATCCAAGACACCACAACCATAAATAGAGTAAACTACATCCATAATCTCATATCAGTTCTTATACAAAATCATTATCCGAATAATATAAATTTTAAACTACTATTCAGAAATTAAAATACAACATCAGATTCTTATGTTATTTTTAAGCAAATTTTCTTCTCGAATAAGCTCCACCTTCAAAGTTCCCACTTGCGGGTATTCAAGCCTCTTATTTGAAGGGGCTAGTCGAAAACAGAAATAGGGGTGAGACGAAAGCTCAATAAGGTATATAATTTATATAATTTAACATATAACTTACATTGAAATATATTGTAAGGAATAATGAATCAAATTTCAATGTAGGGTTATGAATTTTTATGACAAATATATACAATTTATCAAATTTTTTTTATATTTTTTTTCAAATTTATACAATATAATCCATACTTAAATATAAAATTTTAGTGACTAAGGGCCAGTAGGGCATTAAACTGATATTGTTCAACTCTTGATAGTTTATACATAGCTGTATAGACCCATAATTTTTCTTTATAAATAACACTGGGGCACCCTATAGGGATACATTTGCTCAGATGAAATCATTCTCAAACAATTCTTATAATTATTATTTCAATTCTTTGATCTCCAATGATGCCATTCTATAGGAGGACTTTAATATAGGCGCCACTCTAAGTGTCGTCTCAATTTTAAATTCAATCTCTCGATTTGACGGTAGTATAGGAACATCTTTTGAAAAAATAACCTTAAACTCACATACCACTGGTATATTCTTTGCCGGTATATTATGATTCCCAATTGTGATTATATAAGTCAAATAGATTTGACATCTACTCTTCATCAATCGGCAAGCATGCAAAGTGAAAATCATGTATGAAAATTATTTTTGCATTATTTCTTGAAAATAAAATGATTAATATCCTAGAATTATAAAATGCACCCTCTTATGAAAAAATTCTATGCTAGTATGATAACTAGCTAGTTAATTCATACCTATGATTATATTAAAGTCATGTATGTCCAATAAGATTAAATCTACCACTAATTTTAATCCATTGACCCAAACAATGCATTTGTAAGTATTGACACTATGTCCTTGATCAAAGATGATCCCGTAAGTATTGACACTATTTGTAACATCCTAAAATATTTTTATCTGATTAAATTGGGATTATTTATTATTTTGGATAATTCGAATACAAGAAATATATATATATATATATATATAATAACGTATTATATATATAATAATAATAATAATAATAATAATAATAATAATAACATGGAAAAAACGTAGAAACCAAATTAAAGCAGGAGAAAAGCAGGGAAACAGGGGGAAAAGAATGGAGCTGATGGCACGGGTTCCTCCATGTGATCCCTCTCCTTTGTTTTAATTGAAAATTTTGGGAAATTAGGGGAAGGAGCAGCGTAGGAGCCTGAGAGGCAGAACGAAGAGGGAGAGTAGAACGCAAAGAGAAAAAGGGAAGAAAAGGAAAAAATCCATCCGTTCTGATCCGATCTGAAACAAATAACTATAGCTGAGCTCAGACAAGTATACTCCGAACGTTATTTTTTATTTTTACAGCTTTTTAGTATCTCTAAAATTGTATTTTTACTCTAAAATTATGTTTATTCACATTCCATATAAATAAAGTATGTTTCTCCTGATTAATCAAACAAATTTTATATTTGTATGTTTATATTGCAACGTATAGCTTCAATTTCATGTACATGCATGTTTATTGTACATCGTGTGTGTATATATATACATGTACAGTGTAGGTGGTGTGTGTGATGTGCATAAAATCGGTGTGTGACCTGCTGGTGAGAGTTGGGTGTGCAGGAGAAGTGTGTGTTGCAGCCGTGAGGGTGCGTGTGTGCACCGTGCATGCGTGTGCGTGTGTTTTGGCAGAGCTGCTGGTGCTGCTGCCGTGTGCATTCTAATGTATGAGTGTGTGTGTTTTGTGTGTGTGAGGAGAAATACATTTATATGTACATATGTGTGTATATGAATATACATGTATTTCGGCATCCGTTTTATATTTGAAAGCTTCATTAAAACCCTAGGAGTGAAAATTAAGGGATTGGTGTTTAAAATTCATGAATTTTAACATGTAGAAGTTGATTCGTAATGAGATAATGTCCATGTGGTGATTTATGCCTAAAAAATTTACACAAAATTATATTGATAAATTATTGAGAATTTCTGAAGCATGCTGAAGGATTACTGTGAAATTTTGACTGACTTCTGAAGTTTAATAAGTTTTAGTTAAGAAATTGTAACAGAACGGGTTCTAACCTTTAAGACCATCCGTTGATGATGTTAGAGATATTTGTCTAATTGGCATATTCCGTGACCATATGTATTATTGTATCGAGTTGGGTTATGGGTTGTCGCGTTACAGTATCAACATTCATCCGTTACTGTCCGTTTCGACTTTCAAGGATACCGCGCCTACCGTGTGCTCTCCAGTCGCTCAAGCCCGTCCGAAGCCCCACGCCCTCCTTGCGCTCGCTACCCACTCGACCCCAAAATCTAGAATGGTTCCCGCTCACTGTGCACCGCCCCCACGCTCGAGCCCAAAATCCAAAATGGTCAACGCTCGCTGTGCGCTGCCCCGCGCTTGAGCGCACGTAGGGTTTATCTGGAAACCCTCCGTGCGCCTGCCGCGCTTGAGCGCCAATACAACGGGCATGTTTTTGAATGTGTTATTTGAGCCATCTATAAATACTTAGCTTATATTTTTAGAATCCTAGGACTCTTGACAGACCAAGTTCGTGCCCCACTTGAAAAGAATCTCATTCATACTCGTTGGTCTTGCTTCTTTTGAGAAAACTAAAAACTATAACTTTGTGCTTCATGTTCTAACTAGTTTTCTCTACGTTTTCTCTTTACCTTTTAAACACCTCCACCCTTCTACCTTTGTTGGAGACGTTGGTGAGTTGAAGAAGGAGACTCGATCGTGTTCGACAATTCAAGTGGCTAGATAGGGAAGATTGATGTGAAGACCGGAAGGTGTTCGGTTTCGTTGCCGCGGGCAAATCCAAGGAGTTTCTTGGTAGGGATCACAAGATGGGAGTAAGTCGGCTAGGTTAGTGCGTCGTTACTACCCGTTCTGTAAGTTGATTTTCATAGTGCATTGCTTCCCTGGCCGTTGAAGCCCGTAGGGTTTTTTCTCGATTACTGTGGGTATCGAGTTTTCCATTCATCGCCAAAAATCGTGTCTTTTTATGGTTGTTTATGCTTGGTTATATTTGCATGCATGTCCTTATCTCTAATATCTAGAAATAAATATTATTTACGTGTATTGAATATTTAATTTTTACTACTTTTACTATTTTTATCGGGGTCGAAACTTGATTGTACAATTTAGGACAAAAAGAACTTTTACAATTGGTATCAGAGATTCACCCCGATCCACGACCCCATTCTAAATGTATACGAGTGGATCTCTCTCCGTACCTCCCTTCTTTGATGGGAATAACTATACCTATTGGAAGGTCCGGATGAGAGCTTTCCTAAAATCTCTGGATGAGCATGTATGGGCTAGTACCCAACTTGGGTGGACTTCACATAAGAGTAGTGATGAACCAAAAGTCCTGTCTTTATAATCAAAAGAAGTACTTGATGCTTGTAACTGGAATAGTAAGGGGTTACATGCTATGTTTATGACTATATCTCCCGATGAGTTTAAACGGATTTCAATGTGCGAAATTTCTAAAGATCGTGGGACATTCTTGAAATCACTCATGAAGGTACTAAATTAGTTAAAAATTTAAAATTACAAATGCTCACCACTAGATTCATAGAAATAAGAATGAAATATGATGAGACATTTGATGAATTCTATACACAATTAAATGATATTGTAAATTTTACGTTTAATTTAGGAGAACGAATCCCTGAAAATAGAATTGTTAGAAAAGTTCTACGATCTTTGCCTGAACGATTTAGACAAAAAGTGACTGCGATTGAAGAAAGCAAAGATTTAAACAAATTAAAAATCGAAGAACTTGTAGGGTCTCTTCAAACTTATGAGCACACATTGCCACAGTCAAGGAAAAATAAATCACTTGCTCTAAAATCAAGTAGGGAAGAGCGAAACTGGGATTCTGATGAAGAATCGTGTAACGATGACGATTTTTCCTTATTTGTCAAGATTTTCAAAAAGTTTTTAAAGAAAAATAAATCTTCATCAAACAAACTTGATATGGATTTAAAACGTTCATCTCAACTTGAGAAGAAAGACCGACGTGAACTCAAGGATTTCAAATCAAAAACTACTCAAGGAGTTCAATGTCATGAATGTAAATGGTTTGACTATTATCGGGTTGAATGTCCAAACCTTAAACGCCAACAAGGTCAAGCTTTTAAAACTAATGTGACCTTAAGCGATGACAAAGAAGAAGAGGGTGACAAATGTTCTGAAGAGGGCCCTGTCAAGTACATGGCTTTTATGACATCAATGTGTGACAATACAGTAGAGAACGTTAATCAATCTGATGACTCTGAGGATGAGTCAGAAGCTGAATTTGATGGACTTTAAGAAGTATATGATAAACTGTTTAGGGAATATTTAAAAGTAAAGAAACTAAATAGAACCTTAAAGGGTAGGGTCATAGATTTGGAACAGGAAAAATTAGCTCAACAATCCGAGTTAGATGCTAAAACCCAAGAAATTGAGAATCTGACAATCTCATTTACTAAACAAATCACAACTCTAGAATCTGAACTTGAGGCTACTAGAAAAGATTTGAAACAATTCTTAAATGGGTCCACAAAATTAGATCATATGCTCGGGTTGGGAAAAATTGGTGGAAATAAACAAGGTTTGGGGTATGCTGCGAATATTGTCCAAAATGACATGAAATCTAAAACTATTTTTATTCCTGCTACGAAAATTCCACACCAACACGCTTACAAATCCAAACTTACTAAGCAACCGTTTCGACGTGTGGAAAATAGCTTTAACTCACATCATTTGACCAATCCTTATAGCCTAAAAGACATAAACAAACCTCCAAAGTCTCTGCCAACTTGTCATACTTGTGGAAAAATTGGCCATATTCGGTCCCACTGCTATACCATGAACTTTTCATATAACCCAAGACCAGAGCTAAACATGAATATACTTGTTGATCACATTCAAATATTAAATGAACAAGTAAAAAGATTGAATGCAAAAGTAAATTCAGTGAGACAAGTATGGGTTAAGAAAAGTGAGCTACATTACCCCTTGGCTATTCGTGACAAAAAGGGAAAGACTTGATTCACTTTGACAGTGGGAGATTATGGGAGACGGAGCCTGCTTATTTATGTTAGGGGGCACTTTGTTATTGAGCTTTGTTATTTATGTTATGGGGAGATGTTATTATTTCTGTTAGGGGGAGACTTGTTACATGCTGTTCCATGTTATTTCTGTCACAATTCAGTACTGCTTGTATCTCATTATTGTTACTATTATTACATGATGTTCTCTTTATTTTACCATATTAAATTCTGCATTGTTGGTACTAACTCTGCTTGACCAGGCTACTCTGTTACACTAACGCAGCTGTCCCCACATCGACACAGCCGTTCTAGTGTAGACTTTTACATTTTTTTGTATTTTTTTCTCACTAGGTGTAGATTTTTATGTACACAGGTTCTATTTTGGTGGTGTTTGAACCCGTGATTCACTTGTATTTATTTACTTTTTGGGTTCTGTCACGGAATTGTCAAATGAGGAGATTATTAGAGACATTTATCTAATTGGCATATTCCGTGACCATATGTATTATTGTATTGAGTCGGGTTATGAGTTGTCGCGTTACAGTATCAACATTCATCCGTTACTGTCCGTTCCGACTTCTAGGGATACCACGCATGCCATGTGCTCTCCAGTCGCTCGAGCCTATCTGAAGCCCCGCGCCCTTCGTGCGCTCTCTACCCGCTCGACCCTAAAATCCAGAATGGTCCCCGCTCGCTATGCGCCGCCCCCGCGCTCGAGCCCAAAATCTAGAATGGTCCGCGCTCGCTATGCACAGCCCCGCGCTCGAGCGCACTAGGGTTTATCTGGAAACCCTCCGTGTGCCCGCCGCGCGCTCGAGCGCCGATACAACGGGCATGTTTTTGAATGTGTTATTTGAGCCATCTATAAATACTTCTGGAAACCCTCCGTGTGCTTGAGTGCGCGCTCGAGCGCTGATACAATGGGCATGTTTTTGAATGTGTTATTTGAGGCCTCTATAAATACTTGGCTTATATTTTTGAAACCCTAGAACTCTTGACAGACCAAGTTTGTGCCCCACTTGAGAAGAATCTCATTCATACTCCATTGGTCTTGCTTCTTTTGAGAAAACTAAAAACTACAACTTTGTGCTTCATGTTCTAACTAGTTTTCTCTACGTTTTATCTTTACCTTTTAAACATTTCTATCCTTCTACCTTCGTTGGAGACATCGGTGAGTTGAAGAAGGAGACTCGATCGTGTTCGGTAATTCAAGTGGCTAGAGAGGGAAGATTGACGTGAAGACCGGAAGGTGTTCGGTTTCGTTGTCGCGGACAAATCTAACGAGTTTCTTGGTAGGGATCACAAGACGGGAGTAAGTCGGCTAGGTTAGCGCGTCGTTACCACTCGGTCTGTAAGTTGATTTTCATAGTGCATTGCTTCCCTGGCCGTTGAAGCCCGGAGGGTTTTTTCTCGATTACCATGGGTATCGAGTTTTCCCTTCGTCATCAAAAATCGTGTCTTTTTATGGTTGTTTATGCTTGGTTATATTTTGCATGCGTATCCTTATCTCTAACATCTAGAAATAAATATTCTTTACGTGTATTGAATATTTAATTTTTACTGTTTCTGTTATTTTTATCAGGGTCGAAATTTGATTGTAAAATTTAGGACAAAAAGTCCTTTTTCAAATGACATATAAACTCTAATGACTTAATATTAATACATACTAATTACTTAATGATTCTGCAGAAATTTTGACAAAGTTTTCATAGTATTTGGACAAAAATAAAAAATACAACCTGTCAATAATAACCTGTACATGGTAGTCAAATTTCAAAAGCACAAAATTTTAACCCGTTCACATTTAACACATCCACAAACATCCAAAAATCCATCACTACACCACTGCAAAGAATAATCATCATTCCTCCACAGGATCACAAACCAATATAGTAATCTTAGTTACTATATTGGATCATGAGAGATGCATCTAACTTGTATAACCCAGGAACATACCCACGGAAGCATACTATATCTAAGTACCACATACATCCACATCATATCGTAGGTTTACAATATTTAGTTAAAACATAAATCATACATACACTTACGTTAATACAACTACTATACTATACACTAGCCTTCAAAATTAACAGCTTTTTTCGTAGATAATCTCTATATTCACTCCTTTTCGTCAGGAATCAGCTCATCAGGTTCATCTCAGGATAAGTATACAATAGAGGGGGGTGAGCAAGAAGCTCAGCAAGGTACCATAACCATATTGACAAAAATGCATATATAAAGAAAATTATAAGAAAATTTAGGGAACAGGGTGCATGCATTAGTGCAAATGATGAAATACATATATATAAGGAAATTATAAGAAAATGTAGGGAACAAGGTGCATGCATTAGTGCAAATGATGAAATGCATATTTTCATAAGATACTCAAATCGTTATTGTGTTCGTTTTCTTCTTTCTTTAACTTATTTTCTTCTTACTTATCCTTTATTTATCATGAGGGACCGAGGCAAGTAGGCCCTACTAGCGAAGTGAGCAAATAATCGAGGATAGCTTGTATTCAGTCCACATAATCAAAGGCCTTGGTTCGTAATCATGTATGCATCATTTCATGTGTCTTTCTCATCGTGGGGATCATCCTTCATATTCATAATTCTTAGTTTTTTTTCCTCTTTGTACAACGCCTCGAGGACGGCGATCTTAATTCTTTTCTTCCTTGTACAATGCCCCGAGGACGGCGGACCACGTATTATTCCATGGACGGAGTTATCCTCGATTACCACTATATCTTCCTAAGGCTTGCCAGGAATACCATCCGCTTTACTTAAGCGGCCAAGACACGTGGCCAGAGTATCCTCAAGTCTCCACCGCAATATTCATAGCAGGCCAAAGAAGGTTACTTGCTGAACAATCATTGGTCCAGTTTTCTTATTATTTTTACTTAAACTTCAATTCTTATTTCTTAAAATTCTTATTCTCATTTATCAATGGCATTTTCAAATTTTTCTTCATAACAAACCTTTTATTTCTTAGTTTTTGAGGCCATCTCCTTCACTCTTTTAATCCTTCAGTCAGTCTTCCGTGATATTTTACAGTATAACTTTAATAATAATATAATTAATACGTCCATTAGCTTAAGGACTTCATAATATAATATACCCATATCTCCATTTTATTTTTCTCTATATTTATTTTTCATATTTTTCATGTTAGGTCTCGAATGAACAGTGATGAACAGTACCTGAAAGCGTATTCGGATGTAATACACAACATTTACACTGAAAATGACTGCACCGATCACAATACATATGAAAATTCATGCATTTATTCATAATATCATGAGAAATATAAAAAATATGGGGTATTACATACAAATTTTGAAAGAGAGAGACTTTTAAATAAACTAAAATTAACAAAAACGAAAATAAACGGTTAGGGTACACTTGCCTCTGTTAATTCACTGTTTCCTTTGCTCTGATCGGACCAGACGGCTTCATTCCCCTCCTTTTTCTCTTCTCCCTTCTTGCCTTCTTCCTCGCCAAAACCCTCCCTACTCTCTTGTTGTTTTTTTTTCTTTTTTTCCCCTCCTTCCCCCCTTTCTATTGTTTTATCTTATTGGCCATCAGTTTGAGGGTTATACGCCGTGTTGAACTTTAATTCCGTCCCCAACTCTTTGTGCAAACTCTCCTAAAATTTTGATACGAACCTCGGATCACGATCTGACACAATGGTTGCAGGGACACCATGAAGTCTGACAATTTCATCTATATACAATTGTGCCAGCTTGTCGCGAGGGTACATAGTTCAGATTGCCAAAAGGTGAGCTGATTTAGTTAGCCGATCAATAATAACCCACACGGCATCATGATTCCTTTGAATCCGTGGCAAACCCAATATAAAATCCATAACAACATCTTCCTACTTCCAAGTTGGAATGGGCATCGGCTGTAGCGGTCCGGATAGCTTTCTCCTTTTCGCCTTTAACTGTTGACAAACTAAGCATTTCCCTACATAATCTACAATTTTTTTCTTTATATTTCGCCACCAAAATCTCCCTTTTACATCATGATACATCTTGTTTATTCCCGGATAAATCATATACCGGGATCGGTGAGCTTCATTCAAAATCTTTTCTTTCAACTCCTTTTCATCTGGTACGCATAATCAACCTTTGAATCTTAACATTCCATCAGCACGAACATCAAAATCCTTCATGGAGTCTTCATTTAACTCCCCAACAATTTTCATAAGAAAAGGATCAGTTACCTACTTGTCCTTGATTTTTCTTATTATCTCTAGTTGAAACTGTAAATATGATAACATCATTCAGTTGCCATGCACATATCTTTGGATATCACACTGCTTTACACAATCCAACATCTCCATTTGCTTTATTGTAGTCTAGCAATGAAACTTGAGTGACGGCTCAGAGCATCGGCCACCACATTAGCCTTTCCCGATTATACAAAATTTCACAATCATAGTCCTTCAAAAATTCTATCCATGTCCTTTGTCTCATATTCAATTCTTTTTGTGAGAATAAATATTTTAAACTTTTATGATCCGAGGAGACTAGAAACTTCTCGCCATAAAGATAGTATCTCTAAATTTTTAGAACAAACACAACTGTGGCTAACTCAAGTCTTTAACTAGATAATTTTTTTCGTGCACCTTTAATTGCCTGGACCCATAAGCTACTACTCTCCCATTCTACATTAGTACACATTCTAAGCCCGTCTTGAAAGTATCGCAGTAAACCTCAAAACCTCCAGATCCTTTCGGAATAATCAATACAGGAGCAGTAGTTAAACGGTCTTTCAATTCTTGGAAACTCTTGTCACATTCTTTGGTCTACTCAAACTTGACCTCTTTCTTTATTGGTTGAGTCAAAGGCAAAGCAATCCGGGAGAAATTCTCCACAAACCTCCAGAATATCCTGTAATTCCAAGAAAGCTTCTGACTTCAGTCATAGAGGTAGGCTTCTTCCAGTTAACTACAACCTCTACCTTTTTGGGGTTTACAGAAATACCTCCATTAGAAATGACATGCCTCAAAAAGACCACCTCTTCTAACCAAAACTCACATTTATGTAATTTAGCATACAATTTCTCCTTCCGAAGCACTTGACGTACAATCCTCAAGTGAGTCTCAAGTTCTTCATGACTCTTTGAATAAATCAAAATATCGTCAATAAATACGACCACAAATCTATCCAAATAGGGTCGAAACACCCTATTCATTAGGTCCATGAAGGCAGCAGGAGCATTTGTAAGGCCAAACGGCATAACAAGAAATTTATAATGACGGTATCTTGTTCGAAATGCAGTCTTGGTCACATCTTCCTGCTTAATTCTCAACTGGTGGTATCCCGATCGCAGATCAATCTTGGAAAACATTCGAGACCCTTGCAACTGGTCGAACAAATCATCTATGCGTGGCAATGGATATTTATTTTTAATTATAACTTTATTTTATTCACGATAATCCACACATAGCCGTAACGATCCATCTTTCTTTTTGACAAAAAGTACCGATGCACCCCATGAAGATACACTCAATCTGATAAAGTCATTATCTAACAATTCTTGTAACTGTAATTTTAACTCTTTTAATTCAAGGGCGCCATACAATACGGTGCCTTCGATATAGGGTTCGTGTCAGGAATAATTTTAATCTCAAATTCTATCTCCCTTTGAGGAGGTAAACCAAGCAACTCCTCCGGAAACACGTCTTCAAATTCACATACTATCAAAATGTCTTTTGCTGGCACATTATGACTCCCAATAGTACTGGCATATGCCAGATAAGTTTGACATCCACCCTGAATCAGAATTTTGTCATGCAACACTGAAATTAGCACATGTATATTCTTTCTTTTAATCCCTTGGAAAAGGATTCGACACCAGGAATCGAAAAACGTACCCTTTTTAAGAAACAATCAATACTGGCGTGATATTTAGTTAGCCAGTCAATTTCCAAAATTACATCAAATTCACCCATATCTAACAATATCAAATCAACTGCCATTTTTATCACTGATGATCCGGTGGGTGTCGACACAGACAGTGAATACTCTAGAATTTTCGGGATCGAGGTAATATAGCATACAAATCATGAAAAAATAAAAGAATGTGTGGATTCGGAATCAAATAGAATAGAAGCAGATATGTCACAAATAAGAAGTGTACCTTCAACTACGTTCGGGGCCACTTCGTCATCTGAAACTGTCACCGCAAAAGCTCAGGTTTGAACGATAGGCTTCTTTCCTTCCAGCTTCTTTAGTTGGGGGCAATCTTTAATCATATGTTCTTTCTGCCCACAGTTAAAATAAGCACCCGCTAATTTTAGACATGGCTTCCTTGGGTGTCTCCTTCCACAATGAGTACAGCTTGCCACGGACGCTTGGGAGCTGGTCACATATTGAACTTCAGCGGGGCCTTTCCCTTTTCTATCGTCTTTGTCCTTTTGAAATGTCCCACGGGGTCTGACCCAGATCTCGCACTGCTCATCCGGCTAGTTGCTCTCTTCGCAAAGAATTTTTCAGTCTCCAATTCTTTCTCAAAAAGCATGGCTCGATCTAAAATCTTAGCGTACGTCAGGAGTTTCAGTATCACCAACTGTCTCCTGATCTCATCCCTTAACCCCTGTAGAAATTTCTTTGTTTTCCTTGTCTCATCTTCTGCAATGTAGGGAGCATACCGAGACAATTCAATAAATTTTGTATCGTATTCTGCTATGGTACGATTTCCTTGTCTTAATCTCATAAATTCTTCTTCCTTCTGGTCTTAGAGACTAGAAGAAAAGTATTTCTCCTTGAATGCTCCTTCAAACATTTCCCATGTGATTTCTTCCTCAGGAATTCCAAAAGCTCTTTTTCTTATAGCCCACCAGTTATCGGCTTCCCCCTCCAATTTATAAGCCGCAAATGTGACTTTTTCCTGTTCTGAATACTGGATAACTGTAAATACTTTCTTTAATCTTCGAATTCAAATATCGGCTTTTATAGGGTCCGGTTCTCCTAAAAACTCAGGTACCCGTTCTGCCGTAAATCTGTCATAGGCTGACAGGCTAGGGTTCACTGGAGGTGGGGCCGGAGCGGGAATTGGAGCCATTTATTGTTGTTCCATTGCTTCGAAGTAGTGGGCCATTTTCCCCAATAGGTCCAAATATTCTGCCTCTCGATCTTGAGGGGCACTAGATCCCGCACTATTGTTCGTGCTTGTTCTTCTATGCGCCATCTAAAAGTACACAGCCATATGTCAGAGTATAAAAAGGGAATAGCAATTTTTGAATTTAATCCTAAAATTATTTACCTAAATCATCAATTTAATCTTAACTATCCTTGTCCGATTTTAAGCTAAACCAAACCTAAGCTTCCGCAGTGAGATCGATCAATCCTAAGGCATCTCTTTTTCTCTCTGATACCATTTGTAACGGAACAGGTCCTAACCTTTAAAACCCTCTGTTAATGACATATAAACTCTAATAACTTAATAATTAATACATAATAATTACTTAATAATTTTGTAGAAATTTTGATAGAGTTTCCACTGAATCTGGACAAAAACCAAAAATACAACTTATCAATAATAACCTGTACATAGTAGTCAAATTTCAAAAGCACAAAATTTTAACCCGTTCACATTTAACACATCCACAAACATCCAAAATCCATCACTACACCACTGTAAAGAATAATCATCATTCCTCCACAGGATCACAAACCAATATAGTAATCTTAGTTACTATATTGGATCATGAGAAATGCTATCTAACTTGTATAACCTAAGAACATACCTGCGAAAGCATACTATGTCTAAGTACCACATACATCCACATCATACCGTAGGTTTATAATATTTAGTTAAAACATAAATTATACATACACTTGCATTAATACAACTACTATACTATACACTAGCCTTCAAAATCGACAGCTTTTTTCGTAGATAATCTCTATCTTCACTCCTTTTCGTCAGGAATTAGCTCATCAGGGTCATCTGAGGGTAAGTTACAATATAGGGGTAAGCAAGAAGCTTAGTAAGGTACCATAACCATATTGACAAAAAATACATACATATAAGGAAAGTATAAGAAAATTTAGGGAACAAGGTGCATGCATTAGTGCAAATGATGAAATGCATATTTTCATAAGATATTCAAATCGTTATTGTGTTCATTTCCTTCTTTCTTTAACTTATTTTCTTCTCCCTTATCATTTATTTATCTTGAGGGATCAGGGCTACTAGGCTCTACTAGCGGAGGGAACGAATAATCGATGATAGATTGTATTCAGTCCACACAATCAAAGGCCTTGGTTCGTAATCATGCATGCATCATTTCATGTGTCTTTCTCATCGTGGGGATCATCCATCATATTCATAATTCTTAGTTCTTTTCCTCCTTGTATAACACTCCGAGGACGGCGATCTTGATTCTTTTCCTTCTTGTACAATGCCTCGAGGACGGCGAACCACGTATTACTTCATGGACGGAGTTATCCTCGATTACCACTGTAACTTCCTAAGGCTTGCCAGGAATACCACCCGCTTCACTTAAGCGACCAGGACACGTGGCCAAAGTACCCTCAGGTCTCCACCGCAATATTCATGGCAAGCCAAAGAAGGTTACCTGCTGAACAATTATTGGTCCAGTTTTCTTATTATTTTTACTTAAACTTTAATTCTTGCTTCTTAAAATTTTTATTTTCATTTATCAATGGC
This sequence comes from Nepenthes gracilis, assembly GCA_033239525.1. Classification (NCBI taxonomy): domain Eukaryota; kingdom Viridiplantae; phylum Streptophyta; class Magnoliopsida; order Caryophyllales; family Nepenthaceae; genus Nepenthes; species Nepenthes gracilis. The sequence continues at coordinate 1,586,446 of BSYO01000040.1, forward strand.
CTTTTCAGATTTTTCTTCATAACAAACCTTTTATTCCTTAGTTTTTGAGGCCATCTCCTTCACTCTTTTAATCCTTTGGTCAGTCTTCTGTGACATTTTACGATATTACTTTAACAATAATATAATTAATACGTCCATTAGGTTAAGGACTTCACAATATAATATATTCAGATCTCCATTTTATTTTTCCCAATATTTATTTTCCATATTTTTCATGTTAGGTCTCGGATGAACAGTACCTGGAAGGGTATTCGGACGCGATTCGCAACATTTACACTAAAAATAACCTCATCGATCATAATACATATGAAAACTCATGCATTTATTCATAACATCATGAGAAATATAAAAAATATGGGGTATTACATACACATTTTGAAAGAGAGAGAATTTTAAATAAACTAAAATTGATAAAAACGAAAATAAACGGTTAGAGTACACTTGCCTCTGCCGGATTCACTGTTTTCTTTGTTCTGATCGGACTGGACGGCTTCATTCCCGTCGTTTTTCTCTTCTCCCTTTTTTCCTTCTTCCTCGCTAAAACCCTCCCTGCTCTCCCTTTTTTTTTTTTTTTCTTTTTTTCCCTCATTCCCCCCTTTCTATTATTTTATATTATTATTATTATTATTATTATTATTATTATTATTATTATATACTATAATATATATATATATATATATATTATTACCAGCCTCCGGAAGCTTCTTGAATCAATTTCCCCTTCCCCATTTTTTTCTTTTTTCTTTTTTATTGCTTTTGTTGTTATTATTATAATATATATATATATCATTTTCTTTTGATCCCAAAACTTAAATCGGTGCTCGGGCAACCAAACGGGCGCACCCCGGGCGCCAGCCTAACAATTTCAAATACTATCTAAAAATTTTATAATATTAATTTAATTTTTTATCACTCCCTAATTTACCCAAAAATAAATAAATAATAATTAATTAATTACTTAAATAAACCCAGCTAAATTGAATAGAAATATTTGGGATATTACAGAAATATGAAGAAAAATATTTCTGATTCTATTAATTAGGACCCGGGACTAACATACAATCAGGTTAGATTCTCTAACATGTTTTAGAACATTATGTTGATAATTGAGAATAATTCTGTACATAGAGTTATATGTAGTCCGCCCTTTCTCAGGGCGTTAACTGAGAGGGTAGTTTCCTGTTCCTTGCTTACCTTCGGGAGGCATTCTTGTACCGATCTCATGAGAAGGGATTTGATATTTCTATTTCTAGCCTTGACTTATGTGGAGTTGATACAATTTATTCTTAATTATTCACCCCCTCTACTAGTAGGGTCTACTAGTTGGGTCTTTTTCTGATAAGAAAAAGGAGATTTCTAGAATTTCATAGATTTGATATTAATTTCTGACTTCTGATTTATGTTCACTGATTTAGGATTTTCGAAACCTGATTATTATCGAATTATGCTTTTTCTATTTTCATGCACTTTTCTGTTACTATCATGATTGAATATTTTTATATTTTTATTCATCTGTACTTATATTCTACATGAAAATTTTATATTCTACATGTTTTGATACCTTACTGGATTTTGACTCATTGTTTTATTATTTTTTCTCCAAAATGAGACAATTGAGTTAGTGTCAGGCGAGAAGGAGTGACTTAAAGCCTAGCCTGCAGATTTTTTGAGACTTGAAAATATTTTGGATATTTTAAAAGGAAATAGTTTGAATGTAAATACTGAATTTTGTATATGGATCTTGTGCGTATATGGATTGTGTTTATGAAATGCATGTCATGTATGTGATGAAACAAGGATTATGCCTCTGTAGGTATATAGTTCAGATTTCGCTATATGTTTTCTAGATTCTATACAGGTCCTAGATGACATTTCTATTTCGAATTGTTAGTATAGTGGATAGAAAATGTGAAATATAAGTCATAGAGAATTATACGGCGTTTGTGATCCTGTATTAGTGTTGAGAATACATGTTGATGGATGTCATGATGTTATTCTGTATATTTTTAGGTTTTGTATTTCAGTTTACCCTAATTTTGGGGAAAACTCTGTCTATTTTTTCTTAGAACTTTAGGTTGTTAATCGGGCTTTGGTTTCTATTTTCTGTAATGGTGGAAATTTCTGAGGACAAAAAAAATCCGTTCCATCACAATTGGTATTAGAAAAAACGAGATACCGTAGAAATGATCTAAATCATATACAAAAACTTAGAAAAATGATTATGACTGACCAAATAGATAGGGATAGATATAGACTGATTAAGTTAGGTTAGAAAATCCTAGGTGTTTTAGCTTGCATAAGTTAGAATTGACTTGAATTGGGACGCAGTGATTAGTTGATCGATATTTATCTCAGGCCTAGGCTAATCAACTTGGGTTCTAGGTCCAGGTTTTGATCTGTTCTAAGATTGAGGAAATGATAAGGACTAAATAGGATTAAGGAAAATGTTTAAGGGCTAGACTTAGGATTTCTGTTAAAGTGTCTTGATCGATGTTAGCAAGTTATTAACATAGTCATGTTTCTAGTTATATGTTATCGAATGGTAAGTAAAATGGGTGAAAGCAACGATAGTGGAAGTACTAGTACTCCTCATGATCGGGAAGCTGAGTACGTGAGTTCATTGGAAAAGATGACGAATGCTATTGAATCAGTAGAGCAACGATATATGGCTTCGACTCCTGTACAAATGCCAACCCTGACAATGTATGAGAGGTTTAAAATAATCTGATCTAAGGCTAAGATGAGTAAGGATAGGAGTTCTTGAGTTATTCAGCCTTATGATCAATGATAAGCTGAGCTTGATGTATTGAAGAAAGCAACTAAGGTTCTTAATTATCCAGATAAAGTTCAACTAACTAAGATAAGACGAAGTTAATAATGGGTTTTTTAGTGTCACACCTCATCTCTTAGGATATTTATGGGAACAATTGATTTTAAAAGGACCCTTTTCTTTATATAACGATTTTGGATGGCCAAAAAGGTAAAGCCAGTTAATGATGACCAGGTAATAAGTTTATATGTGTTCCAAGATTTCAGGATAAAACCCGATGATGTCAATCCCTAAGAGGCAACCCTTGTCTGAAGAAATTATGAATTTCGATATCCGATTTGGGTTCATGAATAATTAACTTTGATGGGATATTTAGATGATCTAGTTAGCAAATTGCCCCAACTGAATTAATGATTTGAAAAGAGTAATCTAAATTACAACTAGGATTACAGGTTTTAAATTATCGGATGAATTATAAAAAAAGTAATGGAACTAATATGATGGTACTTACAAGTCATGTAATGAGGTGTGTGCTAAGTATAGATGGCATATTAGGCCATACCTAAAAAGTTATTAAGCGAATGAGGAAATTTAAGAAAACTGTTAAAGAGAAGATTTGCCTATCTGATTGACGAATAAAGTTACTTTTGAGGTTGTGCCGAGATTAGAAATAATATTGAGGATTCGAATAGTATCGATGAAGATATTTAGTGAATTTTAAAAATGTGGTTAACTAAAGAGTTAATGACTTGATGTTGGGAGTCTTTAAGATTAAGATATTCGTAAGATAGGTGAAGGATCACCATGAACCGGTCTCATTATCGAAACAGTGCAGTTATGAAAACATAAAAGAAGAACTCCTATGATTTCACTGAAGGTTGATCGAGCAGTGGAGTTTTTGAGTTTTAGGCAGATGATTGTGAAAATTGAGTGATCCGACTGGAATGAATAAATTGGCTTGACAATGAAATATTAAGTTAGTAAATGTTAAGGTTTCAATGGTAATTAGGGACCGTGCTGAAATTTTAGAATAATTGTCTTAGTAGTGTTTTTGTACCAATTAAATGTCTGAAATTTGTGAATTTTACTTTTGTGATGCTAATCTCCTCAGAATCTTTTTGGATTATGTAGATCCTTTTAGAAATTGAGATCGTACTCGGGGATACTTGTATAAATTTTTTCCAGATGATACGATACCTTGTAGAGGCACACTTCGGATTTATCAAATTAATTTGAATTAAGAATTCTAAGTAAGAGGTAAAATTAATTGAATTAAGAATAGGCGTTCAGCCTAATAAGAAATGGACTGCCCTTTTTGAAGTTAGTAGATGGATGATTAAGAATTTAGTTATAAAGATTTTTAGAATATATATATCTGGAAGAAAGGACTAAGCCAAACTGTTTTAATGGACAGTTTAGAGGAAATTGAAATTAGAACTAGTTTCTAAGGAATTGTATGAAATTGGAAGAGTATAAGTTAGATGCCATTGAGGATGCTTGGGGACCTTCGGAAAGTAGGATTAATTAATGAGTTGAGTTAGTTAATATAGGCAGTAATACCCTTGAGAAGGATTGTGATTATGTTATTTGCATCAGTAGGTAATTGCCCACAAGTAAAGTGGGGGAGAAGTTTGTGGTTTGAAATAATTACCCCCGTAAGTGAAATTTTGTGATGAGGCCCCTTACCTTGGGAAAATTATGGATTCTGTCTTGAGAGATAGTTTATCTAATAAATTAAGGATCAGAATCACTATGTATGGTAGGAGCTAACCATGGGATATTTACAAGTGGATAGACTTGCCTAAGAATTTTGTAAATAAATTTCTGTATCTTGAAAAAAACGAGTATCAGTATTGATAGTAAATACTAAGGGTCTATAGGCTTAATATACTTTGGTGCCTTAAAAGACATAAGAAAGGAAAATTATGGGTAGGTTCAATTGCTTTGAAAATAGAATACCACATTTCTAAGTTGGAAAGTAGAATTATGTTCTGATGTTAGGACTATGAAGTTTTGAGATGAGAAAACCCTTATAGATTTGTGTTAGAGTGACCCACTAATTATAACTATGGAGGATGTGTTCGGAACTACTCAGTGGGCTTCTTAGTATGCTGACAAGATCTAAGAATTGCTTAGCATTAAGACCTAAAATTTTGAGGTTGTTAATTGTTAAAGTTTTGGGAGTTCGGGCAACGATCTCAAATTGTACCAAATCTATGGCAACTGCTATAGTTAGGATTTCTGATTTTATGGTAAATTGAAAATCTGTAAGAGTCATTTTGTAATATGGATCCCCTAAAAATCAGTGTTAACCAAAGTTACCGCATAAATTAGGTGTTCAAGGAATATGTACTTTAGAAAAATGTCGATTTAATGACATACCAACAAATAGATGAGAATGTAAAATGTCCCGCTTTTGAAGTCTAATTATACTTTGAATTTTATGTTTGGATTTTAGCTGTGCATGATAAAAAAATTGAAATGCCAGGTTGTGATAAGGTCGGTAAGTTGTAATCAAACAATCAAAGCTAAAAGATTTATCAGAGCGCGTGGCAGAAGAGTGATGAATCTGTACATATAATAAGGTTTAAGTTAATGTTCAGAATTAAATAAAATGGGGCAGTTTGTTTGTTTAAGGTTCGAAATTAAATTAGAAAAGTGGCTAATGAAATAAGATTACCTTCGAATTTAGTGAATTTGGATCTAGAAAGGACACGTCAAATAATAAGAATCAAGATGATTCTAATATTTATGGTTTTCTAGGATAACCATCCTAATTTAGAAATAAATGGGAGACATTAAGAAAGTTAATTGATTCTAAAAATTAAAGGATTGTTAAATTTTGAGAATAAAAATTCCGTAAGTGGGGGTAATGTAACATCTCGAAATATTTTTTATCCGATTAAATTAGAATTATTTATTATTTTGGGTAATTCGGATACGAGAAAAATTAATTAAATATTATAAAATTTTGGAGAATAAATGGATCTGATAGGTCGGCATTCAAAGTGCACCAGTTCGGTCGCCCGAATATGGATTTGGGTTTTGTAATTTGAAGAAAAATGGATACATACATACATACATATATAATAACGTGTTATATATAATAATTGATGCGTACCTAGATCCGACTTCGAACAGATTCGGATTCGTCTAGATAGCTCGACCCGACTCCATTCACTAAGTCTGAATCCTGCACACCACTAAAGCGAACGAGAGGTCAGTGCGTCTACGGGATGTTGTCCTACCGAAAACACTCCGACGTTCAAGTCAGTAAAAAGCCTTCAAATCAATGAAGGTAAACTGATAAGTGAAAGAGAGAGAGAAAGATGGTAAGATGGTCGGGAGTGTTGCCCGTTTAGAATATGAGTTCTCACTCCCTACTTACAGAGAGCGTGTGAAAATGGCGTCCTAAAAGTATTGAAGTTTTAGGAAACGATTCTCAAAATGCCGGAAAGGCCTCTTGGAATCTGGAGGCCTTTGGTGAGATTGGAGGGTGAACGCTTGTGTAGAGAGAAAGAGAAGATGAGTCTCTTTCAAGCTCTATAAGCGTTCGTGAGCTAGATTGTAGGAAGTCTTTTAGGAAGCTTGTTTTGAATGTTTTCAAGAAGACAAGTTAGTGAGTGAGTAAGAGAGCTTCTGTTTCTGTGTAAGCGTGCGTGTTCGTGTATGTCTGTGAGTATTCGTGTGTCTTCCAAAACGAAGACCTCAAGCTTATATGGATAGCAGGAGAGCCACCTTCTCTGGGCAAGGTGGCGTGTTCTTCTGGACTGGCAATGGCAGCTTTCTCTGAGTTGGTGGGCTTGACAGGCATGATTTGATGAATCTTTTTCCTTCTGAACAGTGCAACGAATATCCAAATCACCCCATCTCTTTCATGCTTTTGTGACCGTATTGTTGGCGCTGAGTTCATTGCCGCCTTTTTTGAGAAGATCAGCTTTTAGGAAAGCGTGTGATCATGAAAAGACCGGTGCTTTTCATGCACGAGTTTTCCTGCCAATTTGGGCCTGGGCCGTAGCAGGTTTAATGCCTTTTTGGGCCTGCTACTATAGTACATTCGGTCAACACTCGAGTTGACCGTCTATATGCGAGTTGGCCGCCTGTTGGCCTTTCAGGATTTGAGCATTTGCCTCCTGTTGGGCCGTTATTTGAGTTGACCGTCCAATAGGCTATTTGGGTCTTCTTTGACCGTAGGCTAGCCCATATTATAGTATACCCATCAATAATGATAATAATAACATGGAAAAAACGCAGAAATAAAATAGTAGCATGAGGAAAGCAAGGAAACCGGGGGAAAAGAAGGGAGCTGATGGCACGGATTCCTCCACGTGATCCCTCTCCTTTGTTTTAATCAAAAATTTTGGAAAATTAGGGGAAAGAGCAGCGTAGGAGCCCGAGAGGCAGAACGAAAAGGGAGAGCAGAACGCAAAGAGAAAAAGGGAAGAAAAGGAAAAAATTTACCCGTTTTGATCCGATCCAAATAAAAATAACTGTAACTCGAGCTCTAACAACTGTACTCCAGACGTTATCTTTCGTTTTTACAGCTTTTTAGTATCTCCAAAATTGTATTTTTACTCTAAAATTATGTTTATTCACATTCCGTATAAATAAAGTATGTTCCTCCTGATTAATCGGGCAAAATTCATATTCGCATATTGCAATGTATAGCTTCAATTTCATGTATATGCATGTTTATTGTGTACTGTGTGTGCATATATATACGTGTACAGTGCAGGTGGTGTGTGTGCTGTGCGTGAAATTTGTGTGAGCTGCTGGTGAGAGTTGGGTGTGCAGAAGTAGTGTGTGTTGCAACCGTGAGGGTGTGTGTGCACACTGTGTGTGTGTGTGTGTTTTGGCATAGCTGTTGATGTCGTGTGCATTCTGATGTGTGAGTGTGTGTGTTTTGTGCATGGGAGGAGAAATATATATATATAGATGTATATATATATATATGTACGTATGTGTGTATATGAATATACATGTATTTCGTCATTCATTTTATATCCGAAAGCTTCGTTGAAACTCTAGGAACGAAAATTAAGAGATTGGTGTTTAACATCCAAGAATTTTAACATGTAAAAGTTGATTTGTAACGAGATAATGTCCATGTGATGATTTATGTCTAAAAAATTTATACGAAATTATACTGATAAATTATTGATGATTTTTAAAGTATACTGAAGGGTTACTGTAAAATTCTGACTAACTTTTAAAGTTTAATAATTTTCAGTTAAGAAATAGGAAGAAAAATATTTCTGATTCTGTTAATTAGAACTCAAGACTGATATACAGTCAGGTTAGATTTTTCGACATGCTTTAAAATGTCATGATGGTAATCATGGATAACTCTATCCATAAAATTATTTATGGTCCGCCCTTTATCAGGGTGTTAACCTAGAGGGTAGTTTCCTATTCCTGGCTTACCTTCGGGAGGCATTCCTATAGCGATCTCACGAGAAGGAATCTCCTGTTCCTATTTCTAGCCTTGGATTGTGTGGAGTAAATACAATATATCCTCAATTATTTACCTTCTTTGCTAGTATGATCTGCTAGTTGGGTCTTTTTCTGATAAGAAAAAGGAGATTTTTAGAATTTCATAGATTTAATATCAATTTTTGACTTCTGATTTATGTTCATTGATTTAGGATTTTCAAAACCTGATTATTATCAAATTATCCTTTCTCTATTTTCATGCACTTTTCTACTACTATCATGATTGAATATTTTTATATTTTTGTTCATCTGCACTTATGTTCTACACGAAAACTTTATACTCTGTATGTTTTGATACCTTATTGAGTTTTGACTCACTATTTTACTATTTTTTTCAGATGAGACAGTTGAGTTAGTGCCAAACGAGAAGAAGTGACTTAAAGCCTATCCTACAGATTTTTAGAGACTTGAAGATATTTTAGAGATTTTAAAAGGAAATAGTTTGAATGTAAACACCGAATTTTGTATATGAATCTTATATGTATATGGATTTTGTATATGAAATGCATGTCATGTATGTGATGAAAGAGGGATTATACTTTCGCAGGTATATAGTTCAGCTTCGTCTATACGTTTTCTGGATTCCGTACAAGTCCTAGATGATATCTCTATTCCGAATTGTTAGTATATTGGATAGGAAATACGAAATGTAAGCCGTAGGGAACTATACGGCATCTGTGATTCTGTGTCAGTGTCGAGAATACATGTTGATGGATATCATGATATTATTTTGTATATTTGTAGGTTTTAAGCAAGTTTTATATTTCAATTTAGCCTAATTTTAGGGAAAATTCTATCCGTTTTTTCTTAGAATTTTAGGTTGTTAATCAGGCTTTGATTTCTATTTTCTGTAATGACGAAATTTTTTGAGGACAAAAAAAATTCGTTCTATCACACTATTAATAAAAAAATCTATAACCTTTGGGGGTTACAACAAGTAATGGACAAATTGAGAGACACAAATGAATGTATTGACCCCAATCCAAAAGCACAGGAGTTAAAATTTTAAAGATTATGAGTTTACTATTAACTACCATAGGTGATGTATCTGCATCTTAGGCCATTACCGTGAATGCTATTTCTGAAATATTTGGCTTCTTACTGTTTGTCTCAAGGGATAATGACAGTTCTTGATCATATGGCCAGAATTACCACAATTGAAGTATGTTCCCAAGACCTTATAGTACGGTCTTCATCCATAGGATTTTCTACAATGAGGCACATGGGCATTGATTGTCAAAGGCCCGGCGTACCTTAGATTTCAGCTCTTTTTTTTTCCTTTGTCCGTTGACTTGGATCTTTATGAGATCCTTCTAATCTCAAACCCTGACTTCGATGGTTGGCTAACTTCTTTTCAAAAAATTTCTCTTTTTTCAATTCTCGTTCAAATAGGAGAGCCCGATCCAGTATATCTCTGTAAGTCCTTAATTTCAATGTCATATGCTATTATTAGATTGTATCGTTTTAAGTCTTACAAAAATTTTCTCACATTGCTGACCTCATTGTAGACCATGTGAGGAGTATAATGGGACAACTCTATGAATTTGCTGTCATAATCCACCACCGTATGATTCCCTTGTCGCAGATTGGTGAATTAACCCTCCTTTGGTTCCTTCAAACTCGTTAAAAAGTACTTATCTATGAAGACTTCTACGAACATATTATAGAAAATTTGTTCATTTTCCAATCCCATTGTTCGCTTCTTCATTAACGGTTCGCCTGTCCTTCCAACTTGTAGGAGGCAAATACAACCTTGTCCTCCTTCGACATCAAATAACGACAAAAATTTTTTTGATCCATCAGTTCCAAATCTCTACCTTCATAGGGTTTGGGTTACTTATGAATTCTGGTACCCTCTCGTTAGTGAATCAATCATAAGTTGTTATTGCTAGATTTGTTGGGGCTGACTCTGATTTATGAGATTCTCGAGCCATGGATTCCATTATGTCGGCCATCCTTGCTATGATGGTCAAATACTCTTCTTCTTGGTCAGGGTGAGAGTTGGGTCCATCACTTCTACCTTGTCCCGACGACATCTTTCAATCCTATCATAAAATATTTAATCATATTATATCCTCAAATCAAATAAGACATCCTCCTTACGATTTCTTTAATACCACTTTAACTATGTCACATCTCAAAATCCAATCCCGATAATTATAATTAACAAGACAATTCATAAACAAATAATAAACTCTAAAATCCTTGGATGTAAATTTTATGTTGATATATCGACCTACCAAAATAGAATGATATGACTTGAACATGAGACCCAAAATGCTACATTATCATGTGGTTTCGATACCAACTAAACCATCATATTGGATCTTACGTAATAAATCATGTTTAATCCAAACAAAATTAGAGTAATCCATTTGATTGAAAACTAAAACTTCCACTAGCTAGCTATCGAAGAAACTGACGTCTAAGACACCGTAACCATAAATGGAGTAAATTATATCCATGATCTTATATCATCTCTTATACAAAATTATTGTCTAAATAATATAAAATTTAAACTACTGTTTAGAAATGAAAGTACAACATCAAATTCTTATGATATTCTTAAACATATTTCCTTCTTGAATTAGCTCCACTTTCAAAGTCCTCACGTGCGAGTGCCTAAACTTATATTTGAAAAGGTTAGTAAAAAATAAAAATAACGAGTTAAAAATTTAGTAAAGCATATAATTTATATAATTTAATATATAACTTGTATTAAAACATACCGCAGTGAACAATGAATCAAATTTCAGTATAGGGCTATGAATTTTCATGATAAATATGCACAGATTATTAATTTTTTTAATATTCTTATTAAATTAATACTATATAATCTATATGAAATATGAAATTCTTAGGGATCAAGGGCTAATAGGAACATACTGACTAAAAGAGTTGATTATCAAAACTTGGGTTATATAAATTTTCACCCAACCAAAGACCTAACGCTACTATTCAAGACCCGTAGATAAATCATCATACATATAACCCTATAAATAAAGCCGAACACTAATTTTATTCACGGATGATGGATTTAAATATCTATTACCACTATAATATACTATTTGATAAACTTATTACAATGGTTCAATACTTGAATACATGAAACTTTTACGTATTTTTTCATAATTATTATATTTTCTTATTTTGAAGAAAATATTTTTAATTCTTTAACAAATTATAAAATTTTTTTCTTAATCTTTTTAAATAATTATCATGTAATCCATAAAATTATGTAGAAATTCACAAACGTAAATTTTAGAACATGTAAAAGCTGCATTATAAAACTAAATTGTAGAAAAATCAGTAACATGTTGAGATATCAATACTTTCTTTCAAATAATATGCACGTAAGGAAAGATTTCTAACATTTTAGAACATGATATTTATATAAAGTGGTACTTGAGCGAGCGTCAACCGTGTGTTAGCATGTTACGCGCCATGGCCAAATACAGTTGTGCACGAGCGCTGCCTTGGGCGTGTATCAGGCACTGAAATTTTATCTCAATGCGTTCAGGCATCCTTCGAACGTGGCTAATCTAGAAAGCATGCTCGAACTCTAATCAGGCGTTAGTCAGATGTGACCTCTCTGCTCAAAATACGCATGGGCACACGTCGACTACCGGTCAGGCATCCATTAACTTGATATGACCTAATTCAATATTAACTTTTGACTAAATTTTTTCTTCCTTTGATTTTAACTTTAATTATCTTAATTTAATTAATCATAATTAAGATGAAATTCAAATTCGAACCTTAAAAAAACCTAAAATAAGGCTCTTTTTTCTAGGAAACTTTGGAGACTCATCTTCTCTTGTAAGAATTTTATTTGGATTAAGTAGTTTTTCTCTTACAAATTTAAAGATATGTGTATTTGAATGATTAATGTTCTTCATAGCGTGTCATGATTCTTAAAGAATATCTTATGCGTGATGATCATAATTAGAGCCTTTGTTTTCTATATCATAGGTGATGAAGTTTCTACTTGATTGTGGAACAATTGATGGTGCCCTATGAGATTTTAATCTATTTTGATATCTTTTGTAGAATATGCAGGTGCTTTCTATTGATTCGAGGGTCATAACTATTATTCGTATTTTGTATTAACTGATTTTGTGACCGTGTCGGATCGTTGGTTGTCAGCGTTATCATATTGCCTAGAAGATCTTCATCAGTCTCGTGTACAATGGTCATCACCGTTGCATATTCAGTTTTCACACCTTCTTGTTACACGATCTGTGCCTGAGGCGCATTTTTCAGAAGTGAGCGTTTGATAAGCGCCTGAGGCACCAACAAGGCCTGATTTTAGGAAGTGGGCACTCAATGAGCCCCCGAGTCGCCACTAAGACGCATTTTTTAGAACTTGATCGCTCAATGAGCACTCGATAAGCGTTCCAACACCGGGGTACAAAATCCTGAAACCCTAATGAGCGCTTGGCGAGTGCCTGATCGGTGCTCTTGTGGCGCGGCCCTAATATCTCTAACGGATCTTTTTAAAAAAAAAAAAAACCTAATTTTTGGGCTTTTTTTATATATATTAGCCTTTCTTCTTCATCCCTAAAGTTCTTGAAAAAGAGAAATTACTCACTAACGGTGATTATTCTTATTCTCCATTATTTCGAGCCAAGAATTCGTGTCCACTGGAGAAAGCTTCATCTCTTATACGTGCTAATCTCCCTAAGCTTCCTCATCTTCTCATATTAATTGACCACACTCTCCTTCCTACTTGTAAACCCTCGTGAGTGACGTGGAAGGCGTAGAAACTGAGCTGCAATGGAGCATTGTACTCTGATAGTACAAGAAGAAAGAATTGACTAAAATATCGAAAGGTATCCAATTTCATTGGCCGGGGCAAATTTAAAGGGTTATTTGGTAGGAATCACAAAATAAGAGTAAGTCACCTATGATAGCGCGTCTAGATCACCCGTTCTGTAAGTTGATTTTCTTAGTACATATTTTTTCCTTATCGTGAAATCGGAGGGTTTTTTTTTCAATAACCATGGTTATCAAATTTTTTCATTCGTCACAAAAAATCGCATCTTTATTACTGCACTTATCTTTTGGAATATTTTAATTGTATATTGTTTGCTCGTTAAGTCATCTGGATACAATTATATTTTACGTGTATCGTATATTTGTGAACTTCGTTTTTAAAATCATTAAAAAGGGGTCAAAACTATTATGTCAAGGAACGCATAGTTCCTCTCAATGACTATTATTTGTTAGATCGCTTTAGTGTGGCTGAATGAAGGGATCCAGTGATATTATGATTAATGTGTTTTCCTATAATTTTGATCATCATTTGTAGTGATAAGGTGGCATGGTCTCTTGGCATAGATGGTTTCTTTAACTCTCAATCAACTTTATGGATTGCATTATCAAAATGTATTCTAAAAAGGTAGGTTAATAAATATGCATTATATAATTATATAATGTTTTAAGATTATTTCTAAAATACAACTCTTTAAAAAAATAAAATATATTATTTAAGTTTGTTAAAATTATGTAACCAATTATTCATCATTTTACACTAACCATCCAAAATAAATAAGTAAATAAATAAATATATATATATATTATTTCAAATCATATAATAACAAGAACAATAAAATTTTATATTTTATTAAATTAAATTAATTATATAAATTTATTTTTATTATTTATATAATTTATTATAATATCATCTTAAAATATAAATAATTTAATTTTTTAAAAAATAAATTATTTAAAAATATTTCAACAATAAGCTATTGAAAAACAGCTCACGAAAACAGACCGGATATCGGAAGGCTCTGCAAAGCGCCACGTTAGACGCGGCCCCACTGATCTGAGTTACAATTTCCTTTCGCAACTCGGCTCGCTCCGCTTCCGAGTTCCGAGTTTGTGGACGACGTTCATCATTTCGCCTTCTCTCTCTCTCTCTCTCCCTCTCAAAAAAGCATTAACAAAAAGTGCAAAAGCAGGCTCACATGAGCCGTCGATCATACCAACCAGCCTAATTTTTTATTGTCTTCTACAAAAAAAAAAAAAAATCCGCAAGAAATATTAGTGGCTGAGATTGATTCTTCGAAACACCTGGTTCAGCTTGCTTCAGTAAGGTTCCTCCCTCTTTAAGCTGATCGATCTGACCTCTTCCCCTGCTCTACTCTGCCTTCCCTGCAATCCTTCTCCCCAATTTGTAATTAGATATTGTTTTGATGTTTGAATTTGCGATTTCGGATTTTTTTTTGTTGCCCCTATAAAACGAAGGCGGATCGCTATTGATTGCTGTTTTTGTTACTTGTGTTTTGCAGTAGTATGTATTTACGAAGTTTCAGCGACAGATTGTTCAGTTATCAGTGCCTTGAGAGATGAGAGGAGGCGGCATTTGTATCCCTTGCTTGATAGAGAGGATCTGAAGCTGCGGCAGCTGCGGCTGTGTGGTAAATGGACACATATTCTTCTAGCGAGGAGTTAGTTGTCAAGGTACTTTTTCTTTTAGCTACATATATAATTTTACAGTAATACATAAGAGATTTGTTACACGAGATTTGACATATGAACATTCTTGGATCATAGACAAGGAAGCCTTACGTAATAACGAAGCAGCGTGAGCGATGGACAGAGGAGGAGCATAATAGGTTCCTGGAGGCCTTGAAGCTCTATGGGCGAGCTTGGCAGCGGATAGAAGGTTTCGCTTTGTTCGGGCCTTAACTTCAGTTTTTTGAATTTGTATTACATTAGGGGACGCATTTCGCGTTTCTCTGTTAAGTCACTGTTAATCTACTTTTAGATCCAAGCATTGTGCACGGGAAATGAAGTAGGGGAAAAGAGAACTACCTTGATGTTTGATTTTTTTGCGTAAGTACTGCTGAAATTTTTTACAAGCTTGCTGAAAAATAACGTCAACCTGCTTGCTTACCCCAAGAAATTCATCAATCTGCTTGGGTAATTGAATCAATAAGAATCTACCATTTCTCTGTTGTTTTGTTCAATTCTAGAACCATTCTCGTTAATTTTTTTCTGTAAGTCATGGA
This sequence comes from Nepenthes gracilis, assembly GCA_033239525.1. Taxonomy (NCBI): domain Eukaryota; kingdom Viridiplantae; phylum Streptophyta; class Magnoliopsida; order Caryophyllales; family Nepenthaceae; genus Nepenthes; species Nepenthes gracilis. The sequence continues at coordinate 1,601,728 of BSYO01000040.1, forward strand.
CATTGAATGAATTGAATTCAGTGTTTCTTTAATGCATTTCACAATATGGTTATATACGTCGGGGTGGGATATACAAGTGGGAGGATGTTCTTGTGAATGGAGCATCGTTGTTTAATCAATTTTTTTTTGCAGATCTGGACCCCCCTTGTTTTGCAGCTTTAAGTTCCTATTCAATTGCATCCCTATAGGATTTGAATTCTTGTCTTAATGGCCAAATAGTGTAATTTCTGCTAATTTTATCTCTAACTATTCAATTCCCTCCCTTGCAAGTGGAATGTGCTCATAATGCTCCTAGTCATAGCATATTTTCTTACTTGAGGAGCTGACGGTTCTGTTCTTTTCTGGGTTTTGTTTGGTGACGTGCAGAGCATATTGGTACAAAGACGGCTGTCCAGATCAGAAGTCATGCACAGAAGTTCTTTTCAAAGGTCCATTGGGTTCAGCCACTTCATGCTTACTTGATAATTTGTATTTTCAATTGCTATATTGTGCATGATTCTTTTGCTGTTACAAGATTGGTGCCTGATTCTGCTCTTCTCGTATCCATATGTATACTTTTGTTTGCCACAAGCTTGTGTTGATGAAGTCAGTCTCTCATTTGTAATTTTAGTTTTATTTGGAAGCTTGTAGACATTATGAATTGAGCCTCAGCAACCCTACTGAGACTTCATTATGCCCTTTCCTTCGGGGAAATCCATTCATCTTCAAGGGGACTTTTTCCAGCTAGGTTATTCTACTATTGTCATCCAATATATCAAGCATATTTTTTTTTTTTTTTTTTGGGGGAATCTTCATGCACTAGGCATTGTTATTTATTTTGAAATGTAACTTCACGATAAGTACAAATAGAAGCTGTTCAACAGGCCGCAACAAGCTTATGTGGAGCTTGGAATTCATGTTTTTAATTCACGAAGGGCTTATTGTGGTGGAAAGAAAGAATGTATAAGGTAGACTTAGGAAAACTTGGACGATGTGTTTTAAAATTATTTATATTATTAGACAATATTATACTAAATCTAATGAAATAAGAAAGCAGATTCATATAGTCTAATATACTTAGTAAGACATAAGGCATTTTTTTGGTTGGTGGTATTGGAGGGGTTAATACTTAATACTCATAAGCACACACGTTGACAACTGCCCAGAGGTGGGGAGTAATCATTTTGCAATTTTGATTTCCTGTGTCAGTTATTGTTTCCCACATTTATTATGCTTCCAAGTTCAACAAATTTTGTCCTTCCACCATGCACCTTGTATACATAGCCCCAGTATTATTGCTTCCAGTTCCTGAACCATCAAAAGAATTTTCTGGAGCTCCACAGAGGTTTCTGTAATTAATCTTACAGCCCACTGATATCTTGATATTTGGTTTTATTACTGTCATTGTGTTCCTAAAGTTCTTTGACGTAGGGAGGAAGGAGAAAAGTAGGGAAGAGAGACAGGGGGATAGAGAAAAAAATAGAGATTAGAGGGTTAGAGACAAGAAAGAGAAGAAACCAAGGGGGAGAGGGGGGAAGGAGGTCACAAATACCCAATTGCATTCGATTTCTCAAAATATTCATTTGTTCATTTGATGATTCAAATAATAGAGCGTAGGGTCTTTATAAAGAGAAATTTTAGGCCTAAAATAATTTGGTAACAAATTATCAATTTCTAAAAATAAAAGAAATCACAATAAAATCATGTAAATAAGAGCAAATAAAATTAAACCAAAATCTTGCCCAATAAGTAAAACAAATAAAATAAAAGCCAATAAAATTAAAATCTCTTCTAATCAGAATCTCTTGGAATATTTGATGTCCGCATCATTCTCATTCCATGTAAAGATCATAGTCATCACAAACACTAAGGTGGCTGGTTTAATCAACCTTAAATGCTTGGTCAAACTAGCCCCCTTTTTAATTTAAAGAACAATTAATTGATGATAACTGAGCTGTAAGTACAATCTTTGTCTTGTTCTACCAAGTAATTAGACTGCACGCATTTGTTTCCCAGTCTTCCATTGTCATCATCAAGTATTTCAAGGACCAGCGAAGAATGTCTTCCTACATTGTTGTTTATAGTCAAATTCAATTTGATAGAGAAGATTAAGCCACTTAAATAAGATGTTGACTAGAGCTCACAGAGGAATTTTAAGATCATGACAAGTATGATTAGATGTACGCCCATCATAAGGAGCACAATAAACAATGTACCATGCTGATGCAGTGCTTGAAATATCTGTTAGGATTTTGTAGTGCTCAAGATGACCAATTTGCAATTTGGTTTCTCCCATTATCACATTTTTTTTGAAATCATTCTTTCACTCAGTTCAAGTTCAGTAATTTTTATGCTTCCAACGTGTATCTTGTAGTCCTGGTTCCTTAAGTTCGTTACTTTTGCTTCCTACTACGGTAACAATAAAGCCTTGAGTCCCACTATTAGGCTGGCTGACTTTCATTTCCTCCTCCATCAAAAATATTTTCTGGATCTGAACACAGTTATCTGTGAACTGTCTTGATGGCTACAGATGAGTGATATATGGCTTCACTCCTGTCATTGTGCTCTTGGAATTTCTTTATCAATGCAGTCTTCCTCGCTGCCTTTGAGGGCAGGCAATATTTTCTTAGAATTGGTTGGATTTTGAAAGCTATTTTGCTTTCAGTTGGAAAAGGAAGCACTTGTAAAAGGCATTCCAGTTGGGCAAGCTATTGACATTGACATCCCCCCTCCACGCCCTAAAAGGAAACCAAGCAATCGATACCCTCAGAAGATTGGTACTGTAGGTGCCATGGCCACACAGGAAAGAATAAAGGATGGCAAGCAAGCATCAGGTTCTTCACATCTTTGTAAACAAGTGATAAACCTAGAGAAAGAACTACTTCCTGAGGTTTGTACTCCTCTTGCTTTTTCTGTTGCGCAAGAGTTATTGTTTCTCTCTTTTGCTTTATCATATTTTACTTACCAACTGCTAATCAGAAACCTGCTGGAGAGGAACCACAAGGAAATAGAAAGGAAAATGATGATCATGGCAAGTGCTCTAGAGCCTTTGCCCCTTTTCAAAAATCACCGACTAACATGGTGTCATCTGTGGATAAAAACTCTGTGCCAACAAAAGAAGCAATTCGAAAGTCTTGCAACTTTAGAGAGCACGTACCCCTGGGGAAGCATGTGAAGAACGAGGACAAACCAAGTGAATCTCACATTACTGATGAACCCAATGGAAATCACAAATCCAACAGACCAGACACGTTGGAGACTGTTTGGAACAGTGACACAGGTGAGGTCTCAAAACTTACTTGTAATCCCACTAATGCTCATGTTGTTTGCTTGAAAATAACTTGCTGAAAATTTTTTATTTTTCAAATTTTATGGTATTTGGCATGCATGGGTGATATTTTTCACATTTTTTCGATGCTTGGGACATGTGGAAAATAAGTAAACAAAAAAAAATTTTTTGGTCAATGGAAAACATAAGCTTAAACTCCATAAATTGACTTCCGTTTAAAAAATGAGAAATAATTTTCTAGAACTATTCATTACTTACCATGAATAAAAATATCGATATCGGCCGCAGTTATATTGATGTCGAATATACCTAATAATACATAGTGGTATCAGATATATTGTATCAAAAATAAAATCTTGAAAACGTATGCTAACAAGGACATATTAGCTAATATATTGATTGTATTAGCTGGTATTAGACAAATATCAGCTATATTGTTTGATATCATTTTTAATATATGTTAATATATTGGTTGTATCGGTCGATATGAAAATGTATTGTGATATTGACACGATATTAAGAAATATCAGTATCGAGAGACCTTGATATCGATATATATCGGTTCATATATATCGTATCGACTAATATTTCATCCATGCTACTCACCATTGACCACCCACATCCATTAATGATTTTTTACCTGAAGTTCATTCCATTGCTGGCCCATGACACTCCCAACTCCGCTGTTGGCCACAGATCGGCGACCCCTTGGGCCACCATCGCTGGTCATCGATGCCCCATCTTCCACCTCCAACTACAGGCTTGCAGTTCCCATGACCCTTGCCACTAGATGCCAGCTGTCAATGCCCATGTTCCATGCCGCCTCTTGCCGATGCCTCAATCCTCCCCATTGTCGGTCATCAACTACTGGCGGCCCAATCCCTCGTAACCAGTTGCCGATGCCCACAGTCCAATTGCTAGTCAGAAATTGTCACATCACTGACCAATTGACAGTGATCAAAAATATTTGATTGATTGTAAAATATCACAATCGACCAGAAGTATCACTGTCAAACATACTATCACCATCAATAGCATCAAACATCCATTATTGATCAATTTGTGTGATAATCCAAATCGGAAAATACTGTGAGGAGGAGTTGTTTTCTTTGAAAATAAACATTTCGCATGGGATCCATTTTATAAATACTTTTTGTAGAAAAATAGAGCCTAAATTGGTTCATGGTGAGAAATATTCTAATAAAATATGTGGTGTATGGCCAGAAAATGAGACACAAGCAGCTACTAACTTCCCCAGACCTGTTCCTGTTCACATGCTTGAGGGAAGTCTAGGAACTTGCGGCGAAGCTCTTTCTTCTGATGTATCTTATCAGGAGTCTCTAGTTCACCAAATGGGAAAACATGCCGAACCTGCATTGTTCACACAGTTGTCATCGTCAGCTACTATGGAAGGTCAAAATAGCACATTAAGGTCCACAAATCATCTAAAGTTACCGAGTTTTCATCCTCCTTTAATTCTGTTTCGCAACAGCCAAGAAGACTATTTTTCATTTCTCCAGATGTCATCCATGTTTCCAAGTCTTATAGCCTCTACTCTTCTACAAAATCCGCCAGATCATTCCTGGCCCTCCCCTAATGTTGAAGCTCTGGCAGATTCACCTGCATCTCCAGCTGGAGGATTCCTTTCACCACAAATGAATCCAGCTCCTACCATGGCAGCATTGGCTGCAGCTACTGTAGCAGCTGCCACTGCATGGTGGGCAGCACATGGACTTCTGCCCTTCTGTGCTCCATTTCATGCTGGAGTCACTTGTGCTCCTATGGAAACAAGCGGTGCTCCGTCAACTAATGGTGAGCAGACACCAAAAGTTCAAAGAGAAATGGGAAATAATAATTCCCAAATTCATACCTCTCAAGGTCAGCAACCGGGTTGGGAATTTTCTGAAGCTTTACAGGCACAGCATTCACACCCAAAATTGCCAGCAATATCATTATCAGATGCTGGTGACAGCTTAGGTGCATATATGAACAATGAAGTGACAGATACTAACAAGAGGAAGATCCCATTAGTAACTGTGCCAAAAGATTCAAGCAAGGGCAGGAGTAAGAAGCTGGTTGACTGGTCCTCTTGTGGTCGTGGTACAGCTTTTCACAGTGAGTTAGAGACAGAAGCATTACAAAAGCATGAGAAAAGCAGAGAAGAACCAAAAGAAACTGATGCAATTAATCCGGCTGGTGAATCTAGTGACTGCTGCCGTAGAAACACTGACGACTTAAATGATTCTTGGAAAGAGGTTTCCAAAGAGGTATCCTACTTCTCCATTCTCAAACAGTCAGTTTGGAACCTCCTATTAAATGAAAGTATAACATAATTGAATGAAATTATGCAAAGGTTATCTTTATTCGGTGGGAATGTTCTTTCCACATGTGAGTGCCCAAGGGACAAAAGTAACTGTTGATAATTTGATTCCCAATCTTGCCCAGAAAACGCCACCCAAGTATGTTTGGATCTCAAACAAATTCAACCCAACTGAGCTTCTAAACAACTGAGTGTCCGTTAGTTTTGTTATGTCTTCACTGCACAGAACTTCTATGCTCACCCAAAGCTAACTTTTGGCTTCACGTAAACTTTAGTATTTGCTTATCAGCTGATCTATTTCCTTGTCAGGGGAATATAGCCTTTAAGGCCTTGTTCCTTAAAGAGGTATTGCCCCAGAGCTTTTCACCATTATATGATATGAACAAGAAGGATCATCAAAAGTTCAGCGACAAGGAAAATAGGCGAGACACAGAAGAAAGTGATGAATTAGACCTCAATAGCAAGACACAGGAATCTTGTCCAAGTCACCAAGTATTGGAGAAATATGGACAAGGAGTTGACGACAATGGAAAAAGTCTGCTGAGAATTGGGCTTGCTCAAGGCAAGCTGCAGGCTCGGAGAACAGGTTTTAAGCCATATAAGAGGTGTTCTGCGGAGGCCAGAGATTGCAGAGTGGCAAATACCAGCACCCAGGACCAGGAGAATTGTCCCAAAAGATTACATTTGGGAGAGGAAGCATCAACTTATTATTCTCGTTGGTGCAAGCAATAGTGCAAGGGAAACCTTTGTCATTGCGCGTACTTACATATTCTCCACCTTCCTTATTTCCTTCTGCTTAATATACACCTTTTAAGTACATGAGACTTGTAGTGTTGTATGTACCATAAATATGTACATTGTATTTATTTCATCACTCAAACTCCTTGCATCATTTATATTTACCATTAGTAGACTTGGATAAGAGCTATAACCCTATTTGGATACACTCTAATCTTAATCTAAGTAAGTTTTCATGAAGTTTTCTTTGTTCATGTAGTCTAGGTAAGATTTTTTTCTATTCTGTTTTATTTCAATTCTGTTCAAGTATACAAAGGTAGTACATACCAAAAATATTTATACAGCAGTAATAGGATAGCAATTACTACACCACATTCACTCATGACTGAAAGAGAGGCTGTCCACAGCTTTCTATGGGATCTTAGTGACACGCGTGTTAAGGAAAATGCCCTTTGATTATTGGTTACATACTTTCTACGGTATTCTGATCAAAATGCATGCAGCTTAATGTTCTCAGGTATCTACTCATTGAAGGTCATCTGTCAAAAGAGGAAACTCAGGCTTGTCCATGGGAAGGAGGCGACAGTTCCAACCCACCCTTTCAATTCTAGATTGGGATCCTCTCCTTTATCCTTTTGTTTTTGTAGATTAGGATCCTTGCAAGAACTTACATACCTTGCTTGTTTTCAAAATAACATTTAGAACTTTGGGTTGCAGGTCTGCGTTGGTTGAGGCTGCTGCATTTTTTAATATGTTCATTATGAAGCCACATAGGGATTATCCCTGGTTAGTTTCCTTTCCTTTGACAATATTGAGGTGACTACTCTTTTATTTTATTTTTGCATGTTGTCTCTAATTTTAGTCATCTTCCAACAAGATCATTAAACAAGATGCATTTGTTGGGGTTCGACCCGAATACACACAACCCGGCATAGCAGAACAAAACCCGAAACTCCTATCCACCATCAACCACCAAAATTGTGAGCACAATAAATATAATAATATACAATGATTTTTAATGAAGAAAATCCTTTTCAACCAAGAAAAAAACTCGGGACAAATTCTGAACAAATCTATTATAAAAGTATTGGTTATAAGAACCCCTTCCGAAATCACTTTATTACAATTCTGAGTGAAGAATGAGTGATTACAACCCCCCTCAACATACCCAACAACCACAAGAAAAATGCAACGAGAAATAAGAGCAATTAAACAAAAATACGCTTCTAGAAATTACCTCCAGAACGACACTTGACCTTGGTGAAGGACGGAACTCAAATCAGACATCAACCGGATGCCGAACCTCTTCCTCTTCTCTCTTCTTCTCTCCTCCTTCTCTATACGACCCTCATTGTATGAGAATAACTTCAGAACGAAACCCTAAAACGTGTCAGACGCATTTTATACTGTGAATTGGCGCTCGAGCGCCAGTCATGTGCAACTCAAGCTCGAGCACCACTGGAATTGGTGCTCTAGCGAACCTCGAGTGTGGATGTGTCCGCAGCAAACCAGAATCCGCGCTAGTGCGGACCGCCTTTGGGCTACTCGCCGTGCGTGCAAGCACCTCGATATTCACAAGAATATCACACAACCCTTCGATAACCATCCGTTTATTACGACACCCACAATAGAGTGACTAAAACTTAACAGCATCTTCCACCAAAGATAGTTGTGCCAAATAGCTTGTTTCAGGCTATTGAACCTGACTAATTTTTGGATACTATTGGTGCATTTAGTTGTAGTGTTACTGGTTCTAAATTCTATAGGAGAGATGTTTATGATTTTGAGACCGTGATTTTAGAGAGAATCTTGGTTCAAAGTGCTTGGGCATGGTTCCCATGGCACTTAAGAAAACTAGTTTGGTTTTCAAAGAAACACAACAAAACATGGAGCCGTGATCTATGGCCAACCCCATGTTCTTTTTGTTGAAAGAAATAATCTGCTTTGCCAAGAAAGCCATGTACTGTTCTTATTTATCGGCTACTTATTAAAATTTTAAAGTTATATACTTGTTTGTACAAAAAATTAGCAATTTAATGGAATTTTAACCACAGATTAACCAAATTTACCAAAAAATTTTGCATCCAAATGTAACACTTTGTCCTCAACAGGGGACGTAAGGATGAGTTTGGTTGTCATGATATGAATTGGCTTATTCCTAATGAATTCTTTATTTTGATTCTGTCTACATGAAGATAAGGACCTAAGGGAATTAAATTAGGGTCAGCAGTCTGCTCGATTACTATACCAAACCTTATCAACCAACAGAAATAGAGATTTTCAAGGGTAGGAACCATTCGGTTGTTAAAGTATACTCGTGAATGATTTATATGTTATTAGAGAGAGAATACTAGAAACTTAACTTATATATGTTGTTATAAAGAACATAAATTTATATGTTGTATGTATATGATTGGGGGACAGACCATATTTTCTTTCTTTTAACATAAAATTTGAAGTTAAATGTAATAAAACATGTTTATTTGAGGTTGTATCTGATTACCAAAAATATATGTAACTATTACATTTTTCAATAATCAATAAATTCCTCATATATTCCAAAAAATAATTGTCTTTAATCATTTATGATACTATAAACTAATAGGATAGTCTAGACATATGATATATGCAGTGACAGACAAGTCTAAGATGCCACTGGATTTCTTGTTAAGTGGTTTAATCATCAAGTTTTTCCCATTCTATCCCCATTTTTCATCTCCCCTCACACTAATTTCTCCATTGGGTTTAAGGTTTTACTTGCTATCTTTTTTGACAGATTCCATTTGATTAGATTTGTGGCTTTCTCCATGTATAAACTCAGAGATGGGTGCATTTGTTGCATATAAATAAATCGTTGAAGATTTTGTGGGTCTGCATGAGCTTTGACAGTGGCCTGCAATGTGTTTAACATATTCCCAACTTAAATGGATTCACAGCTTGAATGTTATGCTTTTCCAGTGTTTAGAATATTGAAACTTGGCTGTTGGGCATGGGTACAGCAAGCTTAGTAATCAAGTGTTGGGGTCACTCCCGAGTGGCTTTTGTCCGCGGACTCCATTGGAAGTATGGACGAGGACTTTGAATGAAGCGTCGTGTCCGAGCATACTTGGACGAGGACTCCATCCACGCGTCCGTTGACTTATTCTCTCATTAATGATCTGCGGCAGCAATAAATGCGGGCAGGCTGCTGTTGTAGTCTGATTAGAAGTTGGTGGCGGCCACAACTTCCAAGACGTTGCTGGCCTGCCAGGCGTGCGCCTGACAGGCGGCCTGGCAGGCAACATGCCCTGCCACCCTGGCGCTAGGGTGGCTGGGTAGCCTCCTAGGCTGGTGAATATATATATATTTATTTACATGTATATATATATATGTGTAGAGATCATTTAATGGGTGTGAAAAAGGTTGGTGAGTAGTGGTGTGTGCCTTTGTGAGCAACCACTTTGTGAGACTTGTGAGAGAAACACTTTAGTGAGAGAAAGTTGTACACTTGAGGTTGTTTTTCTTTAGTTTGAGCTTGTGTAGCTAACACTTGTAAACAATCCTCTTATAGTGTATTCTTTCGTGGTTTTTTCCTTGCTTACAGAAGGGTTTTCCACGTTAAATTCGTGTGTTCCCTCTCATATTTTTCTTCTACCTTTCTCGTCCGTCCGAGAGCTTTGCTCTCTGTTTCTGTCCGAGCGTTGTGTCCGCTCGGCCTTCCGCGCGTTTTGCTCCAACATCAAGCTGAGAATAAATCTTTACGCGGATAAAAAATTGGACTTGTTGATTGAACCCGTGAGGAGATATAATGACAATGCACAGACAATCACAACAATAACCATGATAATGTATAAAGGTAAGACAAATTTACATGGAATCCCCTATAAATGGAAGGAGTAAAACCATGGAACCTTGAATCCATGTAAAATCCACTTAGATTGTGAGATCAGTTATACAAACCTCCAACAACACTCTTCAATTTCATCACAACATTAGTAAACCGAGGCAAATACAACAATAGATGAGAACTGGATGAGAAACTATTTGTGAAATGTCCAAAACAACAAATGGAATAATATACCTTAGAATGTTGAAAGTTAGAACAAGATTTGAAGCCCAAACGTTGGCGATAATCTTCTCCTTCGTCTCTCTATTTCTCTTGAGTTGCTGCCAAGTGTCTCAAATCTCACAATAAATGCCTTAAAAACGTGCAGGATATTTTATATTAGCCTCAGTGCAAGATGCACTGTCGTATGTGTATTAGGCAAGATCCCCATTGGCAAGCCATGCATGTATACCCTTCTAGCATGGGTTTCAACAAAAGTTGCTAAAAAATGCACACAAGTTTCCGTCAGATGCGTATCAAGCGCTCTCCTGTGTAGTTGCTAGAAACAATTTTTGTTTGAACAAATCTAGTAGGAACGTCAACTTGAAAATCCTTGACAGCACTAGATTTGAAAAATCATATGTACAATGGATGTGGAACTTATAAGGGAATGACATAACCAAACTTTCCTAACGACCTTATCGGGCCTAATACCATTCCGGTTATTTTTCGGCACACTTCAAGTTTTTCTCTTTGCATTATTTTTGTCAACATAACCAAACCATTGTCGTCTGTTTTAATCTTGTTCGACTTCAATAATTTTGAATCAAATACATTCCGCACTCAATGACATCTCACATCAATGTGCTTAGATTTAGAATGAAATGATAAGTTCTTGCAAAGATGAATTGTGCTTTGTTTTTTGTTGCATTGAACTCGGCTTTGGTGGTAGAGAATGTAACACACTTTTATAATTTAGATTATCACGATACTGCTCCTTTTGCAAATGTGAACAATTACCTCGAAGTGAACTTTCTAGAGTCAATATCGCATGTCATGTCGACATCTGTAAGCCCGACCAAAACGGGCTTGTCATTGTCAAAGAACATACTCTAGAAGTCCCTCGAAGGTATTTAAGAATCCATTTCATTGCGGACCAATGTTCCTTCTCCGAATTGAAAATGAATCGGCTCACGACTACTAATTTCAACCTTTTTCACAGAAGGATTTTGCCAGGCACCCAACTTGAAGTGATTAGCAAGTGGAGTCCCAATTCTTGGAACTCTCCAAACTGAAGCATTGAAGTATTTTGTTGACATAGATATGGATTTCTAATTATATTTTTAATAATGATTAATTAATTTAAATTAATAAAAATATCATGATCAATTGAGGCTTTGGGTCAAAATTAATTTTTAGATCGGAATAAGTTAAAAGGAGTAATACTTGACCAGTGCCTGACCCATATTTATGTGTATTTTGAACAATAAAATAGCGCCTAAAAGATGCATTTGGGACACTTGTATGTATTTTAAACAGATTGATTATGCTCAATGTGCGCCTGAAGGATGCATCTGTATATTTGAGGCTGAATGTGGATGCCTAATGATTGCCTAAGGGTCGCTCATGCGCCATACAGTTTATGCCTTGGCACTTGATGTGCATTTGACATGCGCACATGTGCTAGTTTTTTATATAAGGCCCCATTGGTTGATTTTCGGTCATTTTTGCTCGATTTTAGAGAGAAGAGAGGAAGAGAGAGAAAAAGAATGAGAAGGCTGTAGAAGGAGGAAACTTAGAGGAATTCAAGGAATTCTCGCTAATATCAAGTATAAGGCAAGTACATTCAAACCCTCTTTCCTTTGTTACTGATATTTCTTTATCTCTTTGAGTATTTTTTGTTTCAATTACTCATGTATGTTCTATTTTTGTATATAAAGTGTTTGTACCTTATATACATGTATTTCTATTTCCATTTCATGTAATTTTATGAAATACATTTCTTAAACACTTGCACATTATGTTCGAATGCCAATTTTCCACAATAATGTCCTTATATTGTCTTAAATTCTGTTTGCTACTCTTGCATGTCTTCAATATCCATATATATGATCCTGCATGCGCTAAATTTCTATATGAATTGTGCTATATGATGATAATCTCTACCTAGTCAGTTCTTCATGTTTTCATTACGTAAGAAATTTATAAAATTATACTAAGTATACTGAATTCCTGCAAATTCTGAAATTTTAACCTCTACACGTCTTCAATAAGCATCTTAAAATTTATGTATATTTGTAAATTATATTACACTTCCTGCATGTTTTAGAATTGCATACTAAAATTTTTACATGATCATGTGCTCCTGCAAGTCATAAATTTGAAGAAAAGATAAAAAAAAAAAAAAAAACTCAATATAAGTTGATGATAAGTGTATTTTTTCGATATGAGAAATTCTAATAATATGTTCGTAATCGAGTTGAGTTTTTAGTTTAATTATATATAGACCATTGTAAAGAATTGATGAAATATATTCGAACTATATTTTAGTATATTATAAGTCAATTGAAGGCCACACCTATCATCTGTAAGTCAAAAAAGCGATGTCCGACCCTTTCTATAGGGTTTTATATAGACAACTCACTTGCAGGTTTTAAATAGTAGCGTATGGCATTTGGTCATGTGGAAACAATTATAACTCAAACTTCGATATTCACCTTTTGTTGATGAGATTATCACCAATCCTTAGTTTGAAAGTTTTTGACATGGTTTGAGTATATTTTAGACATTGTACAGTTTATTAAATTGATCATCAGTTTGGATTATGCATGATAAATATACGAATTAATGTTATCATTTTCTGGTTATTTGATCGTGTCATATTTTAGCATGTTTTTGATGTATATATGTTCGCTTATGAAAATTATACAGCAAACGGAACAATTAGCTCATACTTGCTTTTGTTTCACTAACCTTTCAAATTAGAAGGTTTAGTGCTTACTTGCAGGTAGTTCGGGTTGTGGAATGGTTGTCCAATGATAGAATTAGATTTTTGGATCAATTTAATGTATTAATGTTATTCTAAACAATAGATTTGGTTATTAGATTTTTGCTGCAATTTTTAAGTATTGCAATTTTCAATTCAAGTAGTGGATGTATGATGTCGATAATTTAGTTTGATTTCGGTTTTGTTAAGCAGTTTAGTTGGATTATAATTTGATTTACTCTAATTTAGTATGGATGTTTTTTTTTTTTACGAATGTTTTGAGATCATATTTTGTCGATATTTAGGAGCTACTTTTGGGTGTGACATTTTGGATCCTGTAATTTAATTTATTATTTTATTTTAGATCATTTATCAGTGTTTGATTTTCAGGTTCAAATCCCGATTCAATTTTTGGTTTTGGTAAGTGGAATAAATAAATAAATTTTGAATAAATAATGACAAATAGAATATAGCTAATTATAGATTAAGAAATTTAATAATAGAAGTTCAGGATCAGGGATGTGACAAGACGTCCATGGCTTCTTCTCTTTATGACTGTGAAAAGTTCTCATGCCTAAAATTTGTTTCGCCAAACTCAAGTCTTTTGTCATGAAAGACTTCTTTAATTGTTTTTTCAACTTGTCGTGAAAGACTTGCTTAATTGCTTTTTTAACTTGTCAATTCATGACGCATTGCTCCTAACAATGAGCATGTTATATACATAAGAGCAAGAGGATTACAAAGTCTCTATTGGTGAACCTTTGCACAAAAACATAATTATCCAAAATTATCTTTCAGTAGCCTTGCTTTACCATGACAAATTCAAACTTTATGTTCCATTGCCTCGAGACTTACTTGAGGCCATAAAGGCTTTCTTCAAATGTCATACCATGTGCTCTATTCCCTTAAATTTTGAATCCCTTGAGTTGCTCAATGTAGATTTTCTCTAAATCCCCATGGAGGAGCGCCATCCGTACATCAAGTTGTTCCATCTCTAGATCAAAGCATGTTGCCAAACCAAGCACAACATGAATGAAGGTCATCTGCACCATGGGAGAGATCTCCTTGAAATCAACGCTCTTCCATTGATTGAAGCCCTTTATAACCAACCATGCTTTGTACCTCAGCTGCAAATTACCAACTTTATACTTTAGCCGGTACACTCATTTATTTTTGAGTGCCCACTTGCCCTTATGCAACTTCATCATTTCAAATGTGTAATTCTCATGCAACGACGACACCTCGTCTTGCATAGCATCCATCTGCTTCTTATGCTTGTCCTCATTTCCCTCATCGAAATGTTTTAACTCTCCATCATTGGCAAGTAACACATACTTATTAATCGATAGATGAGTAGAAGGACGTCAATCTCTCGCGGATCTTTGGAGTGAAATGACTGATGTAGGCTCGGAGATAGACATCACCGTATCATCATGAGTGCCACCGTGCTCATCTTCTTCTACCTCATGGATAGGAGTATCTCATGCATTTCCACTGTCTTCAATCCCAATGGGCTGTGGGGTCATCAGTGTCGGGTCAATGTTGCATAGGTGACCGTTGTCATGAGGAGCCATCTTATTAACTTTGCTGATATCTTCAATGGTCTCATCCTCCACGAACCCCTTAATCTCACAAGCTTCTTTTCTACTAGATTGTAAAGTCGGTAGCCAAAAACCGAGGAAGATATACTCTCTTGTTTTGGCATCAAGCTTGGTCTTGTTGTCTCTAGAACTAGAACATAGGCTTTGCATCCGAATACTCTCAAATAATCACAAGTGACCTCCCTCCCAAGCTACACCTTGTTAGAAAAATTCCCGTTCAACAGACGCTTGGCGAAAGATTGATAATGTGGGCCATGATATTCAAAGCTTCCCACAAAAGATACTGGGTAGTTTTGTCTCCGATAGGTTATAATGTTCTCTCTTAATCAACGTTAAGTTTGTTCTGTCGGTCACTCCATTCAACTGTGGCTTCTTGGGTGAAGTCTTTTAGTGTCGGATATCTTATGTATGGCAATATGTATCAAAGGGCCCAAGGTACTCTCCCTTTGTTGTCATTGCAGATGTACTTCAATTTCTTCTCCGTTTTCCTTTCAATTAAGGTATAAAATTGTTTGAATATCTGAAAAGTTTGATCCTTTAATTTTGAGGGATATACCCACAACTCTTTCGAACAATAGTAAATGAAAGTAATGAAATATAGTGCACCATAAAGAGTTTTCACCTTCATTAGGCCGCATATGTTGGTATGCACAAGCTCAAGAAGGCCCGCCTTCTTCGTTGACGAACTTTCATGGAAGGAAACTCTCCTTTACTTTCCTGCCATGCAGTAAGGGCAAGTCTTCAATTTGGCCTATTTCACTCTTGAAAGAAGGCTCTTCTTTGCAAAATAAGTCAACCCTTTCTCACTCATGTTGCTAAACCTCTTCTGCCACAACTTGGAGGATTTACCTCCATTAGCCACGTTTACGCCATTGTTAGAAACCATAGCTTACAACAAATACAAATTCAACAATTTCTTGTTGCTTGCTTTCACTAGAGATGCTCTAATGAGCTTCTATGAGCCCTCATAGATAGTGTTGCAATGACACCTCATCAAATTCTCTAGCCAATATAAGATTGAACTAGATGCCCCTCAAAATCAATCTTGTGCTAGAGCAAGTGGTCAAACACATGTTGTCATCTCCCACAATTCGTAACAAGCCACCATTGCCCATCTTTAGTACCTGAAATTGCTGAGCGTATAAGATATAAAGAGCTCTCTTTGTAACACTACATGGAGTAATTCACTCCGTCAATCACCTAACTTGTCTTATGATTGGCAAAGTTGACAATCTCTTCCTCACACATAACTATAAGATCAAAATCGGTAGTAATAGAAGCCCTCTCTTCATCTTAGGTCTTCTCGGTCTTCCTTTCGTCGCCATCTCCATATCCTCATTTCTATATATAGCAATGCTTTTTGATATAGCATTTTTTTCTCATTAATGGCATTCAAGATTTTGATACCTTGACCTTGATATACTTTGGCTTTTCTCATTCAATTTGGTACCTCACCCTTGATCTCTTACTTGTGGCTTCGAGACTAATGCTTCGGGATGGGAGGATGTAAAACCTTGTGATCTCCTGCCCTTCTCGTTAAGGACCACACCATTGGCGATCTCCAAGGCCACTAATATTGTTTGAAGCTTTGTTGGCAAAAGTGATCTGAATGACTTGCCGTGAATTTGGTAGAATGGTCAATAATTATAAGCCTAGAAATTCATAATTGAATTTAATGTCCATATCACTCAATTGATCAATGTTATCTTAAAATTCATTGGATGATTGGCTATAGAACCTCCTTCCCGACCCGATACTTTACTTCATCAATTTCATCAAGTAATACAATTCGTTGTTGCTAGTTTTTGAAAATTACTTCAAGTTTCTCTCATAGTACCCTTGTATGCTTCTCGTTTCAGATACGATTGTAGACATTGAGATCTATAAATTGTTGAATGTACCTACAAACTTGCTTATGTTTGAAAGCCTAATCTTTGTCGGAATTAGACTCCGCTTTTGTATAGCAAGTGCTAGAAGGTGCAAGGCCTTTATAAATAAAAGATCTTTTATCTTGCTCCTCCATATATTAATGTTTTTGCCATTCAAACAAATTATTTTATCAACATTCTCCATCAATTCAACTAACAATCAACACACGCAACCAAAATCTCTAATACCTCTTGTTGGGCCTATGGGCACCATGTTTCTTAGCGAAGTTGAGAACAAATATCTATGCGAATAAAAAAACCCAACCAATTGATTGAACCCATGAGGAAATATGATGACAATCCACAAACAATCACAATAACGAGTAAAAATGAGAAACAAATTTACATGGAAACCCTATAAATGAAAAGAGTAAAATCATAGGAACTTGATTCCTTATAAAATCCACTAAGATTATGAAAACAGTTACACAAACCCCAACAACCCTTTTCGGTTTCACCACAATGTTAATAAACCAAAGTAAATACAACAATAGATGGGAATTGAATAAGAAACCACTGGTAAATTGAAATAACACATGGAAGAACATACCCAATGATAATGAAAGTAAGAACAAATTCGATGCCTGAAAGTTGGCGATAATCTTCTCCTTCTTCTCTCTCTATTTCTTTCAAGATGCCGCCAAGAGTGTCTCAAAATGTCACAATGAATGCCATAAAAACACATGAGATATTTTATATCAACATCGGCACACACATGCCCGTTGTGTGTATCAAGCCGACCCCCATTGGCAAGCCACACCTGTGTGCCATTTAGGCATAAGTGTCAGCAGAACTTGCTGAAAATGGAGCACGAGTGTTCCTTAGATACGCATCAAGTGTCCACCTCTCTAGTTGTTAGAAACAACTTTCGTTCAAACAAACGTTGCACGAAAATACTTGATAGCCTAAGAAGTAAAAAATCATATGTATAATGGATGTAGGACTCACAGTGGAATGACCTAGCCCAATAGTAGTTTACATCGCTATTGAAATAAGTGGACAAGCTATTTTGTTTTTATGATCTAGACGGCAAAGACTATCAAAGACAGATTCTAGACCCACAAGTATCCTAAAAATAGGAAACAAGCATCATGTGATTCTACTCTAATCTTGAATCTATTTTTCCTTTGAACAATGCTTAATGCAAAGAGATAGTGCCCCGTTCATTGATTTGGTTGGGTTTATGGTTCTGACAGTAAAGACAACAATTTGGAGTCCCTCTCTGATTTGTTATATGGTGTAAGATCATTTGATAAATGAAGTGATTGCCTTTGATGTGCTACAGTCATGGATGAAAATATTAGTATCAGTATTGTGACGGAACGGATATTTTTTTTTTTGAATCCGTCAGTCAAAACAGGAATAAATAGCCTGTACCATAACTCAATACATGCACACAGTTGGTCTAGCTACATCACAATATGCAAACACAGGATCACAGATGCCATCTAAGACCCACATACGTTATCTATAAAACATGTAGTGAAAGTAAATCTAATAACCTGTCGAAGCATTTAAACTTATTCCCATAAAATTCATTCATGCGCACATAGGCACAAGGATCCAATTTCAAAAATACATCTATTTAGATTATTACATCGGCTGCTTCTTCCGTGGTAACTTCAAAAGTATGCTTCGGAATCCTTAAAATTCTCTTAAATGGAGCTCTAGTCACTCCTTCTCGTCAAGCACGAATTCTATAGTCTCATCTGGAGGGGAAAAAACAAGAAAACAGTGAGCCGAGGCCCAACAAGTACATGCAGGTATATAGTAAAACATGTATGCGGAACATAACTCAGCAAAACAGATACTATTGCACATGAAGTTACAAATGCCATAGGAAGTGATTTATAATAGAAATATGATACAAACGTATACAGAACTGTTAGAAAATAGAAACGGTCTTCGAAAATCAGAATCAATGTTCTCATGTTTCAGAGAGCAGAAATTGGTCTTACTTGATAGTTTGTAGAAAACTCATCTTTTATCAGTAAAGAACCCTACCAGTAGACCCTACTAGCGGAGGGGGCGAATAATCGAGGATAGATTGTGTACATCTCCCCACAATCAACGGCAATAACAGAACAGAATGATCCCACCTCACGAGATCCTTCCCCTACCCAAGGGGGTGCCGGCCAGAACAGAACGGAACAGAAGCTATCCTCTTATTGTAACGCCCTGAGGAGGGGCGGACCACATATAACTCCATGGATAGAGCTATCCTCGATTACCACCATAACGTTCTAAGGCATGCCGGAGAACCTAACCTGACTGCATATCAGTTCTGGGTCCATAGTAACAAAAACATTTTCTTCTTATCGTTTACTGAAAGCCATTTTCATTTTCAGTATCAGAAACATCATATTTTACCCTTCAAAAATTATGCACAGATATCACAGTTCGAGTCTTAAGAAGGCCGGTTCAAAATCTCTTCTGTCCAAGTAAGGACTTTACAATTCGTGTCATAAGGCCGGTTTCATTTTCTTTCAAAAGCTAGATTCATTTTCTCACACAGGAAGGCTGGATTTATTTTCTTACACAGGGAGGCTGGATTCATTTTCTTACAAATGAAGCCGGTTTAGATTTCATGCTTAAAGTGGCTGGTTCAGATTTTCATCAAGGAAGGGTCGGAGCTCTTTTTACATCAAGGGAGTAGGTTTCATTTTCATGATATAAGGTTGGCCGGTTGTGATTTCATCTCACACAAGGCCGGTTTGTGGTTTCATGCTTTAAGGGCCGGTCTTGTTTGCATCATAAGGGAAGGCTGGTTGTGATTTCACCTCACACAAGGCCGGACTTGATTCAATGCTTAAGGGAGGGCCGGTCTTGATTTAAAAAGGGTGGCCGGTCTTGATTTTCTTCTCACACAAAAGCCGGTTGTGATTCTTAAGGTGGCCGGAGTTGTTTGTGCATCACGGAGCCGATCTTGTTTTCTTCTCACACAAAAGTCGGTTGTGATTCTTAAGGTGGCCGGACTTGTTTCATCACTCAAGGGAGGGCCGGTTTGGATTTTGTCCAAGGGTAGAGGCCAGACCTCTTTTTACATTAAGGGAAGGCCGATCTTGTTTTAAGCTTAAGAGGACCGGTTGTGATTTCATGAAGTGGAGGCCGGTTTTATTTTCATCAAGAGGGGAGACCGATCTTGTTTTCATGCAAAGGGGACCGATTTCGTTGTTATCATGCAAAAAGGGGCCGATTTCGATTTTAAACATGCAAAGGCCGATTTCGATTTTATCATGCAAGGGGCCGATTTCGATTTTAACATGCAAAGGGGCCGATTTCAATTTTATCATGCAAGGGGCCGATTTCGATTTTAACATGCAAAGGGGTCGATTTCGATTTTATCAAAGATAAGCCGATTCAGATTTAGCATGCAGGTAGGCCGATTCTGATTTTTACAAGGGTAAGCGGTTCAGATTGTGCAGGCAGGCCGATTCTGATTTTATCTTGCAATGATGCTTACAATGCCGATTTCATTTTTAGTCCGGGTTTTATGCAATTTCGGTTTAAGCAGGAAACAAAAGGTAGAGAACAGAGAACATGAACTAACCATGAAATTCATCATACCGTAAATACAACTTAAGCAGTAACTTTAAAACGGTAAGTATTCTAAATCGGGAAAGAGAAATACTAGTAGTTTTTCTTAAAACTGGATTTAGAAACAGGAGTTCTTAAAGCATGAACTTTTAAAACTGGGGTACACTTAGCAATATTCTTAAAAACAAAACTTAAAAGAGTAGCGTCCGAGGTACACTTGCCTAACTGCCCACTTTAGTTGCCTCAAAGTTCTTCCCTCCTTCTTCGCTCCTTATTCTTCCTTCGTGCCAGAAACTCACACTCATCCCTCAATTGGAGCCCGGTATATAAAGAGGAGGGAGTAGGTGGAGTAAGTGAGGGTAAGTCACTTGTTCGATACTTCTTTTCAGAGGGTAGGTGAGAGTAATTAGGTTAGTTTACTTATTCCATTTGGTCGTCGCCCAGTTGGATTTTAACTAAATAATAAAGTTTGCTTTTGTCTTTAGTTGCCATTAGTTTATTCTGGCCAACTGTTCCTTATTAAGCCATTTTCTTGCCAACGTTTCACTCCTTACTGGTCAACTTTTACTTAAAACCGATCAACATTCTATATGGCCGGTCATCTTAAAGTTCATTTTGGTCAACCTTCTTGGAAACCAGGTCAAGGCCAGTTAACTTTTTAAATTCCAATTTGAGCATTTTGATTTTGGATCTCACAAGTACGATTGCTGCCATATCTGACTATATGTATTGGTATCGGATATATTAGAAGGAAAATTTTTTTAAAAAAATATAAACCGACAGATTTATATCAGTTGTATAGGCTAAATATTGGCCGTATCGGCTGATATTCAAAATGTTGGTTGATATATCTCGATATATCGTCGATACGGCAACATATCGTAATATTGTCATGGTATCGAAGAATATCAATACCGGGGGCCGATATCGATATATATTGGCTGATATTTGTATATGTGCCTACAATAGATCAAGCTGAAAAGTTTTAAAAAAGACATTATATATCATCCTACGTATTAAAGTGTAATTGTTAGGCCAGCTTTTAAGTGATTGGCAAATTCGTGACAAAATGTTGTATTTGAGTCATCTCTATTGATATTGTGTCATTGTGTTTGCTTGAAGTTGGCTCTCAAGCATAAAAATTCTACAAGTGAATTTTGCTCAACGTTGGCCTGAAGTTGGCTTGAGCATTAAAAGAATGCCTGAGAATGTTGAAAGAAAAACCCTTGGGACACCTTGGGTAATGTGGCATCTCAGCCATTGATGCTAACTGGCCAATACAAAATAGATGAACAGATAAGAAGCTACGTTACCGGAGGATATCCCAAGGGTGTCTATTAGATGTCCCTCAAATATTTCTTGGTAATTGTGGCTTTTATTGATGTTGAAATTGGTCTCATCCGATGACTAAATAAGAAATTGTTTGCACCTTACTTTTTTGTAGTTTGTTGCCATTTGCATGTCCCCTTTAAGCTATAAGGTGGCTTTTCTATCCGACTTCTTCGAATCCCAAGTTGTGATTAATGCATGCGGATTTGAAATTTTTCTCTTCACTAAGAACTATAATGCGCTAATTCCTGTCAAAGATGAGCAAGGATATCCAATCACCAAGTTGGCCAGTTCGTCAATAAGAGGATTAATTTTCTCTGAGATCTGTTGCAGCACATCCTTGGCATGATCTTGAAATTGGCAGATAAATGGAAATAGTTTTAGCATTCTGACCAAAAAAAAAAAAAAAATTGAAATGGATAGATAATAAACTAATTAAACTCTGTAGGACTCTTGCATGCTGGAACTCTGGTTTTCTGTGATCTAACATATGTATCTGCTGATTTTTGGTAAAATCACCTCAGAATTTGTGGTAGTAAGTTTGTGATCGGAGTTAATATGTCATGAAAATCTTTGTATCCTTTTGTCTTATTTTCTTCCTTTCACAGGTTATTGAGATAACAAATGGAAGCAAGGTCAAATATGAACGTGACAAGAAAACAAGACTGTTTAAAGTACGATAGATTTTGTCATGCTTTCTTCTGTTTGCATAAAATGGGACTTACATAGCTCTAAATTGTGATTTGTAGGCAATTTTTTCTTCTTCCAGATCACTTCAATGAAACACCTTTTTAATATCCCAAACATCTAAACATCTTCCTGTTTTAATGAAGTTGTAGATTGATCGTATCCTCTATTCATTTGCGGCCTACCCTCATAATGACAGTTTCATCCCAGGCACATTATGCAATGACAATGACTCATTGAAAGTCTTAGTCCTTATGCAGGTAATTTCATTTGTTCAATGATACAACTTTTTCATTCAGTTCATAAGCTCTCGAAACATAGAATCCAGTGTCTTGGAAAATGAAATTTCATCTATCCAATACACCTGAAGGACTACTTTTAAAGGATATTGTACTAAATTGAGTAGAATAACGTAAATGGATTCATATAATCAATTCTATTAGTAGAATTTAAGACATTATTATTCCAATATGCATGAGGGTTTGTGATTCAGTTATTTGTAACCTTTCTGTAATGCTATACATAGATGACCCATGGAATTTCACTCGATCAACATTATGGATAGGAGCCAGTTGTCCTGGTTGTTTCTTGAGAGTGAAACCCATTGGGCTAATCCCACGATCGATCAGGGAGAATTAGATGATGAGATTGTAGTTGTTTGCACCTTTGATCCTGAATATAGGCAATATAGTGACTTTAAGGAACTCCCCCTTCCCTGACTTGATGAGATCTGCAGCTTCTATGAAGATTGTATCCTCAGAACCACTTTAATTTGTTTTCTGCCGGTGATCTTTTTCATGTTTCCCCCTTAATCACAGATAAAAAATATCAATATCATTTGTATCGAGTAAAACATATCAATATCAGATGTATCGTACGCAAAATTGGTTTTACGAATTGGTACTTTAAGTGTGAATATTGGCCGATATAGTTAGAAATATTAGGAATATTAGCCAATATTTTGAAAATGGACTGATATGTTGCCGAGGTGATGACATATCAAAATATCACAGTATCGGAAAAATATTGGTATAGGATATCCAATATCAATATTTATCTACCAATGTTTTAACATATCCGCCAACATTTCATTCCATAGTATTAACTATTAGAACAAACAATAAAGAAGTAGCCATCACTAAATTTCTACCCGTGTATGGCGAGAGCATGTGAATAACTTTCTTCCTTTTCTCTCCATTTTCCTTTTGGGAGAGTCATCTCATACTTCCAATAGTCAAGATTTTATCTGGATAATTTAGATAGGTAAAATTAAAAGATGTCTTTTATATATTTTAATATGTTGTCATATATCCCGATATGCTTCCTTTCTAAAATGACTCTTGATGGATAACTTGCCCAATGTATTTCTTTTACCCCTAAATTGGAACAGAACTTGGCACCTTATCCCAATGGTTTGTAAGGGATTGGCAGGCTTTTTAATAATCAAAATTGCTATAATAAAATCCTCACCGTTAAAAGTATAAAAAAAAAAGACTCCAATGGGCACTGTATCAAATCTATCATATTATGATAAGCTCGTTATTGTTGGTGTGCAGGAATCTCTATGCCGAGCACATTCTTCCAACGCAGAGTTGATAGATTCATCAACTACATTCCAACGACCGCAACACTTCCTTGAACAAATCTTGCTGCAGAACTTTGATCCGTGATCTGTTTACCATGCTTCTGCAGTAATCCTCCAAAGGCTTCATCAACGCTTCTGAGGGAGGGAGAAGGTGAACCTTGTAGGACCACCATCTATAGGCTTTCACCGAGCTCCGACAAAGGCAAGTTCCCGTTCACCCTGAACTACCAATCTTTTTTGAGCTCCAGAATTTCAAAACTTTGACATGCGTGCATTCTGCTCATCAACCATCTATGAGAATCACCTTTCCATAGGGTTTCTAGTGCTTCCATGCAAACCGAAGCATTGTCTCTAATACCACTGTTACGACCATTCATAACCCATTAAGGGGGGAGATGATCGCACCGCCTGTGCAAACAGGCCTTGATACCATTTATACCCAAATGTCTAAGCTTATGGGTTATCAACCAACACATCTTTATAAGATACTACCACCCTTCTATTTCTTCACCTTTCAGTACATTCCTACATATAGTCTAGGCAACTGTGACCTTAACATCTTAATGTGGACAATAAGTAAAGGTCATGGACATTGAATTTTCATTCCAATGATCATTCATATTCCCTATAGGTGAAAGAACTATACAATATAACAGGTGTGTCATGTCAACCCCATAGTACCTAATTATACGTTGTAAATAGACTTGAGATTTGAGAAGAATCAATTGATTGTTGGAGAGAGAAAGGACAGAAAAAATCATGCAGAAAGGATAAAGAGAAAATTATGGGAATTAGGGTTTTACGAAAATCTCATAAAAATCATCTTTTTTTTTTTTCGTGCAGTAACACAGAAATCATATGTAATTAATTAATAATCCACATGATCCAAGAATATTAGTTTGCATAGCCTAGTTATGCAACACCACTTCTGTATAAAATCTCATCAATCAGAAGCAATTCTATATTACCTGCGGGTAAAATATAAATAAATAAATATATATATATATATAATAAAATTACAAAGCCCCAATTCAACACCAACCCTAATTCGTTTTTCACAATCAGAGAAAAAGAAAAGAAAAGAGACATGAACACAATAAGATTCTAAAACAGAAAAGCAAAATCCCATCTCGATTAATTAACGCCTGCATCAATCCGAACAACAGGCGCTCTCTCCATGCCCATGCGCATGCACACTAGCGTAGTCGTTATGATGATCGCAGTTGAGATGATCGTCTTCGTCGCTATCGTCTTCCTCGAAGGGCTTCTGCTTATGGAAAATACAGCATTTTTTAGAGCTCTTCTTGCCCAGGAATTCGTTGTCGACCGTGCCTTCTTTCCAGCATACCTTCTTCCTAATATTGAGTCGAAGAACTAGGGTTTTTGGGGGTGGTTGTTGGTGTCGTCGTCGTCGTCGCTGATTTGAAGATTGACAGGGGTTTTCTAGCGTTAGGGTTTGGGCGATAGTGGCTGATGGTGCCATCGTTCTCGTGCTGCTCATTTCTCGTTCTGATTCAATGGGCAATTTGACGATCGAATTTCTTTTACTCTGTGACTTCTGCAATCAATTGCAGAGGGTTTAATGTTTGTTTCGTGGAAAAGTAGAAGGCGTCGTTTGGTTTGAATTTTAACGATGAATACAGAAAACATTATAATTTAATTATTTTAAAATAATTAATTTTAATTAATTTTTAATAATTAAATTATTATAATTTATTTTAAAATAAATGGTTGAAAAAAAAAAAAAAAACAAGTACACTCTAACAAAATGAAGTTTTCCCGAATCCTCAAGGTTAAAAGCGCTCACTTCTACTGTAAGCTCTTTCACCTAGATGAGAATTATTTTCAATTATTTTTTAAATATTATAATTATACCTAATTAAATTAGAATTAAATTTAGATAAAAAATTATAATTAATAAATTATGATAGGTTAGATAAACCCCAATAGCCCAAGCCAAAAGCTCATTTCTATTCGTGAGCCGATTCAGGTTAGTTTGACACCAATTGATGGTTTTTTTTATTTCTAATATACTTAAAAATTTATATTTGTATAAAAAATATTTAAAATTATATAATTATTTAAAAATTATAATATTTAAAATAAAATATTAAGTAAGCATATATTTTAATAAAAAATTATCAATTATATAAAAAATAATTTATCAAAATAATTTTTTAAATTTAATATTTACTTAAAATTAAAGATATATAATTATTAAAAATTATAATTTTTGTCAAGTATGGTCAAATCGGACACTTTTTATAACTGAGGTGAGCAAAAAAATTAGTCAGACCTAATTTGGTAAGTATATTTACCCATAATATTATTATATTTTTATTAAATCTTATAAAATTTTAAATTAATTAGATGAATCCAATTGGATAGTCTAATTTTGATAAAATCTTGTTATAATATTTATTTATATGCCTATTATTTATATATATAATAAGTTATCATGATTTAACTTGATATAATTTAGTAAGAACGTAAATACTCTAAATTAATAGTTGAGGTCTACAAGGCGATTATAAGTTTAGAAAATAAGAGAATTCTCTAAGATTATAGTTATTCAATAGGGATGTTGGAGGAGCCAAAGAATATAGTTAAATACTAAAAAAACTAAAATAAAAAAATTATTTAAAACGTATAATAATATAAATAATTTTAGATCTTAAATCTATAAAATAACTCAAATCTTTGCAAGTACCGAAACAACTCATCTAGTGTAACATTAAGATTAAATTAACATTTATTTTGAATATGAACTCGCGTATGGCCAATATGATGATATATCAATATATTATTGTTGTATTGAATAATATTATTATAAGAGGCCTGATACTGATATATGTTGACCAATATTTTGAATATCTGCTAATATTTCATCACATACACTTTAATTATCGATACTCAGGAAGAACAAGCAAGAAATGATGTAAGCAGCTCTTAATGTCCGCTCATATTAGAGTCCTATCATACGGCGTGCTTTGCGCTATTGGGGTGTGACAAGGGTGTTGTTGGGGCGTGTTGCGCGAGGCTGGGTCACGACAATAGGAATTTATATTAACAATTTTGACAACTAAAATTATAATATGAGTCTAACATACTCAAATCTAACCTTTCTGACACAATTATTAGAGTTTTATTAAAATAACTGCCCAACTGTTGTGATCTCCCAGTAGAAAAACTCACATATCTATCTAACAGTCAAAATTAAAAATATGGTAGATAAATTATAAAGATTACATTAAGTGATTTAAATAAATATTCAATCTTCACTATTTATCTAACTCACTTCAAATTCTAACAGTTGGAGAAATATAAGGATCTTTTCACTGGAAAGACCATAATAGCACTCTCATTTGCATTGCCTGCACAGACAGACACGCGTAGACAACAAATACGTGTAAGGTTCACACTCGTTTTTGGACAACTCTACAGGACTTACTCAAATGTGTTAGATACCATCTGAAACCAAAGGTTTAACCTTATGGGTCATTTATAAGTCACTTAAACTCTTCTATTCCTTGTGGGGTCTTTTCAACAACTCACACATATTCCGACAATCATCGCCTCATGCGTGAGGTCATTTACATCAAGCACTCTAAATTGGACAAATCCTGCAGTACTTACATCCATGATTTGTTCACCATGCTTCTGCAGTAATCCCCCATGGGCTTCATTTGTGCTTATGAGGGAGAAGGTGAACCTCATAGCACCACCAACTATGGCCTTTCACCAAGCTTCCACAAAGGCCAAGTTCCGTTCGCAATGTACTACCAGGCTTCAGGAACTCTGACCTGTGTATACGCCGCTCATCAACCATCCATAGGAATCAACTTTCATTGGAGTTTTCAGTGCTTGCAGGCAAGCTGAAGCTTCATCTCCGATACCACTGTTAGGACGGTATAAAACCGTCAAGGATGGAAAGGATCGCACTGCTTGTGGCAGCACATATTAGACACTGTTTAAACCTAAAGGCCTAAATTTATCGGTTATGAGCCAACGCATATTTATAAGCCACTATAATTCTTCTATTACTTCCCCATGAAATCATTTTTCACTATAACTCACACATTTGACAGCATTCCTACATATAGCCAAAGGCAACTCTGACCACATTCACATCTTAATGTTTTCTCTTGAGATATATTAAAGGTGTGATTGTTTCCTAGGCAGAATACCACCATAGATTAATCCCACAGCTACATCAAAAATTTTATATTTCTTAATATATATACATAAATTTAATCATTTTTCTTAGCACCAAAGTTTCCATCTGCTAACAAGGTTAAGATTAGAACCAAAATTCCACCCAAAAAAAAATGTAAAATTCATCAACTACTTTTGTTTTTCAGGAGTAGCATAGAAGTCCTACATAATTCACACACCACACAATCCAAGAACATCACTCGGCATATGCAACATCACTTTTTAGATAGAATCTTATTAATTAGAGACCCCAATTCAACAAAAAAGTCAAATCGTCTTTCACAATCAGAGAAAGAGCGAAGAGACATAAACACAATAAGATTGTAACACTTACAAACAAAATATCAATCCGAACAACAGGCGCCCTCTCCATGCCCATGACCACTGGCGTTGCCGTTATGGTGATCGCAATTGGGCTGATCGTCTTCGTCGCTGTCGTCTTCGTCGAAGGGCTTCTGCTTATGGAAAATACAGCATTTTTTAGAGCTCTTCCTGCCAAGGAATTCGTTGTCAACCGTGCCTTCTTTCCAGGATACCTTCTTCTTAATATTGAGTCGAAGAACTAGGGTTTCTGGTGGTTGTTGTTGTTGTCGTCTTAGTTGATTTGAAGATTGAGAAGGAATTTCTAGGGTTACGGTTTGGGCGATCGTGGATGATGGTGCTACCGTTCTCGTGCTGCTCATTTCTGGGTCTCTGATTCTATGGGGAATTTGACAATCGAATTACTTTGACTGCGTGATTTTCGCAATCAATGGCAGAGGGCTTTCTCTCGGTGTTCGTTTCGTGGAAAAGGAGAGGTGCGAGAGGAGAAGGTTCTGGTGGAGTTGAAAGAAAATGGGTGCTGGGAAAGACACCAGAAGCTTCCATGATTATTTGGCTCGTTTGGTTAAATTTTAACGAGGAATACGGACATAAATATATATATCATTTACAATTAAAATTTGGGGTGAAAAATATTGATAACAAATTTAAATTAGTTATCGTGGATAGTGAAAAAAAGATAAATCTAAAAATATATATGAAAATTATATAGTAAAAATGATTAAAAATTATTTATACTTGAAAGATATTAGATTAAATCATATAAAATAATAAAAATAATTTTTTATAACTGATCTTGTCTAATATGGTATAAAATTATTCTTGAAACATTAGAAATATTGAGAGCTAAAGAATATATTTATCACAAAAAAAAATGTAAAAAAATAATTCAAGTTATCAATTAAAGATATAAATATTTTACAATCCTATATTCATAAAAATTGAAATCTCTATATTTCTCTGAGTACTAAATAACTTATTAAGCATTAAAAAAAAAAAGCATAAATCCTAAGTTCTAATAGGTACAATTATTAATGGGCTTATATAAAGAAAAGCTACCAGGGCCATAATGTAAAATGGGCTGGATAGTATTAAGGCCCAAGAACACCAGCCCAACGTTCCATTCATTGAACTACTCCTACGAGTTATGAACACTATCCCGGATATTATAACCACTTAGAAGACTTTTAACTGCTTTAGTTGGACTTCTAAAGTCTTAATCACTACAAACTGCTACAGTTAGTCCTGTCTGATTAATATTATCCATTGTGATGTCGCTCATCATAAAAAAACGAACATCTAGATATGGTATAAAAAGGAAGAGCATCCAAGAAAAAAGGGGACTGAAAAAGAAGAGGAGAGGACTTTTTGTTTAAAAATCCCTTACTTGGATTATTGAATGAAGAAGGGCTATATTAAAAAATCTTAAACCAAATACACATTTTGACTTCTCTTTTAAAATTTTCTCTCTATTTTTTACACGAGAACTGACTTGAGCGTCGGAGTGTCTTTCAGGAGACAAACCCCAATTGTGCTTTGATTCTTGATTTAGTTATGGTGGGCAAGTTTTGAATCATCGAAGACGAAGTGGAAATCTAACTCATAAAGAACGCAAATTCGTGACCTGTCACGAATCTGGATTTTAGTACGTATCATTGGCGCCGTCTGTAGGAACCTGAACAAAAGGCTAACTTACTACCATACTCATACAACTATGGTAAACACCAGAAGTCACACCAATGCGCCTGGAGATGTGACTTCCCCCGGCAACAACCCTCCAGTAGGTAGTCATGGGGAAGATCGGCAAATGATCTTAATGGAGATCATGAACGATCGAATGGCAAACATGGCGGAGGCGTTCCAAACTCTTTGTGCCCAGTTGGGGCAACAAAAGCAAGAAGTCCCACAAGTGGTTCTACAAACAGTGGCAGTTTCAACCACAAGCACTCCTGCCTCAAAAAGGAGCTAGAGGAGGAGATGCAGAATGAGAAATGTTGAGCAACCTGTTGACCAAGTAAGGGAACATTCTAACCATAGGGATGGAGATCATTCACGATTAGAGGGCCGATTAGGCCCGAGATCTGAGGAAGAAAGCCCTGAGCGGTGAAATCCTCGTTATTCAAGAAATGAACGGAGACCTCCTGATCACGATGTGGTCTCCTGTAACATGCAACTCGCTGAAAGAAGTCAACAATCTAACCAGCCAAACCATCAAGAGTTAAGAGGCTACCTCAATGAGAAAAGATCGGCAGCAGTAGCAGCCCATCATGCAGATGACAGGCTGGATAAAGTCTGGGAATGCGTGTTCGGTGATAGTACAGATAGGCACTGTATAGATTTGAGAAGATCTTCTTTCACGATAGAGATTAGGACTTGTCAACTCTCGCATAAATTTAAAATGCCTTCGTTGGACGCATATGATGGAAGTGGTGATCCAATGGATCACCTTGACAACTTTCGTACCCATTTAAGTTTTCAAGGTCTGGACAAGATGAGCATGTGTCAGTGTTTTTCCCTGACACTAAAGGGAAATGCCCGAATTTGGTTCCATCGTTTGGCACCAAATTTGATCCGTTCGTTTGAAGAGTTAGCAGATTATTTTCTGTCCCAATTTTCCTCCAATAGGAGGATTAAAAAATAACCTTGGCACTTGGCTCGTATCAAGCAAGGGCTAAGGAAAAGTTTGAAGAGTTTTTTGGGAAGGTTCACTGCAGAAACCTGGCGGATTCCTCAACTTACTAATGAAGTTAAGTTGAACACTTTTATGAACACTTTGGAGTCTGATAACTCTTTTAAACGCCTAGCCCACAAGGATCCCAGAACTTTTTTTGAGGCGGAGACAATCACTCGAGCTTACATATTAGCGAAGGAAGCGAATGAGGCGAAAAAGTTGCGACGAGATGATCGCTCACAGCATGAATCAGATGGAAGGAAAAAGAGCGGAGACCGTGGAGATTCGCGTAACCCGAAAAAGCAGGCCAAGTTTGAGCTAGGGGCTCGAAGGGAATATAAACCCTTAAAGCTGACTCCACTAAATGATTTTAGGGAAAATATTCTGATGGAGATAAAAGAGAAAAAGTTTCTAAAATGGCTAAAACCAGTCAAGAACCCAGAGGAATGTAATCAATCCAAATACTGTGATTATCATCGATCTCGAGGACATAGCACAGAGGAATGTAGAACCTTACAGAGAGAAATTGAGAAACTTATCAAAAGGGGTCACCTCAAGAAATATGTGAAGAATCTATGACAGGCTAGCAGGGGAGAAGGAGGAGAAGAGCAAGACTAACAATGCCCCAGAACGGAGTAGTAGCAGGAGTGATTGATATGATATCAACTATACCGTAAAGGAAGCACACTATGGGTCGGACAGAAAATATTGCAAAAAAGAGGCTAAGGGTAGCGGGTAGGAATGATGCAATTTCTTTTGATGAGAACGATATGAGCCATGTACAAGTTTCTCATTTGGATCCACTTGTAATTACTGCGCTCGTTTCAGATGGTGAGGTTAATTACCAATTTAAATGTGTCTTCATAAATAATGGAAGCAGTAGTAATTTGCTCTATATAGATACCTTTTTTAAGTTGGGACTAAAGAAAAGTCAACTTAAACTTGCCAATGGGCCCATTTACGGATTGAACAATGAACCAGTTTCCGTTCGAGAACAATACAAACTGGAAGTCACATTGGAAACGTTTCCCAGAACAGCGACTCATGTGCTCACTTTTTCTGGTGGTGGATTTGCCTTTCGTTTATAACGCCATCTTAGGGTGGCCGTGTCTAACAACCTTTGGGACAGTAACATCAATATTACACTTAAAGACGAAGTTTTCTACACCTTCAGGTGTTGGTGAAGTTTTAGATGATCAAGTCACTGGCCGCTTCTATTATTTAATGCAAGTATCTCAAGTAGTACCAGAACGGCCAGTTGAAAACTTAGACTACCGAGATGAATTGACGTTACAACAGGCCCAATCTGATGAAACAACTGAGCTGTACTTCTTGACCCAATTGATTCGAAAAAGTATGTGCAAATTGGGAGTTCTCTCTCCGAGCTGTTTTGAGAATAGCTTATTTCCTTCCTCAAGCAGAATGTGGATGTATTTGCATGGTTTTCCATTAACATGCCAGGAATCTCGGCAGATTTAATGGTCCACAAGCTTAAACTTGACCCCAATCACAAGCCGGTCAGGCAGAAATGGAGAAATCAATCCATAGAAAAACTTATTGTAATTTGTGTTGAAGTAAAAAAGTTGATCGACGTTGGGTTCATAAGATATGTCTAATATCCTGACTGGTTCTCTAACATTGTGCTTGTGAGGAAAAGTAATGAACAATGGAGGATGTGCGTGGACTTCACTAATTTGAATAAGTCCTATCTTAAGGACAGTTACCTGCTACCTAGAATAGATACCCTGGTGGACTCTACAGCCGGGTACAAATTACTAAGCTTTTATGGATACTTATTCTGAATACAACCGGATCAGGATGAGCCAAGAAGATAAGGAGTGTACCTCCTTCATAACTGATCAAGGCACATATTATTATAAAATGATGCCTTTTGGTCTCAATAATGCGAGAGTCACTTATTAGAGGCTGGTAAATAAAATATTCGAGGCTCAAATTGACAGAAGCATAGAGGTATATGTAGACCATATGCTTTTGAAAAGCAGTGTCACCTGTGACCACATTCAAGATTTGAAAGAACTCTTCAAAACACTCCGAAAATATCAAATGAAATTGAACCCAACTAAGTATATTTTTGGGATGACCTCTGGGAAGTTCCTGAGCTTCATAATCTCCCAATGTGGGATCGAAGCTAATCCTGAGAAAATTAAGGCCATAATAGATATGAAACCGCTAGCAACAGTGAAGGACGTCCGGAGATTAATTGGGAGGCTTTGCAACTCTATCCCGGTTTTTGGCTAAGTTAGCGGAGAAATACCTCCCCTTCTTTAATGCTTTAAGGGGTACAAAAGCAAATCGTTTTATCTGGACAGTTGACTGCTAGACTGCTTTCGAGGAATTGAAGGATTATTTATCTAGTCCTCATCTATTGATTTCACCAAAGCAAAATGAAGAATTGTATTTGTACCTGACCGTTTCGGAGACCGCGCTGAGTTCGATTTTAATCCAAAAACAATCAGGTGTACAATGGCCAGTGTACCTCGTCGGTAAGATGTTGGTGGACACTGAGACTCGTTACTCACATACGGAGAGAATGGCCTTGACACTTGTTCATTCAGCACAGAAATTGCAACCATATTTCCAAGCTCACAAGATAATTGTCTTTACTGACTAGCCTTTGAAAGCAGTGTTATAAAGGTCTGACATATCCAAAAGATTAATAAAGTGGGCAATAGAATTGGATGAGTTTTACATTGAGTTCAGATCAAAGCCGGCGATAAAAGGTCAGGCCTTGGCAGACTTCATTATTGAAACCATGACCCTAACTCAGGCCACCTTTGTTGGAGATGAAGGCATCTGCCAGACAGTTGAACTACCCTGTTAGACTTTACAAGTTGACGAGTCATCAACACAATCTGAGAGTGGAGCCGGAATAGTCATGGAGACTTCTGATGGAAAAGAGATTACTTATTCCTTAATGTTTGGATTCCCGGCCATTAACAACATGGCTGAGTATGAAGCCTTGCTGGTTGGGCTCAGACTGATCAGAAAATGTTCGACAAAGCATGTAATTGTGTGCAACGATTCTGAACTGAACGTGAACCAAGTTCAGAAAAACTTTAACGTAGCTAGTCCCTTACTTAAAAACTACTTGGCAAAAATAAAAAGTATGGAGCAAGATTTTGATAAATTAGAGATAGTTCACATCTCCCGCATAGACAATAAAAAAGCAGACCAACTGGCCAGGGCAGCATTTTCAGAGCAATATTCAAGATGTCGACGAGAAATTCTGGAGACTCCAAGTATTGAGAAGTATGAGTAAGAAGTTTTGTAGGTTATGGACCAGAAAAATTGGATGACCAAATACTGAAAATATTTGATGGATGGAATTCTGTCGGAGACTCTTGAGGATGCCAAACGCATAAAAAAGACAGCGGGTTGGTATGCTATTGTGGATGAAAAAGTGTATCGTCGAGCATATTCAACCCCATATCTCAAATGACTCACTTCGAAGGAAGCGGATTACGCCATGGGTAAAGTCCATCTTGGCATATCTGGATTTCACATTAGAGGCAAAAATTTAGCCTTTAAAATCATGAGGCAGGGTTATTACTAGCCCACAATGAAAAAAGACGCAATGGACTTTGTTAAGAGGTGTGAAAACTATCTGTTGCACGGGAATATACTCCATTAACCACCAGTTGAGTTGAAGACCTTATAAACACCGTGGCCCTTTGCGCAGTGGAGGCTCGATATCCTTGGCCCATTTCCATGATCTCAGGTCAAAGAAAGTTCATTATTATGGGGATCGATTATTTCACCAAATGGGTGGAGACTTCTCCCTTGACAAAAATAACTGAGTATAATGCCATAGAATTTGTGCAATAAAATATTATTTACTGGTTTGGGATCCCAAAGGTTATAATAACCGACAATGGGACTCTGTTTACTGGAAAGCGCTTTACTAGATACTGCACAAGTTTGGGCATCAGGCTAGCTCATACCTCAATGTCTTATCCACAAGCTAATTGACAGGTGAAAGTGACTAACAGGACTTTATTACATAAGTTGAAGACGAAAATGGAAGATGCTGGGGGCTCCTGGGCAGACGAATTGCCAGTAATATTGCGGTCTTACAGAATAACTTCCAAGGGACCAACTCGAGAAACTCCATTCAATCTATGCTTTGGAACAGAAGCGGTGATCCCAGTGGAAATTGGGCTGTCCAGTTTAAGAGTTGAAAATTTTGATCTACTTAGCAATGGCCAAGAGACTAAAAAAATATTTTGACTGCTCCATGAGGTCCGAGAAAAAGCCAAGGTGAGGACAACTGCTTACCAGCAAAGAGTTACACGTTACTATAATAAAAGGGTAAGCGCTTGAAAGTTTGACGTTGGAAATTTAGTCCTACATAGCATAGAAGCCAATGAAAAGATCCTCAACAAAAATAAACTATCTCCAAAGTGGGAGAGTCCATTTATTGTGTCAGTCATTCTTCGAGATGGTACTTACAAATTGCGCAGTCAAGACGGTAGGTTAGTTCCTAAAGCGTGGAATGCAGTTCACTTAAAAAAGTTTTATCAATAGTATTCAAAGATCCAGGTGGGCTATGTAAGTTTTTCATGTATTTGTGTTATTTTCAATGTCAATGAAATATTTTGCTCTCTTATGATGTCATTTACCTTTTTAATCTATTCGTTTTATCTTTATCATTTTATTTATTATTATTTTGTTTAAGTGTGCGTATGCACATGTAAAATTGTATCAAGCCAAACTGACATAAATTGCCCCTAAGTCTGGTGAGATTTCCTTCTCACTTGTTCTCTGACCCAAAGACGGTCAAAAGAACCTCGATACAATTATCGAGAGGTCTACTAGCGATCGAAAATTTAGATCTGTTCCAACCAACCAAACCGGTTGAACAATTAAACCTTAGGGGGCTATTTAGCATACATGCTTCGACTCCCTTCTACAAGGACGAGCACCTTTAATCAACCATGGCCCTGCAAATTGAAGATCGAATTATCTACAATCCCAATTTTATTAAAACCAGACGTCAATAACGAATGAAGCCAAAAGCTTGGTCGGCAAATGATTATCTATATAACAAGTAGACAATTAAAAAAAATACTAGTATATCATTAAGCCAGTACAACGTTAAAATCACATAGTTAAATAATTGTTCATCTTTGGGAACTCCCAGGATGAGAGGAGCTTGGCTCTCCGAAATTAGAACAACTTTGTAAGTCAGATAAGCATTGAACACCTCTATTTCTTCATCAAATAAGTTGACTGAAAATTGTGGATGAATCACCACGGCAACCTGTTTGCATAAGTTGGCACCATCCAAAAATCGGGCATTAAACACTTGTCCCAAATCATCCGATCTGAGACAAGTCCTCAGCTCAGAACGCAAACGTGTGTTTTCTCTCTAGAGATCTTCAACTTGATCGTTGGCCTGCTCAAAGGCATCTTTGGCGCTCCAGAGATCTTCGAACTATTGGCTGGCCTGCTTAAGAGCATCCTTAGTACTTTGCAATTCAGCTTGTAGATTGAAAATTTGTTCTTGGCATTATTGCAAAGTGATGGGATCTACTCGAATTAGCCACAAATCGTTAATTTCATCCCGCAATTGATGAAACCACAGCTTCCTTTGGTGAAGACCAATTTTCAATGAGTTAACCACTTTCTCATCCTGTGGGACCACAAAATGGGTAAGTAAAAGGATCAAGGCTTTTTTCCACTCAATGGAAAGTATTAATTAAATTCTTACAGTAAGGAATGCTACTCTGAGGGCTGCCTCAGTCAAGAAAATTCTTGCCCCAATTGCCAAAGTGGATTTAGGCCATCTCCCAGCAGGACTAGTGCGAGGAGCTGATGCTGATGATTTCGAAGGAATCGGCTACGTAGAAGGTCAATCTCTAGCCTCCTCTGGCTGATATGAAGGAGCAGTCTGATTAAACGTTGGACACTCTTGATGGGAAAACTCTTCCCCACCAGCCACCCCAGCAGCTTCCTCTGCAGTGGCCTGATAAGATGAGGGCCCAACTTGTGAGTGCGAAGAGGCAGACAATAACACCTCTTTAGTTTGGCATCTTTGCCCAGTACCAACCGATTGGCCCATGGCCTCGTGAACACTCAGGGCTCCACAGCAGTTATTGGTGGGTCCACACCAACATCTAATTCAAGTCTTGAACCCATCCCCAGCTTTGGCTCTAGACCAGTTTAAATGAGAGGGTCTAAAGTTGGGCTCTCGAGATGTGAAACTTTAGGCTCTGGCACAGAAGGATTTGTCTCAACAGATTGAGAGGCGGCTAGCCGCCGCCATGATGAAGCAGCCTTAGATTTTGTGCCATTGGTTCTTCTTTTATGAATTTTGGGTGGAGATGCAAGGGCTGCCACAGTTTCTTTACCACCGATTACCCATTCACTGAAGACCATCAACTCTTGTGATAGAAGGCGGTCTTTATTTTTATCAAGAAACCATCCGCCTTCACCTTAATAATTTCAGTAAACAACTTAGTAGCCACCTCATCTTGAGAGGTAACTCTATCGGTGAATGAGTTGACGACCCTTCCCCAACCGCCAAGAATATCAACAGATAACTTTAAAAAGAAAAATCTATCATTCCAGTCCCTTACTAACTCATGGATTAGTCCAAAAAGTCCTGTCTCCCTTGGAGACAATGAGATCCAATAACTACTTTGCACGAATCGAAAAATAACCTTTACATCTATACAGTTAAGTTTCAAACCACGAAGAAGGAAAAGTATACAAAGTATACCTAAATATTTAACCACGTTCGCATGAAATTTGACAAGAGGAACGCCAAAATCTTGAAGCATCTGAATCAACTAATGAGCAATGGGGATGCAAAAGCCATTCTTGAAGTAAATCTCGTACATAGTCACGAAGCCCTCAGCGGGGCGCAAGCTATGTCGTCTTTGCCTGGAATCACGTATGGTATATCTCTGGGTATTCTAAACTGGGAATACAGCCTCTCCACATCTTCACCAGTAAGTATTGATTGATCGTTAGCGGCACGAGTGGTAGCCATGAGGTGGTACTCAATGAAGAAAAGAGATAACAAGAAGGCGCAAAGGTTTGAGAGGAAGTTAGAGTCTAAAATTGAAGACGAAGATGAAGGTTGACCCGCAACAGTGTTGAATTTATAGCGAGATTTTCTGGTTTTGAAAGGGTGCCACTTTTAAATTAAAAGGGCGTATAGTTTCATGGTAGTAAATGATTACAAATCACTTTGAGGATCATCCTCATTAATAATAAGGGAAATAGAATCCAAAGTTAATCATGACTGATTACTTGTTGCTGATAGAACCTTTCTGGAGATCTTACCTTTTTCTCCGGAGACATTTTTCTCCGAAGATCTCAATTCTTTTCCGAAGATCATTTTCCTCTGGAGACATTATTTCTCCTAATTTTTCGAAGATCTTTTCTCTGGATACCTTTTTCTTCGGAGATCTCTATTCTTCTCCGAAATCCTTTTTCTTCGGAGATATTATTTCTCTTAATTCTCTAGAGATCTTGTCTCCGGAGATCTCACCTTTTTCTCCAGAGACTTTTTTTTCTAGAGATCTTATTTCTCCTAATTCTCCGACAATCTTTTCTCCAGAGATCTCGCATTTTTCTCCATAGACATTTTTCTCCGGAGATCTCAATTCTTCTACGGAGACCTTTTTCTCCGCAGACCTTATTTCTCATAATTCTCCAGAGATCTCACCTTTTTCTCCAGAGATCTCACCTTTTTCTCCGGAGACTTTGTTTCTCCTAATTCCCCAGAGATCTTTTCTCCGAAGATCTCACCTTTTTCTCCGGATATCTTTTTCTTTAGAGATCTCAGTTTTTTTTCCGAAGATCTCGATTCTCCTAATTCCCCGGAGATCTTTTCTCCGGAGATCTCAATTCTTCTCCGGAGACCTTGTTTCTTCTAATTCTCCAGAGATCTCATCTTTTCCTCTGGAGATCTCAGTTCTTCTCTAGAGACCTTATTTCTCCTGATTTTTTGGAGATCTTTTCTCTAGAGATCTTACCTTTTCCTATGGAGATCTTTTTCTCCGGAGATCTCAATTTTTCTCTAAAAACCTTGTTTCTCTTAATTCTCCGAAAATATTTTCTTCGGAGATCTTACCTTTTCCTCCGGAAACCTTTTTTTTTCGGAGATCTCATTTATTCTCCGAAAATCTTTTCTTCGGAGATCTTGCCTTTTCCTTCAAAGATCTCAGTTCTTCTCGGGAGACTTTGTTTCTCCTAATTCTTCGAAAATCTTTTCTCCGGAGATCTCAGTTCTTCTCCAAAGACTTTTTTCTTTAAAGACCTTATTTCTCCTAATTCTTCGGAGATCTTTTCTCAGGGGATCTCACCTTTTTCTCCGGAGATCTTATTTCTCCTAATTCTTCGGAGATCTTTTCTCAGGGAATCTCACATTTTTCTCCAAAGATCTTTTTCTCCAGAGACCTTATTTCTCCTAAATCTTCGAAGATCTTACATTTTTCTTTGAAGACCCTTTTCTCCGGAAATCTCATTTATTCTCCGAAAATCTTTGTTTTTTGAGATCTTACCTTTTTCTCCGGAGACCTTAATTTTTCGGAGACCATATGTCTCGTGAGATTTTGCTCACTCCAGACTAGTTTCGTCCCTAATTAAACTCAAGAAAGTCAACTACAGGGTATTTCCACTAAAGTAATGGTAGAGAGTAGATCAGAAGGGGTTCGCCATCAGCGAACATACCAGAAGTTTAAAGCTCAAAACCTCTAACATGGGGGGCTAGTGATGAGTACAGCTGTTAATGGGCATACATGAAGAAAAGCTACCAGGGCCATAATGTAAAATGGGCTAGATAGTATTGGGGCCCAAGAACACAAGCCCAACGTTCCATTCATTGAACTGCCCCTATAGGTCATGAACACGATACCGGATATCATAACCACTCAGAACGCTTTTAACTGCTTCAATTGGACTTCTAAAGTCTTAACCACCACAAACCGCTGCAGTTAGACTTATCCGATTAGTCTTATCCATTGTGGCGTCGCTCATCATGAAAAAACGGACATTTGGACATGGTATAAAAGGGAATAGCATCCAAGAAAAAATGGGAGTGAAAAAGAAGAGAAGAGGACTCTCCGTTTAAAAATCCCTTACTTGGATTATTGAATGAAGAAGGACTGTATTAAAAAATCTTAAACCAAATACACATTTTGACTTTTCTCTTTTAGAATTTTCTCTCTATTTTTTAAATGAGAACTGATTTGAGTATCGGAGTGTCTTTTGAGGGATAAGCCCCGATTGTACTCTAATTCTTGATTTAGTTGTGGTGCACAGATCTTGGATTATTGAAGACGGAGTGGAGATCCAACTCATAAAGAATGCGAATTCAAGACCCGTTATGAATCTGGATCCTGGTACGCGTCAAGTTCATATCAAAGTTAAGTTTACATGTGTATTATTTTATATTATATAACGCTATATCTTATTTATTTATACTGTTAATTTTATATAAAAATAGATTAATGAATATATTTTTATAAATCTGTTAGTATAAATTAATGAATAAAATATTATATTATTAAAAATGTTTTAAAATAAATTATTCGAAAAATGAAGGCATAGTTGTTTTGCAATTTTGCATGAGATTGTGTCGAAGAGGCTAAGGATAATGCACATCTCTGATATAAATAAGTAATAATTAATTAATTAATAATTTAAATAATAGTTTATAAATAATTGACAATCTAAACACTCTCAAAGTCTGATAAGATATACCAATTTCAAAGATCAAAAAGCAAATAACTACAAATTATAATGGACATATGTTATAATTGAATTAACCCGATCCTGTCACGAAATAAAATATATAACAACTTGTTCGAGTCTAAAATTATCTATAAGAAAAAAATTTAATAAATATCTAAATTATCATAATATTTTAAATTATACAGATCTAAAATAAATAAACTAATCAATAATCCTAATGCAAGGACCAAATTATACAAACCGTAATAATTAACTATACAATAAATTTAAATATAAATCTTAAAATAAATCAAATACAATTTTAAATATAAAGTATAACTAAACCAAAATTTTAATGTATCTTTTATCCAAATTCTATAAGTATCTAATATTCTATAATTTAAAAGGATTTTAAAATATTATAAAATTTGTACCTAAAATTCAACAAATATTATATATATATATATATCTTATAATTTGAAATAGTTAAAAAAATATGATAAAACATGTACCTAAAGTACATATATACATGTACGATAACAAATACATACCACAAAACATAATAAAATAATTTTAAAAAATAGAACAATGGCGAAATCTAAATATCGAATGTTCAAATTTGATTTCGTACGTAAAATTTATAATCTATATGCGAATATCAAATAATATTAAAGTGTATGAAATCGTCCAAGTGTCCTAATATCAAATAATTCCAATTACTCAAAAGTCTAAATTTGAATAAATCTAAAAACTGTATTAAAACCAACAAATCTCAAAAAGTTTAAATATTTAAAATGTCAAATACGTAAAAATTTTAGAAGCCTAAAATATACTAAAACTGAGAATTAAAGGCTAGAAGATCAATTTCGATAAAGGGTTACGTATATCCTTAATAATTTTATATCAAAATATTACTATTTAGATTTATATGTAAGCTATCTATAAATACACCCTATAAATATAATCAAGTGCCATTTTCTTTTACCATCTATGAAAATATATGCACACCCTCAAGTATACTTAAATATATTCGAACGTCCGAATATATTATTTTTGTTTAATTTCTTACAATAATTTTTAAAAAAATAATAAATTGGGGACTCTATAACAAATCATAAAACCTTTCCTCTATATAAAAAAATTACAAATTTAAAATTTTTTACCCTATAAAAAAGTACAAATATAAAATTTTTATCCTATAAGAATATATAAATATCAAATTAAATATCAAAATAGTCTAATTTGAAGTGCTTACATTAATTATCAATATGTAAAGCCAAATACATAGCTTTCATAACTTTTTTTCACATATATTTTCATATATAAATACATTATCTCAAAAGATTCACTTACTCTATAAAAAATGAACAAAATATTTCAAATCTTCGATAAAACCAATAAAATTTTAAAAAATTAATAAAAAATTATATATATAATAGTATTTAAAATAGTAAAGTAACATGTGACTTAAATATACAATAAAATATAAAGGTAAGCAAAAATCAAAGAATTTCAACTTTTGCCCCGATCACACCTCGGGCCCCCTCTCCCCACCCCAAGTTGGTCCCGTCTGACTTGTGATATTAATTCTATTTTCACATTATTTTCATCGAATAATAAATATATCATAAAGGTCAAATTAACAATTGCAAAACTAAGAATTTGCCTCCTAATATGACTAATTTAATACATAACATGTGAGAATTTTGCCCACAAGATTAAAAAAGAAATTAAAATTAAAATCGATCAAGATGAGAACGATTAATCTTATGCCATTATTTCCTAATTTGCTTTATCCAATGAGTCTTATTTGGCATTGATCATTACCACATCTTAACGATATCTTACCATAATGAAATGCAATCAAATAAAATTTTCCAAATTCAATTAATTTGTCACGTTCATTGCCTATAAATTCATCAATGATTAATAAAAATCATTATGTAAATTATTTGCCAAATCTATAAACTTCAACCTACGAAGATGTCCAAGCCTCATTGTTCACAAATCTCCATCCCCATGCTCCTTGTTCTTGCAATAGGTATGCTCTTATCTCAATTGTTTTCTTAATTTAATTGGATACAAAACCTTTTTTATTATGGGGCACGATGAAACCCTATTAAAAAAGAACCGACCCGATTGTATATAACGTCATTCTAAATAACCCGGATGAGGCAATTGCCTCAGATGTCCAAATTTTGCTTGTATAGCATAAAAAATGATAGAAAAACGTAAACTTGATATAAATTGATCGGGTTTTATCGGGTTATGATCTGGGTTTGGATAAAATTTGAAACTTTTGTTGGGTTTGGGTTGGTTTGGATTTGCTATGCTCGACACAAA
The DNA here is from genome assembly GCA_033239525.1 of Nepenthes gracilis. Taxonomy (NCBI): domain Eukaryota; kingdom Viridiplantae; phylum Streptophyta; class Magnoliopsida; order Caryophyllales; family Nepenthaceae; genus Nepenthes; species Nepenthes gracilis. Next base: position 1,644,767 of record BSYO01000040.1, read on the forward strand.
CCCTATCTAAATGCAATATATATAATATTAAATAGTAAATAAATGCTACCATAACCCTAACATATAATTTAAATTTAATTTTTATTTTCTTTACGTAATGTTGATTTTTGTTTTACAATGATTCATTTTGAAATATCGGTTTGACTTAGATGAAATTCTCTCGATTCAAATTCGACCTATTATCATCTAATAAGAATTTGATAGATTAGTAATAATAAAAAATAATATAATAAAATATTAGATTTATACAAAAAGGCATTGAAGAAAAGAGAAAGCTAAGAACAAAGGAGAGGAGGTTAGGGCTCTTTAAAGAAAAAAAAAAAATCAAATATTTTAAAATTTTTCCAGTAATATTTATTGGTGTTATCCCTCCGACTGCTGATGTTGTAGGGATAACGCTTACGATTACGGTGAAGGGAGAAATATGCCAAGATGGTTTGGGCCTATGCGGTGAGGACTGTCAGCAGAGGTGTCAACAGAAGCACGCCGGCGGCCAGGGAAGCTGCGATTACCCCCTGTCGCTGCCGTTATGCACCTGCTATTACACTTGCGGCCAGGATCCGCCGCCGCGGCCGCGGAGGTGCAACGACAACAACGGTGTCTGCAGCGCGAAAGAATGCTGGAATGACTGCTGTAATAGTAAGTGCATCGACAAGTACGCCGGAAAGCAGGCTGTCGGAACCTGTCAGGAAGCCGTCGGTACTGCGTATAATCTGTGCCTCTGCGAATTCAACTGCTGAAGAGATCCACGTTTTTTTCTAAATAATGTTTTATTTGAAAAATAAAGATTGAGGAATGACAGTGCCTTTGGTGCTTCTACTGTTTATAAGGTATTCTAGATATTATATGTTATTTCGATAATATTGATAAATTATTTTTTATATTTTTATATTGTTGTAATTTTGTTATATACTTATAAAATTCTAATTTCAAAGTGATATATATTTAACAAATAGAACAGTTCCCAACCAGCCATTAGAAAGCGTTACGATCCTTGTTTGATTGTGTCACAACACCTCGAATGCTATATTTAATGATGGATATTTATATACCCCAACCCGGGTCCCGTGATTTTTCTCTTTATATTATCGACATGTTTATTGGGTACACTAAATATATAGTATGCATACAGATATCACGTCATATAAAAGATTATTATTAAGAATCACATTCAGTATACGATATAATGATACACTGCACATTACTTTGCAAATAAGGTCATAAGTCCAAAGTTTTACCAAACCCACGAACCGGAGGCCGGGATTCGACCCAGGAAAAATATGGATCAAATAATTCTGCTTCTCACCCTGAAATTGGAAAATAGTGAGAAACTAGAAGCTGAGCATCAGCACAATAACCAGATCTTCGATGAACAGAGTTTGCCTCTCATCAGCATCTTTCGAATATCTTGTAAAGCTTCTCCAGTGAGGCTACCTGCAAGAATTTGACAAAGGGTCACTTGCAAGAAGACACCATACTAAAATCGAATTTAGGTAAATAAAATTTAAATGAAAATTTATCAGGCCCACCAAATATGCCCGATCATTTGAACTAAAAATCATAACTGCATCCTTTCATAATCTAAGTTGAGCCGGTTCAAATTGGTCCATGAACATTTTGAAAAAAATTTTTAAAATTTTATTTATACACAAAAATTATTAATTACATAAAAATATAATTTATTTAAATAATTTATTAAACTTAAAATTTATTTAAAATAAAATATATAAAAAAAAATCATAATCCATGCTAGGTCAGCTGAACCAATCACTTTTACTCGTGAATGTACCCAGCCCAAAAAATTAATAGGACCCATTTTTTTTTTAAAGTCATGACCATAATATTAATATATATTGACTAACCCTGTAAAATTTTAAGTTAGTCAGATTGGATTGATCAGGCCGCCCTTTTTTCAGGTCTAATCACCGAGCCTCAGACTCAAGAAAATTAGATGGGAGAGAGAGTAGAAATCTATGTGAGTGTTTGGGAATTCGGATGAGATATAACCTAAAGGAAATTTCGATCAAATTTTTAGTTGTATTTTGCTCACATTTTCCCTGTAAATTATCTTCTCTTAAATTTTCCCAATGCCCAAACAGGGCATAAGGAAAATAATGAAAGGGCTTCAGAAAGATAGATCTCTCTCTGTTTTTTTTTTTTTGTTCAGATTTTTGCCATTTCCTCCATTTCATTAGGCTCAATTTGGATTCCCATAAATATTATTTTTTGTTCAGAAGACATTGCAAAAAGCTGATTTACACTTGGAACAAAGGTATTATTAGTCCGAAAACAATTGGACATGGAAGCATGGCAGAAGCATCTGATCCCTGGCATTGAATGTGCTTTGTGGAAATATGTCTTCAAAATTAAACAAAAAATAAATTTATAAAAAGACTTTTAGGCACACTATACTTTTAGAAGATTGCGCTTATCAAATATGTATTAAAAAATAAGTGTTACGGATATCAGAATGTTAAAATAAATAAATAGTCACACTAAAAGATTAAATAAAAAATGACGATATCTGTTAACGTTTGAAAGTTAGACCGGTAAAAAATAAAATGAGAAAATTATGTCTAAGGTGGTTCAAATATTTAAGATGTAAGCCAAACAAAACACAAATACAGAAATCCTAGTTAATTATGGTTCAAGAAAAGAGAGGGGTTGACTGAAAAAACCTTAGAGCAATGTGATAAAAAAAATTAATTAAAATCACTTTCACGCTCAGAGGATATTGTATTAAATAGACTGAAATGGCATAAACGGACTGATAGAGCCAACCCCATTTAATAGGACTAAAAGTTTTATTATTCTTGTTATTGTATTAGTTCAAGGTTAACTCGGAAATACCTGCACAAAGGATCCATTTGTAGCCATTGAGTTGGGAGGCTTTAAGAAGAGTCTCATTGAGGGAAACAAGACGTGCTGGATTGACCACTCACGCTGAGCCCATGCAGTGTCTGCTTCTGCAAGTAATTCCTTCTCTATCTCGTCCTCCTCCGCTGCCTTTCCCTCTGCAATCAATATTTGAGATGAAAAGGGGGCTACTAAGATTATATATATGTTGAAGTCTCCTGTACTGTGAAATGCTAAAGAAGATGAAAGAAAATCGTCAAACATGTTAAACTTGAGAGCTTTATATCCAAACATGTCAAACATTAGATCTTATATGACAAAGATGCCCATGAAGCATAGTTTGGTTTGAATTAATTAACTTCTTCAGAATCTCTCAATTCCAAGGATTGTACTCCTGATAATTTAAGGCCCAGGTAACGGAAGAACTTTTAGTGTGCCAAGGCAAAAATTCCTGAAAATTGAATGCAAATATACTTCTCTACCCTATTGAAACATTCGGCGGTTGCTTACAAGGTGGACTCAATGCACGAGACTTCCTACATCGACATTCTGGGAAGGTTAGACATACCCAACTTTATCTTGGAAACTTTGAATTTGAGAGATTTCATTTGTTTGAACTCCAAAGCACAATAGAAAAACTTCAAACTGAGACATTAGAAGTTGAGATAGTATATTTATCATAAACGAATTTATAAAGTCATAGATTAAATCTTATTCCTCCCATAAACGAGCTCAAAAGAAAGGCTTAGTTAACTTGTTAAGATTCTCACGCCGAACTCACGCAAATTTCTACCAACAATTTCAAGCCGAGTTTCAAGCAATTTGGTTAGTTTAGCAACTCTAATCATCAATTGATTGATCAATGCATTACCAATGACTACTGACAAACATTGAAATGTGAGTGTGGGCAAGTCTCTAACATAAACACATGAACAAGTCTTTTTGAGAAAATTGTAAAAATAGAAAAGTGCAAAAGAAAAAGAAAACTGAAAAACAATTTCCAGATCAAACAGACGCTAAATGATGCTGATTACAAGCACAAACGAGTTTAGCATTGCTTAAAGGGTGCATCATACCTAATTTTTCAGATGAATTTCCTTCATTATCAGTCTTCCTCTTATAGAATTGTAAACCATCACCAGATGGGTTCGGCAACATCGGAGGATGCATCGCATAGAAGTTTGCAAGAGCAGCTGAGATTGCTTGAAAGCAATTTTTCTCATCCTCCCAATCAACCTGTGAAGAGAAACTCAAATTGGAGTATGAATAAATAGAGTAGATAGATCTGCAAAACCTACACAAAATCTAGAAACTGCAGTCGACAGAAAAAAAAAAGAATAAATTAACAATTTTCATAATGGCAATGAAGGAAAAAAATTGCGAGGCAAAGAAGCATGGAACTTACATCATTACCAAGACAAAGAACGAATTCGGGAACACGATCCATGTCAGGTGTGTATTGGTCAAGAATTACCGGAAGTCTAGACAAATTCCTTTGTTGATCTATATGAATACAGAAATATTCCTCCAGCATTTCAGCTTTCTCCTTGAGTAACTGTGTATTCATCTATAGATGAAAAAGTTTGAAAAACCAAAACTGATCATTTACCCAAAAAAAAAAAACATACGAACAGATAGAAATGCCAAAAATGCATCTGAATCAGTAATCAAACTAGTCATATGAATCATTATAAAGATAAAAATACTAAGACAAATAAGTAAAGTTACGCCAAAAAAAAATAATAAAAATGATATTATCCGTTAACGTTTAAAAGTTATGCCTAGAGAAAACAAAATGACGGTTAACGTAGTTTAGGCACTTAAACATAGGCCTAATAAAGTATTTGAAAAAATGTAAACTAGTAGGAGTTTGAAGAAAAAGGCAAAGAGTAAACCTAAATGAACTTGTCATAATGTGATAAAATGATCTAATAGCTTATACTTTCGGAATATATTATACTAAATTAAATGGTATAATGAAAGCGAATTCATTTACAGCAACCCCACTAAATGAAATTCAAGGGTGGCCAAATAAAAGGCCTGCGGCAGAGGAGTGTGTGTCAGCACGCATGTGCTTCGAGTAAAGGTTGCATTAACTGGTGCATCTACACTCATGCACCAGATATCGAGGAGGACAATGGGAAGGGAGCTATCATCAAGTCACAAAAGCACAATCTTTGGAAAAAAACAAAAACATAGGTAATTGATCTATGCTAAAGGAAAAGTAGTAACCTCTGCAATCTTTTCCTTCAAGTCATCGTTCTCATTGCATTCAGGATCCAAATCCTCCTCTTTCAGTGCCAACATTATAAGCTCTTGCAGAGGAGCTGGTTCACTCAACTGTATAGCATTAAAATGGGCAAAACGACGCAGGACCTGTTGATACATGAGCTCTTTGCTTAAAGCAAAGAAAATGTGCACGAAGCAGAATTAGATAAAAGATAAAAGAAGAATTAGCTGGTCAAACAGGGGAAGTCTTAATGGTGCTATTACTCTACAGCCTATGAACAAAATGGTGCTATTACTCTACAGCCTATGAACAAATTAAGGAAAAGGAACTGATGCAGAACAAGCATGCAATCTGAAAGCTCAGTTTTAGAAATATTTTTATATTTTGGTATTATCTAGAATAACATAGTACTTTTAAATTTTTAGTTATTTTACAGTAAATTTAAGATATCCTTTATCTTTTATGCTGTCTGTAATCATGTGGCGTTCACTTTTATATTTTTGATACTTATCCTTTAGGAGATTATTTTGAGATCATATTTCCTATTAGGAATTTATTAGCATATAAATGGGCTACGGATTCATAGTTATAATTAGTAACCGTACAATATCGGAAAAACAAAAAACACATTAAGTGCGCAATATGTAACTCGCCCGAATCAAGATCTTATTATGCATGTACAAGCTTTTCCTGGAAATATGGCATGAATTACTTCAGCGCCATAGCGCTTGATACTCGAGCATTAACGCTTGAAGCCTAAACCCCCTTCAAAAATGAAAACATCGACAAATAGATTTCTTACATGGAATGAAATATCGATTGATTCACAAAAAATTGGCCGATATGCATAGGTATCAGCCCTTTAATACCAATATTTCTTAGTATCAACTGATATTTAAAATAGTTACCAATACACTAGATATTTTCAATGTATTAGCAAATATTTGCTCCCTAGATTCTAACTTACAAAAAAATTTACAACTAATACTAATATATAATTGCAACTGAGACTGATATTTTCATCTGTGGTTTCTTGTATATGTTTCGTACACATTTGTAATGAGATTAGTAGCAAGTACCCAAATGAAATTAGGGGATTGTCTACCCTGTTTTTCAGCCTGTTATTGTGCTCCATGCATCCATGATATCTGCAATTATCTGTTTACCAGCTGATACTACTGGAAGGGTTACTCTTATTATAACTGGTATTCTAGCAATCAACTTAATAGGCATCTTTCTTATTTACACACCGAATGAAAGAGTGAAATGGTGGGTAAGAAGCCCAAGCAAGAGCAGAGAGAATCTTTCTTTCATCTCTCAATTGATCAGCAGTTTTAAAAGCAGCAGTCAAAAGCAGGCCTATTATAGATGAGGGGACTATTGAACAATAAATGATGAAATTCAAAATAGAGGTAAAATACCTCAAGTTCACTACATTTGCAAGATACAGTTGAGTATTATATTGCAGTAACGCAAAAAAATCATCAGCCATCCCAACATAAGTGCAGTATCTCACAATGTCTAGCAAGCCTGCAGAGTAATAAGTAAAGAAATGATACAGGAGGAGATAATGGATTCATAAAGAGGTATATATCAAAGAATGCTTCTAGTATAGATGATCATTTGATAAAAAACTCACCAGAATGACAATTTTGATCAATTTCATCAATAAGCTCCTGAATGCTAGTCAAATCTGCAGTTTCTTTGGGGTTCCTTCTTTGTCTGACAAAAGTCCTGCAGTTTGTACTCTTTTGGTTATCAAAAAGTGTCAACAAAAGTAAAATACAAGAACGGATGGATGAGATTTAACACGGCATCCATCCATCTAACTATTTTTTGTCTGGGTCGGCAAGTGTGAATAGATGGACGAGACATCGTGCCATCTAAAAGTATCCAAAAGATATCTCTCAAACATTTCTAATCGCTTAGACGAAAAATAAATTACTAGATCAGACATTACACCATGCTACCGTAACTATATTGACAATGGCAAAGATCAAGTTGTAATTTTTGCTCTACTCAAATCTAAACTTCCTACCAATGCCTAACCAATGGGTTCAGTTGCAAGAGGCATCGCATCACATCAGGAAAACACAAGCAAAAAAAAGTGAACATTCTAATAGTTCTGAACTCAGGAAACAGCTCATATCATTGGCAATTCCATAAGGCATTCGGAAAATTTGGGTGCCTGTTCAGTTGCAGGAAATCATTTTACACTCCAATTTCCAGGTTTAACTTCTTTTTCAGTTCCCTTTTTTTGAAGAAAACCAAAGTGTGTCCATTGACGTTGATGATCGAAACTGTTTTCAAGTTTGAGGAATCGAAAAAATGACTTCAAAGACACATGTTTCTTTACATGCATATGAAACAAACAATATTTAGGAAGTGCCAAAAGGTTCATCTTTATATATATTTTTCTTTATCTCTTAGTGTAAGATTAGTTTCATTTGTAATACTAAGTGATTAGATCAAAACATTTATGAATAACCTCCACTTATGCAGCCAGTAATTAGCCATGAATAAACTCCTACCTCACAGAATTTAAGGCAGAAGCACTTTCAAGTTGACCAGAAGACTTCACTTGCAAATAGGCATGCATCCTTCCAGCAGGAACCCTTGAATCAGTTCTAACCATCATTTGCACTGGGACTTTTTGCGATTTTGATGCTACAAGGAAAAACCTCAAAATGAGGCCAGAAATTAAAGTTATAGAATAATTAAAGTTATAGAAGAAAACAAGACAAGTTTTTGCATAGAAGCAACTCAATATACTGTGAGTTCATGAAGATACAACGGATGCACAATTAATGTACACGGAAGAGATAATCCTACATGAAGATGAGGGATCGGAATGGGAATCCTTCTTCACTGCTGCAGAACCAGATTGGGATGGCTGTATTACCTGCTTGATCCATCAAAGCTGAAACTCATTAAAATTCACTTTCAACCCTGAGCAAGCCTCAAAGGCCAATAGCATGCATGTTAAATATCAACTGTTATATATCTCCTCCATAGCACAGAAAAAACAATGGAATCATTGGCAAACATGAGGTGAGAAATGCAAATGTTGTGATTGCCGACCTTATAGTCCCTCTAAAAAGGTTCCCTCAAATTACTTTAGAAATAAGCCTATTTACTCAACATTTACACAAACAAAATGCATTAATGGAGAACATTCACTCACTATGTACCTTAGAAGATCCAAAAAGAAATCTCTAGGCTCCCATTTAGATAATCTATTCTTTTTTTTTTTTTTTTGGTAAGTATTAGATAATCTATTCACCAAGGAATGAATTTCCCCCTAATATTTCTTCATCAGGGAAATACAAAATTCCATTTTGATGCAAACATCCAAGAGATATTAAAGAGATTTTATTACATTTTATTTTATTTTGATTAATGATTTATTCCCACATCTTATAATATCTTGAAAATTCTTAAAATTTCATGGTTTTGGTAGCTTCGGGATCTTTTAGAAATTATATATTTTATTTTTATTATTTCTTTATTTTAAATCGTTGTTAATTAGAAAATCATATCTATTTCCTAATTAACCAATGAGCAGAATACTTCGATATAAGGACCTAACTTTATTTTTCAAAAGTCATTGATGAGTTAAATTAATATTAAAAAATTATTATTATCCTTTCTTTTCTCTAATGATCTCTACTTCTCTCTTTTCTCAATTCTCTCCTCTGTTTCTCTCCTTTCCCCTTTCTCTTAGTCCTTCCTTCCCTTTGCTTCCCCTTCCCTGCATCACATTCAACATCACAAGCCATATCTAGCCTCTCAGATTCATGGAGTTCCCATTTCCTTTTCTTTGGCAGCGTATTCTTATTAATGAACATGCAAGGATATACAAGACTAAGCATGATCATCCATACAGCTACAAAATCAAGAATACTATAGGGCTTCTCAAATCTAACTTCAAAAATCTGCATATTTAAATTTCTATCCCTAGGAGAGACAGGGATCAATAGCTGCCAAAAAACCCTTATCTCTTTCAAATTTTCCGGGTTCCTGTCCGTGTACACCACAAGTGCCAATGGTGGAACATCTTCCAAGCCTCTACCTCTATCCTCTATCCAGTATCCACCCTTTATGCTATATCACGACCTCCATGAATGATCATAGTTATGAGATTCCCAAAATCCTCCCACGTAACGCATGCCACTTATTCGTATCATACTGCGACATAAATGACAACCATTTATAAATATTTGAAGTTTCCCGCAGAGTGTATACAGTGTTGTGCATGCCATGACATAGCATAAAATGAATCTTGCACCTACATTGACAGCTCTCGCAAAGATATACCCAACCACAAAATAGTCAACGATAATGTGATAAAACAGCAGTCAGCTAAAAATCATCACAAGGAGCCACAGAATCCTCTTCCTTTTCAAAGACAGAATCTGATATAAGCTGAAACTTCCACTTAAATTGGCAATAAAAACAAGCAGAATAAGGATTCCAATTTCCAAGTAATCAAGAGAGATAACAGCATCCAATTTTGACGGAAAGAGCAATTTTCTGATTACATTGTTTAACATTAAGCCTCCGTTCACACAATCAATGTAATGTTCTGGATATTTGTAACTTTGGGAAATCATGTTGATATTATTATCATGAATTTAATTAATGTTCTATGCTGGAATTGAGGATACTTGATCCTCAGAAATAATTAGAATTTGTCTCGGTGAAGTTTGAAATCAAGAAGTATGGCGTTCAAGACAGTGTTCGAACATAACTTCAAACGCGAGTTGGACAATCTCTAGACCAAAGCTTGCAGGTTTTTAAAAGGAAGCAATTTCTTGGCTGTTTACTCACTGGATAAGACAGAATGAAGAGTTAAGAACTAAATAAAAATTCAAACTTTGAAATAAGATAAGATAGTTTTGAAAACTTTAGAAAACGTTAGTTTCTCTCTTCATCACTTTATAAATAAAGACAGTTCTTCATTCTTAATGAAAATAAGTATGAAAAACACCAGTAAAGATGAAGGAAGAGAAAGAAAAAAAGATAAGGAAGACCAAGAGGGGAGACTCAACCTTAAGGAAAGAAATCAAGAATTTAGAAACCAGGAAAGTTCATATTCTTCTTGTTGGAAATTATACTTTCTTCTTTGAGAGTTCTTTCTTCTCCTTTGTAAAGATAGATTGTTCCCTTGATCTTTCTTTGTTCAATTCAAATTAAGGTATTCTTGCAGTCTCAAAATTATAGTAATTCGAATCATATGTTAGTAAGTAAATAAGTGTTGGAATTAAAGAAAGATTAAAGAAAATGTCATGGATATGGAAATGAACAAGAAATCAAAGTAATTATACTCAAATCCGTGTATATGATGGTTGGATTTATAGAAATTGGGTTAGATGATGCAGGGTAGTCCTATATTTCAAGTAATTGCATGATTAATCTAAATTTGAAGTCATTTTCGTTCAGTTTCTATCTGGCATTTCATGTAACATTGGGAAGCCAGATGTTTGTAGAGACAATTTTGTCCAATGTTTACAACTTTCAAATTCTAGACTTGAAATCATTCTCTCCCGTGATTACTCTTGGTTATTTCTTGAATATCGGACTTCGTAAATATTTTTCAAGTTTCAATTCTTGGGTTTAAGTTGTTTTTCTATTGAGAACTGAAATAACTACTTCCTGGTATGTGGCAATTGAATGTCATTCGAACATCAAACCTGTGCTTTGGCATGCAATCCAGCGTTCTAACGCCAATCTAGCAGATGTGTTATCCGAGTATTGGAATTGTCTTAAATTCTTGGATTTTAGTTTTTGTTCATCGATTGTAGAGTATGAATACTGAAATTATTTTCTTTAACTCATGATTATAGTTAAAGTGGAGTAGATTATATGAAAACATTACGATCACGGAAAATACATAACCTGCAAAACTTTAATGTAATCTCTAGTTTTCCAATACTAATTTCCGTCTCTTGGTGGCTTTGGAGGTCGTGGTTTGTGGTGGGATACTTATACCATGTAACCATTGTATTATGATATCAAGTTGATATCAACGATGGGCATTGGATACAGACATGGTGGATGCCATAGTGATCTTGGATGTTGTAGTGATCTCGTGTTATTTACACAACCAGACAGGTTGTAAATACATTAGCCTTTGGTTACAATATGTATAAGGTCCACAAAAATTTCGTCGAAATTCTCATTGTGTTTTGATGACCTCAATTATGCTAGCATTTGTAGATTTGGTCTCCTTTAATCTTATGCGAGATTGTTGGGCCTCTTTTCTCCAGGTTGTCGATCGATTGTGTGTTCATATACATTTAGTATTGGACTGAGCACTATTATATGTTGTACATATATTGCCTTATGTTATTATTTTATACGACTTACTAAGCATTCAACTCACTTCTCATTATTTGGTTGAATTCTAAAGAGTAGTGGCAAGTATTCCAAAGATTTAAGTGTAAGGCAGCATGATCACCTTAGATAGTCAGAGAAAAGTCTCTAGATGGATAATATTAGATTTTTATTATCTTGTATTAATGGTGTAAAATAATGATTTATGTTGTACTTAGTTGTCTTAGAACATAGTGTAAAGTGTTGGTATTGTAAAAGCTTTGTTTTTATATTAATCCAATGATGATGGATGTTTATATATATTTGAGGTTTTTAAGATATGATATTTATGGTTTTTTCTACATTGAGATCCGAGCAGCTGGTGCTGTATTAGATACTAGGCCAGGTCATGACACTTTAATTGTTCACTCATTGTGTCATCAAACACCACCACAGTCCCGAAGAAAAACAAAAAGGAAGGACTGCAGAATCCCATGGTATAAACTAGGCAAGCTAGAATGCTAATGTGGCAAAATAATCAATTTGATCTTGCAGTAACAATGGCAGCATCCAAGAGAAAATTTGTGAAAATGGCAAGATATTCAAGACGCAGATATTTCCTAGAAAACTTTCAGTAATTACCTGATCTTGAAATGTCCTCATCTCGTTGGAGTTTCTCAGCTGCAGCTCCACAGCTAGCTGTATCTTTTCAATAATAACTTCCTGGTTCAGAAGGCTTACCTGCCAGTCAATAGATCTCAGTACATAGGCTTGGCAACAGCAACTTATACACAATTTGTGCATCAAAAAATTAGATAGAAGATTGCCAAGATAAAAATCACTAAGTTCTTTCTTAATAGTAAGCAATCAACAGGTAGGAGATGCATGCAACAAGAGCATCCCTGTTCATTTGTCACAACAATTTTTATATTGAATCTAGAAATATTTGGTAAATGACAATATGTACTACCCCGGACGGGAATATAAATGACTATTGCTATTTTGAAAAGGCTAGAATCCACCACGAGCATAATTGCTCCCACCTTACCCATACAAAATTGCCACTTGCAATGACAACCACAAACCCACAAATGGAAACACACTGATACGCAGAGACAAGGGAGATGAACAGAAGGTGTGGAGGCTGGAGCTCTTCATAAGGCCATCCAATAGAATAGGTCATTGCACAAACATAGTTTTCTGCATTATGTTCAGTGGAGGTAGCGATTTGATCACTTCCATGCACTAGTTCATTGCCACTACCTATCTGGGACAAATAGAGTTCTGATGGATATAAAATCCACAAATCAAGCAAAACAACATTGCGTGTTTTGTCAGAAAAGGAGTCCTCTCTCATAATTGGATTTGAAAATGACTTCCAAGTAGAAGCCTACCTGCTATTGGTATATTGGTAAGGAGCATTGGCGTATCCTTAACACTACTATTTATAGAACTAGCATTCACCTTAGTGTCTAGCTGCTTCTATCAAGGAACAATTCCTTGTCATGAGAAAAAATCCAGCAGCCGTCCAATGGCTGCAAGCAATCCAGACGTAAAGGAAGCAATTGGAAATCTATTGTGAGTTCATCCTTGGCAGCTTTCAGCAGTCTTAAAGTCTATGTTGGTGTGCAAAACCATCACACCAAAAGCAGCACTCACACTAATTTTTTGGACTTGAATTTTAATTGGTCAATAAAAAAATATTTCAACATTTTTTTTTGTTGTTTTTCCCTAAGGTTTGCTGTGGTTGCTGCTATGTTGTTTAAGAATCTACTCAAACTGTTGACAAATTTTTGGACCACAAGAAGAGTTTTTTTGGACCTTAAGAAGAGTCTGTTGGCATTCTGTTTATGTTGGAAGATGTTTCTATTTGGTAGACAATAGTAGAGGTTGTACTTCCCATTATCAGCATTATTGCATTATGCTATGTTTATGCCTATATATGTTTAGTAGATATATTCTGTGTTTGTCTGAAATTCATGCCAAAATCATATGGGGCTCATCCCTTGAGTTCAACAAAGCCTAATGGAGTCCCAACATAAATAGCTCTTGTATTCTTTTAAGAGTTATGCCATTCTCAAGCGTTCTAGAAAACTTTGTGTGTTGAGGTTATGGGCAATGTCTGTAAGGCAAACATTGATATTTCTTTCATTGGCAAAATGATATGGGGCCCATCCCTTGAGTTCAACAAAGCCAAATGGAGTCCCAATATAAATAGCTCTTGTATTCTTTTAAGAGTTATGCCAGTCTCAAGCATTCTAGAATGTTTAGTGTGTTGAGGTTTCAGGCTGTGTCTCAGAGATTTGTATTTTTTTCATTGGCAAAGTGACACTCGTGCCATTATCTCACCCATGGATGTAAAGCTGGGCTGAGACAAGTAAAATTCTTGTTCTTGCTACCCTGTTCTCTCTTGTTTGTGTGTATATGTCATCACATATCAAATATTGTGCCACGATAGTGTCATAAATGTTGAAACAATAAAGTGCCCATACTCATCACAGAATATCTTGACATGTTGACCTTTTTAGGCTTCTTCAATACTAAAATAAAGTTCAAAGAAAGCACCATGAGAAACTCAGCAAGCTAAGGCCATAAGGATCTGCAAATTCAGTACTCATAGATTAAAATTCACCAACCAACAAGGAATAAAAAGCAGAACCAAATAGCAGCTAATTAATGAAAAAGGAATAATTCTACCATTCCTACAACAGCAACAGAAACATGAAACAAGCATTATGAGAGCTCACATGCATGGCTCCAGGGACCTAACCATAGACACTTGGCAGGAAGATTATGGTGGAAAATGAGCAGCTAATTTCTAATATAGGCGAGAAAATAACAGTACAATAACATATAACTTAGAAGGAAAATTTTAGCCAACAAGCAGCATTAACATACATGGATCTATGACATAAACAAAATTTTACCTCCCGTTTTGTTGGATGTATGTTCACATCCACATGCTCGGGTGGCAGAACAATTGACATGTATATGAAAGGTTTAGATGCTTTGGGTAGAGTCGCAGCATAAACAATTTCAATAGCCCTTTTCAATGCACTGCACTCGACAAGTCTGTCTGTAAGTAATGGTACAAATGCATGAATTAGTTATGAAATGTGATGGAAACAATGGCATTTTCTTTCAATGAATAGAAAACTATAGCCAGGTAGAAATGAAAAGCATCCAAAATAACATAGAGAATGGGAAAAGAAATTTTCTTTTTTCCTCATGAGCATAGAGGGGTGGAAGGGAGTTTAAATAGTAAGGTATGAACATATGCACATGTTATGTGCAATGACAAATAAATACAAAGGCAAAAGAAATAACCCAACAAAATATCAGTCATACCCAGACATATGACAGCTCTACATTGACAACCAGATGCTAGAACATTAACAAGTCATTGAGATCAAACACAATGGAATCATCATAGCATGGTAATATGGAAACAAACTAGGCACAAAGGTGAGTTAGCATGTGCAACATGAAAAGGGGCATGTTAGGATCAATCTCATTGCAATTTTCGGGGGGTTTGAAAGAAGGGAAACAAAAGGCAGATCTTCACATTAGGGGATAAAGATTATGAGAAATGTCATTAAAAAATAAATAACTGGAGGATCGCATGCTTTCATTCATAGTAGATGATAGGTAGCAGTAAACTACTGGTGTACCGGCATGAATGAAAACAAGAGCATTCTATTTTTCGGCAAAAGTGCATGATGCATACCGTTAATAAAAAGCAACACCGTGATTTTTTTTGCAAAATAGTTAGAGTTTGAGATGAAGCCCTCCATGCAAAAGACTGAACTAGATGGATCACTGTCTGAAGCTTCTATTGTCATCAGATTTTGAGCAACAGATGCCCCATAAACAGATCTGATTGCATCGAGTCTTGATGATGAGGCAACAGTGTGAACATCAGCTCTAGCAGCTCCATGCTGATAAAAGGCAGTTAGAGCATAACATTTTTCAATCTCGTAGAACGAAATTCATGAAATGATAAAAAATCACCGAGATAGAGATATGGAACATCAGGATTGAAACCCGACCTTTCTACAAGAGAAGCCCACATTCTTGTAATGAACGGCAAAGCGGCTGAGCAAGTCAACAATCTTAGAATAATCATCAGCAGAGTTCTGAAGTGTTTTCCTCCGGGCAGTCATGTTATAGAAAAGATTCTCAATCTGCACATTATGTATAAGATTAAAGAACTGAAATATGACTGTTAGAAAAGCCAAGCTAGTGCTTGTTGCAAAGGGGATCCCAGGTGCTACTACGTTTCTTTACTCAGCAATAACCTAACTTCAACATTTTGAGTCAGACATTACAGCAGATTTTTAACAATATCACAGAAGAATTAATCACATAAAAATCCTAACAACGTATGGAAAACATATGACAATTGAAAAGGGCAGGTAACTTCAAATATAAGTAAACAATGACAGCATAATTGAGTGTTTATTTCTCACAAGCCAATCATCAAAAACAATTCTCCCTTTCTTAACCCCCCCCCCCCAAAAAAAAGAATAAAAAGAAAAAAAAGACACTGACCATGTGATTAGGTGCTTCCAATTGATAACCAGTGGTGATTGCAGATCAGTCGGAGGTTTTATTCTGGGTGCTGAGAAGTATTTTTTTGGTAATATATCACTTCATAGTGAGAGGTTGATCTAGTCTACATTTTGTGTTTGAATCCCTTTGGATAGTCAGAACAAGCAGGCGATAATAGGGACGCTGGAAGTTAAGTTTCCGATTTTTGAGGACGTAAATGAACCATAACAGAAATTTCAGTTCTCTTCAAGACTTAAAGCCTACAAAACATCACATAATTACCTAATTTAACTCTATGAACAAAACCTGCAAGAAAAAGATTTTTTTTTTCTTATTTGATCGCACTACCAACTGTACAATGAAAATTACTCATTGTACACCAACATTAGTACTTTTTTCTCTATTCTTGCTCTTTTACGCAACTTAGCAGTGAGGAGGGCTTCAAAAAAGGAGTTTTGTGCAAACTTTTTTTGTCGCCGTGTCACTTGGTGGTTGACTGTTTGAGTTGTCGAAGTGAGCTCTTGAACAATGCCAGGTAAAACCAAGTAGCATATGCCCCAAGTAGTAGCGGGTGCTTTTTTCTAGTGGAGGGGAGAGGCTTAGCACTTTAGCCAGATAGGCGATATTCACAGTGGAAGGAACTGAGCCCCAGGTTTTCCATTCTAAAGGAAGCAAATCCTCAGTTTTAAAGAGATGCGTGGGCCAAATGAGGTGTTCCCGGACTACTGCAAAGACAAAGTAGATTGGCAAACGCAAATATCGGACAAATTTTAACTCTAAAGCCATAAGAAGACTTGACTTAATTTAAAAGGAAAGAAAAACCCCCCCAAGATTAGGAATTAGATCTCCCACCCTGATGGGACTCTCAACCATGAATTTCTGAAAAAACGAATATTTACGGTGAAATGATCAAAACAATGTTAGAGACCGTACCATTATCTGAGTCCCTTTCACGGCAGCGCACGCCTTGGGTTCATGCTCCATTACACCATCTCTGTATGACACCCTGCAAAACAAGCCCATCAATTTCTTTAACCTGAAAGCCACAACTCAAAACATTCTCTGAGTCGTTTCATCAAACAGTTGATCCGCGATGTCGGTATACCTATAACCATGCAATTGCGCTTTTGTAATTGTAGTGACAGTCACATGACCCACATAAGTCATGCTAGCCAGCGCCTCCCCTCTAAACCCCATCGACTTTATCGACTGCAAATCCTCAAATCGTGACAGTTTCGACGTCGTATGCCGCTCACAGAGTATTGGCAAGTCCTCGTACTGGAAGAAAACAAACTCAAATACTCAAAACACTGAATACTAACATTCAATGAGAAACTGAAAAGAAATGCACATCTGTTTTTCTTTTTTTTTTTCCCGAGGGGATGGGTGTGCCCTGGTTACCCGGATGCCATGGCCGTCGTCGGAGACCTGAATGAGTTTGAGGCCACCGTCTTTCACGACGACGTTGATTGAGGTGGAATTGGCATCAAGGCTGTTTTCGACGAGCTCTTTGACGGCAGAGACGGGGCGTTGAATGACTTCACCGGCGGCGATTCGGCTGATAACGGACTCGTCTAAACGGTGTATTTTTGGGGGGTCTTTGATCACCGGAATCGGTTCTTCTCCTTGATCTGCATCCATCTGAAGAAGCTGGTCACTGGGCTCTGTTTCCATTTCTAGATTCATAAGAGTCTCAGTACCTAAATTTTATACGTGTCGTCGGCAATTGAATAAATATCATGACTTCCCGCCACAACGGAGTAGTATTTTTACTTGAAAAAAAAAAGGAAATAGATAAATAAATAATAAAAGATTATGATATGCTTCGAATATTTTTGTCTCTTTCTAGTAATTTAGATTTTCTAATCTATTTATTTATATTAATAAATTATAATAGATACAGTCAGATACGGATCGACCCAAATTTAATGCATAGATGTATAAGATGACCAAATAACGAGAACCTAATAAAAGACGTCTTTAAACGCTTAAGGCAAATGACACAATACTTAAATTAAGGGACGCGACCTGAACAGCGAAATATTAAAAAATTATGATTGACTACTTAATGAACTATTTTAGACGACAGCTGCATCGACCCAATAACTGACAGCTAGATGGTCCCACATTTGAATTGATGTGGCCGTTACACATACGAGTAATACTTATCACCATTGAAACAAAGTGATACATACCCACACATTAATTCCAACTGCTGTGACACCTCTTACTATAAATAAACCCTCTCCCCTAAAAGAAAAAGGACAAAGTCTGAAAGACAAAAACAAAATAAAAGGAAGTTAGACACTTCACTAGACGAATGCACAAATATCAACAACCACTCCAACTGACGAGTGCATAAATACTTAAGCCACTCCACCAATCAAGTGCACAAACACTCAAGTCATTTTACCAATCGAGTGCACAAAAATAAATATTGCCCTCCAAACAAACACTCTTCTCCATCATCTCTAAATACTCGTAAACGTTTTCTTATATTTTTCTCAACCGAGTAAAAATATTTCTGACTTGAACATTAGAATATATATTTGGAGCATATCTCATATACTTCTTATTTGTTTTGTTATTATGCACAAGATATAGATTCAGAGTTACGAAAATTAGACCTATTATTGTTCGTGCAACTAGATATGACATAACAATTTTCTAATTCGTACAATAATTTGAATCCTTGAGATGCATCATTAGTATCATTTGTGGGAATTCCAATAATCAAGTCACCTAATCAAGAAGAGGGAACATGGCCAACACCAAAACCGAGACAAACATCCCACCCAATGGCGTCATTTCTCATGGTGACGACCCGATAGAAGGTAACCATGAAAATGCTCCTCTGGCCACGAATATAAACGTGGAAACACTGGCAGCTCAGGTGGACACAATTTTCAAGGTCCTCCAAATCATTTGTAACAAACTAGATGGTCACCCACTGAAGAGTTCATCCCCCAACTCCTAAACTTCTGTATCTAAAAGAAGAAACTGGTGAAGAAAGCAGCAACCAAGGAGTTGATTATGTGGCCCAAGAAGCCATGAGTGACCGGGCCCAAACTTGGTAGGAGTTGTTCCCGAGATGTTGGGAAGCCTTCAGCTTGAGAAAAATCTTCATGTAGCGCCCTACCGAGAATAGTCCATAACCTGCAAATCCAACACTTCTCACCGAACCGCTCAAAGATGAGCACTTTCCTCAATGTTAAGAGGATTGTGTCCGCATTCCAAGCAGATGAGAGGATCAAGAAGATTGAACAGCAACTATTTCCAATAAACATGGACAGACATTCAACCAACCTAAGTAGGTCACTATTCACAAGGGGAATTGGGAGCATCAACTCCCTCACAAGTTTAAAATGTCGACTCTGAAACCCTATAATAGAAATTCTAATCCCATTAATCATTTGGACCATTTTCATACCTTACTAGAATACTAGGGCCTAGACGACTCAATCTTATATCTGTACTTTCCGTTGACTATCGAGAAAGATGCTTGAATTTGGTTTTACCAATTACAATCAAATTCAATTTCAACCTTCCAAGAGTTGGCTATCGAAACAGTGCACATCAACCATGTACTTAGAAAAAAAATTGGTCTCAAAGACATGGAATATCGTTCACTTTAAAAATTACTATCAATAAACTTCTACAAGATAAAAGTAAATTCTAAACACGACGAATGTGATACTTGTATGATATACTCATATCAATAAAATGACTTTATATTTGTTGCATGTTTTTTTAATTGTGTGTTTTCACGTCATTGCGTAAAAACAAATAACTCAAATTGGCCCTAAGTTCGGTGAAACCCTCACCTATTGAATCGACCTACTAAAAGTACGGTTAAAATCTCGGTCAAAATAGCTAAGCGACCCAAATGAGATCGGACTCAAATTATCGTATTAAGGCTTAGGGGCTTGCAAACAAAAGTCTAATCCCCTCTAAAATGGTCAAAACAAAAGAAAACTTAGAGGACTTTTTTAACATGCGTGCAACAATATCATACCATGGGAGAGAGCATCATTAGTCGAAAATAGTCAATGGACTAGGGCCCGAAGTATGAGTGTAATGACATCCTCTCATAGGAACGAATATTATCAGTCAAATGCAATTGATGAACTAGGCTTTGACAAAACTCAATGACTATAGCAACCACATCTAGTCTGCTAGAAAGAGGCTTTCCTAGTATAAGAGCTACGACGTCCTTCCATAGGAAAGAGTACCATCAAATAAAAAAAATGCTACGATGTCCTCTCATAGAAAAACGTACCATCAAACAAAAAGAATGTCACGACATCCTCTTATGAGACTAAACATTATCAAATAAATAAGGTCAATTGACTAGAATCTAACCAAGCTCGGCAACAATGGCAATCATGCCTAGTCGGCAAATAAAAAACATGTTGAACAAAAGATTCAACATTCAAAAAGAAAAACATCGGTAATAATGACCAGAAAAATCAAGCTGATTTATTAATAACTAAATATTTACAATATGGAGACCTGAAACTTTTAAAAAGAAGGTACAATGATACTGTCATCTGTATATACTTGAACATCATGACTATCCTAAGGTTGGGAGTCCCCGGAGATCATGGCGACAGATCTCCACCCGTCTCCAAGAAATCCTTAAGGTCTAAACGGCGAAAAGATCTGAGAATTTTCAAATTAAGATAGCCAAGAAGAAAGTCGGGAGCGGCCAAGGACATGATACTCCTGCAGGAATAGAATCCATCATAAAATCTATCATCCAAAGCAGGTCTAACTTCTTTCAGACGAAGATGTATCCTCCACTTCCCTTCGAGTTAAGTACACTTATTTTGAATATCAGCAAATTGCTGCACAACCTCCTAAAGATTATCCTCGAGTGAGACGATCCAATCTAGGTCTAAAGATCTTTCATCTGAGAGCTATTAGGATCTTGCTGGCCACTCGAACAACTCTTTGTCTAGGAAAGCTGCCCGATCTTGACTCTATTGGGCTTCAACTATAACAGCATCAACCCAAATTCCCATCTCTTTAAGTGCAGTAGGGTCGAAAAATGTTTGAGACGGATGAAAAATCACAACATCTCATTGGTACAACGCATCGGCGATCAAACGGACCAGTTCTTATGATTGTCATACAAAGCAAAACAATTGGTCAAAAATGATAATGATAAAAAGAATATTTAAAGACGAAAGATTCCATAAGTCATACCTCAACGGAAAACGGTCTCTTCTAAAAAGATGGATTAGGAGAGGCTCCGGGCCCAAAAACAGATGGAGACCTCCAGGATAGAAAAGACAAAGCGTGATATTAGAGAGAAACCTTAAACCCACTTTAAAACAATTCACACAAAACTTATTTGTATTTATACATAACGAATAATAATTTTTTAAGAAAATCAAACCGTGAGACATATTGAAACTTCACTTTAAAACATTATTTAATTCATCAAATGATTCTCATGACACTCGTCCTCTTCAGTGTTTGTTTTGCAGTCTCAACACTCATAAAAACAACCCACTTCATAGCACATCTTAGGGACATGAGCATAATAGCACAGATGAGTCTCATGTCCCGATAAAAAGCATACTCAACAATCATAATCTAAATATCATGTTTCATGATATTGCTGTTGGTTTTTCAATTTTTTAGTAAAAAAACAAAATTAAATGTAGTGGGCCATTCACTCCCCCCCCCCCCCATGGTAACTAACCCTAAGATATTTTGATAAAAATATCTACATAAGTGTGGTATTTTTTTTTGGTCTCTAAATTTAATACTCAGAATATATATTATCATTGAAGAGTATTAAAGTTTAAAAATTTTAAACTAAGTAAAAATTTTATGAAAATTTTAGTTATTGTAGTTGACTTCAATGATGAAAAGTTAAATTTCAATTCTTAATCTATTTATGCATTTGATCTTTATATAATGAATATCTAATATAAAAGATCGATTTTAATCTAACAATTGCCACCTGATTTATCAGTGTTGCTAGTGTCTATTCGGTTTGAGACACTTAGCTGGCTTCTTATCTGGGCAGTCCACTCCTCAAGTGTAACATACGGTATTCCCTCAAATTAAATTTCACATTTTACAAAAATACACCGTTTCTATTCTAACACGTGTCCCATAAGTGGAAAATATTTAAAATATTCTTAAATAATTTTAAAATATTATAGCATAAAAAAGCAATAATTGTGAATATTATCATATAATATTTCAAAATTAAATCTCTGTTATTGACTTCTTATCGGTCCAAAATATCATTAACGGCACAATTGTACAAAAAAATTATTGATTAATACTATCATAAATCACTACAATAGTGATAGTAATTTAGCCTCAATCGTCTTTATATGATTTTGTATAAATAACAATTAAAACAATTAAATATTTGGAATAATCAATAGGTCACCTTATTAGGTGGGTCGCCGCTCCTTACTTGCACCCACTCACCACTCATTAATTTAACGGATTTATATTTTTATTATAATAAAAATAAAATCTTATATATAACCGGGTATAAACAGCTATATAAATTTATTTTTTTTATTTTACGATATTTTATCTATTTTTCTTTAGCCGTAAAATTAGTTAAATCATTTTATCACATAACTAAAAAATTTTGATAGGTTTAGTAAATTCAAGTAAAAAATTGGCCCACAAATAAAATCTAATAAAAAGTCGCCCACGTCATGACCCAAGATGGGATGTCTCAGGAGAAAGACTCAGAATAAGATGGCCAGAATAATGGCTCGTCAAATTGTTGCTAATTAAATCGATTATGGCAAATCGATTATGACGGTTCACAGGCTTACCTTCATTCTAGGAGGGACCTAAATCTAGAGAATGGACCTAAATCCAAATAAAAGAGGCCTAAATCCAAATAAGGGAGGCCTAAAATAGGAAAAATAAGCTCTCATTGTAGGAGGCCATCTCTCATTTCAGGAGACCAATCTTACCCTCCGTCTAGAAAGTATCATCTGAAGAGTTTAATCCTCCATCCCCTAAGACCATCTAGGAGACTTATAAGTTGCCCTCCGTCCAGAAAGCTTACCTTCCATATCTCTAAATCACCATTCAACCGGGTGCTTTTCCAAATCGCTCATCAGTCAGGCATACCTCTAAATCACATTTCTGTCGAACGCACCTAAACGCTCAATCCACTATTATATACATCCACATATCTTACATTCTCGTATTTTTCTATTTTATTAAAAATATTTTTAACTTAAGTGTCGAAAAATATACGTTGGAAGTAATTTTTGCCATCATCTGATCACTCATTTTTAATTGTATTGTACAGGGTCCAAATTCAAAGAAATGATAATTGGATCGGCTTCAATTTAACCCGACGTGAAAGGTCGAGTGATTCCCTAACCCGAACAATTTAGATTTAATAATGCAACAATTTTAAAAATATATCCCTTTATAATATTTTAATAATTATAATTAATAAATATTTTTTTCATATCTACTTCATTAACATATGTCTTAAATATTTAATTATATTAATTTTTTTCTTATCATATATTTTATAAGTCTAAAATATAAAAACTCAATTTTATCCACCCCTATGGTATAGCTGTATCTTTAAATTTTTAATTTTTATTAATAAAAATCACAGCCACCCCTAAAAATTGGATTATAATTTTGTGGATATTATTTTTAATAAAAAAAAATGAAAATAAGAAGCAAATAAATAGATTATTCAGGCTTTGAAGTATGGCCCACACGGCCACAAGCAGGGGAATGATGCTTCCTTTTTTCAAGACTAAATTATTTAGAGGGATCATGGCCTCAGATTCAAAGGGATAACGTGCACCGTTAAGGAGTAGTTGAGATGACGTGCGCTGCCGTTTTAGCCAATTAATAATCCATACGCCTCGTTTTTTTCAAGTGCACCAACCCCACCAAAGAATATAGCGATACTATCCATACGATCCACTCAAAATAAAATTATCGTATAATCTATTTTTTTATATACAAGAATAATTAAAATTTAAAAAAATAAAAAATAAATTTTATATAAAAAGAGTGAATTATAAAATAATTATAAATAAATAATATTAATTATATATATATATGTTTTGTGATGGAAAATATTTTAATTTTTATTATTTAACACGAAGATAAATTAGGCCTTACAATCTCTTTTATAAATGTTAAATAAATTAAAATATATATATTAGTTTGACATAAGTTTAGGATTATAAATTAAATAGTTTTTATTTTTTATTTTTTTAAAATTTTAATTTGTAATAAATTAAAGAATTTATTTTAATATTATAAGAATTAATTTTATAATATAAATTTTATGGCATTTAAATTAATAAAAAATAATCGTTATAACATTTATAAGACACGCGGAAATGCAGAAGCACGGGCAACGCATCCAAGTTATTCTGTTTCTCCCTCCTTCCTGATCATCATAACTATTATCGTCATCGCCGTGGTGAAAGCAAGTAAAACTTTACACGTAACTTCTACTCGATCGATCAGTAGTCGTCAATCGGAATTGATTGTTTGATTGTAATTCATCACACCATCAGTCGGTTGATTGAATACTCGTCTTACTTAATAATCAACCGTCTCGTGAGTTGTGGATTTCATCGACGAATTCCGATGGCTTCTGCAGTGGAGTTGCAAGATTCGGAGAGGATCGCCGGAATCGCGTTGAGTTTTCCGGCGAATGATTTTCCGATTTCATCTACGACTCCCAAGCTTCGCCGGGAGCTTCGCCGACGTCTTTCGGAGCCTAAAAGTCCCTTGACGGCGGAAGAAATCGAAGCTAAGCTTAGAGAAGCCGATCTCCGCCGTCAGGTTTCTCTCGATTCTCCCTTTTTTTTCTCCGTCGCGGAGATTTTGCATTTGATTTTTTCGTTATCTCAATTTTATGCTATCTTGTTTGTTTGGAGTAAGGGATTTCTTCCGTTAATTTTGGCTTTCTTTGTTCCGTTGTGCTTTTTTTCAAAGCGAGCTTGCAAGAAAATAAAATAAAATAATACTAATTTATTTTTTCGATATAATAATGATTGAGAAAGCGAGGAAAGATTGGAAAATTGAGAAACTTGTATTTTACTTTCAAAATAAAGTGAAATAAATGTAAATTGAAAGAATAATATTTGTTACAATAGATATACTTTAGATATTATTTATTTCTTTTTTTAATCAATCTGCTAATATGCATAAAATTTTATATGTTCAAGAGTTTCTCAAAGTACCATGGATCATTTATCATAAAAAGAAATGTAACTGTAAAATCTTGTTTCGTATTCAAATAATATAAACTTAGTTTTTCCTTATTTATTTATTTTTCACTCTACTTATCATGTAATTTATTCTATCAAATTAGGGCTTGTGAAATGAATAATATAGGCGTCTGTTATCACCAAACGAAAAAAGAAAGAAGAAAATATAGGTGCGAGTTAATCGATCTTTTGGTCTTTTACCAGGGTACTTTTTGATGCAACTAACCGAGATATGTTGACGTGTATTCACGAGTTTCAGTTGTTTTGCATCACTTTTCCAGATATTTGCATTTTATCCTTTTCCTGTTGTTTATGTTTGTGTAGCAATTCTACGAGTTGTTGTCTAGTAAAGCAAGGCCGAAGCAAAGGAGTTCATTGTGGTCTTCTTCTTCACAAGATGATGAACTTGGACAGCGACTTGAAGCGAAGCTTAACGCTGCTGAGCAGAAAAGGCGAGTCTTTGCTTAGAATTTCACTCTGATGATTTCTTTGTCGTGAAGTTATTTAAGAACATGAGGAACTCAGAAAATTTCACACGTACAATCTGAGAAATTAAATATGATTGCCAAATTCGACTACTATAAAAGATAAAGATGAAATTTGCACATGAACATCATTGATTGAAGAAAATATAACATTTGGACTTTTGATATGGTCTGAGAATATTCTGCACGCTGGAGAGGAGCTGGTGTACTCGTTCTACGACCACATGAATACTCATACCTCGGTAGTGTATGCAGTGGAAAGGAAATTAATAAGAAAACCACGGGTTTTTTTTTTATTTTTGGCACAGAGTGACATTAAGCAATTGGTCCTTATCTTTATGAACACTTACGCCCTAACTGTAAGAGTGACTTATTTGCTTGCAGAATAGGACAATTATATTTGTATTGCCAAATCCCAATCAGTCGAGATTAAGGTGAATTATTGCTTTGGTTGTTTTGCTGAGTACTCTTGTGCTCTGTTTAGTCTAAAATGGTAAACATTAAAGTTACTTGGCATTGTTTTCGGTCCAATTGTGTGGGTTGTCAGAAGCATAAGCTTTGTGATATTGTATCCAATATTATTTGCAAATGAGCAACTTTATGTAGCCGAAGTAATTGTGTCCTCTGTATTTCATGTTCTTGTATGATTTGAATTTTAGGGTGGAGTGACATGAATTTGAATTATAGTAGTACCAGTGGCAATATGGAGCATGCGAGAGAAAAATTAATATATTTCTGGAGAAATTTGTTTCATGTTCTTAATTGCACTGCAGGTTAACCATTCTTACAAAGGCTCAGATGCGTTTGGCTAGGTTGGATGAGCTCCGACAAGCAGCTAAAAATGGGGTAGAAATGCGTTCTGAAAAAGCACGTGACCAGCTAGGGATGAAGGTGGAATCAAAGGTTAAACAAGCAGAAGCAAATCGAATGCTAATCCTAAGAATGCATAGACAACTAAAAGATGCAAGGAAAGAGCGGACCGCTGAATCATTAATGCGAAGAATGATACAAGAAAGAACATACAAGGAGCGTGTCCGTGCTGCGATCCATCAGAAGCGTGCAGCTGCGGAGAGGAAACGTTTAGGACTGCTCGAAGCGGAGAGATCAAAGGCACACACAAGATTATTGCGAGTGCAGCGAGTGGCTAATTCTGTTTATACTCAGCGGGAAATTGAGAGAATGAAAATGAAGGACCGGCTGGAAGATCGGCTTCAAAGGGTTTGTATATGTTCAAAGTAGAATGAAATATGTTATGTTTGATCATTGATGCTGTCTTTCCTTTATTCTAATCTCAGATTGATGATGATTAGGCTAAGAGGCAAAGGGCAGAATATTTGAGGCAGAGGAAGGGATCACACTCTTCTTCTCGGGACAATATCAAAGTCATGCATGAGCAGGCTGAGCTCCTTGCAAGAAAATTGGCAAGGTCTCTGAATACTTTTCCATTCTTATCTTTTCTATTTGACATTAGCTTGATCTTTGTTGTGAGTGTCATGATTCTTTCTGTGAAGATCTCCATTCTGCCTTCTTTATTTATTAGTTGGCTGGGTTATGAATGAAGTAATTTATACTCTCATTTTCACATATCTCATGTATGAGCCTTGAAAAGCTAAATTTGAATTTTAGCATTTGATTTTAATTGTCAAAAATTCCTTGTCCAGTTCAATAGATATTGGCATGTGCATGTCCCAGGTTCTGCATTTTTTGATGGTGGAGAAATTTCCCGTTATGTTCACACAGTTAGGATTAGGTGCTGCTATACCATTTTGTTACTGCTTTTCCCAGACAATTTTCTGATAGAATCCTCTTTAGGTGCTGGAGGCAGTTTGTGAAGTCGAAGAGAACTACCTACTCATTGGCAAAAGCTTATGATGCTCTGAATATCAGTGAAAAATCAGTCAAGTCAATGCCGTTTGAACAGCTTGCTCTTCAAATTGAGTCAGATGCGACACTCCAATCTGTAAAATCTTTGCTGGACCGGTTTGAAACCCATCTTATGGTGCATCATGCAGATTCTAACAGAAGTTTATCTGGGTTGGAAAATATAGATCACCTTCTCAAGCGCGTTTCCTCCCCAAAACGACGAGCAAACTCCATCCATGGCAGCAGGATCAGAGGGGGGAAAAAAGGAGGGTCAGAGGGAAAACGAACTCAGAATCGACAAAAACCATCAAGGTATCCAGTGAGAGTGGTGCTTTGCGCTTACATGATATTGGGGCACCCAGATGCTGTTCTCAGCGGGAAAGGAGAGCATGAGAATGCTCTTGCTGAATCTGCTGCAATGTTTGTCCGAGGGTTGGAATTATTGGTCAGAATTGTTTTAGAAGGCCATAATTTAGCCCTTGAGAGTGAACATTTTACCTTGAATAATGGACCTATGACCTTCAGATCTCAGTTGGAAGCATTTGATAAATTATGGTGCTCTTATCTCTATCGATTTGTGGTTTGGAAGGTTAAGGATGCTAAACTGTTAGAAGAGGATTTGGTGAGAGTGGCCTGCCAGTTGGAGCTTTCTATGATGCAGACATGCAAGCTGACTCCTGAGGGAGATCAAGGTGGTCTTACTCATGACATGAAGGCTATCCAGAAGCAGGTACTGAACTAGTAGATTTTGAATGTTAACATAAAAGGGTGTCATAGCAAACAAGGCTTTTTGAATTGTGGACTTTAGGAAAGTCAAATTTGTACAGTTTAATCCCTACATAATCGAGAGACTATTTTGTGGTTTGAACTCGTAACCTCTTGGTCATAATGGAGCAACTTTACTTTTTGATGAGAAGGCTTACCTTTGTTTTCAACCTTAACTTGCAAACTTTGAATCTGTTTTATGCTCAATATTATTGATTGGCTAATATTTATTGGGGAATAATGTTGACAATGCTAGGTTGTGGAAGATCAACGGCTTCTGAAGGAAAAAGTGCAGAATTTGAGCGGTGATGCTGGGATTGAACGAATGGAGAGTGCAATTTCTGATGCCCGGTCTAGATTTTTCGCATCTAGGGAGGCTGGGAGTCCATTGGCATCGCCAGTGGCTCTTATATCTTCTCCAAATCTTTTTGGTTCTGAAGATGGCTCACCGATTTCAATCTCTAATAGCAGAAGCAATCTGGCTGTTGGTAGTGAACGGCTACGCTGCATAGCTCGATCATTATTTAAGGAAGATGATCCATCTGCATGGGATAACGTTGGCTTACCTGTCCCTTCTCTGAGTAGAGAGGATAAGCAGATGAACATTGGTGCAGTGGTGGTTACAGAAAATGAAATCCTGGTGAATGAGATTGTCCATGAACATCGCAATGGTTTTGTTGATAATCTTGACTTTGTTGGTGAAGATCAGAGCAGTCTTAAGGTCTATCTATAATTAATTGTCTTTTTGATGAATCTGGCATACATCCTCCGTTGGGTCACCATTTTTTATTGGCATGCTTGTTACATGTAGTTTAGAAGTGGGAGCCCTTAGTCTTCTTTACTTTACTTTGAATACAGGCAACTGTGAAAGAGACACTGGAAAAGGCATTTTGGGATGGTATCATGGAATCGTTGAACAAAAAGCAGCCTGATTTTAGCTGGGTTCTTAAGCTGATGGTGGAACTACGGGATGAACTGTGTGAGTTGTCGCCCAGAAGTTGGAGGCAGGAGATTGTCGATACCATCAATATAGATATTCTGTCCGAGGTAGCTATTTGAGGTGTATGGCAAGGACTATCGAAACATAATGATTATTGCCATTAGGGTATTACATGTTGATGACTGTCATTTGCCTGCATTTTGTAGGTGCTGAGTTCTGGAACATTAGACATGAATTATCTTCGAAAAATTCTGGAGTTTGCATTGGTCACCTTGCGGAAGCTTTCTGCCCCAGCAAATGATGATGAGATGAAACGCACCCACCAGATCTTGTTGAGGGAATTGGCAGATATTTCTCAATCTGGAGATAGTTCTAGCTCTTCGTTTGCTATGACCGTGATCAAGGGTCTACGTTTTGTTCTACATCAGATTCAGGTATATTGCTTTTTACCATATGAGCTCAATTTTTAGACTTTTCCTTCTTGTCTTTATTTGTGCTTGATTTTACTGGCTGAAAGTTCAATCACCGCTCTCTTATTTCATTTCCCGGTTTTTTGTCTCTTTTTTCTTTTTTGGGGGGAGGGGGGGGGGTATATATTTATTTTTTGGTGGGAGGAGGGGGAATGTGTATTAACTTTGTTATAGAAAGAACATAGATGAGAATGTCAATATCAGTATCGAATATATCAGATAATATGTATTGACATCAGATATATATTGAAAGAATTTTTTTTAAAAAAATTATAAGATAACAGAATTATATCAGGCAATATATCTGCCAAATATCACCTATATGACAATATATTGTGATTGTCTCAGTATCAAAAAAATATCAATATCGGGGAGCCGATACCGTTACATATTGCTTAATATTTAGAATATCAACCTATATTTACATCAATAAAAACAACTGATCTCAACTACATGGCCTTCTTTGCTATGTTTAAACCCCCTGTCAAAATCCTAATGAATGTCAAAATAGTTCCATGTACTATATAATAACACCAAAAGCACATTATTAATAACACCTAGTTGTGAATATTTGAGAATAGAAACGGGTTCTTTTTGGAGAAGCAACCGTCTTAGATCTTGTCCATTAACACCAGAGGTTGGGGAGCAAAGGAGGATATCTGCTTCGCAGATTGGAAAATGTGAGGAAGGGAACCATTCTTTGATTGTTAATTATTAAGCTTACTACCAATGGTGATGGATGGTGTAGCAGATTGAACAACCCAATTCTTAATGGGAACTGATTATTGGTGGGAGCATCCAACACATGGGTAATAATATCAGTATCAAGATCAGTATCAATATTGATTGCAGTTATATCGGTATTGGATAATACATATTGTAATCGAATTTATCGAAATTTTTTTTTTTATAAGTTGATAAGGTTGTATCGGATAATATATTGCTGATACAGCAGCATACCACGATATTATCATGGCATTAAGAAATATTGATATCGATGTGGCCTGATACTAATAAATATTAGCCAACATTTACATCAATGATCCAACACTTAAATGCTTGTTAAGACCTATCCATGTGATATCTGCCTAAATCCCATTTCCTGGTGCTTCTAGTTTAGTATTTTCATTCTTCCTCTTCTATCCAAATTTTATCCTTGGTTGACAGGCTGTCGAACAGATTTGAAGGATATCATGTTGTGCCAAAATAGATGCCAAAGTAAATGCCATAATTCCCTTTCTACTGCCTCCGCCACTCTCCTCTCATGTTTGCCTTGGAGATATTCCAAGCAAGGCAGGCGGGCCCCTAGGAAGCTGTTAGATGTATTTTATTTTAGAGTCTTCCCATACTTCTAACAATGAAGATTCAATGTGGTAACTTGTATGGTTAGAATTATAAAATGGGTCTAACATATTTTTAATGTGTTATCATACTCCTAGCTTACCAAGCTGCGACGATAAAACTCTCACCATTGTAAGAATTATGTTGGATTAAAAAAATAGGACTCTAACTACACGCAGGCCCCTAGGCTTACTTTTGGGGGTTGGGAAAATTGACATTACATTCGTTACATTTCTTTGTTTGCACATAAGAAACATTTAAGCGTTTCTTCTGTTTCTTTGTTTGACATATTTATTTGCAGATTCTTAAAAGAGAGATTAGCAGAGCACGAATCAGAATCATTGAACCTCTCATTAAGGGGCCTGCTGGTTTCGATTATCTGCGTAATGCTTTTACTACAAATTATGGGCCTCCGATCGATGCCCCTAATGCTTTACCGTTGGCTGCAAAATGGCTTTCATCTGTAAACACTAGTGCACAAATGGAGTGGAGAGAGTATAGGGATTCTCTCTCAGCTTTGGCAACAACTCAGACGGATGCTCAAGGGCTTCCATCTATTGCTCTTCGAACGGGAGGAATTGCATCGGTGATACCTGGAAGGCACCCTTGGGCACCCACTGCATCAGGTGTGATTGTAGGAACCTCTAATATAGGGTTGGATTCATATTATGGTTAGTGGGGTCAGTTGAATATATTAATAATTGAACTGATTTTTTTATTGATCCCATCATATTCATTTATTAACCGCTATGGTTGATCTATCTATTTGGAATTTGTCAATTTTTTGCCATGTTTTTACATAAAAGAACAATAACATAATTGTTTTGAATTTACTCTCTTAAAACATAGTGAAACTATGGAAGCATTGGTTTTTCATGTTTATTTCTTATAAAATCATCTCATGCATCGACCCTTGTTGAAAAAATAATAATAATAATGGATCTTAGCTATGAATTTTCATACAGAAATTATTGCTGACCTATTGGACTGTTTGAACTCAGGTAATGAGCAACCAGAATGCAAAGGAGAAAGGAATGATTTGTTAGTCAGGCTTGGGTTATTGAAGTTGGTCACTGAGATTGAGGGGCTAACGCTTGAGAATTTGCCTGAAACTCTGAAGCTTAATTTCTCTAAGCTAAGATCGGTTCAGTCTCAACTTCAGAAGATTATTGTCATTTCCACCAGGTTGGTAGAATGTTATGCTGAATTTTCTTTATGCTTTTGTAAATTGTAGCTTTAGAATCCAACTTCATGTATGCTCATATGCATGGGAAGTCCCAACACATCTCTTGGGGGTTAGCGGAGAGCTGGGGAGGCTCTCAAATCAATTCAACGGTTAGAATTAGAAGTTGGGTACACAAAATGTGGATATTGAATAGATATTCAAATAATTTGATGCAGTCTCCACCATTCATTCACCAAACTTCTAATCCTAACTTGACTTTGGATGAATATGTGAACCTCACTGCCGGAAGGACTGCAACAGCACTCGTGTTAGTATCTCGGAATATACTGAGGACACAGGCTGAATATTCTATTAATTTTCTTTTTTGACTCCAATATGTTTCGATTCTTGTTAGACGCAGTAGGCTTATTTTGTAATTTTTTTAAAAAATGGGGTTTTTAATATAAACTAAAAAAATTGGAGTTATTTGGTTAGTTTAGAAATAATTAAAACCTAATCCCCCTGTCTTCTTTTTTTCTTTATTTAATCATATGAAGTATGTTATAGTATAATTTCTTTATATTTGACTCATTTGTGTAGATGTGATTTTTTTAGATGACAAAACAAGATAATAATATATTTTTTTTATTGATAATTCAGTATAGTATATTGTTGTTGATCAATTATGTTCTCATTTTTGCAAATAAATTATGAATTTTAGTGAATGTATCCTTGTTATATTAGTAGCATGCTCTCTTTTTTACAAAATTAAGCTATCAGTGTTCATGTTCCTTGAAATTTTGCCATGTCTTACACGAGGAATGCCTTTCCCAGCTTGTTGGTCCTCCGACAAGCCCTTCTCAATGAGAATGTGGTGGCCAACGCATCGGACATAGAGAACATAATGTCTCAATCCAACCAACGGCTCTTAGAATTATTAGACAGAGATGAAGGTGCGGGTTTATCGGAGATTGTCGAAGCCACCATTGATTTCCCGTTTACTGGTGACCAAGTAATGAGCCCAGAAAAGCTACAAGCAAGAAAGGATATAGTATCGAAGATGATCGCCAAGAGCTTAAAACCCGAGGATGCCATATTTGTTCGAGTCTCCCGTGCCATCTACTTGGCCATGAGGGGGGCAGTTCTCGGAGGGAGTGGAAGCAAAGGCACGCAAATGGCAGAGACAGCACTCCGCCGTGTGGGGGCTGCTCGGCTTGCCGGAAAGGTTATGGAAGCTGCTCGAGTTTTGGTTGTCATTGCCACCGTCTCAGGCAGTGTTCACGGAGCATGGTATGACCGTCTCCTCCAGCCCGTCCAATCTACTGGTTAAGTTGATTTTATATTAGAAAAATATTACTTTAATTACAAATTTACTAAATTTATTTCTAAAAAATATGATGCAACACTTGTTAAGTGGTCTCATTTTTTATTTTTATTTTTTATGTTCAATGAGCCCATGCAATAAGTATTACATCATTACTTTGATAAAATTATAGTAAACTTGTAATCTAAGTAATAATACCATTTAAATTATGCTCGTTTCCTTAATGTGTAACCAAACAAGTTGTGAATAAAATTATGCTTAAAACTGTAATTTCACATTTGGGTTTGGGCGTGTGATGACCCACACGCCCAAATTCAACCCGAATGCATTTTATGTAATATATGTTATAAAATAATGTATGGATATGAAGATAATGTTAATGTAAATGAGATCTGTATGTTTTATTTACTATATAATGTGAATTATAGTTTTGCTCAAGAGCAGCCCGAATGCCCAATTGACACTTAGCGAAACCCACTCATCCATGGTAGGCTCTTAGTTAATATCTATCCTTATAATATAAAAAATAATAATATTAAAATAATATATTAAAATATTATTCTAATTTTAACCTTTCATCACTGTGAAAATGATTTCAATATTTGCATAAATAAGAAAATCTAATATTTAAAAGAATCATAATAAAACCCAAACATACTACACTACCAGGCAATCAACATAGATAAAATCATGGCATCCAGGGTCACACAATTTTCATTGAAAATCAAGATTAAATTAAAATGACAACAAACTCAGCAAGTTTATACCTATATCATTATCAAATCAGGATCAGAAGGAACGCAAATAAATGGGAAATTTCTGCATAAATGGCAAGTATGATGCCTTTACGCTTGAAACACCTGTTTTACTGCCGCCTCGCCTGCTGTTTCGAGATCTTCTTCTCTTCCCCTTGAAATCATCACCACCCAACGGACACCCACCGGAGACTTCATGAACCTCCATGGCGGAACACGAGCACAGATCGATAAACGGCAGCCACATATAGAGCACACATTAGCAAAATAATAAGATCGTCGAGGAAACCAATTAGTCCCAGCACGCCTGTCGAAGAGCACAAGTAATTGGCCTGTGTTAATAATGGCATACTAAGTCCTTGGCTACCCGAGCCTTGTTCAGGTCCTCCCTTTTCTTTTTATCATTTCCTCATAGTTCTAACGGTAAAAATTTTATTTCAATAATTTGCACGATTAGAATAATAATACTATATTAAAATGTGGAAAAATATGGAGGCAGTATAAAATTGGGGGGGCTGAAAAGAGGGGAGCTGTTAGAGTCCTCCATGCCTATAATGATGGAATTTTATTTTGGCAACTTAAACAACTAATATTATAAAGTGGGTTCAAATATTTTAATTTGCCGTTATAATTAAAGTCGTTCAAGTTGTCAAAATAAAATCTTTACTATTCGGAATACCCGGGATGATAAGAAATGAGGAAACTCAGACAAGAAGTAGCACACCATATACCTTCTGGAATGATGTCAACAGGGCTGAGGAAATAGACTGCACTTAGAATCGTCTGAACAAAGTGAAAAGCACGAGGAGAATCAGCTCATCAAATGACTTAAGAAGAGGTTAAAATGTGATTGAAGCAGTTATGCCAAAAAATTCATAAATTGCAGACAAGAATGTTGGGAAAGATATGCAATAAGAAACTCATTCTTCCATAAGGAAAAAAAAAGAGTTTGGAAATCATCACTCAACTGCCAAATAGACGCGAGCCTTGATGACAAGAGGAAGAGACCGCCGTGGATCAATCAAATCATGTAGCAATCTTCGAAGAAGAAATGGAAGGTCTCGAAGCCTCTGTAGGAGGAAGAAAACTTCCAGGTTAAATTCACTTTGGATGATCCGCTGCAGTGTCTATTTAGAGAAACTCAAAAGCGGAAGCCTACATGATCGTTTCGGTAACTGGATAATTAGCACTGAAAACAATTCCTGCAGCCTTTCTACCCGTAAGAATAACAACAAAAACTTCTGGACATGTTACAGTTCGGAAACGGTATTTCTACTCCTAACCCGCCAGCCAAAATTACTAAAACTGTGCACTTGGCTTCGAAAGTAAAAATCAACAATATAAAGCTATTGGAAGGTACTTGCAATTGTAGTCTAACAAAAAAGAAAATCAGCAACGAGGGAAAATTTTCAGTCACCGGCCTATTTTCTCAAATGACCCTTTCTCAAAACCATATAAAAAAAACATAAAGTTCAAGTTTATGGTTTGAATTGTTCATCTTTATTATCGATATGAGATTTTGTTGATGGTTTGAATCGTTAATGTCAGTTTTTTTTTTTCATAAAGTTGAATTGTGTTCTAGACATTGCATTGTCATATAGAAGGATTATCTATTGAAAGACGTTTCCCATATTGCAGGCTCTAATAGGGTCTAATATACACAATCCTACTTCTGAATTGCAGAGAAGTTGTTTTGGTTGTTTGATCATGTGACCTCCAAGTTGCACTAGAGAAACCTTATGGTGGAGCCAAAGGTTACTTAATTGAAATTAATTTTGAATAAGAGGAACTTCAGATTTGGTGACATCCAGAAAAAGTAATGGGAACCTGAAGATAGAAAACCATACTCAGTAAATAACAAAAATCAGATTGCACAAACCCTAATCAACAAATAAGCCAACAGAATCCACAAAACTATAGACATTAGACACTAAATATGTACATGTTGAGATGTAGAGTTGCACCCACAGGAGGCACTTTGGATCTCGAAAGGAGTAGTACAAGGGATGAAATGCTACAGCCAATTGCATTTGCAAAGCAGCCATATAGGTTTTAAAGGAATCAAAAGTGAGTGTAATAAATTGAAAAAAGGTTTGGTGGTGGTGCAAAAAGGTCCAAGAGAAATTATTTTAAGATATTGCATAAAAGTGTAAAAATGGTGAGAATTTAGAAAGATATAAATGAGCTTAAAAAGTGGTAAGAAGGAAGTGGATAAGGTGAATTCTAAAGAATATGAGGACTTGCATAAGCAGCTAAACACCGCAAAGGGAGAAAAGCATGGCTTGGTTCTGTAAAGCGAAAACCATGTATGCAACCTAGTTAGTGGCAAAAGGCTCACCTTGGTTTGGTCTGGTTTGGTCTTTAACATATATCCATAAGAAGTACTTGATATGCATAATTGCTAATCTCATACAATCACGTTAAGCGATAGGACTAACCTGAGATATTTACACTACTATATGATGAAATCTGAGATAATATAGAATGATATTTGAGATAGTACAGATGTGCAATTTCAACAAAATTTTGCAACTAAACAAAAACACCCTGTGCATTATTTTCTGTAAACAACTTTAAGAGAAAGAAACCAAATAACAATGACAGGAGTGTGCATCCAAGCCACAATTGTGTCAGATTATCCTCGCTTAAAAACCTCAAACATAATGGAGAGTTAAAAAGTCCATCTTTGTAAAAGTGCATGGACTGGAGAAAGAGGATTAGTATTGTATAATGCTTCATTATTCATGCTTAGCTAGAATCTGCAATTATAGTATCCTTACATATTTTTACAAAACATAACTGGAACTACTTGCCTTGATAGGCAGAAAACTACTAGTCATACCTGAATGATTCCAGTTGCACGTCCACCAAATGAGCGATTATATGCTTCTATCTGTCCTATTATAAGGCGAACATCTGGGATATGCCTTTGCTGCAATGAAGCCTCAGTAGGAATCAACAAGTTAATGGGACGTCGGCATAAGGGACACTTGCAGGGCTGCAGGGCTGATCCATGACGCCAAACCTGTAGAATACAATTCCCTGGACAAAAGAAGGAATATGTTACAACCACCATATTTGCGGAAGCAGTGAAAGAGGTGCACAAAAAAGGCACTATTAAAGCATGTTAAAAAGGGACAGCCAAATGAACAAAACTCATGATATGCAGGAGGTCCAGAGAAGGAGTCAAACCATTTTTAGTATATTATATGCGGTCTTTGTTAAGTTTTGGATCACTCATTTATAAGTCTCACACTCATTAGATATGTCATCTAGCAGTTCACTTACTGTTTATAAGAGGATTTGCTCAGTGAAAGACTTTTAGCGGTGGATGTGCCAACATAATGGGCACATGTGACAGTATAATGAGCGCTGTGCTTACATGAATAGAATAAAGACACCTGATGTGCACCTGAAGGGCGTACTTGTTGAAAGGCCAGTGGTGTTCATGCTTGAATGTGCGTTTAACAGGTGTACGTGTATAGATTGCCAAGAAGAGTAGCGCCTGATGCACGCACAATGAGCATTCATGCACCAGCATAGTTATAAAATGTTATGTTTTGATTTTTAGGGTTACACAAGAGCCATTTCACACAAAGGGTGCCAGCTTGAACAGAGAGAAAGGATAAAAGAGAAGAATGGAAAGTTTTGAGCATCCATTTGAGTCCAATTGGTATTTCATTATTTGCCAAGTTCGGACATACTGTATTAACTTCGATTGTAAAACAAATTAACAGTTGGTTATTGCTTTTCTTGTAATATTTGCTCTTACTTGGTTGTTAGGTGTGTTGGGTTAGTATTAATCGATTTGATTGTAAATGGACTTATTTGGAGGGATTATTAGTAACCGGATCTCTAAATCTAGAAAAGATATTTTGGACACAAGGTTTTGCGGAATCCCTTAATTGAGAAAGGTTTTTACGTAAAATAATTCGTGTAACTTATAATGCTTGGTTGTGTGTGCTGTTTTTGTTCCTCGTGTTCAATCAAGAGATAAGGCTGGCTGACAGTATACACTCACTGTCACAACTTACATTATTATGCAAGAGGCCATTTCAATGAAGCAAACATCTGGCTACCAAGTTCCAAGCCGGCAGCTCTATTGTGCCCTAAAGGTTATAATGCAAAAATCTTTGACAGCATACGCTTAATCCCTATCTGTATACCTATACCTTCCCTAACTGAGAAGAGTAGTGTTTACACGGGGTTGCTAATAGTTAAGCAACAAACACAGCCAATGTGAAGCTATTGCATGAAACCATTTTCATTATTGAGCTCTGCCTAAGCCTGTAAATCAGTAACAATAAAACATCAACTTCCACACATCTTTTTAACATGCTTCTAAGATACTTGCAGTAGGCCAATCTATTTTAACATTTTAACCATATGGCCATCCTCTTTATCAAGATTATCCTACTGATAAAGGAAACAAATGGCTCAAGCACTTGAAACATTGTTGAAATAATCCAATCATGCAACAGGGTGATATGGTTGAAGTTACACAATGAGAAAATGGAAAGTAGAAGCGTAAGGGCAATATTAGCCGCTTAGGAAGACTTTAAGCGAGAATTTAGATGCCAGTGCCTTCAAAATCAAGCAAAAATGTTGAAGAGGATCTTTGGCAAAACACACACATTGGAACTCGGTTTATTTATTGTTTTTTAATATACTTGCTACATCCATAGTATGAATGATCTTATCTCTTATATTTCATTTGCCCCTGTAATTTGAATTATCAATTACAATTAACATCAGATTTTATTCTGAAAAATCAGTCCGCATCATTGACAGTGCTGG
This sequence comes from Nepenthes gracilis, assembly GCA_033239525.1. Lineage (NCBI taxonomy): Eukaryota > Viridiplantae > Streptophyta > Magnoliopsida > Caryophyllales > Nepenthaceae > Nepenthes > Nepenthes gracilis. The sequence continues at coordinate 1,683,875 of BSYO01000040.1, forward strand.
GCGGGTCGGGTACACTGGACTAGAGGCCCGAACTTGACAACCTAGAGCTACCAAGTGGACAACTCACATTAATGCAAGGAGGCTTCTCAAAAAGGGTAATCCCAAGTAAGACAACCAACCTTAGAACTCCCAAGCAGCCACTGCCCACTTGGAAACCACCAACCTACTGCCCAAGATTAATCAATCTCGGCCCGTCAAGCATCCAGCTCAGTAGACTAATTCTACTTGTTTATTTCCAACACCATTTTCTTCTTTAAATTGAGCACTTTTTTTTGTTATGTGATAAGCTAAAGATAAATCAGAAATCCTAGAGAGAAATCTCTTAAAGAGATAGTTAATACTCTTATTAGTGAGCGAATCTTGAAACTCAGGTGAACGAGTCCCTAAAATGACTACCAAAAGTTAATGATTCTCCACATTTTTGTTCCTATAATTTGAATTATCAGTTGTCAATTGACGTTAGATTTTATCCCAAAAATTTGTCCACATAGTTGATGACGCGGGATGGGTCGGGTACCATGGACTAGAGGCGCGAACTATACAGCTTAGAACAACTAGGTCATCAATTCCCATTAATGCAAGGGAGGCTTCCCAAAGAGGTAATTCCAAGGAAGACAACCAAACTTTGGACTCGCAAGCTGCCACAGCTCACTTGGGAACCACCAACCCACTGCCCAATATTGATCAATCCCATCCCCATCAACCATCCAGCTGAGTGGAGTAATTCCACTTGTTTATTCTCAGCGCCATTTTCATCTTCAAATTGAGCACTTCTTTTTTTGTTATGTGATAAACTAGAGTTAAATCAGGAATCCTAGAGAGAAATCTCCTTAGATAAAGTTAGTCATCTTGTTGGTAAGTGAGTTTATAAAATGATTGTAAATGTGAGTATTTTTTTTTTTAAGGGAGAGTTGTTATCTGCATTTAGTCCCTGTAATTCGAATTATCAATCGATGTCAGGTTTCATTCCAGAAAATCTGTCTGCATCACCCGTATGAAACGTGACCCAACCTATAGGAGAGTACTAGGACCTAAACTTGGTGGTTCAAATAACTCTTGATAAATCCCATGTGGAGTAAGCCCGTAAGTTAAGCGAAGAGCATGGACTACACTGACTTCAAGTCGCAGCCCAAGGAACATGGCCGACCTCGGTAACCTGGCCTTCAAAATCAAGCAAAAATGTTGAAGAGGATCTTTGGCAAAACACACACATTGGAACTCGGTTTATTTATTGTTTTTAATATACTTGCTACATCCATAGTATGAATGATCTTATCTCTTATATTTCATTTGCCCTGTAATTTGAATTATCAATTACAATTAACATCAGATTTTATTCTGAAAAATCAGTCCGCATCATTGACAGTGCTGGGCGGGTCGGGTACACTGGACTAGAGGCCCGAACTTGACAACCTAGAGCTACCAAGTGGACAACTCACATTAATGCAAGGAGGCTTCTCAAAAGGGTAATCCCAAGTAAGACAACCAACCTTAGAACTCCCAAGCAGCCACTGCCCACTTGGAAACCACCAACCTACTGCCCAAGATTAATCAATCTCGGCCCGTCAAGCATCCAGCTCAGTAGACTAATTCTACTTGTTTATTTCCAACACCATTTTCTTCTTTAAATTGAGCACTTTTTTGTTATGTGATAAGCTAAAGATAAATCAGAAATCCTAGAGAGAAATCTCTTAAAGAGATAGTTAATACTCTTATTAGTGAGCGAATCTTGAAACTCAGGTGAACGAGTCCCTAAAATGACTACCAAAAGTTAATGATTCTCCACATTTTTGTTCCTATAATTTGAATTATCAGTTGTCAATTGACGTTAGATTTTATCCCAAAAATTTGTCCACATAGTTGATGACGGGATGGGTCGGGTACCATGGACTAGAGGCGCGAACTATACAGCTTAGAACAACTAGGTCATCAATTCCCATTAATGCAAGGGAGGCTTCCCAAAGAGGTAATTCCAAGGAAGACAACCAAACTTTGGACTCGCAAGCTGCCACAGCTCACTTGGGAACCACCAACCCACTGCCCAATATTGATCAATCCCATCCCCATCAACCATCCAGCTGAGTGGAGTAATTCCACTTGTTTATTCTCAGCGCCATTTTCATCTTCAAATTGAGCACTTCTTTTTTTGTTATGTGATAAACTAGAGTTAAATCAGGAATCCTAGAGAGAAATCTCCTTAGATAAAGTTAGTCATCTTGTTGGTAAGTGAGTTTATAAAATGATTGTAAATGTGAGTATTTTTTTTTTTAAGGGAGAGTTGTTATCTGCATTTAGTCCCTGTAATTGAATTATCAATCGATGTCAGGTTTCATTCCAGAAAATCTGTCTGCATCACCCGTATGAAACGTGACCCAACCTATAGGAGAGTACTAGGACCTAAACTTGGTGGTTCAAATAACTCTTGATAAATCCCATGTGGAGTAAGCCCGTAAGTTAAGCGAAGAGCATGGACTACACTGACTTCAAGTCGCAGCCCAAGGAACATGGCCGACCTCGGTAACCTGGCCTTCAAAATCAGCGACTTTGCCGTGATACTTAGCCTCGGTCACTTGACCATGGCAGCAAGCCCAAGCAACTCTACTCCAAATAAAAGACCACGGATGACTTCGGTAAGCTTTGGTTTATCTTATTCGGCCTCAAATGGCTCCCACCATTAGATGAGCCTTCCTTACGATGACTTATGTGAATTAAAAAGACTGTAGCTAACCGCAGCACATGTCTCCCATTGGCTTTAAAAGACTACTCTGCCACCCTCGAGAAAGACGGAAAGGTGCAGATACATACAATTACCTTATCATGGATGAGGTGCATTGACAGCAGGCAGAGTGCAAAGGGCCCATAATTACTTCAGGCACCATCATCGAATAGGCACCGACCAAAACCTGTACATCCGAACTGGATCAGTGGCAGCCATATGCACTCCCCACCATTGATCAATAGCCTTTCACAACTCTTTTAGGGTCTTTTACCAAAAGCCTCCAAAGAGATAAGCATTCTGGAGTTTCTCCCCACTCTTTTATAAGTTCGTACATCGGTCCCTCAAGAAATGCTTTCTCCTCTCCCGGCGTTCCAAATTACATAATACGCCTTCTAATAGGCTTTCTCTCTATGAACAGCTTCTGCAATATCTATGCATATGTATCCTACGCCACCAGGTATATATCTACAATCAGCTCACACACATTGGAGCTACTTGTTACCGGCATTGACATGGAGTAGATGCCCAGAGTATTTTCAGAATTCGGGGGATTAAGAAGTTGAATCTGGATTCTTAACCCAGTAAATTCTTCAGTACTACGATTTATAAAGATAAGGTAACAACAGGGCATTATATGCGAAGAAATGAATACAGATTAACACCACACATAAGTAAGGAAGTCAGGGGGGAACAAAGATAGAAACGGACCGCAATACCAGTGAGAGCAATTGGCTTGACAAGGAATGTTGAAGTTTGAATGACAAATGGAGCAGAAATCGTTCTCTGGTGGACCATCATCCATGTCTTCCCGATCTCCCCCTGATCGTTTCGTTTCCGTACTCTCTGTCTCTCTCTCTCTCTCTCTCTCTCTGGTTGCTGTATTTTTTTCATTTTATTTTAGTTTATTTTACTTACTGGTGAAGCTTTTACTTGGGCTTTCATTTCGTTATCCCAAAATGGGCCTCCCTATGAAAAGCTGTTAAATGGGCCGCTCTCTCTCTCTCTACGAAAGATATTTTACATAAATTAATTATATATATAAATAAACATAAATATGGTGTGTATAAGCTAAAAGTTATTTAACTATTTTGAAGAAAATAAAAATATTTATAATAGATTAAATATGTTGAAATTTAAACTTTATAATGTTTTATAAAAATTTATTTATTTTTTGGTGAATGTATACTATAATCATGAAATTAAAATTTACACTTATTACACTATTAAATTCGTATGTATTTTTTTTAAAATAATTTTTAAAATCTTAAAAATATGATTTTTGTATAAACTAGGCATCATAAATTTTCCGTGGGTATATTTTATGAAAAATTTAGGTTTATATATTAAAAATAAGTTGAACAATTTTGAAAGATAAGTACTAGAAATTTAAACTGACAATATCATAATATGTTATAAATATTTCAATATATAAAATTGATTTTGAGTTTATCAAAATTTTAAATAAACTTATTTGACGGGAATTTAAAATGACATGATTTATATTCTTTTAACTTTTCACATGATGCGTCTTAGATTTAAATTTTAGACGGATTCAGGATCAACTGCTCTTCCGATTCTGTCACCGTCCTGTGCGACTAGGATTCTACACACCATAACAGACAATGAGAAATCAGAGAAAAACAGTGGGACTCGCTCCCCGATTTATCTTCCAATGCTCAAGTCAGTAAACTATTTTCCAAAAAAAAAGTAAAAAATAGAATATGCTGAAATGAATGCAAGAAATGGGATTTGAGAGTGAGAATCAGAGGTACACTCATTGAGAGTGGCTTTGGTCGTGGTGTGCTTTTTGAGAGTGGCCTCTCTGTTTACTGAGTTCGCTGGAAACTAGTAGTGAAAGAGAGAGTAAAGCGATTGAACACTTGAGAGTTGAAAAGCTCATATAGGTTTAAGTATGTTAGAAAGTATGTGTATGGAGTGAATTTTCAAAGCCTTTTATAACCATGGACCCTTGCTGCCTTCCATTGGTAACGAGGCAGAATGCCCGCCTCCTGAGGGAATCCTTTCATTTTCTCATGTGGATACAAGCATCATTTTGGGTTGCAACAGTCGAAAAGGGAGATTTTTTCCTTCTACAGAGATATCGCACGTAGTGAATGTTGAGGTTACCGTTGCGAGTCGTGCGCTTATTTAAGAGATTTCCTTTCGTGACGTATTCTGATTTTGAGGGATTTTTATTATAGAGGAGATTACCATCCTTATAATTGTAGAGAATTAGGGTGGATGACCGTTGCGTACGAAAAAGAGCACGTGGGCCGATTTTGGTTTGGACCGTGTTCGTTTTGGGTTGCGTCTGGTCTGCTCGGGAGCCTTATCCGATCAATTGGAGCATTGACCGTCCTTTGGATAATTAGGTCGCTATACATTCTGTGCCACTTGCTCTTTTAGATTGACCCGCTACAGCCACGGGACTTTAGTCCGAGAACTACTTCCACTATCTTGTATTTAGTATAGAGATTTTACAATACGCACTTGCGAGAGACAGGTTGTGGACCTCTTGTTTGGAAACTTACAGAGTCACTCTTACAACACAAACTCTCTCACATTACTTTCTTCTTTTTTCTCTTTCTATGCTCAAGACAGCAATAGTTAATGTGAAAATTAATGTCCAGCCCCTATTTGGTAAACAGTTAAGATTTTTATAGTGAATGAGTTTCTTGTGAAATCTATCCACGTGGCGCTGGCGTGTTTCGAAGACCTACCACCAACTCTACGAGTTTCTCTTGTCCAATTAAGTGGGTTGCATACACGGCTACTTCCTGTAACGTTTGTTCTATTGGCCGCGTGCAGCACAAATCATCATTCATTCTGCAGTCTAATTGGCTAGCCGTTAAATACCTCCCACATGGACCCTGTAGGCCGAGTGGCGCCAGAGATCCATCATGGGCCTGTGGGCCATAGTGACTTTCCGGCCCACTATATTTCGTCAGCCGGTTCACGCGTTTGGACTTCTTGAGCCATCATGACTTCTAAGCCCATTTCCTGAGAAATGGATCTTCAGTGTAGGCCTTGAGAATTTGTACCCATCAATAATATATAATTAACCATCAATAATTTGAGTCCTAACGCTATGTCGTAGCTACGGCTCAAGAGTTATAAGGGTTTCTATCGAAACTAAATATTAGGACTGCAATAGGAATTTTTATATATCAAATTTTTAATAAGGATATGTGTTCCATTAAATTTATCTCATTAGATGCCCCAATTATATGAGATGTCGTAACAATTTTCTCAAATCATTTTCTATCTATTAACCAATGACTGTGCACCACCATTAACAATTGAGGTAATATTCACATGGTACTGATACTTTTAAGCTTAAAAAGCGACCAATACTATGGTCTAACAATATCTTAGCACCCCTGATGTGGAAATAACAAACTCAATTCATACAATTAATGTTTTTATTGCCCTTAAAGGTAAGCTCATAAAATGTTATGTTTGTGTTCTTATGGGCCAACTAGGATCCATACCTAAAGGGGTTACTAAACATTCTATCTAAATCTAAGTGTTAAATTCAATATCTCTTAGTACGATATTTTTTGATATCTTATTGTGTATTAATCACAGTATTATAAACATTCCTCAACGAATATAGACATCAATCTATTGAAATATAAAAATTAGTATTGGATAATTATAAATTATATACCGATTTTGTCAGTTTTATAACCATTAAAATTATAATGTTTTCATATAATATCATTTACTTTAACTATTGATATAAACAATATACTCATGTATCCAAAAATAACGGAAAGAAAGGTAACCAACGATTAGGGTCAAGGGAAATAAATATGGAATAAACATCCTAAGTCCTACACCTGAGATTTGGATTGATAGAATATTCTGCTTCTTTATGTCCGAAAGCTAATTTGCACATCAAGCTCACAGCATTACTACTCTCTATTGAATTATCTATCAATTGAGCAATTTCAAATCTAAGAAACTAAGACTTTCAGAATAATGAGGTTTTGTCTACTGCTAATAAATTCGTAGATTTTTTAAAATACTCAAATTTATCCGAATCAGCCTGGTATTTAAACTTGTCTCCCACGCTACTCGAACGCGACCCATGACTCATAAAATAAGCATTTAAATCTCACACGATTAAACATATAATGCTTTCAATTCTTTCAAAATATATCATCAAGATATATTCTCAATATTACATTGTCAGGTATGGAGATCAACAAATCTATCTCGAATTAGGTTTTGGTATTCAAACACAGTATTGAATGTCAGTCTCACACTAAACATACAAACCTATATCAGAATATATGACATACAAGCAGTCTTCTGCCCTAAGGTTGGATGTAAATCGATCTATATCATATATTTTAAGGCATAAAAAGTAGATTTATATTATAAAAGTATAAAATACTCATAACTGACCATATATATGCTAGCATTCAAATTTTATTCAACCGCTAGCCGAATAGTAGTATCGTGTTTAAATGTTAGTTTGAACGCCAGTTAAACGCCTCATAAAAATGACTCAAATTAAATTATGAAATTAAGCATATATTTCCTATACTTTACTTGTTACACTATTTCATAACTGGAATCAATAAAAGATAAACAAATTTATGAATTTTGATTAACAAGCAAGTATAAAGATTAAATTGTTCAATAATAGTAAAAATTTTACACATCTTGACACGCATGAAAACAAAATGTTTAGAATACAAATGGCGACTACTTTTACTCCTTAAATAAAGCACGAAATCCCTACTGATGATTGCTCCAAGGCAAAAGAAAAAGGTTAGATCGGTTGCTCTGCTTTTCCACTCTCTAGTTCATGCCTCCTCTCCACACTTCATGAATAAATGGTATCAATAAAATATAAGAAAGGCGGCCAACAATAGGATTAGATCACCATATACATGTATGTAGGGTGGTTAGTGAATGAAGAATTTAAGGTGAGAATGCATTAATAAGTATTGGGAAGCCTTACGATAACTAATTTCGTTATAATAAACTAGTAACTAGGTTCTTTCTTCACATGTTTTGCCTATTAGAATGGATCTTAAATTTAAGAGGTTACTGACAAAACTGCCGAGATGTTAGGAACATTCTTTGCAAGATCGAGCTTTTGACTGCAATAGTTATATGACAATTCATACGTCATTTTTCACCGTTATCTCAATGAACGAGATAAGATAAATTCAAGTGTCAGCAAAAGAAAAAAGAAAAAAAAACACTAATGCGCAATCGTTAGCTAAACTAGAAGGGTTTGAGAGCAAGACTCATTAGCAAACACCTTACTAATAATGACCAAGTGATATCAAGTAAATGTATTAGTAGTAAGATATGAAGACAAGTTAACAAGTTACTAATTAGCACAAGTGTTAAGAGGATGAACCAAATTTCCTACTTATGACTACCACATTAATATCAGATAATATTTTAAAAATACATGTAACTGCAGTCGAATAAATAAAGAAAAGAAATATCAATTGTTGATGGTGTGAAATTAAGATCAAATTTCTATTTTTACTTCTTATTTATATGTTATATTTTATTTAATTTTACAAATCTAATATTTAAATAAATTGAAATAATTAAAATTGATAATAGTTTAATTTACTTATCTCGTAGGTTAATTATTCCGATAATGACATAAAACAGTTGAAAAATAACTACCATATGCAAGAAAATAATAGAAAAAAGAGAGAGAAAAAGCTAATTGATTTTTCCTTTTTCCCCTCTTCTTAGTCATGCTCTTAAATAGAGATTAAAATTAGATATGGGTAGAAGGAGAAAATAAAAATATAATCCAAAAATATATTTTTAAAGGAAATAATCTTCCATCACACTCAATTATCTAATATTTATTCAATTTTAAATTTTACTAAATTAAAATTATATTTATTTGATTAATAAAATTGCAATAATAATTTGAAATAATAAAATATTAAAAATATATTTTTTGATCTTGATGAGTATACTGTAGTTGGGCTCGGCCAATAGTCAAATAAGGCCCAAATGGTCTGTTGGACGGCCAACTCCAACGTTGACCCAACAGGAGGTGAAGGTCCAAATCCTGAAAAGTTCAGACACACGCCCAACGATCAACATCAGCGTTGACTGACTAAGGCACAGGCGGGCGGCCAACTCACGCTCAGAACAGTCAACTCAAGTGTTAACCGGAATCACTGTAACAGTCGGCCCAAAAATAAGAAGGCTTCTATGGGCCTGGCCCACTTGGGCCCACGATCCAACAGGCGATTAGTAACGGCTCTTCCCCTGACTTGCGCCTTCCATAAACTCAGCCAACACCGAAAAAGGATATTGACAAAATCAGCGCTCTTCCCATAAAGAAGGTGTCAGATTTTTTCAATTTTCTACCAATTGGGACTTTCCAACTGTAAAGTGCATGAAAAAAAGGCGAGCAGTTTAGAAAGCCACTAACCGCCAGGAAATGAAGTAATCTCAGCAAGTCAGGCAACTTGCGCCTTCGCAGAAGGAAGGCTGCCCAAAATGGCACAGGGATCATGCCTTCCAACCAGGAAAAATCTCCCTGCCACCATTCAAATAGGCCATAGGGACTTTATTCCTGGACACGCTTTCTGATATGCTTTTTGACATGCTTTCAACCTCTCTCTCACAAAGATCTAACGTTCTCTGATACCCAGGCACTCTCTGCTAACACTCAGAGATCTAAAGGCACACAAACGTGCTCTCTACAATCATTTACTGCCTTCCCACCATCCCAAATTCAAGAGATGGCCAAGCTTCTCTTTCATCGAGACATCTAAACACTCCTTTCTCACACATTTTCTCTTACCCTCTCAATTTTAATTCTCAATACATTCCCAGATTTTGAAGGCTTTCTTACTAACTTGAGTGTTGAAGTATTTTCGGTGGAACAACTTTCCGCTGACACACTGACCTCCTATTTGTTTAGTGGTGTGCAGGATCCCAACTCGGTGAACGGAGCCGGAACCAATCAAGCAAACTAGCTCAAATCTGTTTAAAATTTGGATCCAATGATGCATCAGATTTTAACTTTAAAGTATGTATCTTTCCTAAAATACAAATTAAAAAAAATAATAAGTTAAAGTATATATATTTTTTGTTAATTTATTTTTTAAAAAATAAAAATAAAAATTATTATAACTTTGAGGTGGAGAACACGTTAGAAGAATGGATATCCAGTTCTGAGAATCTCAGATCAAGCAAAAGCGTCTCTCATTTCATTTTCCATCGGAGAGAGTCTCCTGAAATTTCTGCACTCTGTGAAGGCTAGGGATGATGAGGCCAGTTTCGAGTTCAACCTCCTTGTTGTCTGCTGTAGTAAGCTGCAAGACGTTACTGTTTATCCGGCCGCCATTGCTCCGCTCACGTTTCCCCTCATCAGCAGCATCTTCTCTTCTGCCTCCAGCTTCGGTGTGCCCCCTTTTCAGCTCTTTGTGATTATAAATTAATGTGTTCTCGCTTAGTTTGTTGAGAATTGATAATTTCATTATCCTTTGAGGGATCTTAGGGGTTGTGATTATTAGGTTAAAGCATAGATTCGATTCTGCAGGAAGTGGGGAAAAATGTTGGCGCAATTTTGAAATTCATAGTTTGTGTTACCCCAGAATTTTGTTTGAGCTCAATCCACCAATTCTGTGATGAAAATGGGAATATTTTATATGTTTTTAATGTTATTGAGAAAATTGAATTCGATGTAAATGAATGATGGAAGAAAGAAATTAATGAGAACACGCTAGATTTTTAGATTAACTGTTGTATTTCGTAAAATAATCAACAAAATTACATCTCACAAATGAAAATTGTCAAGACAGAATCAAAAGATTCAATCAAAGCTTTTCTTAAATACTATCTTCCTGAAATTACATCAATCCCATAATTTTCAATCAAAAAATTACATCAATCCCATAATTTTCAATCAAAAAATTACATCACAAATGAAAAGTGATGATTTGTATAGAGAGCTCTTCCTGAAGTAAATCAGCCACAATAAAGGATGAACCTTTTCTTAAATACTATCTTCCAATGAATCACTAAATCCCAAAATTTTGAATGGCCAAATTCCCATAAGTTTGCATAGGAAAATGGTAGAAATAACTACCCTAACAAGCTCCATCAAAGCTTGAAATTTTCCAATGAACTTGAAACTTATACTCACAATTTTCCAAGTCTTGAGACTTCCACCCATATTTTCCAAGCATCTACAAAATGTGTAAGGATGCGATTTTTGGCAGCTTAATTCAACTGCAGCTGTCTCACGAGCAGAGAAGCTCTCCCTTCTCTCTAACTTTCAAATTTCAAATTTGGGTTTGCTCACATCCCTTGGCTGGTTCTCGCCGTCACCAGTGCCGGCCATGGCTGGCTCCCTGTTGGCGCCCGTCGGTCCCCCAGGGCTTTCCTTCCTTCTCTGCCCCCCAATCATTCTTCCTCGTGACGGTTTCGTCTACCGCCTCCTTTCCCTCTCCCTCCTCCCCTCCTCTGCAGAGAGCCTGCAGGATCCCGTCCCTTGGCCCCGATACCTCCTTCCTCGAGCGTCTAAAGCCTTTGGGCCACTGCAATTCCTGCACAGTGATGCCGTCTCCCTATCCCCTCGATGCGCATGATGGTAACGCAGACTGGTGTTTGAACTCGGCGCAAATTGGGTGCGCGGATGGTCAGGGGCATCCGGCTTCTAATCCTGAAGCTTTTGCTCTTGCTATAAATCTGGCCTACCCGCATTCATCTCCTGGTGTGGTCTAGGGTGAAGCCGTTGCTAAACCTGGGATTGTGCCAATCTCCTCGCAAATCAACTCAGGTGTGGCTCCTTCTTTTTCCCTATCCTCCTGAGTTGATGTCGTTCGAAACAATGGAGAAAGTTTATGTCCTCCACTAAAATTTTATCCCCCTCAATCTATTGATGGGGATGTCATCTCCATATCTCCTCTGGCTGAGGTCTTACGGCAGAGCCAGGAATTATGGGGTGCTACGCTTGCGGGGTTCTTCTATGAAACTCCATTACACTTTTTGGCGGTTAACAACATTGCCCGCAAAATTTGGGCCAGATTTGGGCTTTGTCATGTTGCTGGGCATGAAAATGGTTTCTTCTTCTTTCAGTTTGAGTCTGAAGAACAACTGAATCTCTGTTTGTCTAAAGGCCCCTGGGCATTTGGCAAGAAAACCATTTTCCTTAAACGTTGGCTATCTGGAATGGAGCTGTCTAAGGACTCTCAACAAACGTTTCCTGTTTGGATTAACCTTTTCAATGTCCCGATCGAATTCTCGACCCCCTTAGGACTTAGTTGGATAGCAAGTGGGGTTGGAAAACCCCTCAAATTGGACTCGAGTACAGCTCAGATGGAACGTCTGCACTTTGCACGGATATGTGTTGAAGTGTGTAAAAATGCTCCCCTTCCTACAAAAATCAAAGTAAAATCTGGAGGTAATGAAGCGGCCAAGATCGTTGACATAGAGATTGCCTACTAGTGGAGGCCGATGCATCACGTAAATGGGCGCTCTGCAAACCAGAAGAGCATTAGAAAGGATATGCCTGCTCGACAGGGTGCTGTTACCAAGAACTTGACCCCTAATGATACCTCGGATGAAAGAGGAAGCCTTTCTTCTAAGGATGTCCATGATGTTGATAAATCACAATATTTGACACTTGGGCATGCTGAGACTTCTGGTTTTCAACAAGAGGCTTATGCTGCCGAACCAGAGGCACTGAAGATGGCACTGAATGCTGAGTTAGCTTTGGAGAGTCATGTGGTTTCTAACGAGCAGATGATCTCCTCCACACCCCCTGGTCTGGCTCATGCTGTTGATAAGGGATTGGTAATGGTTGCAAAAGACTCCGTCAACTCCTTCACAGTCCTCCAGGATTCTGAGGGTTTAGTTGAGCAGGAGCTGCATTGTGGTCGTCTTCAAGCCAATTGCCCAGAGTCATCTGTGACCTTGATCACAAATGATGGAATCCCCACTGAATCTAGAAGTGAGCCGAATTCTGAATTTCCTGATGAGCTAACATGCGGTGATCCTGAGGATCCCATTGTCTCTGCTGACCATGACACCTTCAGGATGGAAGGAAGTCCCCCGGTGTCTTGTAATTCTTTAGGCATGGCATCTGTTCCCTTGGCTGCTATTCCCTCTGGCTTGTCGGGGGATTTTCTGATGGATATTTCCCCTTAGCCTGTCGATGAAAAGGCTAAAGGCTCTTCCGTTGGTTATGTCCCGTGTAATGACAAATTAGGCCTGGGCTCTAATTCAACTAAATTTGAGACGAAGCCGGTCTTGCTTGCTTTGGATGCGGATCTTGAGTTTACTCTCGAGTCAATTACAAGACTCTCTAGTAAGTATCTCCTGGATGAGTCTGGCCCTGTCGAGAAGGCAGTGGGCGGTGAGGTTTTTGAGGCCGGCAACCAACGGGTCCTTGACTGTAGGCCTATAAATGTTTCTGCTCAGACCCCTGAGGACTCGGCTGCTGAGAAAGTAGATAACGATCCAATGACCCTTGCCATCCAGATGTTGCTTAAGGAAAAAGCTACTCTACTACATCTGAACTCCCTCACTCCGGATCAAAGATACACGGTGCTACTCTTTTTAGATACTTGTTGGTGTGATGTAACTGGCAAGACTAGGGATGAGTTCAAATCATCCTATCCGCTAGATGGGGCAAATCTATTCAGCCCCGCGGGGGCTCCTTTTAAAGCCCTCAGATTGTTGGTGATTGCTAATTCTTCTAAACCACACATTGAATCCTTATCTCCTAATGGGAAGTAGATTATTTTTGGTTTTCTAAGTTCCCTGCTGAACTTGAATTCGGTTTTTCCACTCGGTCAATATAGCGATCTGGATGGATTAGTGGCGGGCCTCTATAATGTTGACAACTCTATCCGTTCACTAAGGCTGGACGGTCAATGCGTTAAGGAGGTGCTTCACAATCAAGTCCTTACGGTGCAAGATGGTGCCCAGAAACAAGCCAAGTCAAGGAGGAAGCGAAAAGCTGCCTCTAAGAACTCTAAAGGCTCCCCAGGCACGAAAGCCGCTCTTCTGCTGTCTGAAGGCCAACTTGGCCTGTGAGGTCACGTCTTTGGTAGGCGTGCAACAAAATGCCGGTTAATGCCTGCTTGGTACACCGGCTTTCTCCCTTGCTGACATGGAGTGCTTCCTGGATAGGTGGTTGACTGGGTATGCTTTTGCCCAATTTGGGTTTCCTTGGCCTAGCTGACGTGGCCTGTAAACCTTCAGATGCCTGGCCGGTTTGCTTTTGCTTGATTTTGCCAGGTGAGTAGTTGTGGCCGATTTGGCCTAGCTGATGTGGCATGTAGCTGCCGGTTTTCAAATGAAGGCCGGATGGTTTTTTCGCCTGGTATGCGATAAGCTGCCGCTTTGGAATGATGGTCTATCTGTATGCTGTATTTTCTGGATTGTGGCTTTTGGACAATTTACCTTCGCTTGGTTGCTTGGTTGCTTGGTGCTGTTTGCTGTTTTTGCCCGTTATGGAGTTGCGGCCGGTTTGGCCGTGCTGACGTGGCACGTTTGCCTCATTGTGCCGCTTTAAGGCCAATGGCGTTCGCCCGGTTTCAAAATGCCGGTCTGGAAATGCTGTTTTTCGCTTGGCTTGGAATTTTTTGCTGTATATGCTGGTTTGACCTGTTATGTTCTTGCCCGTTGACTTGGACGAAAGGATTCTTTTTGGGCAACTAGCTCCTCCTCTTATTGACCGGCAAATCGGTTAGATGTGGTGTATGCAAAGTGATATACCCTGTTTGGCTGCTGAGATTGGCTGACGTGGATGGTTTAGCTCTGCTGGGCACACCGGTTCCTTTTCCCGGTTTGGGTGGCTCAGTCTGCACCTAGCTCGATTGATGCTGCATGATGTGTTCATCGTTGCTGCTGCAGTCGTGGTTTTTTTAGAAGACTCAGTAGAAGATACTTAATTGGTGTCTTTTGATATTTGATGATCCGATGTACTTTCGGTAGTAGTTTTATTTTTTTCATATCGTGGGTCATGGTCCCAGATAGTGACATGTTCATGAGGTTTGGGGCTCTCCTCATTGTTTTTGTTCTAACACCAAGTCGGAAAAATACTTGGAGTTAGCACAAAGTTTTGTATTTTTCTTTTAAATTTAATGCACTTTACTTACCAAAAAAAAAAAAAAAAGTAAGGAGGGATGCAAGAGCAGCAACATTCAATGCTTTAGATTTTGTGATTTATAATCTTAATGGTAATTTCTAGTTTGTTTTCTTTTCAATTTGCGATTGTGAGGAAACTATGAGTATATTTAGCTTACATGCTGGTTGTGGACAATGCTGTTGAGATTAAAGAGCACCTGCCTTTTTGAGATAGAACTATTTTCTAGGACTTGATATGGAGTTTGCACATTGGATAAGTTTTATGGTGCTATATGAGTTTATGCCAAGTTGATATTTTTTCTGATTTCTTGGATTAAAAAAAAGGATTCACAAATGAAAGGACGAATGCTGCAACTAGTTCATAAATGGTTAAAGCTTTGTAATTCAGTAATCCCGAAGTTTCTTTTAGAATAATGAGAGAGGTTTCTTTTTCCCCCCATTTCCTGTAAATTTATAGCCTTTTTGACTGTAGAGTTTCAGTTTGTATACAGAGATCAGGCAATGTGATATCTAGGAGATTGTCATCACGATTTGTGCGAAATGAACGATGCAGAGCATCTTATAAACAGATCAAAGGTGAAGATGAATTAAATGAGGAAGCTTGTGAGCTAGTTAATGGAGCAGAGCTTATAATTGGGGAGGGCGATGATGCTATCAATGCTTATCTCTTCAAAGCTGTGAAGAACAACAATGGAACTGGCATTCTTCTCTTGTCTGATATCTTTGGATTTGAGGACTCTTTCACCCGAGACTTTGCTTACCACGTTGCCTGCAATGGTTACAAGTGTGCTCACTAATCTTTTTTTCTAACAAAAATACTATCATTTTCACATTTGTAGCACCCTGATTATGTCTTTATGTGACAACTTGCATTACTCTTGATTTTTATTTTTTATTTTTTATTTTTGAGTACTCTGATTTTTTCATATTACCCTAAGGATGTGTTTGGTTTAAGCTTTAATGAGAAACTGTGAAAAACTATAGAGAGATAAAATTGTAAAAAGATTGTGGCTACAAAAATTATAGAAACATATGAAAATATATTTAGTTTGGATTGCATGACAAAGAAATCTAAATTTATTGTCTGTGGGAACCATAAGGTTTATTAGAGGCTTCCTTAACTTTTTATAGCTATCCACATTTCTTTCCTGGGTTTTAGATGGAAAATTTTGAAATTTTACTCAGATAAAATATAACTAGAGATTTCTATAATTTTTCATAGTTTCTCTCTCTGCTAATAAAATATAGCGTACTTTTAAAATCATTGAGTTTTACACATTAAAAAGATGATACTATACACAGTGCAAATGACATCTTGTTGAATACTGACTTATTAGGCACCTAAAAACGAACCACCAGTATTTGGCACGATCTCCCATCTTCATGACCTATTGTTGGCTTCATTCTAAACCTGCAGTGTTCTAGTACCAGATCTCTTTCGCGGTGATCCATGGATGAGGGATCAACCCAGAAACCTTTTTGAGCAATGGTTATCTAGTCAAGATCCTGCAAGGGTGGCAAAAGACATCGATGCATCTGCCCAATGGATGGCCGCTGAACTAGTGGCTGCTGGAATTTCAAAGAAACTCGGCCTTATTGGGTTCTGTTTTGGGGGCGGCCGCCTGGTGGAAGCTCTAGCCAGAGATGAGAGTTCTCGTTTTGGCACCGGGGTGTCCTTCTATGGGACGAGGATGGATCCTCGTGCAGCTGCTAATGTGAAGGTACCCGTTTTATTTGTATCGGGTAATAACGACCCGCTGTGTCCTGTGGGTGTCTTGACCGCGTTTGAGAAGATTATTGGTAGGGGCTCAAAGGTGGTGATTTTTGAAGGTAGAGGCCATGGATTTGCTCATAGGCCGGAATCTCCTGAAGAAGATGCTGATGCAGATCAAGCTTTCCTGATCATGAGAAACTGGCTGCATGATCAGTTGGCTGTAAGTGAAGAAACGCCTGTAAGTTGAGACAAATCCTCCCTTTTTCTCTATTTCAATTCACCATTTTGAAAGTGAAAATGCAGGAATTGTCATTGTTGTTTGTGAAAAATGATAAGTTTTTGGTCTGTTAATTCTATAGAATTAGAATAGCTAGACCCCCGAGTTAAATATCATTTTAGCTAAGTCAAAATTATAGTATTGAAACAACCATTCTGACTAAATTATCTGCAAATTTTTGTTTTCTGCTTTAGTTATCTGCTTTTGTGAACCTTTGATTTCTTTCCCGTTGATCTATTATCATAGATGATGAACTAATAATTCAATATTGGGTGTTGAAATATTGATCCGGGTAGATGCCATGATGGGTCAACCCGATCTGAAAAGTGGTTTTCAAATGGTAACTACTGAATTATTTGTTGGTCATTTTTGGATGATGGGAGGTTAGCCATTTTTAATTGCTACAAATGGTGAGAGAAAATGTTAGAGAAATGTAGCACAATTTCGAAACGTTGGCTCTTGGGTTGTGAGCTAGGGTGCTTCCATATTGGCGATTACGCTAACGATCCAGTGAATCGTTTGCCGACATTTTGCAGACTATATTTTATTAGAAACTTAAGAGATCTAGTCCGATCTATGCCAGTCTTCATTTTGGGGGACCTAAGCTCATCCTCCACGGCCACTAAGAGGAGATTGCCAGGAGTTACCGAGAATAATGTGAGGAGAGATTTGCATGGGAAGTCTCCTGAAGGAAGGTTGGCGTAGCATCGTAATAGCATGTGGAGGGGCAAGGGACGGTGGCAGAGAATCAGTTTGGGACTGGCCGGTTAGCAGTTGGTCGGTGGTGATGACTGTTAATTGATTATTAACGGTGATGGCGGATGGGGTCACGGGTGGCGGTGGTGGTTGGTCAAGGGCTCGGTGGTGTTGAGACAGGTGAGATTAATGATTAATATCCTCTTTACATATCTTGCAATAAATAACTCACCTTTTTAGTGAAGTTTGTTAGTAGAATAGAATAATAATTATTAGATAATAAAATAATGTGATAAGGAAGTTAATATATTTTTATGTTGGCTATGTATTAATAATAAGAAAAATAAGCAATAAATTAATGTAAATGACTTTTTATTCTTCTTACAAAAGAGATTTACTCTAATACATAATTTGAACACTTTTACACGTTACGATGGCAAAATGGTCATTTGGTTCAAAATGATTATTTCACGAAAGCTAGAAATAAGTAAATCCATTTGAATACATGTTTACTTATATTTTTTATTAACAATGAGTTATTATTCTCATGCAAATAGAAATTCCCATTATACACATCAATCAAATAGTAAAATTAGACTATTTAATTTTAACTATATATTTATCTAACTTCTGGTCTTAAATATTGTGCCCATGTGAAAACCTCTCCACTCAAGCTCTCCTTCTAGTGCCATTGCCGGGGATTAGGGTTTAATTGTGCACAAAATGGGGTGACCAGGTTAACAGTAAAGTTGTAATCTTATAAACCATACGAGCACAAAATACAAGTACAACTAAATTAAAAGGTTTGAATTTGTAATGAACCCGTTTGTGTTATTAACATATCTATATTACACAAATAATTGTGATATGCTTTATGTTGACACCGATACAAAATTAAAATTTTATTCAAAATATCGGTAAATGGGGTGTCACGAATCTAAGTTAAAAACTTACATTACTTTTAAACTTCATGGTAAATGTATAACAGAGAATATTAGCATTGTCACACTTTTTAATCATACAAAAAAAATTAAAATATAAAGCGGTTTAGATGGAAAACTTTAGATGGAAAATCAGTATTTGAAATTTGAGAGGGGTGAGTGCATGGAAGCTACGAATAAACTAGGAACAAGCTTTAATTTTAAGCACAATATTTGATAATTATTCAGTAATCAAGGTTGACAATTTTTATTACCTCTCACATTATTTTTGATATTCTTGTTACTATTATGAAAAATAATGACACACATCATTGGTTATTGAATCATTTTTAAAACAAAAATAAATATGAATCATGTTATGCATTTGTAATTTAATTTGAACAGCCTTGAATTGCAACTCACTTCATCTTTTGAATTGCAAATAGCAAGAAGAAGAAGAAGAAGTTGAGGACATAATTTAACCATAAACTGTGAAAGGGTCGCGAATAGCACAGTTACTGGCAGAGTCCAACCTTCGTCTCCTGAGAGGACCGACCTTAGGCAAAACAACGATGGGAAGAGAGCTGTCTAGCTCGTGCACGTTAGTAGATCAGACCATAAATTGGCTTCTACAGACATGGCCTCCGCCGTCCGAAATATCTCCGCCGTCATCCTCATCTCTAAATCCCTCCTTTTTTCTCCTTCGTCCGCTTCGATTCAGATAACAAGGTATTACCCACTTCACTCACTCTCTAACGAGACGATTGAAATGCAACCCCTTAACTTGTTCTATTCTCTGATATTGTTTTGAGCTGGGTTATGCTCGAACTGAACTGTTTGTGTAGATCTTAGCTTCTTTTGCTGCTTATATTTCTGTTTTTGTCGGAGGAATTGCTGTGTTAGATCTCAATTTATGGGTTATTTGCGTGTAACTTCGATTGTCCTCTTGGATTTTTGTGAACTGAACTGTTCATTATCAATTCTTCCTTGGTTTTGGTTCTGTTGAAAATTTTTGCGGAGTTTGTTTTCCTGTAATGGTGTTATGCAGTTGAACAAATGGGATTTGGGAGGGAGTAAATTGTACTGTACACCATTCTGGTGGAGGCCCTGGAGGGTGGTCTATTAACTCATTTATGTGTCAAATTCCTACTCGAATTCATGGGGATTGTTAAGGGGAGATATTTTTGTATAGTATATGAATTTTTAAGTTACTGATAGATAAATAAGGAATGCTCTGCTTTTGGAACGCTTTACAGATGTTAACCGTGAATTCGTGGAGGCCCTTTGTCTGCTATGTGGAATGCTATGCAGATGAAGTTTTCATCAATGAAGGAGTTCAGAAGTGAAGTTGATACAGTAATCTACCATCATTGGGGTATTCTGACGGCTTTTTGAGGGCTTGTTCTGCCTTGTAACATTGTTGGCGCATCAATAATTTTTTATATTTTTTGTATTTTTGGTTTTGTTTTGTTCTTCATGGCTTTTCATTCCGATGATTTCCAGTTGTTTCTTTGCATGTAAAGAATATTTTTGAATATATATACATGAATTACTTAAAAACAAAAAAATGAAAGGTAAATCAGGAAGGATAGTGATTATAAGTGGAAGAATTTTGTTTTCATTCCCTGTTTAAAACTCTAGTAGTATGAGTTTAGAAATAGAGAGGTACATAAAGAATGCTTAGTAAATTTAATAACTATAATTCCAGATAGATATTATATCTATAATTAAACAAGATATTATTTCGAGCTCTGAAACATATCTTGAAAGATCAGAAAATAATCTCAAAATATATATATATATTCTTTAGCATCCCCTTAAACTCAAGATGGGACTGCATCTGCTTGAGTTTGTAAAGTGATAACAAAATCGGTGAGTAATGGTCAAGTAAGCAAAGATCTGACATGATTCGGTGTGGGAATAATTTGACTGTAATAGTGTTATGAATTTGCTTAGTTATATGGGTGACATTATTTAAAAAAAAGGGACAAAACAATGCTATAGGTTGATTAGGTATTGTGACTCCTCATCATTCCCGACTGCAGTGGGTGTGGTCAGGATGAACTTCTGATTTTTATTCTATGCATATTAGCTACAATGTTGAGCATTATGGTGGCAGTGGCAGCATTGCCATTTTTCAATATTGCCAAACACTGAGCAATTTCTCTTCATGAGTTGTATTTTCAAACAAGGTCATACTATAAGTAAGATTATGTTCAGTACTGTTGGAGTTCCTTGCTCATATACAAAGCATCTAGCTTTCTCCAATGAACATCTTCTCTGGGCAAGAAGAATGTTGATATTGCACCATTGTATTGCAGCCCATGACTAAACATTATATTGCGGCCCATGACTAAAGATAGGAGAGCCCATTACATGAAAGGGAATCACTCAAATTTTTATCGGCGTGAATGTGAAAGAATTGATGCACGCTAAGAAACATAGACCCTTTTTCGAGGCTAGTATTGTTGTCTGACTTATGTTAGAAACTATCACTTTCCTGACACACCTCGACGCGTGTCCAAAATGTTTTAATTTTTTAAATTTTTGACACACTTCCACGTTGTGACAATTTTTTAACATACTATTCAGACATGTTATGATCACTATTAACACGTTTTGAATATATTTTTATTCAAAATTTCGGTTTATATTTTGCGTCTTTTGATAATTACAAAGTGCAAATAGATGTTGATATATAAAAAATTTGTTAAACTAAATTATTGCATTAATTTGTTGAGTTATATCCTTACTATTAATCTTGCTATAATAGCTTAGTGAAGATATTATAGCATAACTCATTATATTAGTTCAATTGTGTACATTCCTACGAAAATTTGTAGACAAAAAATTAAAAAATATACATACTTATTACTAATTTAGTATAAAATAGTATTATTCATCTACTAAAAAAATAATAAATTATGATTTCAATTAACGTGTCTCTAGTATGTCGTATCTTGGTTTCTAAAAAAATCACATGTAAGTATGTTGGTGTTGCGGTGTGTCTATATCTCGGGTCAGTACCCATGCTTCTTAGGATGCAGATTATATTGAAAATCTGAGGGTTGTAAGTGGCTCATTTCTAAGAGCAGGGAGATGCATCTCTGCTCACTCAACAGCATCTCTATTTCCTCCCCCAGCTTTCAAGACTAACCATATACAAATGGGGAAAGAAGAGAAAGCATGAAATCTCTTCTTCCCTCTGCACAAACTTAATGATTCCATGCCCACTACACATCCTTGTTTGATCCCACTGCTAAAATAGAAATGCCGATGGATAAATGGTAAGTCTAGCTTGTTGTTTTGATGCCCTCGTTGATTTGTGGATCTGTATCCTTGAGATCTAATGTTTTATTCTACTATGATCTTCTGGCTTCTTCATATTTACTGGTTTATAATTTTCTGTTGGATCATGGCACATAAAACAGGCTAAAGAGGCTTCTTGGCTCAAGACTAATGGTGGCATCATTAGTTTTTGTCATCTTTTGTGACTTTCCAATAGTTGTGTGATTAGATGTTTTACGGTTAGCACACTTGATTTTTTCAGTGATATGTTGCATTATAATAGTTTTACTTGAGAACTCGCTGGATTGAGAGCTAGATATTCTCGGTTTTGATGTTATGTCAAGCCTCTAGGTATGCCCCAATTTATTGGGATCAAATACCGCTTGTATATGAAATGATTTTGGACAGGAAATTGGTTTCTGATAAACTAAGCCAGGTTTAATCCCTTCCATAATCAGATCACCTTGTTATTGTCTTATTGCTCTCCAAAATCTTCGGGGCTTATACTATCCAGAGTATATGCATCAATATTTGTCAATATAAAAAAGGACAACCCGGTACGTGAAACACCTGCTATGCATGGGTTAGGGGAAGGTCAGACCAGTTTAAGTCTCTTATACGTGATTTTACCTTGCATTATATTTTGTCAATGGTTGTTGCTTGCGAGGAAAAAGGGAGAATGGGATTGTCATTTTCTTCTCACTTCTCTTGTAGTACAATCCAGAAGATCTCGTGATGCTTTGGGTGAACAAGGTTGGTCCGTACAACAATCCACAAGAAACATACAGCTATTACAGCCTTCCTTTTTGTCATCAAGACGGGAATGCTGCCCACAAGTGGGGTGGCCTGGGCGAAGTTCTTGGCGGAAACAAACTTATTGACAGCCAAATCAAAATTAAGTTTGGAAGTATGTACATTTCATGATGTGACTCCTTTTCGTTAGTGAATGCCATATTGCACCTTTTTTGTTACCTGTTTACTTTATCTTTCAACTGGTATAAGAAAGAAGCAATGTGTATAAAACTTCTGCAATGAGAATGCTAAAATAAATTTCTAGATTTTATTATTATTAATATGCTCATTATGGCCACGCCCGAAGTTTAGGAATATATTGGATCTATTGCATGTGGTTTTACTTTGCATTATACAATAGGCCCTTTCTACAATTGGATTATGTGACTATCAGTTCAATAATAAAAACTTTTCTATTATGCCAAAAACGAAACTAATTCTAATAGCAATTTTTTTCCTTCTGCAGAAAATGTTGATAGAACTATCATATTTGATGTTCAGCTGGATGCCTGTAAAGTTAAACAATTCAAAGATGTAATTGAAAATTCCTACTGGATTGAATTCTTCATGGGTAAGTACCATGGAAGAAAATATCAGCATTAGCATCGGTATCATAATAACTATTAGTGGTAATCATATCGGTATTGGATATATTAAACAATATATATTACTATAAAAAGAAAAAAAATTTAACAATCGTAAGCTGACAAAGTCATATCGGGCGATATATCAACTGTATCATCCGACGTCTCAGCCGATATTTTGTGATATATCGCCGATACGGCTACACATTACGATATTGCCACAATATTAAAAAATATTGGTATTATGAGACCCCAATATTAATATATATCGATCGATATTTGCATCAGTAGTGAGTACCTTTTTTTTAGTATTTCCTCGTGGATGTGTTGCCTGTATACTTCCCTTTTTCTAGCATGTTCTGTTTCCCTCTTTATGTGACTACTGGCTGCAGCTACAAATCAGAAGACTTGCCTTAGTGGGGTATGCTTCCATTAGTTCTTGCTATTGTGTTTTGATTCCTTACAATTATCTTTTAAAAAGGGTTTCCCCTCTAATGCTTAGGTTTTGTTGGGATATGCATCTCAATAGAAACAGTGATGACGATAAACTCATGTTATATATGAACAAGAATTTCATAACCAGATATAATGGAAATCAGGTCAGTTGTCAATGACTCCACTATGCTTCTCATTGTACCATTTTTTTACTTTTTTTTAAGGATTTTTTTGGATCTAGAAAAATTTTGAGAAATGAAGAATAATATTAAAGGAAATTACTTTTTCATTTCTGGATTCTATGGAGAATCATAAGGAAAAAAATATGATAAAAATGTATATTAAAATATTTACATTTAAAAAAAGTGAATTTTCGTTTATTTTTATATTTTTGTTATGAATTTTCTCTTTTTAACTTTTTCAAATTCATATAAATTCTAAATATCTGGGTATGATAATGTTTATAAATTATGATGTCTGTAGATTATATATGTCAATCTCATTCAGGATAGTCCTAAGCCATTGGAAGTGGGGAGATGAAAATATTGACATTTGTTAAAACTCATATTTTTATCAGTTATATCGGGTGATATATACTGATATTAAATATATTTGCTGTAATTTTTTTTCTGAATCGAAACTCGAGGGCAAATATCATCAATATATTACTAATATAATAACATATTGTGATTTTTTTTTATATACTATTAAAAAATATTGATATTGGAGGGTTGACATTGATATACATCGGCTGATGGTTTCATATCGGACAATATTTTATGCCATTCATTGATATCTTTTTAAATGGTTTGAATGTGTTCAGATATCTTTTCAGAGAATGGCTTACAGATTTATGGTTTACTGACATGTCAAATCCCTAATCCGGTCAGGATTCACAGGAAACATTTAAAAATAAAAATTGCAGATCCATTGGTTCACCATTTTCAATTCATTCACGATGGTGATCTTCTTGACCTGTCTGGTTTCTATGATATTAATGCGGACACTCAGAAATGACTATGCTTAATATGCTCAGGAAGATGATGATTTGGAGTCTCTGGCAATACCTTTAACTCTGTTGTTATCTACTCAGCTGCCTGCTTAGATCTGTTAGGGTTTTTTTTTTTAAAGAAAAAAAACTTACTGAACTCAAATTCTAATCATCGGGAAAGAGATGTTGGTGAGGAATCTGGTTGGAAACTTGTCCACGGCATCGTCTTTCGACCCTCCTGGAATTTGATTCTACTTTCAGCCCTTGTCGGTACTGGTGCTCAGCTTGCAACCCTAGTTCTCCTTGTCATCATCTTGGCGATAGTCGGGGTGTCCCGGCATGTTAAATGGAAGACTGCAGTTAGAATTTCATACAGCTCAAGTTACACTATCAATGGATGTCAAATGAGTTCTTATGCTTTGATCGAGAGCTATTAAGGTTGTCTCAAATGTTTAGGCTCTTAGTTAACCCAACAGTCAAAATTAAAAATTAAATGGATGAATAATGAAAGTTGTATCAGGTGATTTAAATAACTATTTGATCTCTATAATTTATCTAGTTGACTTTTAATCTTAACAATTGGATTTATAGGGAACCTCAAAATTTAGAAGGACCATAATGACACTTGCTTTGGGACTCTTATGGCAATTACTTGAATCAGCATGTTCTAGTGTCAATTTTCTTCTCTCAATATGGTCTATTTTCAATTAGTCCAGTAGAGTTTATTAGACAAATTAGAAATCAACCAAAAAAAAAGTAAGGGAACTTGACTTATTAAATCATGCCTATATCTGTTATTCTTGATTAGAAGCATTTTTCATTTGTTTGTGACCACCTCCTCATTAATTAGGGACCTATTTAAATATATGTGCTTGTTTGGTTATTTATCAACTTATATCCTGATGTTTATGTCACAGGAGGGGAGCAATTGTCACTACTTTTATAGTGTGTTATGCCCTGACATCATTCATTTCTATTACCTTTGTACTAGTTAGTTTCGTTTTTTGTGGTCCTTCAACTTCTTCGGGGTTTTTAGTGCAGCAAAAACACTGCCCTGTTGTGATTTTAAACAGTGAGTTCACGGGTTTAAACCATAGAAGCACCCTATCCATAATGGAGGGTAATGTGTCGACCACGGAATAAAATATCGGACAATGTGTAAAATAATGACATCGGCCCCAAATACCACAATAAGATGCAACACATCGCTACCTTAGCGATATATCGGCTAATATATCGGTCAATATTTCTCCACCTTTAATTTGTTTTGTTTTGTAAAAAATGGTGTCCTATGTGATCAAGACTGATATTTTTACCTATGGACATCGGACTTTCCTTGGACCCCACGGTGGGATACCCTTTTTTCTTTTAGGGGTTGTGGGTGGTGGTGTTGGTCTGATGCTATTTTGCTTCCCTGTGTCTTGTTTATTGTTAGCCTCAATATTTAGACATCGACCGATATGCATCGGTATCAAGCTCTCTATGATATCGATATTTTTTAATGTTACGGTAATATCGCGATATATTGACGTATTGGTATTATATTTGCTGATGTAGTCTTTCGATTTATGATTCTCAGAACTTTTTTTCTTTCGATAAATTCGATATCAATACGTATTGTTCGATATGTTCAATATCAATATGATCACAACTTATGATATTGATGCTATTGTATTCATCAATGCTTAGCTTGCAGCTGCTTCATGAATAATGTACATGACACATGATTGTGCTTTCTCCCATTTATCTTGTCGGGTAAAAACTGGATAAAGACTATGACCCTATCGGTTTCACTTTTTCCTATTTATGTGCTTTGGAATCGGGTTCATTTTGAACACGATTGCTATATTCTATTGATCTCTTGCTGCTATTTTCGTCGGGACAATGGTTGTCGTTCCCATCATTTGGGCTTTTGTTTCCTTCCTGCTTGTACTCGGTATAAACATGGCAAGAAAGTGGAACGGTGCTCTAAACAACCCATGTCACATGAAGACCATTCCTCGGCCGATCCCTAAGAAGAAATTGTATATATTATGTGAGATATATTATAGTATATATTATATATATTGGTTCACCTTCATATTGGTTCTTGTGATATTTTTGGATGATGAAAGAAATATATATTTTTTATTAATAATTACTCTTTTAAGTAATTCTATTAGTCAATTATATTATCATATTATAAATATACTTTAATTTTTATTAATGGCCACAAATTTTAGCAAAATACTAGTGTCAGTGTTTGTGTCTATGGCCATGCTTTTTAAATTAACCTGTATCCTTTTATTGTACGACGACCCATTGGGGCTTCTCACTTTTAAATTTGTCTCCCTTCTTTCGAACGGTCTATCGATTAGTGTTGACTATTTTTTGTTCGAATTTGTCTGTGAGATAGATATGTAGAAACATCAAATGTGACTAGGGATCCTTCCGATATCTGATCAAGATCTAATTGTGGTGAAAAACTCTCGACACAATTCTGAGACTGATGATGGGTCCCAATCTTGGGTTTGCAACCCAGGACCGGATTTGGGGTCAATATCGAGCATGTTCTAGATGGAAATTTCATGTGTAACTATGGCCTTGAAAAAGGAAAGTGGGCAAAACCCAATTTTGGGATAGGTTGTCTTGGAATAAGATTGCTAATAAGTTGTTAAGGAGAATGCTATTTGTTTCATTCATATATGACTCAACTATTTTTTAATTTTTTTTTAAACATAATAATAAATCAAATGGGTCCCATGTATGGATAAAATTATAGACAAATTGTAAGGAGATAAGATACATATTAATACTAAATGATTTTACTTTAATAATTTTTTATCTAATGTTTTTATTGTATTATTGTAATTTTTATCGATAAAAAAATATTTATTCCGTCAAAATCAGAATAAAAAATAAATACATGTCAAATAAATATAAATTCACATATATTATGTTACATTGTAATTTTTATCAATTAGATTCGGGCCTAAGAATTATTTTATATTAACATAATTTGGCATATTCCACTTTGGTTCCATTAACTATGATTTTGATCAAATCTACTCCATAACAATTAATATTCAAAATTATGCCCACCATAGGAAAGATTGCCATCAATCGAAATATTTGATAATCTAAATTTTGTTATACACAATAAATGTAAGAAAAATAAAAAATTTAAAACAATATCAGTAAAAATATAGTATTGTTTAAAAAAAAAATTAATGAGAAAACCAGGCACAAACCAGGCTCAACATAGAGCAGAACATCGTGTCCATTCAACTTTGATCCACACCTTACAAAATTACAAGCAACTAATTATCCAATTTGAGATGTAAGAAACACCCTTTACAAGTAAAAATTAGTCCTTCCATTTTTAGGGTTTTCTTACACTTCCAATTCCAAACAATAAGGATTCTATTCTAATTACTTAAACGGCTAGGATTATAACATAAGTTTTAACAATCCAAGCAGAATTGAATCCTCACAGTTTGAAGTTTAAACTGCAACTTAAAAGAGTAAGACCACCCTCCTACAAAAAAAAAAATTCCTAAACAAGTCCATATCCTACACTAACAAGTACCTCTAGGGAGAGGCAGAGGACATTGCCCTTCCAAACTCAACATGACTGAAGAGCTGCCTTAGAAAATTCTTTGCCCTTATGAACCCATAAGCCATGATTTTGGGGCAGCAGAGCCTTTGGCTGAGTATTCTTTCCGGCGTCTCCACCAGCTTTTGGAGGCGGGTCCTCTTTATTTCGCTTCACGAATTCGAAAAACTCGGCAACTTGGCGGGCATAGCTTCAAATAATAAAATTTCCACACATTAATGCATCGAAAATCAACATGCACGTACATATTTGGACATTCTAAATCAAAAAATAGTACACATATATACAACTCTTTTACAATAATCTATCAATGCATCGGTAAATAGGGTGGGCCCATTTTTATTTTCTTTTATTAATAAAAAAATTATCTGTATATGGAAAAGAGTTGTATAAATGTCACAAAAGTGGAGCTCTTCTTAATTTACTTCGGATCAACTTCTATTCTCAATTTCAATTTTTTATGTGCACTGAGGAGGATGGTTATCAGGAAGGAGGATTGGTCTCTTGTTTCTTGAGAAAGGTTAAGTATCAAATATGTTGATCTCTCTTTTTCTTTCAGGAGGTTCGAGTAGAACCGTACTCCTATCATCATTTGAGCTTAAGACAGTGAATAAAATATTGGATAAAATATATCTGCATACACAAAAAGCCATCTCTGGCTAGACTTTTGGCCGGTGTCCATATTTTCCCCAATTCTTTTGGTCTTCACTCGGAAAAAAATTTACATCTAATATGCCCAATATCAATATGTATCGCTTGATATTACAAATATCTATATAGCCACAATACTAATATAGATTTTCTCATCCATGGTGTGTATTATCTGAACCAAGGGAAGGAGAAGCCATGGTAGGAAAGCAATTTCGACATGTAACACAGAATTTTGGGCACTTTACATGACAATTCGCTGCATATTTGTTAGCGGTGGTTTTGTATGTCTCGAATCCGGAGTAAGGAAAGCTCAAGACTATAAAAAAAAAGGGAACTTACTGCCGCTTTGCTTCGATATCTTTGTTGAAATCAATATTGGGTTCACAGTCTAGGACCAATGCAGGAACCTGTGCAAATGACAGAAACTCAGTGAAAAAGCTTGGAGGAAGAAATAAATTCTCAGAGAACTTTCGAGGAAAGTTACCTTTTGAATGCTCGAATGCATACGGGGACCCTCCAAGAAGAAAACCCGATCTCTTATCTCAGGATGCAAACATCCATCCATGAAGACGGATATGTTACTAACCGAGAGAACCCCATGATTTCCGCCCTGGCAGGGGAAAAGCCAGCTCTCATGCTTTTCATGCAAATCATTGAGATAATCTAAGCTTACCCCACCTTCTTCTGCTCTCTTTCGAAGCATCATTCTCTTGTGGCATGTGTCAGGGCTTGCTCTAAGATAAATGAAGCCATCAGGAATAAGCCCAGGCAAAGATGAAACAACCGGATCAAACCATGAGTTATAGATGCTGATTTCCATCTCATTCATCCACTTTGCTTCATGAACAGCACGTACAAAAACCTTCAAGGGGCAACCACGAGACCAAAAAAGTACCCGTAAGCCTTGTAACTCCCACACAAAAGAAATATTTTAACATACACAGTATTCATTACAGACATTGGGGAAGGAACGATAAAGGTTGTGTTTGTTTGCTCAAATCAAAATATTCTAGGAACAAATGATCTCTTCTCATGATATCAGTTGCTCTCCGGATGCTTTTAGCAGGGCAATAATTAATAAAATTGCTTCAATAGATAGTTACAGTCGCTAAAGCGGTAACCGGCAAGCATGTGCCACAAAGAGTATCTGAATCAGTATCCAAAGGAGATAGTACTATGGCGGCTGAGTGAAGTATTAGGCCCCTTGGCCACTCTTTTCATTATCACATCATATCTTGGTATGTTATGCAGCTGGGTAACTACATTTTGGTTTGAAATTCACCACTTAAGCCATAAAGAATAGGGCGTAGATTGAATCACAAATTAACTGATATCCAATTTCCAACCTCCATGAATTGCACTAAGTACACTGAATTGATAAGGCTCCTGGCAGACTAAAGAGTGCGAAAGTGATTGAACAAAGTCGCTCAGATCTTGAGCTACTCGGATAACTCATTGTTCTTTCCAATAAGACCTTAACTTGAAAAGAAAAATCAACACTTTGCTTGATCCATTGAATGATAACACAAAAAAATATATAAAAATAAAAAGGAATGGAGGAATCGGAATGGATAGTTATCTTTCTTTCCATCAGGCTCCTTCATTTCTGCTCCCACCACATAAATGGAACCTAATGATATCTTTATTTGGAGGAATCAAACTGAGAAAATGGATTAAACAGAATTTTCATTTCTCTTAGAGGCCACGGAAAGAGGGGGAAAAATAAACAGTTGATAGTCTTATTCCTTTTTCAGCACAACTAATGAAAGAGAACTTTAAGCATTTATGGGAAGTCAAGAAAAGATAGATTCGTACCATCCGGTCAGTGAAAACACTTCTCTCCATCAGCCTGAGGGGCTTGATTCCACCGGATGACTCCCTTTCTTGCATAACTCTTGTAACAAAAACATAATTCTGAAAGGTATATGCATACCTTTCTGGTTCTGCGTAAAAAGCATCCAAAATGTTGAAGTGATCAGGTCCAACATCTTGCCATTTATCAATCGGTTCAGGAACAATTTCAACCAGATCACGAAGCTCGAGGGTTTCATTTGCTATTCTCTGTAAAAAAGTCGTTTTTCCAACACTGATGTTTCCTTCAACACAAAAAGTGAGTCTTTTATTCTCTGGCTTAGCAGCTGAGCTGAAACCATCCTCCTTCAATTCCTCATCGACACGGTGTTTGATGAAAGTAGTTATACTTTCAGCATGGTTTCGGTGAATGATTCCTACCGAGCTCTGTAGAAACTCAACCATCTTCTGACTTGATTCACCGAGAAACTACAAGAACAGAGTAAAAGTCCAAGCAAAAAAGGCGCACGTAAAGATATGTTTTCAAGTGTGAAACACGAGCCAGCATGCAGTCAGGTTCTAAATGAAGACTTAGGTGCCATTCAAGCATGAGTTTATCAAACACTAAGCAGGATAATGTTATTGAAAATTCTGAACAAAGTAACAGAGACTAACAACAAATCGGGAGTATATTAGCGTAACAGAAGACAAAGTGGCAGCCCCAAATTGAGCAGGGGCAACTTGAATCTGATACTCAACAATACAAACCATGCTGAAATTAGCATAGATAATCTAACGAGAATAATTGTACATATCACTAGCTCTTCATTCACGTTATAACCAGGAATTCTCCACCAACAGCTTGTTATCTGACTATACAGAACCAACAACGTATGACCCCAAAAAAAGAGATGAGTTGAATATATATGACATCATTATTAATAGCACGTTGAAACCTCGATGACGAAAAAAAAAAAAATCTAAGATTTAATCAATGATATGAGCACCTTATCTTTGTACAGTTGTTTCAGCTCAGCAAGACCAGCAATGCCGTTATCCACCAGCTTCCTCAAATTCCTTGGCCCCACCCCGGGAACCGTCAACAAATCGGGATTTCCCGGCAACGCAGAAACCCCATTAGCAGAACTCCTCTGCCTCCTACTCACTTTGACAGGCTTCTCCTCTGAATAAATACTCTTTCCTTCCTCTAAAACATCCTCCTTCCCATTATCTCCCTCCGGATCCGACAGACGCTCGACAGCTGAAACAGAGCCGTCGCCGGCGGCGGTGTGCAGCCAAGCGGAGCGGGACGCACTTCGCACTGCTTTAAGAACAACCCACGGTCTATAGTAGTTCGCCCTATCCTCAGTGGAGCATCGACAAATACGGCAGCTTCCAAAGGCAAGGCGGTCACAAATTGTGGTGCGCGTTGGGGAGGGAAGAGAATCGGGAGCGACGCAGCCGGCATGAAGCTGGAGTCTGAAAGATGTGACCGTCGTCGCCGGCATCAGTTCTTGTTCTGAGGCTTTTAGATGGAAAAGGGTTTTCCCGCTGCGGTCCTGCTTAAACCCTAAAGAAATAGAGCTGATGTTTTCGTTGAAACTATTCGTGGTCTGGGAGGGTAGAGAGAGCAAGTTGCGTCTGGTTTTGAGATTTTGGGGGAAGAGAAAGAGGGAGGAGTTAACCCGAGGGCAGAGGACTACAGGTCCGATCGAGCTTCGACGGAAAATCTTCTGCATCCCTACACATTTCACACTAGAAAGATAGAGAGAGAGAGAGAGAGAGATGAACTCCGCAGCAGGAAGCAGCAGATATGGCAGACAGAGTGAGAGAGAAAGAGAGATGTTTTGGATGAGAAAGGGAACTAAGAATGAGAGAGAAACCAAAACAGCGGGAAGAATTAGGGTTTAAGAATATCCATCAGACATCACAATGAAACATAGACAGCCTGAGTTTCCGATTGCTGCAACAAAATAAATATTGATATGCTTATGTGAAAAATTAATTACTGTCTTATAATAATTACTGTGATACGAAAAAATATAATTTTTATAACTTATTTTTATATATAGATGAAAAAATAATATTTTAAATATTTTGATTGGAAGAAAATTATATGGTCTCAGGGATTCCTCCTCTCTCAAATTTCCCAGAAATCAGCTGAAAACACCAAATCGTTCGTTCATTTAAGCACCCACTTCGACATTTACGGTTGGGTGAAAGAAAACTAGAAGGACAAACAGCAGCTCGGAGTTTGAAGAGAGAGAAACAGAGAAGAAAAGGCTGTTTATCGGATATTCGTCTCTTCCGTTGCCATGTTTGAATCTCCCAAGCTTCAGCTTTTATCGTGATGGTGGTTTTTGGTTTGTGTATTTGTTGCATTCATTAGCTCAGGTTTTTTAGTCTTTGAGATCTGTGGTTCTGATGATTCTGAAATGATGCCGATAACCTTCCTTTTTGCATGCCATTTGATCGCTGGGTTTTATTGATTTATCGCAAAAATTTATGGGCCCTTCTCTCCAACTCTGCAACTTTTTCTAGTTCTGTGCTATTGTTTGATGAATTTGTTCAATCCTGTCCCGTGAATTGGAGTTTTCTAATGAAAAACTTTAGGGTTTCTAAAATTGGAATAGTTACTGCAAATCGTATCAATTTGAGAATTAACCAAGCATGAGGGTCTTGTTCTGAAGTTGCTCTCTGTGTTGAATTTGCTATTTGACCTCAATTTGTCTGATAAAATTGCCTATTACGGTTCGATTCTGTGGCATGATCATTGTTTTAGTCAGCTATTCTGCAAGCTATGGATATTGATTTCCTGTTTTAATTAGCGTCTTTATCCCCATCACCACCTCCTGCTCGTGGTGGCGGTGGTGATGCTTGGGGGGACAGAGGGGGTGGGCGATTGCATGTCACTGAAGATGGATTCTAATCTCACGTCTCCATTGTGTATACTTTATGGATTTAGGAATTTGCATAAATTATTTGCTTTATTATTGATCTGGCCATGTAAAAGGAGAAATATCCGTCTTCTTCCTTGTTTCAAAAGAACTCAGATTGGTATCATCGATGATCACCATCCCCCTTCCCTGATGCCAAAAGAAAAAGAAAGAAAAGACGACGATGAAGAAAACAAAAACGATGAGAGGAACACCAATAGGGGAGCCTTGACGCGATAGTAAAAATGTTGCCCTGTAACCTGGTAGTCACAATTTCGAGTCTTAGAAATAGCCTATTACATAATATAAAATATAACCAATTACAACATGTCAAAACTAATCGACCCTTTTCCAGAAGCCGCATGTGCAACGACTATTTGTGTTAGTTAAATGTCTCTTCTGATTAATCTGTATTGTCTCAGCTTTAATTTGAGACTTATCTTGTGGTTTGTTGGAAATTATGAATTGTATTGCTACATTATGGAATGAAGAAAGCAATGACCAATTCTTTGTATATATCTTTCATTATGCTGAATTATGTCCAACCATATAATCAAACAACATATATAAAAAATAAGCATTGTAAAGGTGAAATGCCAAGATAGATGAGCAGAATCATACTAAAAGATTAGATAGATAAACAATAATGATATCCACAAATGCCTAGAAAATTCACCTATAGAAGAGTTGATAGAAGAAGATCGTCCTAGGTGATTTGGACACTTAAAATCAATGCCAAATGAAATAACTGTAAGAAAATGTGAGTTAATTGTGGTTAGAGGAAATAAACAAGGAGACAGACTTACAATAACTTGGAGTGAGTTGATAAAATATAATTTAAAATTGCTTCTATTGAAGGATATTACACTATGTCAAGTGGAATGATGAAAATGAATTCACGTAGTTGATCTTACTTAATGAAACCTAAGATTTTGTTGCTGTTGGAAGCTTAAACTTATGGTGAGTCCAAGATTGTGCTGCTGTCTTGATAAACTTTTGAATCGGGATAAGATTGAACTCAATTCTGTTTTCTGTTCTCTGGATGTTGATGACATATGAAAAATAGCTCAGTATACTTCTTTCACTTTCATGCACATTGAGATCTCCTGCTTCCCCGTCAAGGGCAAAGCTATGCGATGGTTGGTACGGTCAGTTGGCCAACTGAAAAAAAAATGAGTAAAAATGAATTATATGTAAAACACATAATAATTGAAGTTAAACTAGCACCAGCTCCACCTGTCAGCCTATGGGTGGGCATTCGTCTCATGGCCTGCCCATTCGTCCCATAGTCACCCGAATGAGTTAAACTAGCACCAGCTCCACCTGTTAGCCTATAGGCGGTTGCTCATCACATAGCTGCCCATTCATCCCATAGTCACCCGAATGAGCATTGTAACTCATTTATCTCTCTAGTTATTTCAAATTTTTCTGTTAAAAAAATTAGTTAATTTACATTGCCATGGCCACAGATATATCCATCACTCTCTTCGGATCAAATATCCACAATCAATGATACTTATTTCCATAACCATGCTCATCATATCTGACCTTTGCTTTCTTGCCATTTTCTTTGCAGTGCAGTGATCTCTACTCGGGTCTGAACTGGCTAGACCCACCAAAATGAGTCTCTCATGTCTTGTGTGCCACGGTGTAGAAAGTCCCTCGTGCTTGTTTAGAAGTTACTCCATCTCAAGTTCAGAAAACGAGGGAAAATGTTCGATGGTAGCATGCTGCTCACGGGGGACGTCGACAATCATGCCATCGTCAAAAGTCACTCCGCAGCCAGCCATCTCTGACAACACAGGAATCGCAGGTGTACCGCGGCTAGTTAGGAGCCATGCCATAAGAAGGGACAATGTTAGGAACTGGAATTTTGATGAGCTTGAGCTAGCAGACTAATTATCTCTCTCCCTCTCTCTCTCTCTATATATATATATATCATTTAAAGTTTGTAGTTTTCTTTTTTCTTTGTATTGGTTTAGGGTGAAACTAAACTCCACTCGCTGTTTTTCTATTTTGTCATCCGTGAACAGATGAATTTTGAAGCAATGTTGACATTTTTCATGCTGTATTTGGGGGGGAGGGTAGTATTTAGATGATATAATATCTCATTTATCTATCTATATTAACTAATCTGTGTAAAAATAAATAAACAGATAGATACTATCTCACCTTATGGATTCCTAAAATAGCCTATAAAATGTCCCTGACATTTCTATGGGCAAGCTGAAGTTGGTGGACGTTCAGGCAATGTAGTTGTTCATAGACACGATTTATAAAGGCGATGAGAGCCACAGAAACATGCCAATTCAAAATTTTCGGTATTTAATTTAGATTAAAATGTGCTAATTCGATGATAAAAATCTTAATTAACTCAATGGAATTTCTTCAGACCAGAGGTGGAAATGAAATTAACTGTTCTCAACCAAACTCCAATGAATCATAATCGACAGGTGAGCATATATTGCAGAAAATAAATTAAGAAAAGAAAGATTACAATCGACATTTCTTTCACAACTTCATTCCACAATTTACAGTATATAAAGCTTATAGATTGTTTCCAAAATAATCGCGATACCAAGACAGTTAGACATGATCGGTGCCGGTGATAAAATTTCCAACATAGCCAATATAATCCCCAGAAATTCGCCAAAAATTGCAGAATATCGGGGATTGAACGCGTAAAAAGTGATAAAATCATCCTATTTACAGTGTTTGGTATAATGATCAGAAAACTTTAAACCGAGCAAGCCAAACTCAAATTCCATCTAGCTCCTCGTTCTTCTCGTGTCTCACTCGTGGAGAATCATAGTCTTGGATGCCACAGAGCTTACAAGGATTTGAAGACCTATGTGAGCACCAGTGATCAGGAACGGTTAAGAAGTGGGTGTCCATGAACTTCCGGAACCTCTTCTTGTACTCCTTGGGAGATATGATGGTCGGCAGCTGGTTCCTGGGGACGACAAGCGACGACTTAACCCACGTCTCGAGCTGCTTGTCCCAAGTGTACTGCCTCAGGTAGTCGATGATGCCACACACAAGCTCACGGCGCTGCTGATCGACACCCACGAGGAGAGAATAGTCCATCACATTTATCGACTGCAAAAAAGGAGGTAAAAAAAATTTAAATGTGAACGAG
This sequence comes from Nepenthes gracilis, assembly GCA_033239525.1. NCBI lineage: Eukaryota > Viridiplantae > Streptophyta > Magnoliopsida > Caryophyllales > Nepenthaceae > Nepenthes > Nepenthes gracilis. Next base: position 1,720,511 of record BSYO01000040.1, read on the forward strand.
TAGTATGAGTGATGTGATGTCATCATTAAAACGGACCGACAAATCACAAAGGGGCATACACAGTTGACTTTGTAACGGCAGAATTATCGTATGATTTGGTAGTTACGTGTTCAAGTTTCTGAAAACAGCCTCATTGGGACCATTACAATGGGTCCAAAGTGTTATGATTCTTCCCCAGACCCACGTGAAACAGCAATTTCATGTACCTGAGTTTTGAAAAACTGATTCTTTTTCAAACAAAAAAGGAAAATTAACCTAAAAAAAAATGATAACATAACTCAAACCCGACTCAAATTACTTGCCAAAACCCTAACCCCACATGACATGACATGACATGAATCCAAGTCAAAAAGGATTCTTCTAGTCTGTGATCTTTGGTGGTGCTTCTATTTTGTGCATGCAATGCTGAAAGATCTTAGCAAAATGCAGCTGAGTTGCCAACACCTCACCTTCACTAAGGAAATTTTACAATTAATTGCAAAATTTACAAATACCAGAGACTTAATAGTAATAAATAAAAAGATTAGGAACTCAAATAGAAAAAAGTACCAACAATAATGGATCAAAGAGCCGGCTTTCCAAATAAAACATCACACAGTCACCAAGCAATTTCAAAACAAGTTTAAGCTTCTTCTCTTTTTGCTCTTTTTTTTTTTTTTTTCCCTGCCGGTGGAGGTTTGACATATTTCAATGCAGACGCTAATCTTTACTTGACCTTATTAGGATATGCACTTGACACAGGTAGCAATTAGAGGTCTTCACATACATCTACGATAAAAATTTCTTCTTAGTAACTTAGATGCCTAAGATTATAACATGTGTTCAACACATTTTAATACATTATCATAACACTAGTTGTTCAAATTCAGTATAAAATTCTTTCTGTTGGAAATACGAGAAGGCTGCTTCAGTGTCAACAAGACTACACAACACGACTTTCTGGTCATCCCTAACCCTACTGCAGAAGAACTTACATTAACATAGGTAGCCAACGGTGAATATTTCTTCCATGAAACTTAGACACCTAAGATTATAGTACAAGTTCAACAAATTTTAATAGGCTGTCATAACACTAGCTTTCCAACATACCATGATAAAATCCTCACTATTAAAAGAGAGAACCGCTTCATCATCAACAAGACTAACACAACGTGGCTTATTTGACACCCCTAATTTTATTGCAGCAGGAACTTACATTGAGAAATGTGGTGTCATTCCAAACAGCCCGTTGCAGGAGTCGCTTTGCTTTTTGACCAACATATATCGGCGATGCATTCATGTCAATCACAAAGTTCTGATCTAATAGAACATCTCCTGAACCATCAGCTGCAGCAGCAAACCGAGCATGCAAGGCACCTTTTAGATCGTATTGGCGGGTAATGTTTCTACCAAAGGATAAATTCTCCATCACCATCAGATCGTGTTTCATCTCCTTTCCACTCTTTGTTTGTCTAATGGTAACCTGCAGATCTTTGATAAAAATATCAGTATCGATAGCAGTTGAGCCGTAGTAGTATCGGCTGAGATATCGTAAAACATCGGGTGTGACGAATGATATATTGTTAAAATATCAAGTGTGTCAGCTAATATTTCATATATTGATCAATACATAGCCAGTACGGACACATCGCAATTTGATCGCGGTATCGGGCCTCCCAATATCGATATATATTGGCTTATATTTCATTTCATGACGTAGATACTTCTAAAAAAACTAAAAATCACAGAAAGAAAAGAAGATAACATAACAAAAGAAAAAAATTCGATCAGCAAACCTGATAAATCCCGAGAATTTTTGCGAGGCAGGTTTGGTTCCCCTTGTCAAATGACTCGTTCATATAGCTGAAGTAATCCGGGGCAAACTCCATGAAAGACTCGAACTCAGTCTTCTTAATTTCCTTGATGATAAGCCTGTCATCAAGTGTTTTCGCAAAAAATGATTTGCTCTTCCCACCTTTGGCATCCCAGATCCTACACCGGCTAAGTGATGCAATATAATCAAGCTCAGATGGGCAGCATCGATTTCGAAGACCACGGAATTCACGCTCATACATACAAGTTACTGAATACTTTCCCTTACCGAAATATTTCTCGATGCCTAAGGGCACTTCTGGATGAAGTGCCCCAAAAGACACCAATGAGTCCAAGAGATTCAACCCATCAAAACTAGAGAGCCGTGACTCCAAAGACATGCTTGGTGAAGGATGAATTGCATCTGAATCGGAAGAAACACTTGAGGACCAATGCGGCGACGGCGCAGAAGCAGCACGAGGCAGGCCAACTGGACCCTCGGCATATCTATCAGTGTTATATTTCTCCCTTCGAGCGACCTCGTCAAGATTTTCCGGTGAAGTTGGTAAATCTTCCATCAATGCTAGAGCACAAGCTATTATGCTTGAGATTTCCCCCTCATAATCCAACACACAGTAATTGTCATCACTAAGACGAATTTGAAGCCTCGAGCCTTCTTCAAGGATCACTTGAGACACTGCGGGCATAAAATCCAAAGGATGGTGTGGTTTGAATTTGAGTGAATTCTCCAACGTCAGCAAGTCTCGCAAAATTTCCGAAAATGGGTTCCAGACCCATCCTTTGGATTTTTCGAAATTGAAAACCTGAGAAGAGACAGCCTTTTCAGATGCATTTTTTTCAGCAAAGGAACTAACATCTTGATCAGTAATAATGACTTCGTTGTTGTTGCTGTGCATAGGAACAGTATCTGCTAGACCACTCTCGTTAGTAGCCAGAGGATCAGTAGGAAGATTCTCAGGATTCAAAAAATCTTGGGATGATGATACAGTTTCGGCTATATTTTTGTGGGGAATTTCATTGGTCAATTGTTCATCTGATCCCGAAACTATCTCAACTTGAACCTCAATATCAGCACCGTTCTCAGAAGCTTTATGCCCATCATTCGAAATGATTTTTGCACCGTTAATCCATGCATTATCAATGCAGTCATCTGCAGTGGCTTGTGTTGTTTTGTTCTCGCAGTCAGTATTCTGGTTCGAATCCAATATTCCCTGTATTGTATCATCAGGAGAAGTCGCAGCAGCTCCCGCCAAATCGGATGAATGTAACAGCTGCAAACGTTGACACCAGACCCATGCTTCAAACAGAAGCACGCGCCTTACTTGATTCAAGGAGAGAAGATTGCGTACAGAACGACCATTGTCGATATATATACTCTTGATGTTTTCCTAAATGACAAAATATGGAAAAAGGACAAAAAAAAAAGGAAAATCATTATAGCTCAAATTAATGGGAATCATTGGATGAACACATCTGTATTTGGATTGGTTACAGCAACATTGAGAAATATGCATAGTTATTGGTTGTATCGGGCAATACATATCATTATTGAATGTATTGATTCTGGATTTTTTTAAGAATTAAGGGAAAATATCAGCCATTATATTATGAATATCAACCAATATATTGTAATATATAATGGATACTACAACATCTCGATTTTGTTGTGGTATCAGAAAATATCTATATAGCAAGCCAATCCAGATATATATCAACCAATAGTTTATTATATGACGGAAACTGATAACTAGTACATCAAATTACTCCAACAAAATGTCAAAGGGGTTAAATTTTGATTAATTGAGGAAATGAACATATGCCTTATATGCAATGAATATATTGAGCCATGAACATAAATTCAAGATCACTTTTTCATGAGTAAGGTAGATGGAATTGCTGAATGTTCCAAATGTGATTATATTAAGCTATTGACAGTTTAGACCTCCTACTACTCCCATGTCCTGATAAAAAAAATCAGCTGAACAGCTTTTAAGATACAAATGGCACACAAATCCTCGTTGCTACTTCTCATTACTATTACTGAAACAAATCCCCCAGGCTGAACATGGCAAAAAGGAGGATTTATCTAAAAGGTAACCGTAGAAGGAAGATTTTGATGCATAAATATGATGAAATCCCTTCTATATAATTCATTTAGGCATCCATGCTTAGCATGAGCATAGCTTTCTATGAAGCATGAAACTATATAAAGCTTTCTAATTCAAAGATCACAACAAGAATGCCAAGAGAAAGAAAAGAGAGAAGACTAACCTCAAATTCATTTCGCTCGACGCTCACCATCTCCTCAATATCTGAGAATTCTTTCCTTGATCCACCAATATTCAGAGTAATGCCAGAAAATCGAGATTTGATTTTCTTCAAATAGTTGGCAACTTCAGTAAATACTAACATGCCTTTTGTGTACACCTAAAGCAAATAGAGAAAATTATATCACTACATATTGAATGAAATACCACTTTTCCAATATAAATATTGCCCTCAGTCGTCTCTTTTTTTTTTTTTTTTTTTGGGGGAGGAAGGGAGGTTGCATAGATCACCAAAAGCAAGTATGGTAGGAAGAGGCATACATTTACAGTTTCTTTCTTCAGCCATTCGTCCTTAATTGAATTGTCAAACTCCAACTTCTGATGTGGCACAGAAACAGTATAAGTTGCCACAGGGGAGTATCTGAATATCGCAACCATGGGGCCTAATCTGCACATTTGCATGTAAACATCATGGATTAGAAGCAATGATGAAAATATTGGTATTAGTATCAATATTGATATCAGACAATACAAATTAATATCTCATATATCAGAAACAAACAATTTTATGTGAATCCTAAGCTGACAAAAAATATCAGTTGACATATCAACCAAATATTGGACACATTGGCCGATATTTTGTATATCAATCAATATATCATCAATACAATAACATATAGCAATTTTTCCATGATATAAGAAAATATCGGTATCAAACCCCCAATATCGATATAATGGATATCAACTAATATTTTATTCCATGGTCAATAGGACACAATGATCAAATGGTTGCAGAATGAATGAACGCCATAGGAATTAGGGGCTAGAAGTCAAGTCAAAGCAGCATTTTTTTTTTTTTTGGCTATCTTTCCCAAAGGGAGTCTAAAATTCTTTCTATACAGGATGCAGCTTCTCTTGTTGAGGCAATCACGGTTGCTTTGTAAGTGAGTGGTTGAAAAACATTTACATTCTATAACTATAAGATACATATTTTGATATTTGGATAAATAGCGTCACATAGTCTTGAGTTCTATATATTAACATACATCCCCAAGGATATTAGTTAGAAAAGATAACTACAAGAAATACTAAAGTCATAATTCCAATTACAGATATCAACAACTGAAGAAGGGATAAAACTCAAAGGCGAGTTTGATGTTTTTGCAGCACAACTCACTGATTTCATAGACCAGCACCATATCCTCTGGATCATGGAGTCTCATACAAGAAAAGGACAATCCAGGAGTTGAACCGTGGACCTCTTGCACCTTAGGCACTAATCATAATCCAAACACTTGCCCAAACCATTAAACTTACCCAAAAAAAGAAAAAGGATAAAATATTATCTCATATACTAACCATTTACTAAGATTCTTTCAGAAAAAAAACACCCATGCCCATCAAAAAGAAAAAAGAGAAGAAAAAAAAGATAGAAATTCTAGAATCTCTCCCATTTGAGGGACAAATTTCTAGTCAATTCTATCCTTCCACCCGAATTCACTTCTCTCAGATGCAAAACTCTCTTTGAGAGACAAAAATGTTACAACAAATGGCATGTATCAGTGACAAAGTTCTTACCCGAAAAAGTGAAGGAAGTCCCTGTGAAGTGAATGACCACAGCTGGAAAACCTATCAAATGATGAATCACTTGAAAAGCTAAGCTCCAAGAACTTTCCAAATGACAAACTACGAGCAGCACCAGATATGAGCACTCTTTTTGTAGATTTTGTCTTGCCATTGCCAAGCTTGCATTTACCACAGCGACTCCACATCCAAAGTTTTCCATCAGATTCTCCAGATAAACGAATCTTATTCGGAAGATGTTTAACTCTTATTGTGAGCTGCTTATTGTGATGAGCATAGTAGTAGAAATGAGCTTCCGGTAGCTGACCACAGGTCTTGCACACCAGACTCTGCGTAGCAACGGTGTCTATGAGTTCTATTTTCAAGAAAAAAGCAAACAAATAACAGGAAACAACAGCTGCATCAATTGTGAATCTGATTCAGAAGAGATCAAAATATCTACAAAATCAAGAAACCAAAGGTCACTGCACTGGCCACTTACATCACTGAGAAATGCCAAATTTCTAAATTGGTTTGCACACGTTAGCGCTGAAGTTTCTCATGAGTCATCAAGTTGTCCATGAAACTGGATCGATTGAATTATTCTGAAGACATATTCTAGCAGCAGCTTGGGAAAAATTTGATTGAAAGATACAAGACACCAATCTTCCAAATAAAATTTTCCAAGCTGCTGCTAGAATATGCCTTTGGAATAATTTAGTTGATCCAATTGCAAGGACAAGTGGATCTTAAATTTATCCTTGTGTCATGGGTTTGAATCGTGAAAAAAACCTGTTACATATTGCAATATAAGACCACGTACAATAAAATTTCCCGGACCCTGTACATGGCGGGATCTTCATGCATTGGGCTATTTTTTTACAAAGAGAAGCCTAGGTACAAAGATAGAGTTATTGCCGTGTAACTTACTAGCCACACATTCAAGTCACGGAAATACCTTTTGCATACAATGCAAGGAAAAATCGTGTATACTTGACCCAAAGTGGTCCAACCCTTCTCTATACCAGGCTACTTTCTAGGAAACTAATCAAAACTTATCAAGATGATCTAAGATACCTGATTGAGTAAATTATCCCGTAAGAACTTTCCAAGAGGAACATCAAAGTTCCTATAGAACTTGATATGAGAAAAATGGCTTTGCTCACAGACAGTCCCTCTTGAAGCATTTCTGCTGGACATCAACACCAGAATGCTCTCAGAATCCAATACACTACTGATCTCATCTTTACATGGTATGCAATCCTCACTATCACCGACAGCTTCTCTTTCATGCTCGGTGGCCCTGGAGTTAGCAGCCAACAACTGGGATTCGCTGTTAAGAAACTTTTCTTCATTAGAATAATCCTTTTCTTCAGTATCACATCGAAAAGGTACCTCTACAGGCACAACTCCATCAGTTACTGAAGCCCGAACATCTGACTCCCTTTCATTTAAATCAATGTACGTACACATGGATTGGTAGGCCGCAGGAGTTACAAGAGGTAGGCTTTCCCCTATCACTTTCCTAAGTGATGCAGAAATAGACGACATGCCAGAAGAAGTAGCTGCAACATGAGGCTCATAAGGCTTTTTGGATTTTCCTTCCAATGCCAAGTTCATGTTGGGAGGTCCTCCTTTGAGAAATCCATCACCATTGGAAATGGGAATATCAAGGCCACATGGTGGAGAAGTTTTGGAAGTGGATTCCTCCATATGAAAGGAACCATCTTCATGAAAACCATTGCAAATAGGGATGTCCATTTCGTATGATGAAGCAGTTGAATTAAAATTGCCACCAAATGTGAGCTGTTGATTAGCAAGCAATGCATTAGATTTTTCTACAGATTCAGAGACCCCTTCATAAAAATCATATCCTGAAGCAGTTGGTGCAGTAGTCTCTGAATGACAGGCAATTGAATTAAAGGATCCAATGCGTGCAGGTTGTTGACTAGTGGGCAAGAGGTTAGCTACTCCATCGAGGATAGTAGAAAACATTGCTTTCTGATCTAAAAGGAAAGAATTTTCAAGGACAAAATGATACGCCATCACGACTGCACATTGTACCACACACTTGATCCTCTTCAATTCCTCACTATGAGATCCTTTCAGCAAAATCTGCACCACCATGTTTAATGAAACCTTGTTATTATATCAATCAATTAATCCACCCATGGGACAGTATCCTGGAATCAGCTTGCATCAGGTTACCATCATGGATGAAATTATTGGTAGCTATATAGGTGCAGCAATATGAAAAAATCTGTATCAATATCGGACGTATTGGACATAAAATATGTTGTTAATCAGAACTTGGGGGCATATCAGCCTATATCAAGTGCATTGGCCAATATTTTGAATATTGGTCAATATAACAGGATATATTGCCAATGTAGACGCACGGCTATTTCTCACAATGTTAGGATCAGTATACAACCTGCAATTTCATTCTATGGTTAACATTCAAAGCTAATCTGTCAAATAAATCCCTTACGAAGAAAAATGGTGAAACAAGAAAATCATGACTGGAGGCACAAGATGAGTCCAATAAAAAAGTAATCATGCGATGCAAATCACCCACCTTAGTTACTTGGCCACCTTTAAGTTAATTAGATAATCAAATGAAAATCATCAACCTCATAATTGTAGTACTCGGAAGACTGCAAATGTATCTTCTACTTGTTTCCTTTATCACTTCATGTGAGCATTGCAAGGTTTTATGAATCATCAAAGAGAACACAAAATAGATGTATAATACGAGCAAAAAGGTGATTTACCGTACAACCCAAACGTGTGGGACATCCCTCAATAAACATTAAGGTCTTGCGTGGCTTCTTTTCACCATCTACAACATGGGCATGCTCCTCAATAAACTTTTCAATATAAAATGAATCGCACTGTTTCAGCTTTTGACTCAACATAATATCAGCAGACAGGATGGGTGAGCCAGTACAACGAGCAACTCTTTCCAAACGATGGAGCTTCATATCAAAGATAAGTGTCATTCCCATTTTATGAATTGCCTCTAATACATCACGAGAAACAGATTTCTCAACCAAAATCACATTCGGGTTGCAAGCTTCCAAATTCTCAATGAGGGGTTTTAGATTATCAGTCAAATTGTCCTTCTTCAGAATGTTTTTATCCTATTAATGAGAAAATAATCAGAACAAGACATATGCAAAACCCCAAATCGAAAGCAAAGCAATGTTCCATCATTCTACCTGAGGTATCATTGAATTAAATGATGACAAACCACTTGACTGACCAAGCATTCCTCGGATCAGCAATAGTTTAGCATTGTTGAACTTGGTCGGCATGTGTTTATGAGCAGCATTCTTTTTGAAGACCAATCCTTTGATTAGTTGGCTGCAAAATCAAATATATAATCCTTCTAAGGCATAAGAATAGCCAGACACTAGAAAATTCTTCAGGAGAGCTTCCATGCCATGGGTGAGAATTTTGGGATCGGTATCAATATTTGTCAAGTTCATATCTGTCTCCACCATACTAGGTGATACTTATAGGTATCTAAAATATCGAACACATTTTTTTTGCAAACCAGAACCAAATGGATATATATTGGCCAATATATCAGAAAGTATCGGGTATATTGGCCAATATTTTGAATATTGGCCGATAAATCGCGATTTTATCGCGATATGAGGACATGATACGATATACATCAGCTGATATTTCATTCATTTTCTTGCAGATTATGCAAAACACAAACAATAAGCAGATAGCAGGATCGGATTCAGTACAACACCTTTGGCTGTGAGATCCAGTTGCAATACATTTGACCTTCACATAACCTGTTGGATCCATAGTTTTTCCCTCGATAGCATCAGGCTTAAGAAATGAAGCAGCTTGCCATGCCAAAGATGTGACAATATCCACCCAACTTTCGCCATCTCTTTCTGAATTGGCAACACCAACTGATTTAAGCATTTTATTCACCAGGCTCCTGAACTTCCCATTCATCACCTCTTCCATTGCCTTCTGTTTTTCCTCCTTAAACTGGGAGCTCCTATAGAAACCTTCTTCACAGCTATTCAAGTAACTAGGTTTTCCCCATTTTGTGCCATCACCAAACTCATCGTCATCATCATCTAAAGTGGTCACACAATCCTCCCGATCATCCTCTTCGTTTTCTGCTTCAGGTGGCATCCAAATCTGGGCATGAATTTCATCATCTAATGAATGAGATGTTTCATTATCTTCATCCAATGGCCCGTCAGCAGTTTCTCCATGATCGCTTATTACTTCAGGGCTGTCATTTGTTCCAGTTATTTCCACATCTGTCAATGTGCTACAATCTTTACCCTCCTTATGGTTTTTATATGTTGCTCCATCTGATCCATCTATCCCATTAACCGAAGAAGCTGAACTTGATCTTTCAACATGCCCATTTGATCCATCTTCATCTTGGTACTCCCTGAGAAAAGTCATTATCAAAATCAGACAACACCAAAAAAAAGAGTCTGCCGCACTAATTTTATTTGTCTTATTAACGCTTCTCAACAAATCGTAGACACACCTTCCGTTCGGGTAAACTTCAACTGAGGATTCACCTGATTACAAGGTATGGTAAAATACAATTAGCAAACACTAATTTTTAAAGCATAGTTTACTATATCCACATGGAAGGAATGAAAATAAGGAAATCATACTGCAGCTTGAAGCAAAACTATCACTGGTAGATAATGAAGAACTTGAACTGATCACCGGGGCTGCATAGAAAGTGGAGCCATTTTTCTCTGTAGGCCCAAGTTCTGGATTCACTTGACGGAGTTTACAGGATTCATCAGTCTTTCCATTATCTGCTTCTACATGATTTCCATTCCCGGTTTTCATTTGCTCATTTGACTTCACAGGAAGATGACACATCTATCTAGCACATCTGTCCCTTCGGCAAATTGGCTTATTTCCTAATTGGGTGGAACAGAAAATATTCAATTAAATGGATACGCCACAAAGATCATCCGTTTTACTATATTCACACCAATCTAAGGGATCTTAATCTCAACTCAAATGATCTTGTGGAGTTTATATAAGGAAGTATAGCAGTTGCAAAACCTTCATGCCTAAATTAGTCATGCATCCCAGAATAAAAAACAAAAGAAGCTAATACATCGCCTGATTTAGAAAACAAATGAATAAATGTGCAAAAGAAGACATAATATCACAGAAAACAAGTGCCCAGTTTCAATATCAAATCAACATATATCCATTAACACCAAAAAAGATATCAAAAATCACGGTTTTGTCCCTATAGAGATACAAATCAGTGAAAACGTTATCTGCCGTCAAATTACCACTAAAACTTTCAAAGTCCAGCTCCAAAACCGATAAATACCACAGAAATTTTCGTTGGAGAGGAGCAAACCATTAACCAACTAATCTCTTAATTTCAAAAAGAGACATATATATCCCCACAGATAGTCAATCATTAAGATGATGATCTCAATCTTTTCCCAGGAACCAGATCTAATCCCTAATTTTTTGGGGATATCTGAAAATTAAAATTCCACCGGAAAAAAGGAAGAGATATCGGGTACAAAATAAAAAAATCCAAAAACTGACTGTACAACCCATCAACTCCCAAAGACATCGGTCGATGCCAAAGATTAAAAAAAAAAAAAAAAATAGCCAAGAACAAATACCAACAGCACAAACTTTCCAGTTCCACCGAGTAAAATCAAACTCAGATGTTCCCAACCTTGAATCAAAAAACCGTCAAAAGAAAGAACCGAATGGAAGGAAAAATTGGAAAGTAGAGTGGATCTGCTCATAGATTGACTCTTCAATGTATTTAATTACCTCATACCTAAGCATGGAGAATAATTAAAAGCTCAATAACTAACGTGCTGAGCATTAAACAAGCAAAAGCGAACCGAAAGATACAGACAACCCATACCAAATCCAAACCAAAAATTTAAGAAACGAAGAATACAAATTAAGAAGGAAAAAAAAACTTACCTTACAAGCAACCAAATTAACAAAGATACAAAGGTCGCTCAGATAGTCAGCTTAGTGAACCGGAGTGATGAAAATTCCGCTTAATACTCTTTTTAATGGAACTGTTTCAGTTTCAATTCTACAAGCAAGAAAAGAATTGAACTCACGAGAGTCTTTCCTTCAGAGAGAGGAATAATAAAGGGGATAAAGAGAAGGGCTGAAGGGTATGAGTAAAATGCGAATGCTGAAGGGGAAGAGAGAGAGAGAGAGAGAGAGAAGGAAAGAGAATGGAAGACGGGAGAAGAAAGCGTCGATGGTGGGGATTTTTCAAGAGTGGGTCCCCCACTCTTCGTCCCGCTCATCGTATACGTAATGACATTCATCTATTCCAGAAGTCACCGCTTTTTTTGTCAAACATTTGAATTTTTAATTTTATTTTTACTTTTCAAATTTATTTTTTTATTTTTTATTTTATAATTACATTTTTTTATTTTATAAAACAATTACAGATTTAATTTTAATAAAACTAATTTTTACTTTTAAATTTCTGTGCTTTAATTTTATTAACATCACCTCCTCACAGCTATACACTTAAAATATTTTAAATTTGATATTTTTATATTAAATAAAATTGATACCTAGAAAATTGATAATATATAACTTTGATGGGTTTAATAAATTCGGCTTAATAAGAAGGTTCAGATGAAGTAAAGGCCCAATAAAATTTTGCCCAAAGAAGATCCGGCGGTATAATGATTCCAATCCAAAAAGCAAGTCCATGTGCTACACACAACTTATCCGTTCGTCTTTATCCACGGCGACGGTTCAACGGGTGGTTTAATAAATGGTTATACAACCGCCCCACGTCTCTATAAAAATCACTTTTATTCTTATAGAAGGAAAAAAAAGAAAAAGGCCGAAAACGGCGAGAGAGGAAAAAACAGCCAAAATGGCCAAAGAACAAGAATCAAGGAGAATGGCCAAAAAGGAGAGCAAAAGAGGAAGTTTTGCCGACCAACCTTCCCAGAGCCAGGTGCTCCGTCCAGAATGTCATACATAAGGAGGCTAATCCTCTATCCTGAGAGGCCAGCCCTCCATCCCAAAATGCTACTAATCCCTCTCAAACGGATGATCCTCTTTCAAGAAGACTTTCACTCTCTTCCGAGAAGCCTAACTTCCGTACCCTTCAACAGGGATAAGATTTAAGACACCCTCAACTAGTGTACCTCTAGGCTGTCTATCAACAAAACGCATCCAAACTCAATCCATCGCATATGTATCATCCATGCATCTTTTTAAACTCTTGAAAAGATATCTGATTTGGGCGTCGCAGGATTTACGGTGGGAGTAATTCCCACCGTCCTCTAACCTCTTATTTTCAGTTGTGTTGTGCATTATTCAAGTTTGAGACTATGGAGACCGAATCCGCATTAAATCAACAAGACGAAAATCAAATTTGTAGCCATGAATCTGTAGGATCCAATTTCTGGTACGCAACAAACTGAAAGACAAAAAAATTATTAATAAAATTAAATTTTTAAAAAAAATATTATATATTTATTTAAAAATATATAATTTTTTTTTCAATTAGATCGACATTTATGTGGTTTTGTTTCCATTTAAAAATCTGTTCACAATACTTTTCGATGCATTTTAAAAAAAAAATGAAAACTTTACATTAAAAAAATAATTAAAATGTGTAAGAATTTGTAGAGATATCTAATCAGTTTTTCAATAAACATTTTTAGATAATAATCTTTTTACAACAAAATCAATGACATCCTTATGATCCCTATCAAACTTAATTAAAATTAGACTATTTAATCAGTTTAAGATATTTAATTTAAAATTTTATAAGATATAATTAATATATATAATATTTAAAATTAAGTTTGATTAATTTTTGCCCGTCAATATTATCCCAAATAAAAATGATCAATCCAACCTGCTCATTTTCAGATTGTGATTTTTTAATTTATCTTTAATAAAAATTAAATTCGCCCACAAATTTATTTAAATAAATTATATTTGTATCTAACTAATAACGGCCAATTCAATATTGCCTACATCTAAAATATTTTTCATAAATTTTATAATATATTTCAAAATATTTTTATAATCTTTTATATAAATAACAAATTTTAAATAGGAAATGCATCTTTTTTTTATAATAAACGTATACAATTATGGTTTATTTATCTGGAAAGTTAATTAATTAATCGGATCTGATCCAAACCCGATTCCAAATGAGATCTGACCGTCTATCGCTCCTTCCCGCCGATTTATTGGACAAAAGAAACGTTAACCCACCATCAAGGGCGTGCAGATTTATTCAACGAGTTTTGACAAAATTCAGGCGACTATATTAACACATAGGTTTTTTTGCACTTATGACTTGAACATTTTAGCATCAAGGACGAAGCGTTAGTCGTCAACCTCTCGCCACCTTCGTTCTCCCAAAAGTCTTAAAACAAGCCCCTGCCCTATTGTATCGCCTTCCCACCTCCCAAGTTCAGCACCTTTGAGGGGCCAAACACCAAACTTATTCCTCGCCAATAATTTCGTGCTCACATTTAATGATAAGGGTGTTTTAGAGATAATTTTCCTCGTTGCTTTATATTTTACCTATTTAGTTATATTAATAAAACCATATAAAATCAAATCTATTAATAAATATCATATATAATATTTAAAATTAGGTCTAATTAATTTTTAAGCCGATATTATCCCAAATAAAAATGATCAATCCAACCTGCTCATTTCAGATTGTGATTTTTTAATTTATCTCTAATAAAAATTAAATTTTAAAATTTATTTAAATAAATTATATTTTTATCTAACTAATAACTTTTTAATTCAATATTACTGATCTAAAATATTTTTCATAAATTTTATAATATATTTCAAAATATTTTTATAATTTTATATAAATAACAAATTTTGAATAAAATGCTTTTTTTTTATAATAAACGTTTACAATTATGGTTTATTTATCTCGCTAATTAATTAATCGGAACTGATCCAAACCCGATTTGATGAGATCTGACCGTCTATGCCGCCGATTTATTGGACCACGTTTGATCGGCTCAGATTTATTCTGAGTTTTTGACAAAATTCAGGCGACTATATTCACATATTTTGCACTTATGACTTTATATTTTAGCATTTAAGTGTTAGTCGTCAACCGGCCAAAAGTCTTAAATGCCCCTGCCCTATTGTACCATTGGGCAGTTCAGCCTTTGAGAGACCAATTGATTCCTCGCCAATAATTTCGTGCTCACATTTAATGATAAGACGTGTTAGAGGTAATTTTTCCTCGTTACTTTATATTTTACCTATTTAGTTATATTAATAAAATTATATAAAAATTATCAGATTCCGCCATCAGTTCTAAATGCGAATTAGTGAGATTCAAATTTCTTGCACGACGCAGGCCGATCGAAGGCTTCCTGCCTCCGTCTCTATAGGAACAAGCACCGCACAACACAAACAACAAATAAGAGATCTCGGTCCGACCGATTTTTTCCACCGAGGCCACTCCGACGTTGCAAATTGAATGAGCGAAAATGGCGCACGCAACTGCGGATGTATCTTTGTGGCGTAGAGCTTCGTGTTATGGTATGGGAATGCGAGCGAGGTTGTGGAGAGCATGGCTCCCTCACTGCATGAACGCTTTTTCGTAGTACGAGTAGATGTGGGGCGTAATCGTGAAACTACTTCCATGGCGGAAGTCTAACCAAGCATTTCTTATGATCAAGTTGAGAAGAATGAAGCTTTGAGTCCATTTGAGTTTGATTCGAGATCGAATCGGTGATCGCCGAGAAGAAGATAAGATCCTTTTTACGTGGGGCGTGAGGGCTCTTATAGGCCTCTCCCCGTTGGATTTCGGGTGCCAAAACGCCCGTTGTGAAAGGGACCGTCACATGGTCAACTGTTGTGGACCGTCGGTCATGTCGGGCCTATAACCACCCCGCCCGGAATTGGTTGATTGTCTGCAGTGGTTGCCTCTATTGGCATTTTCGCTGCTTCCTGGGCTTCCAGCGATCATTAAATCGTTCTTCCTTCTTTGGGCTTTGACGCGTCTCTAACCTCCATTCACGCTGCTTTTGACTCTTCATGACCACGAAATTTTTCATGGGCTTGATAACTCTTATATTATGAAACCCAATAAAAATAAATTAATAAATATATATTATATTATTTAAAATATATTATAATTACTATCAAAGCACTCAAATATTATCAATTATTCGTCAAATTAATCAAAAATTTAAAACCTTAATAAAGCTCGTGAAATTTCACGATATTAAATAGCAAAATTACAGTTATATGTTATTTTTGATACTAGATTTATATATTTTTTTGAAAAAAAAATATTAATCTCATAAATAGCTTCTAGAATATGTTTGGTATATTCTACTCTTTGCTATGGTTGGTTGGTGGGGAATAAGAAGAAAAATTGGAAATTATGCTCTGTTGATTTGGAAAAAATATTTATCAAAATAGAAAATATTTGTTCATGTAAAATTTCTATTGATAACGGTTTCCACGTTTATATGAAAGATATATGGAAGAAAATATTTTATTATTATAATATTTTTTAATAATTGCCGTGTATAAAAAATATAAATTATTATACAAATTGGTCAATGATATTAAATTTTTGTGATTTATTGATGCCGGTGATTTCTTGGTCAATAAGATGTTTGTATTTGCCATAAATTGATTTTTAAGCCAGTGGTTTTATTTTGTTTAGTAGTGAGTTCAGGAATAATATTGGTTGACTGTTACGTCTTCGGACACCTGTTTGTGAATATTGTCCACTTTACCATACAGGCGCACTGTTTTGTTTCGGGTAGACGGCCTCTACTACCCCCAAAACGTGTCCACAAGAAAGAAGTATCCACGTCTTTATAGGCACACTTTGTTTTTCTCCCCATCCAATGTGGGACACCACAATCCATCCCCTGGGAGCCTAGTGTCCGCACTGACACACCGAACTAGGCACCATCTCTGATAACATTTCTGTCACGTTTTCGAGCACCCGCTTATGAATATTGTTCATTTTGCCACACAGGAACACGATTTTATTCTTGGCAAACAGCCTCCACCGCTCCCGAAATGTGTCTACAATGGAGAGGTATCTGTGCCCTTATAAGGTACGCTTCGTTTCCCTCCCCATCTATTGTGGGACATCACATTGATGATCGATGGCACAGTTAGATTGTCAGCGGTGTCAGATTGAGATTAAAATATACAGGTCGAGTGCTAGCAATTGGATAAAAAATGTCAACGACCAACAATCGATGATAGCGACTCGAAACATCACCAGCTAATCGATACTGTGGCCTGCATGACATCCAATAAGCGATAGTGGCAAACCAAGACATCGCTAGCCTGTGACAAGTGATGAATCGGGATGTTATAGGTCAATAATAGTATTATTTTTTGATAAATATATATTAATAAATATTGATGGTTTGTAGTGTTCAAATGGGAACATTATTTTTCAAAATATAAGCTTCTATTTTCTGTTGACTAGGGAATATTTTTTATTGATAAATCATTTTTTACATGCTAAACAATAAAAAAATATAAAATATTATTTTTAATGCACACCAAATGCTACATTAAAACAATCTAAATTTTATCGAGTTGGTTTGGCATGCTTATAATGTCTACACTAGGAAATTATTGATGATATTAATAAGATTTCTGGTACTACTTGTTAGAATTTAGACCGCTTATTTAAATCGTAAAAAAATAAATAAGTAGACTATAATTATTAATAATAAAATAAGATATAATTTTTATACAATAGTGACCCATAATCAAACAATTATTTAAAGTAATCTTTAGTGTGACCAAATTTTCCAAATATACACAATTAGACTAAGCATATTTAGATGTGGAATAGCATCCCAATAATTTTTTTTTTTTAAATAAATGCATAGTTTAAAAAGAACTAACAGTGTTAAAAGTATTGGGCCCCTCAACCGTACAAATGTCCCATAAAATTCAAAATTAAAGTTTAATTTTCAAATCTTTGATTATAATTTCGTTTTTAAAGTCACACATAATTCAAAATAGGGGGCGTACAATGAGTTTTTCAATTTTCCACACCGTCCAAATCAAATCAAATAAATTGATATATATATATGCGATTTAATTTCTATTTTAATTTTTATTTATATCGTATTTTTAATTTAATTATCATTTAAAAATTTAAACAAAACCAAATTAATCCATAACCTAAAATATTAGAAGCTCTTATTTATTATTAAAATTAGTCACATTTTAAATAAATTATCATATTATTAGAGATAATGGGTACACCAAAATATGGCCGCTCACACACAACCTAGAATATGCAGACGGCCAACGTTTGGTAAAGGTTTAAAAACGGTTAACATCATCGCAATTAAAGACTCTAACGCCATCGTTGACGATCAACTCAAGAACCGAGGAACCAAGAACAATGCGCCAAAATAAAAGGCTTTTATGGGCCAAGCCCACTTAAGTCCACAATCCATCTGACGGCCAACAACGACTCTCCTAGCGATTTCCACGATCTTTGCTGGTTTTCAAAACGGATATTGATAAAATCGGCGCCCTTCTCGTAAGGAAGGCACCGAATTTTCCCTATCTCCTGCTAATTGGGGCACCTCAATGGTAAAAAACATGTAAGGAAGGTAAAATTCAAAAGTCACCGACTTGGAAGGAAACTATTTCAACTTATAATTTTCCTATCTCCGCTAATCGGGGGCACCTCAATGGTAAAAAATACAGAAGGAAGGTAAGCAATTCGAAAAGTCACTGACTGCCGTGGAAGGAAACTATTTCAATCCATTTGGCAACTGGTATCAACTCTGAAAGGCAGGCCAACCAAGAATCACGCAGAAGATCGCTCCTTTCAAAGGAGGAAGATCACCCTCTCAACCAGAAATAAGCCCTGAAATCCTCATTCTAGGCACGCTTTCTGTTACATACGCTCTCAATTACTTACGCTTTCTATTGCTAATACAACGCCTACAACGACACGTCTCCATCTTCTACTGTCACTCAAAAACCTAAGACATACAAACGCACCTCTCACGATCGTTTACTGCCTCCCCACAATCCAGATTCAAGAAGACAGCTGTGTCTCTCTTTCATTTGGAAGCACACACTATCTCTCTATCTTTCTCAATTATCAGTTTCAAAAACATTCTTATATTTCGAAGGTTGTTTACTAATTTGAGCGTCGGAGTATTTTCGGTGAGACAATTTTTCGCCGACATCTGGAGTGTTCTTTTTAGTGGTGTGCAGGATCCAAACTCAGGGAACGATAGCGGACCAGGAGAAGTGGATCAGTTCGAATCTGTTCAAAATTCGGATCCAATGACGCATCATTGGTGCCGTCTGTAGGAAGCACTTACAAAAGCCAACCACAAATTCGCACAACGCTCTCTTTC
Source organism: Nepenthes gracilis (assembly GCA_033239525.1). Classification (NCBI taxonomy): domain Eukaryota; kingdom Viridiplantae; phylum Streptophyta; class Magnoliopsida; order Caryophyllales; family Nepenthaceae; genus Nepenthes; species Nepenthes gracilis. Next base: position 1,739,565 of record BSYO01000040.1, read on the forward strand.
ACTGTCTGATTCTGCATTCGTAATGGTGAACATGAGAGCTCAAGCTAGCTACCCCGCTAGAGACCCACCAATCCCGATCAGGACTACACTGCTGGTGCCACGGCCAATGGGACAATGGACAGAGTAGGCGCCCTACTTCCAAAGAATGGGATGGAGCAGATGCAAGCTAACAATCATTTGTTCCAAATACTTTAGATTCATAATGAGCAACGACGCAAGCGGCTCCTCCAAAAAGTTGTCTCGCACGGCCACCAAAAAGGGTGGCCGAGAGGAAAAGAAGCCACTAAGAGGGCCGAGAGATCCCGAGCAACCGCTTTCAGCCTCCTCTCGCATTCCCGGCCAGAATAGGCCTGAAGAACGCTCCGGGAGCACATCTCCACGAGAGAATTCGGAGAGAAGAAATCCCCGATACTCTCAAACTGAAGACGAAAACAGAGTCTAAGAGCGAACCTCTAGGGATCAAGTAAGTCTCCGTGCCGAGAGCAAAGAGCGAACCTGGCCATCAACCCCCAGAGACAGAACGGAGTTGAGGGCTTACCTCAACTCCAATAGATCAGTAAACGCCACTCGCACCGATCAGCGAATGGACAAAATCTGGAACTGTGTGTTCTAAGATGAGAAGCGCGCCATCGAGTTGGACCAATCTCCTTTCACAGCGGAGATCCTAAGCCATCTCCTGCCTACGAAGTTCAATATGCCTTCCCTTGACTCCTACAATGGGAGCAGTAATCCGGCTGATCATCTCGATCACTTTCGCACCCATCTGAGTCTACAAGGGTTGGAAGACTCAGCGATGTGCCGTTGCTTCCCGCTCACGCTGAAGGGAGATGCCCGATTTTGGTTTCATCACCTCCCTTCAGGTACCATCAGCAGCTTTCATGAACTCACAGATTTCTTCTTAGCTCAATACGCCTAGAGCCGACGAGAAGAGAAGCAACCGTGGCATCCCTCCCACATCAAGCAGAAATCAGGAGAGAACCCATGGCGATTCCTGGATCGTTTTGTGGCAGAGGCCAGACGGATTCCTCGAATCACAGAGGAGATGAAGTTGGGCAGTTTCATCTTTGCGCTTATCTACGGTGACTTTTTCAAGTACCTGGCCCACAAAAATTCTCAAACCTTTTGGGAAACGGAATCCATTACTCGGGCCTACCTGCAGCAGAAGAGGCCAACGAGGCAAAATGCCTAGAACGGGCGGATCAGCCTCGATCGTTCCCTAGAGAGGAAAAAAGGAATTACAGCGGCGGAGATCACTCCCGCTGTGGCAAAGACGAATCGGGGCCCCGTAACGCAGAGACTACGAGCCCACCGCCACGCCTTTTGACCACACGCTTTAAACGTCCTCATGCGGATCCGCGGAGAAAAATTCCTAAAGTGGCCAAAACCACTAAAGAAGGACTCTAAAAACCAGTCGAAGTACTGCAACTTCCATTACTTTGCTGGCCATTCAACCGAGGACTACAAGACACTGTAGAGGGAGATTGAGAAGCTGATTCGCAGAGGTCACCTCACCAAATTTATCAGGGGTCCTGGACAGAACTCTGGAGCAGCTGGCCCAGAGGGGCAGGAGCAGACTCCTCCACGAAATCGGGTTGCAGAAGGAGTGGTTAACATGGTTACCATCTGACATGCTAAAAATTCATCTGGCGGAGAGGAACAGCAGGCTGGGAGGAAGAAGTAGCACACAGCGGATAATGCTATCAGCTTTAGTGATGATGACTTAGCCCGTGTAGTGTCCCCCATGCTGATCTCCTCATTATATTCTCGCTCTTTTCGGACGGTAGTGTAGACTACCAATTGAAGCGAGTATTTATTGATAATGAAAGTTCTCGAGATTTGCTTTACTTAGATACTTTCTTATTAGGTTTAAAAAGAATAAGGCCCATTATTCGACAACGAGTTTGCTCAAGGGATAATTCGAGGTCATATGGTACGATCCAAAAACAACAAGTCGAACGCTCACCTTCTTGGTGGTCAAAATATACAACGCCATATCTTACTTGATTGTTCGTGGTGATTGATTCCACACCTCAAAATGAAGAATATTCCTGGAAGGTTCTAGGTGACTTGTTAAATCATGTCACGATTGTCCTAAACAAAAGAGCGCTAGAACAATGGGGAATCAACCAAGACAAATCTTCAACAAGCGCAGTCCTGAAGCCACCGATCTAATCCCATTGGACCTCGAAGAACCTGGATAAGTGTGTAGATTGACGACTCACTCACCGAACCACCGCACGATGAGCCGATTGCGTGCCGCGAAGAAAACGCCGACCTTTTCCCATGGACTCCGCCGACATGCCCGGAATCTCACGGAGATAATGGTTCATAAATTGAACTTGACTTTATAAAAGCGAGGTTGAAAAGCCGTTGCCATCCGAGAGGAGGTCAAAAGCATCGGACGCAGATTTCATTAGGAAAGTCCAATACCCTGATCGCTCTCTAATATCGCCTTAGTAAAGAAAAGCAACTAAAATTGATAAAAGGCCAATTTTATTAGTACAAGGGCTCGGCCCAAAGGACAACTTTCCCCCCGGCCAGATCGACTGGTTAACTCGATAGCCGACATGAGCCAAGTTTCATGGAAATATTTAGATTCTAATGAGTCCCGAGGACGAGGAGAACATATGAATCGTGGTACTTTGCCGCTATAAAGTAATGCCTTTCGGACTTAAAAAAGTTGGAGCGACCTACCAACGCTTGGTTAACAAAATATTTGAAAAACAAATTGGTTGCAACATGGAGGTTTACATCGATGACATGCTCGTCAAGAGCAGAATCACCGGCGACCACATCCGCTACCTAGAAGAGTCTTTCGAGGTGCTCCGTAAGTATCACATGAAACTGAATCCAACTAAGTGTATCTTCGGCGTAGTCTCCGGCAAATTCTTGGGTTTCATCATCTCCCAACGAGGGATCAAGGAAAATCCAGAGAAGAACAAGGCACTCGTCAACATGGCTCCGCCACGGAATGTAAAGGACGCCCAAAGGATATTTAGCACCATCGAAGTGGACAAGTACCATCCTTTCTTCAAAGCCCTTAGAGGAACAAAATTAAACAGGTTTCAATGAACAGCGGAATGCTAAATCGCTTTCAATGAACTGAAGCGGTATTTGGCTAGCTCGCCGTTGTTGGTGTCACCCAAGGGCGGAGAAGAGCTATACCTTTACTTGGCGGTGTCGGAGGCGTCCTTCAATTCTGTCCTCTTGTGCCAAATGCCTGGCCCGGCCGGTCTATTATGTGAGTAAAACGCTTCAGACTCGATACTGCCAGAAAAAGTCTCGCGCTAATATTCTCCGCCGGAGTTAAGGCCTTACTTTCGGTGCCTACCGAATAGTGGTCATCATGGACTATGGGCCGAAAATATCCTCCAAGCCCGACGTTTCGGACGATTGCAAAATGGGCTATCGAATCGGGTGAGTTCTATATCATTCCATTCGGAAAGCAGGGCTGATTTTATTGTCGAGACTACAACCCCAATCCTCGAGGAAATGAAGAAAACGCCGAACTAGTCGGAGTTCCGTAACGGATACTTCATATGGACGGATCATCTACACACGGAGTGGTCTCACGACCCCGATGGGTTTAAGGTGAAATACTCCCTCAAACTTCAACCAATAAGAGGCCCTACTAGACGGTTTGTGGTTAGCCAAGGAGTACTCTGCCAAGAGATTGACAGTTTACAGCGAGTCCGAACTAATCGTTAACCAGTTTAATGGATGCTTTGAAGCGAACAACCCTCTATTAAGTACTTGCAAAGGTATTCGCCAGTGGTTTCGACAAACCGAACTCGGTTCATATTCCCGAACCGAAAACCGGAAGGTTAGAGGGACACGCGGGAGATGCCGGATCCCAAAGATTGAGAAACGAGAGGCAATGTAGATTTCCGAAGCAAAAAATCGGATGACGCATTTCCAAAACTACCTGGCGGACGGATCATTGTCAGAAGATGTGGAGAAGGCCAAACGGGCCAAGAAGACAGCCAGCTGGTATGTTGAGGTTGACGGACGGTTATAACACCGTGACTACTCAACTGCATACCTCCGTTGTCTAACTCCCGAAGAGGCTGACTGCGCTTTAAGCGAAGTCACCTCGGGATCTGTGGGTCTCACATTGGCAGAAAAAACTTAGCCTTTAAGGTCATGTGCCAGGGCCATTACTGGCCCTCGATGAAAAAAGACACGTTGAAATTCGTGAAGAAATATACCTTCACAAAGAACCTTCACCGCCAGCCCATCTCAGATCTAAAGGCCCTTGGTGCCCCTTCGCGTAATGGGGCTCGATCTCCTACCGCTTTTCCATTGTCCCGGGCGAAGGAAATTCATCATCGTGGGCATCGACTACTTCACCAAGAGGGTTGAAACTGTCCCACTCGCAAAGATTACGGAACACAACGCCCTGGAGTTCCTCCGCTAGAGCATCGTCGCAAATCGAGGTTGATGCATAACGGATCACCTTGAGTAAATGCTTCACCTAGTATTGTATTAGCCTTGACATCAAGTTGGTCCACACTTCGGTGGCACACCCCCAAGCAAACGGATAGGAGGAGGTGACAAACTGAACGCTACTCCACTAGTTAAAGACCAAGCTAGAGGACACGGGGGGGCTCCGGCGGACGAGCTCCCTTCCGTTCTTTGGTGTTATCGAACAACCACGAAGGAACCAACACTGAGACGCCCTTCAGCCTCTGTTACGGGATTGAAGCGGTAATCTCTATCGAAATCGGGCTTCCAAGTCTTAGGGTAGAGTCCTTTGACTCACTGACTAACTCCAAAAAAATTAGGGAGCACTTAGACTTGTTAGAGGAAGCCCGCGACGCTGCCAGAGTACGGACAACAGCCTACCAATATCGGATCACTTGATACTACAACAAAAAAGTTAAGGCGCGACGATTCGATGTAGGAGATCTGGTCCTACGAGGCGTCGAGGCCACAGGCAAGAAGGCCGGCCATAATAAGCTCTCCCCTAATTGGGAAGGGCCTTTCCTCGTCTCCGCCGTCCTACGAAACGGAGCTTACAAACTCCGGGGTCAGGACGAGAAACTGGTTTCGCGAACGTCGAACACCGTCGACCTAAAACGATAATTCCAGTAGCAGATACAGGTACACACTTGCATTATTGTTTGCACTCGCTTTCTTGTTTACATTTCGCGAAAAATAAGTGTTTACTTAGCATACTTCCTATATACATGTGTATGTGTTTTCTTTACAGGTTATCGACCTAGATTGCCCCTAAGTCGGGAGGGTCTTCACCCTCTCGTTAAACCCTGGTCATCCAGGCGGCCCATAAGCGGTTAGATTTGAACTTCGATCATCCGAGCGGTCCCTTAGTGGTTGTACTTAAATCCTGTTTATTATAAACTCTGGTCATCCAGGTGACCCATAAGTGGCTTAATATAAATCTCGGTCATCCGAGCGACCCATTAGCGGTCGTACTAAACCTTGGTCATCCAAATGGCCCGATAGCGGCCAAAACCTTAGGGGGCTTACGTAGCATACGCAACGACCGCCTCTACGAGGAGATAGCGTGATCAGTCAGCGACGATCAAAGAGAGAAGCATCATTCTCCAATGTTAGTCGTCCAAGTCATCACTTGAACAGTGCCACCAGGCTGGTTAACACAACCGCTTGCCAAGCCTAAGAACCTCACTTTTTAAGCAGCCCAACAACAGCAACTGGCCAACCCAGTTGGCCGCCTCATACAACAAAGCATACAAACACGAGTAGTGAAAATAAATGGACACAGAATTTAAAGAGTTTCCATTTTATTGCTTTAAATATATTACAAAATGACATAAGTACAAAAAGGAAAAGGTACAAAAGGCTACGAGGCGGCGGCTGCCTCTGACTGTCCTAGGGCTCCCCCATAAGGTCGTCCTTATGCTGCACCCCATGGTTTCCTAAGTGAAGGCACTCAGCGGGGAAGTCTCCTCGCGGTGCTCTCCTTCTGAAGCAACTAGCCTGGCATCCAGCCCAGGCAATTATACGCCCCCACCACCTTAAAGATGGAGGCCATTGCACAAAAAACAAGCAAAGGATGAGTCAGAAATCTAGAGAGGAGAAAGTATGAGGAATTAATCACCAAGAATCATACCTCCCAAAATCTCCTCGCGGCCTCTTGCCCGGCCTCTCTAGATATTGGACCAGAGCATCCTCTCGAGCCGAAAGTTAGTGGCGCCTCCTCCAAAATTAGCTCTTGTTTCAACCGCAGCCTCCGGAGTAGCCGCCGAGGGTCCCTCTTCCACCATTTCCACGGCAGAGTCCGCGCGACCGAGAGCCGACGGACGATACCTGCTCACAAATCAGAACGGATCTTATTATGCGCTAGGATGACTCCTTCTCCCGATTCCATCGGCCAGTCCTCGTAGGTCACCTAGAGGCCCGCAGTACTATCGGGTCCACTGCAGATTCTTGCAGCAATGTAATCGATGTGGGACGACGACGACGAAGGCGTCTCCAGCACCTTTTCAGGTAGCGGGCCAATAAACCCTTCGTCAGTGTGCCGCATGCAAATGATCACACTCTGGGAGTCCTCTGGTCTCATCATCCTTACTGGCGGCGTGGGTTTTTGAACCGGGGATGGCGGTCCCCAGTTCACCTTCTTGGTCTCCTCCCGAGAAACCAAAAAATCCCGGTTGGAAATATTCTCCTTTATTAATATCGGGCCGCCGTCTCCGCCACAAACGGCGTCCCCGCATATGCCTCCGGAACCTGGCCCCAATCCTTTTCAAGGGGCTAGGCCGTTCCCACACTCACGAAGAAGAACCGGTTCTTCCAATTCTTTAACGAGTCGTATATGGCCTTATTTTTCTTTATGTCAGAACGGGGGACGAGCGATATCCACTCTCCTCCCTGATTTATTTTAAACAGGACCCTAACCATGGACATCCTAAATTTCTTGCCGTGCTTTCAAAGAAAAATACATATAGTACAGAGATACCAGATAGCGTTAGCATGGAGTTGAGCGATGGGTACTCGTAGAACTTTCAAAAGAGACTATCATCCATCTGTAGGTGGGCCTCATAAATCGTGATAGTAGAGCAAAGGCCTTGTCGTTCCTTCCCGAAACTTTCCACGTGATTTCCTTTTTGAAGTCAACGCACAACGCTTTTACGTCACACTTTCTCTAATATGTTTTGCCATGGTTTACTCAAGAATTAGGATAGGAACGAAGAAGACGAAAGCTGAGGTGTAAAAGATTTTCAAGTGTGGAGGGAAAACTTATAGCACGCGTTAAAACCCCTCATTAAGGACGCCGCCTCCCTGCACGTGTCAACTCCCTATCGCCCTTCAAAAGGTGGAATTAAGATCTCCGCCCAACCAAAGGGAGAGCCTACAAACCGCCGATGGCTACCCGGCCAATCAAGCCTAGTAGTCCTCCGAATCACCAAAGATGGTCAACGGTCCGGCCAACTTTCTTCTTCGAAATCGACCAAAATGGTCAACAATTTCGTCAATAAAATTGACCAAAATCAACAATTTCGATTAACATTCTTCTGGGAATCGACCAAAACGGCCAAATGCCAAATTCATAGAGTCCTTCGGGATCCTCAAACGACGAAGGATAGTAAGGGACATCCCATCATGCAGTTCCCGAACTCGCCACGCTTTGGGAGCTAGTGATGGGTACACCGGAATATGGGTTGTCCCATGGTCAACGGAGGCCCAAAAGGTATGCCAGACAGTTAACGTAAAAACGGCCCAACAGGGCACGAAGGCCGAAAGCTTGAAAGGCCTGAGACAGTCAACGCCATTGTTGATCGTCTGAAGACGGCTAACGCGCGCGTAGACGGTCAACTTGAGTATCGACCGGAATCACTGTAACAACATGCCAAAAATATAAGACTTTTACGGGTCAGGCCCACTTAAGCCCGCGATACATCTGACGGCCAGCAACGGCTATCCTAACGATTTTCACAATCTTTACTTGTTCCCAAAACGGATATTGACAAAATCAGCGCCCTTCTCGTAAGGAAGGTGTCAGATTTTTCTAATATCCTGCCAATTGAGGCACTCCAACGGTAAAAAACACAGAAGGAAGATAATCAATTCGGAAAGCCGCTGATCATCGTGGAAGGAAACTATTTCAATCATTTTGGCAACTGGTATCAACTCTGAAAGGCAGGCCAACCAAGAATCACGCAGGAGATCGCTCCTTTCAAAGGAGGAAGATCACCCTCTCAACCATAAATAAGCCTTAGAATCCTCATTGCAGGCACGCTTTCTGTTACACACGCTCTCAATTACTTACGCTTTCTATTGCTAATACATCGCCCACAACGACACGTCTCCATCTTCTGCTGTCACTCAAAAACCTAAGACATACAAGCGCACCTCTCACGGTCCTTTACTACCTCCCCACAATCTAGATTCAAGAAGACAACTTTGTCTCTCTTTTATCTGGAAGCACACACACACACTCTCTCTTTCTCAATTCTCATTTCTAGAAACTTTCTTGTATTTCGAAGGTTATTTACTAACTCTCTTTGAAATATAGAAGACAACTTTCACCGACACACCGACCTCTCTTTTTAAAGATCCAAACTCGTGGAACTGGTGCCGGAACTCAATGTGTGGATCAACCCGAATTTGTTCGAAATTTGGATCCAATGGCGCATCCAAAGATATTTTGATGATATTAAATTTTAGACAAAACTACGTGAAGAAATACTTAATTTTCTAAATGTTATATTTTTTATTTGTTTACAATAATTTTTTTATTGAATATTTTTATTATTCGAATACCATCGATCAATTTTAAATTTAACACCATATCAATTATTCATTAATGATTAATTTTAGATATAATATTATTTTAAATTTATTTATTATTATAATATTTTTATATTATATTAAAACATATATAAGATAATATTATGATATTAATATTATTACTTATTACTTTAATTTGTATACAAGATTAAAATGAAGTACGTGGGACAAAATGGGTAAAAATATTCCATCTGTTGGGAGAAGTAGAGCTAGACCGTGCATTGGATTTTTATCCAATATATATTTATTTACTAAAAAGATAGGATAAAAATATTATAAAATATTACCTAAATTTAAGATATTTAAAATAATTAAATAGAAATTAAAAATATTTAAAATTAGTACTTATATATAAAATTGATGGATGATAAACCCAACCGAAAAGGTCAAATGAAATTTAGCCCATAAAGCAATCCATGCATCCACGCTAATTTACCCGTTCATTCTTATCGACAAAAAACGGTTGTAACTTATGAGGGTAATCTAACTACCCACTATCTCCATAAATAATCATCCGAACCAGAAGAAAGAGGGAAAAAAAAAAGAGGAGAAAACGGATAAAAATGAAAACCACAATCCGTCCCAAAAATCCATCCGAGGGAACGGCCGAAAACGGCCAGAGGGAGAAAAAATCCAAAAGGGGGAGAATGGCCAAATCGATCGAGGAGGCAAGGGAGAAAAAGAAAGGAAAGGAACCACCCACTCCTACCATGATATATGACTTGAAGAAGCAAGTCATCCGTCTCAGAAAACCTGTCCTCTTTCTGAAGGACTCTCTCTCTCTCTCTCCAGAAAACCTATCTTCCATATTCCTAAGAAACCCCTCAACATGGATCAACTTTGAGGTATTGTCAGCGGGTGCACCTCTAAGTTGTCCGTCAACAGGCTATATTCACACTCAATCCATCGCACAAGATCTTTGACGCATCTTTCTATAGAAAACATTATCGACCCGTCATTTTATAATTTACTTGCAGGAAAGAATTCTCGCCGCCCTCTAACCTTGTTCGGGTTTGAGGTTATGAAAATCGAAATCAGATCGGATCGACGAAGACATGTAATCCGATTTGCTACCACAATCCGTAGGTAGAATAATGTAAATTTCTGGTACGTAACAAAAATATTGCCTAAATTTTGAAATTTTAAATATAAAAATATACGGATATTTTTCTCAAGCCAAAACTATTTTCAATGCATTGTAGATTTATTAGTAATATTATTGGATTAATTTTTTTTTTTTCAAAAAGAGTTATAAATTGAATATTATCTCAAAAAATTATTAAAAACTAATCAAAATCTCTAGCCGTTGTTTTATTTTATTTTAAAGGTACGAAAAATTATTTTCCATAATTTTCAAGATTTTTACTTTCATTTCAAAGGTGTTTTCCAATATTTTTTTAAAAATAAAACCCCCTTGGTTCTAATATTTAACAAATGCTATCGTGGAAAATAACTAAGATTGTTATTATTTAAAAATAAGGGTCTCTTTTTTGAAATATAAATTTATTTTTATTTATTTACTTATTTATTATTATGTTTATGTCTTCGTTAATTAGCTGTTGACTGTTTCCCTTTGTTTTATTGTTGTCCTATTCTCTATTTCTTTAAAATTAAAATTTATTTAATTTTTTTAATAATAATAATGTTTTAATCAATATTAAGTGATTAAAATTTTTAAAAAATAATATAATTATTTAATTAATATTTAAAAATTTATTGAAAAAATTTAATTTATCCACTTTTAGAAGATTTAGACTTTTGAATTGTATCAGATATGATGTTTACTTGTCGTGAGTAATACGGTACGGACCCACATCGTCAATATTCTCACGCTCTCCTTCCCCACCTCTCTCTATCACAAGGCTGTTGCTTTAAAATTTCCTGTCTTTGAATTGATTGCGGTGCTATCGGGTCGGACTTAATACCGAGCAGTATATTTATTTTTTTATTTAAATTATTAAATTAAAAAATTAAATAATAAATAATATTTTTAAGAAAATTATTTTTATTAAAAATTTAAATATTAAATTTAATATTTAATAGATTTAATAGTAATGGGTATAGTTGCTAACGGCAGAAAAAAAAAGTTCGTCGAATAATTCTGCTTATAATAAAATAGAGACCCAATCGTTTCGTATAGCCCAAAGTCGATATGGGAGCCCGTCGATTCTATCCAAGCAGTTATTTATTGAATAAAGACGAAATTGACTCCAATCGACCGAAACAGGTAATTTCATCTCTCATTTGGTTCAACGGACTCGGTTGTCAATTAGGAACCGTCGACCGAACGGTGTCTTCTTATTTATCCGAATGGTTTCTTAAGCGGTTGGAAGAAAAGGTCAATTGTTCATAAGTTCTATATAAACCCCTCTTTCTCAATAGAAAAAGAAGAACGACGCTCAACCAAAAAAAAAATTAACAAAGAGACAATTTTAACACACTTCAAGCATACTCTCACACATATTCATCAAGACACTTTATAATAAGCGCACATCACAAAACCATTGCTACAAGCATTTTCATTTTACATTATGTTAGTAAGGTCTTGACCGACCTAAAGACTCGGTATTCTTATACTGAAAGGATAGTTCTGGCACTTATATATTCTACTTGAAAACTTTGTCATTATTTTTAAGCATACAAAATTACCGTTCTGATAGGCTAGTCGTTAAAAAGAATTTTACAGAGGCCGAACATGTTAGGACAACTGGTCAAGTGGGCCATTGAGTTGGACAAGTAAGACATAGAGTTCCAACCGAGGCCGCCCTGAAAGGTCAGGCTCTTGTTAACTTCATTGTTGAAACGACCCCAACTTTGAAAACCTTTGATCCTGTTGAGACCAACGGTTAGTAAAGGACTCCTAGATGGGTATTGCACATGGATGGATTTTCAATACAAATAAGCTGTGGTGCCGGTATAATCCTGAGAACTCTTGATGGGTTAGAAATAAGGTATTCAATGACGATCGAATTTTCGGCAATTAATAATGTCGTAGAGTACAAGGAATCACTTGTTGGACTCAGATCTGCCAAAAAGTGTTTGGTTGAGAACCTGATCGTGTATGGTCACTCGGAATTGGTTGTCAATAAGGTTTAAGAAAAATTTGAGGCTTCCAACCTATAACTTTTTAAGTATCTCTTTAAAATTCAAGATTTAACTTTGGCATTTGATAATATGGAGATGATCCACATTTCAAAGGAAGAGAACAGAAAAGCAAACCGATTGGCAAGGGCTGTAGCGATTGGGGACCCTGAGCGGTATGCACGAGAAATGCGTAAAATCCTTAAAATTTTCAATATAGTCGACCCAAAGCCAGAGATATTGCAGATAGCCGATGCAGATAATTGGATGACTCCCTACATGAGATACTTGTCCGATGGTATATTACCAGAAAAGTTGAATGAGACTAAGTGCGTGAAAAATATAGTAGGTTGGTATACTATTATGGATGAAAAGTTGTACCGACATGGGTATTCCTTCCCAAATCTATGACGATTCACGCCAAAAGAGGTTGACTATGCGTTGGGAGAAATACGTCTCGGCTTTTATAGATCCCATATTGGGGGGTAAGAGCCTTACTTTCAAACTTATACGACAAGATTACTACTGATCCACCATGAAGCATGACGCCATAGATTTTGTATGGAAATGTGAGAATTATTAGATTCATGGGAACCTCACCCATCAACCACATACAGAGTTCCGAGCCCTATTGTCTCCCTGACAATTCGCACAATCAGGGTTCGATATCCTCAAACCCCTTCCAAGTTGCTTTCGGACAAATGGAGTTCGTGATCATCGAAATAGACTATTTCACAAAGTAGGTTGAAGCCATCCCACTCGCTCGGATCACTAAGCAAAATGTAATAGAGTTTGTTTATCAGAGCATTGCATGTAGATTTGGCATTTCAGAAGTTATAGTAACCGACAATGGTACTCGATTCACTAGCAAGCGGTGCATAAAATATTATATTAATTTGATAATAAGGTTGGTTCACACCTCCATTGCCTAACTATAACCAATGGACAAGTAGAGGTTATTAATCACACATTACTACATGGTTTAAAAATAAAGCTTGGAAGTGTTGGGGGTTCATGGGTGGACAAGTTGCCATTTGTATTATGGTCGTATAGGATGATGCTTAGAGAGCCGGCTCGTGAAATATCTTTTAGCTTATGCTATGGGATTGATATTGTCCTACCAATAGAGGTTGGACTACCCAATCTCCGGATCGAATATTTTGATTCACTCAACAATTCTTAAAGGTTCCGAAAAAACCTTAACCTACTTAAAGAGACTCAAGACATGGCACGATTATGGACGATAACTTATCAAAAATGAGAAGGTGAGAGCGTGCCAATTTGAAATGGGAGATTTAGTCCCTATTGAGTATTAAAGCTATCTGCAAAAATGTCGATCGGAACAAGTTCTTACCAAACTAGGAAGGGCCTTTTCTTATCTCAACCATTTTTAGAAATGGGGCATACAAGTTATGTACCCAAAATGGTAAACTTGTTCCTAGGATTTGGAGTGCCTCTCACCGAAAGAAATATTATCAGTAAACGTACGTGTGACCAGGATTTGGAGTGTTTGTAAAATATGCTATATTTTATTAATAAAATAATTATTTATTATCCATATGAATGCTTGCTTGTCATTTCAAAAAATTGGATGACTCATACTGTCCCTAAATTAGGCGAGATCCATTCACTTGCCCCTCGAACCACCACTTGGTGGTCAATAAAATTTCACCATGTTATCGAGCAGCCTTAACGAGGTCAGGTTGTAAAACTTGGTTATAGATCCAATGGCCCTCATGATGTTGAACGTGAAAAATTCAGGGGACTTCCTTAAAGTGCGAATGTAAAGATCTACAGTTAAAGGAGATAGTATTGTCAACTGATCATGATCCAAAAAAAATTTAAGTCAGACACATTAGAGTTCTGATACGCTTTGGCATATCCAAGTGACAGAAGTCACATGTGGATGACAACTTAATTATTCTCAAGAGCCCGACATTTAAGTCTATAATGCCCGGCCGGTTTATATATATATATATATGTATAAATAACAAAGAGAGAAAAAGAGGATAGACACAATTGTAAAAGAGATTTTATTTTTTTACAAAAATATTACAAGTACAAGATAAAAAAAATATGTTTATTCTAGAAGAGGATCATGTTGATGCTGCGAGGTCTCCGGCAAAGACTCCCAAGACTCCACATCATCCTTGAGAAGGTACAGCACATCTGATCTATGTCGAGCGTTGACTTTCCCAAAGTGAAATATTGAAATGGGAATAATAGGAGCCACCATCTTAATGATGTGTCGACAAAGGCCGATACCGTCCCGATACTTATACTCCATCACCTGCCTGATATTATTTGGACTGATGGATGTTCGAAGCTCACGTTCCAACCTAAAGTTCTGGTCACGGAGGAGAGCATACTTTTGCCTCATCTCAGACAATTTGTGTTCGAGACGGAAAATATGCTCCTCCAAGGCCAATAAATTCTCTTTCTTAATGTAATTGTGAGACAGGCGGTCGGTAGTGGAAATGAGACGATGAGCCAATTCTTGAAATTGTGAGAAAAAAATATGTTAGAAGCTATAAATGAAACAATAAAGGAATTGAGATGAGGTTCGGCTAATGTAAGGTATCGGTTTTTAAAATTAGTAATTATAAATAATTAAATTAATATAATTAAAATTAGACTGAATATATGTGAAAAAATTAGAAGTAAATGGAGGAGAGAGGAAGGGCGCTCGAGCGGTGCCGGGGGCACAAATTCAAATAGTGCAACGCTCGATGGTCACTTGAGCTCAAATCAGTGCGCATTTTCTAGAATAGGACTGCCTGAAGGATGTTGAGCTACGCTCGAGCGTGGGCTGTAGTGTATGGCCAACACTTGAGAGGTGCCCAATAGACGCTCGAGCACCGGTCATCCTTATCCGAACATTTGGACAAGTTTGAGCCAAATTTAATAAATATAAAATTATTTTATAAAAAGATAAATGGAAGGAAGAATCAGTTAAGGATGAAGAAGGAGAGAAAAAGAGAAGAGAGGAGTAAAGAGAAAAGGAGAGAGAAGTTAGAAAGAGAAAGTGGTCTCGAATCAGAATCGAGCCGTTTCCAAGAAGAAAAATTATATATTAGGTTAAGACAAGTGCACTATAAGCTTTGTCATTTTGTTGTTACGGCTTCTTGAATATTCCCACTGGTATTGTTGTTTCAATACCCGACTCTATTAAATTTCTTCCGATTAAATTGTGTATTTTACTTCTCTCTTATTTTTATAAAGAAATTCCATATTTAGATGCATGTATTATAATTTAGTTATTTTTATTCAGTTTTTGACTATTGCTTTATATTTGTAAAAATGTCCTGTGTTCCTGTACATTCAAAATTTGAGCAATATGATTTATGGACTAATTATAAGTATGCTGCAAATTTATTTAAATTATCTATAACGAATATCGTTATCTATTTATCAGTAAATGATGAAAAATTATCTGTTTTGTAACACCCATGATTATTTGCATATCTGATTTTTATAGAAAATCATCTAGTAAAGTTTAAAATTTAAATTCATAAGAATATAGAAATATATATCTGTATTTGTAAGAATATGGTAATATATATCTGTATCCAAAGGAATATAAAAATATGACATACGTATCTGTATCTCCAAGAATATGAAATTATGACTCTGTATTAAGAAATTTAAACTCTACAATTTATTATTTGTAATTGATATTTTCTCCCGAAGTGAGAAAATAAGGAAGAATTGTGTATATTTGCTGAGAGTTTCCAATATGAAGTATAAAAGGTAAACATAAAAAATGGACCAAGGATTTTTATTTCAACGGGTGATATTTTTTGATATATTTTAAAATATTATAGTGGTAAATAGAGGAATTATTCCTAGGTCACAGGAAAATTTTTGGTGGTTAAGAAGGACTATGGCCTAATATATCGAGATTAAAGGTATACAGTCCACCACGGGGTATTAAATTCGAAGTCTGTGGGTAGTGTCTTAGATTATATGGAATAATATAATTCTTTCATCGATTGATCTATTCCATTAGTTGGTAAGGCCTATTAGCCATGATTCTTATAAATTAATAAATTTTTATATGTTTTGAATACTAAAGGAATCAGAAGTAAAATATGGAAGTTAAATGTGTTCTGAAAATGTATTCGATCATATTTTTATACTTATGTATCTGCATTATTATCTTATTCTATTCTTTTAAATTGTTTTAAAATATAATGCATTTTCTTTGATTGTATATGTTCCTTACTGAGTATTTGGCTCACTCGTTTGCTATTATCTTACATTTAGATGAGTACGAGCTAATATACGATGAGGAAGATTAGAGGTCGTAGATTGCTAGGCTTTGGATGATGATTTTGAGGATATATGTATTTGTTGGAAGATCATTTTGATGTATTATAGCTTATTTGATGAGAATATGATAGTTATAATTTTCGTTGTGTATTGATGGTTATATATATACTTTTACAAGTTATTATGGTTTATTTTTGGTACCTAGTGGTATCACTCTAATTCGACATTGTATTTTGGCAATATGGAGTTGGAGCCGCGGATATTGTGGCAAACGTTTGGATCCAGTGTATGCTTGATTTATATGTATGGTTAATTATTGTTATAATTTGTATTTAGTTATTGATGGACATTATATTCAGGTGATATTTAGTTAATCCAATCCGTCACAGCTAATACCTCGGAAAAAGAAGAGCTCCCGATGGGAGCACCACTTGTAGGAACCTCCAAAACCTCCTGGACTCCTAGCTCGAGTATTCTGCAACAACTACATCAACTGCCTCACTGACTCCAGCAAAAGCACACCCTGGGCCTCCAACGGTGGGGGATCGGAACCAGATGTTTTGACTACTGCCTCAGAAGCTGCTTCTGCCTTGACCTCAGATATGGGGGCCTTTAGGCAAGGCATGTCTGCCACCTCGACTCGTTCTTTGGCCTTGTCTTCATCTCTATTCTCGGACACTGGGGGCTTGGGAGAAGGCTCCTCAACAACCTCAGTATGAAGTTTTGGGATGACTATCTCTAGGATGCTGTCCTCTGGAAACTTGGCTTGAGGTATTGCTTTGGCCTTCCCAAAGTGAGTCTCACCAATCTAAGAAGCACCCTCAGCGAAGTTAGCAGGAAGTTCAAGTAGGGGTTCCTCGGATTGAGATGACAGATCGACTAACATCCCATATGAGGCAAGGGTTGGAGCTTGGATGGGTATGTCTTCAGCTCCAGCCTCAATATCACCAATTGCACTAGATTTCAAAGGCTTACAATATTCATCTGGTCCAACGGCCGCACATGTTTGGGCCAAAGAAGTAGAAGTTGGGTCCATCCTCACCGATGTCCTCTTTCTCCTTACAAGCTTGTCAATGGTGGCTTCGTTGTCAAAGAAGGACCCGGTCGAGACCTCTTTGCGCTAGGGTGCTTGGGTCGATGACTCGCTTATTTGAAGAGCCATCTATTTTCTTTTCGGCTTCCTCTTAGGAACTGACAATGCTATAGGCATGTCCCACCCTTCCAAAAGAGGCTCCCATTTGGCCTGAGCCAGAGACTTAGCCAGCAGCCATCGGTTCTTTTTATTCTCATTGAAGGAGCCAACTTTTTTCTTAATAAGATCTGTCACCGCCTTAACCGACTCCTCGTGCTCAAACACCTCAATATTGAAAGATGCAGAAACTCAACCCCACTCATTAAAGAGCTCCCATCCCAAGGGAGTCACCAAGAACAAGAACCGGTATTTTAATCTTTTGGTTGAGTCACAGTTTTCCCCACTCAACAAAAATTCAGGACAGGGAGAAACTGAAATCTAATTTGTTTTGTAATGAAATCTAAAAATAACTTTTATAACCTTAGTGTCTAACACCAGACCATGAATAAGAGCAAATATACAAAAAAATACTTAATATCTAACAACGTTGGATTGTAGTTTTGCAACCAGAATATGGAGAGCTGTCATGATTTTGTATAACTGCAACGCCATTGGATATCGATGACCTCCTTTGAGATGAGTCTCGTAAACAGGAATATATCCCTCTGGTGGAGAACAGGCTCTACCACCCTTTTTAGGTAAGAGGTATACAATCAAGCTTAGAATCGTATACCGAGTACGAAGGTAGTTGACGCAGCCAATTGTGAGAACCGACTAAATGTCATTAATTTCAGGAGCCATTAGAGAAGTTTTTGAAATTTTGAAAGGAGGAAGAATATGGAAGGATTTTGAAGAGAGTAATGAACGAAAGGCTTTTAGAAAGTGAGGGAATGAAGTATTCCAAACTATTTAAAGCGAAGCCTTTGAGTCGAAACGATGCCATAGGAGAAAAATTTAAAAAGGCGTGTCTTATCATGATGGCAATACGTGTCAACACCCTATAGGCTGTACAGTATGTCAATCGCCTAAAATTGCTAATGATGACTAGTAAAATTCTGAGAATGACACAAAACTCAAAAAAGCTCGCATTTAATGTTACTATTGGTGGCACAGATGAAGTCCGTTGGATTAGGAGCCCTCGTCTAAACATTCAATGAAAGTTATCGGACTGGGAGTCCTCATTTAGCCAGCCAACGAAATCCTTTGGATTAAGAGTACGAGTTTAGACAAATGACTATCCTTAGACATTATAGCGAAAAACTGAACTTCAGGCTTCCCGGTATAGAGGATTAGTGATGGGTATAGTTATTAACGGCCCAATAAAGAAGTCCGTCGAAGGATTCAGCCCATAATAAAATAGAGACTCATTCGTCTTATATAACCCAAAGTCGGTATGGGAGCCTGCCGGTCCTATCCGGGTAGTTTACTTTTTGAATGAAGGCTGAACCGACTCCAATCGATTAAAATAGATAGCTTAATCTATTATCTTGTTCAACGGACTCGGTTACCAATAAAGAACCTCTGGCCGAACGATATCTTCTTATCTATATAAATGGTTTGTTAAGTGGTTGGAAAGAAATGTCAACTGCCCCTAACTTCTATATAAACCCATCTTTTCCAACAGAAAAAGGAAGATAACGCTCAATCAAAGAAAAGTTAACAAAAAGACAATTTTAAGACATTTCAAGCCCCACACACCCTTTCATTCATTAAGATGCATTCTAATAAGCACACATCATAAAATCATTTCTATAAGTATTTTCATTTTACTCCATCTTTTTTCTTTCATCAAAGAAAGATTATTGATTTCAGAGATTTGAAAAATATACCGAAAAAAGTAGCTTTATCAATCCTTCGACAAGTATATTTATCAAGTATTGACACGGGGGACAGGAGTGACATAAGAAGACTCAGATCCGGGCCGAACCTATCTGGTTTTCATTCCCTAATTCGTATAATAATTCGGATCTAACGACGCATCAAATATTATAAAAAAATTAGCCAAAATATTAACCATTTCAAAAATACTCACTTCTATTGAATTATACCCCCAACAAATAAAAGTTAATTTATTAAAAATTAAAAAAAATAAATTTCATGGTATGATTTTTAAAAATAGGTGAATTGTGAGTTTTAATTAAATCATTAGGCTTCATAATTATCATAAAATTAAAGATAAAATTATCGTAAAATCAAAAAATATCTCCAATGTAACAACACATACAGGGTTATCTTGATATTTTTACGGATAACCCTAAATTTAGATACCAAACTCTCATATGTGACCAGAATTTATTTTGAGTGATTTAAAGATGATCTAAAAAATTTATTATGTGAATTGGTGTGAATTTTAACCGAAGATTAGTGATAACAAGATTAGACCACAATATAATATAATATAATATAATATATATATATATATATTTATATATAACAAATTTATGCTCATATTTATTCTGAATTTATTTTTTTTAATTATATTCTTAATTTTTATATAATTTGGTGTTAAATTTTTCATAGTAGGGATGGATATAAAATCGTTAATTTTAGATGGGGTTTAGAGAAATAAAATTTAGAAATTCTAAAATTAAATTTGTCATTTTCACATCAAAATTTGTGGGGCCTCTTTGAATTTTTTAAACATATTGGGCCGTGGCCCATGAAACACGACTGGACAAAACAGTTTACTTTTAGCTGAGACGTCATAGCCATTTAATATCTTAATTAAAAAATTAATATAAATATATTAAAAATTATTATAATCAATATTATACATTACTTTTAACAAAACCTTAAATAGCGAAAGGATAAGTAATTTAAATACTTAAATAGCTGTAACTGAACCTACTGAGTGACCCTTTAAAAATATTATTTGACCATATATGTTTAATTTATTTATTTATTTATTTATATATATATTTATTAATATAAATAAATAAATAAAATATAACATGAATAGAATATGTTTAAAAATTATCCTAACATTAGGAATTATATTATTTTCCATGATTATATGGACAGTCTCATCTTCATGCCATAAATTTTAATATAATTTTTCTTAAAAAATATAAACTAACCCTTCCTAAAAACATTTGAGAAATGTGACTGAATTTATTTATAAATTATTTTGAGCTTTTTCAGTAAGTATTTTTTTTTTTTGGTTCTAAAAATTTGATGCGTATCTGAATCCGATTTCAATGCATTCGGATTCTTCCGGATGGTTTCAACCGGCCTTATTTCACCGAAGCATTTAATCCCGCACACCACTAAAACGAATAAAGGTACACTAAGTTATCAAAACTTAAAGAATAAAATATAAACAAAAGTATTTTTAATGTTTAATTTATAAGAAAAAATATAAAAAAATATATTTAAAATGGTAATATTAATGGACTGTGCCATTTTTTTCTATATATTTTCATGACAATTAAACCAAAAAATATTTTTACCATACATTTATTTTATTTTTTATGTGATTTTCATCAACATCCAAAAATACAAAAATCTTTTTTTATAATTTTCTTTTATATTTATTTCTCTAAATTTCTCTAAATCAAACGTACCCAAATTCTCATAAATTTGAATGGCAAAATTTTGGTAAGGTTGCTTGCAATTTCAATATTATAATTGAGAAAATTGTTTCAAAATTAAATATATATTCCATAAAATATAATAAATTTTTATTTCTATTAAATTAGAATTTATTCTAAATATCCTGAAGATGGTAATAAAATTGGCTTCTAACTTGTGAAAGAAGCTAGAAAAAAAAAACAAAAATAAAAAGTCAAAGTTTGAAGACAATTAGTAGAATGATCGAATAAGTAGACAAATGGAATTTTTCCACATATATATGATATATTGGGGGGGGGGGGAGTTATTTTAATAAGATAAAAATTTAATTTTGAAGATTTTTATTATTATATGTTTTTACTAATTAATTATATATAAAAATAATTTATATACCTACATTTATTATTATCGAGCTTTCTCGTACCATATTTTGATTATCCTAACATTAGGAATTATATTATTTTCCATGATTATATGGACAGTCTCATCTTCATGCCATAAATTTTAATATAATTTTTCTTAAAAAATATAAACTAACCCTTCCTAAAAACATTTGAGAAATGTGACTGAATTTATTTATAAATTATTTTGAATTTTTTTAGTAAGTGTTGTTTTTTTTGGTTAAAAATTTGATACGTCGCGGATCTATTAAAGTTCGGAATTACGGATGGTAAATGTCCAGAAGATCACGGTAATAAAAGCGAATAAAGGTCAGCGTTATCAAAACTTAAAGAATAAAATATAAACAAAAGTATTTTTAATGTTTAATTTGTAAGAAAAAATATAAAAAATATATTTAAAATGGTAATATTAATGGACTGCGCCATTTTTTCTATATATTTTCATGACAATTAAACCAAAAAATATTTTTACCATACATTTATTTTATTTTTTATGCGATTTTCATCAACATCCAAAAAAAAAAAAACTTTTTTTTATAATTTTCTTTTATTTTTATTTCTCTAAATTTCTCTAAAATCAAACGTACCCAAATTCTCATAAATTTGAATGGCAAAATTTTGGTAAGGTTTCTTGCAATTTCAATATTATAATTGAGAAAATTGTTTCAAAATTAAATTTATATTCCATAAAATATAATAAATTTTTATTTCTATTAAATTAGAATTTATTCTAAATGTCCTGAAGATGGTAATAAAATTGGCTTCAAACTTGTGAAAGAAGCTAGAAAAAAAAAACAAAAATAAAAAGTCAAAGTTCGAAAACAATTAGTAGAATGATCGAATAAGTAGACAAATGGAATTTTTCCACATATATATGATATATTGGGGGGGGGGGGGGGGTTTATTTTAATAAGATAAAAATTTAATTTTGAAGATTTTTATTATTATATGTTTTTACTAATTAATTATATATAAAAATAATTTATATACCTGAATTTATTATTATCGAGCTTTCTCATACCATATAAATATTGTTGTTGTTTTGAAAAATTAAAAAATAATTTTTCTTTTCTCTCATCTTATGATTTGTAGAGATATTATACAAATCTTATACATTTTAAAATGATTACTATGAGCATCATTCTATAGTGGGAGAAAAGATTATTTTAAAATTATTAAAATATTTCATTTTATCCGGTGGGTATATTTTGAATATATATAACTATTAAAAAATAATACATTATTTTTATTAAATGATATGTTTTAAATGAGTATATCTTTTAAAAAATTTATCCTTAATAAAATACCAAATTGTAATATTTATAAATATTTAGTAATTATACTATAAAAGATAATGATATGTCCTTGAATTCAAATTGTTATATGGATTAGGGAGCCATCTGATTTTTCGTGACGGGTCGAATTGAAATGAGTCCAATATACGTCTTGACTAATCAGGATCCTATACAATACAACGAACAAATAAGATGTCAGAGGATTTGCTTCCTAATATATATTTTGATACTCAAATTAATAATTTTTCTTAAATTAATAGAAAAATGTGATGAGTAAGTAAATAATGCACAGATGCATGTAATGGAGGAATTGAGCATTTGAATTCACTCGTTTAGGAAGCGACTTTAGGAGATGGAGGATAGGGTTTCGATGAATGTGCCCAACCAGGGGGTGACTTTGAGAGAATGAGGATTGGGCTTTATTGAGTGCGCTCGGCTAGAAGGCGGCTTAGAGAGAATAAAAATTGGGCTCCATTGAGTACGCTCGATTGAGGGGCTGCTTAGAGATATGGAGGACTGAATTCCGTTAAGTATGCCCGACCGATGGGTGGCTTAGGTAGATGGTCAGGCAGTTTCGAGAGATGGAGGAGGATTGAGTTTTGTTGAATGTGTTCAATCGAGGGGCGACTTAGGGAGATGGTCAAGCGGCTTAGAGAGATGGAGGATTGAAATTCGCTGAGTGAGCTTGATCAATGGATGGTTTAGAAAGATAGAAGACTAAGTTCTGCTTAGAGTGTTCGATCAATGGGCGGTTTAGAGAGATAAAAGATTGGGCTCTACTTAGAGCGCCCGGTTAGGTGGCAACTTATTAGAAGAAGAGAGTCTTGCATTTGTCAAGGAGTGGCTGGTTGATGAATGCACTTGCAGTTGGGTGGCTAATCGGATGAGGAAAAGATCCTTGGGAGCTGATGATAACGAGAGAAATACTCGTCGGTCTCCTCTCTAGTTATAGACGTAGGGGCTCTATATGCCACGCTCTACGAATCGCTTTTACTGACTTTGTAGCATGAGGATTCAAAGTCGACAAGAGGTTGCACAACTATCGGTCGGAGTAGGAGAATGAGACCTCTTAGGGGACGAGAATAGAGTGGGCATACTTTTTTGAATCTTCTTTCCGTATGCTCATTTTTTCTCATTTTTTTTCTCTTTTTTCCCCATTTCTATCTCATCAAAGCTACTTTTTTCCCTTAGGGATGAAGTAATATTTATAGTGTTGGAGTCGGTTTAACATTGCTTGGTTGTCAAGGTTGGTTGCGAGATGTTCTTTCCTTTGTTGGGGCAATTACGGAGATCACCGCGTGGCAATTGACTTTTTGGGAAGCTAAATATTCTAAAATATTCTTGACTAGAACAACATAATTGAGCTATCGGAGCGGGCGTTGCTGGAACACGCTTGCAATCCTAGAGGGAGCTCCATCGAGTTGTTGGTCCGCTCCAATTTGGACTCTAGGCCAACCCACAGTACCGGACCCATTAGATAATATGAGAATAAAATCAAAAATGAATTGAACACTTAAAATGTAAACATAAAATGCAGCAAGAAAATATGAATTAATTATAGTTGAAGAAAATAAAAAAGTAGGCATAAGAAGATATAAGATAATATGATTTAAATTTCTTAACTTTTAAAAAATATTACACAGAATTGTGTGAAATAATAAAAATAAAATTATATAACTAACCCTAAATAGTAAAATCTAAGTATATTATTATATAATTCTTACTATCTAAAATATGCCAGTTTGGTCATAAAACTTAAAATTTATTGATTTACTAACTCTATACAAAATAAATCTTACCAAGGTTCCTCAATTATGTATTTCACAATGATGTTTAAAAAATTACTAGAGGATTATTCAAGGGGCTGTTTGGTTTAAATAAAATAAAAAATAAAAAATTTTCTGATATTATTTTTTAAAAAAATTAAAAATAAAAGCGTTCTTATTTTTCATAGTATTTGATACTTTTATTTTATTATTTATTTCTAAAAAATAATTTTTCTCTTTTTTTTTCATTGATAATCAAACAAGAAAATTTATGTAATTTTTCTCAATATCCAACCAATTGACTGAATTATATAAAAATATATCAATAAATAAATAAGATATTATTTATAAATATTTTATAAATGACTCAAACATACCCCTTACACATTTCTCTTCACAAATTTAGGAATTTGAATATGACACAGAAAAAGATGTTTGGTAAAATGTGACTTCCAAATATAGTTGGCAAGTCCCACGTAAATATGACATTTCTCTTTTTTTAATAATAATAATAATAATAATAATATTATTATTATTATTATTAATAATAGTATTATTTAATGGGTCAATTACTCTTGGATCGATTCGGAAATAAATGCTTATGGTAAATAGGTTGTCAGGAAGTTTCTACCTAGGAAGATGGCTTGCAAGCAAAATAGGCAAGCTTAAAATCCGAATGACATCCTTGCCAACCCAGTTAACCTAATTGAGATAGCCTACAATCCTCTTCCCACATGCTAAATAAAATTATCATAACCAGTCATAATTGTCTGACAAATATTTTGAAAATTAGCCTACATATGCACGATTGTTCCTAGAATGACAACTGCTATAATTGTAGCTAGAGAATCGCCAGGAAGAAGGAAGGGATATTCATTGATATTTGAAGTTGCCTTGTTGGGCACCTACTAGCCTTGGCGCCCAAGCAACATTCACTCTCTATATATCTATTCCCCTATTGTGGAAGAATGGGGACACATACTCGAGAGCCTGAGTACATAAGGAAGAAATCTCAAGAAAACAATAGAGATAAGAATTTAAGGGAGTAACCATTTTGGCCCTCGATTACATAGAAAGGCCAAGAGCTCTCCATCCCCCTTGAGGCCACTGGCTCCGAGTTGATCCTTCTTCCTCTCTCTCTTAAGCCGCTTCTCGTTGAACACATCCTTGAGCTAAGTCTTCCGTAGCCCTCAGCTACCAATGCCATTGACGACCTAGACGATAGCCAGCAAAGTTTAGAAACCGGAAGGGAGACTCTGCCAAGTCCCCGCCTTCATTATCATCGCCAAGAAGTCGTTCCTGCCTCTGGTCAATTACTCCACTCGTGGGTTTGCTATGCCCTTCATTGTAGCAATTAGTCTCAAGTGAAATTATTCCAAATCGTGCTCACCCGGGTGTACTTCATGAGTTGTCACTCGGACGGGCACACTTCAAGCCGCCTCTCACTTGGGCGCACATCTAATTTGCCTCTTAGTCGAACATATCGAAACATTCAATCCCCCTAACATGTATCCACGCATTTAACTTGCAACCTCTTATCTTTCTGTACTACTAATAAAGATATTTAATTTAAATATCGGAGAATATATTAAAAAGTGAGTCCTACTAATTATCTAATATCTTATTTTTAGTTGTCTTATGCAATATCTAAGTTAAAGATATGGAGATTGGATCGGTTCTAATTTAATCCCCTAGAAAAAGATTGAGCAGCTCTCTAACTCATCGAACAATCCGAATTTAGGAACGCAATATTATTATTATTATTTAATAACTATATATAAGCTAATTTTGAAATAAAATTATTTTGTACACCAATTACAGAAGGATGTGATTATTTTAAATATCTTTTAAATTTGTGACTCCTATGTGTTTTTAATAGTATATTAATATTACAAATTATTTTAACATTATTAGATAATTTAGTTTTAAAAAAACTTGACTCCCCTTTCCACCATTTATAATTTTTTAATAAAAAAGAACTTAACTTATAATATTTATAAATCCAATAAGATTATTTATAATATTTATTGATAATTTATATAAATTATTCATTTAAATATAGAGTCTATTATAATCTAAAATAATAAATAAATTAATAAAAATAGATACTAAATATAAAATAGAAAGTTATTGGTGAGGACGCCACTAACGGACGGGTCCACAAAGTAGAAAATGACCCAAATCCTCAACGGCTCATTTCTGCCTGGACAGTCAATAATATTGTTGACCGGACGAAAGGCAAGTGAGCCAACAAAGACCAAAAATATGATGGCCTATTAGGACCTAGTACGACCAATGCTTCCGTTGACCGGGAAGATAGCCAGTAGATCGGCTGAGGCTCAGGACGCACATGGCCTAGACATCAATTGATCCACGTGTCTATCACAAAGCCAGAACGACATTTGCTCTAATTTTTTGCATCTTCAAGAAGACAAGTTTCATTGTAACGGTCACCTCTAGAATCAATGCGCATTTGGGAAGAAGGCGTCAGAGTCTACACACTGTTTGCGGAAAACCCTAACGGTTATAAAATGCGGAAGGAAGGAGATCATCCTCTTGGACCGTTACAGCCAGAGATGACGATCACGCCTGCGTCGGAAAGGCAATGATTCCCCAACAGAGTGCGCACATCAAGCCCCTCTACATAAGGAAAGTAACCCATGGCCTTGACTATAAAAGGCCATGGTAGCTTCCTTCAAAAGGGGCTTTTTAGTTATACTCTCGGGAACGCTCTAAAAACGTCCACAAAAGCCTTCAAGCGAGCTCAAGCTGTCAGAAGCTCTCTAGCTCCCTCGAATCTCCTAGCGCTCTCATCTCTCTCTCTCTGCTACTAATTCTCAGCAAACTCAGTACTTAGGAAGTTGCTCTTCACGAGTAACAACAAAGCCACTTTTCTCACGAGTGTGCTTTCCCACTTACAAACACTCTTCTGCATCCATTTCTGTATTTCTTGTATCCACCTTTTAATTTCATAAGGCTGATTACTAATTTGAGTATCGGGGTATTTTCGTTGGAATCAAATCTTACCGTCACTTGACCTCTTGTTTGAAATTATGGTGTGCAGGACCCAAAATTCAGCGAATGGATATCGAAACCTGACGAACTACGTGACCCAAATTTATTCATGTATGGATTCAGGACGTACTAGTTATAAATATATTACGAATGAGTTTAATAAGTAAAATTTCTTAAAAACCACCATCTTGAAAAGGAGACACAACCGGTCTCAAATGGAATACTAATTAATCTTCACATTCATTCTTTTATAAAAACAATAATTTTACTCAATAATAAAAATAACGTTTAAAATATATAAATACACAAAATGCTATTTTTAGACCCATTTATCATTCAATTTTTTGTATTTTTTTAAAAAATTACTTATATTAAACTTTAAATAATATTACTGATAGACAAAGTATAATAAAGCACAACTACTTTTCTCCCCTTTATAAGGCAATGAATTTATATTAATTTTATAAATATTATTCTAAATTTTATTTTTTGATAAATATATGTAAAATCCTATATAATTTTGGCTTTGCTTTTTAGTTTTACTAGCTTCATGGCATAAATTCTTATCGATTATATGGAAAAGTAATTATCAAAATAAATATTTTCAGAAGCTGCAATTATTAACATAAAATTAATTTCCAGCCAATGAGAAAAAAGAAGAATGGGGTATTGGATTATTCTGTGAATATGCTTTACATCTAAGAATTTGTGCAGTTGGTTTCGACCCAACTTAATGCCAAGTATAAATCATGTTGCCTAAGTTAATATTTACAGCCACCTAACAAAAATAAAATATATTAATATTTATATATGTCAATTGAAACTGAGAAAGAAAAATATTTTAAATTATTTCATGGATTAATATTTTTTAATTTTTATATATAATTTTTTTAGGATTTAAAATATCTATACTAAGTATAATTATGTAAAGAAAATGACAAATACGTCGGGAGAAACCCAAAACCCTAGCATCTCCCTTTCCACATTGCAAACAAGAAAGAAGTTGAAAGGTGCGCGATGAGACCTCGAATGCTTAGTCAACATGGACTTTGAGGAAGATGATGGCAGCCTCAACCATGTGCCGTAAGAGCCGAAGCCAACCTTCCGATGATTAAGGGCCAATATCAAAGTGAAACCATTGAAGATCTAAAAGATAACAGTCGTAGGAGAAGGGGATATTTTGATAGATCTTCCCGGTAGATAACTGACGATATCTTCATCTGACCGATTAAAAAGTAAACGATTTAAAGATTGAAAACTATCTATTACTATTAAGCTATTAGGTCGGCTTTTAGGGTGTAAGACCCTCTGGGATAGGATTCCATTCCTATGAAATTCGAATGACAAGTATAGATAATTGAAAGGGTATTCAATTTTTTCCTCATATAGTTTGATGAAATGGACTATATAGAGGTTTTGACTAGGGGACCTTAGATGATAGTCCAACACTATCTTAGAATAAAACTTAGACCCCTAATTTTAGACTTGTTGATAAGAAAATTAAATCGACTGTTATCTAAGTTTGGTTGCCAGTTATACCTCTCATTTCTTCATGATGGATGTGTTATGGGTTATGGGAAAACTAATTGATTAACTAATTATGATTGACATGAATATTGCTCTCGTGGATAGGGGTAGGTTTGCTAAAATTATGGTGTGTTTGCAGTTGAGCGAGTCTTATTTATCTCAGCTTGAACTGATATGAGAAATCCCAAAAATTAAATATGAAAGAATTTCTAAAATCTATTTTGGATGTGTACGGGTGGCACATGAGCTCCATGGATGTTCCTATACCAGCAAGGTTAAGGTCGAAGGAGCGAACCCACACTTGAAATCGAATTCAACTAACCCTAAGGAAAACATTGATGATGGAGGCTCATTTGGCCCTTGGCTGCATGCCCCTACACAATCGAGAAAGAAAGCTAGACAGATCGAAAATAATTATAGTACCATGACTTTCGAAGAGAAGGCCCGGAGCTTAAGATTTCCTGTCCTTGAAACCAATGAAGAGCTAGAATAGCAAAGGAAGAGTCTTAGTGAAACAAGAATACAACCCAACCCTACATGTTACCTATAGACAACGAAAAGAATCGAAGTTTTACACCACTAGTCTTGACCCACACAAGCACTAAATGACCACCAACCACCTTCAAAACCAATACAGCAGAGCATCTCAAATTGAGAAAGAAGAATTTTCAAATGATAACCACAGTTGATAAATCCCAACCTATCTTCCCCCTACCTATTGTTCTTCAAGATATTTCCAATTCGCAGTTCCAAGTCATCCAATTTGTTTCTCGAAAGAAAGACCTCCCCCCAAAACAAAACACTACCCATCGTGATCATGCACTGTTTTAACCCACGACCCCACCCACCATAAGCCTCCAACAATTTTGACTCGCATTCCTAATTACAAACTTGATGGGTTAGGAGATTGGATCTGTCATTTTTAAAATGGGT
Organism: Nepenthes gracilis; assembly: GCA_033239525.1. Classification (NCBI taxonomy): domain Eukaryota; kingdom Viridiplantae; phylum Streptophyta; class Magnoliopsida; order Caryophyllales; family Nepenthaceae; genus Nepenthes; species Nepenthes gracilis. The sequence goes on from BSYO01000040.1 coordinate 1,769,269, forward strand.
ATCATCTGTTTTTAGTTGAAAGCGATTCTAAGATGATAGAAGGAGGAGAATATGGTAACAAGGGAAACCCAAATCTCCCTCCCCATATAAGTTTTTAATGCATATCATCACTTGGAATGGTCGTATGATACTAGGAAAGATTTTGACAATGAATTCCAAGATATTTTAAGCCATCACAAGCCATGATTCTTACTATTTTTTAACAATACATTAGTGATAAAAAGACTATAAAAATAACTAAAAGAATTGGTATCGATGGGACTACTGTTAGTGAAACTCAGGGTTTCTCCAAAGGCATATGGATCCTTTGGGACCAAAATCGAGTTAGAATGGAGGTGATTGCTTTGCTTGAGTATGGCATTCATGGCCTTATTAGGGACAATAATATTAGAAGCAGGATGTGGGAAGATACTATGGAGTTGGCTCCATCTCTCCATCTACCTTTGTACATGATGGGAGACTTTGAGGAAATTCTCTATATAAATGAAAAGCAAGGAAAAAGCCTACTAATCATAATAAATGTCTCTAATTTTAAAATTAGATCTCTGATTGTGGGTTATTTGGCCTTGAATTTAAAAGACTTGAATTCACTTGATGGGATATGAGACATCAACTGGCCTCAATTAAAAAGAGCTTAGACTGGGTACTTACCTATAATAATTGAAAAATCAGGTCCCACATAGCTATTCTTACCAACCTCATCAAAAAAAAAAAAAAAAAAAAAAGGGTTTTTAATTCAGAATTTTATCATTTTTTAATTCTATCACTCCCATGATCTAGCTATTTATATAAAAAAATAAAAAAAGGAAAAAATATAATTATTTTCAAAATAAATAGGAATAAAAATATAATTATAATAATTATTATTTTTATATAAATGAGGTGGAGTAAAAACATAAGTAACAATTTTAGTAAAAATCGAGTTAAAAATTGGCTTTTGCTGGCTAGATTAAATATTATAATTAGAGAGTTTACGTATTTGAAAGAGAGAGAGAGATTTAATTTATTATTATTATTATTATTTTATTATATAAATAAAAAAATTAGATATAATTTTTTTAAAAAATAAAAAAATATAAGAAAATGCTAGTTTGAAATGTCAAATACCTTATCCCGTATGTTGAGGTTCATAAATAGCGCCCACTTGCACAATTAGATAAACATATCGTTTACATATCTCATTCATATATAAGATTTTTATAATCCGAGGCTTATTAAATTTAATAAATAAATAAATAAATATTATATTTAAATAGTGAATTATAATAAAAATTATAAATAAAAGTCCAACTTAAAAAAAAAAAAAAATTTCAACTCTTTGTGTCTTCTTCTTGGTATTAATGTTTTAATTAAGAGAGGCTTTTATAAAGAAATGGTCATAGGCTTTGAAACCTTCAACCATGGCTTCTTTTATTTTCTGCATTCCCTCGTAGCTTAAGTCAAATCCAAAATTTCGACATTTTCAATGTTTTATAATTTGCGCCGACGATTTTATTCAAAAATCGTATATCGTATGATCTAACACTTTAAGTTAAGCAGTCCAACGCTTCTAATTGGGCCGTGTCTCGACACACATCGGGCTATGCCAAGCATGGCTCGAATATGTTTTTAAATATGAAACGGTTATGTGAACACTTTTTTCAAGCAATCATATAATCATATAGGGAGCGGGGATAAGAGAGCAGGTGCACCCTTATTTATTTTTTTAAAAAATAAATATTAAATAAATTTTTATATATCCCTTCCCTCGTAAACACACAGCATGAGAACGGGGGCGCTGCAACGCTATTAGATTTCAACTGCCAATGTTTTTTGTTATTAAAAAACAAAAGAAAAATATATTTTTTTATTTTTATGTTTTATTATAAAAAAAAAATGGGGGTTTGTTAGATTTAAAATCCAACGACACAACAGGCACAGCGATATTCATACAGTGTCACAGCGCCCCTCAATATTATACAGCACACTCTCTCACTGCTCTCTTTCTACTCTGTTATTGTATAAAATAATATTAGTATAATACTTATTGCTATATTTATATTAATTCTTATATGTAATTTGTATATTACTAGTCATTTTATAAACTAATTATTAATTGTGGAATATAATTTTTTATTTCAAAAGTAAATATATATATATATATAAAATTTAATAGTCTCATATTGGCTATACACATTGATAGTGATTTTAAAATGTGAAAATCACAACCTAATTCCGATTAAAATACAACTATTGCTTCTTTTAGTTCTGGCTATCCCTAAAAAACATTCTAATGATGTATAGTAATTTTTTAAGGTTAAATTAGATTATGAAATAATTGTTTGTAAAAAATATAAAAAAGATTATATGTGTAAAAATTTTAAAGGTATAAAACACTTGAAGAGATATATAAAAAAATATAATAATTATCTTTAACTCAAATTAAATTAACATATTTAGGTGAAGCAAGGCCAAAGAGTTTTCAATATGACTAGCGATTAAATTAGAAATGACTGCTAAAATATATAGTTCAGTTGTAGAACTCTTTTCTCATGGTAAAAAATTATAAATTTGAGCGATATATATAGAAGTGCTTGCAATTCAGATATGTAAGAAATATCCTAATAAATTAATAAGGGTAAAACTATTCATCTTTTTTTTTTAATTTAAATAAGAATTAATTTCTAAATTAATATACGTAAAATCTAACATTTTTTAATTAGTGATATATGGTAATTACGTAATAATTTATATTATATTTGTATTACAATACATTAGATTTATTAAAATTAAAAATTTTAAAAAGGAATTATTGATTTTAAAAATAATCAAATTATTATTAGATACATTTTTATACATTTTAAAATTATAATATTAAAAATAATTAATAAAATAAATAAAACATAATATATTTTTTTATAATTTTATATAATTTTATTTTTTAATATATATATTTTTAAATAAGGGCCTACTATATTGGCCCATGGCATGGCATAACTTATAGCTCCAGTTTACCCAGTACAACGAGGGTCACATGTCATACAAAGTTAGGACATATAAGTTCTACACCATGCCAAATACAACTTGTCGTATAAATATATCGTACTGACATAGTATATTTATAATTGAATGGCTCGAATAAATGGCACGGCTTATTTAACATCATTGAATTGATATATTGTAATTTATTATTATTATTTTTCATAGTTTATACTAAGTGGTCATAACTTATATATACTATAAAAAGTAACACTCTCCTAATATATTATCAAAATATCCTCAGCAAAGATGTACCATTATTGAACTGCAATACATAACTTGTAAAATATGCTTATAAATAGTCATTTTTATATACCAAGTAACATAATATTGGACATTTTGATTGAGGGTCCAACAACATGGTGTTTGAGTTGTTTGAATAAGATTTTTGCTAACATAAGTTTGTTGGTGAAATATTTGATATGACTAATCTTACATAGATTATGGACAAATTTGAATAAATTTGGTCAATCTTTCAAGCCATGCACTCCAATTCAAACATTAGAGTCTAATCCTAAACATTACTAATATATTCATTTTATATAAATCAACAAAACTACTATGTATACATTCATCTTTTATATCATTTAACAAGATTGAGATAGAATAAAAGATATAATAAAACTCAATCAATAAATCAACCCAACAAAATACCAATCAAAAATCGTTGTGAAAGCATTAAATAAAATCATAAAAATCAACAAATTTGGTAATTTTTTTATAGTTTACCTGCAGAAACATGCTGTGTCTTATACATATTTCACTGTTCTCTTCTAAAAGTAGATCCTATTGTGTAATCTATATCTCATATTTCTCTTGCGATTCACTCACAGTAGTACTCTCTGTGATTGATATTAGATACAATTGAAACTATGCTAAATATCACACGAGATGTCCAAAATAACATATAAATTCCATGAGCAATATTACACTTTCAAAAATCTTTGTAAAAGTACTAAATAAAATCATGAAAAATAACAAATTTAATAATTTTCTTGCAGTTCACCCATAAAAATATGCCGTGTCTTATGCCTATCTCACTGTTCACTTATAAAAATAGATCCTGCTGTGCAATTTGTATCTCATACTTCTCTTACGGTCCACTTACGGTAACACTATATAGTTAATATTAGATATAATTGAAACTATGCTAAATATTGACAATTATATTTTACGATTTGGATTTCAATTTACAGATACCAACATCGCATATTTAACAATGACGTTTTAATATCGCCATCAACCTTTCTTTTAGTACTCATCTTATTTCAAACAAATATTTTGCTTGATACTTTAGAAGTTATAAAAATCAACTTGATTTCAACTAATATCTTGAAAGAAAGTGGACAGATATGCATAATTGACAGCTCCAACTTGTATATTAATTTGGACTCAATTTAAATTTCAAGCCGACCCATTTCTAGTAATATATATATATATATATATATGAATGTATATTTTTATTATATCTTATACAAGGTAGCATATTTATATAACATATATATATAAGTATTTTAATAACTAGATTTCAAGGTTACTATTTAGTATCTTATGGCTTGTTTGAATGTCTTATTTTTGAAAACAAGTATTTTCTCATTTTATTAAACTTTTTGATATAAATAAATATTCCAAATCTTATTACTAAAAAGTAGAAATAACTAATAATATAGAGGTAAAATTATTTATTCTAAGTTTAGTAGGAATATGTCTTTTTGGTAAAAGGGGTTTATATCTTGGCTTAAAAAGAGGAGAATCAACTAAAATCAAGGCATAAGTGCTGTGCCTTAGTATTAAGGAGCAGCCTCCTCATTTAGAAAAAATATTATTTATTTATTTATTATTTTTCAAAAATATTGTACATTGTGTTTTTATGTTATTTAATTTTTTAAAACCTAAAATTATTATTAAGGGTAATATTTTTTAACATGTAATGCTTGATTTTTAAGGGTATGCTTGGATAAAAAAACATATATGAAGGAAAGAAAAATAATAAGAAAAAAAAATAAAATATTTTTTTATATTTGAATATTATAAAAAATAAAAATAAATTTTTAAAAATTTATTTTTATTTTTTAGTTATTAAAATAATTAAAGTGAAGACAAAATATACCTGTAATATAAAAATTTTATTTTTTTCTTCTATTTATTTTTATTTCTCACTTGATTTAAAATGGAAGTACCTTTCAATAAAATACCAATATATATATATATATATTTTATTCCATTTTTTATTCTATAAAAATATTAAAAATAATTTTTTTTTAAAAAAATTTGTTATATCATATTTGATCCAAGCACATCCTGAAAGCAAATGCCAAAGCCAAATTGTTTAAGCTGAACTAGTGTCTAGAATTTTATATGAATTCATTGGGCCTATTAACGGCCCAATAGGACGATCACATACCAAAACTTCGCCCAATCTGACTTGGTTTAAGTCCAGTTAACCAAGCCCAAACTTCTACACCCATCAAAAGTATACCTTTCCTATAACGAAGGGCTGAACTCCATTCTCATTACGAATTTCCATTTGTAACAAACAAATATAACTACCTTGCTATTAAATTATTCAGATATTTTATTTTCTATCTTGTAATAAAATAGATAAAAATTCTCCATGGTAAATGGCAAATTAAATTGTTTTCAAATCATTTTAAATATATTCTTCCTCACCATATTACCATATCTTTAAAAGGGGACCTTTAGAGGAGGAGAGGGGAGAATGCGCGAGGGAAGGAGGTAAAAGAGGCAAAGAGGGAGGGAAAGACTTAAATGAGAGAGAAAGAAAGAGTAAAGAAAGGGTCAAATTATTTCTTCTTTTTTTTCATTGTACGCAAGTCAGTATACATATATCGGACCAGGGAATAGGTAATTGGGAAACGGGTAACGGGGGACAAGTAACGGGTAACGGGTACGTAACATCATATTCCCTATAGTATTTGGTAATAACTAATTACATAAATAAATAAATGATAAAATGGATAAAAATCAACTCAAGTGTCCAAAGGCAAATGGAAGAATAACTAAGGTGGCGATTTGGATCGAGTAAAGTTGAATTATCTATTTGAATCGTTCAACTTAAATGACACTTCAAAGAGCTTTTAAATAAATAATCAAACTACTTTTAAATCCCTTTAAAATGTATTCTTTTTAACATCTTACCATATTTTTAGAAAGATCACTAATTTAGACGTTGGAAGATATATTTGGGAGTAATTTAAAGATCACTAAGGTAAACGGGGCGATTTCGATCGAGTAAAATTGAATTACCTATTTAAAACCTTCGACTTAAATGATACTTAAAAGAACATTTAAAGAAATCATCAAATTGTTTTTAAATCCTTTTAAATATATTATTCCTCACCATATTATTATATTTTTAGAAAGATCATTAATTTAAATATCGGAGGATATATTAGGGAGAGAGTTTCGTGTAGTTCTTGCCTCTAATTTATTTCCTTACGGTGCGTAGAATTCAAATTTATAATTACGAAGAATAGGCCCGTTTGTATTTAGATATCCAAATAAAGTAATCGACTCCTTAATTCGTACAATAATTTAAATTTTAAATCATTTTAAATATATTCTTTCTCACTATATTATCATATTTTTAGAAAGATTACTAATTTAAACGTCGGATGATATATTAGGGAGAGAGTTCCGTATAATTTTTGCCTCCAATTTATTTCCTTACGGTGCGTAAAATTTAGATTTATAATTACGAAGAACAGGCCCGTTTGTATTTAGATATCCAAATAGAGTAATCGACTCCCTAATTTGTACAATAATTTAAATTTTTGAGATATATCAAAATATATTCTAATTTTTAACATATATGAAAAATCAATTTATTATAAAATCAACGATAATGAATATTTACGATTACTAATGGCGATAATATTTTCCCCAATAACGAATTATGAGGGGTAACGATATTTTACAGGTAACAAAATATCTCTGGGCTGCAAACAAATTTCTTCCAACTGTTCAAACCCCTTTCGTTCACGATACTGTAACTGTTTTCCCGCCGGACAACACCGTCCATAACAACTACTGAATCACTCTCACTCAGTTCACAATCTCACAGTCTTGATGTATGATGATGAGAGATAGCAGTTTCAACGCTTCGTTTTCTACCATATTTCCCTCGCTCTCTCTCCTCGAAAATCAATGAAGAATTCAACTCCTCCTGAAACCAATCTCCAAAGCAATTTCGTAGCCAGAAATTCGATGGAAAGTCGCCGAAACGACCACATTCCGGTCGAAATGAAGCCCTCGCGCTTGTTCGACATCGGCAACTGCGACACAGAGCAAGAACAAGGGATGCCCTTCTTTAGATCATTCTCAAAGAACAGAGAAATTACATGGGTGATCTCTCTCTTCGTCCTTCTACATCTGGTCGCCTTCGCCACCACCATGTTTGCCAACAATTGCTGGAGAAATTCGCAGGGTGACTGCGCTTTAAAGTTTCTCGGGAGGATGTCTTTTCAGCCACTCTCGGAAAACCCTCTTCTTGGTCCCTCTGCCTCCACGTAAGAAAATCCTTTCCTCACTCTATTTATAGCATTTCGGATATGGATTTAGGGTATTTTCTTTCAATTCGGATAATATTTCGATTTATCTTGTGTTTGTGCGTATATTCTTTTGCTGAGTTTAATTTTCCCCCATGCACTGTTGTTCATTTCATTTGTTTCTGCACATAGCAAATTTTGTGATTCAGTTATTCCGATATTAGGCTGGATGAAATGGGAGCTCTACGGCAGAAGTTTCTGGCACACGACCACCAAATCTGGCGTCTCTTCACCTGCTTTTGGTTGCACGCCGGTGTCTTCCACTTAATCATCAACCTCACCAGCGTCATTTTCGTCGGCATACAATTAGAACAAAAGTTTGGACCGTGTAAAGATTTACCTTCTTGTGCTTGTAGTTCTTGAAGTTCATCTTGTTCAGCGACATTGTTTTTATGCTATCAATGGCTTCTGTTCTGCAGTGCGGATCGGAATCATCTACATTCTCTCTGCTCTTACCGGTACTCTCATGGCTGCACTTTTCATCCAAAACAGCCCAGCAGTTTCTTCCTCGGCTGCTCTTTTCGGCTTAATTGGTTCCCTGCTTTCCGGGCTTATCCGAAACTGGGAACTTTACACCGATAAGGTCCTCCTACCCTCGCCCTTCGAGTTCCGTTCTTTAGATTGGTTTGATTCATAAGATAAAAGTTGGTTTCCCTCTTGTTTGATTGCAGATTTTAGTTTTGGTTTCTCTGTCCTTCATCTCCTCGATCAATTTCGTTGTTGGTTTACTGCCTTACGTAGACAATTTTGCCAATATCGGAGGATCTATATCGGGGTTTCTTCTTGGATTTGTCCTCTTTTTTCCCCCACAGATTGTGAAGGAGTCTTCAAGTAAAGGGCTGTTTGATTATGGCCGGAGGAAGAGTTCTGCCGCGCTCAAGCGGAAGCTGGATCGGCCGATTCTAAGGAGCATTGCTCTTGTTCTGTTCTGCCTCACGTGCGCTTCTTTTTGCTAATATATCAACCATCCATGAAAATATCAATATCGATCATAACAAATTATAATTATTGGTATCAAACATGACATATATACGATATAACAACTGATGTTTAAACATCTAATAATATATAACCGATACATCTATATATTATAATTTGTAATAGTATCAAAAAATATCGATTGCAGAAGGATCCTAAGAGCAGTATATACATAGGTCGATTTGTTATTTTCTGTCAATCTGAATTCAGTGGTGTATTCTCATGCAGGGTGGCTATCGTCCTGTTGCCGGTTCTCCATGGCATAAATGTGAGCAAGTATTGCAGCTGGTGTCAGTATATTAACTGCGTTCCTTCAAAAAGTTGGAACTGTGAAATTAGAGCAAACTCTTGTAAGGTACGTTTCAAAGCCCAATTGCCTTTGTGCTTGATTGTCCCGTGAAAAATTAAAAAAAAAAAAAGAGTCAGACATGAAATTAGAATATGCACTTTTTATGGGCTATATTTAGCTTTTTCACAAAAATGGGCTTTATTAACTGCGTTTTCATAGCTATAATTAAACTATGAATTATCAGTAAACATGTTGCCCCTAACATGCCATATTCTCGTTTCTTCAAAAAAAAGCGTGCCTATTAGCCATTATGTCATGGTATCGATATCCCTGCTTTTTAAACCACAGCTCGTGCACCTCTTATGACGATTTGAATTGCATTTGAAGTCTTTGTTCACGTTCCCCCCATTCTAACGCATGGATTTTCTTATATCTCTCCAGGAAACCATTAGCGGTGGGAAGTTGACACTGACATGCGTGGACAATGACAACTTCAAAGTCTTTCCTTTCACAGCCATCTCGCCGGCGAGGAGGATGGACTTGTGCGCTCTGTTATGCTCCTAGTGTGTGTGTATGTTTTTTATTTTTCCTTTTCTTAATATTCGATTGCGGGTGGCATTTCCCCCTTCGTTTTCTCCATTTGATTGTCGTCTCCGGGCGTTCCTCAGGTCTTTCTTCTTGTATCAACCGGTGTAGTGTTAGTAGGGAGGAGGAATGGCTTCTATGGATGCAGAAGAGAAAAAGATTCTCAACGTGTAAAATTGATCATCCTATTGTATTGATGGATATAAAATCACACAGATGCCTTTGGTTCTTGTTTTACTCCGGCAAAGAAAACATATTTTGTCATGGTTGAGATCATTTTAGGGACAAAAAAGGAAAAAAACAAAATTTCAATATGTTATTTTACTCATAATACATTATATTATAAGAACAAATTTTCAACATTTGAACTTAAAAAAAAAAAAGCGATTAGTATTAATGCGTATTGGATTCAAGTCTTTGACGGATTCGGGTTCAACGGGTCCTCAGGTTCGTGCCGATGTGGGACTCAGTTTCTGTGCTGCGTGGCTTGGATCCAACATGCCATAACAAAATTTCAACATTTGATATCTTTTTCAAAAATGAAGAAGGTAACAATAAAATTTTGCTAAAAATGACGCTGGGGAGGGAATTTGTGAGCCCGACTCGGAGGTATGCTCGGTGTGGAGCGACTTTGAATTATAGTGTACTCGTGAAGAGTGGCTTTGATGATGCGCTCGCAAAGAGCACTTTTGCTGGCCACTAAGTTCGTGGAGAGTAAGCAATGGAAAAGAAAATAGCTTTTAGTTTGTAGGAGGGTTGGATTACTTGTATGAGTTTGAGCACTGAAGTGAGCGTACATTTGGAGTATGTCCCAGGGCTTAGGCGGCACCCTTTCTTAGGCGGTAAGGCGGATTGCCAGCTATTTGATGGGATGTCTGCACCATTCAGGACCGTAATGGCCGAAAGGGAGGATTTCTTTTCCCGTAGAGATGTCACATGCCGTGAATGCTAAAGCTTCAATTGTGAGGGGCGCGCTGATTTGGGGGCCTTCCTTGTGTGATATGCACTGATTCGGGGGCTTCTATCTTAGAGAAGGTTGTCATTTGGAGAGATCCTCCGTATCGCGGCCAGTTAGGGCAGATGACCTGTTGCATGCGGGAAAAGATTCGTGGGCTGCTTCCGGTTTGGGCCGTATATAACTGTCTGAAGGTCAACTTCGGTCAATTGGAGTGTTGACCGTTCTTTGGGCCAATAGGTTGCAATTTTCCTAGGATGATCACTTTATTGGGCCGGTCCATTTCACCCATCCCCATCAAATATACTACAAACAACGTAGTAATTGTTGATAGAGATTCAATTGGCAGGTAAGATGTGGCAAATTAGTAAGAGATTGGCCTTGGGAACCAAGGCTAAACAACATTTGCACGGGTGTGTCAGCACAATTGAGGGATTTTAGGTGCACTTGGCACTTTGATGTTAAATCTATAAATATGAATCTCTCTTGTATAGAAGGCCTAAACGATGAAGAGCTCTAGAATAGGAGAGAGTAGAGAGAGGCCATGTTAAGTGCCATCAAGCATTAGCTTTTCTTATTCTCTTAATGGTTAACATTAATTTATCGAAACAATGGAGGGAAGAAACCATAACTATTTTAATAAGTTGTTATGATATTAATCTTCTATGTGATAAAGGATAAATTTTAATCTTTATAACATGTTTGGTTAGTAGGAATAAAAATTTTATTCTCACTTCATTACTAGTAAAATATTTATTTCTACGTTTGATTACTTTATTACACGAAATAATTTTTTTTTTTTGAGAAATAAATATTACACCAAATCAAGGAATAAAAAATAGTAAGATTTTTTGATATTATTTATTTATTATATCTAAGGATTAACTATTCTTAAAAATATTACCGTTTTGTCCCTAATATTTTCAACGTTCATCCAAATAATTTATACATTTGTATTTGTATCCATTTTTTGAAACCTACGTTTGCTTCCTCCTTCAACTTCTCTCCCAACCGTTCGTCCCTCTTCGTCTTCTCTGCATCCCTTTCTTTGCTTTCTCTCTAGCTCACATCGTCTTCTGCTGTCACCATATTCGTCTTCTCTCACTTCTATCACTATTCGAAGCCCTGCTCATCTGCATCCATTTTGTCTTCTCTCATCTTCATCTTCTTCAAAATCCTCATTCGAAAATCAGTAATTCTCTTCTCCTATATAGGAATGTGCAAAAACTTTGATTTTTTTTCCAATAACTCCGTCCCTTCACATTAGAAAGCTGTTAAAAACATTCCCCTATTTTTATCTTTTTCACAATTGTTCCTTTGTTTCTGGTTTTACATTAACCAAAAATTATTTAAATTTTAGCATGTCTAATATTTTTTTTGTTGTAAAATTGTCTCGATTTATTAGAAATTTCACTCAATTAGAGTGAAACCAGAAATCTGATTTCATTAATCAGAATGTTGTGTATTTTTGTTTTTATATTTGTTATTGACTGAAATTTGATGATGATGAAGCCAAAATTCGATGATTGTAATTATAGTAAAATAGGCTTACAGATACTTTGTAATTACAAGAGACCGAAATAATGGTAGAACATATTTTTCTTTAAATAAGGGTTAAAAAACTATTATACAAATTTTTACATTATTTCTTTTACTAATACTAAATACAAAATATTAAAAAATTAATTCTTAACTTATTCATAATTATTTTAAATGAATAACCAAATATAGAAATAATAATTCTCAACTCTATTCTCATTTTATTTCATTTCCTAAAAATAATTATTTTATTTATACCTTATTTCATTTTAATAACTAAATGCCATTAGAAGGATATAAAAGCCCAGTATTTGAAAAGACAACAAAATCCATTCCAAGCAATCTAGACACTGAAGTCAAATGCAGCAAAACGAACTTGAACATTCTGAGCTTGTAATTTCTTTTTCTTAATTTTATATTCAACTTTTATCTTAACCAATTCAATCTTCAACCTACGCCTAGAGATGAGAATAGAACAGACACCCCATTTGCTGGCATACAACAGCCATTTGTTGGGAAGGAAAATTACCACCACAACGATAAACAAAGGAAATGGGAGTGTGTTACGTGAACCTTTTAGTCAGATACTCTTACTGATGTGATGTTTTTTTCTATCCATTTACACCAACGGACGCATATAAAAATGGATAAATTGATGGACGTCACATTACAAATTGGAGCCAAAGGGAACTCAATTGTTCAAACAAGGATAAACCCAACACCATATAATATCATAGCAAAGTAGAAGTCATTCACTAACAAAAGCAGCAGAACCAGAATCCAGACTGCACACAAAGACAAACTTAGGACAACGAGGCGGGGAACACCCACATCACAAACTGCCAAGATATTACAAATCAACCATATGCCACGAATATATATATATATATATATAGCTGTAGTTCCAAGGGAAAAACAAAACCCAAACACTCAAGCAGGCTTCGGGCATTTATTCAAGTGGCAGCATCCAAAAATAAACAGAAGAAGGCACGGTGGCTCACCTCGAAAGGAGTGGGTCATCTCAGGTATGACCACAAATCATTCCTCTTCAGATTCAGACTCTGCACTCTGAAGCCACTCCACAAACGGCTTCACATTCTTCCAGATTGAACAACCCTTATTTTTGCCAGCACAGCCCCGGCTGTACCACTCCAGAATATACTCTTCCTCCAGCAAATCGGCATCGTACAGTGTCTTCAGGACCAAAGCCGCCTCCTTAGCAGCCTCAGCGCTAGATTTTCCGAAGAACGACTCGATGGAATGCAGCAGAGCCAGCTGAGATCCATCATCCTGGATGGCTGCGGCGAGATAGTTCTTCTTGGCGGCTACCACTTTGGCAAACCCCTTCTCTACACCATCGCAGAGCGCTTCAAATAATGCATCCATTACTAACTCCTGATTGCTCGCAGAGAGAGAGCCCAAGTAAGACTTCAATTGACTTGCAGAGGAACACTTTTTTAGGAACTCCTTGATCTTGCTGACAAGCACAGGAGAGGAATCTTCAGTAGATTGGGCGCCATTATTACTGGTAACCTCAAGCTTTGGTTCGCGCTCTGGGGACTTTTTTCCGGATGATTTTTCCTCATCGGTAGAGAGCATAACCATCTCAGAAGTGACGGCATTAAGCTGTTCCTGTATACGCTGACGAGCTGCCTCCAAAGAAGTGTCAGTCTGCCACTGAACATCATCATCACCTTCGTCAACAGCTGCTATCTCATTTTCATCAGACTGACTTCCAGCAGGGGAGTGCTCCTCGTCGGAGCCCTGGGTCTTCTTCTTGGTTGTTGCCACCTTAGAAGCACCCTCTTTGGATGGCTTCTTTTTTACAGTGTCTTTTTTCAGTTTCTTCTGTTCCTCATCTGCAGCCTCCCCTTCCTTGAGCCGTTCCTTCTCAGCCCTCCTCATAGCCTTTTTGTCCTTGGACCCTTTCTTCGGTTCAGGGGGGTTCTTAAGGATAAAAGCTGTGAGCTTGTCCCTCATGTCGACATCAGAAACATGTCCACATGCAGCGCACTTGAGTGCTATCATCTGGTTCTTAGATATCAAAATTTCTGTTTCCGGATTACCGCAGCCATAACACTGCACATATTTCTTGATGAAGTTCTCAAGAAGCCCAGCAAGTTTTGCTGTATCATGGGCGCCATTTACATGGGAAGTTCCAACTTTCTCATCAAACTTGGACTGGGCGCCAAGCTCACAGCCAAAATACTTTGTGGTGTATGAAGCGGGCCGTGCCAAGGCTTTCGCAATCTCTACCATATTGACAATGTTAGTCTTTATGCCGTTCCCTCTGCCTTCAATCTTTGTTATCATCTTGGGCATCTTATACCTGTAGAAGGCATCATCTCTGTTTCCAGCACCAATGTTTTGCAAAGCCATATTGCTCTCCAGAAGCAACAGTCTAGATTTGATTTGGCCAAGAGAAGGCAGCAAAACCAAGGGCGCTTCCTTCACGTAAAGAAAGAGGCTGCATAGACATGCAACCCAGACGATGACTAGAGTAACCCAGAAATGGACCAAGATGCATACAGTCGACTTCAGTCAAGGAATGACCGTCCTTTTTTCTAAACGTAGGACAATATTCTCCAAGCAGGCCGATTGATGACAGGAAGATAGAAGCTCGTTCAGACATATAAGAAACTTCAAACTCCACTTTGGCAAACCGCAGCTACAACAGACTTAATTGCCAATGCTCACGAAGCACAGGGCGGAGAATCCTCAACACACAAAAAAAAAACTATAAAAATCATACTAATAGATGCTCCCAAAAAACCATATCATGACATCATTATACATAAGAACTAACAGAAACTATCACAACTTGAAGAAAAACAAAAGGAAAACTAGGTACCAAATATTGTAAACAACCCACATATTCTTCACAGCATCCGTGCATGCCAGCATAACATCCAGCAATAAAGCAGTCATATCAAAATTGAGATCTCAAGGAAAAGAATTCAGGTTTTCAAGTCCTATTTGGGAATGAGTGGGTATGGCATGCCATGAAAACCCCCACCCTGATATAGAGTGAGACCAGTGGCATTGGGCCCCATGGAATCCGAAAAATGAAAGCAATTATACTGCAGCAGCAGCTTTTCTTCCTCAAAGGATAAAATACTTACTAAGCAGGATCAAGGACAAACATTCAGAAGAGAACATATGCAAACAAGAGACATAATAACAAAGTTTATACTAACAGCATTAAAAAGTAACTTAATTCATAACCATGAAAGGAAAATAATTAGACGGTCATGCAAACAACGATCAAATACCAAACACAACCATGCCGAGTAAAATTTTAGGTGAATAAATTTTTTAAGTAATACTGTTCACCAGCAAGAACAAATCACTACAGGAAGGGCATCTACCCTGACTAAAGGACATGGTTACCAGGTATGATATCCTGTAAGTGTAGCCTGCTACGTGCTACATAAACCAATATCATTTTACATAAAATATGCCAGTAACTATGGTCAAGGACAGAATTGGTAACAAGAAGCTCTTACATGCACAGCCAAAGCAAAAAAAAAAAAATAGAGACGGATAAACCAGATCTTAATATTCCTACCAGACCTAATGACCATTACACCAATCCAGCTTACCCTTCTGCAAGCATTCTTCTATCTCAAGTTCTCAACAATAAGTCACCATATTCTTGCTACTGACTGAAATCATCCAAATCAACAATAAATGCAAAAAAAAATACAGATGAAGAAAAATTGGACGATTTCGAATTTATTATTTATTCTTATAATGTTATTATTTGCTATATTAAATAAAATGTTGAAAACAACATAAATTATGGTGTAACAAACGGCCAGAAATAATTAGAAATGCAAAGTCGATATGCATGCCAAATCTTTTAAGGTTACATCACAATAGTTAGCTCTAATAACAGATCCATTTTATTAAGAAATTTGAAAGAACTCATGAAAATCAGAGACTATATCATGTGAAACAACGATAATAGCTTCACAAATAGTTTATGATCAATGAACTTCAGCATCCAGATCAACACAAAGACCTTTAAAGTTATCACAAACCCAATTCTAACAAGCTTCCTTCGTTTAAGAATTAGATTTATATCACCAAAATCACAAACCATATTTTCCGTGTGATTAATCGATAGTAAGCCAAAACAACAAGAATAAGCATTAGGCAACATGGACAGCCTGTCTTGTCCTCCAACTACACTAAAACAATTTCTGACACATTGATAGCACTTGAATATGTGCAGAGAAGATGCACGCATATCAGAATGCTTTGTCACCATCTCAAACAGTGCATAGCAAAACACTCAGTCAATCAATACTTATAGCACCAATTTCAGAAATAAAATCACATAACTATTACTAATCCCTCCTATTGAGGAATCACTCGGCTTAAGGCAGTTTATGTACTTCTCAAGGATCCAATCAAGGCTTATTAAACTCTTAAAGCACAAAAGTCTTCAACCTTTTGGTAAAATTAGAGCATGCCTCTCCTGTCCCTCTACTACCCTCTGACTACAGGACAGTTTCCACCTCTTTAACTGGATTAAAGAAAGAAAAGGAAAACAACCGCATAAAGCTATTCAAGTATAGGCAATTAAATTGATTAAACAGATTGAAATATATAAGAAAACTACTGCACACGTAAAGTCAACCTTCGTGCAAGCGATTGATGCAGCAGCAATATGTATAACTACGATAGGAACCATCGGCGCATAGAAACTACTAAATTATCACAGATCTAGGACAACTTTACAATTGTAACACGAAATCCAAGCTCAAAATTAATAGACAACAACCAAAAGCTTATAAATGACGCAAATACAAAATCGCCAAAACCAAAGATGGAGAGATAAATTTACAACAGCCGACAATCAGAACGTAACGAATAACCATGGCTTGATGATCGTGAATTCAAACTCTTCTACGATGATCCAAGGTAAGAAGAAACATAAGAACTCTAATAGGAAGAGAGAGAGAGAGAGAGAGAGAGATTGTTGCCTACAGTTGAGAGGTTGAATAACCCTATCCTTTTTCTTTGAGCGACGGAACACCACTATGGGGCTGGGGGAAGGTATATCTGAGCATTTATATAAGGCCTGGAGGATTGAGACGACGAGAGAGACAAATTAGGGCAAACTCGCCGTAGTCAATTAGCGGCGTCCATTAAACCGACCTAAATTATTTGATTTCTGACAATTTGAATTTTTATTTTTAATTTTTTTAAAGTAACGATTTTTTAGTCTTTTTTAAATGCACTTATTCCATTATTATATTCGACAGCCAAGCTTACCTTCCTGGTGTGGAAGTATTTTTTTCTCATAGAAATAATTTAAAAATATTTAATACATATTTTTAAAATATTCTTTTATAATTCTACGAATATCTGGAGATAATTTTTGATCGAGTCAAGAGAATCGATTCCAACCACCGGGATAGAGTGGCTAGTATAGACATTCTATAATTGGAAATATAAAGAAAAATATTTTAAGAATAATTTTTAGATATTTTCAAATGACGATATTTTCTATCTATCATCTGTAGCAGCGGGCTTATATAAGAATAAATCGATAAATTTAACCCATGTCAAGATAGGATTGGCAATCACAGAATAAAATATCGACCATTACATATTAATATCAGACCATCACAATGCTTAATAATTCTAGATACTATAATAAATTTATAATATGTTACTGTATCGACAGTATATATACAGAATTAGTAATAACCCACATTAATATGGGATTGGCAATCACTGAATAAAATATCGACCACTATATATTAATATCAAACCACTGCAATACTTAATAATTCTAGATACTGCAATAAATTTATAATATATTACTGTATTGATGATATATATATATATATAATTAGTAAAATATAAGGAGAATCAACCCTATAGAACTCAGAAACCAAGAAAGAACTCCCACTAATTCTTCTTTTGCTGTTTTATTGACTGAGAACACTGTAAGCTTTTCAATTTTCCTTCATCTTTTCCCCAAAGGAAAAGAAAGCAGATAGTCATATCCCTAGAAGAAGCAATTTACTCAGCATCTCCCATTACTGAATAAAACAGATCTCTATCCGACCCTTTGTTCATTATCACCCAATAAAAACACCAACTTCAAAACCGAAGAAAATAAAAAATCTGCCATTAATATCAAAAAAATCTGCTCTTTTTCTGATCCAGAAAGGAGCCTCAGCATGGCAAATCAGCTGCACTTAACCCACGAAAGATCCAACCGAACATGCTGCTTGAGGCTCAGACTCAGGTTAATATCTTCAACTGTAAGCCATGGCTCAGTTTTGATGCATGTCTCGACTTGAACTGCATGAGATAAATCGGGTACATTAGTAGCAGGTAAACCAGTATTAATTGGCCCAATTGAATAAGGACGAATAAAATAACTGTTTTTAGGGAATAAAATAAGTTGATAATAAAGTTTAGAATTAATAATTCAGTAGTTTGCCTCAATGAATAGGTAGTAATTGAATTGAGAATGTATTTTTATGGATTTGTTCCATTGGAATAACAAGAGAAATAAATAAGAAATTAATATAAAATGACCTTTTACCCTTCTCACATTGCCGCTGCTGCCACGGCCACCACCACCTTGCTGCCATTATAGATGCAAGATGGCCGTTTGGGCCGGCATTTTTATTCCATCAAAACCAAGCACAAGTAAATACATGGCTATATATTCCTTGTTTACAAGGATTTATTATAGGAATAATAATTCCCAACCTACATACTAACCAAAGAGTGGAATTGTAATTCCATTGAAAATAATTTTGGAATTAAATTGTATTTCCATTCTAATAAACTTGTTGTAAGACTGAGAAAAAGAACACAAATCTTGCAGTAATATGATAAATTAAATGCTCAAGTCTCATAGTTGATAAATTAACCACCTTCATCCACTCGCCCTATCAAAGAAAATCAACACGCCCAACAAAATGGCTACACACTGAAAAAATGCTCATCATGTCAATTTAAGTTGTTTTCAAGCACTCAGGTGAAGTTGGGTGGGTGGATGAATGGTAGATATTGTATAAAGTAATTTACTTGGCTATTTAATTTCCATTATTTATCTATCCTCATTCTAATCCTTGCCGTTGGATTTACAGGAATCTAAAATATGGGAAGAACTTAACAACTCTCGTTTTCACAAAGCAATATGGAGCAAAAACTAAAATTTCAATCCAAATTAAACACATTGAAGGCAGAATTAGTTACCTTCTGACAGAATGAACTTATTTCCTCCTCGGTCAGGCCTTCGTCATCTCCGGCACTCGGATCCCACCCCATAGAACGCAAAAACTCTTCTTCCTCGTTTGTGCTGTGGCAAAAGCTCAGCTCATTCTCAGGACATTGGCTAACTTGATCTCTACTGGCTACATCGTCGTGTTCTTCGTCCGATTTCTCCACTATAATCGATGAAACAGCATGACTAGAATCTGCACTAACGGAAGTTCTGTTCAAGGATTTCTGCCTCACGCTGTTAAAGAAATCAGTTCGGCTCTGAACTTGAGCTTTGCGTCCAACAGCAAATGGCTTAGGATTGCACGGGTCACTTAGAAGTCTGTTGTTGACATTTGTTGTTGGGCTAGTAGCATCCTTTAAAGCTGCAGCGACACCATTTTTGCAACCGGGTTTAAGGAAAAAGAGCTTTCCGGTTTGAGATGCCTTTGGACTATCAGCACTGATGTTTCCAACACGAAGAGAATGGTTATTTAGCTGCCCGTTCTTGGATGTAACAGCTGGTTCAGTGGATCTGGGTGCGGTCTTGGGCTTCAGCTTATCAGAAGCATTCGGAACCTGTAGATTACGGTGACAATATCACACACTACCAGGAAATCCAACTGATGCTATGATTGACACGTTAACTCAAAAATAACACAATATGACATAATTAAAAAACGTGCCAAGTTAAAATTGATTTATCCATCTAAATTATGTAAATTGGGTTTCAACAAATTTTTTTTAAAAAACAATTATCCCGTCAAATGTCTCTTGTTGTGCCCATGAATATGGCCTCTTTATTAAATGGGTTACGTTTCGTGTTGTTCACTTATCTAATGGGTCATGTTCATGTTTGATTTATTGACACAAATATTACTCATTTTTCAATACATCACAAACTCAACACAACACAAATTGACATTTTTACTGCAGATTAGATTAAACATTCTCTCAGTGAATAATAGGATTATTGGGGAGATGCAGTCTTCTCCTCATGAAGACAAGGTAAAGAAGACCAGATGAGAAAAGAGAAAACTGTCGCAATGGACAAGAGAGATGCTGAGTAAGAATCATTGAATTTAAATGTAGATGTTGAATAATGGTGGCTTCGTCACTGAAAACATTCTGCAAGTTCATAATGAATGATGTTTGCCAGTCCACAATTCTTCATAATCAAACTGATCTCTTTACTCTCTCTTCTCAGAGAGCAGCAAGCTTGTCACAATGATGAAAATTGCATTACAGAGTACTAACCAAAAACTCCACAGCTCACAAAGTACGAATTTTCTCACGGTCTTCATCCTAAGAGTATATTATACTAGAGGTCAAACCCACTGAAAGGGAGAACACGAGTCTTCAATTCATGCCTCCTGAATCTTATATTTATAAGATTAGCCCATCATTTGTATTCTGTGTCATTTAAGATGCAAGGCACATCATAAAGAGTCCTAGAAGCAAGGCATAAGGCGCAGCCTGCTGGAAGTGAAGCTCCCATTTATAAAATTTGTATATAGTCTGTTCTTACATGCTGATAATAGTATATGAAACAAAAAAAAAAAAAAAATCTCACAATAATCATTAGCATTTAGTTGAACTAACAATATAAAAGCTTGCAATTAATAAGCAAACATCACCACAAAAGTACAAAGTCATAAAAATTATTAACAAATTTAAAATATTATTCTCAAGATGTTTGTATCAATGAGTGATATTTATTATCATCATCAAATAAAAGTTCATCTACTTCTCCACCTTAGCTCTACGGGTTAGAATGACATATCTATATGTCTCTTTAAGTTAAAATTTTTACCATTTATAAACTTTAATGGAATATCCCTAGAGTCACATATCATTCAAAGTTTACATAATTTCTCAATTTGATGTGATATCTAGTCTTATTTCTTAAAACAATTTTAGCTACAAAACCCTACAATTAGAAAATCATCTTCAAAGACAAATTCATTATCATCCTCATAATCTTCATCCATTATAATTAGCTATTCATTACTTCCATCAATCACAATTTCACAAATACTAAGTATTAGAAGTAACAAATAAACATTATGGATATTTCAAAATTTTTAATTTTTTTTTAATATGAGGCAATCAAGACACACATCTTGGGTCTCAAAAAAGGCAGGTGTTTCTTGGAATGAATTTTGCCTAGATAAGTTGAGATGCCAAACTTTGAGCCCTGAGCCAACCCGCAATTGAGACACACCATTAACAACAAAGTTGGTATTCCTACTCATCTGACTCCAGCTAATTAACTCAACATCAAAAAGTCAAAAAGGCAAACAAAAGCATCATATCAGTTCAATATGGTTTGGATACATTGACTCCGTTAAAACTTAGGCCAAAACATTTGGTAATGAAACTCCAACAAACTGCTTTGTCGATCTAGTGGTTACAGATTCAGTTGTAAAAATTATTTCTTGCATGATACAAGAAAAAACTGTATACAATATGCATAATAATATTCCAACCTTTTTTCAAATCTTGCGTATAACAAGAGTTTCATATACCGTGAAAAATATACCACACACTTGCCAATTTGTTCCACTTCCACCCGGATAAGTGAGAAGGAAAAGACAGAGAAATAAAAAAGAATTCAAACCTCATGTAAGGTAACAAAAACATATTCTAGACAGATAAATTCCAAATATATATATATATCGAAATTTCCTCTTTCTTTTTGTTAACAAATCCAGGAGGAAGTTTGCAAATACCATGAACAAAAACTATCACATTTGACTCCAAACACCACATGTTGAATATAACCAATCCATTTATAGAATCCAGCCTTCATTTGAAGATGACATTTGAGCTGGAGAGGTCTTTAGATCTTATTGGCCACCAAGCTCGTGCAAGATTGGAGCTACAGTAGGATATCACTGTGTTTTTCTAATATAGGTTTACCAGAAAATCAATGCCTGCCACTCAAATGTATCATTTATCTATTCTTCAAACATATGGATGATTGAGGGAATCAAAAACCAGAATAAAAGCGAAGAAAGCACATCAAAAGCATGATTAAAATAATTCATAAATGTTACAGAACTCATTAAGTGGATGCAAACGTAATCACACGTCATACGTGTATGTAAATACAGATAATCCATTAAAAATTGTTAAATGCACTTGGACTTCCTAGAATAATAAATCGATCAAGATTTGTATCTAAACTCCAGCTATCAATGGATTACACAGTCATTTTAGCAGAACATATGAAATATAAACCTCTTTGATACTTCTTTCTTCTCAATGTTATTCTTCCTGACTAATTTGAACTCAGGCACAAGGTTTCCTCCATGACTTCGATTCTTTATCACCCTCAATATTGCAGGAATCAAACCCGTAAATGGGCAAAACTAATCATTTGAAGTATAATTGGATGCGACATCAACTTGCATTAAAGATACTACCAGAGCTAATCTATATTCCAAGATACTAGAAGCTAAGTATTCATATTAGTGAAGCTTTTTGACAGTCAAAGCTAATAGCATGAATATATCGTAGACAACGAGTTCAACAAAGCGACCACACATAAGGCTATGAGCATTAATGCATAGTCAAAGCAAATAGCATGAATATAGTGTAGACAATGAGTTCCATATGAATTTTCGAGACCACACAGAAGGTTATGAGCATTAACATGGTATTATTCTCCCTGCTGCACTAGTTTTAACTATACCAACATACACGAGTTATTATTGATAGAAAAATTTGTCAATACGATATATATCTATCAATATGTATCAATATCGAGGCTCACCGATACCGATATTTTTTTATATCATAACAATATCGTAATATGTTTTTATATTTACCGATATTTTGAATATCAGCCAATAAGGCTCTATTAGCTTATAATGTTCACAATTTTTTTCTGTTTGATATATCTGGTACCAATACATATTGTCTGATATGTCTAATATTATTATCAATATTTTCATCCATACTTGTAATACAATATTATTCTCCCTGCACCAGTTTTAACTATACCAACATACACTGGTCTACTTACCACAACAATTATAAATATGCCAACATACACTGGTCTACTTACCACAAGTCCTTGTCATCCTGAATATTGAATCAGCCTATAAATGGCCAAAACTAACAATTTGAAGTAGAGAAAGGCATCATATCAGTTTGTGCTACACTGATCATACAAAAGTTAGCTATAATTCAAGTATACTGGAAGCCAGCAGCCGTATAGGTGAGAATTTTCACTTGGTCAAAGCTAATAGCATAAACTCAACATAGCCAATAAGGTCATCAAGTGCACGAGGGATCAAATAAGAGGTTAGTAGCATTTCAAGCAAGCAGGCCAAGAAAAAAACATTGTTCAAGCAGTTTGCTTCATGCCTCGGATTAAACAAGTGATATTGTGTTGTCATAGACTGTAGCATCCAGAACATCTAACGTAAAAATTTCTACATATACAAATACATCAATACATGATAAATTCTCAAGTGTATATAAATACAGATTTTGTGCATGCATAGTTGTCATTAGAAATGCCCTCTGTCTGCAACTATTAAGAGGTAAAAAATACAAAATAAATAAATGAAGGAAAATAAATCACCTGTGCAGTCATTTCCAGAGACATGATGGTCTTTAAAACGAGACAGTTCCTTTAAGTACTAATTGATGAGCATTATATCAGATTTAATCTCATCAGCAGTCAGCTTAAACAATGGCAATCTAAACCTCAGCTATACAATACCATTAGTGTAACACCTAATCCTCTGATTTATATTTATAACATCATAATTATTATATATTGGGTAAATATTAAAAATAATTGTATAATAAAAATTTTAAGAAAATCAAGTATTGAAAATATAAAGGATGGTCCCTGATAGGCATAAGAGCCACGCATGAGCATATTTAAAGCAAAATCGCAACGCATGATGGGCACTTGTGTGTGAATTTTGTAGTATGGATCGCACTTGTGCATGGGAGAGGCATTCATGCGTGGATTTGGCAATATGGGTCACACTAATGCGGGAATTGAGGTACGCTCATGCATGCATGTGCTTACCTCTACACCTAATACACATCTGACTGGTGCACATGCGCCGGTCTTTTTATAAAAAGTCCTTTGCAAATTTTTGGACATTTTTTGGGAAGGGAAATGACAAGAAGAGAGAGGAAGAAGAGAGAAGAAGTGAGATAAAGTGAAGGAAGCTGATCTTGAAGTTATTTTGTGTTGAATCGGGTATACATTACTAATCGAGTGCTCTTAGGCTGAAGATGAACAGGGCTAAGCGATTTGCCAAAGCTGGTAAGGCAAGTGCATCTAAATCTATTCTTTTATCTATTGCTGGAATCTTTTGAATTTTCTTTCAATCATTACTTAAATGTACATGCATGTCACCTTTTTGCCCCATTTTGAATATTTGTTGCATGTATGTCTATTTTTACTAAGATTTGGACATTTTGATGATTTATACTTACGTTTAAAATATTATTAACAAATCATAAAATCTTTAACTATTTGATTTTACATGTCAATTCTAAGAAAATATTTGAAGAGAACTCTACTTGTGAATGGAAAAGAAAAATTATTTTTTCCCTAATTTGGGAAACATTCAGATATTTGTTATGTGCCGTAGAGCTTTTTGTTTTGCTGAATAAGAACTATTGTGAAAGAATTGATGGATTATATTTAAACATGTCCTAATATATTTTAAGCAAATTGAGGATCAAACCTACCATCCATATGTAAGAAAAGTTATGTTCAGCTCCATTTATACGACATAACATGTAGATGGCTCATCTACTAATTTTGAATAGTAGTGTATCAACCTTGAGCTTTCGAAAATATGCATACCCCAGTCTTTACATTTGTCTTCGATATAGATTGTGTGTGAATCACTAATCTTCAATTCTTAGATTTTCATATGTTTTCAATACAATCCTTTAAATTTTCATATTTTTTGATATATTTTCACATATTTCTTTACTTTTCCTACGCTTTTTGTACATTTCGTATATTTTTGTATATTCGTACATGTTGGACAACTAATAATCTATCGTATTTTGAACATATTTATTGACAATTGGATATTTTGGATTTTCATATGTGATTATAATTTATTATCCTTTACGCCTATTTTATTTGTATATAATCATATATTATATACATATTTTATTGAGTATTAAATTTATATTTAAAATGTTTTAAAATCCCTTTTAAATTAGTGGGTTTGGATATCTTATAGGATTCAATGAAAGACTATTCAATGACAATAGTTTAAAATGTTTTATTTATATTTTTGAGCTTGTAATTGGATTTGTATATTGTTCTTTAAGAATTGAATATAAGTTTCCACTATATGTGTATTTGGATTATTGGTAGATACTTTTCCATGCAGCATATTTTGGGTTGAGTGGGTATAGAGTATTTGGCTTGAACGTATATAATTTGGCTATCCCTAGGAGCGCAGTCAATATATTTTCAGTTATTGTTGTATGGTTTGGTCTATGAAGCACGGACACCAACACGGGATACGGACACGATATGATATATACATACCAATATGCTATTTTATAAAAATTAAGGATATAACATGTTGAGGACACGTAAATTAAAATTATGGTTTATAATTTTTTAAATTAATAAATACTATTATTTTATACTTAATTTGTGGGCTATCACCTTTATTTGTGATAAAAAATTAAATATTTACTCTATTGAAGATCAACTGTGTTATCGTCTTTATTTATTTTACCTTCATATTCGTTTCATCTTTTTCAAATCTTGACTTTATATCCTATAAAAATTTGATAAAAAAAATGTTACCTACTAGAAAGGAAGAAGTCTCTCTTGATTAATAATCCTGAGGAGTAGGAACTATTAACATAAATAAAAGAGAAAAGTACTACTTTAAATTTTTAAATTTATAAAACAGTCCATATTTTTTAAAATTTACAAAATGGCCCACAATTTTTAAAAAATTATAAAATTATTCAAAGTGTCCAAAACGTATTAAGGCATGTCCGGAGTGTATCCAAAATGTATCAGAACATATCCCGAGTGTGTCCGAAATGTGTCAGAGCGTGTCCTGATATGTCCATGCTTCCTAAGGTTTGATTTGTAGCGTACAACCTGAATGAAAATTTGGACCTTGATGTTTGGGTTATCTTTTATTTGATGTTATTTTATTACTTGCCCGTTCCAAGGTCACAGCAACGAGGGCAGTTTCCAGTTACAAAATAAAGCATAACACTTAACATTCCATTGACCTTGTCACTAGGAGTAAATTGACCCAAATAGTACACCCTTCATAGAGCATGCCGGGAAGAAAATGGATCAACCATTTCGTTTATGAATAATTTCCAAAATTTTTTTAATTTTATTTTAACATGTAATGAACTCCAAAACAATTCCTGAAATTCTTGATGTAAAAATAAGTCCTACCATAGATCATGGGATTGCTAACGACTGCAGTGCAAACATCTTATCGACGCCATAAGTTCCTTTCAGACAGATATTTAAAACACGGTATATACATAGTAAAACAGAATAAGACAATAAGGAGACAGAAAGGAAGTCTTTTAATTCATAAGCAAAAAAATATAACCAATTCAACAATAAAAAATAACAAATAAACTTAGCAGCAAGAATTCATGGAAATGAAGCAGGCAGTTCCTTACAGAGTTTTTAGCCATTGATGGTGTCATGGGTACTAAACGTTTTGAATGCAAAACAGCTAATTCCTCAAACTGCTGGTTTTGCACATATGGCTGCAGAGAAATCAATTGACAATTTTAGCATGCATGTCATTAACTATGAGAAGAAATGCAATAAATTAACATCTTTTTACCTGTGGAGTAATATGAGACCTTGAAGGAGTCTGCACTAATGCTTCAGCCATGCTAAGGCCGCCATTTGTGGTGCTTGCAGCCCCAGAAGATGGAGTAGCAGCCGGTGGTTTCAGAGAAGATAAGAATCCTATGCTACTGCTTGGAACACCTATGGGAACATCAGCAAGAGCTGAAGTCCAGCCCTCGCTGCCAATGAATGCTGAATTTCCGGTAGACAGGCTATGGACACCTCTGCTCAACCCAGGTAATGTAACTCTACTTACTTCTGAAGTTGCAGGTCTCTCTTCAGATACAAGTGAAGGAAAATCTTTGTCAAATGTCACCTTTTGGATTCCAGTAACAACACTACCAACAGAAAGCGCACCATTTCCATTGCCACTGTTAATGTGGCAAATACTACTTGAATCTGCAGAAACCCTTCGCTGCAATACCTCACCGTGTATCCTTGATACCACAGACTGAGAACGCCTTAAAGTGTCCTTTTCAATCCTCCCAGACAGCATGCATCTCAAGGGATCAGAATACTCACCATCCCACAGGTCAGAAATGGTTAACCTTTCTTCCTCTCTGTCACGGTGATTCCCAGTAAAACTGCTATGAGACCGTGAGTAGGAGTTCTTATCAAGCTTAGTCAAACCGCTAACGGAACCTCTTTGAGAATTAGAAAACAAACACCGATCTATAAAAGAATGAGGCACGTTGTTATTTTTGATGCTCTTGTAATATCTATTTCTTTCTGGTAATGCCAACAGAAGACCATCTTCAACAATAAATGCAATTAAAAGTAATTTTCGTATTGGATAAAAAGGGTTATTTTACAGTGAACAGAAAAAACTACCACCAAAATTTACAAATGATATCAGAACAAGAAGACTTCAGTAAGTACCTGAATGTGATGATGCAAAATGGTGGCTAGAGCTGCCATCCCCAGTGCCATTTCCAGTACTTCTCAACCATCCTGGAACTAAACTGTGTTCACTTCTTTCCATATGGAGTATCAAACATGGTCGTCAAAACTATTAAGAAATTCAACAGGCACCATTCATAACTCGTTCCTCTTCAACAATATTTACCCTTCTTAAAAAAATTAACACAATTTCACCTTAATCCACACGGCTATGAGACGATCTCAAATGAAATGCTGCTCACATGCAAACCAAAAGTTGAACCTACGGCTGTTTATCCTATAATAAAATTTTCTTGTAATTTCCACGAATCCCACCAGTAATTCACTTCTGATGTCCCAAATTTAGTCTTTAATATGCAGCCAGATCTCTGCAACTGCGTAAGAGCTATCCAATATTTCCGCAGGCGAGCGTATTTAAAATAATTTGAATGGTTCTTTTCTTTGCAATTAAAATAGGGGTTTCCTAAATATCATCCGATATTCATTAACAAAGGAAACACAGATGCAAACACTTCCCAAGTGTCCTGACCCTAACCACAGAACGTAAAAGGAAAAAAATGCCTCTACATCTCAGTCTTTGAGAGAACATGGATTTCAGAATAAAACGCACTCACAAACAACATCCTCCTCTCCCCGAGCAAAAATAAAATCTAACGATATTTTGCTCATATATTATGACCACCAGAATATCAAAATGTGATGCGAAATAAAGTTCACGCCAAATATTCGATACAAACTCTATAAACCAAATTTGAATCAAATAATATTTCTATTCTCTGAGCGAGAGAGATCCAACCCTAATTATATCGCCGAAAATACCAAATGGTTTAGGCTCTGAAAGTATCAATGTATATGGCTTTATAGTGAAGGAATTCAGAACCCTGACTCTAATTAATTCGATCAATTTTATCAAAATCAATTGTTATTGACGCAATAATCAAAACCCTAATTTTTTGCAGTTTTGGGTGGGTAACAAGCCAGACGAAGAACTGAAAAATATATGAACAACCCGAAGGACGTTGGTTTTCTAAAATTGCCACTGTTTGAATTTTCATTTTTATTTTCATAATCTTTTAAAATGCATATTTGTTTAAAAATTGTTGCCATTTATATTCTTAAATCAGCATCTCTCTCACAGGATTGGGTGTGACTATATCTTAACTATTTATTTTAAAATTAATAATTATAATTTAATAATTAATTTTTTTATATTTTAAAAAATTATTAAATTATAATCATTTAATTAAATTTTAACATTTTAAATTTTAAAAAATAAATTTTATTTTTTTTAAAGAGTAGAGCCTCCCTGATTCTATCTCCGGGATCATGGATTCGGAGATGTGGAGAAGCGCTTCTTCTCTCATATCTGAATCGTCGGATGTAAAATAGGCCGACTTCACATTTTGAATGGATAATATAACGCGAACTGCAGTTCGATTTTAAATTTAATCATCTAAACACGTAATGGTTGAATTTTACATCCGACGCCAAGATGTGGAAAAAGATGGTCATTCTCTCTGGGGGGAAAGACGCCCTCAATCCTCTATTAACTTTAAAATGTAAAATTAATTTTAAATATTTTTCAATATTTTTGTGGATTGTTGAAGGATATACAAAGATAAAAAATAAACTTATTATAAAAGTCATAGTCCCGATATATTTTTTTAAGTAATATGAATTAATTTTATATATATTTAGTAAAAATTTGACAGTACAAATTCAGCTTTTCAAATTATTTTATAAATATTTAAAGATAATTTTTTATACTGAAAAAATTAGGCTTAATTATAATTAAATTTCAGTCAATTTGAGTTTAATACAGATAAAAAATTATAATTGCTTGAGCTAGATGGATTATCTTATGCTTAATTACTAGTGCAAAAAACCGTAGTGGTTAAAATTAGATATTCGGATCTGACCATTGTATATATTAATTTTTAATTATTTTTATTTAAAATTTTATATTTACATAAATTACCAAATAGCATAAACTATTGTAGAAAACTATAATATTTTTTCAAAAAAATTTCTAAATATGTTGTATTGCGTACCAAGAATTCAGATTGTCCTAAGGATTGGGGGTCGTAAATCGGATTTTTATGCTGATCGATCTAATGCGGATCCGATCTCCATAACCTCAAACCTGAACCCTGCGCAACACAATTAAAAACGAGATGTCAGAGGACGGCAAAAATTGCTATTACCGAAAATTCTCCGACACTCAAATTAAATCCTTCTTCATAGAGAAAAAGATAGAGTATATTTTGAATAAAATGTGCGTGATAGATTGTAATGGGGATAATGTATTTGGCACATCCAGTATAATGGCAATTTAGATGGACAATGTCCTAGAGGATATCATTTATTCGGTTGGAGGATTTTGTGGGAGGTCTTATAGAGAGAGAGTCCTCCCATGCCAGGGTACCCATTTCTCATCTCTTTTCTCTTTTTTTTTTTCTTTGGGAGCTTCTCTTTCTCTATTGGGATGATGGTCTTTATATAGTTGGAGAATGATCATTCTTATCCATAACTAACTATCGGTGATAATCGTCGGTGGATTGGACAAAGTAGTTGAGCAGGCCGGGTATACCGGGTATATTACTAGCCCCCTATGCTGAGTGGTTTAAAATTTTTAACTCCCAGTATGTTTCTGATGATGCTTATAGGTCTGATTTTATTAATTTACCATTCTTGAGAAATTTGATTTTTAAAATCTAATCTCCTTTGGGGTCATTCGGTGATGCAACCAAGTTTTGAAATCTGACCTTTTTTAGGTCGCTCAGTGATATAGTCAAATTTTAAAATCGGACTTCTTTCTGGGCCGCTCGGTGATGTAATTGAGATTTTTAACTCTGACATCTTTTGGGTCGCTCGGTGATATGATCTAGATTTTGAAACCGACCTCTTCTCGGCCACTTAGTGATATAACCGATGTTTTAAATCTAACCTCTTTTGGGTCACTTGGCGATATGATCGAGTTTAGAAATTCAACCTCTTTTGGGCCTCTCGGTGATGTAACCAAGATTTTAAAATTTCGGCCTCTTTTGGACTTCTCGGTGATGTAATTGAGGTTTTAAAATTTTAGCCTCTTTTGGACCTCTCGGTGATGTAAGCGAGGTTTTAAAATCTGACCTCTTCTGGGCTGCTCGGTAATGTAACCGAGGTTTTAAAATTTTGTTATCTTTTGGGTATCTTGATGATGTAACCGAGGTTTAAAATTTTGACCTCTTTTAGGCCTCTCGGTAATATAACCGAAATTTTAAAATTTTCAGCCTCTTTTGGGCCTCTCAGTGTTCAAAATAGATGGTGTGCCATATTCTTGGAGCGATGTGGATCATATTGCTCTTAGCTTTCATCAGTATTTAATAACTGAATCGATTCCTTGGCCGCTATTATTCCTTGTCACTAGTGGCCACTTGGGAGTTTATTGGCGAAGCCCCCAGCATAACATCTTGGGATCAGTACAAGTTGAAACTGCTAGAAGACTGTTAATTAAGGTCGTTGTGTCGGGTTTGATCACTCATTGTAGGATGTATTGCATGTGCATGCGGCGATATAACCTCAAGAGAGTTTCGGAGTAAAATTACTGAAGTAGAGTTTCCGGAGTAGAATTTTCTGAAAGGAATTTTCTGGGTAGCAAATTCAAATTCCGGAGTGATGAAATTCCTGAGTGGGATTTCCTGGTTAGTAAATCCGGAGTGACGAAATTTCAAAAAGGAATTTCCTGGTTAGTAAATCCGAAGTGATGAAATTCCAGAGAGGAATTTCCTGGGTAGTAAATCCAGAGTAAGATGAAAACTCTGGAATGACAACCTTCGGGGTGAGCTAAGGCTTCATACTGATGAGAATTTCGGAATAAATTTCTAGAGTGGTCATATTCCAGAGTTCCAAAACTTCCGAAGTGCTCAAACTTCCAAAATGACCATCTTCCGAATTGAACATGAAGCACCGTAGTGAATATGCGACCGGAGATAATCTGAGATGCTGTGGGGTAAGAATGTTGGACTGATTGCATTAAATTGACTAGCTCCGGGTTGGATGCTCGATTCTGGGAGATGGATTGAATGCTATCAAACCGGCTGGTTGAAAGAAATAATATGCTGGAGCGGATCTGGCTGACAGAGACAAAAAGTGCCGGAGTAGATTTGGGCTGCTACAACTTCGACTTTGGGCGTCGGAGTATCTTTGCCTCGAGAGAGAGAGAGACATAGAGCCGGAATGCCTTTTGAGCGTAGGTGTGGACTTGGCTGACGGCGAGATTAAATGTTGGTCCAACTCACTCCGGCTTTTGCGTGGGAGTGGATTTCAACTGCTTCTGGAGTGACGAAAGTAATTTGCTGGAGTGAATATAGTCGGCTTGATGTGAGACAACATGCCGGAGTGAATTTGAGAGGCATAGAGAGCTGGGCCCGGGCATTTGTGAGAGAACCAAAATGCTAATGTGCTCCTTCTGGAGTGAGCTATGACGGAAATGAAAATAATAGCCGGAATACCTTTTTGGGCACCGGAGTGGATTTCAACCGGCTGGATGCCTAATTGCCGGTTTGGATTCTTAGTCAAATCGGGATGCCAAACTGGGATGTTTCTGGAGCCAATTTGGATGCTTGATCATCCAAACCGGCAAAATACACAAAAATACTGGAATGAATTAATCTGGTCGGAGTGTTCTCAGGTGGACTAGATGTGTGTACTGGAGGTTCATATATTGCGGCCGGAGTGGACCTGGACCATCTTACCAAGAAAGCGGGCTGTCGAAGTGAATTTGATGCGCCAGAGTGGACCTAGACCGTCTTACCAATAAAGCGGGCCATCGAAGTGAATCTGATGCGCTAGAGTGTTCTGCGGGCGGAGTGAATCTTGATTGGTTGAGATACAATAGGAGTGCAAATCTCTGATGGAGTCCAATTCTTGACAGAGTGCAACTCTTTGACAGAGTGCAATTCTGACAGGGTACAAGATTTTTGGAGTAGAAATACGACGGGGTACCAAGTTTTCCAGAGTGGAAATATGAAGGGTACCAATATTTCTGGAGTGCAAAATTTTGGATGGAGTGCTTGATCGCCTCCAAGCGGAGTGGATGAGCACTCCTAGGAGCCGGAGTGATTTTTGCAAGCGGAGTGAAAATTAGCGGAATGACTTTCATAAGCCGGATGCTCCGCTTCTGTGCGAAGTGCTGTGCTGAGTGCCGAGATGATCCGCTTCTATGCGGAGTGAAAATTTGGCGTCTTTGTGGGAGAAGAACAATGGCGGAGTGCTCCTGTGCAGAGTGCCTTTGAACTCTAGATTTGTGTGAGAGAGAAGTACGGAGTGGGATTTGAGCGGGGTGCAGCGTTTCTGGACGGAGTGGTTCTGTGTGGGGTGTAGGAGCTCTATTGGCTGGCAGGATGGTTTTATGAGGAGTGCCTCCTTGTGGGCAAGGAGTGAAACTGCTGTAGTGCCTTTGTGGCATTGAGTGAAAACTGCAGGAGTGCCTCCTTGTGCGCCGAATTGGGCTATGACCGGAGTGAAAATAATTGCCATAATGCCTTTTTTGAGCACTGGAGTGGATTGCAACCGGCTGGATGCCTTATTAACAAACCGGCAAAATTGATTCCGGAGTGAACTGCTCGTAGCACTAATTTGGGTGTTGGTTTTCCACACAAGCGGAAAACATATTGAATGCCGAAGTGAAAAATGAAGCCACTGTATATGAGAGGAAGTGCTGGAGTGGTTGTTGCCGGAATGCTAACTGAGCGCTAGATTGGAATCTGGTCCGATTTTCTATACAACAGAACGCCAGAATGGTCACTTGCACCAAAGAATATCTAATATATAAGTAAATCTTAACCGGCTTGTTTGAAATGAATGGATCAATCCTACTTGTTGAATGAATGAGAGAGAAATCTAGGAGTAGGATCGGCTGAATGTGAGACAGAAATCCTGAGTGGACTGGCCCACTGAGTGAGAGACGAAAAATCTGGAGTGGAATTTGAGCGGGGTGCAGCGCTTCTAGATGGAGTGGCTTTGTGCGTGGTTTGAGGAACTAGAGAGAGGGCTTTGAAGATGATAAACACCGGTGAAGTGCTGTCCCGGTACGGGTGATGTCGCTAGTCACGGTGACGACCGTCCAGCGATAGGATCGGTGGCAACGGCAGCTTACACGAGCGCCGTCATGCCTTCTTCTTCTCTCCACCACGCCACGTTACATAATGCACCAAAATATTGCCGAATCACCACAAAATTGCCACATGCATCCTCAAAGAGGGAGGAAGGGTTTGCTTGCCTTGATTTGGAAAATTTCTTCCGGCGATGGTGGTGATAGTAGCGGTGGTTCCTTGCGGCTCACGATCTCCTTTCTCCACTCACATTCCGGCACGAAATCGGAGGGGAAATGGGAAGAAGGCATCACCGGCTTTAGATCTGGGCATCGCGTCCTCCGGCGACGGTGGTCACTACCACTGTTAGCCTTACCGCCTTCTTCCTCCCCTCTTTCCTTTTTTTTTGCTGTAGCCCCGCCCGTATTCTAATTCACGCTTTTCTTTTTATAATAATAATATTTATTATTATTATTATTATTATTATTATTATTATTATTATTATTATTATAACCAAGAACATTTTGTCCGTTCTCATTTTATGAATTCTACGGGACATTCCTGCCCACTATTCTAGTGTGGTTTAAGGAGCCCGGAAGGTCTCAATACTTATGGGAGTGGAAAATCTAACGAGGACTCTGACCATAGGGCGGTTTTCGATGTTTCACATGGCCTTTCTTTGATCCTTCACATCTGGCGCTAGAGATCGGTCTCAGAGGGGAAACCCCTAGCTTTTGAAGACTATGTCATGCACACAAAGCCCGGAGTATTTCGGATGTATTATCCGCATGAATATTGATCTCTTGCATGAAAAACACCTGCCGATTTCTTCAAGGGTATTCGCAGAATCATTAGGAGTGGCGAGAACGTCATTAGGCTTTGGCTTTGCTCACCGACTTTTCCTTACTGGGCAATCACAGAAGATAGGAAGTAGCCCCTAGCCCCCAAGCATTAATGCGCCAAGGGCAGGGTGAATATTGCCATCATTGTTCAGGAAATCGTCTAATTTCTCTGGTTGAAATGCTGGCTAGAGTAGGAGCATTAAGTGCGTCAGTTTTGTTTTTATACTTAGTGGTAAAGCTGGTCTTTTGGCTACTTTCCACAGACGGCGCCAATGTTGTATACTAGAAATTCGGATTATCCTACGGATTGGGAGCTGTAAATCGGATCTTTATACTAGTTGATCTGATACAAATTCGGTCTCCATAGTCTCAAATCTGAACCCTGCGCAACATAACTGAAAATGAGAGGTCAGAGGACGGCGAAAATTGCTCCCACCATAAATTCTCCGACGCTCAAATTAGAAATTCTTATTCATAGAGAAAAAGATAGAGTATATTTTGAATAAAATGTGTGTGATGGATTGTAATGGGGATTATGTATTTGGCACATTCTATATATAATGACAATTTAGGTGGACAATGTCCTAAAGGATATCATTTATTCGGTTGGAGGATTTTGGAGGAGGTCTTATGGAGGGAGAGTCCTCCCATGCCAGGGTACCCATTTCTCCTCTCTTTTTCCTTTTTCTTTTTTCTTTCGGGAGCCTCTCTTTCTCTGTTGGGATAAGGGTCTTTATATAGTTGGAGAATGGTTATTTTTATCCATAACCAACTATCAATGATAACCACATGTTGATTGGACAAAGTAGTTGAGCAATTTTCTGGGCCGAGTATACTGTACCCATCATATTGAAAGAATAATATTGTAATAAAAAAATATGTTATCCGTTAGAAAATATGGATTAAAGAGCTAATTGTTTAAAAATTGATATTTCATTTTATATATATTAAATTTTGTTTATAAGAGATTTCAAAATTAGGTTGCTTCTGATCGGATCAATCATTTTTACATATCACTTCCTTGGCCCAACTTTGCCCATAAATATATATAATACGGATGTACTTTAATTATATTATATAAAATTTATATCGAATAAGATTAAATTATTCAAATAATTTTATCTTATTTAGGTATAATAAATTAATCCTTGCGTGTCCTTGAATTTAAATTATTATATAAATTAGAAAGCCTCTCAATCTTCCTCAATTTGGTCAACCTCAGGCGAGTTCGGTCTCTATTTCTAATAACTTAAATCCCGCGTAATACTAAAAAATGAATAAAATGTCAAATTATTAGTGGGATTCCCTTTCCGATTTATCCTCCGATATTAAAATTAGTAATCTTTATTAAAAATATGGAAAGATGTAGGGATGAGAATTATGTATGGTGATGCAAGTGTATGGGGGTTTGAGTCTAACTCGTAGGGTGCGCTCGATGTGGAGCAACTCTGAGGTGACATTGTGCTTGGTAGGGAGTGGCTTTGATATTGAGGGAGTAAGAATTGTGAAAAAGTTATTGAAAGACTCTTTGGGTAGGAAGTTGTCTCTTGTGAGCTCTTAAGTGCAAGCCTGAGTATGGACGTATGTGTTTGAGTGTGTTTGAGCGTGTCCTTTGGAGTCTATCTCAATGGATATTTATAACTTTTGGACCATTCAGCCCCACTTGAACGTCAAGGTTGGTTACCAACTGTCTGAAATCGTGAGCACAGATTAGGGTAACAGTGATCGGTCAAAGGATTCCTTCATTCTTTAAGAAAATGCTAGATAGGGCGGATATAAGAGTTGCCATTAGGAGTAATCTATTGAGTTGGAGTTACCGTTAGAGGTGATCTACTAAGTTGGAGTTGCCATTCCGAGAGAGATTGTGATTAGGGCAATATTCGAGGTACCAAGTTGGTTAAAGTAAATAATCTAAGTGCACAAAAAGAGGACCGTGGGCCCTCCTAATTGGGTTGAAGTCAATTTGGGCCACGCAAGCCGGTTAGGATACTATTTGGATCAACGTAAGCATCGATCTCTCCCTAAACCCGCGGGTCAGTCACCCTCTGGGTCCATTGTTAGTTTGTGGGCCTTCGTGTTGAGCTGGCCTGTTTCAATCATCCCTATCAAATCCATATCTAAAATCAAATAAACTTAAATTTGAAATTTTGGGCTTCAGTCTACAAGTTTAGAAAATCAAATAATGGATAATCCACGAGTTATTAGTGTAAAATTAGCCAACATTTACTTGTAATTTGTCTATAATTCATACACTATAAATATAACTCATTTTAACTTTTCAATTTTTAAATTTTTAATGGACTCCTCGTAATATATTATAGATAGATTATATGTGAATAAATCATATAAAATTAATTTTTAAATGACTTATTTAATATGATAGAATGAAAATTCTATTCTTATCTTATTATCATTAAAGTTATTATTTTTTATTTGATTGCTCTAATAATGATAATAACAATTCTAAATTAAACAAATAAATCAGCTCTCAATATATATATATATATTATTTTTTATTATTATAGAATAACTATTTTGAATTATTTATTTATTTTTATTATAAATTAGATCGGATTAAAATTAAGTTTTTTTGTTGAAAATTGATTAGGCTTTGATGAAAAATTTATGACCGTTTAGTCATGTCAAATCCAGACATGTTTGTGATACAAATCTGATCGGTTCATGCCGAGATATAAATATTTTTTTTATTTTTAAGTTTTTTTAATTTATAAATATATAAAAATAATTAAAAATATAAATTATTTTAAAAATTATGATATATAGATTAAAGTATTATCAAAATATATATTTAAATATATAATTTTTATATAAAAATTATTAATTATATGAAAATATAATATTTGAAATAATTTTTTAAATATGATATCTGTTTGAAATAGAAAATGTACTTATAAAAAAAAATCAGTAATCCAAACTAGGCTAACTAAAATTGATTACTTTTACTCATAATTATACCCGGTCTAAAAAATAATTGGCCCTAATTTCTTTATTATATTATTTTATAATATCGATATACCTTAACTAAGTCTAAACTCTTAGATTGATAATATCAGATCAATCAAATTACTCAATTTTGATTAAATTTACCAAAACCTTTTATTATATGCTGTATTATTTAGGTGATGATCAAAAGGGTCATTTAATATCAATTATTTAGTTATTCATCTTACTATTATTATATATCAACTATTAAAAATAATTTCTAATTAATTTTACATATTTTAAATAACTAAACAAACAAACAATATTAATTTATAAACTCTATTATCATTTTATTTCATTCATCAAAAATAATTATTTTATTTCTATTTTATTTTATATTAATAATCAAACATAGCAAAAGTGTCACATATATAATAATGGAATATCAATTGCACATACTATGAGCTCAATATGGTAGTAGTCAGCTAATTTGTTAGATTTACGCCTATTAATTAATTAAAAAGTATGTTGGGGAGAGGTGTGGTGCCTTTATATTGAATAACTATAAATTTAACAGTAAATATTTTTAAATATATATAAAATTTATATATATTTGTTGTGTTCCGGGTTTCTAGTTGTTATACGGATTAGGGAGCCTTTGGATCTTTCGCTGCGGGCCGATCTCGATCGGGTTTGATCTCCATCACTGTTAACCTAAACTTTGCACAACACAAATTATAAATAAGAGGTCAGAGGCCGACAGGAGGCTATCCTCCATCGACACTCCGGTGTTCAAGATAGAAATCTTTCTCGGATAATTGAAAAATGTTAGGAGGATACGATGAGTGCATATATGTATATAGAGGTGGAGCATTTGGATGCGCTAGCTGATGGGCGGTTTAAAGGTGTGCTCGACGGAATGGCGGCTTAGAGATGTGCTTGAGGATGGCGGCTTAAATGTGCACCCGGCAGAAGGGCGGCTTTAAAATGCTCCTAAGGAGGGCGGCTTAGAGGTGCGCCCGGTAGATGGGAGGCTTACTACGCGAAGGACTAAGCTCCTTGGAGGAACAGGGCGGAGCGCCTATTCACTAAATGAAGGGTTGTGGGTCCTTGTGTTGAATGAGGGCTGAGGACCTCCATTCTTGAAGGAGGAAGGTCGAGAACTTTCAAGCTGAGGCTGAGGACCTCCATGCTGAGGTTGGAGACATCTAGGTTGAAGTTGAGGACCTCTAGACTGAAAGGCTGAGGGCCTTCTAACTGGAAGGCTGAAGACCTCCAGGTTGGGGTTGGGGACCTCCAGGCTGGAAGGTTGAGGGCCTCCTAGACGGACGATTGAAGGCCTCCTAGACGGATGGCTGAGGACCTCGGCTGAGGGCCTCCTTGTTGGAGGGATGAGGACCTCCAGACTGAGATTAAGGACCTCCAGGCCAGAAGGCTGAGGACCTCCAGGCTAAGGCTGAGGACCTTCGGGCTGAAAAGTTGAGGACCTCCAGACTGAGGTTGAGGACCTTCAAGCTGGAAGGTTCAAGGCCTCCTGACTAGAAGGCTAAGGATCTCTATGTTGAGACTGAGGACCTCCAAGCTGAAAGGTTAAGGTCCTCTTGGTTGGAAGGTTAAGGACCTCCAGACTGAAGTTGAGGGCCTCCTGGGTGGAGGACTGAGGACCTCCATACCTCGTAGAAGGAAGAAGGTTGAGGACCTCCATACCTCCTGAAAGGATGAAGGCTGAGGACCTCCATATCTCCTAGAAGGACAAAGGCTGATGACCTCCTGAGAGGAGGATTGAGGACCTCCATGCTTCCTGAAAGGAGGAGGGCTGAGGACCTCCTGCCGAGGGCCTCCTAATTGGCGAAGAGCTAAGAGACTCGACGTGAGGAGGGCTAAAGGCCTCCTTATAGGAAAAGGACTCATGACTCTGGGACAAAGCGCCCATGAGACGGAGGGCTCCAGAATACTCTAGGCTCCGAGACAGAAGGCTCCTGGCTTCCGAGTAGAAGCCAACTCCTCAATGGAGGGTAGGTCTCTTGGAAGGAGAGCAACCCCCGACCGGGGAAAACCCAATTCCTAAAAATACCAAGCCATATGGAGCTTTTGTAGAGCCCATTGGAGCTTGTTGAACTTCTTTGAACTTGTCCTTTTAAACTTGAGGGAATCTGGCTATATAATGTATTCCTTATATGCACTCTTCTTGCAAAAGTAATGTGGGTCTCTTCACTTTCAAAGAATGATGTTGGATTGTAGGTTTGGTATCATTGGGTCCATTGTAGTTGGGCCCATCAATAGTATTTTTATATATTTTTATAATATTAGCATTTATTAAATATTCAATTTAGTGGTAATGCATTTCGGGATTTGGATTTTAAACGGATTTAGATTTTACCTCAAATCTCCTTGCCTGGTTGACTTGAATCACGTGGATTCGATCGATATCTTTAAAATATGAAACTTGCACATTATAAATAAAAATAGGAGAATAAATCACCTATGGGAATTGTTCCCCGATAAGCTTTCTGACACTTAAGTTAGAAAAAATTTTTCTCCACATAAAAGAAAGATACTATCATCAATGAAAGAATATACGTTTATTTGCTTTGTTTTATGTATTTTTGTTATTGTATCTGACTGGGAGAGGGTGAATTCACCCCCTGCTCTGTATCCTGAAGCCTCTTTTTATAGTGCTATAGACAGTTTTGATAATACTTACCCGTTTCCGTCCGCTCCTGTAACCATCTCGGATAAGAATTGCTGGCTATGACCGGTATTCCTTAGAGTAAGGAAATGACAATATGGACCAAAATTAACCGTAGCAGGCTAAAATCATGGGCCTTGGCATGACACCGTATCCTTTTATGCCAGGGTCTTTCATGAGTCTCATTCTATTGAGCTTTATTTGGGTCAATCAAATTTTGACCGTACCAATCAAGTAGTGAGTTAAAAAATAATAATCAATAAGATGATTTTTTTTAATTTTAAATTTTATCTACTTGACTTTTTTATCCAATAAATGATAAAAATATATACCAATTATATTTTTCCAAAGGGTCGCACCATTCCCTGTGTCGATTTTCAATGGACTTAATTGATGGGATAAATCTTTAATTGATATGTCGTTTCTTCTTTTAGAGATATAATTATTTACTGAAAAAAATATATTTTACACAATTTATACAAAAAAATGTCATTAAATAAGCTAATTTTTCATCATAATGTTTTGTCGAAAGTGGCATTTATAAAAAAAATTAAATTATTATACGAATTAAATATAAATATTTATAATTGTAATACTTCTGTTAGTAATATTACGATAATAATATTTTTTATATAAGTAGTACAGAGATAATTTACGGTGAATAAAAATATGTTCAATCAATTAAATTTTATAGGAATCAAATTTTTTTAAAAAAAATTATCAAATTATCACGTTATTTTATAAAATAAAAATATATAATTTAATATTATAATATACCTAAATTTATATAAATTTTTTTATTACAAAAAATATGAAATAGGTTTTTATTTATTCACCATTCTCTCTTAATTTTTTTGTGAGTTACTAAAAAAATATATACAAAGTTGTTTTTGTTTGATACTAAAAACATGAGCGAAGCTATGGAAACTCCATTTGATTCGAAATATAAATGAAAAACAGTCGTTCTCATCATCTAAATATTAGCAAATGATGTAGTTTAAACAATCACGAAGGTGGAATAAAGAATCGAGTTTATACCT
The DNA here is from genome assembly GCA_033239525.1 of Nepenthes gracilis. NCBI lineage: Eukaryota > Viridiplantae > Streptophyta > Magnoliopsida > Caryophyllales > Nepenthaceae > Nepenthes > Nepenthes gracilis. The sequence continues at coordinate 1,810,774 of BSYO01000040.1, forward strand.
CCCGCCATTTTGCGTGCTCTGTTTTCGAACGTGAGATCCGGATCGGCTTCGAGCTTCTGGACACTCTTTTACTCCTTTAGATAGTGTAATGCTTGAGTTCGGTGTCAGGAACAAAGTTAGAACGTTCAATTTATAGGCAAAACCATCATTCGCCTCAACCGTGCGTTTCGAACTCAAACCGATCGAGAATTGATTTGTCAATCAATGTGAGAGTTATCAACATTAAATGGACCACTAATACTTCGACAATTAGCTGAGTTAAACGGTAGATGGAGTTAAACGCATCGAGGGAGACGAAAAGGAAACGAAACTGTTTCGGCTCGGAAACTGCTCAAAGAAGCCGTTCGGCTCGGATCAGCTCTTCGACTCGGCTCGGCTGGGCTAATTGGATAAAGTCTATACTAAAAACTATCTATTTAAACACACAATTAAATAATTAATTATATTATTTCTACAGTAAACAAATGAAGGATCCATTGATTGCCGGGTGCCATTGTTTTTATTAAAGATATGGCTAATAAAATTAATAGTTTATCTAATAAAATACAATAAATTATAATATTGTAATAATTAATTATTTTAATTAATTATTAAATATGTGCCATATTACGTGAAATAATTTTTACACGGTCAGCATCAATTGATCATTTGACGCGGTGATTTTTTAATTATTTACATGTTCTGGAGTGTTGCCAAATAATGGTGGCCCAAGGAACTGCTAATAGATTAATAACGATATCATAGTCGAGTGTATTAGAGATCAGCAATAATATCATATCTAGATAAGTATTTTTATTAATAGGTATTGATGGATACAGTTATAAATGGGCTGTCATAGAAAAAAGGCCTACGAACGAGTTGGGAAAAACTAGCTGAAATAAGAATCATTCGGATAACAACCCTTGGTAACTAGCCTGAACAGAGGAAGAAAATCGACTACCAACCAATTTTTTTTATCCAGAACGATTCTAAAGGTAGCTGAAGAGGTTAAAACCACCGATCAATATTATATATTTCAAAATAGGAAAGGCCCAAAAGGAGGAGGAGAGACACCTAAATAGACTGCCAAGTATAATGACACTGTTAAGCTCAGGTTTCAGTTTGGCCATTACGACAACAAAACTTTCAATGGCACTCTAATGCCCAACCGGCAACAGTTCGAAGATGTTCTTTTTCAAGTACTCCGTCTCCTCTCAATTCACTCCCCATTGTGCATGACGACATCTCAAAGTCATTCGTTGTCAAGTACAACCTTTGACACAGACGCCATCCCTATTCACATGCATCATCACATGTATTTATTGTCTTTGTATATTTTTATATTCTAAGAAAGACTATTAAATTGAACGTCGGATGATATATTAAAAAGTAAGTTCCGCCAATCCTTTGACCTTTCATTTTTAGTTGTGGTGTATAGAATTCAGATAATTTAAAATGGAGATCGGACCCACCGAGAAAGACTCGAGTGATTTTTTAATCGTCGTGAACCTGTATTTCAGGACGCATCGATAGTTATTTATGAATAATTGATAAATTTTTTTAAAAAAAGTAATTTTCACATTTTCAAAATAAAAAGTTAATTTTTAAAATTAAAACTTAAGTTATAGGCTGATAACAAAAATAAAGATTTAAATAAGGCAGTCCTTTAGTACTTCTCACCGTCCCGATAGTCATGCTAAATTGAGAGGGAATTAATGCTACTATTTTCTCAAATAGAATGTAATATTTATTATTATATAATACTTTATTTTCTCCGAAATAAAATGAACAAAGCCGTACCCGAAAAGTAACCCTATCATGAGCTGGCAAGGCAAAGCCGACAAGAAAGGGAAAAATATAATAAATAATTTATAATATTTATTATAAAATATTATTATTAAATAATATAATATAATATAATTATATAATATACTAATCTAAAAAGTAGGTAAACCAATAAAATATGATATTAATTATGTCTATTTAATGTATTCTTCAACCTTTTGATTTTATAAGTTGAAATTAGAAGAGATTGAGTAATTAGATTTCTCTTTTTATATTAATTATTAGTTTTTAGATAATTAATTAAAATTTAATTATTTTAAAATAATTAATATTAATTTATTTTTATTTTTTGAAAATATAATTAAATTTTAATTAGAAAAACTAATTTATTTACTTCTAGTAATGATGAAGCTCCTTAAAATCCGCGACCCAGGAGTCTACCCCACATCAACGGGGCCCACTCAGCGGGACCCAGGAGTCTACTACTGACTCAAGCACGTGCTTCGAAAATTACGATCGAGTTTTTATTTCCTCTCAAATTTATTTATTTTTTTAAGTAATTTACATTCCAATTCGTTCCCACACAAAATGAATGACGGAAAAATCAGAGTCGTTAACGCGTGTTTGTTTCTCTCTCCATTTTGACCGCGTTTGTCGGTCTACCTTGGTCAGTCTGCCCTTTTTCCTTCGCTTCTCTTCCCTCGATATTCTATCTCATTTCTCTTCGTCTCAACAATGCGCTGTTCCTTGCAGTCAAGTCTCAACTTCCATAGTCAGATCTCACAAACTGACGTAAGCGATTAGAATTGCAAATTTTCCAGTTTGTCTGCGATTGATAGCTCTTCACCGGGAGAATTCGCAGCGGCTGGAGAAAGTAGAGACAGAAACGGCAGGTAAAAGCGTAAGTCGACGCTACTATTTTACAAGCCTTTTGTTGCGTTTCCTGTTGAGTTTGTAATATACAGAAGCTAGACAATTGAGGAATTAGGGCCTGAAAGTCAAATCAAACCTCCAATATATTGAGGTGAAAATAGCAGCAAAAATCAGAAGAAGCAATCAGGGAAATTAGGGTGAAAGTGAAGGTGATATTCATTGATTATTTAGTTCATGTCTGCAGCTTAACGGAGAAAAATGATGATACAGTAGGGAGGAACAGCGTGTTTTAGCTCATCGATCTCGATCTAGTTTCTTATCGGTGGGAGGGTCCCTGGTTCGTGGCGGAGAGAGTGAAATTGGAGGGAGAAAGCAGGAGGAGAGAGTGAAATAAGAACTTCTAACTATTGAATTGATATTTCGCTGATCTGCGCCTCGTCACAATCATAGATAGACAGAGGTTAGGTTTCAGGAGCGCGGCAATTTCTGAGATTGCGGGGTGAACTTTGATGGATAGTTTTCAATGCATCACATGCCGTGGATATTTGCCAAAAGAAAGCAGAGAAATAGCATGACTCAAACTCAGTCGTCCGGACCAAAGCTTGTTCGCAGTTATGCATCAAAGAATTTTGAATACATCCCATCACCCTCGCCATCATCTTCATCATCGCCGAGAAGTTCCACAGTTCAACAAGCACGATGCCGGGAAGCAGCCAGCTTTAGAATTGAAGGAAATGATGGTGAGTTGGATTTTATATATCAAAGTTTAGGGATTTCAGGACCTGACGACTTTGAAATTCCAAGAGAATTGTGGGATGCAATAAAATCTACGTCGTTAGATGTTACTCAACAGTCTAAATTGCGCCAATTTGATTTGGTGAGGTCCGAAGAGCCTAAGAACCTCGAAGTTGAGGGGGTTGATGATGATTTATATAGTAATTATGAGGATATTTTTCTGAAAAGTGAGGTAGTTGGAGCTGGAAACATGTGTGTGTCTGAAGACCCTGAGAAGCATGAAGTTCAGGGATTTGTTGATGATTTATGTGCTAGATTTGAGGATAGTGTTAATGCAAGTGAGGTAGTTAGTGCTAATAAGAGGAATTGTGTGTCAGGTGGCAATAAAGGAATTAAAGGTGATCGTCCTCCATTTCTTCTGACTCCTCCGCCAGCAATGTCACTTCCTCCTCTTGATAACATGTGCTCCACTTGGGATCTTGTAAAAGCATTAGCGCCTGATGGTGATCATGGGCTTCCTTTGAGAAACTGGGAAACATTTCACTCCCCTGTTGAAGACAAAGAAGATGGGGAGAATGCTGACCAAGTCACACTTAATGAGAGTAGGTTTTGGGAGACTGTGGTTCTATCTGGGTCCTGCTCGTTCACTACTTCACAAGATGACGATTCATCCAGTGCAACAACAGAACCTGTGTCTATTATCTCGCCAGTTGGAAGATTAAGGGCTTATATTACCGGTTGGGTAAAAGGTGAACTTCTAGGGCAAGGGTCATTTGGAAAGGTCTACAAAGCATTTGCTAGGTATGCTCTATTGATGTTAGCAGAACCAAAGATAGGGGCCGAATTGCATGTTTTGTTGCTATTTACTGCATTTTTTGTTCATATGCTTAGTTTACTCCATTTTTATGATGGAATATGCCTTGTTTATCTTGTCTTTGTTTTTGGGAGTGGGTGAAATTTATGTGATGGCTATTAGACTACCTATAGGTTAGGGCTCAGAATATGGGGCTATTGAAAAGCATAGAAAAGCAAGCTAATTTGAAATAACGATATTAAGGTCCCTGAGTGTAGCTCTCAATGGTGATAAAGGTTATTTCTATTATGGCCATTAATTTTCACGCTCAACTGAAATATTATATAGAAGTCTCTTTCATACTGCAAAAGCCTTGCTGAGAACCACACAAAGAATTGGACTTCTAATAGTCCATGTTTGCATGTTATCACTAACTTATTGGCTTTTGAGAATAGACTGTTATTTTTACAGACTATTATATATACTTGTTGGTTCATGCATTGCTGGGTATACTTATCTTATTGTTGTCACATTATCTAGGTTTGGATGGTTGTTATATATGTTGTAAACTATTTTCAATGTAAGGCATGCTGCTGACTCTGTAAATAGGCAAAAGAATCAAGTTCTATGTGTCTTTGGAACATGCAGCCATCTCATTTGTCCACTTTAGGAAAGGTGATGCAGGGGAGGAGAGGAAAGAAGAGAGAAGGGTGAGTAAAAAAAGAAGCAGGGATGACAAGGAAACAGGGAGAAGAGACAGATGAGAGGGGTAAGAAAGAGATAATTAGGCAACAATCATACTTATTGTATATCATTTATTTATCGCTACCAAAACAATAAAATTAGGATCTTTATATAGTGACTTTTTACTTTTAGATTAACTATAAAATAAATATAATTTTCTAATTTATGGTGATCTGAAGTAAGGAAAGAACGACAAAAAAATATAATATTCCATAATTATAGACTGTCAAAATTACATAATTTTAGCAATCTCTAGATATGACAAGATATAGAAGCAAATTTAATAAAACAAACTAATAAATCAAATCATTTGAATGTCCCTATAAAAAGGCCTCTTAATCCATGCAGGTGTCTCTTTCTTCCCATCATTGGTGTGGAGCACAGTATATAATCCAATTCCTATTGTACTTGGAATCCTTGAAACTATTACTCTCCTCACGGATACCTCCTACTCAAATGCAAAGAGAAGATAGAAACTTAAAAAGAAAAATAGGCTACTAAGTGCACAAAATCGTTTGCATGAGTGTATTGCAGAGTTCGAGAAGGTGAGATGTATGTGGATTCACATCTTTTCCAAATAGTTTGTTATGTGATTTGTATCTATGATTTCTGGGTCATACTGGAGCCCTTTAACCATTTACAATGGAATATCTTTGTAAATTTTGGCTGATTTTATGTTCAACCCATGGATTAAAATATCAATGTCAACCACATTTATATCGCTATTGGCCATATCGGGTGATACTTATTGGTATTGGATTGGACCTATTGGACACAAATGTTTTTAGTGACCTCATCAAATTGAGTTATAAGGTAAAGTTTGACCCTTTAAATCATAATATTTATATTCAAAGGATTTTAGTCAATTTTATTTGATGGAATCAAAACCATAATAACAAATATTATACTAGCAAGTAATGATACAACTAAAGTAATATGAAATAAAGTTAGTTTTAACAGTGAGAACATAATAAGCAATAATTTATACGATACAATTATAAGAAAGGAGAAAAATGAGTGGCACTAGTTTATCGGTTGTAAGAGACATTGAACATAAAAGAAGAGGAGAAGAAAAGAAGAGAGCTCAGGGAGAGGGAATATCATTTGATATTTTGTTCCATTGTTAAGCCTAAGATGATTACACTAAAAACCCCTAAACATCAATATATTGAACTCATAAATTCTAGTACATATAACAGTGCCTTTGATAGGAACAGGCTGGGGAATAGACATCATCCATTCTTCCTTAAGTTTATCTGTGATTTGTGATGAGCCCATCAGCCTGTTTCTCATCCTGGCTTATGAGTGATGTGTTTGGAAGCAAATGCGAATGTGAAGGAGCTAAATTGATGAGAAATTTATGGATGATTCTAGTTGCAAGTCCTTCCTTTGTCAACGATTCAAATGAAATTCTTTATTTTGATGTGTTATTCAAACCTGCATTGTGTAACTACATTGGGAATTTTATATAAAGTGCTCAACCATTTGGAAATAAATAGATCCATCAATTCTGGTTGCAAATCCTTCCTTTGTGAACAATTCAAATGGCATTCTTTATTTTGATGTGTTATTCAGACCTGCATTCTGTAACTACAATTTTATATGGAGCTTTCAACCATTTGAAAATGAATAGATCCGTCAACTTTTAGTTTAAAATGTGAAAAATCTCTGATAAATACATACTATGAACTCAAGTCGAGTTCTATAAGAGTGACATATTAGGAGAAGGTTCAGGCATAGACACCTCAAATCTGTTCTTCCGAATATTTATATGTGAGTTGGGATGAGCCCATCAGCCTGTTCCTCTCTCCTATTTTTGAGTGCCATGCTTGGAAGCATTTGCAGAAATGAATGGAAAATTTGTAGCCCCATGCTAGTTATAAGTGCTTTCTATATTGATGACATGGAAGTTCTTTTTTTGACTTGTTATTGGCATCTGCCTTGTTTGTTAAATGTTGAATTTTGCATGACAATGCATTGTGTTTTACAGTGATGGGTCCTTTTTTGCCGTAAAAGAAGTTTCTTTGCTGGACAAAGGAAGCCAAGGGAAGCAATCTATTTTCCAACTTGAACAGGTAAAGAGGTTTGAGATTATAGTGTTGCCTGCACATTCTGTTTTACCTGTTTTTTCTATAACAATGACATTCTGAAGCAATCTGTTGGCCGAAAATTGTCAGATTTATCCTGTTCTTTATTTTTCCTTCCAAAGCTTATTTTGTTCCTTTTCCTCACAGGAAATTGAGCTCTTAAGCCAGTTTCGACATGACAACATAGTTCAATACCTTGGCACAGATAAGGTATTAATCTATGTTTCAGGTGTTCCCATTGTCTTCACTTATGCCTTCCCCATTCTTAAATGAAGTGTTGATGTAATGCTTCTCCTTATGCTTTCTTATAGATTCATGTGCTTTCTGCCTTTACCCTTAACACAGAAGTAGCCATTAATGTAAAATTACTAACTGTGTCTTGTTATGTCATGACATAGCCTTACATTTTAACTTCATCTTTTGTTTAACAGTAATATGTAATATAGTTTGGAAGTTTTATTTTCTTGTCCAAGTGCTTCATACTGTTGTGTGGGTTACTGGATTTTCATTGATTCGTTGACATGGCAAGTCAACTGACTGGCATGGCTTCCCTGACTATTCAGCTAATTTTGTTGACCTGCTCCTGCTTTTAAAACAAAACAGACTGGGGACTACACTGATGATGAAATTTCAAGTTTGCATAACAATCTAGTCCTTTGCGTTCCACTGCCCTTTGTTAGCTACCAACAATTTCTTTTCATGTAAACAGAGGCCTGAACAAGTCCAGCATCAGGCTATATTTCTTTCAGGAAGACCAACTGTTGTTTCAGTATCATGAACAACTGTGCTATCACTGTTGTTATCATCTATGCCAACATCTCACTAAGCAATCAACATGCATAAAAAGCTTTATCATGTGATGCATTAAGTATCAAGTAATTGCCGTGGATATTGAATGTTGGACCACGTTTGCACTTGCACTGCACAATGCTAAAGGTCCTCTATTCCCTTACTGTTCACCTTTTTGATGAAACCGTTATTTTTGCCCTAACATACTTGTCTCTTGCCTATGGATATTCTCTTTATGTGAGGCACTTTAGAGGTGGGAACGTCTTGGCTCCTCACAATTTGACCTCTTGGAGATCTTAAGAGTCTTCTCAAAAATAAACCTGGAGTCTCAGACATCATTGTGAAATGTTTTTGCTGATGTCTCTTGCAAATAATTTCCTCTGCCTTGACAAGTCATGAGAATTCTCTCTAGTGTTTTTTTTTTTTTTTAACAATTACCCCATGCAAGGCATATGAAATGTCATGGCCTTCTTGGCTCCTTCATACAATGGATCGTGAGATTCATGACACATGACTATCTCCAGAAGACAACGTCGTGCCATAGGGTAGGTTTGCACGTGTCAGCATGAGATGTGTCATTTGTTTTTGTTTATATGAATCATGAATTTTTTCTCTAAATTCAAACTTCCAAGCCATAGAGCCAGTTCTTCAGATATGTGTTATTTAATTCTCCTTGATTTTATATTGTATTTCCCTTGTTTTCCTGCAGTTTACTTCTGTTGTTGCAATAGATCTTTGTTCTGCTACATTGCTGTAGCAGCTACTGTTATGAGCTTTGTAATTGCATTTTTTGTTTAATGGTCTTTGTAGGATGAATCAAAACTGTATATCTTTTTAGAGCTTGTGACTGAAGGTTCACTTGCAAGTCTATATCAGACATATAGACTTAGAGATTCCCAGGTCTCTTCATACACAAGGCAGATTCTGCTGGGTTTGAAGTATCTTCATGATAGAAATATCGTTCATAGGTAATGTAGTGCACCTAATTATTATGAATGTCAACTATTTGTATGCTCATCAGGAGATTGATTTGATGTTGCCTCACCCTCACTTGCTTTTGGATAGAACTTTGTTATCCTACTGGTTTCATCATTTTCCCAGCATTTTCATTTTATGTTTGGGTTCAACGTTGCACCACAATCATAATGATTCTATTTGGTTTGCATTTGAAGCCAATCTTAAAACAAGTTTTTTGTCACTGTCAATTGAGTAAACCAAATTTTATTACCTGGAAGAGCTATATGTGATTTAACTTTGGAAAATGCTTGGCTTTGTTTTGTTTGTTTGACATTGACACCAATAGACTGAATGAAACTTAGCCTAACATGAAAGAAGGATGACAAACATCTTTTATGGTACGTTTGGTTATTGAAATGGAATAAAGTGGGAATAGAATAATTATTCCCAGGGAATAGAATAGGATGGGAATAAAATTGAAATTGTTATTCTCATATTTGGTTGTTGAAATAGAATAAGGTGAGAACTAGTATTTCATTATTTGGTTTGTAGAATAGTATAAGGAATAAGGTGGTAATAGTGATAATAATAATAATGATAATAGTAATAATAATAATAAACGTAATAATAAAGTGTAATAATAACAATAATAATAATAATAACAACGGGGGCAATTTCGGAATATTACAAAAGTGGTGTGGGAATAGTAATTCTCAATTCACTAGGAATAAATAGTACCATGTTCCACACAGAATAAATTTCCCTTTGAATTCGGGAATAAATATTCCTGGCTTATTTCTCAACCAAACACGGAAATTGTAATTCTCGTAGGAATTAGCCCGGAATAGAATTTCTATTCCAGGCTACCAAACGCCACCTTATTGTAATAATGGAACATTGCACAACTATTTCCATTGAGGCCTGTATTTGGGATGCACCTAATCTGACTGTATGTATAAAAGTATGTCCTACAGCCTTACTAATAATTAATGAATAGTATAGCAAAATGTGTTATTCTTAGGCATGACAGAACCTACGTGCATGCTGACCAGGTTTAATATGATACCTTCTAACTAAAGCTTGCCTGAGTGGTTATTGGTTTTGCAAAAAGAGAACCGGATGTAAACTTAATGGAAGTAACAGACTGGAACTATTGTAATAGGTTTGTTTGTTGGCAAGTTTATTGCATCCGTGCATGTGTAGTTTGTCACCCATGTCAGTGTTTCTTTTTTGTTACCATGTTGTGATGAGGTATCAAGGTGATTACCGTGAATTCTCTTGTTTGGTCAAATATTTCAAGCATTTTCCTCATAACATACACATATCTTGGCCTGCGGTTTTGGTTCAGTTGTAGTTATGATTATTTTGGTGTACCTTTTATGAATTTGTGGACTGCTTTTCTCTTTATCAACTTTTGAGGCTTAGTACTTAAAACTCATCTAACCTGTAAAAGGCAAGCAATTGGAACTTGGAAGATTAAGGAAGATTAAGGCCCATGTTTCTCTTTCTTTCCTTTCAGGGATATTAAATGTGCAAATATATTAGTTGCCTCCAACGGAATGGTGAAACTTGCAGATTTTGGATTGGCAAAGGTATTCCCATGTGCGCCTAATGCAATCTAATCCTATATTACTCCAGCTTGTGCGTCAACCATTTGTCATATTTATGTTCCTGTCTATATTATTTTTCACATTATATTGAGGGTTGCATTCCATTTCAGGCAACTAAATTAAATGACTTGAAGTCTTGCAAGGGCTCTGCATTCTGGATGGCACCAGAGGTTTGTCTTGTGTTCTGATCCAACATCAATCTCCTTTTAGTTAGAAGCACTATATCAACTTTTGACGTAAAAATTAAAGCAATCTCAAGCATAGATGACACTATTGGTATCAGTATCTGTATCAGTTGCGACCGTATTGGTATTAAACATATTAGTCAATGCACATCATATCGGATATATTAGAAGAAAACAAATTTATAAAAATTGTAAGCTGATAGAGCGGTAGGGTTGATATATCGATCAAATATTAGGTGTAGTGACTGATATTTTGAATATCGGCCCATACACTATTGATATGACAATATATTGTGATATTGTCATAGTATCTAGAAATGTCGATATCGGGGGATAATATTGATATATATCGGCTGATATTTACATTAATAAAGCTATAGTGGTAATTAAGCTATCCGAAACCACAGATGGACATTGGTTTGGTTACAGTATAAGATGTAGTTACTGGTAGTTGAAAATGACTGAGCCATGTGATAGAGCAACTGCAATGCATTGCATGTTAGTCATAGAGAACTATTTGTACATGTCCTTTTTGGGGGAAGGAAAACAAATTGGCCATGATAACTCTAGGTTGACAGGTGCCCAGCAAGCTTGACAATTAACAACTGACTTTATTATTTGGTTATTCTGTTGATGTACAGTTAAATTGCCGAATTTGTTTTACTTGTATAAAAAGAAAATTTTACTTGTGTACTAAATAAAGTTTTAGTTGTGAGCACATCGTTTGGCGTGTAACTTATTATTCAATCGGTATGTAGAATTTTCATTTCAATTTGTTAAAAGCTGCTAGTGAAGTAGCTTATAGACTCTGTGCAGGCACATTCAATATTTGCAATTTCTATTATGTATTTTTGATAGCTGGCCATGAAACTTCAGGTTGTTAATCAGAGAAATGAGGGTTATGGACTTTCTGCTGATATTTGGAGCCTTGGATGTACTGTTCTGGAGATGTTGACATCCCATGTTCCATACCATCCTCTAGAATTTGTATGTATCATGTTGCTTCTCATCCCCTTTATCTGCCTCTAAATTTGTTTTGTTTTTTGTTGATTTATGTTGATTATATCAATTACGACTATCTTTGTTGTGTGGAATGTATTTGCTTTCCTGTCATATTGCCCTTCATCTGATCCAAATTTACCCCAACAGATCTAATGCGTTATTCTATTTTTTATATTTTTGGCTTCTTTGTGTTTGGGGAAAGTATTTCTCCACACTGTTGATGAGGAAATCTCAAAAATATTAGAGAAATTTGATTTCATGAGATAGATTTATTTAGAATTTATTTTGATTATTTAAATTTATTTTCATAATTTGTAATATATTGGGAAAATTTGAAATTTTATAATTCCTGATAGCCCTCGAAACACTTTAGAGATATTATATTATATTTTTATTATTTCTTTTAAGTCGTCGTTAGATAAGAAATTATGTCTGTTTTTTAATTAATTTATGAGTAGGATATATTCACAGAGTAGCCCTACTTATGTTTTCAGAAGATACATGTGAATTGAATTGAATTGTATTATCCTTTTTTTTTGGTAAAATCCTAGTAGTCTCTACTTCTTCCCCGCTCTCCCCTTTCTATTTTTCTTCTATTCCGTATTGCCCCTTCCCCGCATCAAGTGCACTTTTATTTTCATAAAGTGTGTTCTAATATGTTCCATTCTTGTCACGTATAGCAATGGTCTGCATCAGTTGAGTTTGGTGTCATCTGTAAATCTGATTATAGTTAAAATTATATAAACCACGAGGTCCGCAATACGAACACATTTTAGCTCCACAAACACATCATAACAAACAGAGCCTATCTGTCACAGATGATGTCTGTAGAAGAAGCTATGTAGACATTGCTATCATCTGAATTTACAACTTCATATCTTTTACATTGAACCATGCTATTGTTGGTGCCAAACATATTTTCTGGAACTTAATTATTCTCCCTCTTTTTAATTGAACTTTATCGCACTTGGATTTCTTGATTAGCTATTTTTCACTCAACATATATAATGGTGATAATGATTATGATTCCATTGAGAAAAAACTATGCATTTTCATGAGGCTCATACATTCATATTCAATTATGATTACATTGCATGCCGATTTTGTTATTGTTCTCATTTTAACCTCTGGTGATATAGTCTAAAAAATTGGGAATACGCAATCTTCTCCATCCATATTCTATGAAGTATTTCTTGAATAATAAAGTACCTGTTAGCCCCTTGGCATCTGGGCTTAACCTGTATCAACTCATTCCCCTTGTCTTGTTTGCTGTTAGCGTTCAATTGATTTCGTTTGTAGTAGTTTCCCTTGATTTCCTTAAAGGTTTTCCAGGACCAGATTGTTACATAAATTGTTTCATTTTACGCAAGCTATTTTTTGTTAATGGTAACTAGATATTTAATATTGATGCATGCCTTAGATCTGGATTTGGACCCTAGAGCTTCTGATTCGAGTCCTTGGATCTAAGTTATGCATCAAATTCAAAGTGCTAAATTGAATTAGCCTAAAATGGTCTTCTGAATCCAAAAGTATCCATCATCATCCACCGTGCTGCTAATTGCATGTTTTATTTTATAAATTTGTCTTCACAAAGTATCCCTTCATGCGCTTTGAATTATTATTTCTACCTTGTTAACCCTACAGGTGCAAGCATTGTTTAGAATTGGGAAGGGTCTGCCTCCTCCTATTCCCGATTCTCTGTCAAAAGATGCATGTGATTTTGTTCTGCAATGCTTACGAGTGAATCCAAATCATCGTCCCACTGCTGCTAAGCTCATACATCATCCGTTTATGAAGAGACCACTCTCCATTGGTTCAGAATCTCCTCTATTTCCACACAAATATAAGAAAGGCATATAGAATGAAAGATGTTTAGGTAAGTATCATTTTTTAAGTACTTTTAATTTTCTATGTTTGGAGTTTTATTTATTTATTTATTCCTAGAAGGGGGGGGGGGATTGATGTTGATGAGTTAGATTGTTGGCTCCTTGGCTCATGTAATATTTTAGTGGTCAAACACCCTTGGTACATATTATCGCACCAGATGTGAAAGGGCTGGGCATAAAGCTGTAATGACTGATGTTCTTTATGTGTTTTTATAGGTTAAGATTTGGCCGATTTAGGATTTCCATTTCCATGTGGAAAGTTGGAGGGGGCACAAAAGTATTGGTTCTGTATTTGCTTTGAATTCAAACCTAAACAACACCCAACCCGAGTTCTTTTTGTGTGACTGGCCAAGACCTGACCCGAAAAGTTCGTGGTGTGGCGTGATGTGAACTTTGGATCAAGGTTACTGTAGGGTGTTACTTTTAGGCCATCAACTTTCTCTCTCTCTCTCTCTCTGTATATATATATATAAATATATATAGGGAGCTTTTGCTCTGGGGTTTGGTGAAAATTTTCACTAGTTCATTTGTAACTGTTGAGCTCTTGTAACCTCAAGTGCAACCCCTTCATTGCCTATGGCTTTTTTCCTTCGAAAATTTTCATATAAATCTGTTATTTTATTGTGCGATTACTTACGGTTACTAATTTCTCAAAATTCTAACAAATAACATACGAAGAGAAACTTCAGGCACAAAGTGTTATACCATGAAAGTAGAGCCTTAAATATACAACTTGAAAAGAAATGAACATCTTCTCCATTGACACTGCAAGACTAGTCTGAAAGTAGAGCCTCTGATACTAGGGAAAAATCGAAAGTTACACAACGTAAGGTAGAAATTACTGCTTAAAACATAAATCAGGATCGAGTAGATTGAATAATCGGGGAACAAATTAGCCTCTATCTTTCGGTTTCTACTGATTACAGAATTAAGAGGTGGAATTGTCAAAAAGGCAAGACCACACTTAAGCTTCGGCTGGGGGAAGTTTAACTTCCTCACTTCTGAAGACAGAAATTTCATTACTTTGTTAGATAGAAGTAGCTCAGTGCATGAGGCCCCCACATTGTGGGCCCTGGTACAGTTAGATGCACGTTGCCTTACTGATGCAGAGAAGCGGAAATAGGAAAGGAAAGAAGAAGAATTTTCAGATTAATGATGATATAAAATAGAAAAATAATAGAAATAAAATATACTTTTATAAGTATCCTAAATATTACCAAAATTATAAACTTTCAAAAATATCCGAGACATAACAAAACTTGAAAACTAATCAAGTTATGTTGCGCTCGGGTTCCGTGGGCTTTCGGAGAGTGGCTCGTTGACGAGGGGTGTTGGATCCACTAGGCGTCCAGCGGATCCGAGCAACACAAAGTGGTTTTTGGCAATGGTGAGGTGTTGACACGAGATGAAGATTGAGACCGAATTTTTACGTAAAAACCTCCTCTTGAATGGGGAGGAAAAACCATTTTCCCGTGGCCTTGTGAAAGTGTTTCACTATTTGTCAAATCTTACAAAGACAATGTTGTCAGGTTAATCCCTTCCCTGTCTCTTGTGTCGTGTTTCTCTTCTGGGAAATTATGCTCGCTGGGAGTCTTTCACTTTTTTTTGTGGAGTTAATCTTGAGGAGGGAGTGTCTGGTCGAAGTCCCCTTTTGAGAGGGACTTTGCTGAGTATTTATAGGAGAAGCCGGGCAGTTGGGGAGGAGACACGTGGCGTCCATCCGACGGTTGAGAAGCTGGTCCACCGACTCCCTTTAATGCTGCTGACGTGCGCGGTAAGGCACGCGCGCGCCGGTAGGCCCATGTGCAGTGGTCCGAATGGCTTGATTGGGATTAGGCGTGCCTGCTGAGAGATATTGCAGCACTGCAGGTTGTGAATCGACAGTTGCCTTCACGGGCATTCCAGCTGAATGAACTCGTCTGAGCGGTGCACCTTGAGTGCTCGTGGACTCGCAAGAGGCGGCCATCCCCGGAGGATCTTCTCTCAAAGTCCGGGAGCCTTTTCCCGACTTGGGCAATTTCGAGACTGGCTTTGGGCTTCCAGTCCCTCGCCCCGGGGCTTTTACTGTCCCTCTTCTCGGGCCGTGTTTTATGGGCCCTCATATCGAGGCCCAACATAGCCCCCATGCCAAAGGACCAGTTCTTTGGGCTGCTTGGCATGAAGTCGCTTAGCCTTTGGAGGAGTCGATCGTCCGAGAGCGCGTGGTCTCGCGGATCCAATCTTGGCTGAGCTTGACGGAGGTCGCCCCCGACCTCTTTCGGGGCCGCTTCGCTTCCTTGCTAGAGCATTAAATGCCGTATCCGGCTGATGTGACGCGCTATCAAGCGCCTTGGGAAGGAGAGATCAAAGTGCTTCGAGGCATGGTCGACGCGTGGCAAGGGTAATAAGTACGCCTTTTTGCATCCCAAGGCTTATTTAAATGCCTTTTTGCCCTAATGTTTCATGCAGCACCGCTGCTCTTTTCTTCGTCTCGAGGTCTTCTACTTTGTTATTTGGCTTTTGCGGCGCCTAAAGTGAGAGACATTGCTTCACGGTGACGCCCGACAAACTCGGAGAGATTTGAGCTCGATGTCGAATCCCCGAGTCTATGGCCATGATGAGGAGCCGCATGATAGGGCACTGTACCCTCCGGATGGCTTCATCATTGTTTATGAGGCCCACCAAAGGTGGGCTACTGTTTCCATTTCGGAGGAGCTCTATGACATTACGAGGGCGCTGGGGGTGCCCCTCACAAGCTTCACCAATGCGATGAGGTATCCGTGTCCTTGTGCGTTTTTTCCTGTCATGAGAGGCTCAGTTCGCTTTTACGGTTAAGGTGATATTTTGCAGTAACCTCGACCGGAGAATGACTTCCCGCCTGCACTTTTTCTTGTGTGGTGGCAACCTGATTCCACGAGGCGGTGGAAGGACAAGTTTTTCTTTCTCGGCCTACGAGCACCGGCTATTCTCGCCACTGGGGAAGGTGGCTAGCCAAGATAGCTCGACCCTTCGAGGGAGGACCGGAGGAGGTGAAGGCATACAAGACTTAGTGCCGGTAACTGTGTGAAGCTTCCATTTGAACAAGCGCAACATGGCCGACTACCGATAAATTTAGGGTAGCCAAGTGGGGACCGCGGATGAGGCTCCGGCCTAGCTCCTTTCGTGAAGGCCAAGGAGAGACCGAGGATCGTGGACCAGCCGCCGAGCGCCCGAGTGATGATGAGGATTTTGAGTGAGGGTGTGAGCGATGATGACGCGGCCGCTCCTCTCGCTCACGAGGTCGGGACCGGCTCTTTCTCCGAGTCCTCGAGGTCCGGGGTCTTCACTTTATATATTTTGGCCGAGCCTCAAGAGCTTTTGCGCGGATTAGAGAGCTTCCGGCGCCTGGATCCTCCCGTGATGACGATGATGATGATGTCCCTGCGATTAAGAGGGTTGACTCGAAGCCTCTCTTTCGGGGCCCTCGGGATCTGATGGTCTCGCCTTCACTTCCACTGCTAATCTCCCCACTTCACCCGTGGAGGTTCTTGCTCAGACTACGGGGCTCTCGGACGTCCAGCCCCCCTGTGATGATTTTGCTCTCGGCGCTCCCGTTGGTTTGCCTGGTGACGTCTCGGACAGGATTGATCACCCTTCCGAGGACATAGGAGGCGGGAGTGCCACGATGGATTCTCGAGAGGGGAACGCTGTTGAAATGATCCGAGAGATGGTGGAGGTCGTGGATTTGAGTGTTGACGAAGTTCGCGCCTTCGATCTCCCGAGCGCCCGTTGTGGTTGAGGCCGAGCGGCCGCCCGAGTTTCGGGGACGTTGATTTCGAAATACTTTCCAGGCGCGCCTTTATAGCCGAAGTCCGTATTCGAGGTGGCGCCTGCGGGGTTTAGGAGCGAGCCGCAGGAGTCCGAGTCCCACGTGGAGCGTGGCATAGGGGATGACCCTCTTGTTTCTAAGGTAGCCTGTCGCTTCGCTTTCTTCCTTGCTTCTGTTCATACTTGATGAACTTTTCTTGTAGCTCCGCAGTTTGATTGACGGCCTTAACGGACTAGTGGGAGTGATCGCTCAATCCCGTCTGGAAATGAGGTCTTCGAGGGCCGCTCACGAAGCTGCGCAACGGGCGGAGGCGGAGTTCAGGCCAAGGAGAAGATTGCTTCTTTCGAGGGTACTGCCAAGGACTGCGCGCTAGGGTGGCATCATTCAGATCGGATCCTTCGCCAGAGGAGAGGTTGAGGATGTCCGTGCAGATTGGCCGAGATGGCTCAGTGTTGGGACGCGCAAGTTTCGGATTATTCGCATGTGTCGCCGAGTGGCGCGATTGATCCGTCCGCGATTTCGTAGCCGCCCTCGATCCTGTGAACGCCGGGCGATTTGAGCGTGGAAGACTTGACGGCCGATGGCGGGCCTTTCCTGCCCCCCTGGACAGACGATGGTGAACCTCTTACGCCCGAGGAGGAAATTCCGACGGAGCAGACGGGATCTTTAGGAGCTCATGGGACTCAAAGAGGAGGAAGCCGAGCGGCACTCCCTTGATACACCGCCCCCTTTTTCTCATTTTGTTTTGTACAGAAAATCATTTTTATGAATAAGACTTTGTCCTTTTCGCATTAAGGCTTCGGACGTTTCTTTTGTGTCTTGTTTGTATGTGTGTGTTTTTTCCTCGTTCTTTTTCTTTTGCGGCGCGTCATACAGCGCCTAACTTCTTTGTTTCGAGTGGGTGACTCCCTTCAGGTGCTCGGCCCTTTGCCTTTTTGGACTTGGGCATGCAGTCCTCTTAGGGACTTCTAGCTTTTAGCCTTTCGGCTTTATTTTCGTCGCCTGGTTTCTAGGACCTCTCAAACCACAAAATGGGTTTTTAGGTTTAGGCTTCGGGCCCGACCTCTAGGGCCGCTTGGTTGAAGTTTTTGGCCTCGACCACTGGGTCCGACTGGGTCGCTGGGTTGGCGCCCAAGTTTTGTTGCCCGACCAAAGACCGACTGGGGTCGCTGGCCGGGCGCCAAAACCACCGGGGTTAGAAGGGCGCCTAAGTTTTGTTTGTTGAATGTTGTGAGTTGCTTCACTGTCGAGGAGGGAGCACAGGAACACTTCATGGTAAAGGTAACAAATGCACGTTTTTATTAATGTACATTTTTCTTACATTGAGTGGTCCCCAGGGCCTTTTCTGTTTCTTCCTCTCTTTTTTTTTTTTTTTACGTTAGTATCATTATGGCCTTACCCTTCGAGCGGGCGTGGATCGGGTTCCCCGCCGCTCCGGCCGCGCCGGTCGTGGCGAGAAGCGGTCGAGATATCCTTCCATTACCCGCCCGCTCGATTTCGCTCGAGCTTTGTTTTGTCTTATGCAATGGTAATGGCAAAGACTCCCATCGGGTCGCCTCCTCCGGTTCTTCAACGCCCGGGCCACCCTAGGAACTCCTCGTCCCCGATCTCCTCGGGATGTTTGGTGAGGAGCGGTGAAGGCCAATGGGCCGAGTGCCTTTCTCCCGAGGACCACCGCTCGGGCTTATCGTGCCCTGGGATGGTCGCTGTCTCTCGGGGTGGGTGCTCGCCCTTCTCCTTCCTTCCCCGTTCTCTGGGGCAAGGGGTCTTTCGTTCTACCTAGGTGACTAGCTTCGGCCGGCCTTAGGTCCAAAGATGGCCTTCCCAGAGTCTCGAGCCCCTTCTTTGATGGGGCCTCGGCTCATGGACTTTTCCCGTTGAGCTAGTCCCTCAACTCTTCGGGAGTCCGCGCCGAGCGTTGCCTCGGGGGCGCTTCGGACGCGGCTTTGAGTGTGGGCCCCTAGATTGTTCGCCCGCCTTCTCTTGGAGGTTGCGGACGGCTCTTGTGAGGCTGTCCACCTTCTGCGCTAGCTTGCGCATGCTAGGCACAGGGGCCGCCGCTCACTCTGCCGCCCGACGGAGACATCCGTCAGAGCGCTCCTCTTCCGGCGGACGTCTTTGCCTTGTCTCGCCGATCATCCTTGGGGCGTTGCTCATTGCAGGAGAGTGGAAAGTCGTGAGTTTTTTGTTCTTCCTTCCCACAAACGGCGCCAATGTTGCGTTCTGGTTCCGTGGGGCTTTCGGAGAGTGGCTCTTTGATGAGGGGTGTTGGATCCACGGCGTCCAGTCGGATAAGTGGTTTCCGAACAACGCAAGTATTTGAGGTGTTGGACACGAGATGAAGATTGAGACCGAATTTTTTACGTGGAAAACCTCTTCTTGAATGGGGAGGAAAAGCCACGAGGCTCAGGGCCTTGAAAGTGTTTCGCTATTTGGGTTGAAATATTTACAAAGTACAGTTGTGAGGGTTAATTCCTTCCCTGTATCTTGTGTCGTGTTTCTCTTCTGGGAAACTATGCTCGCTGGGAGTTTTTCACTCTTTTTTGTGGAGTAACTCTTGAGGGGGAGGTCCGTCGAAGTCCCCTTGAGAGGGACTTTGCTGAGTATTTATAGGAGAAGCTAGGCGGTTGGAGAGGAGACACGTGGGCCCATCGGTTGAGAAGTTGGTCCACCGACTCCCTTTTAATTCAACGTGGCGAGCCTATTTATGATTAAACTGCGTGTAGGCGCATCTGAATAGGTCTTGATTTGATGGCGTTTGATTGATTAGCGACTGGCTGAGATGCGAGTTGTTGGGAATCGGTCGAAGTTGCCTTGCGCGGGCATTCCGGGCCTTGAATGAGCAGCCCTCGTCCCCGAGCGGTGCACCTTGAGTGCTTGTGGACTTTCAAGAGGCGGCCATCCCTGGAGGATCTTCTCTGAAAGTCCGGGAGCCTTTTCCCGACTGGGCTGGGCACCCCGAGACTCACTTGGCCTGAGGAGTTCTCGGTCCTCGGCTTTCTGGGCCTCTCTTCTGTCAGCCAGGTTTTATGGGCCCTCATATTGGGGCCTAACAAGTTATATGAACAATCAAATCTAATCTCAGCAAATAAATCTTCAGTATGTTTGCATCATTTACCCCTTGCATAGTAGAGAGATTTTTTCCTTGTGGAATTATTGCAGCAATCATGTCATCAATGTTTCCAGCCGATTCTTTCGATGTTGTGAAGGGGATGTCCAGTCTAATGATATCGGTTTCCATTTAATTCATTTACATAAAAGGAATAATGTTAGTTTCGATTTAAGCAGGGCATCTGGAAGATGGCATCACTTGTGAAGTTAACGATATTCGTATCCGCTGTCAGACAGCTTTATCAGAAGAAGTTGATCGTGTATTCGCTCCCATCAGTTGCTTTCTCCCCGAGTTGGTTTCGAGCTGCAATGTGGGGAAAAGCTAATCAACAGCTGTATTTCGTGAGAGTACTCGAGAATCAAATTGTTACGCGCATCCAATCTTCTTCTATCAACTTTATCTCGATATTAATTTACTGTTGCAGAGATGTCAAAGCTGCATGACGACCGTGACGAGATGAGCATCTGCCTGAATTCTGTTTATGAAACGTGTGGTGCAGCAATCTCTTCTCTTAAACTTTGGGGCCATCCTGATTTGATGTGGCTTCTGCTGTATATGGTTAGATTTATAGAACTGTAATGCTGTAACTTCATTGCCCTTGTGCAGGGATGGCTGCCACTGGGGAAATTGGATTGTGTATTTATGTCGATTTTGTCCTAATGAATCAGTTTTTTAGAGAGGCTTTTCTTTAGAAATTATTGCTTTTGTTTAGCTTAATGTCCGTTTTTCATATTTCGGATCTTAACTCCATGGTATAATATGCTATCCGAGCAGTAAAAAGGTGGGTAGCCGGTATATAAGATTTCTCTATTATAGGCTTTATGGAGGATCAAACATCGCGACTTTTTCCATTGGAAGGTGATACTGATAAGGTTTATTATATACAGTATGATCTTTATATTAAAGAGATTATTTATCATCATACAGTCCTATCGTTATATTAATACATTTTTGTTGTGTGAGATTTTTTTGATTGCTGCCGATCTAATGTGACCTCATACTATGACCGTCTATTACTGCCCGTTGGTTATGCGGTTTTCATAAAAAAAAAAGATAAGAACCAACAGTTGTGGTCTAATTTCATGTAACCGTCTTATCCAACATCTATGGTAACTGCTCTTTAAATAATTTGATGAAAATTATCTTTATGTATGGGGTGTAATTGGTTTTTGGTCTATAAGTCATATACTCCATTAATACACCATCGATAAGGAGTATTGAAAAGCTTGAAGATCAAAACTAGTGAACAAATTTCGCAGAATCAGAGTAGCGTTGTATTAATTTTAATAGTAAGAGGTTAGTTTCGATCTTTTATTTTATTTCATATTCGGTCTTTATATGGCATGATTTAAACGTAAAAGACCGATTTATGTCTAACACCGCTCTCGACGGCGACTGCAATCACCATTTTGGCGGTGGTGATTATTTTTGAATGGAATAAATTTTTTTGAAAAAATTCAACTATTACTCACCCTAACCCTAAATTCAGGCAACGATGGTGACCTGTGGATAAAAAAGCATTCTAAATTTGGGGATCTAGTTTTTTCCCAAATATTTGTGATTTATTTGGATTTAGTAAAATTTTTAAAAGATATGAAAAATAGTTAGAAATTTGTTTCCTGTAGAAGTAAAATTAAAGAAAATAAATAATTTTACTTAAATTTTTATTTTATATTATTTTATTTTATTTTTTTTGAGTATCAAAGTAATATGACAATACTTTCTTTTTAATTTTTTCTTATGTAATTAAAAAAAAAAACTCCCTTTTAAAATGAGAGTGAAGATAGAATTAAAAAAAAAGGTTAAAATTTAATAATATATATAATATTTTCTCTAAGGTAAATATATTTGATGCACCCTGGATCCGAACTTTGAACAGATTCGGGATAATCCGCTTATCCTGGTTCCGGCTCCATTCCATGAATTGGATCCTACACACCATTTTTTAAATCTGGAAGGTGGGCGTCGATGCAGTAAACCGTGAGATGCAGATACGCTATATGCCTAGGTTTTTGGAGTTGTTTGAGACGTTTTGAAGTGAAAAGCGTTAGTAATTGAGAGTGTAAGTTCCTGATGATGTAGGCAATTGAACACGTTTGTAGCAAAAAGTGTTGGTATCAGAAAGCATCAATAGCAGAGAGCCTAGGTAACTGAGAGCATCCCCTAAATGATAATTCAATAGGCTTATTTATAATTAAAGGGGCAATCTTCCTCCTTTCGGAAAGAATGATTCCCTATGTGATTCTTTTGGGGCTTTTGGAGTGACGCAGTGCCAATAAAACAAACGTAGTTTTTAGCAGCTCACATTCCTTTGGTGTTCTTACATGTTAAAATCCCAATTGGTAGGAATGGAAAAATCTTGCAATGTGAAGGGCGCCAATTTTGTCAATATCCGTTTTGGGAAAAAGCATCGTGGATATTGCTGAGAGAGAGTCGCTAAGCCCCCGATGGATCGTGGGCTTGAATGGATTACTATAGAAGAACATCTTTTGGGCCCAACGTAAGAGGCAGTCAATAACAAGTTTAATTAGAAGGTTGCCGCCTCAAATTAACGCCAACGTTAACCGGCCAAGCATTTATTCTTGGGGCTTTTCACAACTGGGCAGTTAGTGTTGACTGCCTCATCTTGAACTTCCGTTGACTTTTTGATCATTTTATTTTGGTATACCCAATAATATTATTTCTATTTTACCATTTTGATATGGCTTGAAATTTGCAAAAAAATTTACCTAAATTCATAATTGGAAAAAAATATTAGTAGAGAATATATAATCAAAATATAATAATAATGATAATAATAATAAAGTCATTAATAATTTTATCCATGAGTACGGACTGGTTGAATAAAAATGTCATAAATTAACTCGTAGGAGGATGTACGAACTGATGGATGTCAGTTCGTAAAAGGACTGGGTCGCAGTCGTACGTGGTGACCCCTTAAGAGCTCCAAAGGTCGGCCCAATAGTGATGGACAGGGCCTGCCTCCTTAGCTGGCCGACGTGGGCCCATATTTAAAATTAACTCTAGCCGACAATATAATTACTCATAAAAAAATAAATAAATAAATAAAATATTTTATAATTTAAAAATTATACCAAAAGGAATATCTCAAACCTTTAAAATTGTGAAATCATCAAATTAATGTTAATTTTAATATTAATTTAAATTATAGTTTATTCTATAAGTTGAGAAGTCCTAAAAGTTAAGACGGCTGTTGTTGTCAAAATGATAGTGATAATAATTATTTGAGCAATATGCCGTATTTATTATAAAAAATTTAAATATTTTAAAAAATTAAATTTATTATTTTGACAATATAGTTTCCCGAATGTTATTAATGAATATTTGTGTGATTTTTTTTTTTTATTGCACACCCATTATGTATTTTTTAAAAATATTTTTAATATTATTTTTTATATATTATTTTGACATTTTTCTATTGTACTGGTACAAATTGTTAGTTTCTTAAAGCGATTAAATAAGACACAAATTATTTAAAGGTAATAGTTTATTTATAAGAGAAAGAGAGCTTAACTAGATGAATATCACACTATATCATAAACTATATACATATAATATAGAAATATCAATTCTTAACAAATTATATTATTATTGTTATTATTATCTTAAATATATAATAAATTAAACTGATAAAATATACAAAAACTATACATCTTTATAATAGTACTCCTATATATATATATATATAATTATAGGCTTTTGGAACCACCCTTATTATTTATTCCAAACTCTATGGACTTTTTTAATTCAATTATCATGATTATATTATTAATCTTTTTATTTAACTTATATATATTTTTTATTTTTAATAATAAAAAGCTAATGTAATTATTCTCCGACAATAATGATGCCAAATGGGGCCATTTTCTCCGTATTGAGGGTTACTGTAACGTGAAATCTGTATGGTGAAAATTATGATATCATAAAAAAAATTTTAGTTATTTTTTTATTTTGATATTTTTTTACATTTGATTTAAAAATAATAATTTAATATATATATTTTTTGATTTTATAATTTTTAAAAAAAAAAAAAACGAAAGCTGTCAGATCTAAATCTGACGGCCCCCAAAATCATTGCAGGGAGCTGCGACGCCCCACGCGTTGCAGCCCCCGATCCGTATGTATATCTTATGTGTTGCTCAATTGAATGACAATTAATGATATTATTTTCTATTTAAATGACAACTGATGGGGCTATTTTCTTATCCTTTTAACTATATTAATAATCTCAAATTAAATAAATATTTACAAAATATCTTTTAGCCATTTTAACGTAATAATTATTGATTTATTTATTCTTATGTTAATTTATTATTTAAAAATGGCCGCATTATATTTTTTTGTTAATTTATATAAAAATAAATAAATAAAAATAACATAATATTAAAAATATTTTTTAAAAAATTAATGAGTATTCGTCAAATCCTACTTATCAAATTTACATGCATTTTTTAGCATCTCAGGAGCTATTTTCAGACTGCAAAGGGACGCTTTTTGATGGCAGAACAAAGACACGATGTGACGAAGCCATTCGGTTTCAATTTATATAATAACTGCTTGAATTTATTATATTTTATATAAAATGAAAATTCAACCCGAAAATTTATTAATTATAATAAAATTAGAGTCTAAATTCCTGCCTACAACAACGAAGACACGACACGTACTTCTTAATAAAAGGTAATTTATGTTGAAAAATAAATACTTTTTTTTATTATAAATGAGTTTTGTGGTGTATCCAAAATCCAAATTTATTGGATTAAATTTTTAAACTTTTTTATTTAGATTCGCTTTATCATAATAATATCTTAAAAATATAAATAATTTAAAAAATCTAACGTGAATAAAAAAAATTTAAAAAAAAAGAGATAAGTGCCAAGAAGATCATAAACTTTGGATGTTTGACCCTTTAAATTCAAACAAAAGATAATGGCGTTAGCAAATCTTGCATTTGTGTTGAACAAATAACCGACTTGTTATTACCTAATTGGTGTATTTGTTGTCTGAAACGTTATCTTGTTTGGGCTCAAAGTGTTATATTGGTCTGCTAACAGTCTAATAGTTAATATTTTATATTTATTCGACCATTATTATCTATTTTTAATACGGTTAATCATTTTTTGATTTAATGTAACCGTTTGTTAGGATTTAATATTAAATTTATTCTTTTATTAGCTTACTCTATTCCTCCAATTTTAGTGCTTTGGTCACTTGACCATTTGATTGGTCAGTTGAACGTTTTCCTTGTCCAATTTTTGGACCAGCTTTGTATTGGTTTTAGCAATTTGACTGTCCAGATATTTGTCTCCGAGTTGATGATTCGTGAATTCAGCGTTTTATGTGAGTTAAGTCGATTGTATTTAGATCATATCTAATAAATTTAAATCGAAAAATATCATTTGGAATATAATTATATATTTTTAATATAATATAAAATAAAAATAATTATTAATATAATTAAAATTGATATCAATATTCTTATTCACAGATAAATGAAAAATTATCTGATGCAGAAATTTTAAAAAATAAAATCTTATTTGAAATTGCCAACTTATTAATTAATTTATTTATTTTACGTCGGGGCTGGAATAAAAGCATATATGACGCTGTCAATTAAATTCCAAACAGCGACGTACGGAACACTACAAAAGGGATAATTAATCAATTAAAATATTAGTTAATTGGAAAATATCAACTTTTCTTGAAATAAAAAATTAAATATCATTTAATCATTAAAATATTAGTAAGTATTTATCTTTCTATTTAATTAGATTTTAATATCAATTTAAGAAGTAATTAACAAAATTTTAATATTATAAAATAGTATAAACTGTATATATTTTAATGAACATCATTATTTATCACAGTTTTAAAAAAAAAAAATCTAACACATATTGGCTATTCACTCAATAAAAATAATAATAAATTAAATAAATTAGGGATGATAATAATATTTCTATATTTATATTGTATTATATAGTTTCTGAAAATTATATAATATATCTTTGCCGGCCCATTTTTTCGTCCTCTAAAATTTATCTGATAATATATTTTAGCAGGTGAAAACAACACGAAGAGAAATTTTGAAATTGGCTTGGCTTTTCGGTTCACCAAACCATACTAAAACGAGTTACGCGGCTACGGGTGGTGGGGGCGGGGGATGGGTGGTGACATTGCTTTGCCCCCTCACTGGTGGTCAAGGCTGTATGTCCTTCTAAATATGCGACTACGCGTC
Organism: Nepenthes gracilis; assembly: GCA_033239525.1. NCBI lineage: Eukaryota > Viridiplantae > Streptophyta > Magnoliopsida > Caryophyllales > Nepenthaceae > Nepenthes > Nepenthes gracilis. Next base: position 1,837,354 of record BSYO01000040.1, read on the forward strand.
TCGTGATTATGTTCACTTGATATTTTTTAAGAAGCACGTGGATTGATGCAAAGTTGGATTTTAGTTTTTTTTTTTTTTTTGGGTCGATTAACATATAGATAATGTCATTAATGAGACTAATCTTTGTGATGAGTTCAGTAATTTATGGGCCGATAAAGAATTCGATCCGCAGGGAGAAGCGTCTTGAAAGCAGCAGTTCAACCAAAACTTTGCAAAACCCATGACCTAGATTCCACAACAATAAGCTCAAACCGGCACAATACAAGATGATTCAGCAATTTAAGGCCGTTAATGACAATTGTGAGACAGGCTTGCAAACGTAGCACAATCAACACTAGCTCAATAGACAAATCTAAACAACCACTACCATCGGGAGATCCCTCACGCATGTAGGAAAATGATTCGCAAGCGACAGCAGTCAACTTATTGCTATAAAAATTTTGATAGTTTAGAGCACAGATGGCAGGTGCATGATATCGGCCACTCAAGATGGTTCATTAATTTTATTAATAAGTTAAACTTTGATAAAAAAAAATATATTTAAGTAATTAGAACTTCATTTTTTCATTATATAAATATTAGAAATTCTCATATATGGTTAAAGGGCATTTTTTCTTAATATGGATAAATTGAAGTTTTCAATTTAAAAGTTAACATATATATATATATATAATGCGTTATGGATTTAGACTGTTAACGAATTAGGGTGTCATTTGATTTTCGGGTCAAATTAAAACAGATTCGATTTATGTACTTCTTAGTATGGATCCTACATACCACAACTTAAAAATAAGATATCAGAAAATTTATGGGACTCGCTTCTTGATTTATTATCCAATATTCAAGTTAGTAATTTTCCTTATAAGAGAAAAGATACAGGGAGAATGGTGTATGAACGACAATATAAGAAAGTGGGTCATTTAAATCTAACTTGGAAGTGGTGTTTGGTGTAGAGCGGCTTTGGTGATGGTGTGCTCGTGGAGAGTGACTTTGATGTTGAGGAGGCAATAATGAAGGAATTCTCAGGAGGCTCTTCAGGTAGAGAGTGGACTCTTGAGAGCTCTTGAAAGTGTCATTTGAGGGCTTGTTTAAGTGTGAATCTAGGTGAGAATTATGCTAATATTAGCGTAAATATAGGCGTATTCATAAAGTTTGCCTTGAGAGATTTTTATAATCTTTGAATTAGCTCAACCTTACTTGGGCATCAAAATTGGTCGTCAGTTGCCTTGCATAAATTTGATGGGCTGGCACGAGGATTGCGGGTATCGATTAAGGCAACCATAATCAGTCGAAGGAGATTCTTTCTTTCCTTGAAAAAATATTGTACGTGACGGATATTGGAGTTGCTGTTATAAGTGACTTGTTGAGTTAGGAGTTGTCATTCCTAAAAAGATCGTGATTTATGACAATATTAATGGTGTCATCTGATTAAGGCAAGTGATCTTTAGCGCACGGGAAGAGCAATGCAGGCCGCTTGGATTGGGCTTTGTTTGGCTTAGACAGTCCGTCCAACTATGGCACTATTTGGGTCAATGGAAGCATTGACCGACTCTTGAGCCTATGGGATAGATGCCTCCCGAACCTGTTGTCGAGTTTGTGGATCTTTGTACTGGGCTGACCCATTTTTACCATTCATATATATATATATATAACATTTCTTATTTTTTTTATATAATATGTCAGTTTAGGAAATTATTGATATATTTTTATGCATAATTCGATAACTCTAACTAAGACAAAGAGAAAATGGTAGAGATAAAAATCGATTGATATTTTTAAGAAAAAAATAAGTATAAATTTAAATATATCATAAATATTTAGTTTTATATTCTTAAATTATAAAATAATATAATAATTTATTAATCTAAAAAATATTTTAAATCTCATAAAATTTTGTAACCCTTACCACCAACTCCTAAAATTTAAATATATTTTTTTTAAGTAAATCCTTGTTTCTCTGTGAAAATAATGCATTGTGCCCAATTTCCTTCTTCTTATTCATGGTCAACTAGGAATGATTTACAGAGTTATATTGCTATCCAACCTGTTATTATGTATTCAGATTTCAGGGATATCGACATCATAAAACAATTAATTAAAAATATAACTTTACTATTTTTTTTAATTTTTAAAATTTTATAAAATTATGAATATTGAATTTTCATCCAATAGTCCTATACTACAAGATTTCTCATGGGATTGGATCCCAAGGGGTTGGTCCCTGCGCTCTCGGTAATCTAAAGTCTTTTAAATTGAAAATGAAATGCATGAGGCGTGATTTATTATCATATTAAAATAAAAAGGAGAACCGAATAAATATATTTGATGTGTACTTGAGATCTGAATTTTTATACGAATTAGGGAGTCGAATAATTCCTTTCACCGGTTTGAAAGATTATGAGTTGGGTCTTTGTATCTACTAATTCGAATCCTACGCATCATAACAATTTAAGAGGGATAAGAGGTATACGAGACTCATTCCCTTATATATCATCTAATGTTCAAATTAGTAATTTTTTTGAGAAAAATTGAAAGAAACAAAGGGAAAGAGGAAAATAAAATGAGTGTAGAATTAAGTAAGTTAGAAGAACTATACTTTAATAATCTTATTATATTCACAATATGTGATTGTTTGTCAGAGTATTTGATGCCCTTATTCTTGATTGAGGATCTATATTTATAGTCTAATGCCGATCAATTTGTCTATCCGAAATTTGCGTGACTATTGTTTAAAACGTTATGTTGTGTTAAGTTTTAACAATTACGTTAATCATGTAACCATCATCTACATTGATTTTATAACCGTTCAACAGTTAATTCTTGGCATTTATTTGGCCGTTACTATCTGCCATAATGATGCTAATTATTATTTTGCTGATTAAACTATTCTACGGTCCTATAATGCCTCAAATTTTTATCACCCTCACTCGAACGAGTGGTTGAACCTTCATCTAGGTCATTCTAAAGGTTATTGGTTGATCATCTTACATTCAAATACCTTATTTGGATCATATTTGATAGTATTAACAAATAAGAATTATTATAAATAAGGTAAAAATGAATATGATATCGGTCTATGTGTACAAAGGTTAACTATTCCACCAACGACGATTTTTTTATAGCTTAAAATTGTGATTTAAGGTATACATTCTATGCGTAGTTAGCGGTGCTTGTGTGAACCTTCAGATCAGCAAGGGGACACTTGGCAGCCAGGGAATGGTCCAAACCAGTTTAGCCATGTTTGGTTGATCATTTTAAATTCATGTTGGATTTAATCGGAACTTTTTGCTTTTTTTCCTCATATTTTAATTTATATAATATATATTTTTATCTTTATCATTTATATATATTTTATTTATTTTTATAAAATATAAATAAATTTATATAAAAATTAAATATATAAATTAATTTATTTATAAATTAGATCACAATTTTATTATTATTAAACAAACTTATATTTTATATTTTAATATTTTATGAAATAATAATTTTATAATTATATAATTTAAAATATAAAATAATAATTTTATAATAATATATTTTTAAAATATATTATATTAATAGAATCTAAAACTTATAAATAAATATTTTTTAATATTTTTCTATTTTATAAAAAAATTAATATAAAAATTAATATTAAACAAAATTTAAAAAAAATAAATTAAAAAACGTTGAAAGAAAAAAAAAAAAATCCTACCCAACGATTAAATTTTTATAGCTTAAAATTGGGCGTCGATCCCATTAGCCATTGATAGGAAATAGTTATTTTTATTTTAATAATAATAACATTACATATAACGCCTCCGAGTTAATGGTGCTTGTGAAAAGCTTGCTTCTCACTTGGCAGCCAAGATTTTGGGTCGCCCCAAAACGTGCTTAATCTTTATAGCGACGGCTCACCTCCCCATTCACGCCAATGTATACCACAACCAAATCACCCGGCAACAATGACACACACTGCAGCCAACTTTTGCGGCAGAATATTGCTCACTTTAAGTCGGTGCCTGCCCCACACCAAACGGTTTTGGTCATTAGCCATTGACAGGAAATAGTTATTTTTAGATGTTAATAATAAGTAACATTACATTATAAGATTAGTCATTTTAACTTCTCTGATAATCATAAGTTTCTGAATCCTCTACTATGCATAAACCGATTTGGACTTAATACATGGTAGCTGGACCATTGCTTAATTTTCCCGGTTATTCCCCTTAATACATGAACCCTATACTAATTATAATATTCACCTTAAAATTATTCTTAAATATTTACCAATCAATTTAAACATTTTAAAATGATTGATTTGTTGTTATTTAAGCCGATTATTTTTCCTTACTAACACATATTTTATGATGGCATAGTCTTGTTATGGGATGGATTAATATATATTAGTTGAGTAAAAATCTATCTTATCATATTTATAAGAAAAAAAAATGTATCTTTTTTAAGAAGCAAATCGTGCGGGATGAAACTAGATATCAATATGTTACACATTTCTCAAAAAATGGATAATAACTTGAACGATAATAGATTTGATTTCAAAATTCAATAATGGCGCAGTATGTGAGAATTCGTACTGTCATCCTAATATAAGAGGTTTGCCATCTATGGATAAATTATCTCATATTAATTAATTAAGAAGGTGGTCTCTTGTATATAGGTAGGAAGACTTCTTTTTATTTTTAAGATAGAAATTATTAAGCATAAAACTATACTGAGTAGGACTAGGGACCAATTCATCACATACATTCCTCATAGTGGACAATACCTCGAATCGGAAAAGAATTGAACTCAAAACTTAAAAATGTGCCGCCCGTGAGAATTCATATGGTTGTACTAAATATAGCAGTATGACCATCCTTTTATTGGTCGCTATTTTTATAAATATAAATTATCTCATATTTAATTAAATAAAATAATATTATCTTGTATATAAGTGGAAATATATTTTTTATATTTAAGACATCTTTTCTAAGATAAAATTATATAAAATAATTGATATATTATAAAAGTCGTTAATAATTATGATTTTAATTAATTATTAAAAGATATATAATATATACATATCTTAATAATTAATTAAATAGCATATTTTTCAAAAATAATTGATAAAATTAAGAAACGAGATGATACTCTTAATGTAATATTGTAAAATTTCTCTATATTAAAAGACCATAACTGATATTTACACGTAGCTCCCTCCAGCTTGATTTACGAAATTAACCCTCCCTCTCCTTAAAACACCAGCAGCTGTTCCTTGACATCATAATTCATCTTCTCCAAATACGGCTGAACGGAGAACTGAATCATCGCCGGCGGCCCACATGCCAACGCCAACGTATCCTCCGCGGCCGCCGGAATATGCTCCCTGAGAATGCTCTCCGACACATGTCCGATGCTATATTTCCACCCTTCCCTTAAACCTCTGCTGACCACGTACCAAACCCTAAGCCTGTTCCCATGCTCCTTAACCCAACCATCAATCTCGTCCCTCAACAATATGTCATCTTCCGTACGATTGCAGTACACCAAATACATCTCTGTATCGTCTTCGGGATCCTTTAAAATCGCTTGCATAACCTGTTAAAAACAAATGATCAATAATGTAGTAATCGATAGGACTTGACAGAAGCTTCGACGAAGGAATTATAAGGTAATTTTATAAATTATAGATCAATATACAATTATAAATATTTAATATGAAATAATTTATCAATTTGCACAAGTTTTTGACAGTAATTGATCAATTGTATTCTTTTATATTATTTTGTATTGTTACATATACAATGACTCTAACATGTACGTGGCCAAGACCCATAAATAAATTATAGCTGGACCAGTGTAAAAGTGTTACTATAGTTAAACTTTGTTCAAATTTTTCAGAAATTTGTGACGGTCAACCTATTATTCACCTATAATAGTTCATGTGATGACTTTTACCTAAAAATTTGTAGATCTTAACACAAAATATTATTGTACTTTTTTGGATTAATGAAGAATTTGTACCCTTATTTTTTGGGCAGTGGCCAAACTTTAAATTCATATCTCAAGTGTAAATGATACAGTAAGTTTAACAATATGAGGATAGAAATAGAACTAATGATTTAAAGATTGAACCACAGTGCTCCAAATTGTCATAGTTAACTATGACGACTCATGTTGGTAAATATGTTGATATATGAAGACATAGTTTTTAATGCATTTTATATTCGCATTTCTTTGCAAATGATAGATGCCATGGATTTTGAAGTTTGATGTAAGAATTCACCGTAAAATTATGGGTTATTACCTGATAAATGGGAGTAATTCCGGTGCCGCCGGCGACCATGGCCAACTTCTTTGCAAACTTAGGCTTTCCATGCACGACGAAACTCCCTTTTCCGGTGTATTCTATGTGGCCAATGGGACCCTTCACTTCTAAAACAGACCCGACTGGTAGAGAATCCAAATGTTGCGACATTATCCCACCGTTGGGGAATTTAGAGTTCTGACCCTTGAAGTAAATTTTCACGACGAGCTCGAAATATCCCACGCAATCAGTGCAGCTCGATGGCGTATAAGCTCTCATGCAGAGCTTACCGTCAACGGTGGCACAGATGAAAATGTGTTTTCCGACGGGCAGCCCGAGAACTTGGTCCTCGGAAGGCAGGGAGAATTGAAACCTCCGGACGTCGTGAGAGATGGCCGTCTTTTCTATGAGTTTGCATGGGATTTTCTCTCGTGGGTTGGTTAGGGCCACGTTCTTGCCTGGTGGCAGAGAGATCTCTGTGATGGGTGCGAGGTGGGTCACGGCGTTCGTGGCTCCGTGGAAGGAGGTGTTGGGGGAGGAGGCGGTGGAATCGGAGGAGTAGCCGGTGGTGATGAGCTCACCTATTCGGTAGTCTTCAAGGAGCTTCTTCGCCTTGTCGGAGTGGATGGCGTCAAACTCTTCGGTGCAGTCTGTGCCGGCGTTGATGAGTATACTGTCAGCCCCGCCGGGATGGTCGTTGAGGAAGGTGGTGCAGTCGTAGATGTGGCCGTGGACGATGATCCATGCGGAGTTGGGAGAGTTGTGCTTCTTAACCACGGACGTGGAGTACATTGTGGAGGTAGTGTTCATGAAGGGGGAGGAGACGCTCTTCTTGAGGGCGGAGCCACCGTCGATCGACTGCTCGAGGTGGCGCTCACGAGCCATCCAGCCGCCAGGATTGTTGGCTGGCTGAGTAGGGTGCTCGAAGACGATTCCAATTTCGCCCTTGTGTGGCTTGCACACGTTCGTCTTCACTCGGAACCAGCAATTATTCATCATTCCCTGTACGTCGCATGACACTCCACAAATTAATCATCTAATTAACATTAGATTTTACAGAAAAAATTAATAATTTTTTAAATAATAAATAAAAATTAAATAATAATTTTAAATAATTTATAATATATTTATTTAATTAATATTAAATAATTATAATTAAAAACATTAAATTAATCATGTTTTTTTAAGGAAAGATGGCTCCCCAAATCTTCCCCGCCCCCCAAATTCGTAAAATAGACATCTTTTTATATTGATGTGGAAATTTTAATTAGGCTAAATGATATAAGAAAAATAATTTCTATCATGTACAAAATCAATGGGTAGAATTCATAAGAACTGATGGTATAGTTACTAATGATTTAAAAAAAAGTTCGTTGAAGGATTTGGTCAATAATAAAATAGAGGCCCAATCAGCCTATATAACCCAAAATTAGTAGACAAGCCTAACGATCTTATTCGAGTAGTTTATTTCTTGAAGAAAAATAAAATTGACTTTAATCGACCGAAACAGACAGTTTCAATCTCTTATCTGGTTCAACAGACTCGGTTACTGGTTAGAAACCACTGGCCAAATAGCATCTATTTATCTATCTGACGATTTCTTAGGCAATTGGTTGGAAAAGTCAACAGCTCTATATTTCTATATAAGCCTCTCCTTTCTAACAAGAGAAGGGGATAATGTTCAACCAAAGAAAAGCTAAAAAAAGAAAATCTTATAATACTTCAAGCCCACACTCTTTCACACTCATTAAGTTGTTTTCCAATAAGCGTACATTACAAAACCATTTCTATAAGCATTCTCATTTAACACCCCTTTTTTTCTCAAGAAAAATTTAATGACTTGAATGTCAGAAGATATACTGGTGAGTAAGTCTTATTAATTTTTTGACCGTACATTTGTTATGTTGTATAATATCTAGATTATGAGTATATGGAGACCGGACCAACATTAAATTTATTGGACAATTCTTAACTCTCTAATTCGTATAATAATCCAAATTCAAGAATACATGTAAAACTAATAATTATTAGCTACAGAATTTAGAGTAGATATAGTTTTTCAGAAAGATATATTCAATACATCTATATGTTATTCTTTGGATAAAAAAATATAACAAATAAAATTTAAAATCTAAAAATTTATCTACATAGTTATTTTTTATTTTTGTCATTAGATTAAATATTCAACAAATATTAATATTATAAAATAAATTTATAAAAATATTATATATAATTTTTTATATCTTTTTATTTTTACGGTTACATTTTTATTTAATAATAAAAATTAAAAATATATAAAACATATCTCCCTTAAAAATTATATAGCCCCCAAATTAATTAGCCAGGAGCTAGCCAGGACCACCTCATGAATAGGTACACAACCAATGTAAAACCAATGCATCGTTTTGGCTCTTTGGGGTGCCTTTATGCAGGTGCATGTGACCATAATAAAGATTTAGAATATTTTGACGACACTCAGTAAATATAATTAAAATATTATAAAATATAATAATATTTTATTTATTTATGTATTTTATATAGTACCTCACGTTTTTGACCGATAGAATTAATCCAAAATCAAAAGAGTTTAACCATTTCTATATTTTTTAATTATTATTATAAAATACTAACTCATAAAAAAATTAAAAATATAAATAAATTTAATTATAAATTAAATTAGATTTTTATTATGTATTAAATACCCATTTATTTTATATTTTATAAATTTATAAAATAATAATCTTATGACAATATATTATTAAAATATTATTATATAAGTAATGTTATATTTTATAAATTTATAAAATAATAATTTTATAATCATAGGTTCTTAAAATATTTTTTTATAAATAAAATTTTAAAAATTATAAAAATATATTTTGATATTTTTTTAAAGTTTTTTAAAAATCATAATAGACGGTGTAAATTTCGTATATTTATTTTATAAAAAAATTTAAGAACAAAAATAAAATAAAAATAAAGTTTCAAAAATAAAAACAGAATAAAAATAAAAATTTTAAAAACTAAAAAAAAAAAAAAAGAAGAAGCTCCCTGCCCGTTGGATTTGGCACCGGCGCTGCGTCGCCCCCTCAGCCTTAGGGTACTGGTAGGTATTCATTGAAGGTATTTCATATCATTTGAGGTTATTTAAAAAATATTTTAAAAAAATATTTTCTTATATTATCCGATAAAAACACAATAATAATAGCAAAGAGCTAAACCCACTAAATGAAATTAATTAAATAAATTTTATAATTTATTATTATATTATTTTAATTTAATAATTTATTTATTTTAACTGATTTTTTTAACTCATTTACTATTCTAATATTATAACTAGCCCATTTTTTTAAGGTACTTTATATCAATATTTTAAATTAAAATCATCTTAAATATAATTTTTTCATCTTATATATATTTTATGTAGTTATAACTTTAAAGAGACGAATGCCTTTTTTTTAATTTAAATTATTTATTTTTAAAAAATAATTATAATTTAATTATTTTTTTAAATTAAAAAATTAATTTAGATTAATTAGTTCATCAGAATGATTTATTTTGGATGATTTAAATTATGAAAATAAAGGCTCCCTTAGTTCCGATTGGGATTAGCTTCATATCTTCAGAAATTCAAACGGGATGGAGAAACACAAGAACAGGTGTTGAGAGCTAACCATGACATTCCAAATGAGCTTTTCCGGCTGGGTGTTGAGGCTCTCGTCCCACGCCCGGACGGCGATCTCCCTAGCGCTGAGGAGGTCCAATACCTCCACCTCCAGTGACCAGAAGCACCAGCACCAGTACTTGCCGTACTTGTTCGGCTTCTCTGGGTGCTCCAGTTGGCAAACGTGCCACGTCTCCCCGCCGTCCATCGTCACCTCCACTCGTGTCACTTTGCTCCCTCCTCCTGCCAACACCATTTCTCAACTTTTCAGTGCTGTAACATCATTGCTAATTAGCTATTGATTATTTTTGTTTCATATTGTATGAAATCAAGAGCTGAATATGCCGGCGACTCACCGGAATAGGCGTAGCCTCTCAAGGTATAGGGACGCTGTGTAGTCCAGGCGTTTATCGGCAAGATCTCCTCGTGGCATGGAGTTGTTATCACCGAGTTGATATTCAGCTCATTGATTATATACTCTGGCTTGTACCACCACGCTGCAGATCATCGGCGTCATTTAGTATCACTTAAAAGGGATATAATATTATATATATATTTGTTAAAAAAAGCACGGTAAATTTGTAATAAATTTTAAGGGATATAATATTATATATATATTTGTTAAAAAAAGCACGGTAAATTTGTAATAAATTAATGTATTTTTCTAAAAATTTTATAGTTACCTTCGGCATTGGCTAGCTCAGCGTCTATGCCGGAGGGAAGGACCCGATTGTCCTTGTAATGGTAATAGCTGTCGGATTCTTGAGTAGTTACTACGATACGCTTCAACCATTTAACCATCCGACCGCCGATGAAACCGGGTATAATCATCCGGACGGGGAACCCGTGATCTGGCGTCAACAGCTCACCGTTCTGCATGTACGCCAGTATGATGTCGCGAGAAGGATCCATGGCGATCTCCTTCTTAACGCTGGTGCCGTACTTGGATCCGCCGCCTCCGGGGAGATCCTCCGCCCCCTCGAAGCAAACGTTGAGCGCGCCCAGCTTCCGGTTCATGATGCCGCATCGCTTGAGCACTTCCGGAAGCGGCACGCCTCGCCACACCGAGGTGGATAACCCGGCGGCGCCCCAGTTGAACCCGATTGTCTTCTTCACCATATTCTGCTCCTTACGGCGGTTCCCGGCGCAGACGAGAGTAGCCGGGAACTCACGGCTCAGGAACTCGTTCACGAGCTGGTCCATGGTGAATCGCCTCGGTCTTTTTACTAGACCGGTGACCTCGACGGTCCAGTCATCCCACCGAGCCCGTGGGACCGGTCCGTGGTTGCGGACGTAGTGGAGAGGAACCGGCGTAATGAAGCCATGGTGCATGAGTCGGGTCAGTGGGGGCTCCGAATTGAAGGGATGCTTCCCTGTGAGTCGGATCAAGGAGGGACTTCGCTCTATCCAATGATCAGCCGTTCCTTCATCACGGGAGTCCAAAATAGACGGCTCCAGTTCGCTGTTCCCCTTTTTCACCAACTCTTTCCATGACGTCTCACCGTCGTCGTCACTGGAGTAGTCGTCCTCCGGGATGGAAAGCTTTTTGCAGATAAATGAAAGGTCCTTAGAAGGGAAACTGCCGTTTCGAATCGGTGAGTCGGAACCGTGAGTTGGGAACGGTCGTATGCCCGTTTCGAGGGGACACTGCCGATTCTCTACAGAGGTCGCCATTAGCTCCCAAAATGAGAGAACAGTGAAGGACGAGGAGAAAGGATGGTTGAACTGAAAGAAGAAAATCGTCTCTTATCTTTCTTTCTCTCTCTTCCTTTCACCGGCCAAAAATTGCGGACCGGCGATCTCTCTCACTGCCTATGTATAGATAGGCGACGAGATGTTGCAAGAGGGAACGGGTGGGCCCCCTTCCTGTACGACTTGCGTGGAGCCGTTCTAATATATTCATAATTTAACGGTTGATATTATTGAATTTAACTTACCAAAACCAAAAAAGATAAATTTGTATAAAAATTTTAAAAATTGCTATTATTGTGTTCTTCAGATTTTATTTAAAATTAGATATTTAAACATTTTTAATAGAACATATATCATACAATTAAAAAATAAATATAAAGCATTAAATATGAGAAATTACCGCAGGGGCTCTTACATCGCCGCAGCCCCTTCAACTCCTTTTTATTAATTAAATTAAAATTTAAAAAATATTTAAAAATATAAAAAATAGTATATCTTTGTTATTAATCTTTATTATATTAATATTTACATAATTTAATATTAAAAGCTCAAATAATTTATCAAAAAATTTATAGAGAAAAATCAAATGTATAAATTGTTAATATAATTATTTCAAGTGTAATTCTGAACAGGGTTTATAGCAACACTTATAGACTGAAATTGTGTTGAAAATCAATCGGTTCACCTTTATTTATTTATATATACATATTATATTATTCTCAAATCATATGATACCAATTTATTAATTTTTTTGTACGTAAGTTTATAGGGCTTGGGGATTTATAAGGCTTATACTTGACAAGTAAGAAAAATATGAGATTTAAATTCAAATCAAATATGAAAATCAAATAGGTTAAACACTGATTTCACAATTTAATATATAGCTTTAATTTGTAGTTTTTCGTTATAATTTGCTATATTTGTTATTGTGACAGTTAAGTCTTGTTTATCTTAATAATATGACATATGAAATATAGACAATAACTATCATATAAAACCATGATATTTACTATACATGCGAATGAGATCAAGAACGAGGCTTTCTTCATCTTTCAAAGAGATAAAAAAAATTATTTTTTATATAATAATTGTCTATTTTTAAAAAAAATTATTTTATAACTAATTTTAACTAATTTTTTAATTTATTATAAAATAATTAAATAATAATAATTTATTTAAAAATAAATAGTCTAAATTTAAAGAACAATCTTATTCATCTTTTTTTTAAAAAAAATAAAATCCTATTTTTTTTTTTGGGGGGGTTGGATTGGAAACGGTAATTTGTTGATGTTGTGCATAATTTGCTCTTCATAAAATATGGTTGCTTTGTAATAAAGAAGTAAAATGGTATGTCCATAGATAACTTCTATATATAATTTTTTATAATTATAAGTTCTATTTTTCGTAAGGTATTCAGTGGACCAAATATTACGCCACTCAGTTGTGTAATTGGTGCAATGACTATTCAAATGCATGTTCAATGATATGTTTTGTTAACTCTGTTTCAGTTCACAGGACAATAGTAACATTCTTATATCACTAAATCAATAGAGAAGGAATAAAAAAATACAATAAAAAATATAATATTTGATAGATACGATAACATACAGAACAGCTCAAAATCCAATCCCCAAAAGGAAAGAAAGCCCAAGTAGCGGCGACCTACCAGAAAACATTCTGAACCCAATATTCAGAAAGTGTTGCGGTTGACCTAAGTAGAGCAACCCGAAACCATTCAACAATAAATGAGTGTTAATATATAATTAATAAATGATTACTGGTAATTACTGCGTCAAATTCAATAGTAAAAAATCGTGACAGTTTAGTCGATAAATATAGGTGATGGTTATACGGGTAGTGACCCTCATGATTACTCAGACATTGATCGTAAATGACTTTTAGATGAATAATATCTCTCATAATTGTAAAGGCATAATACCAAGGATAACTAATTGGCACATACATTATAAATATACCATTTTCAGCACTGAAAAAAGGAACCCCAATTTGAGAAAACATTTAGACAAGCCACTGATATACTTGAGTGCAACTCTAACAAAACTACTTTTCCAATTAGTGCGACACTTCAAAATCATTCACTCTAACAAAGCATACACAACAGAGCGCAATCCTCCATCAAAAACTCAATTTCCAAACATTGACATTATATACATTTTCTTCCTCTTATCTTTTTCGACCAATTGATAAAATTATTGATTTAAATGTTGGAGAATATATCGAGGAGTAAATCCTATATTCCTCTTACCTCTTATTCGTTTGTCATAGTATATAAGATTCAGGTTTAAAATAGCAAAAATCAGACTTGTTTTCGATCGAATTTTCGAGTAAGGAGGCTTCCTAATTCGTTCAATAATTAAAATTTAAGAACATATTAATATTATATCATTTTATGATGTAACTATTTATTAAAATATTAAATTACTTAAAGTATCTGTCTAATTTAGTTAAGTATTAAAATATATAATAATTGCATACCTTTTAATAGTAATGCCTATACCACATAATAATATAAACTTATAGTATATTCTACGATTTTCTAAAGAATTTACTCTTAGGTCACGGCAGACCATATCATGGGTGCCATGCTGTCCACAGGGAAGCCAACATATCTTTTATAACTAAACAACATTCTAAATATAACAAATTTACGTTCAAAATATTAGACATATGCGAAGAGGGGTATTTAGCCGTGTATAGTACGGGGAGTCTCGCAGTGTTTTATTTATTCATATACTTAGACTTTTAAATTTATTTTAAATATTAGTGAAAACAAGAATTACTAATACAAGACACGTGTTAGTAAATAGCCAATCACAACTATCCAAGTGGAAGTCGTGGGACTATTGAAAACTTGAAACATAGAAGGGGTGCCCTATGGGGACGGGGCACATGTCTTACGCTATAAAATTGCAGCCGTTTGAGTGTAATTAAATGGTCGCTTGGTCATTTAATTTTTAATTTTTTTATTTTTAAATAAAAAATTAAACGATAGTCTGATTTTATTTGAACGACTACGATTTTACAGCACAAACCCCCTCCCTCCTCCAATGTTGTATCACAATCAATAGCAATGGTCGCTTGTTCTCCCCGATCAGAATAGACAGGTCAATTTGTGGGTTTATTTGATTTATTAAACTGAATAAAGTTTTTATAGATCTATCAATTTTTTTTCGAATTAAGTAAAAGAGGTTAATCACATGAACTGTAAACTAAATTTTTAATTAACGTAGATCTTGGATAAAAAATTTAATAGTCACAAACTTATACATTTAAAAAATAATAAAAAAATATAAATTGTTATAATTTTCTTATATTGTTGAGTATTTTAATTTTAAAAAATTATAAAAAAAATACAACAAAAAATAGTTATTAATATATATATATTTTTTTTTCAATATAAAATGAAGACACATTGATCTTCCAAATTCAAAGGTTATCACGTGTTCATCACGTGATGAACGGGTAATGAATGAGAGCGTAATGGAGCACCCTAATATCCACGTCGATGCTGTGGTGCTTCCATGAAGCCATGCGTTGCATGGCTACCTAACCTCCATGTACATTGCGTTGTAGAATTTAAATAAGTAATATTATGATTCGTGAATCTATGAACAGTCGTGGGCTTTCACCATCTATCAAGCAATGAATTTTACTAATAATTAAATAATTTTATTAATATGTATCTGAGTTAATGTTATTTATAATCGATTAACTAATTTGGGTTCGAATATGAATGCCATTATTTGAATTCTGCACATAGTAAATAAAAAAATAAAAGAGTTTAGATGCTATTTTTAATAAAATTCTCAAATATCTAATTCAATATATATTTGATTTAGATAAAATGTTTAAAAAATTATTGACTCTTTGAATTTAACAATAACATTATTGTGTTAGGCTACGGCGCAAGAGACCAAACTTATCTGAGGAGCTCAATGAAAAATAGTGAGCTCGTGGGAGAAAGTATCCCCAGCAATATGTGATATTGAGGCGCCTTTTGCCATGAAATGTGAATAGCAACTTCTGATAATACCAACCGTTAGCCGGTTAGAGTATCAGATTCTAAAAATGGGGTAATTGTCACAAACCTGAACATAAAAGCAGGTAATATAAATAATCAGTAATAATTATGATCTCTAACATAAAATTTTTAAGATAATAACAATCTAAAATAAATACTCAAATTTGAGCATGATTTGACGAAATATCTAATCAATCCAATAATAATGAGAATAATTAATCATCATAGGATCCTTTGGATCACCCATTTGTTCAATAAACATGCATGGCCTACTCAAAAGTTCGTAAGAAAAAAAGGTGACAAACATAATCCAGACAACTCACATATCCACAACAAATCAAACGTTAGAATTATCCAGTTAATAGAATAATTCAGACACTGATTTCCCAACAATATAACATACAAATCATCATTCAATCCACCGCTCAAACGATACAAAAATTATAATTAAAGTGAATCCAATCCAAATACATGGCAGATATTTACCAAATATGAATGAGACTTCAATCAAATCGCGTTTGAACTTCCTACAAGACACATCTAGCTCTCTAATTTGAAAGGATAGAAAATGTAAAAACGTGAGTTGAATGTTTAGTAAGTATCAGTGTGTAATATATAGCAAACAATGCATCTACAATAAAAGCGAAGGAATAAACCAATAAACCGATATAAAGTCTAAGAAAGTTTAAAAGCCAAGCATCGAGTATGAAAAACCAATAAAGTGTCCAAATATAGTATCGTACTCAAAGTCCATAATCCAAAACAAAATTAAACGATCTAAATGTATGAGATTAACCAAATCCGATATGTAAATCCAAAGTCAACCAAAGTCTACGAATCTCAAATTAAATCTCGAATATCTGAAATCAAATATAAGTAAAACGTATCAAAAATTTAAAATATGTATAAA
This sequence comes from Nepenthes gracilis, assembly GCA_033239525.1. Taxonomy (NCBI): domain Eukaryota; kingdom Viridiplantae; phylum Streptophyta; class Magnoliopsida; order Caryophyllales; family Nepenthaceae; genus Nepenthes; species Nepenthes gracilis. The sequence continues at coordinate 1,853,951 of BSYO01000040.1, forward strand.
TCGGAGAATCAAAAATCAAAAGACTGACTTTGAAGAAGGGTTACACGTACACCCGGTAACCTTAAACTATAAATACTATTTAGACTTGTAAGCGAACCGTCTACATATTCTCTCATAGAGATGAAAATAAATACTACTTATTTTTGCCATTCGTGGATAATATATATTGTCTTCAAATCTATCTGAATATATTAAAATTTTTAAATATATTAGTTTTATTCAATTTCTTATAATGGTTATCATAAAAAATATAAATTGAGGAGGGTCTCTATATCATAATTCTAAAACTTTTTCTATTTAACAAAAAAGGTCAAAATGTTTACTCGGAAAGATCAAATGTAAAATTTTTCACTCAAAAAAGGTCACATGCCGAATCAAACACGCAAAGATAAATCTCTACTCAAAGCACATTGTATGGATACTGTATGTAAGGCCTATGTGCAAGTTTTCGTGACTTTTTAGTATAAATATACTTTTTTATAAATAAAACACCTTAAAATATTTACTTATTTTTTACTAAATGAACAAAATCTTCCAATATCAACAAAACAATAGTAAAATTCTAAAATAATTGGTAAAAGTAACATGCATACATAAGAGAGTCAAATAGTATAAGTAAAAGGATATGCATACACATTAAATCTATAAAATGTAGGTAAAACGAAACGAAAATAAAATTAGACTAAAAATAAGGCATAAGGATAATTTTATCAACCACTAATTTAGTAGATCTGATGAAAGAATCTATCAAAGTTTTGCTTCTCCTCTTCCTCTTTCTTCTTTCTCTTTTTCCCGCATGATACAGCCGGAACAGTCTGTGTATTAATGAATAGGGGCATGAGCGTTACTTTGACGCACATTAGGTGCCATACCAAACCCCATACACACATGAGTGCTGCTTTTAAGTGCTGGCAAACTGAAATCAATGCTCGAGCGCCACATCAGGCACTTTTTGGGCGTGCCCACTTTATCAAATGTGCACGAGCACGCGTTGGATATACCTCAGGTACCGAAATTGTTTCCCTACTCCGAATATCCTTTAATTTTATATTACACAATTAATTTTAATATATCCAAAATATAATGATAGTACCAAATTAAATCGGATAAAAATCGGGTATTATAGTAGCTTAGTCTCTTGTGATGAATAAATAGTATTAATCTTGTGGAAGTCCTAAATAATTAAGTCATGAGAGACTTTCACTGAGAGGGAACTTCTTTCAATAAATAGTCTCTTCTTTTCTGTAAAAGTCGGAATTCCATTGAGAGAAGATATTTAAAGGTAAAGGTTCAAAGAGAGCCATTAGGCACGTGATCATTCATAACTGACAACGTATGTTCTATTTATAGGGCCAATATACCTCATCCATCATTAGCATTGGCACGGTTGGGCTATCTAATTTCCTTCCGTTTTTCATGCAACAAATGCTACTAGATGTTGTGGAAGACATAATATCTTATAGTAAGAGGAGTGACCGATGACATCTATCCATAAACACATACTAAGGGGTCTCCAAGTTTAAGTTCAATACTCGATCTCATGATAATGTCTATTTGGTCTTAAAAGCATAAGCAAGTTCAAATGAATTTACATACACACTCAAAAAAATGAAAGAAAATTTTTATTTTTATTTATTATTTTAAATTATTTTGTCATTTTTATAATTTTCAAATTTTCTGAGAATCAATCAGAATAATAAAAAATCTTCATGGAGAAATTAACCAAAATTTATTTTTATCTAAACGAATAAATAATTAAATAATTTGAATTATTTTCAAACACGATGCAAAGTTACAGAAAATTCAATACTAAAGTCGTGGTAAGGATTAGTGTTTATTTTCTGACAACGTTGATGGTTCATGCACGCCTTGAATTTAAGGCGGACCAAACAAAAATTAAAGCAAAAATAAATTAAATTAGTCCTTTTCGAATGAGATGTATGATATTCAGCAATATGTATTTTTTTTATTTTAACATAAATATTATAATACTCCAATATATTTGGAATATTATATGATGAGTAGGCCAACTTTAACACATAAAATTTGGAAAAATATAAATATAGAAAAAGAAAAAAATCGAATTTCAAAAATAAATAAATAAATAATCATTCCATTTTTGCTCAAGGGGCATGGAAGTTGTTTAATATTACCATGAAAATAACGTTTGAAAAACCTTACAAAATGGCTTTAAAAAAATAACGTGACATCTTTATCTATTAATCAATATCTATAAATTTATATAAAATAAATAAATATTATATTATCTAAATAAATAAATAAATAAATATGAAGAAAAGTTTACTTAATTTTCCAACTTGGGTATGTGAAGAAATAAATAAATATAAATGTCTTGATAGATCCACGGCACAAGTAGACTAGCTTGAGCACACAACGAAAAAAAAACATTATAATAATTCATTTATCTAAGTGGGTTTAGATTATATTAAAATACCTTATAAGATCCCAACTTACACGTAAATATATTTAAAAAAATAAGGAATAAAATTAAGATGAAGAAGCCAATTCTACATAAGTCAAGGATAAAGGGCACTAAGGCTTTACTTCTTAGAGGGGACATGTATGCATGAGAAGTGGCGCATAGGAAACCCAATAGCCAAATTTTTCCTAAAAATCGTACATTTATAACACACACCCCATCAATTTTTTAGAGTAATAAGAACGATTTATGATATTACAGTTAAGTTTAAAATTATATAAATATAATTTTTATTATTTTTTATTTGAATCTTTTTAAATATGTGATCCTTATAGATAAGATATTATATTTAAGATTTTATTTAAATCTATATAATGTTTGGAGGTTGATTTTTCTTTGCTAAAAGATATATATGAACAATGAATAATTAATGAGGTCGGTCCACGGTCCTCCACACACAAAGGGGCGACTCCACCCTTCAGCTAAAGGCCACCGCCTGGTGCCCTTTTGTTTTGTTGCACATCTCGTGGCCTCCTTTCAGCTTCCGTATTAGCCGTCCCCAGTAGTTGCCTTCATTCACTGCACTAAATTTGTGGTTTCTTCTCTCTTTCCTCTCCCTTTCTCTCCTCTCACTCTTGCTGCCTACGTAAGAATATAAAGTAATATTATTTATATATTTAACTATATCTATAATTATTTTAAAATTAATGGGTCCGTTATCTACGGATCGACCTGGATGTTAAGACCCACAATGAAGAGGCTGTTAGAAAGTCCCGACCCAGAAAGAGGGCTCACAAGTAAATGGGGTAGGCTCAGGATTTGAACGGTGCCCCAACCGGCCCAGTCGGCCCAATTGAGACGGCCCATAATTTTCTTCCTGCAGATTGAAGTAACTTATCATAATTTGTCGGAACTATCGGGTAGATATTCTAAAAATATTCGTCCACGCATGCACGATCGTTCCTAGAATGACAATTGTCATAACTGCGGCCAGAGAATCGTTTAGACAAAGGAAGGGATATCAGTCGATATTCGGAGATGCCTTGTCAGGCACCCACGATCCTTGGCGCCCAAGCAATTTTCACTCTCTATATATCTACTCCCCTCTCATAGAAGGGGGAGGACATACTCTCAAGAACCTGAGTACACAGGTAAGAAATCCTAAAAAAAATCAGAGATGAAAGGGTAAGGGAATAATAATTATGGTTCCCAATTACATAGAAAGGCCAAGAGTTTTCTATCTCCCCTCGAGGCCACTAACTCCAACTACGATCCTTATTCCTCTCTCTTAAGTCGCTCTTCGCTAAGCGCATCCATCGGAACCAAATTTTCCGCCGCTCGTCAGTGACCAACGCCATTGACGGCCTAAATATCGGCCGACAAAGTTCAGAAATTAAAAGTGAGAGAGAAAAAAAAAAGGCACTACGGACCCCATCCAAGAGGCCTGCTCACAAGTCCTTCCGGAGGAGACCAGCTCGGTCCATTCTGGAGGCCTGCCCTTCAATTTATCTAGGAGGCATCACCCAAGTCTGTCTAGGAGCATCCTCCACCTAGGAGCCACCCTCCATATAGGGGCCTATTGTCTATCCAGGAGGCCATCTATCTAGGTGACCTGCTTTCTATCTAGGAGCCTTACTCCTACCTTTCACCTCTAAGTTGTATCTCAATTGGACACATTTATAAGCCATCCCTCAATTAGGTATACCTCTAAGCCACCCCATAACTAGATACACCTAAAACTGTCCCAATTTGGCGCACACATACACTCAATTTTCTACTACATGTATCAATACATCTTCTTACATTATCGTATCTTCCTATTCCTTTAGAAAGGTATTGAAAGATATGTCAAAGAGCGAATCCCGCTAATTTTCTAAGATCTTATTTTTAATTATGTTACGTAGGGTCTAAGTTCGAAGAAATAGGGATCGGATCGGTTTCAATTCGACCCGACGTGAAAGATTAAATAACTCCCTAACCTGTATTACAACTAAGATCCAATGACGCACAAAAAATTATTATTTTTGGTGTGAGAAAATAGTTAATTGAAAAATAAAAAAATTAAAATATGACCGAACTCACACATACCTTTTAATAATTTCAGTATAGCTAGTGTTTATTCTGGTGTGTGAAATTGTTATGATTCTTTTAAATAGGGAAATCTTTTACCTTGTTAACAGCCAAAATTTATCTTCACAATAGAGAAAAATGACACTACAATGACACATTTAAATGCAATTATGATATTTATGATTTATTATTTTTAAAATAATTATAATATTTGATAGATTAAGGGACTCTTACCTTTTAAAAAGGATGATAATAAAATCTATACAAAAATCCATGCGTCAATTCTTATTGCTTTCTTTGCTTTGATTTTTGCAATTAAAATAACTATTTATATCAAAGTTGGAATAATTTACATCGAAGATGTGATTTATTTTAATATATTTGATTAAAAAATAAAATATAGTTTAAATAGTAGAAATAAGTAATTATTTACGAGTGAGGCTCGTCACTAACCAGAAAAAAAATATAAATAATTGTTACGTTGGTCGATTTGTGTGGAGAATAATTACTATTTCTATCTAAAAATAAAGATATGTAATAAACAAAGCAAAATTAATAATAATTTTAGTTTTTTCATTGTCTATTCTAAGGGTATACTTGTAATTTAATTATTTTAATTTTCTTTTGGGCCGGATATGAAGAGGATTCGGATCCTGCTAATTTTATATTTTTTACGCTCGGATTCCACTTTTAGCCATGAGCTTTTTTTTTTTTTTTGGGATAATTAGAACATATTTGACTTTAGAATTTTAAATAGCTGACGGCTAAGTGAAGTGATAAATTAGATCATTTTTTTATAAAAAATAAAACTAAATGAAAATAAAATAAAAATAAAAATTTTATTGCCGCACGGCTTTCGCTCGAAACTTAAGGATGTTATCCATGAGTATGGGCCTGTCTAAGTTCGAATTTATTTCACGGCCCATGGATTTGGGCTTCATTCTTGGGCTTTCTTTTGGGCCTAAAACTTCTGTTTTACATTTGCCATTCAATTTGCAATTATATTAGTTGTAAGATTACTGTGGTTTATTTTATATCATTAATATTTAATATATATATATTGATGGGTTCGGTTAACCTAACCGAAGAAGAGGGCCAATCAACAGAAAAGTTGGCTCAGAACTGAACAACATCCTAGTCAGCTTAGACGACTCAAACGAACGGGTGAGCTTGTCGGCCCAATCAGAATAGCCCACAATCTACTTCCTATGTGCCGAAGAAACCTACCATAACCGTCGACTAACCAATATTTTCTTATCCATTCGGATAGTTTAGCGGATTGTTGTCACAAAGCAAAGAAGATCAAACCGCTCGCCAATGCTATAAAAATTCCTTCACTATAGAATAGAAGGGGGGACACGAAAAAAGATAGACTATAGAAAATACTAAAAGGACGCTCCCCTCGATGCACATTTCTCATTTTAAAAGAAGCTTCCCACTAAGTGCATAACATTTAATCCTTATTACATACATTTAAGTATCTCTTTTACATTCTTCTTATATTTTTTTATTTTCTTGAAAGGATTTCTAACTTGAGTAGTGAATGATATATTGGGGAGTGAATCCCATCAATCATTTGACGTTTTATTTGTTTGTTATATTGCGCAGGGTTCAAGTTCAAAGTTATAGACACCGGTCCCGCTTTAGATCGACCCAACGCAAAGATTCGATCTACGGCTTTCTAATCCATATAATAATCTTGACCCGGGGATGAATCATTGACGCTATTTGTAAAAAATGACTAAAAAGTTTGATTACCACATCCCTGCAAATAACAATATGGTGAACACTTGAGCTCAAATTAGTACACTGGTCAGAGATGCCGCCTCATATGGCAACTATCTCCCTGCAGTGCAGGTAGTCATGTAGATGAGCATCCTAATCCCTATGTACATGCCCTCACAACACGGATGGACAATATATCCAAAACTTTCAAGACCATTTAAACGCACTTGGACGAGCGCTCGAAGGGGGCTCCTTATTCTACCCCCCAAACTGTGACGTGCAAGTGGAAGAATAGGGGAAAGAAGCATCTTGCCAAGAAGATCCCTCAGTTTGACGACCTCAAAGCCCAAGCAGCCTCAAGCGACAAGGCCCCATTGCGTCTAGCTGAACGCTTAAGTTACGGGACTCAAGAGGACAGCTTTAAGCGACAGAACCCTCAGTGCTCCAATAATGACAGAAGGATAGGGGAAGAATAGGGGGTAGAACCCATCGTGCCTCCTTGCGTCTACCTCCCAATTTGCGACGTCCAAGTGGAAGAATAGGGGAAAGAAGCATCTTGCCAAGAAGATCCCTTGGTCTGTTGACCTCGAGGCCCAAGCGACCTCGAGCAATAAGGCCCCATCATGTCTGGTGGGACGCCTAAGTTACGGGACTTGGGAGGATAGCCTTGAGTGGAATCCTTGGTGCTTCCTTAATGAAAGATGGCCCGTGGCATAAGAAGAAATCTCCTGCGATACCCGCTGCTGAGGTCTAGAAACCGCCCATCCTCTCAAATCTCTCCGGACCACACGAAATTGAGGACCTTCCTCAATGCCATGAGAAACGCATCCTTGCCGCAAATGGAGGAGAAAGTAGAAAAGATTTGATAGCACGTATTTCAAGAAAATACTGATCGGCTAGACCTGAGGAGGTCACCTTTCAATAGAGAGATCCGAATGCAGCCATTGCCCTACAAGTTCAAGATGTCGACATTGGAGCCTTACTACGGAAGTTCGGACCCAATGCACCATCAGGACTACTTCTACACCCTTCTCGGCTTCCAAGGTCTGGACAATTCTACCCTGTGCTAGTACTTTCCCTTGACTCTTAAAAAGGACGCTCGCATCTGATTCTATGGCCTATAACCAGACTCCATCTGGTAGTTCTAGGAGTTCGTTGACTATTTCCTGACACAGTTTGCCTCCGATCGAAGGGAGGAGAAGCACGCGTGGCTTTTGAGCCCGCTTCCAACAATAAGACCAAAGCTTGAAGCGCTTTCTGGCCATTTCACCTCCGAAGCCCGAAAAGTATTTCGACTGACTGATGATGTGAAATTGAGTGCATTCACAATAACTCTGTAATCGGGAGACTTGTTTAAACATCTCACTCATCAGAACCCACAGACATTCTAAGAAGCGGAAGTCACTGCTTAAACCTACATAGTAGCCAAAGAGGGAAATGAGGCAAAATGATTGGAGTGCAAAGACTAGTCTTTTAAGGAACCAACAAAACGAAGGAGACTGGACATGATAACCACTCAAGGAAGCATCCATGGACTAAGTTAGGTGCTCGAAGGGAGTACAGGCCCATTGAACCTAACTCTCCTGAACAATACTCGCACTAACATCTTGATACAGATCTGAGATGAAAAATTCATAAAATAACCGAATGTACTAAAGAACCTAGATAGAGGAGACCAATCGAAATACTGTTTGTATTAAAAGACCGTAGGACACAGCATTGAAGATTATCATACGCTGTAAAAAGAGATTGAAGATTTAATCCTAAAGGGACACCTCACTCGATTCTTACGAAGATCTGGACAAGCCTCCGATGGAGTAAATGGGGACGAGGCTAAACAGCCAATAAACTAAGTGGCAGTTGGAATTGTTAACATGGTGATGATGTAACTAGCAATGAACAACACTCTGGATTGCCCACAGATGGCCACTGGCAACAAGAAATTGAAAGTAGGAGTTAAAAATAATATCATTTGTTTTAATGACGAAGATACGACTCATATAACAACACCTCACGCTAATCCCTTGGTTGAAGTGGCTATTGTTTCGGATGGTACCGTCAACTACTAATTGAAACGAATTTTTATTGATAATAAAAGTCTTAAAATTTGCTTTATCTTAATATGTACTTTAAATTGTGTCTAAAAAGGAGTCAAATGAAGCCCACCAAGAGACGTCTGTACAAGATGGACAACAAACCACTACCTGTCCAGAGGGTGGTCCAGTTGGAAGTCACAATGGGGGCTTACTTGAGGACGACCTCTGGGAATCTCAACTTTTTGGTAGTAGACATTTCGTTCACCTACAATACCATCTTGGGCCGACATTGCCTGACTGCCTTCAGGATGGCGACGTCAATCTCATATCTAAAGATGAAGTTCCCTACTTCGTGCAATATAGGAGAGGCCCTTGGTGATCTAATGACTTGTCAGGCGTGTTACTTGTCCAAGGTTACTCCGACACCTCCTGGCCAACCAATTGAACACCTCAATTTTTATGACAAGACCACCCTACTGCAAGCCTAATATGGCGAATCAATAGACCGATTTCCTTTGAATTCAGGCGACCCCAAGAAGTGTGTGCAAATTGAGAGCTCTTTACTGAAACCCTTCTAAGACTAGCTGATAGGCTTTTTTCGACAAAACTCCGATATTTTTTTCTTGAGACGCCTGTTTTGCCACCTTTTTGGATGTAAACTAGGGATATCGATCGATCAACATCAACAATGAATAATGGTTTGCAACAAATTTTGGGTTCTAAATCTCAATTATAAACACAAATCGCCGACAAAAGCAAAAAAATCACTCCACCGAGAAACTGATCACCATCCTCAAGGAAGTTAGAAAGCTACTTGACGGCCATATTATGCCCTTTGGACTAAAGAATGTTAGCGCGACCTACTAACGACTCATAAACAAGACATTTGAAGCTCAAATTGGCCGAAACATGGAGGTATATATGGACGATATGCTCGTCAAGAGTAAAGTTATTGACGACCATATTTACTACCTCAATGAAACATTCAACATCCTCTAGATGTATCGGATGAAATTGAATCCGATCAAGTGTGCGTTTGTAGTATCACAGGAAAATTCCTCAATTTTTATCATTTCATAACGAGGGATCGAAACAAACCCCAAAAAGATAATGGCAATCCTTAATATAAACTAGTATTTGATCGTGAAGGAAATCCAAAAGCTCATTGGGAGGCTCGCGGCAATCTCTCTATAACAACTCGAACTTGAGTCATTTGACCTAATTCAAACCGACCACGAGAAAACTCAAAATTTCAATAATCCTCATAAATACATTATCAAATTCAATAAATAATTATATTTTTTATAATAAATTTCTTCGAGATAATAAAATATATACAAAATTATTATCCTAAGAGTGTAATACCAATAACATATCTAAATAAAAATCGCGATCAATGAAACTGATTTTATGGCTTTTCCTCACGAGCCTCTATCTCTCTCGCCATAACTCTTTATTCAATTCTAGAGTTATTAGTGTCTACCCTACTACTTCGGAAGGAAGAAAAATAGTAAGAGTGAGCCAAATATTCAATAAGTGATACGAATTCAAAACAAATAGGAAATAAAAATAACAATCACATATATACAATATATACTATGTATAACAAGAATTACGAATATAAATATAATATTCACTAGATCAATATATCAAAGAAAATATATTTCATTGTATCTACAATTCAGAGGCATAAGAAAGGCAGATGACTCCAAATACCGATATAATAAAGATCATAACACTTTACCAATAAGAGACAAGATCCTTTAGAATCCGATCTCACAAGAAATAAAAGTGGTCTCCTGATCTGAATATTACTGTAAACGACCTGAAACCCAAATACAAAGAAACAATATAGATTTCACTGAATTCGAATATAGTAAAATCTGATCCATGATTTCTACCGAATATAACACGTGGATTCAATTAAATCACAAACTCATGAGGTATGAATAATAACGAATATCACAATGAATCTCCTTGGATCTTATTCTACCACCGTGAAACAAAGACATCATATTTACCCCCAATAGCTGGGTAAGTGCAACGAGGTTATCCATGGTATCCCACTGCCCCTACAGTCCTCCCAAAAATTGTACCCGTAGCATGTTGATACCATTCGTGATACCCCTCATCCAATGATATCGCCAAATGATATCCCTGATATCATCTCCTATGATGGTCATATGACTATAAGTATCTGTCCACAATAAACAATATACTTCATTATCACTATGATACGAAAATTAGTATCGGATAAGTGTAGATCACGTTAAGGTGTCGTAACCTCCCATTCGACTAGATACCTTAGTATTTTCATGCGCTATCCTTAACTTTGACCGTAGGAAGCCAATAACCCAAATACTCATGCAATCGAATATAATGCGAAGAAAGGCTTTGCAATTATAAAGATCGAAATATCGTTCAATACTAATAATAACCATGCTCACGCAGTCAAGACCAACACAAAGAATTTATCACAGAATGATAGAAGAACAAAAAAGAATTGGGAATAACATTTTTTGATCAATTTAATATTTAACTAATATTTCCATTTTGTCCCAATATACAAAACCCTTTACTAAGGCCATAATTTAATTGTCACATCTAAATATAGCCTACAATTATCATATTTGATTTATATCATCCCAAAATTCATCTAGCGATTCCCAGACAAATATGTATAATATTTCGATCACATTCTATCAACCAACTTGTACTCACATATATTTATCACTACTATAAGATATCAATATTTACTTCGCTAATCATTCATGTCCATGTATACCTATATATTCATATAAAAACTTGACAAACTTGCCAAACTCACACATAAATATAAATAAATAAATAAATAAAAATATATAAATATAAATAATATATAAATAAATATATATATATAAATATATGTTCCTCTCACACCCATGGTTGCTTTCTCTCACTCTCTTTCCCACTCACGCATAGTAGCAGCACGCCAGCAATACACACACCGCACATACACATACGCGTACATATCCCTCACAAACACCGTATAATTATACATAAGACTTCATATCTACTTTGTCGCCGTCTTCGCCCGTTGTACAGTTTTCGGTCGACCCAAACAGGGCGCCGTACTCTGTTCTCCTCCTTCCTTTCCAATTCTAATCATAATTGAAGAAATCCTAACTTTCATCTTACAAAATATAAAATAAGGAATCTTTTGTATTATAACATACAAATTTTTACACCCAATCCATGGTGAAGTTTTCGGAACCCCACCATCAGAGCCGTGTGCTCTGTTTTGCCACCTTTTTGGCTTGTAATAAAATACGGCCAATTTCCTCCAAAATCCAGACATGAAACGATCAACATCAACAATGAAAAAATGAGGATTTACTTGCAACAATTAGAAGATTAATTTTGAAAGAGTTCTCAAATCAACTTGCCTCAATTTCGTTTCCTTTTTCTGGCAATGACGGCAGCAGCACAAATCGACGACGGCGGTGAAACCAGCCAACAACGGCGACTTCGGAGCAGATCCACGTTGGCGATTAACAGCGGCAACGGCCAGGAACAACGTCAACAGTATCAGCTGTACGTCCAGGGTTCCACGGCGGCAACCGTCCCCTCCATTACGCACTCTTCCCTTTCTTAAATAGTGGAAGGTCGCCTTTTAGGGTTCGGTCGTCAGCTTCCTTCCTTCCTTCTCCCTCGCCGCAGCCCTCGCGCCCTTTTTCCCTTTTCTCTCCTCGCTTCATTCTTTTCTTCTTCGTTTGTCTCCCTTTCTCTCCCAGCTATCTTCTTTTCTTTTCCTTCCTCCCATATTATTATTATTATTATTTATTTTATTATTATATTATATATATTATTATAAATATATTTTAATACATATATTTATATATTAATTTATTACTTAATAAAATATTATTTAAATTAATTATTTAACTGTCACTATAATAATATTTTAATCTAAATTTTAAATATTTTAATTTTTTTAAAATTAATTATATTTTTAGTTAAGAAATACTAATAAATTAAAATTCATCAGATAAATATTTAATTAATTAGTTTGGTTTAAAAATTAACTAAATTTTTTATTTAACTCTAAATTTTAACCAATAGTCTAAATATCTAAATTTAAAATAATTACTAAAACAATTAAATAATTATTTAAATTAATTAGATAATTTTTATAAATTAAAAAAATATTCGAGACATTACACTCTCGATCTTGGACAACTCACGCTTGAGATGGGAGGCCCGCTCCTCTATATCTCTAAACTTCTCCAACTTGACGTGAGTCCGAGTTGAGCAGTCGGTTGTGGAGGTAAGTTGGCAAGTCAATTCATGCAGCTGCAAGTGGAGAATTGATCAATCAAGAAATAACAAAAATAAGGGAAGGAATTCAAATGATACTCAACTGGTACCTTAAGAAAAGATGAACTTCCTGTGGAATGATCACTTGGTGGAACCACTAACACCTCCTAAACCTCAAGTTCGGTGGCTTTAAGCAGGTCATCTTGGTCACCTCCATAGCTCCTTCAACCATTGTCTCCTCTTAGACTTCGGTCATGAGGGGCTTGTGACCAGGTGTATTGGCCACCTCCATAGCTCCTTCGACCACTGCCTCCTCTCAAACCTGAGACACTGGGGCCTAGGGCTGGGCATGTTGGCCACCTCCACGGTTCTCTCTACCTCAATCTCCCCATCTTTGGGTGCAGGGGGCTCAAAGTAAGACACTTTAGTGGCCTCCACAACTACTTTGACCTCAATCTCTTCTCAGACCTCGAGCTTAGGAATTTTAGAGGAATGTCCCTCGGTAGCCTCAGTTGCCTCGCCCACCTTGGCAACCTCCTCGACTCGACCCTTTGCTATCCAATCCTTGTAGGGGGCCTCCTTGATAAAATTAGTTGGAATCCCACAAGAGGCTAGGGTTGGCACCGAGATTGGCTCATTCCCTGTACCGACTCCTTTAACTTTTGTTGGAGTAGGAGGCGTGAAAGGCTCGCCATCCTCAGTAGATCCAATGGCCCCAGGTACTTGACCTGATGAAGAAGGCTGAACAGGGGCCACCCTTCCCGAAGACTTCTTTGCACTCACCAACCTCTCGATGATGGCTTGATCATCATCAAAGGAAGAGCCAGATGAAGCCACCTGCCGCTTGAATGCTCTTTTCTGGAGAGTCACTGATATGTAGCGGCCTCTGCTTTCTTTTGGGCTGCCTCTTAGGTGCCGACAATGCAGAGGGCACCTTTACTCCCTCTAGGTGGGGTTCCCACTTCACTTGTGCTAAAACCTTAGCCGACAGCCAATGGTTTTTTTTCTTATCATTAAAAGAGCTGGCATTTGTATGGATGAGGTCGGTCAACACCTTCAACAACTCCTCCTCGTGGTCCAACACCTTGGAGGAAAGAGATGCTTGTGCCCGGCCCCACTTGTTGGAGAGGTCCCATCAATAAGGAACCGCTAGGAAAAAACATAGGTCTTTTTAGTTTTTTGTTGAATCAGGATTTCCCCCATTTAATACGAAATTTAAATGGGAAGAAATTGAAATCCAATCTGCTCCTTGGTGAAATTGAAAGATCACCTCTACGGCCGTCGCGTTTAACTCGAGGCCATGGTGGCATGCGAAGACGCACATGGAGACTAGGTAGCGAACGATGTTAGGTTGTAGCATTGCAACTTGAACATCCAATGCCACTATGATCCGATGCAATCAGATAGTGGAGACGCCCTTTTAGATGGACCACATATGCCGTATTATACCCCTGTGGTAGGGAACAAGTTTTGTCACCCACGCCTGGCATTAAGTGCATGGAGCTCAAATCCTATATCGAGTGCATAGAGACTTGACATCGCTAAAGGAGAGGACAAACAAGATGTCATTTACATCGGGTGCCATGAGTAGTGAAATTAGAAAAGAAGAGGAGATTTCAATGCAAGAAAGGAAGAATAGGTTTCAAAGCAAAGGAAAAGCGAGAAGAATAGAGATTGAACGACTTAAATATGTGCCGAGCTATAGACCGAAATGACGTAGTGAAGAAGAATTCAAAGGACGCCTCATGATGGCCGTGACACATGCCAGCACCCCATGGCATGGTACTAGAAATGATGACTGACACGATTTCGGGGCAGCACGGGTCTCAAGGCTCCCTGCATTTAATATGCTGCTGGCGGCACATGTGTGAGATACGACTCCCGTTGGACCGGGAGCATGCATTCGGACAACTGATGACCTCTTGTGAACATACCAGAAGGTTGAAATTTAAGCCTCTCGGTATAGGGGCTAATTATGGGTTCAATTAGCTCAATTTAAGAAGATGACTCATCAATAGAAAAAATTGGCTCAGAACCAAACAACATTTTAGTCGTCCCATATGGCCTAAACGGACAAGTGTGCTCGTCGCCTAGTCCAGAATAGCCTATGATCCACTTCCCATGTGCTAAAGAAACTTACCATAACTGCCAGCCAACCGGTATTTCCTTATTCATCTGGACAATTTAGAGGACGGTGGTCACTGGGCAGAAAAGATCAAACCGCTTGCTAACGCTATAAAAATTCCTTCACTTCAGCATAGAAGGGAAGATGCGAAAAGAGACAGACCATAAAAAACACTAAAAAGATGCTCCATTCCGTGCACATTTCTCTTTTTAAAAGATACTTCCCACTAAGTGTATAACACTTAATTTTCATTATATGCACCGAAATATCTCTTTTATATCATCCTTATATCTTTTTATTTTTTTGAAAGGATTTCTAATTTGAGCGTTAGAGAATATACTGGAGAGTGAGTCCCACTAATTCTTTAACATCTTGTTTGTTTGTTGTGTTGCGTAAGATTTAGGTTCGAGACCATGGAGATCAGTCACCCTTCAAATTGATCCAATGCAAAGATTTGATTCATGGCTTTCTAATTCGTACAATAACTTAGAAACGGAGATGCATCATATATATATATATATATATATAATGTTATTTTAGAATAATAATAATAAAATATATGTAACTGTTACACGTAATGATAAAAAGAATTTTACAATGTACCGAGAGCATAATGTCGCTAATTATTGAAAAAACACGTGAATATTTTTGAAACTGTTAAAGTTCATTAATTATTGATATGTTATTTTCTATATAATAATAATAATAATAATATGTAACTGTTACACGTAATGATAAAAAGAATTTTACAATGCACCGAGAACAATATATATATATGGTGTAGATAAGGACAGTCCAATCAAACTTGGATCTAAGCTAATCGTCCTGGCATGAAATTGATTCGGGAGATGACCTCACCAATGGTCCATCCGAGTGGCCAAGTTGCTAGGTGACTAAGAATATAAAAGACAAATATATTTAATGACTTGGCAAATAATAAATAAAGTATTTAATTATGATAAACGATTGCATATAACCGAGAGATACTCTGACCCATTGAATCAAATTGCAAAGACTAAACAAGGGTAAAGCCTTAATTATCAGATGATTACTCAATTATTTTAACAGTTATATAACCAACATAATTTTTAAAAATTGAAATAACACAATATTTTAGACAATAAGATTCTGCACAAACAAATCGATTGACACTCAGACTATAAATAAAAACTCTAGTCAAGAAAAAGAGATATTAAATAATCGTGTAATAAAAAAATCTTACAGTTTGATATTCACATACTCAGACAATCAATTGCCAATAGTGAGTATTAACAAAACATTGGAGCATAGCTCTTCGTCTAATACTTATCCTCATTTTTCTTATTTTTCACATCTTTATATTTTTCCTTAGAAAGATTATTGATTTAAACGTTAGAAGATATATTAGGATACGAGTCCCGTATACCTTTTATTTCTTGTTAATTTTTTATAATACACTAAATTAGTATTTATAATTATGAAAACTAAATCCACATCCTTTCTTTCAAATCAATCAAAAATTTTGTCTGATTGCCTAATTCATATAATAATTTAAACATTAGGCACATATTAATATATATATATATATATATAGTCTGCATTTAAAGACGTGTACAATTTGGCCTTTTAGTTCAGCCGGTCACTTTTTGCCTTTCGGCTTCCACGTTAAACACATACGCAAAATATTAATTACTTGTAACGATTCTCTTCTTCCATCATGTTCTAAGGCAGCCACGCCGAATTGGTATCTGTCTTAAATTTATTAATTTAGGTTCTATAAATAACAAAATTGTACGAGCCCAATTCCACTGCATACCCCCACCATATAAAAATAAAAATCAAAATCAAATAAATAAATAAATAGAATTAATTATTGTATGCCATCTACACGTTACTTATTTCAAATCTCCTCTATTTTTTCCCCTGTTGTTTTGCATACAATCTCTCAATGAAACCCTTCTATCCAACGGCCACCAATCTTTCACGGACTTGTTAAGGTTCTTTTATTTAAATAATATCTGAGTTTATTCAAAAGTCGAGATTATTTCTTATAAAATAGACGATAGAGATCAAAAAAAATACATGAGAGGCAACTTTTGATCTCCATCACTAATTTTATGAGAAACCATCTTAATCTTTGAGTGAATTAAGGAGCCCTTTGGATAAAAAGACCTTCACCGCACATCTTCAAAATCCCCTAATTCTTTCCCAGCAATTTGGATAGATTCAGCCATTGTTGTCACTATGACTTCTCCACGCCGCCACTCTTGGCTCCAACGTGCTGCCGTGCCGAGAGCAGTCACAACTTACCAACCCACCATTGCACAACATCCTTTGAGGGTAGTGGGTGGGCAAAAATTTGGACTAGAACGTGTCCGTTGGATCAACATTTTTCTTTCCTAGTAATAAATTGAGTGAAACGTCGAAAGTGGATTCATGTAGATAACTTCATTTAATGAGACCTAAAGCTTTGTTGCAATTGTTATCGTTATTCTCAATTATCTTTTATGAAAACCCTTCCGATGAAATCCCGGAATCTTTTCGAGTAGAGCTTGGGATCGACGGCTGAGATTGAGGTAGAGTCAACTTGGAATGATTTGTATGCGTGTTCTAACTTCTTACTAATGTCGTAATCTTGTAAGATATCGATCATTCCAAAATACAATATCGCTTCACAAATCTCACCACTCTGAGATCGGGTCAAGTTTTTGACCCCACCGGCCGTGGGCTCATCAAAACCACTTGGCTGCATGGCTGCCCGCTCTGCTCTGGCTGGCATGCATGTCCCCAATCTGATCAGCGGTTTCCTGAGAGGAAGAAGAAGATTTCAATCTAGTAAAATGTATTTCTATTTCTCAATTCTTCATTTGACAGTAAAATCACGAACTTGTTTCAGTCATTACACTCAATTTAGGATAATATTTTTTAAAAAATATAAATAATTTTAAATCTTTTTTATCACATAATTCTAAGTTTTTTCTATATGTATATTTTTTTCTCTCCTCCAACTATAAATAACACATGTTTCTTATCGGACACTTCCTTTGACTTATATTTTGAAGTGTTCGAATCACCTCAAAGAAGATCACTTGATCTAATAGGCCAATGCTTTTTAGCAAATCGTAATTGTATGTAAGAAACTGAAGTTAATGATACGATTACATTTTATTAAAAAATTCGAAAAACAGAAACATACCGGGTAGCGAGGACGTGATCCAACTCCTGTAGTTCTGCTTCGGGAAGGCAGTGGCCATGCATAAACTTCTCATTATGACAAGATTCAATTTTTCCTGTAAAAGATAATAAATCTGAATGCAGGTGGGGTAAGACAACAATGAAGAGATTATAAACAGCTCGCAAAGGTAAAGGCGAAAAGCCCATCTTCTTACCCAATGTATTACCGTCACGGAAGTGAACACCCACCAAAAGGCTGTAATCCATGATTCTCTCTCCTTGTAAGAACTCACAGTCCCGTTCAATTTGCCTGAGTACATGGTTCGAGCAAATCAAAATCAATTCCATGGAGGTAAGAACAGAAAAACAACAAGTAACAACCGTAGAGGTGATGTTCGGATGGAAGATTGATCAAGCCATAATGATAAATAGGGGACAAAGGAAGAATTTTAGCTCCACTATGAAAGCAAACAAATCCAAGGCAGATTTGAGTAAACGGACTCTCCACTCTTTTACTCTCTTTTTTCTTCCTTCTCTTTCTTCGGTGGTGCACCCCTCTCTTGTTCCTTCACCCTTGGATTTTTTCCTCCTTGCACTTTACCGTGCTTGGATACAGTATTATAAGATTTTTCTCAGCTGAGAATAGATTTCATTTATTGTATGTTGTGGTAGTAAGAACAGAAATCAAAATCAATTCCATGGAGGTAAGAACAGAAAAACAACAAGCGGTAAATTCTTCCTTCCTATAGTAACAACCGTAGAGGTGATGTTCTACTCAGAAAATACTATCGGAAATCCTTTTGATTTCAAGCCAATAGGGGACAAGGAAGAATTTTACCTCCCGTTGCTGACCAACCTGACACCAAGCGAAAAAAATAGCAGATTTGAGATACAAGGGAGTGACCAGCACTAGTTGAACGCAAAGTGCATAAAATGTTATAAGATTTTTCTGAGAATAGATTTCATTTATGATGAGTAGATTTCAAAATCAATTTTATAAGATGTTGTAGGTGATGTTCGGATGGCGGCATCATCAAGCCGATAGGGGGACAAGGAAGAATTTTTGCCTGGCCAGCGAAACAATTATCTACCTCCTTATAAGATTTTCTCATGATAGTAGATTTCATTTGTTATATGTTGTGTTGTGGTAATTATCTACCTCCAGTACAAAGGAGACAAGCGGTAGCTTATTTTTCTCTAAAACAATTATCTTTCTTTCGCGCTTAAGTTGTTGAACTTACTTAATCAGCTCTTGGTAACAGCTAGTCTGAAGCCGGAAAACAAAGTTGAGATCAAGATCCTTAAGAGTAGTTGTTTCGTCTATATCAACCTTCAGCTTCTCTGTTGTTCTTCCATAGCTAGATCCTTTAAGGTCGAATCGCCTATGGATTGGATATTCCGAGCAGAGCAAATTTTCCATGACGATGAATCGGGTCTGTTCCATTTTTTATCAGAAAAATAGATTGTTAAATTATATGCATATATCCGCAGGAATCATACGCAAAAAGCTGCGGCAACAACCCCGAGATCAGATTTTCCAAGCGACAACCGGGAAAATCTCAAAGACCGGGATTTGACCCAATGACAGTGGGAACACAAAACATCTGATATATTTATGGTCTGTTTGGTTTTAGGAAATGTTTTTATGTATTTGGGTGTACGGAAGATTGGAAGTTAAAAAAATGATGTGAAAATTCTTAAGAAAAAGTATTCATCGTTGTCGAATTTTACTTTTTCCGTGAAACTATCTTCCTTTCGTTTGACTTTTCCCCTAAATATTTTTATTTCATTGAAATTTTTTAAAATCCAAACGAACTAATAAAGAACACCGAGGCCCAGATAGCGAGATGACAGCAGAAGACTTGACAATATGCAACTCATACCTTTTGCCCACCAATCGGCTTAACGCAATGAACACCGTAAAATCTTGTAACGAGAGAATTTTCATATCGGCAAACATGTTTGTAGTAACTCGGAAGCATCCGAATGAGAACCTGAAAGAGTAAACATCCAAACACAAAATGCCAAACTAATCCAAATTTCCAATCGAATTACCACCGTTAGGAAAAATAAACACTGCTTTTATTATAAGTTTATTACAAATTTTATATAAACATAATGTGACACTTATTAAGAATCTTTTTTCTTTATATCTTTACTGGGAAATGCTAACATAATAAGTGTTTCGTCTTTTTTTTTTGTTAAAATTTTCGTAAACTTACAATATGAATAGGGTTGTTATTAAGTAACGAAGGATTAGAAACTAACCTTGACTTCGCATTTCCTCACAGTTTTAATCATAAATTTGCCATTTTGAGTGAGGTAAAAGCAACTTCCACTCTTCCCAGGCGAAGAAAGCTCCCGGAGAACATCATTTCCACAAATAGCCATCATATAATCAATAGGATTTATTTGAAATAACTCCCTCAAATGCCTGAGTACCCAAATTTATCAATTAGAAAATCATAGGAACCTATTAAATGTATTTTGTTTTGCTTACCTGATGTAATAATATGAAAATCTATATATATATATATATATATATTAATCCATGAGACCAACAAGGTCTATTAGATGTCTTCACAAATTGTCACCAATTTTGCCTAGATTTTAGATAGAAAACCATGGAATCTGAGTAAAGTATAATTAGAGATCTCCATATTCTTTCATAGTATTTTTATGATATTGATTTCCATAGTTCTATCTCTACTGATCAAACTGATGAGGACTAGACTCCTAGGAAGAGCAACCGAGTTTTAGTCAGACAAGGGAAAAGATTTTAAAGGGCCTGTAAGCCCTTTTTTTGTGACAAGGGCGCAGTCCATATGTATTATTTTGCCTTTTTCTTGGTTTATTTATGTAAAGATAAAAGCATCGACTAGTTTTTACTAAGGATAGTTGGGAAATTAGATATCGTCAGGGGTTTCTTAGGTTATATAAACTAAATGCATGGGATTATTAGGGAATATTTGGAGAAAATTACGTTAAAAACCACTTTGGTGGCTTTGAAAGCTTAGAACTCACAAGAGTAACATATTCAGCATTAATATGTTAGCTATGAGGATTGCTCAAGGCGTTTAGTAGCCAGTTGTGTGATCTTTTTCTTTATCAATATCTTTATATTATTCATTAGAAATATATTTCTATAGTTTATGGGTATTTCATTATATTTGTATTATGGAGGTGAGAAGCGATTCATTGAAAATGATAGAAATATCAAATCCTAGGATAGAATTCTTAAATCGCTCAATTTTACACATAATAACTTCACTTTACATGAAATAAAAGGAGGATGGATTCGAAACTTAAATAGTGAGGAAGATAAATGGTTGCAAAAGAACAATAAAGGATCTTAAAAATGAGGCAGCAATTACCTAAGCACAGTGGGGCAATAATCTTTCCACCGAAACCCCGGTGATTGATGCGGCGGTGTCATCTTTGATCCTTCGGGAGGAAATCTAGTCCAGAACTTCTCCTTTGGATGAAAATTACCTGGCTTAAGATTCCTCAGCATTGAAGCGTGCTTTCCAACTGAATATCTGCAAGAGAAAATAAAAAATTCAAGTGATCATCAACACTCAAAAAAAAGGATCGGAGATCGGACAATGGAAGACAACTAAAAAATTCAACGGTCAATTTACCTGATACCCAGTTGAAAATTAAGCATCAAATCATAGCACTTGTGCCCTTTAGAAATGGTTTCCCCAGGCTGATGCTTGGCCGCCTCTATGAATCTACACTGGCTCTTTTTCAATGTTCTTGCTCCGTCTCCATCCAAAACCAAAATCCCTTCTCTGTAAATCATCGAAGCCTCCAAATTATCATTAATGGCACAGGTAAAATCCACAGCCTCCCCATCACTCTCCCATTTACAAATGCTGGGGAAAATTATCTCCCTTCCACCGCTTTCTCCACCACCACAATCAATTGATATCCACTTCTTCGGATTTGTCAACATCAAATCCATGTCACTCGATGGATAATAAGCACTATCAATTCGATTTTTCCCATTTACTTTAGGAATCCCACTGTTCCATTTTCCATCATGCCGATTCCCATCAGCCCAGATCAAAACCCCCTTCCCTGCAATCAACCCATTATTCCCCTCTCCGTCACAAGCATTTCCTTTCTTCCAAACGAACTTTCCCTGTTCATCTTGAAATTTCGTCATACATACACCCTCGTAATGACCTCCCCGCTTTTCGGCAAATCCCGGCGTCTTATCGGCGAACCACCGGCCCTTATAAGTGTCTCCATCGGCGCCTTCCATCTGACCCAACTTATAATCCCCCACGCAGGTCGCTCCGGAGGGCCACGGGAACTTCGCCTTCCCGTCTATCCAGAAGTCCTTACCCGACCCGTGTGGGACGTTTCCCAGGAAAGTCTTGATGTAGAGATCGCCGTTCGGGAGGAATTTCTCCACCGTCACGGGTTCTATCGGGGCTATCACCACCGACGACAGGATGCCCGTCGGAGTTACATTCGTCGTCGTGGCCTGTGACCGGCTCCGGATTAATGACTGCCGCGGCTGGAAGATCACTTCTCGCCCCAGATTTCTTGATTCTTTCTCCCTTTCAACGGCTGCTGTTCGGTACTCTTCTTTTTCACGAGCTTTAACCGATGATTTCAACATTTTCCCCACTTTTTAGTCTTTTGAATATGAGTCTGAAGGACATTTAGTTGCTCAATTATTTCCAAGTGTCGGCTATACAGGGATGGGAATCAACAGAATGTGCGGTCCAATCTGTACATTCAGCCGGCACAGTTGCCGTGACTCTCTATCTCTCTCCTGGAATTTTCTTACTACTTCTCTTGAGATTCAGAGGAGTGAGGGAATTGAAGAATCCAGAAATAGAGCGTGAAGAGGAATCGAGTAAGACGGGATTAGAGAGAAGAGAGCTGAGAGAAACAGTATTGGTAATGGAGAGACAGACCAGAGGGAGAGAGAGAGAGACAGAGGGAATGGAGAGAGACACAAAGGAAAGCTGGGGGAAAAACGAAAGCGAGGGCGGAATTTAAAGGGCGGTTCCGACTCTCTTTTCGGGAAAGAAAAATGAATAATGAAAATTGAGGGTTTTTGTGTACTTTTGGAAAATTAGGACACCTCCGTATATTAAAGGGAGAGAGTATATTTATTTTTTAATATAAATTATTTATTTTTAAATAAATAATTATAATTTAATTATTTTTAAAAATAAAAAATTAGTTAAATTTAATAATTAAATTATAATTATTATTTAAAAATAGATAATAAAGATGTAAAAAAATAGTCTTCTTCTTATTAAGAGATAAAACCCCTAATTATTTTTTGATGAGAAGTGAAAAAAAGAGGTGAGAATGAAAGAAAATGATTATATTGTATGAAATATATATTTTTTATTTTTTGATAAAAAAATATTTAAAAATAATAAAAATAAAATATTAAGACAATATTTTAATATAGTATTATATTTTTAATTATTCATACTATAAAACAAATGTCAACCGTTAAAAATAATAGATATTAATATTTAGAATGCAACTTTGATTTGTGAAAGATAAAAAATTTAATATGTACTTTGACTTTCAATAATAAAATACTATTTAAATTATTTATATAGTGATACTTTTTAAATAAAATAAATATTACTGCTGCTATGCCAATGCCTAAAAATAAGTAATTTCCAGCGCCGGCGGCCGCCGTGGGCGACGTCGGAGCCCGTGGTTCTTCCATTTTGAACGAATCGTTGAGCAATGGCCTGGCCCACCGGGGCGAAAGCATTAAGGCATGACATTATACTGATTTCACCAGAAGAGAAGATCATCATCGCAACGAATTTTCCAACACGATATTTCATATATAATTTTTTTATGTCATAGATTTAAGAATAAATAAATATTTTTATTATTATATCATTATTATTACCATTTATAAATTTTTTAGATATTGTTTAAAATAATATTAACTCGACATGTTAATTTATAGGCCCCACAAAGAAAAAAAAAATTCATAAAAAGAGATAAATCAACCGATTCATTGGATATGTATTAGAAAGAAATTTGATCGAATGAAGAAATTATTAAGCAGTCGAATCACTAGATTGTTGAAGATACTAAAAATCGAGGAATTGAATCACTGGACAGTTAATTTCAAGAACATTTATATGTACCGATGGATGAACGATTGAAAAAAATAAACAGTTAAGGTATTCAATAGGCAAGTATTAACTCAAAGTACATGGAATGATTGAGTTATTCAATTTTCAATCAGTGTACTGATTCAAAACAATGAATGATTTTTTCTCAATATAAAATAGTTATAAACTGACAGTAAAATTATAAATTAACTCACATATTCTAAAGTAAAAACGATGGAGCATAAGCCAGAAAAAGCAAACACTAAGCTATTATCTTTTAAACATCTACAAATTCTATTACGAAGCTAAATTCTCCAAGTTTTAACTTTCTTTTACTTTCAGTTTTTGTTGTTATCTTTCTATTTTTTTAAAAAAGATCTATGATTTGAGTATTGAAAGATATATCGAGAGTAAGTCACATATCCTATGATTCTCATCATATATTGTGATGTGCAGAATTTAAATATTAAAATCAAAATATCTTTTCTTCTTTGATTTTTATTTTTTTCTAAAGTTGTAAATTCTGTTTCTTATCTTATACGGCTCATCGGACAAGTTTTTAGAGTTAGTGCTCAATCTAACTTCTTTTTATTTTTTTCTAGACTGATCCTTGTTGTCACTCTACATTACCACGATAATCAACCAATAGGACATCCATATTAAGAGGCAGGGTCCATCCTACAGTAAAAAGAGAGAAAATGCTGGATTTTCATTAAAAACCGCTATTTAAAGTCATTTAAACAAATTATTTTGTAGTCAAAGTAGAAAATAAAGAATATATGCATAGATAATAATATCGTGATGGTGTGACCTGTTCCCGTTAGGCTATTTTCATATTTAAGAGCCGAGGGGTGAACCGAAGGGCTTCGTGTTCCATGGTTTTAATAGTTCGATCAGTTGAATGATCAGCTCGATCGATTTGTTTTTAAATATATCGGTCCCATCATGATATATGCATGTTTAAAATACGAAAATGATCGTATGGTAGGGGGCAATATTGAGAATGATTGGTTAAGATTAATCTGATTATTTTTTTCAACGGGATGATTTCATCCACAGATTCTTATTGTACTTGAGCATGTTCGAGTTTTGACAAGCAATTATCAAACAAAATGATTCAGAATGATTGCGATGATTCAAATTTGACCGTTAAATTGTCAAATTTTAAGAAAAAAAGAAAAAAAAGTGTATCGATTTTACCATATCAAATCTGACATGATAAAATTATCCAAATTTTTAAATTGCTTCAAAATCATATTTATTCAAAAAAAAAAAACCCCATTCGCATAAAAATTTTCAATAATTTATTAATATAGTCAATGTTTTTAACTTGTTTTTTTTTTTAAAAAAAAGAAAAGAAAAGAGGCTATAGTGTGCTATTCTAAAAGTGCAGCTATAAAAGTACATTGATTAATCATCCCTATATTCTTTGCCCCCTGTAGCAAGGTTTCATCTCTTTCTTGTCACAATTCAACGAGGCTACTTACTTCATAGCTTAAATTACATTTTACATAAAATGTTACAAATTCTAAATAAATAAATAAATAAATATATATATATTTTTTATTTTGAGAATTTTAATTATTATATATTTGATCTAATATTTTTATGTAAAATAAAAAATAATATTAAATTAAAAATCTAACAAGGCTATTAATATCTTTTCAAATATCTTGATATACTTCCTCCTAGTTCTATCGGTCAACCATGATATTGATTTTTAACCCAAAAAGTGCCACGTGTCGGATCCTCATTGCTGAAGAAAAAAGCTGTTTGTCTCTTATGAACCAATGATTGGGGCGATGTGGCTGACGTGGCGTCCACGCTGGCTGCCACCTTATCCTAAAAGACGGAGCAAGTTGCTTTGCTTGCGTGATTTCTTCCTTTTTTGGCGCATAAGAGAGAGAGTTGCTATCAGCAATTTCTTTTTTTAAATAATTATTAATCACAGTAGTCTGATTTATTTGAACCATCTTTTTAAGATTTATAATATAAATAATTTTTTTTTATTAATCAGGTTAAAAGTATTTAACCCAATAAATTTAATTATTTTTAAGTTAATTTTGATGATTAAGTTTGTTTTGATAAGTAATAACAGAGTTGAATAAATGAAATAAAATTTATAAGATGGGGTATATTAATTTATAAGATAAAGGACATAACGGCTGTGATGCCGTTAAATAGAAGGCAAAAAACAAACACGACTGAATAAGGAGAAAGTTAGTCAGCAAAACTTAAAAGTCGAAAAAAGAGAACAAAAGCAGCAGCGCCCATGCCCAACAGAGCGGCATAATTGGAATTAAAACTCTCAAAATAAGTGCAGTCCGAAACTTAAAAATAGTAGCACTTAAAATTTTATAGCAAAATAGAAGATTCTAACTATAGGCATTAAGAACTGATGGATAGGCTCATAACTAACAGGCCCAATAAAAAAAAATAGTCCAAAGTCCAAACACGCCTTAAATGGTCAACGCTGGCGTTGACTGCACGGAGCACCAACCAGGTGGCCAATGCGCTCCCTCAAGACGGTCAACATTCCTGTTGATCGAAAGTACTGTAGCAGCAGGTTGCGAAAAGACATAAAACCTAATACGGGTCAGGCCCATTTTGGCAGATGTTTTCGTACACGATTAGCTACAGTCATTTCCCTGATTTCACACATTCCTTGAAGCGAATCTCCTCTAAAGAAGGTATCAACTGATTCAATGCCTTTCCGATGAAGAAGGCGCCAGATTCTCTCTTCGTGCCAACGATGGAGTCTAACGGTAACAAAAACACAAAAGGGAGGTAGATAATCTGGAGACCCGTTACCCGCTTAAAAAGGAAACGATCCCGTTAGATTGTGCCAGTCAGGCCTTGGAAGGCCGCCCAACACCAGGCAGGGATCACACCTTCTTGGCCAAGGAAGGTCGCACTCCCCACCATCTATATAATCCCACAGAGTCTCCACTCTAGAAGGATACGATCCGAGACACGAATATAAACGCAAAAATAGAACGCAGTGCTATTACAGAAATCCTTGAGCATATTTACACTCAATCGCTTACTTTGCCTATCCCAATCCAAGCCTCCAGATTCCAGAGACTTCGCGTCCTTCTAGACTTTCACGCTTTCAGGACGTAGCTTCCCACTCGTTCCTTGCGGACGTAGAGACAGGAAACCATACTTTCGACGAGTCACGGGAACGTCTCTTACATCTACAGGCCGACACTCCCACCAATCTTAATCTCGCTCTCTCTTTCTTTTTACTTATCAGTTCACATTCTTAAAGTTCGAAGGCTTGTTGCTGAATTGAGCGTCGAAGTATTTTCGGTGAGACAACATCCCGCTGACACTTGACCTCTTGTTTATTGTAGTGGTATGTAGGGTTCAGACTCAGTGAACGGAGCCAGATCCAAACAATCAAGCGAATATAAATCTGTTCGAAATTGGATCCAGGTACGCATTATTGGCGCTGCCTGTGGAAAACGCTATAAGAAGCCAACTACGTTTTCCAGAAGCTATTTCCAATCAACAGCCTTAGATAAAATGGTGAACATAAGGGCGCAAGCAAGTGAGCTAGCCCGAGACGTGGTCTCACCAAACCAAGACCACGCCATTGGCACCATGGTTAACGGGGTAACCGGTGGAATTTTAGCATCTTTCTTCCAAAACCTGACGGAGCATATGCACAATACGGATAGAATGCTTCAGATACTCTGCTCCCGCCAGGAGTAAGCACAGCTGGGGGTTGCACCGATGGTGGCCCCAGCACCGCCATCCAGACGAGGAGGCCAGAGAAAGAAAGTTTCGGCCCAACGGACCGAAAGGCTAACCAGGTGCTCCGTGCCAATACCCTCATATGCCCAAAGCCGTTTAAGGTGCGACGAGTGGGGAACCAGCTCTACCCCGGAGGAAAGTCTGGAACGGAGGAACCCCAGATACTCTCGAGTAGAATCTCGGCCCCAGACTCAGGAGGGAGCCTCCTGGGCCAATAGATTTTCCAGAGATAGTAGTCGCCCTGCTGCTGGATAAGCTAGGGAGAGAACGGAGTTGAGGGCATATCTCAACTCAAAAAGATCTGCTAACATCATTCCAGCAGATCCGAGGTTGGAGAAGATATGGAACCGCCTCTTCAAAGACGATGAGCGCGCAACCAACATCGACAGATCTCCCTTTACAGCGGAGATCTTAAACCATCCCATGTCAGTGAAGTTTAAAATGCCAGCCCTTGACTCTTACGATGGGAGTGCAGATCCCGTCGATCATCACACTCACTTTCGTACCCATCTGAGTCTACAATGGCTAGAGAACGCAGTCATGTGTAGCTACTTCCTACTCACCTTAAAAGGAGACGCGCGTATTTAATTTCATCATCTCCCCTTAGACTCGATCCGAAATTTTTAGGAGCTTACGTATCTTTTCTTGTCCTAGTATGCCTCCAGCCGCAGGGAGAAAAAACAGCCATGACATCTATCGCACATTAAGCAGAAGCATGGAGAGAACCCGCGGAGGTTCCTGGATCGCTTTGTGGCAAAAGCCAGCGGATCCCTCAACTCACAGAGGAAGTGAAACTAGGCAATTTCATCTCTGCACTGGCGCATGGAGAATTATTCAGGCACCTGGCACATAAGAATCCGCAGACCTTTCGGGAAGCGGAGTCTATCACCAGGGCCTACGCGACAGCAGAAAAGGCCAACGAGGCTAAACATCCCGACCGGCCCGAACAACCTCTCTCTTTCTCGCCTAAAGGAAAGGTAAGACACAACGGTGGCGATCACTCCCACCGAAAACACCACAAGATTGGGCCACCAGAGCGTAAGGACTACGGGCCCATTAGCCTAACGCCCTTGACTGACACGCGATCAAAGGTCCTTATGCAGATCCGTAGGGAGAAGTTCCTTAAGTGGGCAAAACCACTTAAGAAGGCGGAGGGAGGAAATCAAACCAAAAACTGTGATTTTCATCGATCTCTCGGGCACTCCACAAAGGACTACAAGACCCTTCAGCGGGAGATTGAGCAACTGATCAGAAGAGGTTATCTCACCAGGTTCGTCAAAGGCCCTGGTTAGAGCTCTGGCAATACGGGTGGAGAAGAATTGGGGTCTTTCCCACCACGAAACCGGATTGCGGTAGGAGTGGTTAATATTATCACTACCCGGCCGATCAAGAATCCGGCGGATAACAGGGACAAGCACGCAGGGAGGAAGAAGCAATGCACTTCTGACACTATCATTAGTTTTAGCGACAGTGACCTAGCACATGTAGTTTCCTCCCTACAGACCCCATTGTTATATCTATACTCGTTTCCAACGGTAGCGTTGACTACTAGATGAAATGAGTATTTATTGACAATAAAAGTTTTCGTGATTTGCTTTATCTCGATACATTTTTTAAACTGGGTTTAAAAAAGAGTCAATTAAAATCTGCAGAAGGCCAATTATATGGCCTCGACAACAAACCGGTGCCTGTTCAAGGGACGATCCGATTGGAAGTCACCCTAGGAATGTACCCAAAAACGGCAAGTCATACACTTACCTTCTTGGTAGTCAACTTGCCCTCTATATACAACGCAATATTAGGCCGGCAGTGCCTAACAGCGTTCGGGGCCGTCACTTCAATACCACACTTCAAAATAAAATTTTCAGTGCCATACGGTGTGGGCAAAATACTGGGTGACCAAGTCACTGGACGGACATGCTATATGTCCCAAATCGCTCCTAACGACAGCACCAGTGTGGTAGGAGAACTTGACCATCGAGGCAAAATAACACTGCAGCAGGTGCAGTCCGATAAGGCAATCGACCTAGTCCCACTGAATCTGAAAGATCCAGAAAAGTACAAACAGATCGGCGGCTCACTCACCGGTGCGCTATGTGAAGAATTGATCACATTCTTACGACGGAATGCTAACATCTTCGCATGGACTCCCGCTGACATACCTGGGATTTCGGACCGGGTAATTGTCCATAAGCTGTGCCTCGACCCAGACCGAAAACCCGTCAGGCAGAAGCGAAGAAATCACTCAAAAGAAAAGTTGATCGCCATCCGGGAGGAAGTAAAGAAACTACTGGATGCCGAATTCATCAGAAAGGTCCAATATCCCGATTGGCTCTCCAACGTAGTCCTGGTAAAGAAGAGTAGTGGGAAGTGGAGAATGTGCGTCGATTTTATTGACGTTAACAAAGCCTACCCAAAGGACAGCTTTCCTTTACGCATGATTGACCTGCTGGTAGACTCGACATTTGGATATGAGCTGTTGAGTTTCATGAATGCCTATTTAGGCTATAATCAGATCTGGATGAGTCCAAAGGACGAAGAGTATACCTGTTTCATGACAGACTAGGGGACTTACTATTGTAAGGTAATGCCCTTTGGACTGAAGAACGCAGGCGCTACTTACTAACTGCTGGTAAACAAAATGTTTGAAAAATAGATCGGCCGTAATATGAAAATCTATGTTGACGACATGCTCGTCAATAGCAAAACAACTGGCGACCATATCCGTGATCTGGAAGAGTCATTTGAGGTGCTCCATGAGTATCAAATGAAGCTGAATCCTACTAAGTGCGTCTTCGCGGTAGCCTCAGGAAAATTCCCGGGTTTCATCGTCTCCCAACGAGGGATCGAGGCAAACCCAGAGAAGATCAGGGCCCTCACGGACATGGCTCCCTCACGAAGTGTCAAGGATGTTCAGCGACTGACTGGATAATTGGTAGCCTTGTCCCGCTTCCTAGTGAAGTCTAGTGACAAGTATCAGCCATTCTTCAAGGCTCTGAGGAGAAAAAAATTAAACGGGTTCCAATGGACAGCAGATTGTCAGGCAGCCCTCACTTAGTTGAAGCAATACCTGGCTAGTCCGCCATTACTAACATCACCCAAGGTTGGCGAAGAGCTATACTTCTACTTGGCAGTGTCAAAAGTGTCCCTCAGCTTCGTCCTCGTACGCCAGGACTCGATATCCAACGGTCCGTCTACTATGTGAGCAAAACAATGACCGGCCCAGAGATATGCTACTCGCGCATAGAAAAGTTGGCCTTAGCTCTCATATTCTCCGCGTGAAAACTAAAGCCCTACTTTCATGCACACCGTGTCATAGTTCTCACCGACCAACATCTAAAGAGTATACTCCAGAAACCTGATATTTTTGGACGGTTGGTAAAGTGGGCTATCGAATTAGGCGAGTTCGACATTGAGTTTCGACCCAGACCAACCATAAAGGTACAAGCTCTGACCGACTTCATTGTTGAGACCATGACCCCGGTTCTCAAAGAGCAGCCCTCAGAGGACGCGAAACAGCGCGTGAAGGCTCCAGAATGGGTACTCCACGTAGACGGATCATCTACAGACACAAGCAGTGGAGCGGGGGTGATCCTCACGACCCCTGACGGGTTTGAGGTGAAGTAATCCCTTAGACTCGACTTCCCGGCCACCAATAATATTGCCGAATATGAGGCCCTGCTAGCTAGGTTAAGATTAGCAAAAGAGTACTCAATTAAGTGGCTGGTTATTTACAGCGACTCTGAGCTAATCGACAACCAAGTTAATGGAAACTTCGAGGCGAACAATCCACATATGGCCAAATACTTGACTAGGACAAGGGAGGCCACCCGTAACTTTGACAACCTAACCCTGGTCCATGTTCCCAAAACTGAAAATTGGAAGGCCGATCAACTGGTAAGAGCATGACGGCCGAAAATTCAGAATAGTACTCGAGGAATATGAGGGAGGACCTGAACACTCCCAATTAGAGGGATAGGAGGCAATGCAGGTGTCCGAGATGAAAAATTAGAAGACACCCTACTTGAGGTATCTAGCGGATGAAATATTGCCAGAAGATGCAGAAGAGGCCAGGTGGATAAAGAGAACGGCCGGCTGGTACACTATAGTCGACGGGTGGCTGTATCACCGCGGCTGCTCAACTCCGTACCTCCGTTGCCTAACCCCAGAAGCGGCGGACTACATCTTGAGAGAAGCGCACCTTGGGATTTGCGGATCGCATGTCAGCGACAAAAACCTAGCATTCATGATCATGCGGCAGGAATACTATTGGCCTTCGATAAAAAAGGATGCACTCGAGTTTGTAAAAAGGTGCGAAAGCTGCCAACTTCACGGCAACCTTCGCCAACAGCCATCCGCCGAGTTGAAATCCCTTCAGGCGCCGTGGCTCTTTGCGCAATGGGGGTTCAACATTCTTGGCCTATTTTTCATTGAACCGGACAAAGAAAGTTCATCATCGCAGGCATCAACTACTTCACGAAGTGGGTCGAGGCCATCCTGCTGGCCAAAATCAGAAAACACAACGCACTTGAGTTCGTCCGCCAGAACATCACCAGTAGATTTAGCGTTCCAGAAGTCATTGTGACTGACAACGGAATTCAGTTCTCCGAAAAACGCTTCATCAGGTATTGCATCAGCATTAGGATTAGGCTGATCCACACTTCGGTGGCATACCCCCAAACGAATGGACAGGTGGAGGTCTTAAACGAAACGCTACTCCACGGGCTCAAGACCAAGCTGGAGGACGTAGGGGGCTCCTAGGTAGATGAGCTTGCCTCAGTCCTTTGGTCTTACCGAACAACTCCAATGGAACCAACGCGTGAGACGCCCTTTAATCTCTGCTACGGGACTGAAGCAGTGATTTCGGTCGAAATCGGGCTTCCAAGTCTTATGGTGGAATCTTTTGACCCGCAGGATAACTCCCAGAAGATCCGAGAACACCTAAACTTACTAGAAGAAGCCTGCAATGCCACTAGAATATGGACCGCAGCCTACCAACATCGAATAGCCCGCTACTACAACAAGAAGGTGAAAGCATGACAGTTCGATGTCGGAGACTTGGTCTTACGGAGCATCGATGCCACAGGAAAGGTGGCCGGCCGGAACAAGCTCTCCCCGAATTGGGAAGGGCCTTTTCTAGTATCCGCCATCCTGCAAAACGGGGCATACAAGCTCCGAAACAAAGACGAAAAGTTGATCCCACAGACGTGGAATGCAATCCACCTCAAACGCTACTTCCAATAGGGACCCAGGTATGTATTCTGTATGATTGTATGCGATCATTTGTTTGCACAGTTCAATTATTAAAATAAGTATTTCATTTAGCATGTTGCGTTTCTGTGGCATGTATATATGTGTGGTTTTCATTGCAGGTTCGAAACGACCTAGGCTGCCCTTAAGTCGGGAGGGTCTTCACCCACTCGTTACTAAACCCTGTTCATCCAGGCGACCCATGAGCGGTCGTATATGAACCCTAGTTATCCAGGCTGGCCATGAGTGGTTGTATATAAACCCTAGTCATCCAGGCGGCTCATGAGTGGTCGTATCTGAACCTTGGTCATCCAAGTAGCCCATTATCGGTCAAAAAATCTTATGGGGCTAACACAGCACACGCGACAACCTCCTTCACAAGGAGATAACGTGATCAGTCAATGATGGTCGACCAGAGCAAAACGCTTCACCAAAGCAGGCCGCCCAAGTCTGCACTTGGGCAGTGCCACCGAGCTTTACTCACAGGCGAATACTAAGCCGGCTTAACACAAGCGACAACCTAGAAAATGCCATAAACGCCCCAAAAATAAGGCAGGCCTCCAACTCGCAGGAATTCTACCCAGTTGGCCGCCAAGAACAGCAAAGAAGCAAAATATAAAAAGTAGCTGTAAAAAGCAAGAACATGTGACATGCACAAAGCTATTTGTATTATTGATAAATGGTATGATACATCATTAAGCAAAAAAAAAAACTACAATCACAAAAAGCTATGGAGGCGGCGGCGGCCCCTGTCTATCTTGAGGCTCTCCCACGAGGCTGTTGCGACGCTGCGCTGACCGGTTTGACAAATTGATAAGATCCACAGGGAAGTCAGGATCAACCAACCACACAATACGGCTGCTAATGTTGATCCCTTCCCACAACATTGCCAGCATCATGCCCGCAACCTCGTGGAGACGAATACAGAGGCTCAGGTCATTCTCTAGGGTAGCCATTTACCCTGCAAGATGATCGAGGCACCGTTTAACACGCTCGTTCTCCTCCTTCAAACGAGCAACCTCTACTTTCAAGGACAAGTTCTCCGCCTCCATGCCCGCCAAAACAGACTTTAGGGCAGCCGCGTCCTCTCGGTATTCCGCCCCCAGAGCCTCCAGCTTGATATCAAGCCAGGCGATCTCCCTGTCACTATTGGAGATCACCATGTCTCTCTGCCTAAGCGCCTTGGCAACTGTGCGCAAGACTTTATTAGCCTACACACGCAAAAAAGGGGGGTCAGAAAAGGTAAACCAAAAGACAAGGCGGGCAACAGAATTTATACCTCCCAAATTCTTCGTCCTGGCATGTCTGGGCTGGCACCTAGTTTCGGTGCCAAGGGCGGTGAGCAAGGAAGGGGACCCACGTCAGCAGGGCTATCAGCGACCTCAACCACGAACTCCGCCATTGGATCCTCTGGAGTATCCTCCATCCTGGATGATTCCCTGGGAACGGTGGAGGGCTCCAAAATTGACTCCTGCTGCTCGGCCAGAATTACCACAGCAGGCGATCCAAAGGACGGCTCTTGCGGCCCAGGCGCCTCGATGGATGGATCCTAAGTCAACCCGACGGTGCAGGCTGTGCGAGAACAACGCCGCCGCTCAACCCGGCATCATAAGCCTCAAGATCCAGCTCCACTTCTATCCCAGAGGCGGCGCCTACACCTGCAAAACACCCAGCAGAGAGATAGTCTGGCCCTGATGACGACGAAGAATGCGCCACCGAGACTGCCCTCTTTTGCCTTGACTGGGAGGACTTACATCAGATGGGCGGGGACCAATAATTAAACCCTTCTTCTTCTTCTTCCTCTACAGCAGCTCCAGCGGTGGGATTTTCAGCTTCTGGATGGGAGACGGAGGCCCCCACTTGGCCTTCCTTGCCTCAACACGAGAGACCAAGTGGTCTCTCCGAAAATCTCCCAGGTTATCCTCTATGAGCTTAACCAACCACTCCAGGGACGCCATGTTAGCTTCCGAAGGAGCCCTCATATAC
This sequence comes from Nepenthes gracilis, assembly GCA_033239525.1. NCBI lineage: Eukaryota > Viridiplantae > Streptophyta > Magnoliopsida > Caryophyllales > Nepenthaceae > Nepenthes > Nepenthes gracilis. Next base: position 1,888,907 of record BSYO01000040.1, read on the forward strand.
ACCTCAGGCACCTGATCCCACTCCTTAAGCAAAGGCCAGGACTCACCCACACTAACAAAAAAGAACTGGTTCTTTCATTTTTTCTGGGAATCGTATATAACGGTGCTTATCTTGAGACCGACGTGGGGGGATAAAGAAATCCACTCCGTTCCCTGATTAATCTTGAAGATCCCCCTAACCATTGACATTGTCAACAGCTTCGAGTGTTGACGAAGGAAAATGTAAAGGGAGTACAGATACCTAATGACGTTAGCATGAAACTGAGCGATGGGGACATGAAGCGCCCGAAAAATCGACATCAACTCGTCGGGGATTGGAAGGTGGAGCCCACTCCTCAAATGGGCTTCATATACGTCACAAAGCCCGTAGGCGGCAAAAAAGCTCTGTTGTTCTTCCCTGGAATGCGGAAGGCGATCTCCTGTGGAATGTTGTACTCCATGTACAATACTTTCACGTCGTTTTCTCTCAAGACGGAGGCAATGTTGGCAACAGAAGCCATGGTCAGAACTAGGGTTTTTTCTTCTTTTCAATGGAATAAGGAAGACGAAGAAATAAAGAAGGCACAGGAAATTCAAAGTAAAACAAGCAGGCAGTTTAAAAACCCGTGTGAACACGAAAACCGTCTCGAAAGCATGCACCATCATTACCGACGTGTGTCGTTTTCCCAAAAGAGGGCTGTTGAATCAAATCCTCTGGCTCATTAAATATCGAGATCTTGAGCATACCGTATAAAGACACATGGCGCACTTTTTTGACAGGACGGCTAATGACCAACGTTTCCTTCTCTAAGTTGCCTAAAAACCTCTAAAAAATAGTCAACAAATCCGGTCAATGTTTTGGAAGTACTCAAGGCTCCTCTTCAGATGGGCAACGACTCCGTCATCAAAAAACAAGCGCATCCCATCATGAACATATCGGAGGCCAGAATACTGACCACCGGCATAGGGGGCTAGTGATGGGCAGGCCCATAGCTGGCAGGCTCGATAAGAAAAACGGCCCAAAATCCAGAAAAAGTCTAAACGCGCGTTAGACGGTCAACATTGGCGTTGACCGCACGGAGCGCGAGCGCCAACCAGGAGACCAACGCGCTCCCTCAAAACGGTCAACATTCTTGTTGACCGGAAGTACTGTAGTAGCAGGCTGCGAAAAGGTATAATACCTATTATGGGGCAGGCCCAATTTAGCAGACATTTCCGTATACAACAAGTAACGGTCCTTTTCCTGATTTCACGCCTTCCTTAAAACCAATCTCTTCTAAAGAAGGCATCAATTGATTCAGTACCCTTCCCATGAGGAAGACGCCAGATCCTCTCTTCCTGCCAACAATGGAGTCTAACGGTAACAAAGCACAAAAGGAAGGCAGATAATTTGGAGACCCGTTACCCGCTTAGAAAGGAAACGATCTCGTCAGATTGTGCCAGTTAGAAGGAAGGCTGCCCAACATCAGGCAGGGATCACGCCTTCTTAGCCAAGGAAGGTCGCACTCCCCACCGTCTATATAACCCCACAGAGTCTCCACTCTGGGAGGACACGATTTGAGACACAAACACAGACATAAAAATACAACGCAGTGCTATTACAGAAATCATTGAGAATACTTACGCTCAATCGCTTACTTTGCTAATCCCACTCTAAGCCTCCAGATTTCAGAGACTTCGTCCGCTCCCTGTGATCCGTCCTTCTAGACTTCCAAGCTTTCAAGACGTAGCTTTCTACTCGTTCCTTGCGAACATCGAGACGGGAAATCATACTCTCGACGAGTTACGGGAATGTCTCTTATATCTACAGACTGACACTCCCACCAATTTTAATCTCGCTCTCTCTCTTTCTCTTTTTACTTATCAGTTCACATTCTTAAAGTTCGAAGACTTATTGCTGGCTTGAGCGTTGAATTGTTTTTGGTGGGATAACATCCCGCCGACACCTGACCTCTTGTTTACTGTAATGATATGCAGGGTTCAGACTCGGTGAACGGAGTTGGATCCAAACAATCAAGCGAATCCGAATTTATTCGAAATCATATTCAGGTACGCATTAAGAACATTACTGAGAAAGAGATCATAAATTTAGACACATGTTAAATATTAGGATTGACCTGAGTTAATTATATATATATATTTCAAAATTTTATTTCTTTGCTCGGTAGTTAAAAAAAATTGTCATTGACAAAGTGCATTTTTTAAGGGTGGGGATGATGTTAACAAAGCCTATATTTTTTGACCACGTGTCACACGTTTTGGTAAATGAAAATATCGTTTTGAACACCCTCCTTTTGATAAGGCTATTTATCAGATAGTTGGAGAAAATTGAATGGAAAAAGAAATAAATAAAATTAAGGAAAATAAAACTAAATGGAATATATTTTTTATTTTATATTTTGGATATTTTAAAAAAAAGTACAACAATTTTAATTTTTAAGTCCTAAATATACATAAAAATAGATAAATTAAATTTATCATAAATTATTTTAATTTAATAAAAATATGTTATTCAAACACATTTTAATGTTAGGTACGCATATTTAAAAAGTTGTCTAAGTGAGCATGAATAATTTGACCAATTGTTACCCAACGACTCTATTGTTGAAAAGAAATAAATGCCTTTATTTTTTATATTTTAATTATTTATTTTTAAATAAATAATTATAATTTTATTATTTTAAAATAACTAATTTTAACTAATTTTTTATTTTTAAAGAATTAGTTAAATCATAATCATTCATTCTAAAATAAATGGTTAAGATATGATGATGAGTCCTATAATCTTTCGAGCCAGCCTAGAGAAGAACCTGTCCATCAACATACCTAGGAGGCTGAAGCCTAATAGGGTCCCATATGGTGCAAAACCCAGAGGATACCACTGTGCGGCTCAACTCATGATGACTAGGTAAAGAAAAGCGACAAATAGGCCCAATAAACTACCCTCGTGAACCAGCTAATTACGGTGTAGGGAACCTTCCAGCTCTGTGGATAGCAGCCCGATCAGAGTAAAGCACACGTATAGGAGACATCTGTTGTGGCAGTGGAGGCAACCTGATGAATGTGCCAAAAAAAAATGACCCACGATCGCTTGAGCACCCCCAAAAGGACAACTGTCATTACTGATGAACGTATTGAGAGGATTACCTACGGTCACACCATTGCCACTAAACGACGACTACCACTGACAGTTTTCACTGTCACACAGATAGCTCGGTAAATCCTTGTAGGGCGACTGTCACCAGCCCTTGGCGCCCAAGACACGTAGAATCAACGACAACCTTATAAATACCCCTTCACCCCTACCGATGAAAAGGGAAAGAACGATCCTTATTCTCGATTGCCCAAAAAGAACAAAGAGTTCTCTCTCTCTTACTCTTGAAGCCATCAATTTTCAGAGGAAGCTATCTCTCTCTTTCTCTCACAGTCGTTCATTTACAAGCGCACTCTATAAGTTGCTCCTTGTCGAGCGCAACCATCAAAGCCAATACATCTGCCATCACTCTCATTCCCTCCACCCATGTATCATAGCATTTTACATCTTTTATATTTATCTTCCTTCAGAAAAACTTCTGATTTGAGCATCGGGGGATAAATCGGGGAGTCTCGTCAATCCTTTGGTTCTTGTTTGTTCGTTGTGTTGTATAGGACTCAAATTATAGCAGTTGGAGATCGGATCCGTCTGAACTCGACCCGCAGTGAAAGACTAAAAGGTTCCTTAATTTGTACAACAACCTGAATCTAGAGACACATCATTAGCGCCATATGCGAAAAATGACTTAAAACGTTTAACCATTATGCTTACGAAGAAAACATGATAAACATCAGGGCACAAACTAGTGTGCCAGCCAGGGATGCCATTGCCCAAGATGACAACCCCTTGGTGAGTGGCCATATGGGTGGGCGGTATGAATCTGACATATGCGTGCTCACTATTCGGATGAGAGATGTGTTCAAGATGCTCCAAACAATCAACGCATGTCTGGACGAGCAGTAGTTGGGGGCTCACGCCTCCATCACTCAAGCTTCAGCCTCGAAGCGAATGAATCGGGAAAAGAGGCACATGACTCAACAATGCCGTGGCCAATGTGGCCTCGAGCAGTAGGGCTCAGACACGACTAGAGAGCCAATCGAGTCACGACGCGTAAAGGGATTGTGACGACCCCAAAAATTCTAACTGAAAATCGGTAAGGTCCTGACTATAAACCGGCTGTCAGACTAATGCAAACCTGTACAATATCCCTATGTTGTACATATAAATATCCACAACAGACAACACAGGATCCAAATTCCACAATAATCTTTGTGCCTCGAACGTCGTGTCTCTAGACATAACGTCGGATAGAGAGATGCCATTGGGTACCAAAATAGAAACCACAATAATTAGCGGAAACATATATATAATCATCAATACAGCAGCGGAACTAAATCATTTGTACATCTTCAATACAACAGATACAAATTCATCAACTTATACAAAAGTCCTTCCAGCATAAGTACAGAGCTTCAAAATCCAAGTCCACAAAATAATCTTTTAAATCTTCCACCTAGCCGACTTCTAATCATCTATTTTGCCTAATCAGGCATAAGTTTGTACTTATTTGAAGGTAAAAAAATAGTAAGAAGTGAGCCCGATACTCGATAAGGTATAATATAATTAAGGACATTAAGCAGTATATTCGAAATAAAACAAAGAAAGGGAGTAGGAGTATGATATAAATGCATAAATATGAAACATGTTTAAATGCGCTTGTCGGAAAATATTTGTATTTTTTGATTTTTATATTTGATTTCTTTAGATTCTAAAAATATATAGAAATTTTTTTTATCTTTGCAAACCAATATTAGTAGGCCTTACCAGCTAATAGTATAGTCAAATTAAGGAAAAGATCATATTAATCCATATAATCTAACTACAAACCTTAAACTTTTACGTCTCGTGATGGACAGTATACCTATAATCTCGGATATATTGGGCCAATAGTCCTTATTCTAATGTCACCATGTCCCCCATGGCGTAGAGGCAATTTCTCAATTTATCACAGTAATATTCTAATACATGTTAGGGAATACTACCCTCTAAAATATAAATCCTTAGTCCAATTTCATAATTACTTATTCTTAAAGGAAGATTCTACCATATTCTTATACAAAGTTCTCACTCTAGGAGAACGAATCAGAAAACGTATCAAACTATGGAATTCCCTTCTTATATGTTGTATAACTCTCATATTTTATGAATACCGAATATATAATCATTTGCTTGGAATCTTAAACCTTTACTTGATTTCGGATGCATGCACAAATTAACATGGAGCTCGAAAAAATAAGAAATTCTTACCACATTTCTTTCATAACATATCTAACATAATTTTTAGGATACACAAAATAATATATATAAAATATATGTGTACAAATACCAAATTTACCACGTTTATAAGCTAGGATTTTAGTTATCTAAGGTCAAATCATGTATAAATCTCAAATTAAACGGAAGAAACATGCGGGGTGCGGGTTAGGGTTTCCTTAGAGACAAAACCGCACAATACTTGGAAATTTGGCGCCAAATTGATAAATGTTCATACTCAAGACATGGATTTCAATTATTTAAAGTCAAATTATACATGAAATTTAAAATAAATGAGTAAAAGTGGTCCAGGCGCGGGATTAGGGTTTCACGTATGAAATATTGTATAAAACTAAGAAATCGGACATAAAATCAATATATATGCATACTTAAGTCATGGATAATATAAAATAAAAGTACGGACGGGTATCAGGACGAAAATATTTAAAAAGAATGGAACAAAAAGTGAAATAAATAAAAGAAGAGTATATGGGTGCACTTACCTCAACCCGATCTACAACTTCTCTAACTAGCTCTAAGTTGGAATCAAACTTGACAATCTCGATCTCCTCCCTCTCTCTTCTCCTCCACACTTTCTCTCTTCCCATGCGAAAATGATGCAGAAAGGGCCTTGCTACGTTTTCATTACACGGGCTGGCGCTAGAGTGCCAGCCTGGTGCACGGTAGGCACACCTGCCTAGGGTTTCAGCACCTGTCCTCGGTGCTGGTGCCCTAGATTGGGCGCCCATAGCGCTACCTCGGGCATCCCCGACCGTAGCCATCTACCGTTTTCAAAACTCTATTTTTTCACATGTATTAAATCAAATCTTGATTATATTACCTTAATTATTCTTAATTACTATGTTTTAAAATCTAAAACCTCACAAGGATAGCCGAGAGCGACAAAATCCCCGCTACTCCTATAGAGATAGGAAGCCCTTGGCCCAAGGAGAAGCCTCTTGTAACACAAGGTCGCCACGGGCTGGTGGTCACTAGGATTCACATCCCTCTCTAAACTATTTGGGGTTGTGGACCTTCCTCAATATCAAGAGGATTGCGTCCTCCCCTTGGATGGAGGTGAGGGTGAAAAGATATGATAGCACGTGTTCGGAGGAAATACAGGTAGATGCTCCACGAATCTGAGGAGATTGCTGTTCACGATAGAGATCTAGACGCAGCTGCTCTCTCACAAATTCAAGATGCCAACCCTGAAACTTTATGATGAGAGTTGTAACTCGATGGACCACCTAGATCATTTTTGCACTCCATTAAGCTTTCATGGCTTGGGTGAAATTGTCATGTGTTAATACTTTCCTCTAACCCTCAAAGGGGATACTTGCACGTGGTTCTATAATCTTTTGCTGAACTTAATCCGGTCGTTTGAGGGGCTAGTTGACTGTTTCTATGATAACCTGAACCCGAGTCACTTGACCCAATTCAAACCGACTACGAGGAAACTCAAAATTTCAATCATCATCATAAATGAATCATTAAATTCAATATAATAATTATATTTCTAATAACAAATTCCTTCGAGATTATAAATGTATACAAGATTATTATCCTAAGAATGCAATACCAATAGCATATCCAAATAAAAATCGATCAATAAAACTAACTCTAGAGCTTCTTCTCACCAGCCTCTATCTCCAATATCTTCTCTATTTTGAGGTTCTGTAGTAAAAGTAGGATCCCTCGACCCATACTACGCAATCAACTAAATTTAAAACCAATAAAATATAAGAATGAGTCAAATATTCAACAAGTGATAGCAAATCCAAAACAATAGGAAAGGATAGTAATAATACATAATGTATGATAAAAATCATGAATAATAATACAATATCCAATAGATAAATATGTCTAAGAAAGTACATTTCATCGCATCTACGATTCCAATATATAAGCAAATCACTCCAACTCTGATATGACAAAAATCATAAGATTTCACCAATAAAAGACGAAAATCCTTCAAATCTGATCTTATAAGAAATAAAGGGATCTCCTGGTTTAAATATCAGTGTGAATGACCTGGATATTAAATAACAACAAATAACATGGATTTCACTGAATTCAGATATCGTAAAATCTAACACATCAATTCTATCGAATATGATACGTGGATTCCACTGAATTCCCAAACTCGAGGTATTATAATGACAAAATAGCATAATGAATCTCATTGGATTTTATTCTGCCACCGTAAATCAAATGTCGCATATTTACGCCCCTAACAGTTGGATAAGTGTAACGAGGTTATCCATGATATCATCACTACCCCTACAATCCTTCCAGAAGTTGTACCGGTAGTATATCCATAACATTCGTGATACCCCTCGCCAAATGATATCCTTGATATCTTTTACGATGGTCACATGACTATAAGCATCCATCTACAATAAATAATATACCTCATATTACAATGATATAAAAATCAGTATCGGATAAGTGTAGACTACGCTAAGGTGTCGCAGCCTTCCATTCGACTAGATACTTTAGTATTTTCATACGCTTTCCTTAACCTTGATCGTAGAAAGCCAATAACTCAACTACTCACGTAATCAAGTATAACACAAAGAAGGCTTTCCAATTTCAATGAAAGAATTATCGTTCGGTGCTTATAACAACTATATACACACAATTCAAAGATAACACAAATAATATCATTATTCGAAGAAAAGTAACAGTACCAAGAATAGTTTGAATATTCAATTGAATATCCTAATATTTTATTAATTCTTTCTAATTTATTCGAGGTCCCAATATTGCCTCTAAGGCTACAAAATTTATTTTATTCAGATGTCACCGAGAGTGCTCCACAATATTTGAATATTATTCAACTATTTTGCTAAATTTATGTGAATCCAATCATAATAAATTATTCACATTTTCTCATTCATCTAACTTATACTTTAATATATTTATACCCATATTTATAAACCTTTGATATCTAACAATACTTATGCATTAATATCCATTTACATGTAAATCAAAATATACACATGACTTGTATGTGCCATCCTTCTGTGCACATATATACATTATATATACCTTGCATATATATACATTATATATATATATTCTACATATATAATATATATATACACACACACCATACACTTGGCTACCGCCAGCAAAGGCAGAAGCATGTCCATACTGCTACACACACACATGCTATACATACACATATACGCTATGCACCCACATACAAGCCAGTCACTATACGGCAGTTCCTTGTACACAGCACAACGCACTGTTCACCTCCTTTTTTAGGAGACAATGCACACGATTTCTTCACCATTCACTAGTTTCTCACAATTTAAACTAACCAAAATACAAATCAAGGATTATGCATCGTCATTGTATTAAAATTTTAAGCCTTAATTTTAATGGGTAGTCCGAATTCATATTTTCATTAATCCGAAAGCTCTGTTTTTGCCCCAAATTTCACTTAACAAAATTTTTCAAAATCAAATCATGAAAACGAAATTTTAAATTACAGGATTTAATCAATAGGTTTGTAAATTTTACATGCTAATTATTTTGGCCAAGAATCATGTGGATTCTTTGGGGACCCACGGCATAAGCCGAGTGCCCTATTTTCCCAATTTCTTCGCTAACGGCCCAATTTCAATGAATTCTTCCAAAATCACCACTATATAACTAAATCACATCTAATCTCAACACACAAATAGAGAATCGACAATAATAGGAAGAAAGAGTGTCATGGATTATTTGCAAAGAAACTCAAATTAACTTGCCTGATTTGTAGAGATACAGTAGCAACAGCACAAATTAACGATGACGGCGGCTTTCAATAGTCACGGTGACCTTTTTCGGCATTGATTAATCGATTGTGACGGCAACACTAACAGTGGCCTAGCCTTCCTCTCTTCTCTCTATTACTCCAATAAATCGGCTTCCATGATGTTGGCTACCGAGAAGAAGAAGAAAATCGGCTTATAAATTCTAATTTTTCCAACTGTTTGGCCGAAGAAGAGGAAGCCACCGCGGAGCACGGATTGGCCGACTGTTTCTCCCTCTTTCCTCTCATTCTTCGTTCATTTCTCTCCCTGTTTTCACTCATTCTCTTATTATTATTATTATTATTGTTATTATTATTATTATTTTCTATTTACTTATTTATTATTATTATATTTATTATTCATATTTTATTATAATATCATTAAACATTATTATTTATTGCTAATTATTATTAATATTTATTAGTATATTTTATTACTCTCATTTATTATTATTATTGTCATTTATCCTTTATTATTAATTATTTAATATCTATTATTATTTATCCTCGAAATACATATATTGATCCTCAATTAATTTCCAATAATTTTACCTAAAGAATCATCTCTATTCGAATCAAATATTCATCAAACCTTTACTCCCTTCAAAACTAACGGTACATAATTTCAACATGCAATAGGTCATACACACTCTATTGAAGTTTAATATCAGAAGAGTTCTCTTTACCTAATATTTGCATAAATCGAGTCCACAATCTTTCTGATCTCCAACGTTCTCACAATCAACTAGTAATTGCATTATCTACTTATGACAGCCTGACTTACTTATCATCCCAATACAATTCTAGTACAACTATGACATATAATTTGAATCGCTAATTGAAGCACTAACATCCCACTTCATCGCATCATGTCGTCGATCAAAACTTAAACTGTCCTACAACCTTAACCTGCTCTTGATTGTCACATATAGGTCAATTCTACAAACCATCCTTAATCATACAGTATCAAATACTCTTATTGAATTATTTGAATCCTTACTATGATTTATCATTACAGTACAGCAATCCAAAACATTTTATAAATTAGTGAATTATCAACCTTTAAATGCATTCATCATAAATTAATAATTACTCATTACAAGCATACACTTGATTATTATCATATTTTAATAATGCATCATAACCCAATAGAACTTCAAAGTTGCATATTATACAGGCCTTAACGGATGCAATCCATCATTATAATTACCTTTATAACCTTTAACAATTACTATCGCCTTCCGACCCAAGCAATGACCATTTCTAATTTCAATTCTATTAGTGGGTTTTCCTCATACCATCCTTTATCTCGTTTCAATAATTCATTCCACATTCTTACTTTGATTAAATTCTTTTAGAGAATGACAATTCCTAAGATTTAGATTTTTAAATTTTGAGATCCATAATCCTTAAATAATTACAATCATCACTGATCTAAATAATGGATTGATCACATTAAGTTTCTTGATCTAACTAATTGAATTCAAAACTCTCATAAGCAACAATATATTTATGTGCATACAGGAGGCAACAATCATACCATCTGTGAATTACCTTTCAGATATTTTATACCTTTTCAAACAGAATGACATTTTGCTGACAATATACCATTACTTTAATTTGGGCCATCTAGTTTAGATAAATTCAAAATAGAAAAAGGATTGGCATGGGTGATTTCAATTTCAAATGTTTGGTAAGGGTAACCTCTTTTCTAATTTCGAGTAATGGAAAAGAAAATTCCTCATTAAATGGATGCATTCTTAATCAAAAATCATAAAATTTCACTCTGCCAATAAAATCAACCCCCACCTCAAATCCAATACAAATTCTCTAAGTGGAATGAAACATATAAGGAAAAATCATAACTCCGATTTCAATTCCATCATGTTCATTCCATTCCATGTTTAATTTCAACTCAATTGGGTTAATAAGTTTCATAATAAAATTTGAAGAGGCCAATGAAAACATGGCTGAATTTGTTGAAATAATAAAGCTAGTAGATACAAAACTTGATTAGAGGAGACATCACAAGCTTTATTTTTTTTTTTTACTCTAATAGAACTTTAATACTCAAATTAGACATCCATCAAGTATACTAAAATTTTAAACTATATCATTATTTAGTTATAATATTCCCTCCAAGCCAATTGATAAATATTCGTCTCTAATCACCAAAATCGATCTTCAAACCCAAGTTACGATATACCCATATATGTACTCAACTTTTCTATATGAGTTGTCATACTTAATTTGTCAGCTATAACTATTTAAATTTTCTCCCAAGTATGAACATTTTATAACATCATTTCTTTAATAGACAACTCTCATGCCTTAAATTTATCAAAGATATATTTTCTTGAATTTTATAGAATGATCATCCAATTCTGATCTCTTTATTACAATCTATCAAATTTCTTAATGTAGTTTAATCCCACACTAAAATAAATCCCAAAATAAATTTTATATATAATATTTACACTTCTCTTTGACTATTCTCTAAAATATTACCATCCAACGTTAGCAGTTTAGGTTGATTGATCCTAATTAAATCCTCAATGTATCAAATTTCTTATTCTTATCCTTTATTTTATTACTATTATTTCTCGTGAAAAGGTTATATTGATTCTATATATTCATAGGGTAATAGTTGATCCTGATAGTTACAAGAGTTAATGGACAATTTAGTGAAGTTGGAGAAAATTCATCCTAATGTCCAAAGGAATAAATTTAAACAAGAAAATTGAGATAATGTATTCAAAATTGAATAAAAGGTCACACGAAGAATCATAAATAGATGTTACAATAAGTACAATAGAAAGCTAAATAATACTGAAAAAAGAATGTCAAAGTTTTAAAATTTTTAGCATAATATATGAAGCATCAAAGCAAATTATCAAGGGATCTTAAAGTAACAGTTAATAATGATAACAAGCTTGATAGCACATATATAACTATGATAATAGAAAAGTTAAAATTAACACTCATCAGAGGAAAATATTTGGGGCTACAATGATAAGGGCAAGTGTAAAAAAAAAAAAAAAAGGAACCAAGTAATCCCAAGCTCAGTTTTATTATTATTATTTTAATCTTTCTACCATAAAATACAAGGGAGTATAATTGGTGAAAGTTCAACCGAACTCAAGAAATAGAAAGAGTTCTTATGACTGCACTTGAACTCGTAGAGGTCATATTTATAGAGAAATAAATTTAAATAATACAGATAAAAGTAGCAAAATATTGAATAGCACAATTTATCAAATTGAAAAGAAGTGAAATTGCGATTAAATAGATTTGTCTAACTAAATAATCAGAACAAAAATTTTTTTTATAGTTATTCTTCTACTTTGATTATAGCCCCTAAATTTTTCCATGGTAAACACGATTGTCATTTCGATTATAATTTCAACTCTTTAAGTTTCGCAAATGTCATTCCATAAGGTATTTGAAATTGATGCAATTATTCAAGTTAGCTCGATAGAAAAGTTGATTTTCTATATGGTGTTTATACCAGCAACATGGTCGTATCGCTTTTGAAAATCTCTAAGTTGATGGTAATGTCTCTAATCGATAATTCATCCCATTTTGTTGTAGATGCGAAAGCTCTGAATCATCCAAAAGTACTTGGTTTATGTGCAACACGTCAACAATCGAGATTGAAACCCTCCTGATCGAGAATTGTGAAAGTTCTACTTGACTCTGGGATTATCGCTGATTTAACGAAGTTGGCATCTTCTTCTTTGGAATACAACAATGCACGACACATAGCCCTAGGTTATGAGAAACCCGTTAATCTTTTGTCGCACATTCATTAAGAAAAGTGATGATCCGATCTCAAAATCTATAGTAATAGGCTTTGGTGGTTCTGTTCTTCTGAATAGCTAAATGATAGAAGTTTGCTCATTCACTACTTAAGATCTGCAAGTCAAGATGTCGAGAGCTTGTACTATGAGCTGAGCTACTTCGTATGAAGGCCATCATAAGTTTTGCAGGTGTCTCCTGCACTCGTATATTGTTGTCTCGACAATCTATAAAATAAGAAAATTTAGAACCTAACCTATACTAATATTCTTGTCTATCTATTTTCTCCTGGTCCCAAAATATTTCAGACCTTAAACCCAAAATATATGATACCTTTCACGACTCAGAATCACTAATAATCTTCTAAGTCCTCAAGGAATGCTATAAAATTTTCCTCGACCTAGAATAATTACTGATATGTTAAGTTCTCAAACCACTTAGTGAATTCAAATTTCAAAATACCTAACTTTGAATGTCCTCCAAACTATACATTATTTTTCACCAGACTTGATTTATTAGAAATAAATCAAAATACTCAAATATCATTAAATCGTCTAATATCTTCAAATATTATTAGCTCCAAAATTCAATAAGTGTCTACACAGAATCTTAATTCTCTAATACCATAACTGTAACGACTCGAACCCAAGTCACTTAACTCAGTTCAGACTAACCACAAGAGAATTTAAAATTTCAATCATTCTAAAAAATGCATCATTAAATTTAATATAATAATTATATTTCTTATAATAAATTCCTCCAAGATTATAAATATATACAGGATTATTATCCTGAGAATGCGGTACTAATAATATTTCCAAATGAAACCTCAACTAATGAAACTGACTTTAGAGCTTCTCTTCACGAGCCTCTATATCCAACATCTTCTTTATCTTGAAATTCTGTAGCAAAAGTAGGATCCCTTGATCCGCACTACCCAATCAACTAAATCTGGAGCTAATAAAATATAAGAGTGAGCTAAATATCCAATAAGTAATAGCAAATCCAAAACAACAGAAAAGGAATAGTAAAATATATAATGTATGACAAAAATCATGATAATGATATCCATTAGATAAATATATCCAAAAAAGTACATTTCATCATATCTACAATTCTAATATATAAGTAGATCACTCTAATTTTGATGTGACAAAGATCATAAGATTTCACCAATAAAAGACGAAAATCTTTCAGAATTTGCTCTTATAAAAAATAAAGGGATCTCTTGATCCAAATATTAACGTGAACGACCTGAATATCAAATAACAACAAACAACATGGATTTCACTAAATCCAAATATCGTAAAATCTAACATATGGATTCTACCGAATATAACTTGTGAATTCCATTGAATCCCCAAATTTGAGGTATTACAATGATAAAATATCACAATGAATCTTCTTGGACCTTATTTTGCCACCGTGAACCAAAGGCCACATATTTATACCCCCAACAGTTAGGTAAGTGCAACGAGATTATCTATTGTACCTTCACTATCCCTACAGTCTTCCCAGAGGTTATACCGTACCATACCCATACCATCCGTGATACCCCTCTCCAAATGATATCACTGATATTATCTCCTATAATAGTCACATAGCTATAAGCATCCCTTTACAATAAACAATATACCTTATTATCACCATGATATAAAAATTAATATCGGATAAGTGTATACCACACTAATGTATCGTAACCTTCTATTCGACTAGATATCTTAATATTTTCATACGCTTTTCTTAACCTTGACCGTAAAAAAACAATAACTCAACTACTCACTCAATCAAGTATAACATAAAGAAGGCTTTCTAATTTCAATAAAAGAATTATCGTTCGGTATTTATAACGACCATACACACACAATTCAAAAATAACGTAAATAATGTCATTGTTGGAAGAAAAGCAATAGTACCAAGGATAGTTTAAATATTTGATTGAATGCCCTAATATTTTATTAAATCCTTTCTAATTTATTTAGGGTCCCAATATTATCTCTAAGGCTACAAAATTTCTTTTATTCAGATGTCACCGAGAGTGCTCTACAATCTTTAAATATTATTCAACTATTCTGCTAAATCTATGTGAGTCCAATCATAATAAATTATTCACATTTTCTCATTCATCTAACTTATACTTTAATATATTTATACCCATATTTATAAACCTTCGATATCTAACAATACTTATGCATTAATATTCATTTACATGTAAATCAAAATATACACATGACTTGTATATGCCATTCCTCTGTGCACATATATACATTATATATACCCTGCATATATATACATTATATATTATTCTACATATAATATAATATAATATAATATAATATAATATAATATAATATAATATAATATAATATAATATAATATAATATAATATATGCACACACCATACACCCGGCTACCGCTAGCAAAGGTAGTAGCACGTCCATATTGCTACACACACACACACACACACATGCTATACATACACATATATGCTATACACCCACATACACGCTACTTACTATACTACAGTTCCTTGTACACAACACAGCGCATTGTTCACCTCCATTTTTAGGAGACAATGCACACGATTTCTTTGCCATTCACTAGTTTCTCACCAATTTAAACTAACCAAAATACAAATCAAGGATTATGTATCGTCAATGTATCAAAATTTTAAGCCTCAAGCATTAATTTTAACGAATAGTTTGTATTCATATTTCCATTAAGCCGAAAGCTCTGTCTTTGATCCAAATTTCACTTAACAAAATTTCCCAAAATCAAATCATGAGAATAAAATTTTAACTCACAGGATTTAATCAATGGGTTTGTAAATTTTACATACTAATTATTTTGGCCCAGAATCATGTGGATTCTTTGGGAACCCACGGCATAAGCCAAGTGTCCTGTTTTCCCCGATTTCTTCACCAACAACGCCCAATTTTACTGAATTTCTCCAAAATCATCCATATCTCAATACACAAATAGAGAATGGACAATAATAGAAATAAGGAATGTCATGGATTATTTGTAAAGAATCTCAAATCAACTTACCTGATTTGTAGAGATACTGTAGCAACGGCGTAGATTAACGATGACAGCGGCTTTGAGCAGTCACGACGACCTTTTTCGACATTGATTAATTGACGGCGACAGCAACACTAACAGTGGCCTGGCCTTCCTCTTTTCTCTTTGCTACTTCAAAAAATCAGCTTCCATGAGGTTGGCCACCGAGAGGAAGAAGGAAATCAGCTTATAAATTCTAACATTCCCAACTGTTTGGCTGAAGAAGAGGAAGCCGCCACGGAGCACAAGTCGGCCGGCAGTTTCTCCCTCTTTCCTCTCCTTCTTCTTCGTTCGTCTCTCTCCCTGTTTTCACTTATTATTATTATTATTATTATTATTATTATTATTATTATTATTATTATTATTATTATTATTATTATTATTATTATTATTATATTATTTAACATTATTATTTATTACTAATTATTATTAATATTTATTAGTGTATATTATTATTCATATTTATTATTATTATTATCATTTGTCATTTATTATTAATTATTTAATATCTATTATTATTTATAATATTCATAAATATCAATATATTATATTATTTATTACTATATTAAATCCATTATTATATAACTTGGGCCAAACTATCGGGGTGTTACAGTTTCCTATTATAGTTCACTTCCAACCGGACAGAAGAGAAGTAGCGGTGGCATCTCATTCGTCTCTGACAGAAGCAAGATGAAAACATGAATCGATTCTTGACCCGGTTGATAGCCGAGGGCCTAGAAAATATCTAGGCTCACCAAAGAGGTGAAGCTGAGTGCCTTCATCACGTCTATGGAGTCGGGCGATTTTTCAAGCACTTGGCCTATCAAAACCCTCAAATTTTCTGAGAGGCTGAGGCCATCACCCGAGTATATATAGCAGCTGAGGAAGCCAATGAAAAGAAGCGGCAAGAGCGCGCAAAATGACCGTTCAAGGGGCCAGCAGACGGGAAGAAGACAAACAGAGACAAAAATCGCTCTCGGGGCTCCCAAAAGCAGTCGCAGATCAAGCTTGGTGTCCGAAGGAAGTTCAGGCCCCAAAATCTGACTCCTCCGAACGATACCCGTTCCAATATCCTGATATAGATCCAAAATGAGAAATTCTTGAAGTGGCTCAAAACACTGAAAAATTAAGAGAGAGGAGACCAGTCGAAGTACTGTCACTACCATCGATCTCTAGGTCACAGCAATAAAGACTGCCGGATGCTGTTGAAGGAGATTGAAGACTTGATCCATAAAGACCATGAAAAACGGATGAAATTGTGTCGACACCCTCAACAGCCATGAAGAACTAGGAAGAGAATACAAATGCAAACCGATTTGAATCAAGAAGGAATAGTATGAAAAGTGGCAAAGACCCGGAGTTTAAATAAGCCTCTCCCTAGATCGAAGCGGTGTTGTGTGGGGAAATCAAAGAGGTGGTCACGACACGTGCCGTACCATGGAGACGCCGTAGCACGCCAATCATACATCGTCAGGAATGATCATCTACCACTGCACCTCCCAGCATGGACAGTTGACCCTAATGTTTAGTAATAATGGTCTGACGAGTTTGGGTCGACAAATCTACAGAACAACACACAAGTTTCAAGTCCCCGATGCCCTGTTTTCCAAAGTGGCAAACTTGTGGCACGCTACCCTGGCAAGCTCGAGGCCAATCCAACGGGCCCATGTCCTGACCAAGCGTTTGAAACAGATTGCTGCGAGTCTAAATCGCCGAAAGAACAGCCAACCAGAGCCCCGCACGACCCATTTGACGATTGCCAAGCAGCAAAAAGCAACACTCGAATGCTCCAACCACACACAACTTGTGAGAATAAATAAAACAATTTAGCATGTTTCATTAAAAACTTAAGATGTACATCATAAAGGCATCTATCGGTCTCAAGGTACACAAAATTCTACCTACCCCAACTGCCTAGTAGAGGTGCCATCCTACGGCCGAGGACCCCCCCAAAAGAATGCGGTGTAGGCACTCCGCCCTCTCCCCCAGATAGCCAATCAACTCTCCCAGGCGGGAAGCCTCAACGTTCCTTGAGTCCAGGAAGCTGATAGGGAAGTCCGAAGCAGCCAAGGAAACTATCTGCTTGCAAAAACAGATGCCCTTCTGAAACCGTTCGTCTAGTAGTGGAGCCACCTCATCAGGATAGAACCTGGCCCTCAACTCATCCTCGAGTGAGGCGATCCAACCTACAGCCCAAGCATGGGCTTCGAAGAGCTCTCGTGATCTCTCCTCAGACTCGGACAAGGCCAAATTTAGATAGCTGGCACACGCCAGGCTTTGCAGAGCCTCCCTGACGGTAGTGTGGATCCGGCACTCCGTCTCCTTGGTGACTCGATCAGTATGCACACGTAGCGAGTGAGCAATCTCATCTCGCTGCAAGTGCACGACCTCCTCCATCTAGTGAGGCACCCTCCACGGCTATCAAACAGAAAAGAGAAGTAAGTCAGAGGCTAATGCGACAAAGCACACATGCAGAAATTTATACTACCTCCCAAAAAGATGAACGTATCTGGCAAGAAGACCCTATAGACTCAAGGCCTAGACAAGCCCCCGGGGGCCCATAGGGCTCAGGAATCGAGGCACCCAGGTAGTGCTCCTCCTCTATAGCATCTGCGCCTATCAAGTCATCTTTTTTGATAACCTCTGTCATTCACTTATCTGCACCTCCCTCCTCACCCAATGGCCCAAAGACAAAGGAAAATGACACTCACGGTGACAAGGCAAACGATGTCAAAATGTTGATAATGTCTCAGTCTGCTATCTAGGGAAGCAGAGGTTGGTTTGAAGGAAAGATGACAAGACCAAGGATGACACATTCGTAGAAACTAAGTGATGAAGAAAATGATTGAAGGCCAGTGCTTAAATAGTCAACGACCAAACCCGGCACTGACGTCATTTGAAGGCAATGAAGCGGCGTGTCTTTTCGTTAGCGCCATCATGACATGTGACATGGTGCTTCCCATCGCAATCAATGCGCTATGGCAGTTTGATTGACATGATAGTGACACAGCTTAGCTATCGATGCATTGGCGCATCACTTTCCCAAATCACGGACTGACGATGCATGGCCTTGGTGAACTTGTGGCTGGTTCGACCAGCCGTGTCCTGACCAAGCGTCAGGAAAAGCTACCGCGAGTCGAACCAATAGAAATCGAGTTGCCAACAGAGCTAAACTGTCAAACTGGTAAGGCCCAAGCGGTCGAAGGCAGCATCAAAACATTTAAATCATTCAAATCAAGAAGAGTATTGGAGCCATACAATGAAGACAAAAAAAAAATGCTTGGTAGTTTCATTCATCGATTCCTTTTTACAAAGTACAATACTCCTAGCAACAGATATACAATTTGAAAAAAAGATAAAAGGTACATAGAACAACGATCCGACTACCAAAGTCCTGTTTTATTAGGACAAACATACAAAGGATACGCAAGCGCTTTTCTTCGAAAAGGAACCTCGATCCGGGAAGACAGCCACACCGGAAAGTGAAACACAGCTATGTTCTTGGGGACTATCTTCCCATCGACCATCCCGACCGGAGACTGGACACAGCAGGGGATGATAGGAAAGCCATCCCTTGCGAAAAGCAGAGCAAAGACACCACCGCCCTTACATGGGAGACCCCCCTCCCGGAGATCTTCCATCGAGACGAGCCATTGCCTATGGAACGGAGTCAAACCCCACACATCAACGACAGCGCAATCCCGAGAAGATTCTGAAAGATCCTTCTCAAGTAACCTTTGGAAGCAACCCCTCTAGGAAAAATCAAAGGCGGTGACGCTCGCCCTGATCCAAGAGCACATCAGACAAGCAAGAGTGCCTACCCTTCAAAGTTCCTTGAGCAGGTTCAATCGAGTGCCAGCAGGAGGAGGAAGATAACATCCACCCTATGATCAGACTACCCTTGTTACAACAAGAGAACAATCGGAGTAGGAAAATCATGGCAGACTTCGAACGCTTCTTCGAATCTCTTAGAGCTCCATCTGATTCATCACGATCCCGACTGATGGCAATGCTGGCTCCATGCTTGTTCCGAACTTTCACACCACTTAATTGATGGACTGATTCATGAAGCAAAGAGTAGGAAGGCCCTCCTTTTATAGTCGAAAAAGGGGATCGGTGAGCCATTAATGCAGAAGGTCGTGTCTACAGGTGCCGTTCACATAGAATCAATATCTCTAGGAAATCTTTCCAAACAGAGAACCATATCAATGAGCACTTGCATGGAAAGCCGCAAAATGCCTCAAAAAAGAATGCATGAGCTGGCCGTAGCAAGAAATGTCCCATCATCAGACACGTACGTAATTGGAGAGACCCAGCAACCCAACATAGAGGGCTAGTGATGGGTTCTATAATCTTATGAACCGGCCTAGAAAAGAGCCTGTCCATCGGCATGCCCAGGGGGTTGAAACCCAGCAGGGTCTCATATGGCATGAAGCTTAGAGGACACCACTGCGTGGCCTAACTCGTGATGGGTAGGTAAAGAAAAGCGACAAGTAGGCCGAGTAGACCATCCCCATGAACCAGCCAATCACGATGTAGGGAACCTTCCAGCTTTGCATCCAACAGCTTGACCAAAGCAGAGCACACGTGCAAAAGACACCAGCCGTGGTAGCTTGGCGAATGTGTTGAAAAAGCGCCCCATGATCGCCTGAGCACCCCCAAAAGGACAACTGTTGTTGCCAATAAACGTACTTGCAGGACCACCTACAGTCGCACCATCCTAAACGACAACTGCTATTGATGGCTTCCATTGTCGAACAGGCAGTTTGGCGAATCCTCGTAGGATAGCTATCACCAGCC
Source organism: Nepenthes gracilis (assembly GCA_033239525.1). NCBI lineage: Eukaryota > Viridiplantae > Streptophyta > Magnoliopsida > Caryophyllales > Nepenthaceae > Nepenthes > Nepenthes gracilis. The sequence continues at coordinate 1,909,695 of BSYO01000040.1, forward strand.
CTTTGTGTCCAAGACACGTAGAATTAACGACAACCTTACAAATAGCCTTTCACTCCTGCCGGTGAAAAGAAGGAGAACAATCTTTACTCCCGATTGCTCAGAAAGAACAAAGAGCTCTCTCTCTTACTCTCGAAGCATCAATTCTCAGAGGGAGCAATCTCTCTCTCTGTCTCTTACAGCTACTCACTGACGAGCACACTCTACATGCCGCTCCTCGTCGAGCTCAACTGCCGAAACCAAGACATCTGCCATCACTCTCATTCTCTCCACCCGTGCATCATAGCAATTTACATCCTCTATCTTTATCTTCTTTTAGGATAAACAAACAGTTAGTCTCGCCAATCTTCCGACCTCTTATTTGTTCATTATGTTACGCAAAATTCAGGTTATCGGAGATAGAGATTGGACCCACCTAAGCTTGACTCACAATCGAAGACCAGGAGACTCCCTAATCCATACAACAATTCGAATCCAGTGACGCATCTTAAAAAGTCGTCTTAGTGAGCATGAATAATTTTGACCAATTGTTACCCAACAACTCAAGTATTGTACTATCTCTCAAAAAAAATAGTGGTGCTTATTATCTACATTTTGATTACTTATTTTTAAATAAATAATTATAATTTAATTATTTTAAAATAAATAATTTTAACTAACTTTTTATTTTTTTAAAAAATTAGTTAAATTATAATTATTTATTCTAAAATAAATAGTTATGATATAAAAAATAAATCTTTTCATCTCTCATACAGATAAAATTCCCCCAAATTAGCCAGATTATGGTTTCTGCCGAGAGAAAGTGAGGAGCAGATGTGCGTGAGAAACGCCGGGTTTGGTATAATATTTAATGAGTTACTAGGGATAAAATTAACGTAAATTTTATTTATCAAATTATTTATATCCATCTCTATTATTTTAAAAATTGATGGATAATTATTTTTCATTAACCTAACTTATTTTGCATTTCATCCATTTACAATTTATAATAAGAAAATAGAATATACTTAACTACCTTTAAATTTTCTGCTTTTCACTCAGAACAACTCGATCATGACCGCCACGTTACTCTAATCAAATATTGAATAATAATTATATATTTTAATATTTAATTAAATTCAATACATATTTTAAAATATAAGTATTATAGAATAATATATCACCGCTATAGTCTTAATTTCTTTAAGTCAGGGAACCCGTGAACGAAGACCTCGTGGGATATATAAAAATAAAGTAGTTTTTTCCTTTTTTTTTTTTGATATTTTATAATGATTATTTTAAATATTAAACTATTTTATTTTTAATAAATAAATGGAGTTAAAATTTAAAATAATAATTTAATATATTATTTTAATTTTGAAAAAAAAATAATAATAAGAGAGCACTCGTGAGTTGTGCTGAGCTGTACCTTCCTCTCCGGCGATTGCGACTGCGGTCGCTCTCCGTCGGTCAATGACGGGGACCACCGCACATCCGTCAGAAGTCAGCAGTCAGAAGATGAACATTTAAACATGCTGATCTTCACGTAACGACGTCGTTTCAATCGTCATAACATGGTCCACTAACCACAATAACCAACATTGAGATGTACAAACAAGAAAAACAAAATTCATTTTATTGTTCTTCCCTTCTGCCAACATAACCTAACATGCATAAATTTCATATTATGGGGTATCTTTGCGTCGGTCTATTACCGACCCCTCCATCGCCAGTTTAATGTCGGAGGAAAAGAATCATAGGAAATAGAAAGGAAAAATTCCCGCGACTAGCGAGGCGATAATAAGCTCACCGTGCTACTTACTTCACTCTAACAACTGATCCGATGAGATTTGGCCGAATATATCAGGGCACGACTCCCAGTTTCCTTGTTCTCGGGCCTCCCAATATCCGCCAATGTATCTGTACGTATCGGTTTGTTTGTCCTTCGCAAACCATCGGGGCTTCCAACCCCTCTCCTGCATTTGCCGAGCCTACAACAACAAAGGTCCTAAGTTTCATTAAATAAGATCGGATATATTAAAAAAGATAGGCCGTCAACTACGTAATACAGCCCTCCCCCACAATGGAGTTAACGATCAGCTACTAAATTTCTGGATTAACAAAATAGAAAAACATGTAATGAAGATATCATGCTACCATAATTCAAACAATCAAAGATGATATCATGAGCCATACCTGTCGCTGCCGCTGCTCTAGACGCAACTTCTCTGCATTTGCCTTCCCGAACTCCCCGTTTTCCAGATACCTTTGATCCGGCCTTAGCCTTGAGTCAGTCGGTGGCAACTTCTCCTGCAAGAATAAGAGAAATGAAGATTACAGAGTGAGAAGACTGCTCTTGTACAGACCATGTAATAAAATACCGGCCAACATATATTAACATTAGGCACCGATAATGCGACTGAATCACGATATTTTACCATATCAGTGACAGAAAGTTCACTACATCCACGAGTTCAATATTGATAAAAATATCTATCAATATATATCAATATCGAACCCCTTAATACCAATATTTTCTGATACTACACTAATGTCATGATATATTGCCGTATCGGAGATTTACAGTGATATGTCAATCGATATTTCTCTATAAGCTTACTACTCTCAAAATCTTCTTTTTCTTCTGACATATTAAATATTGAGACATATTCTATGTCTAATACCAACACCGATATTTTCATCTGTTCAATTCACACACCGGAAAAGAATAGAGTAGGCAGACAATTGGGGGGTGGGGGGCAGAGAGAAGGGTAATAAGACATGAGACAGATCAAAAGAGTACATCACTCACCTCCAATCCAATGGTAAGCTCATTCAAGGTGATGGCAAAGCGAGTGAGGTTGTATCTAGTAGGGTGCACTGGCTGCTTGCTACACCGCCACAATAGATGCGCTTTGGACATGTTGTCATTTCCTTTTCCCTTCCCAAAATAATCTCCATTTACATAATGCATGCTTTCATCCCATTTCCCAACTAGTGTAGCCACCGTTTTTCCGTTTCTATCTTGGACTATACCTTGTACCTGCAAAGCAATCTCACACTTGCAAATTAGAAAAAAATTTTTGAAACGACCTGCGCAGCTGTCTGAACACGAATAAGTACAGCCTTTAAAAGATGTAATAAATCCATTATATGTAAAATAAAAGGAAAAAAATAGAATGTTTCATGATCTTATTGGCCAGATCAGGAAAAAAAAAAAAAAAAGAATTCACCATCCCTTGTTTTCTTCCTTTTTTTTTTCTTCGGCACTAAGTAATATGAATGAATTTTGTCATAAAAATTTCTTATACTTCTTGAAAGTATGAATTGTCCGTTCATGGTAGGGGAGTCAAGGCCTAAAATCAGACTGAAAGGTGTAGTCGAAGGGCGCAGGTTAGCCAAAGAAAAGTATGAATTGTCCGTCCATGAATTGGTCTCAAGTGGCAAAGGGGGCTAGGTTAGTCGAAAATGTTTATCGGTTCAAGGACGCAGGGTGACCCTGTCTTTTCAGGGTAAGAAGGGTTGCCATATTCTAATACGAGGGATGAAATTTTCTCCATTTCAGTGGACTAGGCGTACTGCATGAATTCTTTTAATTAACACACCTGGAAATGACCCTTCATTAAAAAGCCAAAGTAATGCCTCCTCCCTCATCTCTTGGCACAATTTTTCTTCTCTATTTTCTTTTCCTACTTGTTTTAGGAGAGGGAGGAGGGGCAGACGAGATGCTATTATATGAAAATTTCGATCATTTGCAAGTTTAAAGCACCGTGAAAATTCCTAAGACCCCATTCAGATGACTATATGTTAATCAATCGTGTGTGTTGGACAGAATTTGGAATGAATTGAATAGCCAAATTAGAGCTGAAAGCATAAAAGCTTCGACCATATTTTAAGTCTCACAGAACATAACTTGAAGATATGACTTAAAATCTTAAGAATTTAGACTCAAAAGGAGACCGTAGACAGAGCTGCTAGCAATCAGAGACAAAAAGCTGAAACTGAATGGATGAAAATATTTGTATCAGTATTGGTATCAGTCGTAACCATATTGATATTGGACAAAGCATATCGGGATTGGATATTTTGGGAGAAAAAAATTATAAAAATTGTAAGCTAACAGAGTAATATCAGTCGATATATAGACAAACTATCGGGTGTATTGGCTTATATTTCAATTATTGGACAAAATATTGCCAGTATGGTATCATATTACAATATCGTCGTAGTATCGAAAAATATTGATATGATATCGGAGGCCAATATTTATATCTACTTTGGAACCATGGAGCACATGATAAGGCATCTAACAAAGGAAGAATTGGGACAAAATCTGATGTTCCCGATCCACAAGGGATATTCACATGTTGACAAAGCATTTTATCTCTTTCTTCCCCCTGTTAGATGCCAATAGGGGGCAGGGTAGGCTTGGTTGAGCGTGCATGGGTGGTTGGCTATTGGTACATGTAGAATACTATACAACAACTAATTTGGACTCTCAGCCCGATGTTGAGAATGCAGTAACATGAAGAATTCCCTAATGTAATGATGTTTATATATTGGCTACTGCTGTATGAATATCATTAGTACAGCAGCCGGCCAATTTCAGTCATTCAATGTGTAAGAGGTTATTTATCATCCATGGCTGTATAATTCATGAAAACTACTACATGGATCAACAAATGATCATACAATGAAATAGGTAACAGTGCAATGTAACAAAGGCGAATTAATTATCCAATGTGTTGCTCGATGAAGGAATAGTGTATGGGATTAAATTTCCAATATAAGAAAAGGCATGATTTTCTATGAGCATGCAAAAGAGAAATAGGATAAGTTGTGGCGATGTTCATCTTTTTTTCATCACGCACATCTCAACAAGCAAATTGACAATCAATCACACGAACACAATGAAACAGGATAGCAGGCTCATATTGCATAAAAAGAAGGAAAAGAAATCTACAGGAAAATGGCAAACTTTAGTTGAGCACTGCAATTACAACTTGGGATGCCAAAATTTTCAAATTGATTGCTGCAATTATGGAAGGCTTATTCACTAGGTTAATCTGTCTGCAGTTCAAGTACCAACAGCTTCATCTCAGAAAAAGCCTCCAAATCCATGGCAGACAGTCACATCTCAAAAAAGAACAGAAGCTGCTGCGGCTGAAAGGGGATACTTGCTTGACAAGAAAAACAAAAAGGAGGATTCTGTTTTGAACTATTAGCAGAAGACAGTGAAGTGAAAAGCAGAATGTACCAAGCCATCAGCTGAACTCATAACAGAGCCCATGGTCAAACAACATTTAACCAAGCAATTGAGAAACAAACCACTTCTTGTTGAAACAGAGAAGAAGAATCTGTGCTCATATCGGTGATTGGCAATAACTAGGAAGGAAATGGAAGGGACCCAGGGGGATCTGAAGGCAAAGAGAGCAGTTCTGGGTGATAAGTGCTATTGGTTTGTGGGTTGTGAAATATTGGTTAGGCAGCTAAGGCTACAAAAAGTTTGCAACAGATGAATGAATAGGACAGTAGTTAGATCTTGGGAAGGGTTTGGGATTAATGAAGAGGTCTGAGTTCGTCAGCCAAGGGTGGCTGAAGTGGCTCAAACACTCACTAACTAATGAGGAACCTGCCCAATCAAGAACGAACAAGTTCTGAATTTCCAATCCATATTCAATAGCGACAATGAGATTACAACCAATTTGATAGATAAATGACTCCTAAAATAAACTAACAAAATAGGAAATTGATTCTAGACCTAATTAACACCCAAGCATGGACCTGTATATAACTTAACTCAAAAAGGCATAAAATAAAATCCAAAAAGTAATAAGAAAATTAAAAATCTCTTGAATTATTGAACTAAAATAATAACCATGATTGAAGGATCAATATTTCCCTCTTGCGTTCTGCATTACCTGATGAGGAGTTCGATCAATAATAGACTGCTCTTTGAATTTCAACTTGCAATAATAGTCTCCATTCCCTTGTATACGCATTGTACCATAGTGTTCGCAATACAGCTTCCCCAATATCAGATTGTATATGGACGTTGTCACCTGAAAGATAAAATTCATCAAGAAACCCAACTATTGACGCAAATATCAGCCGTTAATGTATCGGAATCAAGGTTTCTCGATATCAATATTTCTCAATATTGTGACAATATCATGATATATTTTTATATTGGCGATAAAATCTTATCAGTTTACGATTTTTAGAATTTTTTTTTGTTTTAATATATCCGATATTGACACATGTCATTTGATATGTTTGATACCGATATAATCGTGACTGATACAAATACCAATATCGATATTGATATTTTCATCCATGAACCCAAACACAAAAGTGAATTACCGGTCAATAGTTAGTATACCTTACTCCATTGGAAAACTTCTCCGTCATCAAATTGCAAAGTTAGAATACCCACAGGATCAAGCTGTATCGATCGACCCCAAAATTTGCTTTTCAGGTTACTGTCTCCCCATAATTTCCACCCAGTCCCCTCACAGTGACAGGCAACAATCATAGGGTGATGACTCACCTACACTCAAACAGATTTGCTTCAGTAATCTAAAAGAGGCTTGAAGGAGAAAATAAAGCAGATAATCCAATGAAAAAACAGAAACTACTCAATTCACAAATTTATGGTTCATCCATTTCCATCAAAAATAAACTCCCTTCGTGGTATATTAATGGTCCTAACGAAAATGGAGCCAAGGCATATCCTATAAAATAGTTGTCCACATAGTTACTTGACTTTTGATCCTAAACTGCCATGTCAGATAATCTCCTCCCGGCATTGATGCAAATATGGGACAGTGTTGTAAATATCAGCTGAAATGTATCGATATCAGGCCTCCCAATAGCAATATTTTATACTACCGCAACAATATCGCCAGATATTTCCGTATTGAAATATATCGCGATATATCAACCAATATTTTGAATATCAGTCAATACGGCCCTATATTTCTAATACGGATATAGTTGCGATTGATACTGATACCGATATTTTTATCCATGTCATTTGGACATCGATATGACACTTGGACTCTAAATCCATGGCAAAGTTGGTGAAATCTTGGGTAAAAACAAGAGTAGGTCACATGACCACAAATATGTGTAAGCAAAAGATAAAATAAACATGGCCACATATTTATGGGACACTCATATCCTAGTCCGAGTAATGTAGGCTATCGGACAGCACTAAAAATTTCATTTGAAATATTACCAAGATGTTAATGTTGTTTTTTAAACATGGAATAAGGAACCTTTTTATGTTTTCCCATTTTATTATCGACATATTTTACATTACATAGGATCCAACTGTAAGCAAATCCAACATCTATATTCAAAAGGCATGTATGCAACACACATGTTTCTCTTGCAAGAATTTATAGAAGAAAGAGAGGGCGCATTAGAAATTAAACTCAGGTGTACACATACATGCAAGACATCGACAAATTTAGCAAGAATTTAGTATTTCCAGGGCAGAAACTAAAACCTTCTCTGAAAAGAAACGGAGCCCTTTGTCAGGATAATCAGCCTCATAAGTCTCACCCAACAATGGATTAAATGGCTTGCAAATTCTTCCTTCTGTAGAAGCATATCCAGACACGGCAAATGCAGCTACATTCAGAATTCTCATTAGGCTATTACCCTGAAGAATTTTCATTTTACAAATTAGAATCTAGCAACATGATTATAATAGTTTCAGAAAAGAGCAACATGATTCACAAGAAGCATCATCATCATGAAGCACATGTAAACCGCACAAATTTATCCGAAAATCAAAGCCAAACAAAATCACTTCCAATGAAAACTAACTTATTAGAACTTCAAGGGATTCACTTAAGCGCCCGAGAGTGTCATCTGCTCCAAGGTAGTATGAATGGTAACTTCTAGATAGACCACCCAATTGAACCATTTAAAAGTTAGAGGAAAACCCAAACTGAAACCTGACTTAAATATTTATAGCCGGAACATAAATTAGTAAGCATATATATGAGGGTAACCAGACTTTCCAACCTCAATTTGCGGTTGCCTAACCCATATAGAGTTGCCTTGATACTTTCTTCTCCTCTTTATACGAGGATAATTAGCTTGAAAGTGAATTAGCTTCTATTCATTCCATGCCATTAAGACTGCCACCTTACACTTCGCCACTCATTCTTGCTTTTCTGTCTCTAATTGCTTATGGCTCTTTTCTAAGAAAAGTAAGGGAGATTTTCTCTACACAGTCTGAGGGGTGAAAGATTAAGGCTTTCAAGAACAACAAGAGGGCATTCTCAAACAAGCCTATTTTCTTTCACTTCTTAAAAAGGAATTTTCTTGCTAACAAGCCATTTTGGCTAACAAAAGAGCTACTTCTATCAAAGAGGAGCAAGGACTAAGTGGAACTCCTCCTTTCGTATCTTCTTCCTTTCTAAACTTATTGTGGGAGAATTTGGCCATCTGAGCAATTTTCAACTTCTAAGGATTGCTACTCTGATAAATAAAGCCTAAGGTCTGAATTTCCAATACTACTCCTCCTATTATTGCTATTGTTATTGATTTTGGGATTGGCTCCTTTCTTCGGAGGGGACCTAGCCTAGGAAAGCTCTCCAATTAAATGAATGTGTATGTGTACTCTTCTAAATCTGCGGGAAGTGTGAAACTAGTTGAATTTCAATCTTGTCTGCTATGAAAATTCTTCTTCCTCATAACTTACATTCAATACTTCTATATCAATAATTCCTTCTAATAGGGGCATTCATTGAACTAGTCTCCCTTGGCGGGGGTTCAGGAATGGAGGATTCTAAGCCTTCCATTTTCTATTTCAAATGTCAAACCTGCAAATAACCCCATCTCTTCTTTCCCTTAATATCCTAATAGACCTTCTAGCATTTGAAAATTGATTGATGGATTAAATGACTTGCAAATTCTTCCTTCCGTAGAATCATGTCCAAACACGGCAAATGCAGCTACTTTCAAAATTCATGTAAGGATACTACCCTGAAGAATTTTCATTGCGACAAATTAAAATCTATCAAACAGAATTATAATGGGTTCAGAAAAGAACATCATGATTCAAAAGGAGCCTCATCATCATGAAGCACAAGTGACCACACAAATTTATCTCAAAATCAAAGCCAAACAAAAATCACTTCCATGAAAATTAACTTATTAGAACAATAAGGGAATCACTTAAGCGCCTGAGAGTTTATCATCTGCTTTAAGGCAGTATGGATGGTAACATCTCTGCAGATCACCTCAATTGAACCATTTCAAAGTAACAGAGGAAAACACAAAGTGAAACCTGATTTAAATCTTTATAGCTGGAAATAAATTAACAAGCATCTATATTAGATTTTGTTGGTGCGAAAGTTTGAGGGTTTTTTTTCTTCATAAAAAAAGCAAATGAGATATATTTTGACAAACATAACATTTCCCTTGCTAAGACATTAACCTGACCTGAGGAAGGCATGGTTTGCATCAAGCTTATCAGGAAAGGCAGTAGCAATTTTTTACATGGTAAATGATTTAGATAAAGTTTTCACGTACCTCTGGCATTAAAAACTCGGCTGAAAGTAGCAGAAGTTGTAAAACAACATTAAAAGGTTTCCAACATAAGGTTAAAATGATTAAAATGAGACTCTGAGGATTTAAGTGAATTTCTGAGGAAAGGTGATTGATAGTGCAGCAAATACACTATATAGAGCAGAATAACTGAATACAAGAGCTTCACTCAAGTAGAATTCAGCAAGCTTAATTAAAAGCTTGAGCTCAGGTTGAACAGAGTGACATGCAACAAACTGGATTTGGTATTGTATGAATGTCTGCAGTAATAGCATATTAACCAAATTCCCAAAAGTTTGATAAGGTCAAACTTATTAATGATGGAAAAAGCAAGTTCAAATAAAGCTTGAACCATGCCCAAGTTTAAGTAACCTGGGTGTAGCTGATTAATTTTGCAACGCTTCTGAAGAAATCTTTTCTTTTCTTTTTCTTGGAGGGTTCCTTGTTTTCTTTTTACTGGTTGCATTCAGCTTTATTTTGTTTTCTGGTTATTTTACTTAAGGCTCCTCATATTTTACTGGGTTGGCGACTTCTATTACCAATCAAAAAGGGGGATACCACTCAAATGCCACAGAAGGGAAACATGAATTTTAATAATTGATCCAGTAGAGAATTACATATCATTACAACAATTAGAAAGATCATTACCAAAGCAAAAGAGCACATCCTACAGCCCTGAAATATTAGAACCAGAACCATGCGAGCAAACACCAATTGCAAAAGAAACTTTCATATAGCAAATAGTTTGTGGACAGGAAAATATGTTACAGGGCATATAATAAAATATTGAAGTTTCAAGCATGAGAAAATGGCAAGAGACAGTTAAACTAAGAATCACAATCTGATAATAGATGAACAAAAAAATTCAAAGGATTGATGAACATAACATAATCAAAGCAAGCGTCAATCAAACATCTACCTTGCATCAAAAGAAATAACAACAAAATCCAACAAACTTACCTTTTTCCCCCATTTGTTTGCCCTGTCAAGAAGATATGAATATTCCAAATCTTCGAAACACTTCTGAAGAGATGAGAGAGGCTCATTGAAGTACACAGGAAGGCAAACTTTTGTAAGATCTTTCCCAATGTTATCTTTAATCATAGCCCACAGACTAACTCCTTTCTCTTTCTCTACAGGATCAGGCAATTTCTTACGTCGCTTAACATGAGGAAAGTTATCTCCAACAGATCTGATAGAAGGATCAATGTCATCATCAGATTCAACAGTTTGATGATCATCATCTTCAGAGGAGACTGATGATATCCTCAAATCAGATCCATTACTTTTAAAAGAACTTGATGAAAGAAAATCTCGTGTGTCAAAGTAAATGTTCTCATCTTCATCTGTTTCTTCCTCTGCAGCATCATCAACTCTATCATTATCATCATCTGTATCACTTGCACTTGCCTCTGAATGGCAGTAAGGTGAAACAATGATCAGAAATTTCTCATTTTCCCAAACGATAGAGAGACAAAATAGGAAGTCCACTGAAGTAATGAGCCTCCCAATACAATTTTGGATGCGCATTACTTCAAGAGCATGTATCGATCATCAATTTACAAGTGCTATCTTACTAACTCCAGTTCATACCATAGCATCCCCCTTTTATAGGAAACATAATTTCCCATGCAGCAGGGTTAAATTAATCAAACAACTAATGCAAAGTCATTCCATGAAATTACATTTAAAGGATTTCAACTAACTAACATAGCTCACACATTTGGCTGTAACAAATTTCAAGTGAATGACTAAATTGACAATAGGATGAGCTGAAAACACAGTACCAGGGTTAAAAAGAAGGGATCAACATGGGCTTCTGATGCAGACAGCAATAAATGGACCAAAAAGAAGAACAAGATCATTACCTCACAATTACTTGGCAAACCAGTGATTGCTCAGGACTGGACCCCATGTGTTTGGTTGCATTTCAACCTTCTAGTCTGAGGAGATTTTGAGGTAAACTCATCTCCATACTAATTAAATATGCAGAAAAAAATCTCCGGAATAAAAAAATATCAACAAAAAATGCATTTTTTGGATAGAGAACTTTTATATAAGAGTTGATTTAAGAGTTCAACTCACAGCAGAGATTATTTATTAGCAGTAAAAACATATGTTGCATTCATTTCCCACAAGAAGACAACATATGAACATATGCAGAATTTAAATACAGGGCTTCATCTATTTTAGAGAGTCCTTTTATTACAATAAGGGGAATTACATGGCCTAGCCAATTTACTGCAATTCCGCATCATCATTATTCAAATTACATCAAACAATTACAAAGATGAAAGGAATCATGAGTATGACACAACATCAAGCCTCACAGTTACCTAGGTCATCCAGATCAAAAGGATTGAGGCCAAAGAACTCATAATTACTAAAACCTATGTTTTATCACGATTAACTGATGATTTTTACAAAATTGCCATGATATATGAGATCCAACTAACCAACAGCTGCTTGCAAATAACTAAGGACCACCAAACAGTTGAATAAAACATACATACCGCTGTATTTCTCTTGCTTTGATCTGGAGCAAGCCCCTTGCTCTTTTGACTGTTTTTGACTTTCATCAACAACTGTGTTTTCCAAATCCACCTTTTCTGTCTACAAAATAAATAGCAAATATCTTTTTATCAATACCAAAATGCTGGCTTCAAATGTGATGGCATTAATGTACTATCTAATGAATATGTAAGTTGAAGATGAGATATATTCAAAACAGATGGAGAGTTGGTGAGAACAAAACCCAAACAAGCGAGCAACCAACCACTCACATTCCAAATTGGGTAGCCCGCCAACCAACACAAAAACATTGTAGAAAGATGTTTGATTTAGACTTCAAAATGCCCTTTGCATCGAAGTTGCAATCGCCAATTTAGATCTTGGATTTTCCTTTGCAAGAATATACAATTTCCATAGCCATCCTAAAGGAAGTACTTATATACATATATTTGACCATGTTTCAAAATCATTACCATGATGAGTCATACGCCAGAGAAGTCCACAGCAAATAGCAAAGCCAAAACTACTAAACTAATGGGTAACACAAAGTGATAAAATTCATAAGATGATTTGCTTTTTCCTTATTTTAATTAAGAAGGACTTCCAAACAGACTTTGAATGCAGAAGGTCAAAAAAATTGTATACTGCTTCTACTAATAAAGGAAACAATATAGTTGCAAAATGCACCAGTTCATGGAGCACAATATACAAAAGAATCAAGCAATGTATCAGCCAACCATGAAAAGGACTCACGAACACCAAGCCTCAAGTATAAAACTTTGGGTGCTTACTCCTTGCAGCTGAAACCAAAGAAGAATTTTAAATTTGATTGGCATGATGTTTCTGATAAATTGTTACATATACCTCTAATAGGCGCAATGTATCAATGAGCTGCCATTGCTTCTGCTTCAGCAACACAAGCTGGCTTTGCAATGCTGCAAACTCAGTCCTTATGATCTGCTCGCTATCCTGAATTGTTGCCTCACGGACACCTTCTTCCTGGAGCCGCTGTCTCAGCTTTGCTGTTGACACTGCAAGGTTATCCATTGGAGCCATAAGCTCACTGTTGGACATCCGAGGAAACATGTCTTTTACAGCTTGCAATGCATCCATCCATGCTGCTCGGTCTTCCCTAGACTCGGCTCTCAAATGCAGCCTCTTTGTGCCCGTAAAAATAGAAAACCTTTTGTCATCTGATTTGCTTTGACGGATTGATGAAATCTACAAAAAAGGGAAAAAAAATGAACATAAATGAGGGACGAAAGGAAAGCAGTTACGACAGGCAATCCTTTTCTACATGCTGCTTTGTTAACGGCATTACTTCATAGGATAAGTTAATGCCCTCTAGTACTCTAACCAGGCCTCCCAGCCTCTTTTTATAACTACATCAATGTTTTGAATCAAGATAATTTCCTTTGTCGGCGGATGCTGTACTCTCTTTGAGTCAGCTAAAAAAATCTATTGACCTATTCCTCAACAATGAAGCGCTTCAAAATGGAAGCCGTCAATGCCAATAATTTTCTTCTCCTTTCCATGTTTGCCTTGTTCTGAGTATATCAGGTATCAGCAGTCAACAGGCCATACATAGTTATAGGATCTTGAAAGCTGGATACAGATAGTTTACTAAATTCACAAATTCAAAGTTCACAGGGCCAACTTTCAGTTTCATGCAGTGGAAAAAAATGACGAATCAAGCCATCGGCTCCTTTTCTCTCGTCCTTTATAACAATTACGCGGCAAAAAAAATGTCGAATTTCAAAGTACGACGGCCTCAAGAGAAAAGGACACTGGAAAATGGAAACAAGAGCAAATAGAAACAATCAAAATGAATTGAAAACGATGCTGAATTACATCAAGTTATCATCGAATTGACAAAATCTGAAAGAAATGAGTAGAAACGAGAACTCAAGCAATCATAAATCACACTAATTCAGAATACTGTAACCTCCATCAAATCAACACCAAGAACAAGAATTACCTTAAGGTGAATTTCACCAAACGGCTTGCGGCGAATCTGAGAATTCCCATTCTTCTGCCTCGAAATCCTTCGAATTGACTCCTCACCGATAACCTTGCAACCTTTCTCAGTCTCTAAACTAACGGTGATCTTATCAGGACCGTGAATCTTATAGTACGAAAGAACGCCGTCTTGAAGCACAAACCACCTCGGCCTCCATCCTTTCCCATAATTAACCCACTTATACAGTATTCCACATATCCCATTCCCTACTATATCTTGGATCTTCACCTCCCTCTGATCAACAGCAGACAAAGAATTCGTATTATTCTCTCTCATCGTCGCCGACAGCTTCGTGATCCCTTCGCTTGGAAACGGCGCAGTCTTATGGCCGTTTTGGCAGGGATTCGCGAGACGCCCGGGGGTCGTCGGCGGGAGAGGACTGAAGGACGTCTTTGGTGAGAACGCCGTCGGCGTTGACGCCGGATTTTGATTTCTATCAGGAATCGGCGATACGCAACAGAAAGGATGCATGTGAAAAAATTGGGGAAAACGATTTGTCAACGGATCACCGAAGTTTGTACGAGATCGAAGGCGGAGATTGAAGTAATGATAGTGGTAATGAGTGAGAGAAAACGTTTCATTTGATGCGAGAGAAGCAGAAAGAGCGAGGATTGCGATGCGTATTTATTCGGGTAGTTATTTTGATCTGCTGATAATAATGGATTTTTGCGGTTGTAGTCGTACAACTCTGAGAGAGAGAGAGACAGAGAGAGAGAGAGAGAGAGAGAGAAATTGAAGGGGACACGGAACGGAGAAGAACAGAGTGTGAAGGAGGGAAAACGAGCACGGTGGCCGCCGCCGGCTGCGGCGGAGAGAAAAAAAAATGACGGGAAAATGCGTGAGGCGGTTGTTGTTTGGACTTTACATTTTCTTTTATTCAATTTTTGAAGGATTTTTTGAAACATTCATATTTTTAAATATGAAATTTTAAAATTAAATTATTTTAAATTTTTTAAATTTTTAATTAAAATCAATTACTTAAAAATAATTAAATTATAACTATTTATATATAAATAAATAGTTAAGATTTAAAAAATCAAATATACATGTTTTGATTTTATTTGTCAATCGAATTTAACTCAAATACAAGTTTAATTTTGATAAAAAAAATTATAAATGTCAAGTCAGGTTAAACTAGACATAACTTGATTATTTGGATAAAAAGTCCTTACCGAATTTATCAATAATTTAAAAGGAAAATTTTAGATTGATACATGGATTTTTTTTTTAATTTTAAAATATTTTTATTTAAAAGTTTATTTTTATATAAAAAGTATTTAAAAATATATAATATTTAGATTAAAATATTATCTAATTATATATTTAAATAAATAATTTTTTATATAAAAAGTTACAAATTAGATCTGTTACGTTTCATAAATTCGGGTTGTCCTATAGATTAGGAATCGAAAATCGGATCTTCACGCTAATTTGATCTGATGTGAATTCGGTCTCCATAGCCTCAAATATGAACCCTACACAACACAGCTGAAAATGAAAAGTCAGAGGACGGTGAAAATTACTCTCATCATATATTCTTCGACGCTTAAGTTATAAATCTTTTTAAGAGTATAGAAAGATATATGAAGAATATATGTAGTAGTGAATCTAGCGTTTGAATGTACCCAATTGATTGATAGTTTAGATACACTCCCTATTGAGGGACATCTTAGATGCACTTCCTATTGAGGGACGTCTTAAGAGACAAAAATATATTGAAGAGTGAGCACTATTATAGATTATATGACTATCTAAGTATTACTAGGGAGCTCTAGAGGGATGGCTGGATAATTGAATGGAATATTTTTTTATAGGGAGAACCTTTTCTCTGATAAACTCCTAGAGGGACTGGGTGGAAGGTTTCCTGAAAGAATTGGTGGTCAAGCCTTCCTTTTTGGTTCTCCCAATAATACTTAGACAATTGTACAATCTAAAAAATTAATTGAGCCTTATTTTTTAATTATATGTATTTATAATATTAATATATATTGAAAAATTTTATAAAATTTTAGGTTGATCAAATTAGATAAATTAAATATTCAGTTTAAATTAGGTTTAGAATAAGGTAAACATTATAAAATTAGATTTGTGAATCATTTATAAAATATAAAATTCATTAACATTAAAAAACAATAAAGAAATAAAATAAATCTCACATATAGATACAAATTTATAAGCAAAATATACGAGGAGCAGGGATGTATAACAACAATATATATTCTATATCAAATTAGGTTGATAGCCAAAGAAAAATAATAATTTCATATAAAAAATTAGCTAATAATAATCTTATACATTATACTATATTAGTAAAGAAATTCCTTATATAAGGTTTGATATATATATATATATATATTAATTTTGTCAACTAAAGTTGATCAAAATCGGGTCATCCAACTGGTTAAATTTAATCAATTTGAAATTTTATAAACTTTGGTCAAGATATAAAGTATTATAGACAAGTACAATTATAAAATTAGGCTCGATTAATTTTTTAATCCAGGTGTTCTCATAGGTGAAAAGTTTAATTTGGCCCAACTCCAATTATAATATTTTTATAATATATACATTTTTTATTTTAGATAAATAATTAATTTACAAATTATTTCAGCAGATTAAATTTCATACAATTAATAATAATTTATGTAAAATTTTTTTTATTAAAATATACAATCAAGTAATATTTATCCTAAATATTATAATTTTTAAATTTTTATATAATTTTTAGCTATTTTTTATACAAATATAAATTTTTAAATAAATATATTAAAAATAAAAAATTATCAATTAATTTTTTATCATATATACATTTTTTATTTTAAATAAATAATTAAATCACAAATTATTTCAGTAGATTAAATTTCACACAATTAATAATATTTTATGTAAATTTTTTTTTATTAAAACATACAATCAAGTAATATTTATCACAAATATTATAATTTTTAAAATTTTATATATTTCTAGCTATTCTTTATACAAATATAAATTTTTAAATAAATATATTAAATATAAAAAATATTTATTAATCGGCCCAATTTGGCTCATAAATAGACACTACTAAGGCTTTTCGGCTTGATTGATTGGGCTTTGTCCACTTCAGTCGACTTTATCAGTCATAAATTTTATCCAAATTCAGCCCATATTCTATTCGAATTTAATTTTAATCAAATTTATTTTTAATTATAGAATAATTTTTATATGATATATATTATTATTTTTCTCATCTTAAATTAATAAGTATTATTAGGGGGAAATGTAAAAATACAATCCTCTTCATATTTCTCTATTTTTTTATTTTTAAAATTTTGTTATTAATCTTCTTGTGTACAAATTTATCGTGTCATGGATTAAATCATACTTATGTGATATAAAAGTTGGAAAAAATCATTTATTTAAAAATCTTATACTTTTTTTTTTTGACATCATAAATAATAATCCTTTAATATCAGACTTTTTTTACTTTAGTTTTTTTTTTTTTTATTTGGGAAATGCTTGAAGCACGTCAATTTCCCTTGTTTACGTCTATTGATCAAGTAGTAATTTTTTTTTTTTTTATATTTTTGTTAAAATTGATATTTTTTTTGTCCATATACAAAACTTTAAATATATGTCATTTGTATTGGGTTTAGTCACTCTCTTATAGATGGTTCAATAAACGAACACATTATCAGAGGATCTTATAGGATTTATGCGATATTCGGAGTGTTATAAACTGGTTACAACAAATAATCAGAGTGATCATTTGCTAAGGTAGGCAAATTTCGGAGTGACCATCTGTCAAAAAAGACAAATCTTATAGTGACCATTTGCCAAGGTTGGCAAATCTCGGAGCAAAATTTTTGGTATGAAAATTTCAGAATGAAATTGGCCGATATGAAAATTTCGGAATAAAATTGGCCGGTATGGAATTTACCGGTATAGATTTGCCGGTATGGAATGCTGGTATGATTTTTTTGGGATGAAATTTCGGAGTAGTTTTTCTGGAATGGAATTCCGAAGTAAAAATTTATAGTGAATTTTCGGAGTGATTTTGCAGGAGTGATACTAAGGGCCAGAGTGGTAAGCAGTTGACTTTCCAGATAAATGATCTAATAGAATATGTGATTTTTTTCTTGGTTGAGAAGAATTTTTATGTTAAAAATATTGTGTATTTTTCTTGTTCCTTATGCATATTAAATTGGTAGTTGACGGCCGACGGGAGAGTTCGAATTTTCTGCTATATTTATGCATATCATTTTATCCGAGTCAGATTTTTCGGATCGGCCATTCCCTTAACCCCAACAATTTGTTCTTTCAATCTTTATTGAGTCGTCGTGCTCACTTCAAATTGTAAGAAATGGTAATACCTTTTATGTAAAATGACAGAATACTTTGATTTTAAAGCATGCACGAATTGATTGAATAAAAGTTCCACACATCTGATTTAAAAAACATTGCAATTTGATATTAGATTACTACTCCTCAAATCAAAACTTTAAATTAATAAACACAATAAATCCAATGAATGATCAATCGCTCAACAACAAATAACCACAGTAGAATATTGAATTAATACTCAACAAATTGAAAAAAGTTATCTTTAAATGATTACGAAAATTAATTTTTAAAAATGATATTGTCAGATCATATTATTAATGATGAAAATATCTCAAATTAATTGTCATATTAGAAACATGACTAGATCAAAATTGTCTTCAAGAAAGAATTATTCCAGCTAAATATTATAAAAAATTCCTTCATCTAATTAAATATCAGGTAGAATTCATCGCAGATAATAATTTCTAGTATTAAATATCCCATGAGGCTTAGAAGTGTAATTCCTTCCGTCTCATTTTATCATTTTTTTTTGTTTATCTTAGTAGGTTTGAATATCTTCATTCTTAATATTTATAATCTGAACTGTTTTTATTATAACACTTGATTGAATAAGTTTAAAGACAATATCTTGTAATATTTATAGGGGTTTTACATGATCTAGTTGTTTTAATTTGGTTTGTAAGTTCTGAGATTGATAATTATTTTGCTTATAATATTTTTCAGTATCTTTCAACTTTATAATATTGTTATGATTATAATCAAATCCATATTTAAAGGGAGTAGCCATAATAGGAGTCTTGTAACGTTCCCAATGCACCCGCATATAAATATTGTCCGTTTTGACTTTGGAGAATTTCGCGGCGTCTCCAACCTACAGGCCGAGACCTGGGAGAACTTTACGGCGTTCCTAACCTACAGGCTTCACGGTCTTGTTCCTGACAGACAGAGTTCACTGCCCCTAAAACTTGTCGATAATGGGGCAGTGGGCTCCGTCTGCCAGGAATAAAACTGTGAGCCCTGTAGGCTGGAGACGCCGTGAAGTTTTCCCAGGCCTCAGCCTGTAGGCTGAAGACGTCGCGAAATTTTTCTAGGTCAAAATGGACAATATCCACGTGTGGGTGCGCCAGAGATGTTACAAGTCTATTTATATTTAATTTGGGTAAGGGTAGCTGTAGGTGAATTAAAGTAATATTTTGTCCATTCACAGTAATCGATTCACAGTAGTCAAAGAGAAATTAGTAGGTTCTAAATAAGTATCCAATTTCCAAAATTTTTTAGATTGATTTTATTTCAAATAAAATAAGTAGTAATTGAATTTTTTAAATATTTTTGATAAAATTGATTTTATTTTGTCCATATACAAACATTAAAGATATGCCATGACTTCTTTCAATCTTTATTGACTCACCGTACCAACAT
Organism: Nepenthes gracilis; assembly: GCA_033239525.1. NCBI lineage: Eukaryota > Viridiplantae > Streptophyta > Magnoliopsida > Caryophyllales > Nepenthaceae > Nepenthes > Nepenthes gracilis. Next base: position 1,929,508 of record BSYO01000040.1, read on the forward strand.
CAATGATTCGTCTCCTTGGCCGTGTACTTGTGATTTTACAGTACCGATGGCGCAAGCTTCGTATGAATCAGTTTCATCTACAATCTCTTAAATAAAATCCAAAACCAAAATGCTATAAAACACATATAATATAATATATAATACTTATTTAAAGATTTAAGTTATCTTAACGAATTAAAAAGTTAGATGAAATATTCAGTTAATTAAAAAGAAAATGAATATAATTTTTATAATTATAAATTATAATTATACATATCAGGATAACTTAAGAATATGTAAGAGGTATAAGGAATTTATTTTCAGATATATCTTTTGATACTCAAGTTAATAATCTTTCTAAAAAAAATCTAAAGATATGAAAAGAAATAGGAAAGAGAATGAATCTAGAATTAAATTTGTTACGAGGATTGTGTTTCGTAAATTTGATTATACTTGTAACAGGTAGTTGTTTGATAAAATATGCGATATCTCCATTCCTGACCAGGAATGTGTATTTATAAATTAAACACCAACCGATAAGTCATCTGAAATTGGTACATGTTGTTGGAGATGTTATATTATATTTATTACCAATTATTATAATAGTTGTATAATTGTAATTTATGTTGATTTAGTAATCGCCTAATAATAAATGTTCAGCATTTGTTAGGCAATTATCATCAGTTTTTATACAACTAATTATCTCCAATTTGACGTAATCGTTCATTAGAATTAAATATTTTATTTATTATTTTATCGGGCTATTGATTGTCTTGGCCTTCTATGTAACCGATCGACTAAAGTTTTGTCGATGGTGTTTTCGAACTGGTTTGGTGTCTAAATTTTTTATTTTAATTTTGATATATGCTTTCAGCAATCGAGTAATTTAACCAATCGACTAAAGTTTTGTCGATGGTGTTTTCGAACTGGTTTGGTGTCTACATTTTTTATTTTAATTTTGATATATGCTTTCAGCCATCGAGTTATTTAACCGATCGACTAAAGTTTTATCGATGGTGTTTTCGAACTGATTTGGTGTCTAAATTATTTATTTTAATTTACATTAAATTAAAATTTTTTTATTTAAATTATATTTAATAATATAATATTATATAGCCAGCTGAGTATACTCTCTCCATCTCCACGTCTGTCGTGTTGCAGCGCACGTCGGGGCGCCGGCCTTCGACGTTATGCGGCACTGATCGACCAGAGAGCACGCGGGCCCCACTCTCCTGACCAGAGAGCTCGTCAAAATTTTCGGTGTAGACAATGGCAGTCAATTGAATTCACCGATAAATTATAAAAAAAAACGGAATTAAATATAAATATTTTAATAATTAAATTAAAATTTTTAATGACCATATTAAAATAAATTTACTTTTTAATGTAATGTTTCTGATTTAGCTTTTTGATATTGTTTTAATTTTTTAATAAATATATATTAAACCATTAAATTTATATCTAAACAAAATAATATATAAATACCGCACTTTCATGATAAAGTGCAAAGCCCCCTCGTTCAGTGATTTAGGATTTTTTTTAAAAAAAAATTGGTCTATTGAAAAATGAATTATAATAAATTTTAAAAACTAATAAATAATAAGATAATAATTTAGGCATAATACTTTTATTTTTGTTTTTCTAGAACAATATTGTTACACCAATAAAATGCCATATCTACTTACCAAATTAATATTAATTTTTTTTCCAACAAAAAACAATAGAAGTAATTTAAAGTCAATTATTTTTCCACGAGAGAATTCAATTCAATTCAAAAAAAAAAAAAAAATAGCAGCCTTGTATTTGAAATTATCCATGTTATTGATGCATCATTGGATTCGAATTTCGAACAGATTCGGGCTGATTCGCTTGTCCTGGTTCTGACACCGCTCCCTGAGTTTGGATCCTGTACACTACTAAAAAGAATAGGAGGTCAGCGTGTTGGCGAAAAGTTGTCATATAGAAAACACTTCGACGCTCAAGTCAGTAAGCAACATTTGAAATACAAGAAGGTTTTTGAAACTGAGAATTGAGAAAGAGAGAGAGAAAGAGAGTGTGTTTCCAGATGGAAGAGAGACGAGACTGTCTTTTTAAATCTGAAAGGTGGGGAGACAGTGTGTATGCCTCCGTCAGATGCACGTTTGTATACCTTAGGTTTTTGAGCAGCAGAAAGGGGAGAAGTGTCGATGTGGGCATTGTATTAGCAATAGTTTGCAAGAGTCAGTGTTTGCGTGAGTATTAGATAGCACAAGTAACTGAAAGCGTGCCTGGAATGAGAATTTCAGGGATTACTTATGGTTGTGCGGGCGATCTTCCTTTCTTGGAAGGACTGATCTCTGTATGATTCTTTGGTTGGCCTGCCTTTTAGAGTTGATACTAGTTGCCAAAAGGATTGAAATAGTTTCCTTCCATGGCGGTCAGCGGCTTTTCAAATTGCTTACCTTCCTTCTGTGTATTTTATCGTTGGGATCCCCAGTTGGTAGGAGATTGAAAAAATTTGGCGCCTTCCTTACGAGAAAGGCACTGATTTTGTCAATATCCGTTTTGGGAACCAGCAGATATCATGGAAGGCGTGAGGAGAGTTGTTGCTGGTTATCTGGTGGATTGCGGACTTAAGTGGGCCTGATCCATAACTGTAGAAGAAACCACTATTGGGTCCATGTTTCATTATGCAGACCGTGAACGTTTGAGTTGACCGTTCGTGTGCGTGTTGGCCGCCTGGACGATCAACGTCAGTGTTGACCGTCCTGGACCTTTCAGCTGTTGGGCCCGTTCTCTAATTGGGCCGTTAGCGAGTTGATCGTTCGTTTTGGGTCTTCGTTGACTTTGAGCCAGCCTATTTTCGATATACCCAATAGTTATATTTATTTTCGTGTATTTTTTTTTGGGTCTCTTTTTTATTTGCTTGTGTATAATTATATTGTTTTATTTGATTCTTTGGCTAAGTATTACAAATATAAGTAAGATCATTAAACAGGATTTAAGAATTTGGGAGAATAAAATATGCCCAATTGATGCAAGTTGATAAATGGGGTGAGGGTGGGACCAATACCGCGTCTTGTCTTCTAAGATGGAACATTTATTAATCTCAACATTTAATAAATACGAAGCTTTTAGGACCAAACTAATATGAAAGATGAGAAGCAATCAATATAGGCCACAAGGAAGTTGCCAATGAAAGCGACTTGAAGTGAGAATATCCCATCTTTAACTCAATGATTCTAATTAATATCCCACTTGTTATCTAACCAATCTTCCACATTCAATGGAGTTCTCAACTTTCCTTTTAGTGACAATAAAGATTGTTATATAAATAATTATATATTTTGTACAGAATAATGAATACTTTTACAGTGTTATGCCATTTTATAATATCAACTTATTATTAAAAAAAAGTTATAAGTATTATATATTATATAACCAGTTAAAAATAGCACATGTTTTAAATACAACTATGTGTTTTTTTAATAATTAGTAGTATTATAGAACACTCTAAAAAATACTTCTTATGTGCAATAAAATTAAGAACTCATTTGTATCCGTCAACCCGACCCATAGATAAAGTAAAAAGCCAAATTGATCATCATGGGCCGTCAAGGGCAGCCCAACAACACACAACTCCCAAAGGAGCTAAATAACAAAGTTTTAATCATAATCCAAATAAATTAGACCAATCAAATAGATTACCATGTGATTGAGATTTTAGAACTTAAGCATATTTTTTGAGACAATTAATATCAAATTAGAAGAGCGAGTTGTAGGATGCAAAGTTGGTTCTCTAAGCAGTTGGCTTTCCAAATTTAGCCGATATTACGTGTTTTAATTAGTAGTCCTTCAGAAATGTACGTCTATACGTTCCCATATGAGAAACTCCCACTATGATCTATGTTCCATAACGTGTATGGTGGCAGCTCAATTAAATGGTCAGAAACCACTCTTACTTTGTTTGGGGGTCACTCCTATGTGGAAGTCCTAATAACCGGAGGACTCAGATGGAACACGTGGATATTGTGTGCTACTATGATCCGCGGACGTGTTTGCTGAAAAGTCCGTGAACTATGCACATGATAAGTTAAGGAATTCCTGGTTTAACATAAGTGGTTGAAAATATTGGACGGGCAACAATGACCGGTCAACTTGTTGATCGGTTGAAAGTATGAGCTGCTCAGCATTACTGAAGAATCCCAAAAGGACAACCGATTGGTCAACAGAGGCGTTGACTAGCAATGTGGAGAGGACGGTCAATGGCGCGTTGACCGACTTTATGAAGAACATGGACGATGAAATGTTGACCGTCCACCAGGGAATTCAAAAGGATGTCAGTTCAGAAGATTTTCTGAGCATGTGCGATCTCAGGCAGTTATGCAGAAGCCATTTTTGTACATATCATATTCATATTGTTGGTAGTGATAAATTTTATCAGGAAAATAAAACATTTCTCATATTTGCTCAATATATGCATCTGTATTAAAAGAGAAGAAATGAGGCACTTGGTAAAATTTTTCTAAGTGTAAAGAACAAATAGAGTGAAAAACAGTGAAAGAAGGAGAGAGAGAATTGTGAGCGAAAATAAAGTGTGTTCCTTGTTATTGCTTATGCTCTATTCTTCAATTTTTTTTCTCTTTTCTCTGGTGCCTGTGAAATCGTGAAAAAATTATTTCCAGCCTCACATGGTAAAATTGGTTCCGTAGACTAATTGTCCCATAATTTTTTCCTTATTTGAGAAGGATTTTTCACGTAAAAATTCGTGTGTTTATTTTTTTCTTCCTCATTCCCTTTACTGTATCTGTTTGTGGTGATAATTTGACGCTATCTACCTCAACAAGTGGTATCAGAGACCAGTTGAGAACTCTGTCAAAATGGTATCGTCGTTTTCAAAGAAATTGCCGTTTAGTGTGGAGCAGTTCAACGGATAAGGCAACTTCATCCTCTAGTAAGAAAGGGTAAAGAATATCCTAACCAGAGAAGGAACAGTGAAGGCACTAAAGAAGGACGAGAATTCTGAAAATTTGATCGAGGATGAATGACAAGATAAAAGAGCCTTTACCAACTGTACTATCAAACTATACCTGACGAATAACACTCTCCAAGAAGTTCTCGGATTGACTGACCCGGTAAAAATTAGGGAGAAGTTAGAGAGTAGATATAAGTTCAAATTCTTGATAACTAGGCTACATGTAAAGAAGTAATTTTATAGTCTGTGGTTATCAGAAGGTGGGAGTTTTGAGAAGCATTTGGATAAGTTTAATAGGATATTGACATAGATGTCCGCTTTTGATGAGGAAATTGAGGAGGATAAGGCATTGGTACTAATGGCCTCTCTACCAGCCTCTTATGACCACATAGTTACAACCTTATTGTTTTGAAAGGATACATTGAAATTGGATGAGGTTAATATTTACTTACTCATTAATGAGTTAAGGTGGTCATAAGGGACCTCAACGTCTTCTCATTTTGAGGTACTTGTGACCGAGTTTAGGGGAAGGAGTAGAGAACGCAGTCAGAAATCTGGAAAGAAAGGCCACAGTAAATCACGGTCAAGGTATCAAAACCTTGAGTGTCATCATTGTGGCAAGAAGGGCCACATCAAAAGGCACTGCTTCAAGTAAAAATGTGAAAATATAGAGAAAGAGAAACGAGATAAGAGACGAGGAGAGGAAACGTCCTTGGTTTCAGTGGTCACAGGAGGCAACCTCCTGTTGACATGTGAAGAGAACGTGGCAAGCTTGACGGACCATGAATTTAGCTGGGTGGTTGACTCTTACACTTTTCTGCATGTCACATCCAGAAGAGGATTGTTCACATCATACACTCCAGGAGGCTTTGGAGTGATAAGGATGGAAAATGAAGGGACATCCCTAATTATTGACAAAAGTGATATTATTCTAGTCACCAACAATGAGACGAAACTGATGTTGAAGGATGTACGTCATGTCCCTGACATCCAGCTAAATATAATCTCAGCCGGTCGACTGGATGATGAAGGCTACTATAATACCTTCTATGAAGGTGAGTGAAAACTAACCAGAGGATCATTTGTTGTGGCAAGGGAAAAAAAGTGCTCCGGCCTATACGTGATGAAGGCCTATACAGTGGCCGGAGACGTGAACAATACAATCAACAAGGAGTCCGAGGACTTATAGCACAGGAGATTGGGCCGTATGAGTGAATGCGGACTGTATCATTTGGCTAGGAAGGGCCCTATCCCAGGAGTAAATGAGGACAGACTGAGAACGTGTCCTAACTGTTTGGCCGACAAGCAAAGGAGAGTCTCATTCAATGGAGATTCGTCCTCTATAAAGGCGGAGATGCTTGATCTCATTTACACAGATGTGTGTGGACTATTTAAGGAGACGTTATTTGGTGGAGTGCAATACTTTATTTCTTTTATTAACGATTGTTCCAGAAAACTGTGGGTCTACTCACTGAAAACCAATGGCTAAGTTCTCAGTATATTTAAGTTGTTTCATATCTAATTGAATGTCAGATGAAAAAGAAATTGAAAGTCGTTCGAAATGATAATGGCGGTGAGTACATGGGGCCTTTTGATGCCTATTTCTGATCTCATGGTATTAGGTATCAGAAAACACCACAAAAAATGTCACAGTTAAATGGAGTGGCCGAGCAGATGAACCACACGCTTCTGGAGAGAGTATGATGTATGCTTGCTGAAGCCAAGTTTTCTGCATCCTTTTGGGCCGAAGCACTGAAGACGGTGGCCTACGTCATCAATAGGTCGTCTAATAAACCATTGAATGGTGAAGTGCCGGAGAAGATATGGTTGTAAAAGGAGCCATCTTATGACCATCTACGGGCGTTTGGATGCAAAACCTTTATTCATATCCCAAATGATAAAAGGACCAAGTTGGAGTAAAAAACAATGTCATGCGTCATTCTGAACTATGGGAAAAATGAGTTGGGTTACAGATTTTATGATCAAACTGAGAGAAAACTTGTCCGATCAAGAGACATAACATTTGTTGAGGACAAAACGATTGAGGACATTGACAAGAAGATCAAATTTGATGTTGACTAGATGGACAAGGTGAGTATTGAAATTGTCCGTCTAGAGGCTCTGCAGGATAAGGACATTGGCCCTTACTTACCAAAAAAAAAAAACAAGACATTGGCCCTGATGTGGCCAAGGACAGTAATGAGGCTGTGACTGCACCAGACGAGGACTAGGATGAAGTCACTCCTCAACAGACCGAGGACGTTCCTGTCAGACGATATTTAAGAAATAGACGGCCGTCCATCCGTTTGCCATCAAGTGAGTATATCCTACTCACTGATGTCGGAGAGTTTGAGACTTTTGAAGAGGTCATGAAAGATAAAAATAAGGAGAGATGGTTGAAAATCATGAGGGATGAAATAAGCTATCTCCATGAAAATCATACATTTGATCTGGTCGAACTACCTAAGGCGAAGAGAGCCTTAAAGAATAAGTGGGTTTTCCGTTTGAAAACGAATGAAAGTATCATGAAACTGAGGTACAATGCACGGCTAGTGGTAAAAGGTTTTAATCAACAGAAGGAAGTTGATTTTGATGAGATTTTTACTCCAGTAATAAAGATGTCCTCCATAAGAGTTGTGTTGGGTTTGATTGCTACTCAGAATCTTGAGGTGGAGCAAATGGATGTCCAGACGGCTTTCATCTATGACAAACTTGAGGAAAAAATTTACATGGAATAGTTGGAAGGATTCAAGATTAAGGAGAAGGAACGACTTGTCTGTTGCCTCAGGAAAAACATGTACGGATTGAAATAGGCTCCTAGACAGTGGTATAAGAAGTTCGAGTCAGTTATAGTTAGTCAAGGATACCGACGGACTACTTGTGATTACCATGTATTTACACAGAGGTTTTTCAATAATAATTTTATTATTCTTCTATTGTACGTGGATGACATGTTAATTGTTGGACGTAATGGTCATTGGATAAAGGAACTGAAGGAACAACTTGGGTGGTCATTTGCCATGAAGGACCTGGGGTTGGTGAAATAAATTCTTGGCGTTAGAATTGTCCACAACCGAGAGGTAAGAAAATTGTGGCTATCTCAAGAGAGCTACATTGAAAAAGTGCTCCAATGATTCAACATGGACAAGTCTAAACCTGTGAGCACACCGTTGGCAAACCATCATAGACTGAGCACTCACCAGTGTTCGTCCTTGGATGAAGAGAAGGCATACATGAGAGAAGTTTCCTATTCCTCAGCTGTGGGAAGTTTGATGTATGCCATAGTACGACAAGGCCGGATATAGCACATGTTATTGGTATAGTCAGCCGGTTTCTGTCAAACCCAGGAAAAAAATACTGCTCCGCGGTCAAATAGATTATGAGATACATCCAAAAACTTTCAAGAGGTGGCCTGTGTCTTGAAAGTGATAAGCCTCAACTAGTGGGCTACTCGGATACTGATATGGTCGGGGACATTGACAGTTACAAGTTCACCTCGGAATACTTCATGAAGTGTGTTGGAGATGCAATTTTCTGATAATCCAAGCTGTAGAAGTGCATCACCCTTTCAACTACTGAGGTCGAGTACATCACAGTGACAGAAACTTGTAAAGAGATGTTGTGGATGATGAAGTTTATTAAAAAATTGGGTCTCAGATAGGAAAAGTATGTGATATTTTGTGATAGTTAGAGTGCCATACATCTTTATAAGAACTCTTCATTCCATTCTAAATCAAAATATATTGACGTTCGATACCATTAGGTGAGAGACGCTATTGAGGAAGGTTTGCTGTAACTAGAGAAGGTCGGTACTGAAGAGAGTGGGATGGACATGTTAACTAAGATTTTGCCAAAGGGTAAGAATGAAACTTGCTGCAAGTTGGCCGGGCTAATGGATTTAACTTTTCCACGGTCATGAGGGACGTTTGTTGGGGGGTCATTTCCGTGTGGAAATTCTGATGACCGGAGGACTCGGATGGAACACGTGGACCTTGTGTGTGACTATGTTCCACGGACCTATTCACTAAAGAGTTTGCGGACTATGCACAGGATAAGTAGAAGGAATTCCTATCAATATAGTTGATCGAAATTTTGGACGAGCAACAATGACCGATCAACCTTTTGACCGGTTGAAAATATGAGCTGCTCAACATTACTGAAGAATCCTAGAAGGACAACCGACCGGTCAACAAAGGCATTGACCGGTCATGTGGAAAGGACCGTCAATGGGGAGTTGATCGGCCTTGTCAAGAACACGGGTAATGGAATGTTGGCCATCCACCAGGGAATCTAGAAGGGTGCCAGCTCAGAAGTTTTTTTGAGCATGTGTGTTCTTAGGCAGTTATGCAGGAGCCGTTTTTGTACAGAGCACATTCATATTGTTCATAAGGACAGATTTTATCGAAAAAATAGAATATTCATTAGATTTGCTTAATATATGCGTTTGTATTGAAAGAGAAAAAATGAGGCACTTGGTAAAATTTTTTTAAGTGTAAAAAACAGAGAGAGTGAAAAACAGTAAAGAAAGGAGAGAGAATTGTGACGAAAAATAAAGTGTGTTTCTTTGTATTGCTTATACTCTGTTTTTTGAATTTTTTTCTCTTTTCTCTGGTACCTGTGTAACCGTGAAAAAATTATTCCCATCTTCATATAGTAAAATTGGTTCCGTGGACTAATTGTCCGGTAATTTTTTCCTTATTTGAGAAGGATTTTTCACGTTAAAATTCGTGTGTTCATTTTCTTCTTCCTCATTCCCTTTACTATGTCTGTTTGTGGTGACAGTCGGATGCCATCTACCGCAACATACTTTTGGGTTGTGACTTGTAAGCCCGCTATAAGAAAATTGTAAACGCACTAGTTGTAAGGTTTGAGTTTAATTTTTATTATAATTGTGATTAAATAAGTGATATAATTTAAATTGTAGTCAAAAGATAATAAATTATGTCAAAAGTTAAAATTAAATTGGGTCACATTAAATTAATGGATGTTTGACTAGCGCCTGACACATGTCCATTCATGGGATGGATAATGAGGTCAAGTCTGATAGACGTCTGAGCGCACTTTCCAATAGGTTTGCGCTCAAAGGACTCCCAAAGTGTGCTTTCTAGTAGGCATGTGCTTGAAGCGCGCCCGAGGCGGCGCTCATGTGCGGTAGTGTTAAGCTATGGCACCTAGCGTATGCCTCGTCAATGCTCGAGTGTTGCTTCAATATAAATAGAAGATTTGGCTAATCTTTTGTCATTTTACAGCAAAGTTTGAGAGAAGAGAGAGAATGATGTGAGGAGAAGAGAGAGGAGAGAGAAGAAGTTAGAGAAGGTCAATTCAAATAAATCAAAACTAGATTTTAGATAATTTAAAATTAAGATAATTGTATTTCAAACTTCTCTTTCTATTGTCGTTATTTTTCTCAATTCTTTGAGTAATTTTACTTGAAATACTTATATATGACATGATTTCATAACTAAGATATATAAATTTAGCATGCATGTAAAATTCTCTTCATTTTTTATAAAAATGCATGAAAATCAAGTCTAAACTCATATAAACTGTATCACTTAGTTGATTTTTATAATTTTTCTACATGTATGTGTTAAATTTATAATTTAATAATTTTATATGTGATAAATTTTGTACATATTGATATAGTATGTTCTGGACTTAAAATATAGGCTTGCCTGTTTTAAAATTTTAGTAAATTTAGTGATGCATATATGTTATTTGAATTAAAATATCTGAGATATTTCTACATTGTTGATTTTTTGTATTTTTGCTAAACTCTTTTGTAATATTATACTAATTTAGCATTTTATGTTTTAAAATTTGTCATAACTAAATTTCTATAAAAAATATACGTGTTGCATGCTAAAAATTTTCAAAATTGAAAAGAAAAAACTCTACAATTATGTTAAGAATTATAAGTATTTATGTAAAATTTTTATAAATATATGTATCGAACTATGATTATAATTTAGCGAATAGTATATTATGACATGTATTAATATATTATAATAGTAATTGAGATTTAAACCAATTATCTGTTGATGAAAGTGACGTTTGACTTTGTCTACAGGGATATATATATAACAGTCTATTTATAAGTCTTGAATAGTAACTCACGGCCTTTGGTTGTGTGAAAAAAATATAATTCGAGTTTTAATTATTTACTCATTTAATCATAAGACCCTAATGGCCTTTAGTCCCTAAGAAAATCATATTTCAGTATGGTTTGATGATATAAATTGAATAAGAATATAATAAGTAAATCTGAAAAAGTTGAGAAAAAGTATTGTATATGGCACTTCATTGAAATCTGATGCAATGTTCCTTCCAATATATTTTTAATACAAGTTATATGTTTAAATTATAAAATTATATACCTTACTGAACTTTAACTCACTTATTACTTTCTATTTTACTAACTCATTCAAATGAGAAGCTGAATACCTGTAAGACGATCATGTTTAAAGAAGAATTTGTTCAAGGAAATTTAGCATTGGGAATTATAGAATTTTGTTATTGAATTTGATTCTAGATAGTGATTTAATGTTGTATTTTAACTTTTGGACGGCAGTTTAATGTGTTTATGTTAATTAGATTGTTGTCAGTAAGTTGTTAGACGAATGTTGGTTTAATTAATACCATATTGATGTGGTTTATGTTCATTTCGGTTTGCAGACAAGAGATGTCGGTCATCCGATTATATGATAGCTGTAGTATTTAGTTATTAAGATAATTACTCTGATTTTGTACAAATAGATATAGTTCATTATGTATAGTCCGCAGTTTTTATTGGGTTGGTGTCAGAGTCACATGAGACGTAGCATATTTTGAATTATATGTACAGTTTATATCATTTTATTTTAGTCGGTTAAGGTATCGATGTGAATTTATATCTAATGTTAATTAGATGACTACTTAGTTAATTAATAAATGAATAATTGTTAATGATCGGATTGAAATTTGGAATGCGACACTAGTTTTCACTCTTCTATAAATACTAAACCCCCTAATACAAATGGGGGATTGGAATCTTATCCAATGATCCAGAAAGATAATAATCTTGTAGCCGTGCAACAAAAAAATCTTTAGAATATTCGAACACTAATTGATCACTTTGATTTTAGAGGTTTAATTCTGTAGCACTCAACCTACAAGTCATAAGTTCAGAGCTTGTCATCTAGCATATTTCAGAATCTCCACAAGATTTCTTTTGAAACATAGTCCTCTAAACCTCTATCCTCTCTCTTCTCCTAACTTATTTATTAGGTATCCTCACTAATTTAAGTATTGAAAAATAACTCAGATAGTCAACCCCAAATCCCCTGAGGTACATATTTTAGTTTGTAGTATGTAAAGTCCGAATTAAAAGTTTCAAGGGCCCGCTCCAAAATCTCTTGAATCAATAAAATACACATAAACACTAAATGTACTAAGAAATAAAAGTAAAATCTATTATATTTCTCACAGGCCAATGGTTATATAGACTAGAAAATATTGCATCAGAGAGATTTTGTTTGATGCCATACACAAGTCATATATAAGTAAGAGTTTTGATGAAATAATAGAGTTATCTGTTCCGGTTAATCTATATATTAATAAAAAACTAAAATGTATAAATAATTTCGAACAATGATTGAATGAAAAAGGAATAAATAAAACATGACAAAACACACCCACTAAACAAGACAAACAAAATACAAAAATTAGAAAGGAGCGTAGACCTCCAAAAAAACAAAACGAATAACTAACATATAAAGATAGTTTGAAACAATGTTAGGTATTGGGAAAGAGAATAATATTATGCACGCCTTTTTTAATTAGAAAATTTCAGATAATATGCATAATAATATTATTATTGAATTATACTATCAGATAAAATAAACAAGAGTTATAGTCATTCTAAGTATAATACAGGATTCCTACAATAACATGTCTAGTTGTATAGTAGAAGGAACGTCTAATTTTTTTAATTAATCGTCACCCACATAATTGCTCAATTGTAGTTCTTGTACGGTCATTACACCGAATCTATTATGGATCATCCTCCAAATATGATTAGTAGTATCACACATGAAGAACAAGCAGCATATAGACTCCCTATCCTCCCTATAAAACATGTATTGCAATAGAATGTATAAAAATATTAACTTGTTTATAATACCAAGTCTATCTCAAATGATCAGTCAAAAAATGAACGTATGAGATGGATGGAATGAAGAACTCCAAACGGCAAACCCCACACTATCTTTGTCCCCTTCGACTAAGAAACCTCTAAGCCGATCTAATGGATAATGCACCATGAATATCAAAATCCTATCTAACCTTGTCTAAGATACCCGAGTTAGGGTTAAAGGATGGTTGCATCCATATAAATGAACCAACCATAAAAAAAAAAAAAACCGGAGCAGTCTATCTCCATCGGTTGCCAAAAATAATTGTCTCTACCTTAAAATCCAACTATAAACCCGTTGCAAGTGTGATGCGAAAGGTGAAACTAATAGTCAAGGCCTTAAATAACATTTAGCAACAATAGAATTATTACTGTGTGATTTAACAGTAGTAAATTTAAATCGTTAAAATGATATTTTACATACAATAAACATAAAATAATCTGACTATTATCTGAATCCCATATATTAAATAGCCATTTTCACCATCTTTTATTGTGGGACACCAGCACAATGCTAACGTGACAGCCACGTAATCACAATCGACCTAAATCTTCTTTCTTTCCACTTCGATGCATGCCAAAAATGAGCTGATTTGAACCCGCGTGATATTTTTGACTTTCAGTAGTAGTTTCGATATATAATTTGTTCAACCTCCAACTATTTTATAATTCGTACAGATAGCATAGCTGGCCTTTGATTTATGTAAATTATCTGCTGATTATTAGCATAATACGTTACTACACATATCTGAAATATTGTTTGAACTAATATCCAATATTCATGGCCGTATGAATATTGAAATAGTACAATAAATAGGTTTAAAAGGACCGAAACTCTCGTTTTTTTAATTTGAGCAATTCATTTGTTAATGATGAGACGGTTTATATTATCTAAAACTTTCTAACTTCAAAAAAATTTTAGACCAACGAGTCTTAGAGAACCCCATCGCGTTTTGGTTTTCCCTTCTGTCATGGGAGATGGGTCCGTTGGTCTCCTTTTTGGATCTATTTTTGATTGTTTCGTATTTTAAGGTTAGTTTTTATGAGTCATCCCGTTTTATGCTTTGGGATACCAAGCCAGTTCATTTTATCAATCAAATATATTCAAACCCCAACCCAAAGTGTTATATCTTCAATTTGATCCCCAAATATGTCATCAACTAGTGACAATATCAATCATCAGCCCCAAATGCCACCACCGACCACTCAAAGCAAGTCACCATGGACCACAGCCACTCAGTGGCGGCAACCACATTGATCAACATTTGATTGACACCGTTCAATCGTCAGGTCCACGTCCGGCCATCTAGTCCCCCCAATTATCTAGTCCCCCCAATGGGTCCTTTGCCGCAACAACTACCCCTCCACTGTCCACCATAGGCATTATTTATGCCCCATAAAAACCAAATATCATAATATTTAGTCACTTTATCTCTAATAATACTTATTTTATTCTCACTAAATTCTCTGTTCACCAACCAAGCATTGTTTAATAATATTTCAACATGTCTTAAATTGTATGATGAATTAGAAGAGCAAGACAAAGGAGATACAATCCACTAAAGTTGGCATTTTCTATGCTCTGATACCACAAATATCATAATCCAAACACCATAACATAACTGAGGAATAATGTGGGAAACCCAATTATCAAATCCTAAATATAAAAAGTAGGCATCTATGTTGTTATAATCCTCCCATTGACGAGACGTTTACAATTAAAATTTAAGCAGACAATTAGTTAAAATTGTATCAAGAAATTTTAGTAATTATTCAATCTTTACTATTTCTCTATTTAATTTCTAATCATAACCATTAATTTAATATAGGAGTCTTCCACTATGGAAACCATGACAGCTCTCTCAAGTGCAGGAGACCAGATCTACTGTATTTAAGGTCCACAGCATCTTCTGGTACGTCATGAAAAGCTCACCAACATGTCCACATACACCACAAAGCATGAGATACCATACCAATTTATTTGGACAATCATACAGCACGATTGTCCTATATGCTTGGGCACTTTAGCCAAACCTTAGTTATATTGTACCACAGACGACAACAATGTCGGTCTGGAAAAGCTGCAGGGTTGACGTGTCTTTGGTACGTGGGTGGGCCCTAATACCGGGGCCCAAAAGAAGGGCATGTGAGAAGAGAGAATGAAAAATAGACATCAATAGGGAAATTATTTGCTGCCTTTGGATGGTGACAGAACCTTCATATCATACCATGAGGCCTGGGGAACAAAAAAAAAAAAAAGAGGTTTTGGGGATGTTTAATAGACATTCTTACAACATTGACCGGATGCTAATTTATCCATTTATTTTTGTGCGAGTCCAATGGTATGTATAGATAGATGAGATCTCATTTTATATCGTCAGTTACAGAATTAACGGCAAGGATTTCATGCTAATAACTTGAATGGTTAAAATTATATTCACACATAAAAATGTATTGTCATTTTATAATCGTAGTTCTCTCAATTATTAAGATAATATATTTACCGTAGGAAGTATGCCACAGAAATGATAAATGATATTTTCGACTGAATGTGGGCTCCACAGAGACTGCCCCATGTGGGCTGTTGCTCATCTTCCAGGAGGGAAAGGATGCTCTGCAATCATAGGAAAGAGGCTTCCCAGGCAAACATACAAAAAAATCTCAAAGGTATACAGAATAATGTGTAAAGAGAAGTAATAACTACAAAAAGGAAATATTATTCATAGATAAAAACAGCTTTTTTACTATACATTTGGCAAAATTTTGCCCACAAATTTCACTAACGGGAGATGGTTTTTCTTTTGTAGATAAGGTGATATAGTTGCAGACAAGCCCCCCTGGGCGCGGGGCAAAAATAAAAAGATTCAAGTTTTACAAAAAAAAAAAAAACGAAAACAACAGGAGGCTCGTGTATTATGTAGCCATGGAATCACACACACAAGAAAAATTCAATCCAGCATCAGTTTTTAGTGACAAGATTCACAAGCGTAATTGTTAATTTAAATATAGGGAAATCATGGATCAGATAACAACATGATATCGAGTGATATGTATCGGTATTATTTGTTGCAAATATATCAAAAGTTATATACTAAAATTTGACTGCATTTGATCATATTTTATATATCAGTTCAATTATATGCTAAACTAAAAACTGGGTTGTATAACTCTCAAAATATTAGCCAATATATTACAATATATACCATAACGGCGAATTATCGCAATTCAGTGATGGTACTAACAAATATCGGAATTAGGCAGACAATATCGGTATATATTGACCAAATATTTTGTAACATGAAACACATCTGAACTCATCTTCGGAACTCCTTTGAAAAGGAAATCACATGTTAGGGCAGGCCCTTTGTGAATAATAGTGTGCACCGACCAATGGCAATCCAGATTAGCCATTGATGTCAAGATGATCAATGCCAGTGCAAATCCTAACAAATCAGTTGAACACACATCTAAAAAACGAAATGATTGGCCATTATTGATTTAAAAAATGCAATGACTGACCACAATTACAAAGCTAAAGCATCAGATCTGTAATCAGATCCAGCATTTAATAAAGTGGTAGATTTTGTGGGGACATTATTCCAATCTTGCTCAGCAATTATACAAATAATCTAAAAAAATGGGGAATCAGATACATAAAGCTTCTACTATGAGCAGGATTCGAGAAAGAGCCAGACCACTTTTTGGGCATATTTTATGCGGGTTTACTTTGTAATATGTAAGACAATGTTTTCACAATTCAAACCACTGATCACTAGATCACGCGGAGACAACACTAATGTAGTATTAAAGTTCCTCTTCAAGTATACACATAATCTAAAGATGTTGAAACAACCAACTACAAGAAAAATCATTAAATTTTGACTTGGATCTTGTCTGACTGATCTATGCATAAGATGGAGAATAATAAACAATAACAAGGGGGGGTCGAAATCAGTCCTCAGCCAGGCACATGACAAATGACTTTTTGCTGCCAATCAAAAATTACTTTCTTACTTCTTCAATTATTTACCCAAAAAATCATTATTATTATTATTATTATTATTTTTGTTCTGGGAAAAACAGTAAATTTTATAATTTTGTTTCTAAAGTAAATCAGAAGTAAAACTTACACCTGAAAGGATTTTCCTGAACAGCTGAGACCTCCCATATATTGATATGACATCTTCTTCAATCTTGTTTTCTCCTCACTAGCCCTTTGAAGAAGTCAAAACTAGAAGCAAGAATAAAAAATAATAATTAGTGTGTGACACATTAGTCTCACTCAATTTCTTTTATGATTTTGGAAATAAAATCAGCAACTTCAATCCGGGATTTCTAGAACGATGGCAAACTTAATCAAAATCAAGAAGAAAAAAAGGGTTGGTCAAGATTTTGTGCAAGCTGCCAAAAAAATATGAAAATTACAAAAGTGACAATGACGAATCAGCATCTGTGCTACAAGCAGGAAGACACTACTATTTCCTACCCAAAAGCCCTTATATGAAAATTCAAAACAAGTGGGCTGCACTAGTCAAGAGATAAATATTCTCTCTCTAGAAAGAAAATGAACCAAGACAAGCCATCCCACCAACAAAGGAAGAATGAGTATCAGGCAGAAGTGATAGGGAGGATAGTCTAGGGGAAGATGAAGGGATTAGGTATTTTAGCCAAATACTTTAGCAGCTGATATTACAAGTTTTAATGCAAATGAAAAATTATATTGTGATACAGAGGTGGTTTGAAACCACGGACGGAGCCCACCTAACACCCGAGAACCAAATTCTGATAATTATATTTGCTTATGGACCGATTTGTGTTAAGTTTTGCAGTAAGTCCCTTCAGTAGTGGGTTCCTGGATGCACTTGTATTGCAGGCATCCATGCTCTGGCAGAGGCAGATAGCGGATGGGACACTAGCTAGCAGCTTAAGTGGTTCTTCAACCTATAAATAAGAGACTTAGTTGTATCAGGACATTTCACCTGAGAAATATGACAGAAGAGAGAGAAAAAAAAAAGAGAAAAGAAGAGAGAAAGAGAATAAGGTGACTTTGAAGAATTCTTAGTTAATTCTTGGTGAATTTACGTTTAGCTCAATCATTAGTTTTCATGTCCTTAACTTCCATGCATGTGATTTTGTTGATACTTTCCTTAAATTTAGCTTGCATAAATGACTCTTTGCTCATATTTTTTGAGATTTTTAAAGGCTTGTATCTAAATTCATGAAAATTATTTAGAAAGTTTTGTAATTTCTTGAGTATATATCTTAAATGTTCATTCATATGCAAGAAATTTAAGAAATTTCTATAATAAAGTTAAATTATTTGTTCTAAATTCTGGAAAAAAACAAGTTTGACTATAGAGTTTTTCTTTTGTTTTTATGAATAAACCATTGTAAAGAATTAACGGAATATAATACGGCGTGACGTTCTAAATCAAGTATAAGTGAAGGTTGCATAACTAGCCTACGAGTTAGAATAGTGGGGTAAGGTTTTATCTATAGAGTATAATATATAGACAGTTCAATCCATGAATTTTGAATGGCAGAGTCGGCCCATGTTTATAGGAAAAAATACTTAGATCGATCTTTGAAATTTTCGACCCTGTCGATAAGGTTTATCACTAGCCTTTGATTCATATTTTGTTTTTGTACATGATTTTGTACCGACTTTGCGTGTCCTCTTGAGCGGTGTTGGGTCAAGCATCTCTTGAGCCAGGTATCTTGGGCAAAATGTTGGCCCGTATCAGAAAAGTGTGGAACCGATATTTGTATCATTCAAATTTTATATATGATTTCAATATTTGTCCCTCTGCATATTCTAGTAAATCACTTGTTATTTGTCTCTATTTGATATACATCTTGCTAAGTTTTTAGTTCATTCTTGCAAATCACCGTATTTCAGATTTGTAGAATTAAGATTTCTTAGCATGTGTTCTAGACCTATGGGTCTTGGAGGACCATTTTGTGGAGCTTGAAATGTTGAGTAGATAATTTAATGTACAAGTATGACTAATATACAATTTGGAATACTTTGGCTCTTGGCATGCTATATGAATCCAGTTTTATCCGGAGTGGCCAATAGGTCAAACCCTCAATGATGTATTATGGATTTTTGTATGACTATGATAATGTTGATTTTCTTTTAGCACATATTAATGATTGAGCAGGTACAAAAAGTCAATGGTCAAATTAAGAAAATTTAACTATATCTTGAGATGATTATATCTGTTATATATATTTGGAATCAATAATGGTTTTGTACAGCGTCACAACCATGGGTTTTGAGAACTTATTATGCTGTATTTGTTCCTGGTTGTGATACCACCTTTCCATAATAAAAAGATAGGACTGTGCATACATGATTCTATCTAAATCTTATATTGTGAGAGCTTTATGTATTGGGCCACCCTTTTACTAACGACTCACAAAGACTTCCCGTTTTAGCAGGGTTCATAATGGGGTTGTGAGCTGAAATACCACAACTCCATCTTAGTAATTTAACAAAAGAATCAATTGGAGAAAATCTTCTTTAATAAAGTCAAAGCATCTCTGTTAACATCAAAAGCTTCCCTCAATTATTTAAATGCCAATTGTATTCACCATGTGATGTGGCTCATACTATTTCTTATGCTAAACAAGGACCCAAATCCTGCCAATCTCAGGCTTCATTTCTCATCTTTTTCCAACCTTCGTCACTCATCAAACTGCTACTGCTTTAACCATTATTGTTAATGATATTTAAGAAGCCCATGATCCACAGAGAAAAACATGATACAGGCACCCGCCGGCCACATAAGTCATCTCAACACAGAGAGGATCACAAATGGAAGAACAAGGATCATCATAATCAAAAGGTAACGAAAAAGGATGAAGATGCTGTTAATATCATGACAGTGCTCAAGTATCACAACAATGACCCAATATTCACTTGCAACATGCCTTATGCCTGCTGAGAGCCAAGCTGTCTGCATTCAGAGCAATGGAGATCCTATAATGCAAGAAAAACAAACAAACAAAAGAAGACTGTAAACATTAATGCATACTCTTTAGTTTGAAAAGTTGTGGATCATTTATCATATGTTCTTTAATTTTCGCGGGGGCCAGGGGTCGCCTGTCGAGCATTAAGTAAATTTGCACAGAAATCAGCAATATAGAGGACAAACAAAGAGAAGCTTAGTGTGTTGCCATCTTCACTTTCTCATCTGAACTATACAATTCAACTCAACCGTGCAAGAAGATGACAGACCTAGGAACATTTTTTATTGTTATTTCAGGAATTCAAGAAGCATTGAGGCCGCATAGCCTGCAGCACAGGCTTCATTTACAGTTAGTCACAGCAGAATTGAAAATCAGAAAGAAAGAAACAAAGAATTAGGAAGGACAATGAGAGAGACTGTTGATCGTTCCTTCCAATCCTCAATTTAACATGTCATCCTTGTTACAAATTGATTAACGTAAATCACCTGCTTGATTTTGAAGCAACTGAAAACAGTTAAGAGTAGTAAAGAACTAATTGGCTTGGTGCAAGATCCTTATGTAATGAACTAATTATTTCAGTCTGCTTTAGTAATGCCAATGCCACATGTGCCATATGGACAGCAATCATCACCTTAAAAGCACCATTGAGTAATACCCATGCCATTCATTATAGTACCACACTGTTCAGACATCCTTCACTGAGGCACCCTTCTTCAACTACTTCTCTTTCCTTGCTTATCTAACCAACTTATTCTCTCTCTTGACAGCGAGCCACTCACATGAGGCCAAGTGGAAAAACCTATGCCATCTTGGTCAACAACCTTCAATAGTTGCTTTCTTATTACCATCCAATATGAAATATGAGTTGCCATGTCTACCAAGTACACACAGTTCACACAACTCATACTTGATTATGCCGTTTACATTCTTCTTGTGTCATCAACCAAGCCTTGATCCCAATAATCTGGACTCTGCTATAAAAACCATTTCCATCATCAATTAAGACTTTTTTTTTCCTGGAAATGTTGGCTTCTGATGCCTTCCCTCCCATTGCACCTCTGTTTTAGTTCTCTTATTTTCTCAGTTGTCATTTGAAATCCATCAGCTTTGCCTGCATTCTTCACTTTAACAGATTCCATCATTTATTTTAGAAACAGTTCAAGACAAAAACTTCATCAAAATGAAAGGCACTGTTTCATCTTCAGAAGAGACAATGTTGGCATTCAGGCTGCGGTGTGTTTTGAGAGGGAAAAGAGGCTCGTCCATCATAGTGTTTTTCAATTGATGGTGAGAACTGGTTGTGTGAAACTCTGAAGGTAATATCTGAAAGAGGACTTTTCGTCCCAAATAGCACCATAAGGTTTTGACCTCATAATAAATTAGCGGAAGCAGTGCAAAATCAAATACTCAATACACGTAAAGAATATTTGTATTTAGATATTACGAGCAATACGAGCATAAAAATAAAACAATAGTAGAAATGAAAAGACAATCTTTTTGGTGACGAAGGAAAAACTCGATACCCACGGAAATCGAGAAAAACCCTCCGGGCTCCAACGGCCAGGGAAGAAATGCACTAAGAAAATCAACTTACAGACCGAGTGGTAACAACATGCTAATCTAGCCGACTTACTCCTGTCTTGTAATCCCTACCAAGGAACTCATTGGATTTGCCCACGGCAACGGAATCGAACGTCTTCTGTTCTTCACGTCAATCTTTCCTCTTGTGCCACTTGAATTTGCCAAATATGACCGGATCCCCTTCTTTAACGTATCGTCGTTACCAACGAAGGTAGAATGGTAGAGGTGATGGACTGATAAAGAGAAGGTGGTAAGAAAATCCGTTAGAGCATGAAGCACAACATAGTAGTTTCGGTTTTCTCAATTTAGAGCAAGATTAAAGAGTGGAAAATAAATTTCTCTCAAAGTGGGACGGCTCCAAATGCATCAATCAAAAGTTAGGACAACTGATTATAGGTGTATATTTATAGATGACTCGAAAAATGCATTCAAAAAATTGTCATTCTTTGCGGCGCTTGCTGCTCGAGCGTCTTGCGTAGGCGCGTAAACCCTATTTGTGCTCGAGCTCACGACGAGTGCAAGGCTTTGGAATTTTGGGCTTAAGCTCGTGGCGAGCTCACGGCGAGCGCAGGGCTTCGGGATTTTGGGCTCGAGCTCATGGCAGGCGCAGTGTTCCTGGAAGCCGGAATGGACAGGTACGGAAAATATGTTGATGCAACACTTCGACAAAATATAACCCGACATCGACAAAATATTACATATGGTTACGAAATATGCCAATCATAAAAATGATCCTAACAATCTCCCCCTTTGGCAATTCCGTGACAAAACACATAAAGAGAAAAAATACAAGTGAAGCACAGGTTCAGACACCACCGAGATAAAACCCGTGTACATAAAAATCTACACCTAGTGAGAAATAAAAGTAATACAATAAGAAAATATAGAAATCTATACTAGCACAGCACTGTTGTGTCGATGATGTGACTGCCGTGTCGATATTATAGCGGTGTTTCCTGGTCAAATATGGTTAGTACAAACAAACATAATACAAGATAATATAATATGATGACAATAATAGTACAAAGCTACAAAAATAGTACAAAGTCAAGCATCACAAAAATCCAAGAAGAACTCCCCATAACAAAAATAATAGTATCGCCCCCTATCAAAAATAATAATATCGCCCCCTATCAAGTGCAATCTCCCCTCGAGACGGACACCCATCACGCATCGTCTATGCGAGTGCCGACCACTCATCATCTCCCCTAAGGAAGCAATCTACTCCCCCTTTTTGTCACGAATTACAAAAGGGTAATGGAGCTCACTCTTCTTGATCCACAATTTTATACCACATTTTATGGTGTTGCTTAAGTTTATCACTTGATCATTCAAATGTTAGATGTGGAGAATAAGATGCTCTATCTTAGAGTTTTACTGAGACTTATTTTGTCGTAATGATACGGGGTAATGGGACGAATATGGCCAATGATTCTGCATCCATGACATATTGGAACGAATTTAACATAGTTGTCAGAAGTGCATATTAGCTTCCTAGTGCATTGAAGACCAAACTGTTTCATACTTGTGAAGTTTTGAGGTTCTTGTGTATTAGCACCCTTCTTTGAAGAACCTCTGGACAATTTGTCAATATGAGCAGACGAGAGACTGTTTTGCCTTAAGAGGGACGTGGGTTGGACAAATATAGTTTTAGAATTACCAGTGGCTTTCAAATCATTTTCAGAGTAACCCAACCCAATTTTATTTCCTCTTATTTTTCCCAAACTGAGCACATGGTCCAATTTTTTGAAGCCATTTGAAATTTGTTTCAAGTCATTTCGAGCAGCCTCTAGATCAGATTCAAGAGTTATGATTTTTTCAGTAAAAGAATTTTTCAGGTTCTCAACTTCTTGAACTTTTGTGTCTAACTCGGATTTTAGAGGTAATTTTTCTTTTTCCATTTTAGTCAGTTTGTATTTGAGTGACACATTCGTTTTCTTAACTTGAAGATATTCTTTAAATAATTTGTCACAAGCATCCTGAAGGTCATACAGATCAGATTCTGACTCATTCTTAGAGTCATCGGATAGCTTAAGACTTGCCTCTAAGCGATTATTATTTTCACACATTGAGGTCATAAAGGCCGTGTACTTGACAAGGCCATCTTCAGAGTATTTTTCAGCCTCTTCTTCTTCATCGTCGCTTAAGGTCACATTAACTTTATAGGCTTGGCCTTGTTAGCGTTTAAGGTTTGGTCATTTGGCACGATAATGACCAAAACCTTTACACTCGTGACATTGAACACCTTGGGTATTTTTAGATTTGGATTCTTTAAATTCACGTCGGCCTTTCTTATCAGATTTTAGAGTTCGTTTTAAGTCCAAACTTGATAAGTTAGATGAATATATTTTTTTAAATTTCTAACAAATATGGTAAAATCTTCATCGCTATTTGACTCATTATCGGAGTAACAATCTCTCTCTTCCCTAACGGATTTTAGGACAATTGATTTTTGCTTCCTTAACTGTGGAAGTGTGTGCTCATGAGTTTGGAGGGACCCTACAAAGTCTTCAATCTTCATTTTATCAAGATCTTTACTTTCTTCGATTGCGGTGACTTTAAGTCTAAATCGCTCAGGGAGAGATCGAAAAACTTTTTAAACAATTTTATTTTCAGGGATTCGTTTTCCTAAATTAAACGTGAAATTCACAATATCATTTAATTGTGCATAGAACTCATCAAACGTTTCATCATATTTCATATGGATTTCTTCAAATCTAGTCGTTAGCATTTACAATTTTGAATTTTTTACAAGTTTGGTTCCTTCATGAGTTATTTCAAGTATTTCCCATGCATCTTTTGCAGTCTCACATATAGATATGCGGTTGAACTCTTCGAGAGATACGACCATAAAAATGACATGTAATCCTTTACTATTCCAATTACACACATCGAGTTTTTCTTTTAACCACAAAGATAGATTTTTTTGTTCATCACCACTTTTGGGTGGAGTCCACTTGGTTTGGGTATTAGCCCACATGCGCTCATCCATCGATTTAAGCAAGACTCTCATCCGAACCTTCCAATAGGTATAGTTGCTCCCATCAAAGAAGGAGGTACGGAGAGTGATCCACTCGTATACATCTAGATCGGGGGTCACGGATCTGGATAAGTCTCTAATACCAATTGAAAGAGAACTTTTCGTTCCCAAATAGCACGATAAGGTTTCGACTCCGTAATAAATTAGCGGAAACAGTGCAAAATCAAATACTCAATACATGTAAAGAATATTTGTATCTAGATGTTACAAGCAATATGAGTATAAAAATAAAGCAATAGTAGGAATAAAAAGACAATCTTTTTGGTGACGAATAGAAAACTCAATACTCACGGAAATCGAGAAAAATCCTCCGAGTTTCAACAGTCAAGGAAGAAATGCACTAAGAAAATCAACTTACAGATCGGGTGATAACGACGCGCTAACATAACCAACTTACTCTCGTCTTGTGATCCCTACCAAGGAACTCCTTGGATTTGCCCACGGCAATGAAACCGGACGCCTTCCAGTCTTTACGTCAACGAAACCGGACGCCTTCCAGTCTTTACGTCAATCTTCCCTCTCGTGCCACTTGAATTTGCCAAAGACGACCGGATCCCCTCCTTCAACGTACCGTCGTCACCAACGAAGGTAGAAGGGTAGAGGTGATGGATTGATAAAGAGAAAGTGGTGAGAAAATCCGTTAGAGCATGAGGCACAACGTAGCAGTTTCGATTTTCTTAATTTAGAGCAAGATTAAAGAGTGGGAAATAAGTTTCTCTCAAGTGGGACGGCCCAAATGCATCAATCAAAAGTTAGGACAACTGATTATAGGTGTATATTTATAGAGGGCTCGAAAAACGCACTCAAAAAAATTGCCGATTATCGCGGCGCTCGGGCCGAGCACACGTAGGGTTTCATGAGAAACCCTATTTGCACTCGAGCTCGTGGCGAGCTTACGGCGAGCACAGGGCTTCGAGATTTTGGGCGAGCACAGGGCTTCGAGATTTTGGGCTCGAGCTCGTGGAGAGCTCACGGCGAGTGTAGGGCTTCGAGATTTTGGGCTTGAACTTGTGGCGAGCTCACGGCAGGCGCAGTATTCTTGGAAGCCGGAACGGACAGATACGGAAATATGTTGATGCAGCACTTTGACGAAACACAACCTGACATCGACACAAGATTACATATTGTTATGGAATATGTCAATCATAAAAATGATCCTAATAATATCTATCAAAGAGCAGAAATCAAACTCATTAGATAGGCTGCTGAAATTAAAGACAGAGGGTCAATTCGAGAGGGTCTTGTGCCTTTTCATGTCTGTGGAGCTACAAATTGGTGTAATGGCCAAAAGATTAAAGGCCAAAAGATGAAGGGCTGTTTACCTGCACTAATCTTATATGTCAAATTCAAAAAATTTAGAAGGCTCTGAGAGTGTTTAAAGTTTAAAACTCCCTTTTTTTTCTTTGGTTGGAAAAAGAGGCCCTATAATATAAGAGGTGCATACTTTTGCTGAGGAGAAAAATATAAAATTTACAAATAAGAGGTCCATAAGCAAGTAATATTTCACAGAAATCATCTTAAAATAAGTAATATTTCAGCCACATTTTCTTTAAAATTTTCTTTCCTTCAACTAATCTAAGACCTAAATAATAGCTCATAAAAGAAGGTAGTAACTGATCTAAATAACAGCACATACGGCACCAATTTGGCCTTTGATAAATTTTACCTCAATAGTGACCACATTGTCCACCGATTGGCCCTCAGAAGTATCTAGTATTGTTACGAACCCAAATTAAATAGGTCAATTCAATAAATAACTAAATTTTTAACTAACAAATAATTAAATTCCAAACTAGGTATAACATAACAAACAGACCATAAAATCTTTTCATCCAAATAACAATAATAAACCAAAAAGCCCATCACAGGATCTCATCGACAACCGTCCAAACAACATAAACATGACCTACTCTAAATAGTCGTAATGAAGATAACCAAATAACGACAACAATTCATCCACATAATATAATAAATCTAATAATTTCTAATACATTGCCCCAAGGCCTAAACCCGGCTAAACCAACAATCAACAACCAAAATACAACCCATAATAAACCCAATCCCAAGGAACAAACATGCACCCGACATCATCATTATCGTCAAATACGATACTCACTAGAATATACGGTGCTGTGTCAGATCTCGACCAGCTCCTACCATATATCTCAAGTCCTCTATTCTGAATGGATAAAATAAGAAAACGTGAGTCTAGAGCTTAATAAATATAATTTATACATAAAACAATACATATATACATGTCCACAATCAGAGGGAAGGTGAAATCACATAGCAAATCATATAAAACAACTCATAGGGTCCGAAAATCCACTAAAAGTCTGAAGGCAACCTCGTACTCAAATCATATATCAGATCACACCATCCTATCAGAACAATACTCACAACCAATTGCGATTTGGAGTCAAATCTCATGCAAAAATAACGGATACAGTTTAGGCCTGCAACTTTAGGCCATCTCATATCATCATCATTAGTTACATTTTAGGCCTGCGACTTCTCGACCATCTTTTTATTATTAACAGTTATATTTTAAGCCTGCAGTTATTCAACCATCTTTTCATTATTAACAGCTCACATATCAACCTACCAGAACCTTAGACAACCATGGTCCCTCACAGCAGCAACCTCATCCCCCAGTAGCATGCATGTGTACTGATGCACGGCTTGGTTCATGCCCCTTTTTGTATAAACACACTGATACACGAACATACACAGTCCATATGATTTTGGGCTTCCAAAAAATAATAAATCTCTCCAAAAATCACAAAATCCGAACAAAACTCCAAATAGACCGATAAATTATACATGTATGTACAGAATAAATAGATATGGTATATAAAAATAACATGCATATTAGTAAAATTTTCAAACAGTAGCCAAAATACATCAAATGCTGAAATAGACCAAAGATATTGCTTACAAATACTTGTCTCAACTTTACACAAAACAGATCAGATAAAATGATTCTTCGAGTTACCTGAACTCCACATTCTCTCTCCTCTTTCTCTCTCCAGCCATGCGCCTCTTCTCTCCCCTCTCTCCCATGCTTCTACCCCCTCCTCTCTCTCTTTCTACTTCTCCCACGCATGCCTCTCTCGCGCACGCACAGAGAGAAATGAACGGGTCAAGTAAAGACTAGCATGCTAGAACTTTAAACCTCCAAATCAAAACCAAATAACATTATCAGACATGAAATCAGACAAAAGATAGAACTAAATGATACTTGCCTTAACTTTAGACAAAGCAAATCCGACAAAAAGATACTTCGAAGTGTCTGATCTCTTCTTCCCTCTCCTTCTCTCTCCTGCCACGCCTCCTTCCCGTGCCTCTGCCTCCCTCTCTATCTCTCTTTCCTTCTCTTTTTCTTTCTGTTGCACGCGGCTCCCCCCTCCCCTCCTTATATTATTATTATTATTATTATTATTTTCCTTTTCTTTTCTTTTTCTTTTCCCTTCATCTTTTATAATCCAATCGACGCTTGAGCACTAACCCAACTAATCCGAATATCTTTCAAAATTCCACAATATACAATTAATTTTCCAAACACATATAATTAACCCGAAACCACAATTAATATCAAAAAAATCCAAATGGGGATATGGGGTGTTACAAGTACAACAACTCTTTCCCCACTACATGCATATAGCAAAAGGAAGTGGTTGAAATAAATGCATGATTGACTCCACCTTATGGCTCCTAACATCAGCAATTCACATGAAGAGACATTTTTTCACATGGAAAATGGTCAGTAAGTCCTCATATAATCAAAAACCATCTTTCTTGTTAGAAGTAAGAGAGCCAATATAAACAACTTGTACGGTTAATGTCAAATGGGTTTCATTTTGTGCTGATACAAATTTACAAGAATTTTATATATCCATCAAACATATAAGTACAAATTAAGGACCAAGATTCTACTTTTATACAATATCCCACAAAATAAGATACTTCAGTTGCATTATTACTAAAATCCTCTAGATTACTCTTGAATAGCCAATGGATGAGTCAATTCCACTTTTGTGGTAAATGAGATATTAAACAAAACCAAATTGTCAAGTACGATCATGCCATCAAACCATTTTGTGACTCCAAGCAAAAACGAAGTCAATTTCAATTTTCGGTTCCCTGTTCTTGAATGTAACCATGAACCAGCTTGTGCGGAGGTACAGCAGCTTCTGATTTACCTGTGCAACCATGTCTTGCAGTAAAGTTCTTCAGAGATAGAAAACCTGCAAGAAAATGAGGGTATTTCCATTATTATTTATATTGCCCTTGATATTTTTACAACGACTAGTCCACCACTATGTTCACATACATTTTTACATGACTAAAATGCACAAAGGTGAAATCTATGGACAAGTTCATTTGGCTGAAAACAAACCACTTCCAAATTAGACTGATCACCAAGACTATTGCAGGAAGATGAAGCTAACTAGTTCAGGCTTCTATTGATGTAGAGAAAAAGCTTTTATGAAGTGGCTACATCTGGAGAGCAGAAAATGGAAAATTGTTAAATCTTGAAAATACTTGGGCTTTGCACCTGTTGTCAAACGTTAAACTGGAGTGGGGTTTTTTTTTTTTTCAGATTTTAAAGGACGAAAAAGGAATTAGGATAGTCTCATTGAATGCCTTCCCAATAATCTGGAGACTACTTTGTGGCAAATACCTTTGAAAATTACAGATAGACTTGATTTGTGGGGTTAAAACTATGAAAAATACAGTGAATACAGTATCTGCTTATCATTGTTTGGTGAAGCTAAAAACTGCATTTTCTGCAAGAGCTAGTTCGACTAATGCCCATCCTCAAAAGTGTGAAATTAGATTTGGTGTGGAACACTACCAAATAGAAAACACTTGATGCAGAAATGCTAGCAAGAAGCTATTCCAGTGGGTTTTATCCTCAAGTAAAAAAGGGGATCGAAAGCTGTTAGCTGGTTTTGTAAAGAATGGAAATAGAATATTGAACACATCTTTGTATTAATTTCTAATTTATTAAAATAATTTATTCACATGCCTGGCAACGATCAAAATGGATGAGGTTTTAATCAACCAATTGAAGTAACACTTGCGTGGACTGCATGAGAAATAGAAAAGGAAAATAGATATTTCATGAATGTGAAAGTATCTGCGAGTGAGCTTTATGGCGTTAAGAAATCCAGTTGCCTTGCGAATAAAGCACAAAGTTATAAACTTGAATGTATGCATTGATGAATATAGAAAGAAATTAATGTGCTTCAGGGGTACAGAGCCACCCACGAAGGGAACAGAACTCAAACAAGTCAGATGAGGTTGCTATTATCCGAGTTATGGGAGTTAAGGGAGAAGAATGCAGAATTGTGGTTGAAAGATCACATAAGAAATAACTAGGCCGTATTAATGAGGCAGCTTCGTTGGATTGATTGGATTTTTGTTTAGCAGACAGCATCAAAGGTTCATGTAGCTCAAAAGCTGAAGCTCTGCATTTCAGCAGGGTGACGACATCTAGCAACTGTCAGTAATTGGTTGAGCTTTTGCAGCAAAGTTAAGAAATGGCTGAGGACAATTACTTCCTTTCAGCAAGATAGAAAACCCTTATCTCCTTTTATGAACTACCGACTGTAAAAAAACACTGGTGGGGGATTGCGTGTCATTCACAGTTAGCTATGTAAAATCAGCTTGTGAGAACATATTGATGGAACTTAATTCAGTGCCCTTAATGTATGCTTAATTATATATATCGATGATCATATTATTATTATTCAAAAAAGGCCAGTTTCAAAGTTTTGATTAACCAACAGCGATTGATAGGTGGTAAACCAAGTTCCATGTTGAGAGATCAATCAAAAGCCCAAAGTGTATGTATCCAGTATATCTCTTGTGTTTGATTACTGCAGGATGAATTAAGTAAATCGTTATCAATTTATCACATGATCCTAATGTATTCAGTCAAATAGATCCTAAACCCAGTATGCTACATTTGTCATTAGGAAAACAACATAAATTCTTCACAACTAGCAGCTATAGTTGTCATTATCAATTTATCACGTGATCCTAATGTTTTAAGTTGAATACATCCTGATGGGTACAGTATAACCGACTCAGAAAACAACTGCACAAACTGTTTTATGTAATCCACAAGCGGTTACAACCGGTGGTTATCACTGGTGGTTAATTATGGATAAAGTTCAACCATAACCAACCGAAAGGTAAAAAAACCTCCGAAAACCTCCAGAGAAGAGGAAAAACCTCCAGAAACCTCCAAAGAGAGGAGGAGAAGAAACCTCCAGAGAGAGGAAGCCCTATATAAAGAGGAGTTATCCTCCACGAAAAAGGGGGGGTGGAAAAAACAAAAGGAGGGTTGAGAAAAATTCTCTCTCTCTCTAAAAAATACTATCTAAAAGAAAAATATATCTTTCCCTTTTTATTCTCAAAAAGGCCATGACTGACTTGAGCGTCGGAGAGCCTTTGGGGATTTAGCCCCATTGGCCTTCTGACCATCTTGTCTATTTTTGTGTTCGACTCAGATTCAAGACTATGGAGACGAATCCGTCGGATCGACAAACAAGAAGATCCGCATGCAGGACAATCCTACAGCTATCAACATTGGGCCCGTCTCGGGAAGCGGCCAATTTTTCCACTAAAAAAGCATAAGAACAAAATTGATTAAAACTAGCATTCCTCCGATCCGAGAAATATAGACTTCCTAAACAAACAATGGTAGTACTCATCCCGCCCTTAGCATGTTAAAGCTTGATGGGTCCTTAATCTTCTGCGATTTAAAAAAAAAGAACAGCAGAATTCCGGCATTTCCTCTCTAAAAATACCAAACGCAGAAGCATTTTGGAATTTTCTCTCACGAGCAGCCGAACACGGATCCATTCCGATATCTGATCACATTTTAGCGTTGCTTGGTAGATTTCTTACGCGCTAGAAACACCACACTTTTTCTTCCACTTTAAACGGAGGCGGAGAAGTTTTCCGGTTGATCTATGCAATCGACTTGACCAGGCTCGGGTCCTGTGGATTCACAGAGTTTTAAAATCGGCATCATCATCAGGACTGGCAGTCTTTCGCAGCCTTGATTAGAAAAGCTCATAGGTTTTTTAACAGCTTGAAGGCAGATTTGAACCTCAAGAAGCCCTGCCGGAAAGACATCTTTCTTGTGTAATCTTGTAATCCTGATGAAGAGGGGAATTTACTAATCAGGGGGAAGGAAACAACTGGGAACGGGGCTGTCTTGCTAAGCTTACAGTGGTGGTTCGGCCATCCTATACTTAGAGCTCACGCATCGATTTGCTTTGCTGTGTGGGGGCTTCTTCTCAACACCGGACTCAAAAAAAAAAAAAAAATCAAATTTGGCCTCTGCTTCCTTCTTGAAAAAAAAAAAAAAAATGCCGGGATTTGGCCATCCTCCAACATCAAAAAAAATGATGAGAGAAAGGCCCGGATTTGGATAATGCCGGTTTCACGGCTTCATCCTTCTCCTAAAAAAAAAAAAACAAATAAGCGAAGCAAAAAAAAAGAAGAAAAAGAAGAAGGGAAGAGAGGAGGAAGAAGGCGACAAGGTAGCAAAGTGCAGAATGGTCAGTATAACTGCCGGTGATGCCTTCATCCCTTTTCCCCTCAATTTCGTGCCGAGATGTGAGTAGAGGGCGGAGATCAGAGCAGCAAACAATTTGCTCTCACCACCATCACCGGAGCAAAATTAACAAATCAGCAAGTGAATCCTTCCTTCTTTTTGCGGGTGCTATGTGGCAATTTTGTGGTTCTTTAACTTGTATGCTGCGGAGAGGAAGAAATGATGGAGCTTCCAACTTTCAGCGCCACCCATGTAAGACAACCCTTCGCGATGTTCATCATCATCGCCTTCTGTCGGGTTCCTCAAATCACGCCATTCGGCATTTCTCAATTTTATTCGTTTTAATTCAAGTTCCTAATAAAATGGTGTCCCAAATCCTGAGTCATATTGACTCCAAAAATAGATTATATTGAGCATTTCAAAAATACTAGATGAAAAACTAATTCAAAATCTAGATCCACGGCTTGAAAACTAATTTAATCCCCGGTAAAGCATCCAAATTCGGCTAAACAAATGATCCTCGATTCTTCAAAAAAATGGACAAACAGAGATTTCTAAAGAAAAAATGCACAGACTTCTTTCAAAAAAAAGATTTTCATGTGAAAAAGACATGAAAATCTTGACTTAATTTCTAAAAAAATGAGAGTTTCAAGTTTACAAAAATAAAATACCGATTTCAAATTTGATGTAGTTCTATTTCCATAATCATGAAAAAGAGAGAATTTCTTGCACAAGCCTAACTTGGTTTCTAAAAAGAACTCGATTCATCAGGATAGACTAATGATTTGTTTTGGGACAAAGGATCGGATTTTAATGGCACATGAGACTTCTTTTCAAAGGGCAGTTTTTACAGATTTATTAAATCTAGTCGATTTTATCTCAAATGAATTTGATTTCTATACAAGATCGATTATGACTTTGATAAATAATGCAAAGTCGATTTCTCCAGACAATTTGAAGGTGGAAAAACCGATATCAAAAATCGGTTGAGGAAAATCCAAAAGTCAAAAACCGATTTCATTTCTAAACCAGCTCAGGATTCAAAATCTGCCCCATCCTGAGATTTCAAAATGTTGCCACGCGTTCTATTTTGGAGCTCCAAGATCTTTATAATCAGATAGTTCACTACAGAATTCCACTCCAAAATGTGCATTCCATTCTGAAAGGCATTTCAGCCTTCTCACACAAAAATATTTTTTAAACTGTTTTTCATCTGCCAATATTCCCTCAGAAGAACAAGATTTTGTTAATCGAGCTCCCAAAACTGCATTATCACAAGACACTTGAATCTCAAAAATCTACTCCGAATTTCCTAAAGCCATAAAAGTCATTTGATTTTTAAAATACTCAGTAGAGCTATCATCCAGGAAGGTTGCAACGGGATTTCAGCCAACTCGGACTTGATGCTTCGGACTTCAAAAAATTTTTCTCAAGAGTTGGACAAGCGAGTGGATTCCAACCAACCTCCACTCTTAAAACACCACTCCCTCAAATCCAAACGCATCATTTATAAATCACCAGCGGCCCAAAAAGCAAGTGTCCTTTATGGCACCCAAAAAGCTGAACCTAAAGCCTCGGTTAGCAAGAGACGAATAAACTGACAAGAAGCAGTCACCAAATCGGTGTAATAAAGAGGTGACGAAAATGCCCGCCGAGTTCTGAAAAATCTGAGTCACCTGTAAAAAATAAGTGACGAAAATATGAGACAAGTGACAAAATATGGAGTCACCTGGTAAAAATAGAGTGACCAAAAATTTCACCCAGGATAAAAATATAGGGCAAAAATTTCGTCCTAAAAATATTGACGAAATTGTAAGCACCAAACCGAGTAAAATATCCGGAGTGACCAAAATTGAACGGAGTAAAAATATCGGACTAAAATATCCGGAGTGACCGAAAATATGGAGTCAAATCAAAAATATGGAGTAAAATATCCGTTGACCAAAAATATGGAGTCACCATGGTAAATAAAATGACCAAAAAAATGAGTCACCAAACCGAGAGTAAATAAAGAGTGAAACGGGAGTCACCAAATCGGGTAAATAAATCCAAAATCATTAAAAATCCAGTAATCAATAACATCAAAACATGCTAGAAGTTAAAATTTTAATCTTCTAGCATTGAAATCATTCACGAACATGCTCATTGTTTTATGAAACTATGGTTATCTGGTGGTTAATTATGGATAAA
Source organism: Nepenthes gracilis (assembly GCA_033239525.1). Lineage (NCBI taxonomy): Eukaryota > Viridiplantae > Streptophyta > Magnoliopsida > Caryophyllales > Nepenthaceae > Nepenthes > Nepenthes gracilis. The sequence goes on from BSYO01000040.1 coordinate 1,963,973, forward strand.
GTTAACCGAAAGGTAAGAAAACCTCCAAAACCTAAGAAAAAAGTCGAAACCTCCGGAGAGAGAGAAGGAGAAGCCGAGGCCCACATATAAAGAGGAGTTATCCTCACAAAAAGTGGAAAAAAGCAAAGGAGGGTTGAGAAAAATTCTCTCTCTCTCTAAAAATACTATCTAAAAGAAAAATATATCGACTTTTTATCAAAAATGAGACTTTGGGGATTTTCTCGTTAGTCTTTTTATTTTGTATTTGCGGGATCGAGATTCAAGACTACGGAGACGGATCCGCGTCCAGATCAACAAACAAGAAGAAGATTTCATAATCACCGGGGATAATCCAATTTAAGTACGCAACACATCCTAGGATTGTAATTGGGCAAACAACACACATTCTTCACAACTAGCAGCTATGTCCTTGCAGAATTAAAATGTAAGATCCTAACGTTTAAGGCGAATACATCGTCAACACAGCATATTCTACAGCTATCAATTGGGCCAACAATATACATTGATTAAAACTAGCAGATATAGACTTGCAGAATTAATCTGTAAGGTCCATAATGTAAAAATGTAGAAAGAACCAATTCCTAAGGTTTGCCTTCAACTTGAAGGAGATTACATGTCAAGACAAATGAAATAGAAATCTACCTTCATGTACTGGAAGATCAAAGAACTACTTGAACTTGTTAAAGAATGAAGCAATGATGCCTTCTCTATGTAGTTGGCAAGTCACAGAGGCCGGTTCTTGTAGGCTTGCATTCAAGCAAGTTGCTGGTTGCTATTATCAATATTCAAGCCAATTCCAGGAAAGATGAAGCAAGATAATTATTCACGTGTCTAAACAAATAATCAACGATGTGCAAAGTGCAGAATGGTCAGTAACTGCTGATACAATAAGGCTCAAAGCAGCAAACAATTTGCACGCCATCACCGCTTACCAGCAGTGACATTGAACTTCTTTAACTTGCATGCTGCGGTGCATAATATCCCTCCAACTTTCAACATGTAAGTACAGATCATTCGGCCACTTTATTCTTAATTCAAGTCCTAATAAACCCTGAAATTGATCCCTAAATAGATTATATTGAGCATATCAATAGTACTAGATGAAAAACTAATTCAAAATCTAGCTTGAAAAACTAATTTAATCCCCAAAGCCAAATTTAACATATCCTAAAAATGGACAAACAGAGAAGAAAAAAATGCACAGTTAAAAAGATAGAATACATGAAAATCTTGCAGTTAAAATGAGAGTTTAGTCAAAAATAAAATAACAAATAATAATCAGAGAATTTCTTCCGGGTTGCAGAGCCTCACAGGATAGACTAATGGGTACAAAATCATGGTACATGAGACATATTTTTGCAACAGCTTTTACAGATATGCTAGTCCCCTTTATCTCAGTTGGGCTATACAGCGATTATGACGGATAAATAACAAAAGTTTCTACAATGTATACAAGATGGAGGAAGTCAGAACCATGGAGGAAATCTCCCCATCCTGAGCTTAATGTTAGTTTATAATCAGAAGTTCACTACAGATTCACAATATGACATTCTGTGTATTTCACGACCAAAAAATATTTTTTAAACTGTTCATCTGCCAATATTTCATGGTTACCTATACTGATTATTTCACACAACAATCCTAAAGCCATAGTTGTTTAAAACAGTCAGTATAACACGTAGCCAACATATAAAAAAATTTCTTTGAAATTTATTTCAACATTTTCTAAAACACCACTTACATTTATTTCGCAAGTGTCCTTTATGGCAACTGTAATAGCAAGAGACACTACATATTGTAATAGAGGCACTGCTCGCCCGTTCTCCGTCTGGACTGTAAAGGAAAACATGAGACAACCACTGGTAGTGTACTATTTCCACATGGATAGGGCATTTCGTTCTCAAATATTACATTGTAAGCTCAAACCTCTCCGATTGAACTGAACATCGACAACACAAACTGAACCAACCGGAAGCTTGGCAAAATTACTGTCATAAGAGGAAACTTCGATTATTGAACTAAGCAAAATCACTATCCATAATACTAACGACGAAAAAATCTTGAAATCATTCACGAACATGCTCATTGAGAAACTATGTCTTGCATTGATGGTAACCGCGGAGACCAAATAAGAAGTCGCCCAAAACGAGTAGCCGAAGGTGCATTCATGAACAAGTCGACATCAAATGACAGCTTCTCGTTAGTCTTTTTTAATACTGAGAACAAACGAAGAGAAGTTTCATAATCACCGGGGAGTTTCAGAACATTATCGTTTTTCAGACGCTTTGCCAATTCGATCTCAGTTGTTGATTTTCCGCATAAGACCGATAGAAGTGACTCTGACTGTGATTGAGACTCCATGGACAGACAGCTGGAGTGTCCAGAGCGCAAGGATGATAGTGCGTGATAAAGAGGACTTCTGTTGCAGCTGCAAATTACTTTGTAGAAGCAGAAGGTGGATAGTGAGGCGTGAAGAGAGAGAAATCGCAGCGAGATCGCTGCGGGTACAAGCTTCAAATGTATAACTTTTCTGACGTCTTCTTAACCAGTGGAGCTCTGGAAATTCCCGAAGAATCAGGGACCTCCGCTGGGTGGCCAACAAGGACTCGGGGCGAAGGACGGTCCTTCGCCCAGCGTGATCGGATAGGGCCATCCAAGTGTGATATGACGATCGGATGGCATATTTAAAGCGTGATATAACGTGAATCGTTCGATTTTAAATTTAATTGGATGATCAACTATTACGATATTTCGCCTGTCGACGGCTAACAAATAATCTAATTTTAAATTTTTCGTTCAATTTTAAAATTAATTGGACGACTGTGATCAACTATTGCCTAACAAAATCTTGTGATAGTGAAGGGAAGGGGAATTCTGGGGAGAGGGATGAGGACGATGAACAGTAGGGAGGGGAAGATTCGAGAGAGAGAGGAAGAAGGAGAAAGTAAGAGAGAGAGAAGAGCAGAAAGCTGAGTGATAATTTTAAATTTTTCATTACCCTACATCATGTTGCTTCATAAATCTGCTTTTCAATAAGGCAATTGACAACCTCTCCTTTCCGGTTTCGATTTGTGAGTATAATAATGTTCTTCAAATACTCTAAATGCAATACCCTAAAATACTATATGAAATCTCGGTATCTCACATGGAGGATGCTCCAAATCTTCGGCAATGAGAGACCGTAACATTCGTCGAATCTCGGTCTTCAGCGCTTCGTATCTCTCCGCCTCTAAGCCGTGCTCCAAATTTTAGCGGTAACCCATTTTCCTTTGATGCATTTCACTTCCTTTTCCTTCCTCACACACTCTCTCCTCTACCTATTCCTCTTCTTCTCCTTACTTTTCCATCTTCTCCTTACTTTATTTTCCGTTTGTCCCTTCTCTCACTCTCTTCCTCAACCTGCTCTTCACTGCCTCGTGCCTTCATTACCTTAGCCGTATTGTAGTAGAAGACCATGGGCTTATTGTAGCACCAGGACCGAGGTTTTATTGTAGCAAGGACTTTGCTGCGGCACGCATCAGTTGATCTTGTCTTCTCCATTTGCTATTCAACACCGCTCTCTCTTTCCTTCTCTTCCTCTGCTCTCCTTAATTTTGATGAGTGGCCTTTTTCATTATCGTTGTAATTGTAGTCATTGAATTCTTTATTCTTTGTTGTTGTCGCCTTTCAGAGAGAGAGAGTCATCATAGTTATTCGTCCAGCGTGCCATTCTTTCCTTCTCTCTGCCTTTCTTTGTGATTCAGATGCACTGGATTTACCGTCGCCATCGCCGTTGCCATCGCTTGAAAGAAAGAGAGTTGCCATTATCGTCGCCGTTGTCGTCGTCGTAGTCATTCTCTTATTCCCTATTCCTCCTGATGTGATTCAACTACCTTTATTATTTTTTTCCTCTTTTTTTATCATTTTTGTTTTTTGTTCTCTAATTTTTTTTCAGTTTTTATTTATAATATTTTTTTTTTGTAAAAATGTATTTATATTTGGTAAGATTTGAAATATAAATATTACCAAATATAAATTTTTCTAAATATTACAAAATAGATTAATAAATTTAAAAATTTTAACATGACTTAAATTTAATACACATTTTATATTACTTATTTATTTAAATATTTAATAGAATCATACTTATCATATTTATAAAAATTTAAAAATATATATAATAAATATAAAAATAAAGTAAAAAAATAATTTTCAGTTTTGATTTAAAAACTAAATTAACATAAATTGTACTATCTAAATTTAAAGAATAATATTATATATTAGTGTCCCAATAATTAATCAATGAGCCGGGGCATTAGGTTGGGTCACATATTATACAAATAAAATAAAAATAAAAATATTAAACAAATATAGAGTAATAAGAGAGATCTAAACCTTATTTTGTACTGATTTGATAATATTTATATTTAATTTCTAAATAACATATTTAGAAATATTTATATTTAATATTTATATTTTAAATCTTACCAAATATTAATTTGACAATATTTATATTTGATAATTTTAATTTGATAAATAAATTTTATATTTGGTAAAATTGATTTGGTTACAAATTTTACCAAATTTTATATTCTCCACTGGTTCTCGGCCACTCTTTGACTTAGCCGCTCGACACCACTCTTAAATAACAATTATTAATAATATTAATTTGTTAAAAATTATTTTTTCTAATAAATATAAATATAAAAATATATATATTATAAATAAAAACAGAAAAAATCCAAAGAACAAAAAAAACTAAAAAAAATAAAAAAAATAAAAAAAAAGGCAACTGAATCACAACGAGGGAAGGGGAAGGAGAGAACGGTTACGATGACGGCAACTCTCTCTTTCAGGTGACGGGGATGGTGAGGCAGCTATCCAGTGTATTTGAATCACAACGGAAGGTAAAGAGAACGACTAAGATGATGGCAATGGCTACGGCAACTCTTTCTCAAGTGACAGCGACGACAATTGCAACGGCAACGATAACGACTACGACAACAACGGCGCCACTTAGCAAAATGAAGGAGAGAAGAGGAAGAGAGGGAGCGGCGCAGAATAGCAAATGGAGAAGACGAAATAAACCTAGGGTTTATTTCATCCAAACAATATCTGCAGCCGTTGGATGACTTTTCCATCCAACGACTACATGTGCCGTTGTATTTTTTTTTAAAAAAAATTTATATAATGAAAACGAGAGCTGTTGGATTAAATCCAACGGCTTCCATTGAACGCCCCTGAGCCCCAAATTAATGGCAACCGATCGACAAATAAGGAGAAGAAGAGGTATAGATAGAGGAGAGAGAGAGTGAGGAAGTGAAATGTATCAAAGGAAATGGGTTACAGCCCAATATTTGGAGCACCGTTCGGAGACGGAGCGGACGGATACGAGTACTGGAAGCCGGAGATTTGGAGCGAAGCAGTGGAGAATAGTACAAATCGAAGCCGAAGAGGAGAAGAGAAGAAGAAGGAGAGGGAAGCTCGAAGTGAAGAGCAGATTTGAGAGAGAGGGGGGAATTGAAAGTTTAAAATTAGGGTTACTGTGCACTTATTTTTGAGCTGTCAGATTTAACGAAATGGACAGCTAAGATCTTATCAGGTAAGATTTAATCGCATCCGTCCATTTATTTTTAAAATCGAACGACTAAGATTATAATAAGGATTAAACACACGTGGGCCGTCCGATTAAATTTAAAATCAGACGGTCACATTATATTACGCGTTAAACACCCGTGGACCGTCCGATCGTGATCGAACGGCTCAGATTCAGTGAAGGATGGTCCTTTGCCAGAGAGGCGAAGGACGCCCTTCGAATCCAGCGAACAATGGCTCCCTTTTTAATTCATAATAATTTACTCAAAGTTGGATGCATATAATAATTATAATCCAAAAATTAAAATTAATTAGGAGAGAAAAGTTTAGAGTGGCGGCTTAGGAGATAAAAAGAAAATTATGATGGCTATTTGTTGATATAAATTTATCAATAATAATAGTTATTATATGAATATTAATAAAATACTATTTGAAATTTTTTATAGAAAAAATATATTAATCCCAATAAATTAAAAAAAAATTAGAGACTAAATACTTATAAGGTAAGAGATAATTTAAAAAATACTGAGAAAAAATTTTAAATAACTTGAGATTAGCCTCATATTTTATCTAAATTGGACTCACATTCAATTTGAATTTGATTTTAATTATCCCGAATGATAATAGTAATTAAGACTTTATGCTTGCAAAATTTATTTATATTAATGGAGAAAATATAGAAAATGATCAAAGCCTGCCCACAATTTTTCGCATCATTTGATAATAATGAATGCATCGGCGGCTTCTTCAACTCGGTCTTCTTGTTGCATCTCGGCCACAACTCATTTGAAATGGCACGAGCCTTGGGCTGCACCAACGTCAAAGGCAATTTAATACCGTCACAGAGAACTCAAAAAATAAATGTAAAATAAACATTAATAAACATGGTGAGTGATGCTATTTTCCTAAGTAATATTTTTAATTTAGATATAACTTTTTTAATCGTTAAAAACATAAAAAAAAAAGGTCGATGCCGCTACTACTTTGTAAAATAGCATCCCTTATTCATCAATAAGTTCACTTAGGAGGGCTTCAACGTGCAGCCCCTGCAACGTGAAGGCGAGCCGTTGGATTAAAATTCGAAGGCTTCCATTTTTTTAAAAAAATAATTATAAAATTTTAAAAAATATATATTAAAATTTTTATTTTTTAATCAAAAGCAAAAAAAATATAAAAATAAAAAAATAACTAAAAAAATATTTTTTTATATATAAAACGGGAGCCGTTGGATTTTTTAATCCAACGGCTCCCCTCCATGTCGCAGGTGGTTGCAACGCTTCTCGCGTCGCAGCCACCCCGAATCTTCAATAAGTATGCTTATTGAACGATTCTCAGATTCGGCGAGCTCCTCACCTAAATTTTCGAGCCGTTGGATCAATATTATCAGTATCAAATGATTCTTATTTTATATTAATTAAAAATAAGAAAAAGGATGATAAATGTTGTTTTTTTTATTAATATTTTATAGATATTTGGAACTTTAAAATTTTTATTAAAGTAAAATAATTTATTTCATAATATTTTTTAAAGTATAAATTGAGGACATTTAGATCATTCCTATTCAATAAATTTGCTAGGAATGTGTTAAGGTGACATTTTTTATTTATGTATTTTTATTATAAAATCGAACAATTTCACAAATACTTTCTTAAAAATGTTTAAAATATAAATTTATTGCGGAATTTTTACCTGAGATTCTTATTTTATATTTTTAACCATGGGTAAATTTAAAGTTAAAGAATTTCTCTAAATATTGTTAATTTAATTTTGGTTCAATATTTAATAGATTTAAATATTAAAAATATTAAAAAAATAACTAGCTTTATTATTTTTTTAAAAAATATAATTAATGAATATTAATGAAATGATAAAAAAAATAACAGAGATTACTTCTCTTTTCGAAGAAGCACTGCCCATTGCATTTTTTTTTTATATAATATTTAGTTAATCTATTATTTATTATTAACCATCAATTTTCTTTTTGTTTGTTTTTATAACAAGAGAGTATATTATATACAATAACCACGTACATATTATAGACAAAAGAAAATTAAAATTTAAGATCAAATTTTAATATTTATTATCTTATTTTTAATTATGACTGTTAAATAATACAAAAATCAACATATTGGGAGGGCCATAGCCGCTCTCCACAGTTAGTATGAGGAGGACGAGATTACTTACAGGGATCATTGAAGATAACTTGGCCGACGCCGGCGAGTGGTCCGCCAAAGCAGAAGCTGCCGATGGAGGAATGATACTTGAAATATTGATTCATGACGACGGACGCATGGAAATTCAGGGTGTTTGGTTCGAAGCACGAGCTTCCCGGTTGTATGACGGAGCAGTCAACACCGCGCTGTTCGCAGCAAAACGATATTGCATTTTCCAGCTGAGCCTCTGAAGCAACGTCATTTGCCACACAGTACAGACTTGGCTGGCAATAACGATGCCATTTTTGAGACTTTAGGAACAAATTTTAACATATAATCTTACTTAATTGAAAGAAATACTTAGAATTAATATTATATAATTAGGTAGTTTTGATTTAAATAGTTAAAATGACTATTTATATATAATATAAGATAAGCAAGACTGAAAATAACATATCTAATCTTACATGTAATCATTGCCTGAATTCAAGTATCGGGCTTTCATTTATTTTTACTTAGTTTTACTTAATTGATATTAAAAATGATAATGTGGCATGAAAACTCAAACTATGATGTAGTGCGATAGAGCTTACTAATAGCTGACATATTGGCCTAATGCATCATATGTAATGTATTATTCTAACTAATATTAGAATGTTACTAACATTATTAATAATTGTACGAGTCATGTTAGCCTTTTTTCTATTATTTTTGTAATATTTAAGTATAAATTTTAATTATTTATTGAAATTTTAAGTTAAATTTTGCTAGATTTAAAATAAATATTTCAACAATTAAAATTGTGCATTGGCATAATCGAACCATAAATGTGCTGCTAGCCAGCCGCTTAAGGGGTCTCTCAAGTGATATATAGGATATTTAGTAATTTTTAGCTTATTTTTTTAAATTTTCAGAGAGGATAGAAAAGGAAAAGTGGAAAAGAGAGATATGAAAACTTGTGTTAAATTTAAAATAAATATTTCATTAGTTAAACTGTAGGTGTCAAATCTGTTAGATGACAGGTTTAAGGCAAATATTTCTAAACCCAATAGCTAATTTATTTCAAAATTCTTTAATTTTATTTATATTTTATATTTTATTGTATATTCATATTATCAATTACTTTTTTGTTCTAAATATTTATGCATGTATATAGTTTTTACTGACTAATTTTATATTTTATTAGGCTTTATTAAAAATTTAAAGGATTTGTTTATTTTTAAAGAATAAGTGAATATTTTTAAAAAATATATTTATATATGAAAATATTTATAAATAAAAAATTATGAAACTTGTGTATTTTATCTTACAAATAATATTCCATGTGAGTACTTGGTTCAGATTCTATTTTGTTTTGCTATGAATTTGTACGTTTTTATAAGAAAAAATTTTTAGATTTATACTTTTTTTATTGAAAAAAATTTTATAATTTGTTATAGAGTTAAGAGTTTGACGTTTTGTTGAAAATTAATATAAAAAATTGACAAAATTATATATTCAAACACCTTAATATATTAAATAAATTTGAGAATTACACCTATTCTTATGGATGACCAAAAAAAGGCATTTAATGCAATCTATAGGATGTATTTATAAAGGGCCTATCTATAAATCTAAATAGTACTATTTTAATCTAAACTTATTGGAATTATATATAACATTTTTGTAAAATTTGTCTTTTAATTATTAGTTCTCAATTTTGCTATATTTTAGATTTTTAATATTTTACCTACATCATATTTGATATTTCAAAATGTTTTACCTTTTAAATTTTTACAGGTTTTAAATATGATATTAGAAATTATCTGACTTTAAATATTTGGACATTTTAAAATCTAGTGATTTGAACTTTTGAGTCTTTAAAATCATTTAATATTTGGACATAGGATGATTTCATATAATGTGATCTTATTTGACTCGAATTTGGATTTTAAATTTTACACACGAAATCATAATTGGATATTTGATATTTGGATTGCATTTTCAAAATCATATTTAGACATATTAGATTTTATACGTATTTTACTATTTTTTATTCATTTATTATGATTAATAAACATATGTTTATTATAGTACACATATACGTACATTTGTTAAATTTTAGACTTATAATTTTATTATATTTTTTAACATTTTAAATTAGAGGGTTATGAATACTTGTATAATTTGGATGGAGGAGGTTTAAAATTTTGGTTTAGTTATATTTTGTATTCAAATTTGTATTTGAATTTTTTTAGAATTTATATTGGATTTATTATATATTTAATTATTACAATTTGCATAAGTTGAGACTTGCATTGATATTATTATTTGGTTTGTTTATTTAGGTTCTTTATAAATTGAAATATTATTATAAGTTTGAATATTAGTTAGATACTTTCTTTATAGATGGTTTTAGACTTGATCAAGTTGTTAAATATTTTATTTGGAGATTGAATATGGTTAGTTTAATTAGTTCTTATGGTTTATAGTTATTTTTCTTTTTAATCTTTGGTTTTGGTGTGTACGATCTGACTTTAAAAATATTTAAAATTTTAATTATTTATAAATTATTATTTAAATTTTTATTATTATTAATTATTACCTACTTATACCGGAGACATGACGCATAGTATTTACCTTTAACTTGAATGTTTGCCTCGTTTTTTCTATTGTTTTAAGAATTTGAATGCTTGTACCTAAATGGGTTAAATTTTCTTGGACATTCTAAAATTTTTGTAGTTTATTAAAGGATATTTTCTTGCATGTTTATTTCATTCAAGAATTTGAAAAGAAACCTTTTTTCATGTTGTTTAATGTGTATGAACCATGTTAAATTTCTATACTAATGTTCATCAAAATTTATTTTGCTTTGATTGTTAGAAGGATTCTTTTTCTTAAAAAAATTTATATGTTTTATTCAAAATAGACAATTAAAAAAAATTGATGAAAAGCGTATATTATGATATCTTATAATATATAAGATAATATTATATATGATCCATCTATGGACTATAATAATAGGCAATGCCTTATCTATAGGGCGATGTATAAACATCTGTCCATAGGTTTCAATAGTGGATTATGATCTTGTTTACAGGAATAGAATCCAAATTGATGTTTATAAATTTTACTTTATTAGAAAAATTATTATCCATATTTAATTTAATTTGTTAAGAATTTCTTTATCATATATTTATTAGATCCATATTTATTATATTATCTTTTATTTATTTACTAGCTTTTAGCTAATTTTACTTTATTATCCTTTCGAATTAACATGCTTAATTTTCATAGAAATTTTGAACTAATGGGTATGCTTGGAGGATCATAAGTCTCTTTCCTCTTCTGCCTTATACTAAAATTCATAAATCTCTTTCATTTTTCAATAAAAAAAAAAGAACAAAAACTAGGATTTTTACTTCTTAATGCATGTGATTGTTTGTACTTCCTTTGGTGATTTGTTTTTCATCCATGTACAAGTTTTTTCTATATTTTCGAATACTTGAAAATTTGGGCTTAATTTTTGAAATTGCTTTCTAAAATATTAAAATTGATCACCTTTTACATGTGTCGGTTTTGATCAAATTTATGACAAATCTCTGTAACTATTTAAATATTAAGTTTTTTTTATTGTAGAGATTTTCTTTATTTTATAAGCCTTGGCAAGGAATTGATAGTTGATACGTTCCTGCATCCGGGTCGTTTGACGAGTTAGCGAGTTGCTCAATTTTTCGTATTGGGTTGAATTAGAACCTGTCTGATCTTTGTATCTTTTAACCTGTAACCTGTGACGTCACACATTCTTATTTTCGTAATTATCATTATTAATGATAAATAAACTTAATCATATACAAGATCCAAATAATTGTCATATTTGTAGTGGCTCCGATATCGTACTATAGGAATATGATGCCAGTCTTGCTAAGGAAGATGCTTGCTAAAATCTAAAACTTTATTTTTATTCAATTGGTAGAAGCATACATTTATTATCATTAGTTGCGGAAGTAATTCTAAAATAATCAAAATATCATGCCATAACAATTAACTTTACAATATTACCATGTACATTCTCATACCAAGTGCAAAAAATTACATATTTTTCAAAACATCACAAAATATAAATAAAATAAAGACTTTCATCCGTACTTTTGCTGATCAAGTATCAACTTCTGTAAACCATCTTGAAAAAGCACGTTTCGTGCTAACGTGTTTCGACCCCGAAAATTATATAGCGGAAGCAACAATAAATAATAAATTAAATATCCGATACACGTAAGGGATATTTAACTCTAGATGTAAACGGAACTAATAAGCATGCACAACATCAACAACAATGAGCAATAATAATAAAGACTCAATTTTTGGTGACGAAGTGAAAACTCGATACCCACGGTATCGAGAAAAACACTCCGGGCTTCAACGGCCAGGGAAGCAATGCACTATGAAAATCAACTTACAGCCGGATGGTATAAGGACTTACTCCCGACACGTGATCCCTACCAAGGAACTCCTTGGATTTGCTAAGAAGACTCCTTCCGGTCTTCACGTCAATCTTCTCTCGAACCACTTGAATTTCCAATCAAACGAGTCTCCTTCTTCACGAACCAAAGTCTCCAACAATGGTAGAAGGCAAATTTTCAATGGTGAAAGAGAGTTGGTGAGAAAACTAGTTTGAACATGTAGAACAATCCTTTGGTGATTAGTTTTCTCAAGATGTGCAAGTATATTGAAGTATGAGAGGGTTTTATTGTCAAAGAGGCACGCACATCAGTTCTCCAGAAGTCTTAGGGTTCAAAAACATAAGTCCAATATTTATAGTGGAGCCAAAAACAAGTTTAAAAATTTGGCGGGCTACCTTCCGGTTTTCGGCTCGAGCGGATATCAAACATGAAGCGAGCGGCCCCCATTACGGTTTATACCTCGAGCAAGAAGCGGGCTTGGGCGGCGGCGCACTTTGGACGGCGTGTGGGAGGCGGACCGAACGGACTTTAACCCGACAACACAACCCGACATTAATACAATAATACATATGGTCACGGAATATGCCAATTAGACAAATGTCTCTAACAATCTTCCCCTTTGGCAATTCCGTGACAAAATTCAGAAAATAAATAAATACAAGTGAATCATGGGTTCAGACACCACCGAGATAGAACCCGTGTACATGAAAACCTACGCCTAGTGAAACAAAAGAGATACATAAAAAATTAAGTAGCTAAACGAGAGCAGCTGAGGCGATGTGATGAAAACCGACTTGACTGCCTGTGTCACTTCAGTTTCCTGGTCAAGCAAGGTTAGTACCAATAACAAAGAGGTAGGCAATAATAGATACAACATGCAGTACTAAAATGCAATTGAGAGAGTAGATATCGTGCATAGAAAGTCAATAGATAACATCAATAGCAAATAAATGAATAGCACGTCTACAAAGAACATAAATAACAAGTCGAACTCCCCCTAAAAAGAAATATATCAAATCGAGCTCCCCCTAACAAAAGAAGTACATCGCGCCCCAAGCTTATCAAAGATGCGAAAAGAAACCACGATCTCCCCTTTTTGTCACAAAGAGCCAAAGAGAGGGGATCAAATCGCGGGAGGTGGAGTGCCATAATGTCGCCGCCGGCGTTGATACGCAGCCTCCTGAGTGTCCAACCGCTCATCCAAACGATCAAAACGAGCTTGATACGCAGCCTCCTGAGTGTCCAACCGCGCATCCAAACGATCAAAACGAGTAAGTATTTGGGATTGCGACGCAAGAATCTGCTCTTGTGAAGAATACAGACGCTCAAAACGGTCGGAAAGGCGAGAGATCTGACCCATCAGAGCGGCTGAGGAGGAGGTGGAATGCCGATGCGAAGTGGATGGACCAGGAGCCGACGGCTCAGGTAAGGATGAAGTAGAGCCAGAGGGGCCTTCGTCCGGCTGAGGAGGAGGCACAGGAGGGAGAGGCTCATCGAACAGCTCCTCAGGGTCAATAGCAAAGCGACGTGCATGGGACCGACTCTGGGCAAAAGTGGTGGAGTTGATGGGGTGGAAAAGCGGTAGGCGAGGATAGTCCGTGAATGGGTGACCGAGCCCAGCAAGGAGTCGCTGAATAAGGCACCCAAAAGGAAGATTGGCCTCTTTCCGGTCGGAAAAATTGGCAAGAATATGAGTGATAAAATGGGATGGTAAGTCAATAGGCTGACCACTCAACAAAGCATATAGAAATAATGTCTTCTCCTCGGAAAGGGATGAGAAGTGGGAGACCGGGAACAGGTTCGTGAGCATGATACGGCTCACGACCAGTCGCCGAGAGGAGAGGTAGAAAGTCGGGAATGCTTTGTCATTCCACTCTAGAGGGGCACCATGAAGGAAGGTGGCAATCTCATTAAAGGTAGGCCGGGTTTGCGCCGAAGAGTAAGGATAGGTGGGATTGGCCACCCGAGGGATATCAAAAATGCGGACAATGATATCAGCCGAAATGTGCAGTTGGGCCCCGCGCACGAAAGTAGAAAAGGAACGAGCAGTGATCGCATGAATATTGGAATAAAATTCTTGAATAAGGATGAGCGACGGAGCAATCAAACCGGTGATGACGGACGCCCAACCACGGTCAAGGAAAAGAGACGAAATGGAAGGGTCGATAGAGTCAAGGCGGACTTCCCGTTCGAGGGAAAGTTGCCGATGAGACATGCGGGTTTGGAAAAGATGCTCGACCTCAGGACTAATAAAGCGATTAGGAGCTGAAAGCCCACTCGGTCGAGTGCGTTTGCTACTCGACTTGCGTGACATAGATTTGCGAGGAGCCGACATCTGAAAAAAAATTGAACACCACAATGTAACGATAAAAGGGTGGAAATAAGATATATATATATATATAGATAAACAAATATATATATATATATATATTTATTTATTTATATAATTGGGGAGAGTTTGGTGGGGGAATGCCTTGCACGTGACTGCCTGTGAACAGTACCGGCGTTTAAGATCGACGCCGGCGGGAAGATGAACGGCCGACGCTGCACGACGCTCGGGAACGCACACCAAGGGCCATCGGAGCACCACCTCCGGCACCCACAGCACCGGCCGATTGGGACAGCACTGAGGAGCACCCACACGGTGCTTGGCCAGAGATGAGGGAGCAAAACGGCAGAGCCGCCATGAACGGTCGTGGGTAAGGAACCAAATCACGGATCCAGGGACAACGAACCAAAGCCACACAAGAACCGGTGGATTTGAAGGGAGGAGGAGGCAAATCGAGATCCGTGAAGACAGCCACCCATAAAGGAGGCAAATTTCGGGCCGAAACCACCATGAATGGCGGCGGACACCGAAAAATGAAATCGAGAAGCGGGTGAAGGAATTTACCTCGAGAACGCCCAAAATCGAGAAGATGGAGTGTGGATCTAGCCGATCTGGTGATGAGGGAGAGGTAGAGAAGTGGCCGTCACAAGAGGAAAGGCAGGAGCGACGAGCAACGAAGAGGGTTTGTGCAGGGTTTGTGTGCTGCGCGCTCGCTGCCTGCTTGATGATAAAGGCAGGTAGCGGCCGCTCGACCCCAAGGCGAGCGAGCGAAGAAATTAGCCCTTTTTCCCTTTTTTTTTTAAATTTTTATTTATATTTTTATTTGCTCTTGTTTAGAACAGTATATGAGCCATTCAACCAGAATTTACCGTAGCAAAATTTAGCTCACTTTTCTTAACCCAAATGCTTCTCCCCGAATTTACTTTTTGGTTTAATCTTTGTACTTGTTCATTTAGTTTTTGAATATGATCAAGGAGTTTATTCATTCTTGGCCATATTCTTTCGTTGTACAAAGAATTCACAGTGTAGCATCGAGGACAAATATGGCCAATTTTACCACACGCATGACAAGTAGGTATAAACTTAGGAATGGTGGAACGGTCCATAGGTCTTTGATTTATGATGATAGAAGACTTGACCGATTCTGATGATTTGTTCACCCCTTTTTGATTAGGTAAATTTTGCAAATGAGTTGGGACAAATTTAGGAGCCACATTGAGTTTTAGTGACTTTTGATGTGTTAGCGTGTTGGTGTGGTGGAGGAATAAAGATTGTTTTGGGGTTTACGACATTTGAACATATTTTCATCATATCCCAACCCATGTTTATTTTCTCTACTTTTACCCAACCCAAGTATATGATCAAGTTTAGCTGACCCATTTAAGAATTGTTTTAAATCTTTTCTCGTGGCCTCCAGTTCAGATTTCAAGGTCGTGATTTGTTTAGAAGATGAGATTTTCAAATTCTCAACTTCTTGGCGTTCAGTATCAACATTGGATTGTAGAGATATTTTTTCTTTTTCCAAATCAATGATCCAATTATTTAGGGTTCTATTTAATTTCTTAACTTTCAAACATTCCCTAAATAATTTATCATACGCTTCTTGAAGCCCATCAAAATCATTATCAGATTCTTCATGAGAAGAATCAGACTGTTCGGGAGATGCACTTGTGGCTTCGTCACCGTTGATGATAGATGTCATGAATGCCATATAATTTATTTCATCATCCTCGGAGGATTTTTCATTGTGATTTGAGTCATCTTCATCATCCGTTAGAGACACATTTAAGGCTTTTCCTTTTTGACTCTTAAAATTTGGACACTCCGTCCGGATATGACCGAAACCGGAGCATTCATGACATTGGATTCCTGGAGATTTCTTGGTTTTAACATCTCTCGTTTCCTTTTTGTCCTTTTTGAATGGATTGTGAGACAAATCAGATACTTTAGAAGGTCGTTTGCTGTTCTTATTTTTAAAAAATTTCTTAAAATTTTTAACGAACAGAGCAAAGTCCTCATCACTACATGATTCATCGTCTGAGTGACGATCTTTCTCTTCCTTTACTGTTTTCAGGGCAATTGATTTGTTTTTCTTGGATTGAGGAAGAGTGAGCTCATATGTTTGAAGTGACCCTACCAGTTCTTCTATTCTCAATTTATCCAAGTCTTTGCTTTCTTCAATGGCAGTAACTTTTGGTCTAAAACGTTCAGGCAAAGATCTAAGTACTTTTCCGACAATTCTATTTTCAGGGATACGTTCACCTAAATTGAAAGTAGAATTCACAATGTCATTCAATTTAGCATAGAATTCATCAAAAGACTCATCATCTTTCATGCGTATTTCTTCAAACTTAGTGGTGAGCATTTGCAATTTTGAATTTTTGACTAGTTTTGTACCTTCTTGAGTAATTTCTAAAATGTCCCACGCTTCTTTAGATTTTTCACACATAGAAATACGTTTAAATTTTTCTGGGAAAACAGCCATAAATATAGCATGTAACCCTTACTATTCCCGGTTGCATGCATCAAGTTCCTCTTCGATCCACAATGTCACGACTTTTGGTTGGTTATTCGCGGAACTTGTGGGTGGCGTCCACCCAATTTGGGTACTAACCCAAACTCGTTCATCCATTGATTTCAAAAATGCTCTCATCCGTACTTTCCAGTACGCATAATTGCTCCCATCAAAATAGGGAGGAACGGACAATGATTGACTAGAATGCATCTAGATCGGGGTCGTGGATCGGGGTGAGTCTCTGATACCAATTGAAAAAGCACGTTTCGTGCTAACGTATTTCGACCCCGAAAATTATATAGCGGAAGCAACAATAAATAATAAATTAAATATCCGATACACGTAAGGGATATTTAACTCTAGATGTAAACGGAACTAATAAGCATGCACAATATCAACAACAATGAGCAATAATAATAAAGATTCAATTTTTGATGACGAAGTGAAAATTCGATACCCACGGTATCGAGAAAAATACTCTGGGCTTCAACGGCCAGGGAAGCAATGCACTATGAAAATCAACTTACAGCCCGGGTGGTAATGACGCGCTAACCTAGCCGACTTACTCCCGACACGTGATCCCTACCAAGGAACTCCTTGGATTTGCCCGCGACAACGGAACCGGACTCCTTCCGGTCTTCACGTCAATCTTTCCTCGAACCGCTTGAATTTTCAATCACGAACGAGTCTCCTTCTTCACGAACCAAAGTCTCCAACAATGGTAGAAGGTAAACTTTCAATGGTGAAAGAGAGTTGGTGAGAAAACTAGTTTGAACATGTAGAACAATCCTTTGGTGATTAGTTTTCTCAAGATGTGCAAGTATATTGAAGCATGAGAGGGTTTTATTGTCAAAGAGGCACGCACATCAGTTCTCCAGAAGTCTTAGGGTTCAAAAACATAAGTCCAATATTTATAGTGGAGCCAAAAACGCGTTTAAAAATTCTGCCCGTTGGGCCGCCGCTCGAGCGGGGCTCGAGCGCGCGGCCAGGGGCCAGGGGGCGAGCAGCGAGCGGGCTACCTTCTGGTTTTTCGGCTCGAGCGGATATCGAGCATGAAGCGAGCGGCCCCCATTCTGGTTTATACGCTCGAGCAGCAAGCGGGCTTCAGGCGAGCGGGCGCACTTTGAACGGGCTCGAGCATGTGGAGGGCGGACCGAACGAACTTTAACCCGACAACCCACAACCCGACATTAATACAATAATACATATGGTCACGGAATATGCCAATTAGACAAATGTCTCTAACACATCTGAAAATAGTAAAATAGTAAGAAAATAAATCAAATACTCAATAATGTATATAATATCAAAGATATGCATATTTATACTGAAATTACATTATCTTATGGAATAGGATCGGATACATGAAATGCAATGTATTTATCTCTCTATGTCTTATTTTTATATTGATTCTCATTTTAAATTTCTTTATCTTCATGGACCAAAACTAGTAGGCCTTACCAACTATAGGAGTAGACAAATTAAAGAAAGGATTATGTTAATTTTTATAATTTAAGGCCTAACCTCGTACAGCACAACGAGGTGGTTGGATTGTGATAATCCATACAATTTAAGGTCTAAGCTCCTTTTATATCCCAAGGTGGGTGATACTATCTATCATCCCAGTAGATGGGATCGAAAGCCATCTTTGATTTTCTATTTCAATATTTTAAAGTATGGTAGAAAATATTACCCTCTGAAAAGATCCTTGGTCCAATTTTCACATTTCCTTTCAAGACTTATTATGGAAAGCATTACGCTTATCCTTCTTAGTTTTCTTCGTTCTAGAAGAAAATTGCTAACTTTTTTCGCATTTTTTGTAGAGTTTTTACTAGACTTTGATGCATATAGCTTAACATAGCAAATAAATATTCAAATATAACAAAACATTAAACCTTGTCTATACAAAAAATGCATGCTGAAATTATACTCCATACTTGATGTATTTTAGTCTACTTCATTGCCGATTAATTTTTCGGTTCAGCCAATTGACTTATGTACTATCGTTTTAGTATCAATATATGACGTGGGATCAGTTTGGGGTTGGCCCAAGCCGATTCGGTAATTTATTCATGAGCTGGATAATTTTTTAATTTACATAGACTAATTCAGCTTTAGTTAAGAGGTCTAGTTCACTTATTACTTCGGGCTCAATTTATCATATTAACATTCCGACATCATCTCGGTTTAATTCAATATTGGTTCAGCTAATTTAACTTCTGGTTTGAACCCGGTTCATTACCCATTACATAGTAGCTGTAGAATGGCTTACACCAAAAACTACCACTATTTTGGAGGGTCGGTTCAGTGACTTTTCTAAATCTAATTCTACCAATTAATATTTTAGCATTATTATGTGACACTTTGGCAAATTTTGGCTACCGATTCAGCCAAATTGAGGTTCGGTTCAAGCCGGTTTAGTGCATGAAGTTCAGTACTGTCCTAGAAGCAGATTAGTAAGACACCTACTGTTTAGAGGTCCAGTTCACATACTAATTCAAGGTAGTTTTGGTAGCCGTTTCATAGGTTGATAGTTCAATCCTAGGACTTGCTAATTTAGCAAGGTCAGTTGCTGATTCAATTGGTTCATGACCGGTTTGGTTCTTTTTTCTAGACTACCAGGTTCAACATTAGTAAGGATATTGAGATTGTACCCAAAGTCATAAGTGGTAAAATATAGTGAGCAAGTTCCTAATTATGAGAAACAGAGTACATGGTGGCTTTGAGCTGCTGGTATAAATCGTAACTGATATAGCCGTGGTTATCGAACAATGGTAACCTTTTCTCAAGTTGGTATTATTGATATTTGATTCTCCGATTTCGTACATATTTTGTATTACTGTGTGTGTTGCGTGGACTATGATTTGATATACGTGGTTCGGTTTACGGATGTGCGATAGGAATGTCTCATACGTACTGATATGTTAAGCCCCAAAATATGTTTTATGTTTATACATTTTAGTTTCGCTATTTCCTTCAATTTCAGTATATGATATATGAGATTTATATCCGGACGATAATATGTGTCCCACATGGATGTGGTGACGATCGTAATTATATAATGTGATCTCGAATCATATGATATGACATCATTTATGAGATTTGACTGGATCATTATTTATTATGATTATACCTTGAATGGACTGTTTAACGCGGACGATAATTTAGTATGAGACATCTCATCGATTTTCAGGGATTTTACGGACCTTGTGTTTTGTTTTGACACAGTTGTGATTTTTATCATTTTCCTCTAATTTATATACTCTATATATATATATATATAATACTTGTTAAGCTCTACATTCACGTTTTCATGTTTTATTCCTTCAAATTAGTGGCACGGATACGTATGCAAGAGTTCGGACATGATTTGTTGCCGCAGATCATTATCTGTGAGTAGAAATACTTTTATTGGTTATATTTCAGATTTCAGGGATATATTATGATTTTTAATTTTGGCTGGATGAGGGTTTTGATCCATGTATGTAATATATTGGAGTTATCGCGTTATATTGATGAGTTGTTGTATATTTGGATACTTCCATTGCGATATTTGGATAGCAGGTTATATAATATGTTTGTCCAAATTTATATCCGATGAAGGCTTGTGTAGGTTTTATTATATTGAGTCCTATATGTATTCGGATTGTTACACCTGGATTAAATTTTTATGGTTAATGAAAATATTATTATTGATTTTATTTTTAACCTGCATATAATTGTGTTTTTGAGTCGTGATAGGTTTTATATATTTTATGAAAAAATGGCTAATATTTGAGATAATATATTTGTGAATCAATATATTTGTATGAAAAAAGTCATAAAAATCTATATGGACCGTGCATTGATATACATGTATGAGTGCCTGGGGCTCGAGATCTCTACCTTTACAATATGATTTAGCATGTGACCCTCTCTCAATGGGGAAATCTTTGTGACCCTTTTCCAATGGAAAAATCTTTCTGTCTCCCTTTTTTGTGGTCAAGAAAAGGCTTTATTATGTAGATGATCTTCACAATTTGTATTTTAATGAGAACAATCGTAAGAATATAGAACAAAAAATTAATATATTTGGATATCCTAAATATATCGGATTGACTTGAGAATTGCATCGAACGCTGTCGGTGGAAAAGTATAGTGAGCGCGTTCCTTGTCTATAAGAGAGCATATATAGATGGCCATACCCATGTGTTTAAATAGTGGTTGATATGACTTGAAATTATCAAAAGTATGTGTAATTCTTCATTAAATTGGTCTTTTAATTTTTGGTTCTCCAATTTTGTGCATAATTTGTGTTTTGATATGTTTTCTGTATTGATTTGTATTTGAAATTCATTTGAGATTTGCAGGTTTGCTTACAGATGGGATTTGATTAATCTAGTACATTTGATATGCAATTTCATCTTGGAATATATTTCATTTCTTGTATGATTTCATTCTAGCTTATGTTTCATTCATATATAATTTCGATCCGAATTTTATTTCATTTAGTATGTGGACTATGATATGATTTAGGTTATATAATTTCGCTTCGGATTACGTTTCATGCATTGTATAGCCCCATGGGTCTATATTTTGATTTGAATTATACTTTGAGTACGAAATTACTTTCAAACGTTTGATATTAGCTTTTCATATTTGTATCTTTTATGCGATTTGAATATATTTATGAACCATTCCTTTAATTTTGGACATTATTGTTTATATTATGATATAAATACTTGTTAAATTTTAGTCTAACTTTTTTACTTCTTATCCATTTAGATTTGTAGTTTAGGTATATTATAAGAGTTTGGACATGATCCAATCGCAATTTATTTGATTGGTGAGCATTAGTATTTTGTTAGATTTATGTTAGTATGGATTATATTTTGGACATTTGAGTTTGATCAGTTATAGGTCTATGATTTTGTAAAGAATTTGTTGGGCTTTTGTAATTTGGATGATTGTTGTTGATTTTGTCACATCTCTTGTGATATTTGTGGAGTAAGTAGTATTTATTCTGTTATCTAGATGGTTATCCTATGATATCTTATGTGGATTATTATTATTATGATTATTGTTTTAGGTAGTGTAGATATTTATTTTGTTATGCTTGGTTTAGAATTTACTGATTAGTATAATATTATTTTAGAATTTTAATTTTTATAAATTATAATTGTTTGAACTTATTTGGGATTTGTGATAAAAAAAATAACTTAAAAGTGTCACAAAAACAATTTTCTTTCAAATGTAATCATGTACATTATAATTGCCATCTTAATTTGAAATATAGTTGCTTTTGATCCTTGTCACATATCGCTTTTAGACCTTATTGAATTTATAATTTGATGGGGACGACTAAAATGGGCCAACTTAAAGGGGCGATCAATCCAAGAGAATCTTGGCCCTCGCTGACCGAAAGGACGATCAACGCCCTAGTTGACTGGTGAGGACCTTCAAACAGTTGGGTGCGGTCCAAACCAGATACGGTCAAAACTAGAAGTAGTCCACGAATCCTATCCTGCGAGAAAAGGTCATCTGCCCTAATTGGCCACGATACGAAGGATCTCTCCAGATGGAAACCTCCTTTAAAACAGAAGCCCCTAGATCAGTGAACATGTCGTAAAAGAAGCTCCCAAATCAGCGCACGACTCACAATAGAAATTTCAACATTCACGGCATGCAATATCGCCGCGGAGGAAGGAACCCTTTCTTCCGGTCGTTACGGCCCTAAATGGTGCCTGCATCCCCTCGATGGATGGAAATGATCTCCTCAGATGGCCGAAAGCTCATCTTGCCGTCTGAGGAAATGTGATGAGATCTGACGGCTATAAAAAGTCTTGGGGATACATTGTAAATGCATGCTATCTACAGTACTCAAATTCGCACAAGCAATCCATCCTTCGAGCAATCAATTGTCATTCTCTTTCACACTGCTCGCCCTCTGCGAACCCAATGGCCTGAAAAGCTGCTCTCTACAAGCGTATTATAACCTAAAGCCACTCCGCACCGAGTGCATCTCCGAGTCAGACTCACAAATTCTCTCCCCAGCATCATTTCTTGCACATTCTATCTTTACCTTCTTCATTTCGAAAGAAAAATTTATGACTTGAATGTCGGAGGATAAATAAGAAAGTATGTCCCGCCATTTTTCTCTGATTTCTTATCTTTTATTATGGTGTGTAGGATTCAAACAATACAACACGGAGACTAAAACCTATATCATTATGAACCAGATGATCAGTTGAACCTGTATTCGTTAAAGACACAAATCCAGAACGCATTAGAATTACCTAATTAGTTCAAAATTTTATATGATATTATCAAGGTATATGAATATTATAAATAACTATAGTAATAAAAGTAGGCTTGATTGATTTTTTATATTGGATACAATCCTAGGAGAAAATGACATGTCCAACTCTAATTATAAATATCTAACAAATATACCTTTTTATATTTCAAATAAATACTAGCTTAAAAAATTTCTCCATAAAATCTCTATATTTATAACTTTATGTAAAAAAAAGTTTATATTTAAAATATGCAAGTAATATTCTATTCTAAATATTATATTTTAAAAATATTTTATATTCCTACATATTTTAATAAAAGATAAATTTTTGCATAATAATATTTTTTTAAAAATATATTCATAATTATAATAAAATTATTTTAGTTTCAATTATAGCTGGACATGAATATTATTTTTGATATAACTTTACGATCATAATTTTTATTTAAATTCAGTTTATGTTATAATTTAGATTTAATTTTAATCAGATCTATTAATCATAAGTGAGGCTTCATGCTTACAAAATTTATTTTTTAAAAAGAAAACAAAAATAATCAAAGTCTGCCCACGATTTTCCGCACCATTAGATAAATGATAACATCGGCTTCTTCTTTAACCTGGTCTCTTCGTTGCTTCTCAGCCAGATCTCAATTGAAGTGGCATGATCCTTGAGCTGCAACAATTCAACAAGTTATTTAATACCATCATATAAAATACAATAATGTAATATATAAAAACACATATACTATACTAGTAATTAAAAAAGAATATTTATTCACCATATTAAATATATTCATGACCAATATGTCTCATTTTTCATCAAAAAGAATAACATAATTATTTTAAATTTGATTGGTTAAAAATAATAAAACTATAAAAGTATTAAGCCAATTAAAATAAAATCATAGACCGACAACATTAATAATAGAGCTATTATAGTTTTTTCAATAAGGTTACTCACATATCCATCCAATAATTCAGATTAAATTAATAAAAATATTTTATAATTTATTATCAAGCTATTAATCTTTGCTAATCCGCAGCAAGGACCATAAGAACGGGAGGCTATGTCACTGTAAAATCCAACGGCCCGTATTATTTTTAATAAAATAATAAAAAATATTTATAGGACATTAGATTTAAAATACAACAACGTCATTGACATTGAAAGTATTGCGATGTGTACGGGCCTTGCAGTGTCGTGCATTTTGCTAGTAGGAGGAGGAACGGGGAACTTACAGGGATCGTTGAAAATAAACATGCCAACGTTTTTGAGTGGTCCGTCGATGCAGAAGCTGGTGACGGAGGAATGAAGCCTGAAGTATTGATTCATGACGACGGATGCATGGAAATTCAGGGTGTTGGGTTCGAAGCACGGCCGTCCGGGCTGTATAACGGAGCAGTCGACGCCGGGCTGTCCGCAGCAAAACGATATAGTACTTCTCAGTTGAGCCTCTGAAGCAGCGTCATTTGCCACACAGTACAGAGTTGGCTGATAATTAACCGACAACGATTTTAAAACTTTAGAATAGTTTTTAACACATAGTTTTATTTAATTAGATGAAAGCGCCAGATGATGATAGAGTTATGACTTATTAGCCAAGGCTTGAATCGTTAAAATAAAATTTTAAGTAATATAAGATATTCAGCATATTATACCAAAATAGTAGTTCCATATCTATGTCCATATTCAGCATATTTAATAAAAATTCTTATGCGAGCCTATCATTCTTTTTACATAATTTTACTTAAATGACGTTGAAAAATGACAATATTATGACAAAAAAATTTAAAATATAATGCATTAGACAGATAATTGTATACTTTATAATGTGTCATATCAACAATATTTGACATCATAAAATGGGTAAAATAGTGATTTAATCTTTATCCAAATCTCATACATTAGGAAAAATTTTTCGAATAAAAAAACTTGTCTAAAAATTCATTGAAATTATTAATAAATTACTCCTAAATTTTAATTAATAAGTTTCCATTCATAACTTCCTCAAATAAAAGATATTTCAACAATATATTTTTAAAAAAGAAGTAATAAATCATTTTTCTCTGAAACTCTACTTAAAATCATAAGCAAAGAGGGGAAGGAGGGAGAGAGACACATTACCACCATTCGCAGTTGGCGAGGCTCTTCGGTCCCTACAACTAAAGGGTTCGATACACACAAAATTAACTCCAATATGATATAATATATATAGAGAGAGAAGCACAAATCTTATGATTTTTACATAATTCTATTTTTGAACAAATATTATTTAAATTCATCACAAACATTAAATATAAAATAAACTTTAATAAAAGCGAGGAAAAAAGTCTTCTGTTTTCCTTTTTTTTTTTATTAATATACCATTTGTAAGGCAAAAAAACTCATTATTTTACGTTGCTTTTCATAAATGTTTTAATTATATATTTGTAAACAAGAATTTTAAAAATAAGATTATAGAAAGTAGAGGGCTCACCTGAGGAAGCAAAGATGAAGAGGAGAAAAGTGATGAAGCAAAATTCCACATTGAATCTTGCCATTTAATTAGTGTTGTAGGAGGGTTACTAACGATGGATGCTCAAGAACAAGAGTTTCAACGATGCAATAAGCTGAGTAATGATCGATTATATATAGATAGATCAGAAAAGATAAGTAGTAGAAGTGCTTATTAACATTTTAATATGCAAGTTAATAACGTACAAATTTAATATGGAAAGAGTTTAAACGCTACAAGGGAAGATGATAATACCATTCCAAATATATACTTGAGCTTGATATCCAACATAATATTGCAAACCCAGTAATGAAATCGTCTCACTAATGTTAGGCTATCAAGTAATAATTGTCATGTAACACTACAAAAGATTTAATGACCCGTTTGGTTGTATGTAGAATTTAGAATAAGAATTCAAATTCTTTGTCTAATTTCAATTCTATCAAGTGAAATTAAAATTATAATTTCATGTTCTAATTCATTGAAAATTAAAAAATAGTGTAGGAAACTTCTTTGTAAGTTATATGTGTCTATAATATATGTATTATATGTTGTCTAAAATTATACGTACCTATAATTATTATCTATATCCAATATTAAATTATATTATATTAAATTTTATATATTAAAAAATTTATAATTTATATTGGGTTACTTATTATTATTATTATTATTATCATTATATGGATTAAAAATTAATCATATGATAACTTTATTTTTTTCTTTTAGAATAATAATTTTTTATAGTCCAAACAATGGTCGTTTAATTCTTTTTTATTTTAATTCTAACAAAAATTTTTAATTCCAACAAAATTAGAATTAGATTTATATTTCTAAATTTTAATTCTAATTTTACAATTTAAACCAATTCTAAGTAAAATTTTTATACTAATATAATTATTAGTTGTACTACATTCTCAAAAAATAAAAAAAAAACTGAGTT
Source organism: Nepenthes gracilis (assembly GCA_033239525.1). Classification (NCBI taxonomy): domain Eukaryota; kingdom Viridiplantae; phylum Streptophyta; class Magnoliopsida; order Caryophyllales; family Nepenthaceae; genus Nepenthes; species Nepenthes gracilis. The sequence goes on from BSYO01000040.1 coordinate 1,990,701, forward strand.
TGGCAATTGTAAAATAAGATAAATCCAATTATCGAGTTGGCTTTGTATTATAGCGATCTTTAAGTTTTTCAATAACATTTATAAATTGTGAAGTTGCAATGGATAAAAAGTATTTTCTAATAAAAATAATGAAAATAAAAATCATCCTAGACAGGATTAAAAATAATAAAAATATAACTAATACTAATATAGAAATTATATATTCTGATTAAGTAAAAAAAGATTGGTTTCATACTTCCAACATGAATCAACCCCCATGAAACTAATGCATGCACCCAAATTAATATAACAAAGATTATTTTAAGTTAATTAATAGCAAAGAAGGAAATAAATGGGGATTAAGGATCCTCTATAAAAGAATCATCTCAAATATCTTAAATCATCTGATAAGGCCATCGATTATTTTTTACTAATTAAATTAATGTAGTCTAAATGAAATGAATAAGAATTTTAAGAGTACTTATATTATATTTTTCTAAATTTGGATATGGTTTATAATAATATATGATGCTTCTAACTATATATACTAATTACATAATATTTATTGATTTATTTTAAAAGATTTATAATGTATTATTATTTTAACTCTTTGACAAGCAATGGGTTTTGGCTACTAACACCACCCTTTAAACTATTGAATAAGACCATCCTCGTATTTAGAAGAACTTGAAGAGACAATAGACATTAAATTATTGATTGTGTAAGAGATACTTACGAAATTTTTAGTGATTTTTTATTTTATAAATATGACATGATAATCTTTGAAAGATTGATTAATTGCTGACTTTTATACCTTAAGGATATCGAATAAAGAGAATAAAATAGCTAAGGCCCTTGATGCATATGATTTATTATGACAGATAATAAATAAATAGTTTGTATAATAGTAGTAGATACCCTGAAAAAATTTAGGGCCAATAATAATAATAATAATAATAATAACGTATAATTAATAAAAATAAGATAATTTATTAATTGCCATTTTTTTTAAGCTATTCACATTTAATGTGGGAATAGATACTACAAATGTAAAAATGGGTCATATTTATTTTCAAAACAAAAACTGGAGGAATGGCATTTGAGATAAATGACTGGATTTTAGACATTAACAAAAATGGTACCATAACTTTCAAAGAGATGTAAGGTTTTAAATGATTTATTAAATTTGATTATGATTAAAAATTAGGGCCAGGAGATAACTTAAGTTAATACCAAAAGAAGATATTTATTAAGTTTTAAGATACTGGGTCAAGGAAATAAAAACTTCATGGCTTTTGAGATAAATGAGTGGATAGACATTAACAAAAACGGTACCATAACTTTGTAAGATGTAAGTTTTAAAATTATAAATTTGATTATGATTAAATAAATTAAGAAGAGAAAGTCCCGAATGAAATGAGAAAATTGAGTCATGTTGATTTTAGATTGAATCATATTAGGTTAAATAACGCTTAATTGGTGTCTAACGCGCGTATTAACTTATTATGAATCGAGAGATCGCATCTGAAGAACATTTGGCTGGAGTTTGAGCATAGTTTTGATAGAATACTCATGCCCAATGAGCTCCCAGGAGACATTCATGTACACTTTTAGTAGAATGTCAGCACCAGAGGTTATGCTCGTGTGATATAGCATTTTGTCATAGCAATCGATACACGTTTGATGGACGCACGTATGCCAATCTTTTCAAAAGTTACATTTGACTGATTTTCGGTCTTTTTTTATCAAATCTTGAGAGAAGAAAGAATGAGAAGAGGAAAAGAGAGAATGCCATTTGAGGTGAATTTAAGAAAAATTTTGATAAATTTAAAGTTAAAGTAAGTGTATTCTAAATTTTTTTCTCTTGTTGCTATTTTTTTGGATCTCTATGAATATTTATTGTCTCAAATATTCATGTATGCTATATTTTTATATATAAAATATTTATTCACCACATGCATGTTCTATCTTTTCTATTTTTCTACAATATCGGGTGCAATCACATTTTAACCTATACACATTATATTTATCAGTTGATTTTTTACACTACCACTTATGGATGTACTGAAATTTGATTTAAATGATTCTTATATATTTTAAATTCGTACATAATATTTTTATATGTTTAAAATTATTTTATAGTTTGCATATTCTAAAATTTCATTAAATTGTCAATGTATGCTTGGCATTTGAAAGGAGATGTTATATTACAAAATTTTTACTAACTTCCTTTTGAAATTCTTGAGTGAACAATTCATATGTTTAAAATTTCAAGAATGTAGCTTTTTAATATTTAAAATTACTAAATATATATACTTTGCAAGTTTTAAAATTTTATTAAATTGTCTCTACATACTTGACATTTGAAAGAATATGTTAAAATTACATAATTTTCACTTCCTTCTAAAATTCTTGAGTGAACAGTCCATATGTTTAAAATTTTAAGAATGTAACTTTTATATATTTTAAAAAGAGCATATTTAAGTTTTGAATTAATTTGAAAGAAAACTTTACATTTTGTAAAAGGAATCAATAATATTTTTTTAAAAAATGAAAAAATTAAAAGACTATTTATATTTATATAGAGTTTTTCCTTCATTATGTATCAAACTATTATAAAAAATTAGTAATAATTTATTATGATATATTTTAATATATTATAGTGATAATTGATATTCGAATTTATTATTTGCGGGATAAAAGCGACATTTGACCCCATTTATAGGATTATATATATGACAATTCACATGTTGGTCTTGAATAATAGTATAAAATCTTAGATTTTGTAGAAATAAATATAACCCGAACTTTATTTATTTGCTCATTTGTCGGTTAGGCCCTATGACTATTGGTTAATAAGAATTAGTATAATTTGAGTATATTTTTATATAACATTATTCAAGTAAGAATAGAATAATAAAATTTGAAAATTTTGCATGGATATTGTGAAAATTACATGTCTTCTCATTTGAATATGATCATTGCTCCTTCCAATACAGTTTTAGGATAAATTAAATGTTTGATTATGTAAGTTATATGCCTTACGGAGTATTCGACTTATTTTTACTTTTATTTTTTTTGGCTAACTCCATCAAATTAATGGGTTCAGGACACATTTGCAAGAAGATGGTTAGTTGGCGTGGAAGACAAGTTGAGAATGTAGAATTAGGATGTGAAAATTTAATGTTGTATTGCTATAAATTGTTTCAAAATAGTAACTTATGATATTTATTTTATTCAGAAAATAATAATGTAATGGATTCAGTTTGTTCAATAGTAAGGCCATTGTAGTTATTATTTATTTTGATTTTGTGTGGATATATCTTCATTATACATGTTTGGACGTCATAGTATGATCGGTTTTCAAAACCACTTTTAAGTGTGATATTTTGAGTTCTATGATTTAACTAATTATTTTTTTTAGAATAGCAAATGAAATTAAATTTTAAATTAAGATGAATTAAATTTTCTTGAAAATCGAGGATGTGACATCCTTATTATCCATCATAGTTTATTACCCAAAAAACTCATAATTATAGGAGAAAGGACCTAAAAATTACAATTAAGGTTCACTAAGATAAAATATCAAATTCGAATTTCAATTTGAGATTCGTAGGTTTATTCAAAGATAAGATTTGATTAGTCTTGTACATCTAATATGCAATTTCATTTTGGAACCTATTTGATTTTTATATAATTTTGTTCTGAACTTTGTTTATATTTATATGACTTTAATCTAGATTTTATTTAGTTCAATTTATGTTTTTGTATGGATTATGATATAATTTAGATTATCTGATTTTATTTTAGATTACTTTTATTCAGTATATGTCACAATAGGATTATATTTTGATTTGATATATGATTTGCGTATGAGATTACTTTTAAATTTTAGATATTAAATTTCTCAAATTTGTGCCTCTTATGCGTTTTAATTGTATTTATGGACGTTCTCTTTGATTTCTCACATATTTATTTGTTACACATGTTATAGATATTTGTTAAATTTTAGACTCATGTTTTATTTTTTATTCATTCATATTAGTTGGCTTGGATATTATGATGACCCGAGTTTTAAAATATGATAATTAGGGTGAAATTAAATTAGTAATTATTAATGATTAAGTTTAAAATGTGAAAGATTGAGTTTGGAGGTAGAAAAAGGAATATGGGCCTTGTAAGATATCGGTTTTCAGGATATGGTTAATATGGGTGGTGAGGTTTTAAATTTTTAAAATATGATAATTGGAATATAATTAAATTAAAATAGGTGAATTGTGGTCAAAAGGAATGGAAGAAATCGGATTGAAAAGCCCAAAGTTTCAGAATTAGTAAAATTGGGAATAGAAATGATAAACCAAGAAATGTTAATTCGTAAATAATACTCAGGTTTTAAATTATGATGATCATGGCCTATTGATGTTATATGATCAAATATAAGGTCCAAGGATGTGAAGAATTGGGTTGGAAGGGTCAAAACAGGTCTTGGATGGTGAAAACGCAACATAGGCTTGCTGCAAGCTCGATGCAGGCCTAACTAGTGCCGAGTAGCGCTCGAGCTCAAATGGGGCGCAAAAAATAGAACATCCCACTCGAAGTGCGCTCGATTAGTACCCGAGGCGTGGCATTGACAGGGCGGTGCGCCCGAGTGGAGCTCGAGCACCGCTCGTGCGCCCAAGTGGATATAAAAAGGTCGAGCGCGATTCTTCACTCATTTTTCGGCATTCCATGAGAGATGAGAAGAAGAAAAGAGGGAAAAGAAAAGGAGAGGAAGAAATTCGCGCATTTCACTCTAATCCGGGTAAAAATAACGATAGATTGGATTCAGACAAGTGTACCTCGGACATTATATACAGTTTTTACGGTGTTTTAATATCTCCATGTTATTGTTTATACTCTGAATCTCTTACTGTTCGATATTTGACATGAATAATGTATGAATCTCATGACTTTTGGACTAAAGTTCATGTTTATATATATATATACTATGATCGATAGCTCCAATTTCATAATTTTGCTCACGATTTGCCTCTGTTTCATATTCGGATCATATATCGTAAACCCTAACTCAAAAATTGAGAGTTTTTGGTTTAAATGCATGATTTTGTATAGGTATAGGGAATTATAGCATCGATTTCATGAATAAATATGTATTTGGTGCCCAATTACTGTTTGAGAATTTTGCTTGGAACCCTAGAACGAAAATTTAGAAAATTTTATTGGAAAGTTGGAAATTTGATGATTTAAACGTAAATTGTTACTCAGTAATGTTTATCAAATGATTGGTATTTGAAAACTCTACATGAAACTGTATTATCGAACTATGAAAATTTCTGAAGAACTATACTATCGAACTATAGAACCCTTTGAAATCATCTGAATGAATAATTGGATGAAATTCGGATTTTAGCCTTGGAATATGATGATTTTGATTATGGAACTTTGAACCAATGCATCAAATTAAGCTAATCAGTAAGAAAAACTGACTTAGAATTGTTGAATAGTTAGATAAAGTTCTCCGGTATGCCTTAGAACGTTACGATTAGGTAATCGAGATATTATCGAACTATCAAATCGAAATGTATACCATTGAACTATTGAATTATCGAATCAAGAAGCATACCATCGAACTATCGGCCTTTGATTTTGTGGATTGAACATAATCTGTATCGAACTATTGGCCTTTGATTGTGTGGATTGAATACAATCTGTTATCGATTATTAGTCCCTCGATTAGTAGAGTATACTAGATGGGTCCCTAAAATATCGAACATAAAATTTCTGAAGAACAAATGAGCTTTGCAACTGTCTCATAGATTTCTACATGTGTTCAAATAGAATCATACTTCATTCCTGTTTTCCGTTAATGCTTTTATTCTTTTGATTATCGCAATTTCTGTTCTAATATAGTTATATTTTATAGGAAGGCATGAATTATGATTTATTGAAACCTGTTCTATTTTTCTGATATTATTATAGTATTCTGTCTTATCGAATATATGTTTCTAAATAAAAGCATTACGTTTTGAATATTTTGGTACCTTGTTGAATTTTAACTCACTATTTTACTGTTTTTTCTCCCTCTAGATAAGACTATTGAGATGACATCCGATGAGCTGGCATAGAGAGAGAGCTAGCAAGGAGGACTTGGAGCCTTGAAGTCATCGTGAAAATCTTGGGAGATTTTATAGTTTTACATGTCAATGTCTAAGTAAAAGACGGATTTATGTTTTGATAGCTATTATACATTCTGTATTCTATTGGATCTATATTTATACTTCTATAGGATTATATTGTGGATATAGTTGCTTTCATTATTCTGATTATTGAGTATGTACAGGTCCTCGATAACATCTCTCGTATAAATTCCGATATAGTGGTTAGGATTGTTCAAATTAAGTCATGGCTGACAATTGTGGTCCCGTGGATGCGTGTTGTAGAAAAACTGTGGTATTGTGGATAGTTGTATACTTTTACTGATCCTGCTTTTATATATGGTCAAGATTTCGAGATCTGGATATTATGTATGCTCTGTACTGATGTAAATAAGTAGAATATATTTTGAATTTTTGTCCGATTTTAAATAGAATTCTGTCAAAATTTTTGCAGAATTTACTAATGAAAATTTATGATTTTTGTTCTGAATCTATTTGATGGAAGATTCTATGAAAATTATGACTCATTCCGTCACAGATACTGTACAGAAGTATAGACGTGATCTGACCGCAATAACATATAGTTTGGTAAGTATCGTATTTATTCAAATATTTATTAGCATGGGCTGTATTTTAGATATTTTCGATTGGCTGAGTGTACGCTCATGGTTGTGTATTGAGAATAGTTTGGTTATTATGGTCAATTTGTCACATTTTTTACGATAGTTGCATGACGAGTTACATTTATTATATTGTATGGACGATTATCCGATGAGATTCTGTAATGGATATTTGGTTTTATCTATTTTTATCGGATGACAAAATTTTATGGTTTGTTTACTTTGTTGCACCTGGGTTTAGGTTCTATTATATTGTTTTGGGATTTTAATTTTGTAAAGTATAATTAATTAAATTTACTTTGGTTCAAGTTTATGACAAAACAACCCCCTTTCCTTCCATATCAACATGCTTTCCATTGCTTAGCTGGACTTTGGCTGAGTAAGTATCATCAAGCTCTTAAACAATTTGATTCTGAGCAGTCACATGGTTGCTATAGCAACTATCAAGATACCACAAGCATTTGCTATTGTGTTGAGGTAAATTACTATAAAAGAATAGTTGTCTATGTTCCAATTAGTAGATAAATTTACTACAATTGCCTGTTTGAATTGTCTTCTTACCTTATTCCAACAATTACTCTCTGAATGATTAACTATTTTATATCGAGTGCATTTGAAGAAGCAATCTTTGGCATCATACTTTTGTCTTCTTGAAAATCAAACAATTGTCAGCAAAGGAACTAGGGTTTGGCAAACGAAAATTTTCTCTTCCTCTACCTCTACTTGGGCTACAAACTCTGCTGAGTTTTTGTTGAATATAACCTCTACTGAGTGAATTGACTTGCTGGACATTGCCTTCTCAAGATTCATGCTTCATTGGAGGAAATGGAGGTTTAGTGAGCTTCATTTTAGTTTGGAAAACTTGTTTCATCAACTGGTGAGAGTATTTATCCACTCTCTACTCATGGACTTTGAGTGAGCCCACTAACTCATGTATGGTGAGTTGAGACATATCCTTAGTTTTTTTTAATGACAGCAATTATATGCTCAAATTTTTGTAGTAGGTTTTCAGGAAAATTTTTAATAATTTTCTTTTCAAGGTTAGAATCGTTATAACTTTTAAAATAATTAGCAATTTCTGTTATACGAATAAAGAATTTACCAATTTTCTTGCTATCTTTCATTGAGAGATTATCAAAATCTCTTTATAAATTTTATAATTTGATGGAAGCTGTTCTCATTAAGCCTTTGAATTCATTTTTTGAGGCCGGCCCAAGCTTTTTTGAGGTAGCATTCAACTTTATATTTTGTTTATAGTTATTTTTTATCTCATTGAGCCAAGCTGCGCTGCTCCAAACAAATGGTTGTTCTTTGTATACATTCTCAACAATATCCCACAAATCTTATGAAATAAAAAAATTATTTCAATTTGAGAGCATCAATAATCATAATAATCGCCTTTAAAATTAAAATTTAACTTTTGTTATATTAAAAAAAAATGTATTAGAAGCCATATATTATATTATGGATATGCCTCTGATACCAAATTTATTAAAGACAAGGAGTAAGTAATTTTACTAAAGATGGAGTTGATAGAATAGAAGTGTTTTTACATCTTACCACATTGGACGAAAATGTATTGCAATACATAGAAGAAGAGAATATAAAGGCACAAACTTAATAATGACAATACATCCTAAGAAACAAACACCAAACTTCCCATGACAACTTCCTGTATGATAACTTCCCTTTTGACAATTTTCCACTCCACCTACTTTTTTAACTTTTGACCTTCAACATCAAACAGGTAGCAGGCACCCACAAGCTAGAATTTGCAGCTACTGAGGGATTTTGTTTAGCTTACAATACACATACTCGCCATATTTCTTGCTCTTATACTTGGCTAGGGTTCCATTGCCGGTGAGCTTCGGATGAGGTCCGATCACCTGGTCCGAAGGTGGCTCCAGGAACACCGGCCATGACATTCTTGTTGTGTCCTTGTTCACGGTTGATCTATGAAGCACAGCCTTGTACTTTCCGTTGCTAAATATCTGCATGGCAAGCAAAATGTTTAAAACATGCATGTTCTACTTCAACCGTAAGTTTACAATTGAATTTTATTTTTAAAAAATTTGACCTTAATTTTTATTTTGAGACAATTTCATGCCACGTAATCCATATAATAATAATAATAATAATAATAATAATAATAATAATAATAATAATAGAGCCTTAAATTCACTAAATAAAGTTGGTTTTATGAATTATCTTTGATTTATCCATTGATTTAGTATAGATCGAAAAAAGTAAAGGTAATTTTTAATTATTTTTATCATGATATTCTAAATTTATAGTATGCTGTTAGATAGTTACCTCGATTTGATCGCTGATGTGAACGATTAAAGCGTTGGGGATATATTTGACATCGTACCATTGGCCATCCCTTGAGACTTGGAGGCCCGGCACCTCATTGGGAACGAGTAAAGTAAGTGTGCTCATGTCGGTGTGAGCCACTACACCGAGGACTAAGTCTGGCAGAGGGCAAGGCGGATAGTAATTAATCTTCAATAGATATTCCAAGTCATCACCGCCAATTGCCGCCTTCATAGCGTCCTCTTCAAGCCCTAACCCTAATGAAAGCCACTTGAACAACTTGTCTGCAACTTTTCTCAAGTAAATGGTATATTGTTCATTTGCCTCCCTGCAAAAATTAGTAGGAAAATAAATTATATATATATATATATACTTTTTTAATTATTGGGTGGTTGGTTGGATTAAAAAAATATTTTCATAAATATTTATTTTTTAATAATACTTATGGGGTAGTTTGTGCGTAATTTTTTCAGTATAAAGGAGTTATATTTTTAGGGATAATTTATTATTCAAGAAGACGACTATTAGCACCGTATAGGATAAGTCACAGTAGATAGGTTTTGTCAAAAGTCTGAATGAAAATAAAGATCTGATTATTTTTTTATTAAATTTAAAAATTTTAGAAAATAAATATTTTTGAACTTCGAGGAAGAAGGATGCCCCGGATCCACAGTAGATTGGTTTTGCCTCAATCTGCTTCACCACCACGTACCACGAAAGGCATTTTCAATTTAAAGTAAATTAATAATGTTGAAAAAAAAATATATCCTATTCGGAATGGAATTAAAGTAATAATAAAATATTATGACTGAATAAAAATAAAGATCTGATTATTTTTATTCTAAAAATTTGAAAATAAATATTTTTGAACTTCCGCCAAGTTTTCTGAAATAATTAAAATTTCCGATTACTTATATATAAATAAATTAATTAATATTGATTTTTCATTATTTTGTAAATAATATATATATTATTGAACTTAATTCATTGTCAACAATAAATTATGCGGTCAAATATTAATTTTCACATTTGAACTAATAAGATATTGCGGCTATGTCACGTCAATGGAGTTCCATTCATGCGATGCAACTCCAAATTAAAATTCAACGAATCAAGAAAAAACGGTCAATACATTTATATATATATAAAGATAGTGCCCATTAAGTTTTTAATTTTATTATTTATTTAAAAATTAATAGTTATAATTGATTTTTTTTTAAAAAATAAAAGTACTGTTTAAATAAATCTTCATAAATAATTATATCATAATTGTTTATTTAAATTTAAAATTTAAAATTTAAAATAAATATATAAAAATATAGCCACCAATCCATTTATTTCAAAATATACATTTCAAATTATTTCTTCAAGTATTCTTATTAAATCCCCCTAAAAAAAACAGATTTTTTTATAGAAAATGATTTACTTTGGGAACAATTCCAAATATCAAATAACATAAAAATGGAGAAAAATAATATTATCTATTAATAAATAATTTAGAAGATTTTTCAAGAATAATATTTTATTTTGTCTCGATTATATAAAATAGGAGATTATTACACTCATAAAAAAAAGGCTGAAATAATTCAACTTTTATTAAAATCCTTAGTAAGCACTATATTATCATAGTTTGACCTTACTTTTATTATCTTAGTCGGATTATTTTGACACTAAGTTTGTGGCATCTATCCTTTCATTCATATTAGAAAGATCAAAATATATAAATAAATATATAGATAAATGTTATTTTTCTTAAAATATTGTAAGATATCTAAAGCAATTTTTATCATCATACAACAAAATAAAGTGCTAGCTATTTATACTAACTACACTTCTATAAATCAGAGTAATTCTATATAATACCACGCCATTCTCACATACAAACCCAAAAGAGCTAAAATGCTTGTCCTTATCCAAATTAAAGTATCACTTGTGTCCTAAACCATCAACAAATCAAAAGAGTGTCATATTATTTCTAGTTATTTAAAAGAACGTTGAGGGCAAAATAACAAATAAAAGCCTTAACGTATTATTAGAATTATCATCGTATCAGATGATAATTATAGTTTGAGTTATGAAAATAGCATATTTATATTATAAGGTAAGTTTTTATTAAATTAATTAAAAAATAATTTGAACTTTTTTCAAATTTTATGTATAGGATGAGTTTTCATGTATATAGTTTATAAGTTTGAGTTGTAAAAATGAGTTTTTATATAATAAAAGATAAAATTATATATAATAGATGTTAAAGCGGTTGGTTAACCTTTTATCTCTTTGATATAATGTATTATGAAAATTTTTATGTATCAAATTGACATTTTTAAAAATAAAAATAAAACTTTGAATGCTAATCAATAGGTAGATACCTGTATGAAGGAGGTTTCATAGGCCAAAACCGATCGTTAATAACAGAAGGAGGCCAAATCCTATGGAAAAGATGATCAACCCAGCCCTTTTTCCCTTCGAGTTCCCTTTGAAGCTGAGTTCCGTACCCTTCCACAGTCTTAGACCCCTGAGGCTTTGCATAAACCTCCTTCTCTTCCTGCGGCAGCTCAAAGAACTCTTTCCCAACTTTCTGAAGGTTATTGATAACCTCGCTAGGGATTCCATGGTTCACAATTTGGAACAAACCCCACTCACTGCCTGCCTTTGCAATCAAGCTCACGAGTTTCTCCTCATCTGGGTCGTTAAGATCGATCGTGGGCACTTCCAGGATTTCCCCGTGGACGGTCGTGATTGCCGGTTGCTCATTCTCTGATCTTATGAACTCGTATGGGATTGTGTTTATGGACATTGATAGTTTCGATATCGCTTGCACTCTTTCCACCTCCATGTCTTTCTTTTCTTTGTATCTTCCAAAGTAAAGAAAGTGTTTTTGCAATAAGGCTGGTGAGACTTGATGCGCATATATAGTATTTATTTCATGCACCTACCTTCACAAAAAAATGAAAAATTAAAATGGAAGGAAGAGAAAATGTCTAGATTGAGATAGACGGCAATTTTGATTGGAAAACCGTGGGAAAATTCATTCACTGAACAGAGGCAACGGGCTGTTTGGGGGAAGGTTGAGGGAGAATTCGGAACGCTGAATAAGTCCTACCAACCTCAGCTGTTGACCGTGCAACCGTGAGATGTTTGCTTTTAATGGTCAGATTTTCATATATAACTACAACTTTTACGTATTAGCGATAGGTTAAGATCGATATGAACGTAGTCTATATATATATATGCTTAGCGATTTAGCAATATATATGTAAGCATGTGTCTGAGCTTGACAATATAATGCTAATTTAGCAAGGAAGACATGAAGGTTCCTCAAAGACCTCGAGAACTTACGCAGAGGATCTCAGATTTTTAGTTCATATTCTATGCTTACAGTCTTATCTAACCCGAATTCATTTTATATAATAGGATCATTTAAACATTTGATATGAAAAATTTACAACATCAGTTGAAGTAAATTTTAAGTGGAATTTAATCGAGGAAATAGAGAGATCAAGCTAGAAGCACCAAACTGTAATCAACTACTAATCTCGTTTGTTGGGGTCAAAGTCCCCCCAATGAATTTATTATGTTTTCTTGGGTCCATTATTTATGGTATATATATATATGGCATTTATATTAGGATTTTGTGAGTAAATTTAATTATCATCTATAATCGTATCTGATGGATACGATAGTTTATAGATTAGCACAAAATTTAGTCCGCAGAAGAAAGAAAGGCTCAATAACGACGACCCAACAGAAGACCCTTTAGGCCTAAGATTCAAAAGGTGCGACGTTCGACCCAAATGATTCAACCCAAAACCGTCCAATAATAAATGTGTATTTATGGATAATTAATGAATTGTTTCAACAATTACAATACCAAATTTAACGGTTGAAAATCGTATTAGTCCAACCAATAAATGTAACCGGCGATTATAAGCGTAACACCAATAATAATTATCTAGACATTAATTGCAGGTAGCTATTACACGAGTAACGCCCCTCATAACTGTAGAATTATAACGTCCAATAATAACCAAATTAGTGCCCGTACTATGAGTACGCCCTTTCCTCTACAAGAAAAATAAGACCTCAATTAAAAATATTTAGACAGACAAAGGCTTAGATAAGCAAAAGTCACACAAACACATAAGTGCATTTCTTCCAAAACCACTCTTCATATGAGTGTAACACCTCAAAGCAGCTCACTCTTTCAAGCGCACCCACGATACCCAATCTTCTACTATACACTTAATCTTAATTCTACTTGCATTCTTGCATTCCTTTCCTCATATATTTCTCGGCCAGTTAAAAAAATAATGACTTAAATGTTGGAGAATGTATTAGAGAGTGAGTCCCGTATTTCTCTTACTTTTTATTTGTTAGTTATGGTATATAGGATCGAAATTCAGAGTAATAAAGATTGAATTTGTACCTAGTCAAACTTTTGAATAAGGTAGTTCTATAATTCAATCAATAATATGGATTTAGAGAAACATTATTGGCACTTTCTATGAGAAAGTGAAAAATCTAACAACACTCTCAAAGAAAGTTGATATTGTGAATATTAGGGTTTAAGTAAGTGTACCAGCAAGAGATGACGTCTCCTATAACGATGACCCAATTATAGGTAGTCATGAAAATAATCATCCAGCCACCAGTGTGGAAATAATTGTTTCCCAGGTGGATACATTATCAAAACTATTTTAGACCATATGTACCCGTCTGGAGATACAACCACTGGGAGTTTCTTCCTCTAACTCTCAGACTTTGGCATCCAAAAGGGGAAGTCAGAGGAAGTGACAGCCTGCCAAGGAGACGATCTAGCAGACTAATGACCTCGAGGCTCAAGAGGCCACAAGCAATAGGGCTTAAACACGGCTAGAGGGCCAACTAAATTTTAGAGTGCAGGATGAAAGCTCAAAGTGATGAGATTTGCGTTGCTCTTGAGACAATCGGAGGTCTTTGGCCCGAGAAGAGGCCTCTTGCAGCACTTGGCTAAGGAATGCCATAGTCGGTCAATTCAGCACATCTTTTTGAACCACTCAGAATTAATGACCTTCCTCAATATAAATAAAATTGCGTCCATCTGTCAATATAAAATGTGGTAAATTTTATAACAGGGACCTAAAAATTTATCAAAACATACAAATATAGAATATATAATAAAATATATAAAAAAATAATAATTTACTGTATATATAAGAAAAAAAAATATCAAATCAACATGCACAAAACATGTAGAAAACTAAGAACCAAAGGGCAATGGTAAATCTCCCCAACAAACACTCCTACTCCATAGCAAAATCCTAAGAGGCTCAAAATTTGTTGAAAATTAAAAATTTAGATTTACATTCGTAGGTGTAATACTAATTTCAAAATTTTTGACTGTCTTTTATCAAACGTTGATTTTCTACCCTTTGTATTCCACGCTGCTTTTCACTACCAAGTCAAAAGTTCAGACGCTGACGGATTAAAAACCTATAAAAGCTATGACAATAGTATAGGGGGATATTGTTATGCTATTTTTATTAATTTATTTATATTGACTAATTAATAAAAAAATAGATAAAAAATAAAAAATTATACTATTTGGAAGTATTATAGAATAATTAAGAAGCCTTGATACAAATAGTAGAATTATATGCGTATGTTAAAAATCATATTTCATATGATATAATATCTTATCGTATATAATAAATTTAAAATATCATACCAAATTCTTATCGCAAAATTAAAATTTTTAATCTAAATTAACACGTGTATTTTTTTTATTTGTAGATATTTTTTGTAATATATATTTTATTTTTTTATTTATTTTAATAAATTTATAAATAAATAAATTTATTCTCAAGCCAATCACAGTCCTTTTTTTTTATAAATCAGAAATTATAAGTATTGCTAATACCTTAACATCCAAAACCGACAAATTAATAAGTGATGCTAGAGGATTAATTTTTTAAATTAAATTTGGCCTGTGAGATTTGGATTTCTAATGCACTAAACTTTTACATCATATAATTTTTAAATTAATATTTATATCCTATATATAATTTTTTGATAAAAAAAATAATTAAAAAAATTTTTTTTTATCAAGAATAATAATATTATTTACTTATAATTTGTGAGAATAACCCCATATGCTTTTACAATTCATGAGCCCTAATACTCATTATAAAATTTAAAAAAAAAAGAATAAAAATATAAGATATAGCAAAATAGTATTTCAGAAATTAGTAACATTTTCAATTATTCCTAATATATATATTTTTTCTCATTAACTAGTGTGTATATATAATTTATCTCAAAAATTCATTTTAAAGTTAGGGATATAACGAGGAGTTGCAATAGGTATAATAATAAATTAATCAAGAGACTAAAGAATTAAAGAAGGTTGGCAAATATGGATACCATCTTATTATATAAAAAATCTAAGAAATAAAAATTTTAATTAGAGAAAATAATTTGGTCATTCACAGCCAACAATGAGTTCATAATTATTTGAAAATTCTGAATTATTCTAAAAGTTTTATCAAAGTCGGAAGGATCACAAATTTCATCGAAAAAAATAAAATTTTAATTTTCGATTGGCAGGTGTAGTATTAATGATTTCAAAAAAGAAAAAATTATCTATAAAACAATAAGAATATTATTACAAAGATATTCTTTCAATTATTTTTAAAATATTTTTAATATCATGATATTTTATTTATTTATTTATAATAAATTTATAAAAAAACATAAATAAATAAGAATTATGCTATTAAAAAATTTCTTAAAAATAATTAAGTAGAATCTGATGGACCCAATATACGCATGGCTCAGCCTGGAATGAGGCCCAATCCACTAGGAGGTCCGATTGGGCGGTAAGGCCCAAAGAACGTCGTGCAAAGCCCAGCAACGCGTAGTGGATTCCAGGCTCATCTCACAACTCCTGATGCATGCCCAATCGCGAACTGTATTATCGAACTATGAAAATCTCTGAGGAACTGTACAATCGAACTATGGAACCCTTTGAAATGATCTGAAAGAATAACTGGATGAAATTCGGATTTTGGCGTTGAAATATGATGATTTTGATTATGAAATTTCGAACCAATGCATCGAATTAAGCTAATCACTAACGGACTCAAAACTATTGAACAGTTAGATAAGGTTCTCTGGCATACCTTAGAACATTACGGTTACGATAATCGATGATCCTATCGAACCATCAAACTATCTAATCGAAATGTATACCATCAAACTATCGAATTATCGAATCGAGAAGCATACCATCGAACTATCGAACTATCGGCCTTTGATTGTGTTGATTGAACACAATCTGTATCGAACTATCAGCCTTTGATTGTGTTGAATAAACATAATCGGTATCGAACTATCGGCCTTTGATTATGTGGATTGAACACAATCTGTATCAAACTATCGGCCTTTGATTGTATGGATTGAACACCATCTGTCATCGATTATTAATCCCTCGGCTAGTAGAGTATACTAGATGGGTCCCTAAAATATCGAACATAGAATTTCTGAAGAACAAATGAGCTTTGGAACTGTCTCATAGATTTCTGCACGTGTTCAAATAGAATCATGCTTCCTTCCTATTTTCCATTAATGCTTCTGTTCTTTTGATTATCGTAATTTCTATTCTAGTATAATTTATTTTATAGGAAAGCATGAATTGTGATTTATTGAAACCTGTTCTATTTTTCTAATATTATCGTAATATTCTGCCTTATCGAATATATGTTCTGTATAAAAAGTATTACATTCTGTATGTTTTGGTACCTTATTGAGTTTCGACTTACTATTTTATTTTTTTATTTTTCCTCCAAATAAGACTATAGAGATGACATCCGATGAGATGGCATAGAGAGAGAGCTAGCAAGGAAGACTTGGAGCCTTAAAGTCATCCTGAAGATCTTGGGAGATTTTATAGTTTTACATGTCAATGTCTAAGAAAAAGATGGATTTATGTATTGATAGCTATTATACATTATGTATATTATTGGATCTATATTTATGCTTCTGCAGGATTATGTTGTGGATATAGTTGCTTTCGCTATTCTGATTATTGAATATATACAGGTCTTAGATGACATCTCTCGTGCAAATTCGGATATAGTGGTTAGAATTGTTGAAATTAAGCCATGGATGACAATTGTAGTCTTTTAAATGCGAGTTGTAAGAAAACTGTGGTATTATGAATAGTTGTGTTCTTGTATTGATCCTGCTTTTGTATATGGTCAAGATTTTAAGGTTTGGATATTATATATGCTCTGTACTCATGTAAATAAGCAGAATATATTTTAAATTTTTGTCCACTTTTAAATAGAATTCTGTCAAAATTTTTACAGAATTTACTAATAAAAATTTATAATTTATGTTCTGAATCTCTCTAATGGAGGATCCTATGAAAATTATGACTCATTCCGTCACATATACTGTACAGGAGTATAGACGTGATCTGACCGGAGCTACATATAGTTTGATAAGTATCGTATTTATTTAAATATTTATTAGCATGGGCTGTATTTTAGATATTTTCGATTGGCTGAGTGTAGGCTCATTGTGGTGTATTGAGAATAGTTTGGTTATTATGGTCAATTTGTTATTTTCCTTACGATAATTGTAGAGTAGGTTATATTTATTATATTGTATGAATGATTATCCGAATAGATTCTGTGATGGGTATTTGGTTTTGTCTATTTTTATCGGATGACAAAATTTTATGGTTTGTTTACTTTGTTGCACCTGGGTTTAGGTTCTATTATATTATTTTGGAATTTTAATTTTGTAAAGTATAATTAATTAAACTTATTTTGGTTCAAGTTTATGACAAAACAACTCCCTTTCCTTCCATATCGACATGCTTTCCATTGCTTAGTTGGACTTTGGCTGAGTAAGTATCATCGAGCTCTTAAACAATTTGATTCTCACTAGTCACATGGTTGCTATAGCAACCATCTAGATACCACAAGCATTTGTTATTGTGTTGAGGTAAATTACTATAAAAGAACAGTTGTCTATGTTCCAATTGGTAGGTAAATTTACCACATTTGCCTGTTTGAATTGTCTTCTTACCTTATTCCAACAATTATTCTCTGAGTGATTAACTATTTTATATCGAGTGCATTTGAAGAAGCAATCTTTGGCATCATACTTTGTCTTCTTGAAAATCAAACAATTGTCAGCAAAGGAACTAGGGCTTGGCAAACGAAAATTTTCTCTTCGTCTACCTCTACATCGGTTACAAACTCTACTAAGTTTTTGTTGAATATAACCTCTACCGAGTGAATCGACTTGCAGGACATTGCCTTGTCAAGATTGATGCTTCATTGGAGGAAATGGAGGTTTAGAGAGCTTCATTTTAGGTTGGAAAACTTGTTTCATCAATTGGTGAGAGTATTTATCCACTCTCTACTCATGGACTTTGAGTGAGCCCACTAGCTCACGTACAGTGAGTTCACTAGCTCACGTACAGTGAGTTGAGACATATCCTCAGTTTTTTTAATGACAACAACTATATGTTCAAATTTTTGTAGTAGGTTTTCGAGAAAATTTTTAATAATTTTCTTTTTAAGATTAGAATCGTTATAACTTTTAACATAATTAGCAATTTCTGTCATACGAATAAAGAGTTTACCAATTTTCTTGCTATCTTTCATTGAGGGATTATCAAAATCTCTTTAAAAATTTTGTAATTTGATGGAAGTTGTTCTCATTAAGCCTTTGAATTCATTTTTTGAGGTCGGCCCAAGCTTTTTTGAGGTAGCATTCAACTTTGTATTTTGTTTATAGTTATTTTTTATCTCATCGATCCAGGCTGCACTGCTCAAAACAAATGGTTGTTCTTTGTATGCAATCTTAATAATATCCCACAAATCTTATGAAATAGAAAATTATTTTAATTTGAGAGTTTCAATAATCATAATAATTGTCATTAAGAATTAATTTTTGATTTTTAGTATATTAAAAAAAATTGTGTTAGAAGCTATATATTAAGGACAAGGAGTAAATAATTTTACTAAAAATAGAGTTGATAGAATAGAAGTGTATTTACATCTCACCACATTGGACGAAAATGTATTACAATAAATGGAAGAAGAGAATATAAAGACACAAACTTGATAATGACAGTATGTCCCAAAAACAAACACTAAACTTCCCATGACAACTTCCTGTATGATAACTTCCCATTTGACAATTTTCCACTCCACCTGCTTTTTTAACTCATGACCTTCAACATCAAACCGGTAGCAGGCACCCACAAGCTAGAATTTGCAGCTACTGAGGGATTTTGTTCAGCTTACAATACATATACTCGCCATACTTCTTGCTCTTATACTTGGCCGGGGTTCCTTTGCCGGTGAACTTCGGATGAGGTCCGATCACCTGGTCCAAAGGTGGCTCCAGGAACACCGGCCATGACATTCTTGTTGTGTCCTTGTTCACGGTGGATCTATGAAGCACGGCCTTGTACTTTCCGTTGCTAAATATCTGCATGGCAAGCAAAATGTTTAAAACATGCATGTTCTACTTCAACCGTAAGTTTACAATAAAAATTTGACCTTAATTTTTATTTTGAGACAACTTTATGCCACATAATCCATAAAATTATCTATAATAATAATAATAATAATAATAATAATAATAATAATAATAATAATAATAATAATAATAATAAGAGCCTTAAATTTACTAAATAAAGTTGGTTTTATGAATTGTCTTTGATTTATCCATTGATTTAGTATAGATCGAAAAAAGTAGAGGTAATTTTTAATGATTTTTATCATGATATTCTAAATTTATGTTATGCTGTTAGATAGTTACCTCGATTTGGTCACCGATGTGAACGATTAAAGCGTTGGGGATATATTTGACATCGTACCACCGGCAATCTCTTGAGACTTGGAGGCCCGGCACCTCATTGGGAACGAGTAAAGTAAGTGCGCTCATGTCGGTGTGGGCCACTACACCGAGGACTAAGTCGGGCCGAGGGCAAGGCGGATAGTAATTAATCTTCAATAGATATTCGATGTCATCACCGCCAATTGACGCCTTCATCGCGTCCTCTTCAAGCCCTAACCCTAATGAAAGGCACTTGAACAGCTTGTCTGCCACTTTTCTCAAGTAAATGGTATATTGTTCATTTGCCTCCCTGCAAAAATTAGTTGGAAAATAAATTATATATATATACCTTTTTAATTATTGGGAGGTTGATTGGATCAAAAAAATATTTTTATAAATATTTATTTTTTAATAATACTTATGGGGTTGTTTGTGCGTAATTTTTTCAGTATAAAGGAGTTATATTTTTAGGGATAATTTATTATTAAAGAAGATGACTATTAGCACCGTATAGGATAAGTCACAGTGTTGGGGTCACTCTCTTGTGGTGTTTGTATTCACGGACTTGTGTAGACAAATGGACACGGACGTTTGGAGAAATTCGGGAACGTCCGTCCTCGGGGTAGTTGGAAGAATTGGACGAGGACTACTGCGGAGGAGAAGTGGCTAAAGAATTCGTTCGGAAACTATAGTCGAGAAGTGGCAGAAGCAATTGTCAGGAGAAAAGGGATCAGGATGATGATCCGGAGACCATTGCCTTTTGCGGAGACCTCTTGGTGGTCGACGCAGGGGAAGCACCGAGTAGCCCATGCCAGGAGACGAGTTGGGTAATGGACAGTGGGGCCTCACACCATGCGACACCGAGGAAGTGCCACTTCATGAGTTACACGCCCGTTAGCCGCGGGGTGTTGAAGATGGGTAACGGTGGCTCGTCTAGGGTCATTGGCATTGGGAATGTTTGCTTGAGGACAAGCAACGGAAATACGCTTGTCTTTGGAGGGCGTGCGACATGCCCCGAACCTAAAGTTGAATGTGATTTCAACCGAAAAGCTTAATGAGGAAGACTTCCAGACGACATTTGGTGACGGCCAGTGGAAGCTCACCAAAGGCGCCTCAGTGATGGCAAGAGGAAGCAGGACATCAGGGCGGTATCTGATGAAGACCTGCATTGCCAAAGGAAATGCCAGGATGACCAATGGTGGCATTGGTCAAGGTGGCAGGAGAGGGCGGCCGGGTGGTAGCAGAGGACGTTCGAGAGGCGGCGCGCGCGGCGAGGAGGAGGACGGAGGTATGCGAGCGAGCCAAGGCGGAGCTGTGTAGGGCTAAGGTGGGCAGCGGCAGGCCAACGGCGGAGGTCAAGGCGGAGGCGAAGCGGGACCAACGGCGAGAACCAACGGGGCCAACGGCGAGCCTGCTGGGTCAACGGCGGAGCTGAGGTGGTGAAGGCAAGGCAGAATGACAAGTTCGCGGATAAGGAATTGAAGGGGAGTGGGTTCACTCCAAGTTCAGTGGAGCAGAGGAAAATGTCATTCAGGCTTGCTGAGGCGGATGGTGGAGTCCGAATTCACGGGAAGCTGTCGCGAGGCAGGAGATGACAATTGCCAAACAACAGCCAGGGCCCCCCACAAGATCGTGAGGGAAAGTTTGTTGGGGTCACTCTCTTGTGGTGTTTGTGTTCACGGACTTGTGGAGACAAATGGACGCGGATGTTTGGAGAGATCGGGAACGTCCGTCATCGGGGTAGCTGGAAGAATTGGACGAGGGCTACTATGGAGGAGAAGTGGCTGAAGAATTCATCCGAAAACTATAGTCCGAGAAGTGGATGATATAGTAGTCGAGGACTCCTCAGAGGTATCATGTCCGAGAGGTCGCTGAGGACATGGATGAGGACTTTGAAGCCTAGGCGTTGACTTCCTTAGTAGGCCTGCTGCAGCGCGTGTTGCTAGGTGGGTAGGCGGCTTCAACTTTCAAGGTGTCAGGACCGCCATCCTGACACGTCGGGCGTGCGCCTGCCACGGCAAGCCTAAGGGGCATGGTCCTGCCACCCTATTGGAAGTAGGGTGGCTGGCTGGGTCTAGGCCCCTTGTGGCTATATATGTGGGAGCTGTGTTGGAGCAAAGTGAGTGAGGCTGGGCAATATTGAGAGAGCAATCTTAGGAGAGCAAAAGGACTATTGTGAAGGAAGAAGAGGAATCCACCACTTAAAAAAAGAAGGAGAAAAAGAAAAAAGCAGTGAAAAGAAAAGAGTCTTTTTTTTGTTTGCTCCGGAGTGTCTTTTTCTTTGACTTCTTAAGTGTGTAGCGGATAGTCCATCTTGGAGGTTTGTAACTTATTTTACGTAGTGGATTTGTTGTTGACTCTGCTTCCGTAGTTTTTCCCTTCGGTTATAGAAGGGTTTCCACGTTAAATTTCGTGTGTTTCTCTCGATTTTCTGTCTTTCCTTGTTGATTTGTCCTCTCGTCTCGAACGCCCGTTCCGTCAAGTAGTGTCCCTCTGTCGGCGAAGAATGAGACGTTTAGTAATTTGTCCTCTCGGTCAACTGCGGGGAAAGAGCATTTTGGAGGAGACGTCCCGTTTGCCCCCAACACACAGTAGATAGGTTTTGTCAAAAGTCTGAAAATTTGGGTCAATCTGCTTCATCACCACCTACCACGAAAGGCATTTTCAATTTAAAGTAAATTAATAATGTTGAAAAAACTTAGATCCTATTCGGAATGGAATTTAAGTAATAATATGAAAAAGCACGTTTTGTGCTAGCGAACAATCAAGTTTCGACCCCGTTAAAAGTATAGCGGAAGTAGTAGAAATAAATATCTAATACACGTAAAAGATATTTACTACTAGATGCATACGAGACTAACAATCATGTGCGAAGAAACAATATCATAAGCAATAATATAAAGGCGTGATTTTTGGTGACGAAGTGGCTTCGATACCCACGTGGTCCACCGGGAGAAAAACACTCCCGGTTTCAACAGTGGGGTCACCATGGAAGCAATGCACTATGAAAATCAACTTACGGTGTTGAAGATGGATGGTAACGACTAGGGTCGCTAACCAAGCCGACTTACTCTCGTCACAAGATCCCTACTAATGAACTCCTTGGATTTGAGGAAGGCGACGACAGCAACGGAACCGGACTCCTTAGGTCTTCACGTCAATCTTCCCTCGAACCACTTGAATTGCCGATCACGAACGAGTCTCCTTCTTCACGAACCAACGTCTCCAAACGAAGGTAGAAGGCAATGTTTCAATGGTGAAATAAAGTTGGTGAGAAAAGTTATATGAGCATGAAGAACAGTCTTATAATGTGAAGTTTTCTCAAGAAAAGTAGGAACAAATTAGAAGTTTTCTTCTCCAAGGAGGCACGAATGTTCAGTCAAAATGGTGATTAGGGTTTCAAAACTTAAAGTATGTATTTATAGAGGCCGCAAAAAATCATTCAAAAATTTTGCCCGTTCGACCGGCGCTAGAGCACGCGGCGGGCGCCGTAGGGTTTCGTGATAAACCCTGCGGGTGCTCGAGCGGCCAGAAGGCGCGCGTCGAGCGGGCACTCTACTGGTTTTTCGGCTCCAGCGGATCTCGAGCGCTTGGCGAGCCGGGGACCAACTGGATTTTCGGCTCGGGCGGGTTTCGAGCTTTGCGAGGCGAGCTTTGAGCTGGGCTTTGGACTTTGGTTTTGAACGACTTTGGAGGGCGGAGTGGATTCTGAAGAGTTTTCACGTTAATGACTTTGGTTTTCCTGTCTTCCTTTAACCGGGACAACCCACAACCCGACATCCATACTATAAACGTTGTTTGCCCCCAACATACAAAAGAGAAATTTGTCAAAATTAGATAAATGTCGCCACCACCAACATAATAATAAAATATTATGACAAATTTTTTTGAATAAAAATAAAGATCTGATTATTTTTTATTCAAAAAATTCAGAAAATAAATATTTTTGAACTTCCGCCAGCCTTAGGCAACTATTGGTCTTCTGAAATAATTAAAATTTCCGATTACTTATATATAAATAAATTAATTAATATTGATTTTTCATTATTTTGTAAATAATATATAATTTATTTAACTTAAATCATTGTCAACAATAAACTATGCGGCCAAATATTAATTTTCACATTTGAACTAATAAGATATTGCGGCTATGTCACGTCAATGGAGTTCCATTCATTCGATGCAACTCCAAATTAAAATTCAACGAATCAAGAAAAAACGGTCAATACATTTATATATATATATAAAGATAGTGCCCATTAAGTTTTTAATTTTTATCATTTATTTAAAAATTAATGCTTATAATTGATTTTATTTAAAAAAATAAAAGTACTGTTTAAATAAATTATCATAAATAATTATATCATATTTATTTATTCAAAATTTCAAATTTAAAATTTAAAATAAATCTATAAAAATATAGCCACGAATCCATTTATTTCAAAATATACATTTCAAATCATTTCTTCAAGTATTCTCATGAACCCCCCCCCTAAAAAAAATAGATTTTTTTAACGAAAATGATTAACAATGGGAACAATTCTAAATATCAAATAGCATAAAAATGGAGAAAAATAATATTATGTATTAATAAATAATTTAGAAGATTTTTCAAGAATAATATCCTCTTTTATTTTGTCTCAATTATATAAAATAGGAGATTATTATACTCATACAAAAAGACTGAAACAATTCAACTTTTATTAAAATCCTTAGTAAGCACTATATGATCATAGTTTGACCTTGCTTTTATTATCTTAACTTTGACACTTAGTTTGTGGCATCTATCCTTTTATTCATATTAGAAAGATCAAAATATATAAATAAATATATAGATAAATGTTATTTTTTCTTAAAATATTGTAAAATATTTAAAGCAATTTTTATCATCATACGACAAAATAAAGTGCTAGCTATTTATACTAACTATACTTTCATAAATCAGAGTAATTCTATATAATATCATGCCATCTTCATATACAACCCCAAAAGAGCTAAAATGTCTGTCCTTATCCAAATTAAAGTATCACTTATATCCTAAACCATCAACAAATTCAAAGAGTATCATATTATTTCTAGTTATTTAAAAGAACGTTGAGGGTAGAATAACAAATAAAAGCCTTAACGTATTATTAGAATTATCATCGTATCAGATAATGATTATAAGTTTAAGTTATGAAGATAGCACATTTATAATATAAGGTAAGTTTATATTTAATTGATTAAAAAATAATTTGACCTTATTTCAAATTTTATGTATAGGATGAGTTTTCATGTATATAGTTTATAAGTTTGAGTTGTAAAAATGAGTTTTTATATAATAGAAGATAAGATTATATATAGTAGATGCTAAAGCGGTTGGTTGACCTTTTATCCCTTTAATATTATGTATTATGAAAATTTTTATGTATCAAATTGACATTTTTTTTTTAAAAAATAAAACTTTGAATGCTAATCAATAGGTAGATACCTGTATGAAGGAGGATTCATAGGCCAAAACCGATAGTTAATAACAGAAGGAGGCCAAATCCTATGGAAAAGATGATCAACCCAGCCCTTTTTCCCTTCGAGTTCCCTTTGAAGCTGAGTTCCGTACCCTTCCACAGTCTTAGACCCCTGAGGCTTTGCATAAACCTCCTTCTCTTCCTGAGGCAGCTCAAAGAACTCTTTCCCAACTTTCTGAAGGTTATTGATAACCTCGCAAGGGATTCCATGGTTCACAATTTGGAACAAACCCCACTCACTGCCTGCCTTTGCAATCAAGCCCACGAGTTTCTCCCCATCTGGGTCGTTAAGATCGATCGTGGGCACTTCCAGGATTTCCCCGTGGACGGTCGTGATTGCCGGTTGCTCATTCTCTGATCTTATGAACTCGTATGGGATTGTGTTTATGGACATTGATAGTTTCGATATCGCTTGCACTCTTTCCACCTCCATGTCTTTCTTTTCTTTGTATCTTCCAAAGTAAAGAAAGTGTTTTTGCAATAAGGCTGGTGAGACTTGATGCGCATATATAGTGTTTATTTCATGCACCTACCTTCACAAAAAAATGAAAAATTAAAATGGAAGGAAGAGAAAATGTCTAGATTGAGATAGACGGCAATTTTGATTTGAAAACCGTGGGAAAATTCATTCACTGAACAGAGGCTACGGGCTGTTTGGGGGAAGGTTGTGGGAGAATTCGGAACGCTGAATAAGTCTTACCAACCTCAGCTGTTGACCGTGCAACCGTGAGATGTTTGCTTTTAATGGTCAGATTTTCATATATAACTACGACTTTCACGTATTATCGATAGGTTAAGATTGATATGAACGTAGTCTATATATATACATGTTTAGCGATTTAGCAATATATATATATAAGCATGTGTCTGAGCTTGACAATATAATGCTAATTTAGCAAGGAAGACATGAATGTTCCTCAAAGACCTCGAGAACTTACAGAGAGGATCTCAGATTTTTAGTTCATATTCTATGCTTACAGTCTTGTCTGACCCGAATTCGTTTTATATAATAGGATCATTTAAACATTTGATATGAAAAATTTACAACATCAGTTGAAGTAAATTTTAAGTGAAATTTAATCGAGGAAATAGAGAGATCAAGTTAGAAGCACGGAACCGTAATCAACTACTAATCTCGTTTGTTGGGGGCAAAGTCCCCCATATGAATTTATCATGTTTTCTTGGGTCCATTATTTATGTTATATATATATATATGGCATTTATGTTAGGATTTTGTGAGTGATTTTAAATTATCATCTATGATCGTATCTGATGGGTACGATAATTTATAGGTTATTACAAAATTTAGTCCGCAGAAGGAAGAAAGGCTCATTAACGACGACCCAACATAAGACCCTTTAGGCCTAAGATTCCGAAGGTGCGACATTTGACCCAAATGGTTCAACTCAAAACCATCCAATAATAAATGGGTATTTATAGATAATTAATGGATTGTTTCAACAGTTACAATACCAAATTTAACGGTTGAAAATCGTATTAGTCCAACCAATAAATGTAACCGGCGATTATAAACGTAACGCCAATAATAATTATCTGGACATTGATTGCAGGTAGCTATTACACGAGTAACGCCCATCTTAATTGTAGAGTTGTAATGTCTAATGATAACCAAATTAGCGCCCGTACTATGAGTACATCCTTTCCTCTACAAGAAAAATAAGACCTCAATTAAGAATATTCAGACAGACAAACGCTCAGATAAGCAAAAACCACACAAACACACAAGTGCATTTCTTCCAAAACCACTCTTTATATGAGTGTAACACCTCCAAGCAGCTCACTTCTTCAAGTGCACCCACGATGTCCAATCCTCTACTGTATACTTAATCTTAATTCTACTTGAATTCTTGCATTCCTTTCCGCATATATTTCTCAGCCAGTTAAAAAAATTACTAACTTGAACGTTGGAGAATGTATTAGAGAGTGAGTCCCGTATTTCTCTTACTTTTTATTTGTTAGTTATGGTATGCAGGATTCAGGTTCAGAGTAATAAAGATCGAATTTATTCCTAGTCAAACTTTCGAATAAGGTAGTTCTATTATTCGTTCAATAATCTGGATTTAAAGAAGCATTACTGGCACTTTCTATGAGAAAGGCGAAAAATCTAACCACACTCTCAAAGAAAGCTGATATGGTGAATATTAGGGTTTAAGTAAGTGCACCAGCAAGAGATGACGTCTCCTATAATGGTGACTTAATTGTAGGTAGTCATGAAAACAATCATCCAGCCACTAATGTAGAAACACTGGTTGCCCAGGTGGATATGTTATCAAAACTATTCCAGCCCATATGTACCCATCTGGAGATATAACCACTGGGAGTTCCTTCCTCTAACTCTCAGACTTTGGCATCCAAAAGAGAAAGTCAGAGGAAGAGATAGTCTGCCAAGGAGACGATCTAACAGACTGATGGCCTCGAGGCTCGAGAGGTCACGAGAAATAGGGCTTAAACATGGCTAGAGGGCCAACTAAATCTTAGAGTGTAGGATGAAAGCTCGGAGCGATGAGATTTGCGTTGCTCTTGTGATGATCGGAGGCCTTCGGCCCGAGAAGAGGCCTCATGCAGCACCTGGCCAAGGAATGCCCATAGTCGGTCAATCCAGCACGTCTTTCTGAACCACTCAGAATTAATGACCTTCCTCAATACAAATAAAACTGCGTCCACCTCTCAAGTAGAGGAGAGAATACAAAAAATTGAGTAGCAGCTGTTTAAAGAAAACATTGACAAACGCTCTACTTGTGAAGGTCACTATTTTAGAGGGAGATCTGAATGCAGCAATTCTCTTGGAAATTTCAGGTGCCAATCTTGGAGCCCTATGACGAAAGTTTCAATTTGATGGACTATTTGGATTACTTTTGAACCCTGTTGTGATTCTAGGGCATTTACAACGTGGCCATGTGTCTATACTTCCCTTTGACTTTTAAGAAAAATGCTCGAATTTGATTCTATTGATTGTAGCCAAATTTGATTAGAATATTTTAGGAACTGGCTGATAATTTCTTGTTGCTATTTGCCTCCAATCGAAGAGAGGAGAAGCAATCTTGGCACATTGTTCGAATCCGACAGGGACCAAATAAAAGTTTAAAGAGCATCCTGACCCGATTCAACACAAAGGCCTAAAAGATATCCAAGATAATCGACGAGGTGAAGTTGAACTTCTTTATGACGACCGTACAACCGAGTGACTTTTTTAATCACTTGGTCCAGTAAGAATCTAAGACCTCTTTTGTGGTAGGAACTATCACCTGTGCTTACATTGCTGCCAAGGAGACCAACAAAATGAAGAGATTGGAGCGCACTGACCACCATTTGAGATCGACGATTGGGAAGAAGAGAAACAAAGACAATTCCAACACCCAAGATCCCAAGATGTAGCCAAGAGTAGAATCAAGTGTCTGAAGAGAGTTCGAATCTCTAAATTTAACTTTATTAAATGACACCCGAATGAACATTCTTATACAAATTAGGGACAAGAAGTTTTTGAAATAGCCCAAATAGTCTAAGAATCCCGAAGGAGGAAATCAATCTAAATACTACTTCTACCATCGATATCCGGGTTACAACACCAACAATTATAAGACACTATAGAAAGAGATTGAGGCTCACATCCAGAAAGGCATTTCAACAAGTTCCTAGAAGACCTAAGGCAAATCTATGAGACAACAGATGATGATGAGCCGGGACAATAGGAATAGCCACACAATTAGGTTACGATCAGATAGTTAATATGGTGTCCACCAGACCATCTAGGAACAACGCTCTAAACTATCCAGAGAAGACTTCCACCAGTAAGAAATAAAGGGTAGAAGTTAGAAATGATATTATTAGTTTTACCAATGATAATATGATACATGTAATAACTCCCCATTTTGACCCTCTATTATATATACATTCGTCTTAGATGACACGCTTGAGTACCAATTGAGATAGGTCGTTATTCATAATGAAAGTTTAAAAAATTTGTTATATTTCGATACCTATTTTAAGTTTGGATTAAAAAAGGATCAAAATGAGGCTGGTTGAGGGACCTCTATACGGATTACAGAATGAGCTTGTTCTAATCCAGGAGACTATTCAACTGGAGATCATATTAGGAATATACCCAAAGACAGTATCCTGCTTGCTCACGTTTTTGGTAATTGACCTACCATCGATTTACAATGTTATTTTAAGACGACCCTACTTAGTCGCATACGGAGTAGTGAAGCCGATAATCCGAATCTAGAGACATGTCTATTTAAAAAAACTAATTTTATTAAAAAATAAAAAATTTAATAGCAGACTATTTAAAAAATTATTTATGACTTCTAGTCGTCAATTTAAAATCTATCATATAAGGGAGAGTAACTTATAAACTAATAGTTTAGATGTTTTATACCATTTTAAAGCTCTTAATTATCTAGCTAACTCCCCGGACCTACGCACCAGAATCCATGTTTAAATAATAAAGAAAACTTCAAGCTAAACTTACATTAAGCCAACTCCAAGTTAACATCGAGCTAAATTGTCCTTGCTAAGTGATTTTTGTACCTGCTAATATGAAATGTGATAAATTTTATAAAAGTGAGCTAAAAATTTATCAAAACATACAAATATAGAATATATAATAAAATATAAAAAAATAATAATTTACTATATGTATAAGAAAAAAAAAATCAAATCAACATGCACAAAACATGTAGAAAACTAAGAACCAAAGGGCAATGGTAAATCTCCCCAACAAACACTCCTACTCCATAGCAAAATCCTAAGAGGCTCAAATTTTGTTGAAAATTAAAAATTTAGATTTACATTCGTAGGTGTAATACTAATTTTAAAATTTCTGACTGTCTTTTATCAAACGTTGATTTTCTAGCCTTTGTATTCCACGCTGCTTTTCACTACCAAGTCAAAAGTTCAGACTCTGACGGATTAAAAACCTATAAAAGCTATGACAATAGTATAGGGGGATATTGTTATGCTATTTTTATTAATTTATTTATATTGACTAATTAAAAAAAAATAGATAAAAAATAAAAAAAATTATACTATTTGGAAGTATTATAGAATAATTAAGAAGTCTTGATACAAATAGTAGAATTATAAGCGTATGTTAAAAATCATATTTCATATGATATAATATCTCATCGTATATAATAAATTTAAAATATCAGACCAAATTCTTATCGCAAAATTAAATTTTTTAATCTAAATTAACTCGTGTATTTTTTTATTTGTAGATATTTTTTGTAATATATATTTTATTTTTTTATTTATTTTAATAAATTTATTAATAAATAAATTTATTCTCAAGCCAATCACAGTCTTTTTTTTTTAATAAATCAGAAATTATAAGTTTTGCTAATACTTTAACATCCAAAACCGACAAATTAATAAGTGATGCTAAAGGATTAATTTTTTAAATTAAATTTGGCCTGTGAGATTTGGATTTCTAATGTACTAAACTTTGACATCATATAATTTTTAAATTAATATTTATATCCTATATATAATTTTTTGATTAAAAAAATAATTAAAAATTTTTTTTTATCAAGAATAATAATATTATTTACTTATAATTTGTGAGAATAACCCCATATGCTTTTACAATTCATGAGCCCTAATACGTATTATAAAATTAAAAAAAAAAGAATAAAAATATAAGATATAGCAAAATAGTATTTCAGAAATTAGTAACATTTTCAATTATTCCTAATATATATATTTTTTCTCATTAACTTGTGTGTATATATAATTTATCTCAAAAAATCATTTTAAATTTAGGGATATAACGAGGAGTTGCAACAGGTATAATAATAAATTAATCAAGAGACTTGTTGGGACCCATGTCCTGGCCCATGAGACCGGCCCAGGCCCACGAAGCAGGTTGCGGCCCATAAGGGGACCAGAAGCCCACATGAGGTAATCAGCCCAGCCCAATGGTCGAAAGGCGCGAGTCCACGATGGAAGAAGCGCGAAAAACTGCGTAGCATTAAATGTGTCACGGAAAGCAGGCGGGAAAAGGCGGAAAAGGCTAGCCAATAGGCGTGGGGCGCAGCCGCCAACGCCACCCCATTGCCGTCTGCAGTGGCCAACCAATCCCCGCTCAGGGAAAATCTGGCGTGGTCAACAACGCTCAGCAGCGTGCCAAGCACGGCAATAGGACAGCCGTCGTGACCGGCGGTCCATGACAGCGACCAGCGGCGCGATGGCCCAAGCAACGGGCATTTTGGCGCCCAAGAGTCCAACAGGGGGAGGAGTATAAGAACCCTCACACCCCACACAGAAAGGGACCTTTGGATCGATTTGGAGACCTTTTTCGATCAACCTTGGATCTTTTCAGAACCTTGCTTCAAGCATCCTTGATCATCTACTTCCCTCTTCTCTAAAACACAAGAGTGACGAGTCAAGACGGAGCCTTGACTCACCTTGCTTACTCGCTCACCATCCGAGTATCCTCCGAGAGCACGGGAAAGTTAGCCACCCATTGCGGTGCATCAAGGAAGCCAGGCCTTCCACAACCTGCTTATTGCATTTCTCCACATCACCGCACAAGCACCTCTTTCGCTTCACAGCATCTCCCCGCGCACCCCTTTAGCGTGTGCCATTTCCGTTTATTGCAGGAATTTGCTGACTTGAGCGTCGGAGCGACCTCGGTGGGAGAAATCCTGCCGGACCCTTGACCTCTTGTTTGTTGTTTGTGTTGGGCAGGTCCAGGTTAACAAGGACGGAGACCGGATCCTTCTTCCAAAGCAGCCACACGCTTAGAAATCCGAAGGCCCCCTAATCCGTACGACAACCGTGGGCCCGGGACGCAACATTGGCGCCGTCTGTGGGAAACTGACAATAAGCCAAGTGTCTCTTTCCCATCTAGCTGCTGAACAACAGAAAATGGTGAACACCCGAGCACAAGCGAGTGCTCCCGCGGTGGAAGTCACCGCCCAAGACGAAGTTCCCCCCGCAGGGAACCAAGCAAACAATCAACCGGAGCCCGACGTCCGCCGCTTGGCTGCGGACATAGATCATCTGAAGGAGATCCTCCTCGCCGTATGCGCGAACACCGGGACTGCCTGGCCCGGGGCCGCTCCTCCAGTAGCCCAGGCCTCCACCTCCAAAAGAGAAAGGCGTTGAGAGGCCGCTCGCAGGAGGCGAGCTAACCGACTCGACCGCGCGGCAGCCGAGGCTGCACCAAGTGAAGATGGCCAAAACGAGGCGGAAAGCCATCCCGCCGACGATGACAGGGAGGACAGCCCCGAGGGGCGCAACCCCCGTAACTCGCGTGGCACTAGGAGGCCACCCGCCGCAGGCTCCAACGGCGAACGCGCCTCCCAGGCAGAAAGCCGCCATCCTCGACGAGCCCAGACACACCTCTAGGGCAATACGGAGCTCCGTGACGTCCTCAATGCGGGGAGAGGCCCTACGGACCCCTTGATGGAGGAGAAAGTCAAGGTGTTGTGGGACACCCTGCATAAGGAGAAACCCACGCCCTCCTCCGCCGACCTCCGTAGATCGTCCTTCGCCATGGACTTGCGGACGCAGCCGTTGCCAAGCAAGTTCAAAATGCCGATCCTGGAGGGATACCACGGAAGCAAGGACCCTATGGACCATCTCAACTGCTTCCGCACCCACCTCTCTCTACAAGGGGCAAGCGAGGCCCTGATGTGCCAGTGCTTCCCCGTCACCCTTAGGGGTGACGCGCTACTTTGGTTCCACGGCCTCCCCCCGAACTCCATACGCTCGTTTGACGAGCTTGCTGATAGCTTCTTGAGCCAGTTTGCCTCCAGCAGAAGGGAGGAGAGACAACCCTGGCACCTGGTCCGCCTCCGACAGAGGCAAGATGAAAGCCTGAAGCGGTTTCTGGACCGTTTCATCACCGAGGCGAGGCGGATCCCTCACCTCTCCGACGAGCTGAAACTCAACGCCTTCGTCGCCACTCTGGCGGCGGGGGACTTCTTCAAACATCTGTCGCACCAGCGCCCTCAGACCTTCCGGGAGGCTGAGACCATTGCCCGGGCGTACATCACGGCCGAAGAGGCCAACGAGGCGAAGCGCCCCGAGCGAATGGACCGGCCCCCGGAAGCCCCTAGAGCTTCTGGAGGGAGAAAGAGGACATGACAAACCGGCCGCTTCTCGGAGCGCCGAGCAGAAGCCCCACGGGGCCCAAAGGGACTACACGGAGACCTCTCTGACCCCACTGAATGATAGCCGCGCAAATATCCTGATGCAGATCCAGGATGAAAAATTCTTTAAGTGGCCAAAAACGCCCAAGGGTCCTGCAAAGGCGGCAACTGCATTTGGCACGCGGTACCACCTGCCCCTGGGGCACTCGACTGAGAACTGCCGCACCCTACAGCAGGAGATTGAAGATCTGATCCGGCGTGGACACTTGAAGCGGTTCGTGAAGAGCCCAGGGCAGAACCTGTTCCCTCCGACGGTGAAGCCAGCGAGCCTCCGAGAGCCCGCACGGTTGCCGGCGTAGTCCACATGATTTCTTCCGCCGACGCCGCGAGCGCCAGGCGCGGACAGCCGGAGACAACTTCTAGTAACAAGCGGGCGAAGATAGGGAGTAGGAATGATGTCATTAGCTTTAGTAGCGACGACATGGCTCATGTAACTTCTCCCCACACTGACCCCCTTGTTGTATCGGCCCTTGTTTCAGCTGGTGGTGATGACTACCAACTGAAACGGGTCTTCATTGATAATGAAAGTTCATAAAATTTGCTGTATCTCACTGCGTTCCTTAAACTTGGACTAAAACGGAACCAAATGAAGGCTGCAAACGGACCATTGTACGGCTTGGACAATGAGCCGGTTCCCGTGCAAGGGATTGTGCGACTGGAAGTCACGGTGGGAACCCACCCGCGCTCCATGACGCGCAAGTTGGCGTTCCTCGTCGTCGACCTTCCATCCGTCTACAATGCCATATTCGGCAGACCTTTCTTGACCGCCTTCGAGGCCGTAACGTCCATCCCGCATCTAAAGGTGAAATTTCCCACCCCCTGGGGCGTGGGAGAAGTTCTGGGAGACCAAGAAATGGGACGGACTTGCTACCTGTCCCAAATCAACCCCGTGGCACCATACAAACCAAGCGAAGACCTGGACCTCCGCGACGAGACGTCGCTTCAACAGGCCCAGTCAGGGGAGGAGACTGAGGTGATTCCGCTCAATCCTTCCGATCCGGAACGGTGCGTCAACGTGGGGAGATCCCTTCAACCTGCAGATCGCGACAGGCTGATTACCTTCCTTAGGGCTAACTCCGACGTATTCGCCTGGGTCCCCGCTGATATGCCCGGGATATCGGCCGAAGTCATAGTCCACAAGCTGGGCCTTGACGCGAGCCGAAAACCCGTCCGGTAGAAGCGGAGGAACCACTCCGTCGAGAAGTTGGTCGCCATCAGGGAAGAATTAAAGAGGCTCCTGGACGCCGGATTCATTAGAGAAGTCCGAGACCGGAGTGGCCGGCCCAACGTCGTCTTTGGTGAAAAAGAGCGTGCAAGTGGCGGATGTGCGTCGACTTCGCAGACGTGAATAAGGCCTGCCCCAAAGATAGCTTTCCGCTCCCTAGGATCGACCAGCTCGTGGATTCCACATCCGGGCACGAACTACTGAGCTTCATGGACGCATACTCTGGGTACAACCAGATCCGGATGGACCCAGAAGACGAGGAGCACACCTCGTTCATGACAGATCAAGGGACATATTGTTACAAAATGATGCCCTTTGGTCTCAAGAATGCAGGCGCAACGTACCAGCGCCTCGTAAACAAAATATTCGAAGCTCAAATCGGACGAAACGTGGAGGTGTACGTCGACGACATGCTTGTGAAAAGCAAAGTCGCGAACCACCATGTCAATGACCTAGAGGAGACCTTTCAGATCCTCCGGCGGCATGGGATGAAGCTCAATCCTATCAAATGCGCATTCGGGGTGACCTCCGGAAAGTTCTTGGGCTTCATTGTATCCCAGCGCGGGATAGAAGCCAATCCAGAGAAGATCAACGCCATACTCGACTTGAACCCTCCGCGAACAATAAAAGAAGTCCAGAAGCTGACGGGGCGGATAGCCGCCCTCTCGCGGTTCCTAGCCAAGTCAGCCGAGAAGTATTTGCCCTTCTTCAAGGCACTAAGGGGCACCAAATCGCACGGGTTCAAATGGAATAAAGAATGCGACGAAGCCTTCAGGGAACTGAAGACTTACCTCTCCAGTGCGCCGCTTTTAAGCTCGCCGCGCGAAGGGGAAGACCTCTATCTCTACCTGGCCACATCGGCGTCAGCCCTCAGCTCCGTGCTAGTTGCGGAGCACGAAAGCAGGCAACAGCCGATATATTATGTAAGCCGGGTGCTGACGGACGTAGAGGCCCGCTATCCGCACGCTGAAAAGATGGCGCTCGCGCTTGTCTTTGCGGCGCAGAAGCTGCGACCCTACTTCCAGTCTCACCGGATCGTCGTGCTGACGAACCAGCCGCTGAAGTCGATCTTGTAGAAACCGGAGACGTCAAGCCGGCTGGTTAAGTGGGTCGTCGAGCTGGGAGAATTCGACTTAGAGTTTCGGCCCCGGCTAGCCGTGAAAGGACAGGCTCTGGCGAACTTTATCGTCGAGGCAGCGACGCCAGCACGGGACGAGGATAGCAACCCAGGAGATACGGAGCACGACAATTCACCCGTGTGGACCCTAAACGTAGATGGATCGTCAACCCAGACAGGCAGCGGAGCTGGTATCGTGTTAAGGACGCCCGAGGGCGTGGAGATCGTATACTCCGTTACTCTGGCCTTCCCGGCCACGAACAACGTTGCGGAGTACGAGGCCCTCCTTACAGGCCTACGGCTGGCGAGGGAGTGTTCCGCGCGGTCGTTGGTCGTACGTAGTGACTCTGAACTCGTGGTCAATCAGGTGAAAGGGAACTTCGAAGCCTCGAACTCACAACTTGTGAGGTACCTGGCGAAAGTAAGGGCCCTGATCCCTGAGTTCGGTCGATTTGAGATCGAGCATATCTCGAGATTGGATAAGAACGCTACGACCGACCGCCGGGACGCGCCGCCGTAATCAGAGCAAGACGCAAGGGAGCCCGGGAAGTCGAGTATTACCCAAGATCGGCGCCGGAGGCAAAGAAGTCCTTCATGTCAACACGAGGGACAACTGGATGACGCCCTACGTAAAATTTCTGACCGAAGAAACCCTACCAGAAGACATCAACGAAGCCAAGCGAATAAAGAAGACAGCAGGGTGGTACACGGTCCTAAATGGGAGACTATACAGGCGAGGATACTCCACCCCCCTCCTGAAGTGCCTTACTCCGGAGGAAGCCGACTACCCGTTGGCAGAAGTACACCTCGGGCTGTGCGGATCACACATTGGCGGGAAGAACCTAGCGTTCAGCGTCATGCGGCAAGGGTTCTACTGGCCCACCATGAAACGAGACGCTATGGAATTCGTCCGCAAGGGTGAAAGTTGCCAGGTCCATGGCAACATGACGCACCAGCCGCACACCGAGCTGCACTACCTCCAATCCCCATGGCCGTTCGCACAATGGAGGCTCGACATACTTGGACCCCTACCAATGGCTGCCGGACAAAGGAAATTCTTGATCGTTGGCATCGACTACTTCACAAAATGGGTGGAAGCCGTCCCACTCGCAAAGATCATAGAACAAAACGCGACGGAGTACCTCCGTCAGGGCATTGTTTGCCGTTTTGGGATTCCTGATGTTGTAGTAACCGATAACGGAACCCAGTTCACCGGCAAACGCTTCACGAAGTACTGCCGCGACCTTCGCATTAAGCTGGTGCACACGTCCGTGGCGCACCCTCAAGCAAACGGACAGGTCGAAGTCACCAACCGCACACTACTGC
This sequence comes from Nepenthes gracilis, assembly GCA_033239525.1. NCBI lineage: Eukaryota > Viridiplantae > Streptophyta > Magnoliopsida > Caryophyllales > Nepenthaceae > Nepenthes > Nepenthes gracilis. The sequence continues at coordinate 2,027,962 of BSYO01000040.1, forward strand.
ACGGGTTAAAAACCAGGTTGGAGGACGCAGGGGGCTCCTAGACTGAGGAGCTACCGTCAGTGCTATGGTCGTACCGAACAACTGCGAGAGAACCAACAAGGGAGACGCCCTTCAACCTTTGCTTTGGGGCTGAGGCTGTGGTACCCGTGGAGATGGGAATGCCAAGCCTGCGGATCGAATGCTTCGACCCAGCCACCAATGAACGAAGGCTTCGGGAAAGTCTGGACTTGCTCTCGGAAGTTCGAGACGCCGCACGACTCAGAACCGTGGCCTACCAATAGCGAGTCGCGCGGTACTACAACAAGCGAGTGAAGGCACGCCCACTGGAAGTTGGAGATCTGGTCCTCCAGAGCGTAGAGGCGGCGGGAAAGATCGCAAATAGGAACAAACTCTCCCCCGGGTGGGAGGGACCGTTCCTCGTCTCCGCAATCCTCCGGAGCGGAGCGTACAAGCTACGCGCCCGGAACGGCAAACTGGTCCCGCGGACCTGGAACGCCGCCAACTTAAGAAAATACTATCAGTGATGCAACTCCGACTCAGGTAAGTCGCACACGCATGCATCATAATGAGTGCTTGAACATGAGTTTTATCTTTGATTATTATAATTGCTCTATCATCCTGCATATTCATTTGTGTGAGTTAATGCCATGCATTGCATTCTTAAATCAAACGACCTAGACTGCCCCTAAGTCGGGAGGACAAGCATCCGTCCGTAAAATCAGTCCTTGGCTCAGTGCCAGGCGGTCCAAAGCGGACCGTCTCAGGATTCCGTCCTCACGCCAGGTGGCCTGGGGACGGCTTTACTCACCATGGCTCCGCGCCAAAAGGCCCTAGCGGCCACCCAGAAACTAAGCCCCGTGCTAGGCAGCCCGGAGGCACCCAGCCGTAGACTGGGACAAAGGATCCAGGCGATCCGTTCCAAAGGCTACGCACCAACGACCCGAGCGGTCAAAGCATTAGGCCTGGGGGCTCCCTGAGTCCCCACTCTATGGCCAACAAAACCTTAGGGGGCAAAGAATGGCAGGCGTGCGGCGACCTTCTCCAATAGAAGAGAGCACCCTCAGTCTACAATGGTCGTGGGCTAGGACCTCAACTTGGTGATTATAACGCTTTGAGCAGAAGCGACACACCTCCCGCAATCATACGCGACCGAGTCCTAGACCCAGGAGTCCAGTTACCGTAGCCTGACCGCTGCGCTGACCCTCGTTGAGGCTCCAGGGGCTTGGCGACGACATCCGCTTCACCGGATCGAGCCCCCAAACGTGTGAGCTGTGATGACATCCTCTTACGAAGGACGAGCACACGCAAGAAGGCGCCTGGATAGGGCCTTAATAACAACGGCTCCAAAGAACCGAACGTTCAAACATGAAGCATGATCCAATAAACGGAAACGAAAGTGAAAAGCAAGCAACACTCTACGATAGAAAAAGCATGGACACGAAGTGTAAAAAGACGCTTCTCATTCATGCAAAGAACAGATGTGGTACAAGGAAAAAAGCCAATCTCAAAACTCAATATCAGCAAAGGCTAATCAGGAAGACTCGATGGACCCGCTTCCTCAGGGAAAGTCTTCAGGCAGGACGCCTCTTCTACCCCGGCGTTCCCTGGATGGAGGATGCCAACTGGGACGTGAGGAGCCGCCAGGGAAACAATCCTATGACACAAGCGGATGCCATCCCAGTAACGAGCATCCATCACCTGCCGCACTTTTGATGGAGAATGCCGACCAACCATATCTCCAACCAACCATTCTCCTCTGCAAGAGTGCGATCGGGGCCTGACCGCTGTGGACGAGTTGCTGTCCGCTGAGGATGGTCCGCTCCAGAGCCCCGCGAAAAAAGGAAGCTTGCGCATCGAAGAGGACCGCATCGCCTGGAACCTGCATAAAAGACAAGATCAGAAACATTCTCAAAATAAACAACAAAGGAAGTCCAGAAGAAGCAACTGTACCGGAGAAGGGGCGACGCGCGGGGAGCGTGCGAGATTACTCGGGAGAGCATCTCCCTGGGTCTCCGCTCTTTCGCCTGCTGGAGGCGGGCTGGCTGGAAGCGTGGCGGCCGTAGGAGCGCTCGAGGGCTCCTGCCTCGAGGACGTCCCGGCTGCCCCTTCGCTGGCCCCGATCGGATCGGCGGCGAACGCGGCGCCTTGCTCTGAAGACGGGATCGATCCTCCCGGAGGCCTGATCTCAGAAAGGGGCTCCGCAAAGATCATGTCTAGCTCTTCAGGCTCCCTGACCACCGTCGCTGGCACAGTAGCGGCGGCGAATGGCTCCTCCGGGTGCTCCAATATGACGACATCGTCCATCGCCTCAGCAGCGCCGCCAGCGGATGGATCCCCAGCAGGTAGAGACTCGACCTCGCAGACTTCGCGAGCGGCTAGTTCCGCGGTCGAAGTCGACGAGGGTGCGGCAGTTTCCCTCTGGCGACCCGCGCTGGCAGGTCTCTTTGGAGCCGGACTTCCCGCAATGGAAGGACCGGCGACTCGTCTCTGGGACCTCCTCAAAGGGGTCCCTTCGGCTTCCCTTAGCCGTTTAAGGGCAGCCGCGTCCTCATCGTCGCTCGACGATACCAGCAACGAGCAGCTTCCCTCCTCGTTCCCCCCGGGCGGAAGGGAGGTGGCTGTCTCTCCAGGGAGATCCTTGCCAGGACCGGCTATCGCCCAACTAGCAGGAGGTCCCCATCTGCCGATCTCAAACGTGACAGATGTGAGGAAATAACCCCGGACCGAGAACCTCTTTTCCTCCGACTTAATGGTGGATAGCAGCTTCGAGGATTCTGCAAGGTCCTCGTCGGTGGGCTTGTCCCGGAAGTACTCCGAGATCAGGCCCCACGCCCTCGGAAGCTCATAGTCAGAAGGCTCCTGCAGGAAGAAGAAGCGCTCCTTCCAGCCCTTCACGGAGTCAGGATTGGTGCCGCGAAAGTTGAACACCGGCTTGGGGGAAAGCGATACCGAGTCCTCCGACTCCGTGGCCCGAAAAATTATCCTTGCCGCCTTCGCATTGAAGGCGCACTAGTGCGTAGGAGCGAAGACGCATAGAGATACCAGATAGCGCAAGGCATTGGGATGAAGCCTTGCCATTGGAACTCCCAGCGCTTCGACCACTGTGTGCAACGAGCAGTTCAGCGAAAAACGAAGCCCCCCTCAGATGATGCTCGTACACCGTGATAAAGCCCTCTGGGGGGGCGTTGGCTCTGTGCTGTGCGTCGGGAACACGGCAACTCAGGTCGCTGGGAATCGCATAGTCTACCCTAAGAGAGGCTGTGTACCCCTCAGTCAAAACCGACCTGGTGTTGCAGACACCATGGCGCACAGTTCTAGAAACGTGAGAAGAGGAATAGCTCTCTACTTTCGCTGCCATTTGTCTCTCGAAAGCCACAAAAGTAAAAAGGAGAAGAAATCAGCGGAAGGAAGGAAGCGATCGTCGTTTGGTTTAAATAGGCGACGCCAAGCCAAGAGGCGGGACACCAAAATGCCACCGCCTCCGGAGATTGAGACACGTGGTGGCATCAAGGCGCACCGCAGAATCTCAATCGATTGCAATGATGGCTAGGCGCCAGGCTAATGGGCGCGACCCTTCAGCAGCCTAGCTAGGGACCACGCTGGCGCCGCCGCATTAAATAGGGGCTCACGATAGCAGAACCCCTGAAGACGCGCACGATAAGCGCAAAGCGAAAATAATAAAAAAAGGGGAAGAAACAGCCAAGAAACAAGAAAATTCGGCAGACAAGACGATGCGAAAAACAGATTCTCATTACGGCAAATAGTTCTGTTACAACGCTAGCAAAGAAAAGAAAAGGGCGCAACAACGACGAAAACGGCTAACGGTCCCGGTGGCCGGTGGAGGAACTTTGAACATGATAATCCACCAACTGATCATGGGTCTTGGCAGACGAGTTACAAGGATCTAGGACCCCCACGCGGAAGCCTGGATCCTCCAGTGAAGCTAGCCTTCGGCAAAGCCTAACGGCGTCGAAATAACTCCGCTCCAAGGCCGGGTTCACTCCTTTCGGCCGAAGCCTCGACCTCAGCTCCGTCCGCAGCGCAGCAACTTCAGCCTTATGCCGCCGCCCAAGTTGCTCCATTTCTTCTTCAAGTGCCAATATGCGGTCCTGCGCCCCCACATTGGCACCCACCAGCCGTGTGGCCCTGGCCTCCGAATCGGCCAGAGCGCCCTCTAAATATGCGACGCGGGCTCTCAGCCACTCCATTTCGATTGCTGCAGCCCCCCGACGCGGTGGGACCCCCTCGAAACCCGGAGGAACTCCCGACTCCGAGAAGGGCCGGCGACCGTGGCTTCGGAGCGAGCCCCTCCTGAGGTGTGGGCTCCAGAAGACACGGGGGCGTTAGAGCCGAACTCGGACTCGTAAGAGGTGTGCTCCGTGTCACTAGAGGAGTCTCCCATCGATTCCGCAACGAAAAAACACGCAGAGGAAGATCGAACTGCCAGTGGATGAACAAGTACAAAGACGTGCCAGATTTCGGGAGAAAGTGGCGCATTTAAATAGGCAAATCTTCTCCTGGAAAAGCCGCAACTCTAAAAGGCGGAAAGCATTAAAGGAAGGGCCAATGAGGATTCGCCACGTGGGAGGCCTCTAAATACTTGCGCGTTTTCAAGACGAAACGACGCCTCCTGGCCGCGCAGAAATGAAAAGCGCTGGCTGTCCCAGGAGACGTGACGTTTGACAGGGACCCCACAAGCTCCCAAAGGATGACGCGTGGATCCTCGGGGCAAAACGCCCGGCAACAGAAAAGCGTTCACGAAGATAAGACAAAAATTGAAGATAAAAGAGGCTACTTCTTTTATTAATCAATGCTTTCTTACAAAATACAAGATCTACAACCATGAAGCTGCGAGAAAGACGAAAGAAGACTGCGGTACGAAGCCCGAAATGCTCGCGTACCTCGTCCCAGGAGAGCCCTGCGAACACGATTCGCACCGAATCCCGACGGCGTAAGGGATCGGAATTTCGCCCACGGCGGCCCAGGCGGGAAGTAAGGAGCATCCCCCGGTGGACGTCTCAAGCATTCAATCCACCGGGGTCCTGGAAGCACTGAAAGTCAGGCACTCCGCGAGAGACGGGCAATAAGCTTAGCCTCCACGGAGGGCTACTGACCTCGTGCTCCTTCCGCGGTTAGCGCCCTGGCATGGCTCGCGGAGTGGACACTGCTGGCCGTCGCCCGCCTAGGCGCGAAGGCAGCCTTGGGATTCTCCAAAAATCCGCTCAACCTAGCCAGGCCACAACCCGGAAGGAAGCACGCGACGACGGCGGAATGGCCAAGCCACTCTCGTTAGCAAAGAAAGCAAGCCATAAGGCATGGGCTACAACGGTCTCCACCAGGGATCTCGGGCATGCAAGTGATCCATCCAACTCCTTCTCGAGTGCTCACCAGGGGCGGGGAAGGCCAGAATCTTCTCATTGCCTTTTCGATTTGCTGGTAAGGGATGAACTTAACTCGCTCAAGTGCCCTCCTATTTATGGGCAGGACGCAGGCTATCCCCTCACCCAGCACAACACGGCATCCAGTAAACGTCTTTTGGGCAACAGCAGCGACCACTGGTTAGACGCAACCCAAGGCGCGCGAATCTCGTCTGGTGAGGTGACGGGTCACGGCAGTGCCTGAAAAGCCTGCCCTGGCTCCTGGGAAAGGCGCGAACCTGGAAGACGACAAAAGATAGCGCGGCACGAGGAAGGGTATGAGGCTGCGGAAATGGGCCCAGTGGACATGCCAAGCCCGACCACTGGCCGGCCCAGGCATGGGGGGCTAGTGTTGGGACCCATGTCCTGGCCCATGAGACCGGCCCAGGCCCACGAAGCAGGTCGCGGCCCATAAGGGGACCAGAAGCCCACATGAGGTAATCAGCCCAGCCCAAGGGTCGAAAGGCGCGAGTCCACGATGGAAGAAGGCAACGGAAACCTGCAGTGCATTAAATGCGTCGCCGGGAACAAGCGAAAAAAGCGGAAAGGCTAGCCAATAGAGGCGTGGCTGGCGCAGCGCCAACGCCACCCGCTGCCGTCTGCAGGTGGCCAACCAATCCGTTCAGAAAATCGAGCGTGGTCAATAACGCAAGAATAAGGCGTCTGGCAACACGGCAATAGGACAGCCGGCATGACCGGCGGTCCATGACAGCTACCAGCGGCGCGATGGCCCAAGCAACGGGCATTTTTGCGCCCAAGAGTCCAACAGGGGGAGGCGTATAAGAACCCTCACACCGCACAGAGAAAGAGACTTTTGGATCGATCTGGAGACCTTTTTCGATCAACCTTGGATCTTTCCAGAACCTTGCTTCAAGCATCCTTGATCATCTGCTTCCCTCTTCTCTAAAACACAAGAGTGACGAGTCAAGACGGAGCCTTGACTCATCTTGCTTACTCGCTCACCATCCCAGCATCCTCTGAGAGTACGGAAAAGTTAGCCACCCATTGCGATGCATCAAGGAAGCCAGACCTTCCACCACCTGCTCATTGCATTTCTCCACATCACCGCACAAGCACATCTTTCGCTTCACAGCATCTCTCCGCGCACCCCTTTAGCGTGCGCCATTTCCGTTTATTGCGGGAATTTGCTGACTTGAGCGTCGGAGCGGCCTCGGTGGGAGAAATCCTGCCGGACCCTTGACCTCTTGTTTGTTGTTTGTGTTGTGCAGGTCCAGGTTAATAGGGACGGAGACCGGACCCTTCTTCCAAAGTAGCCGCACGCTTAGGAATCCGAAGCCCCCCTAATCCGTACGACAACCGTGGGCCCGGGACGCAACAAGACTAAAGAATTAAAGAAGGTTGGTAAATATGGATACCATCTTATCATATAAAAAATGTAAGAAATAAAAATTTTAATTAGAGAAAATAATTTGGTCATTCACCGCCAATAATGAGTTCATAATTATTTGAAAATTCTGAATTATTCTAAAAGTTTTATCAAAGTCGGAAGGATCTCAAATTTCATCGAAAAAAATAAAATTTTAATTTTCGATTGGCAGGTGTAGTATTAATGATTCCAAAAAAGACAAAATTATCTATAAAACTATAAGAATATTATTACAAAGATATTCTTTCAATTATTTTTAAAATATTTTTAATTTCATGATATTTTATTTATTTAGTTATAATAAATTTATAAAAAAGATAAACAAATAAGAATTATGCTATTAAAAAATTTCTTAAAAATAATTAAGTAGAATCTGAGGGACCCAACATGCGCATGGCCCAGCCTGGAATGAGGCCTAATCTACTAGGAGGTCCAGTTGGGCGGTAAGGCCCAAAGAACGTCATGCAAAGCCCAGCAACGCGAAGTGGATTCCAGGCTCATCTCACAACTCCTGATGCACGCCCAATCGTGAACTGTATTATCGAACTATAAAAATCTCTGAGGAACTGTACAATCGAACTATGGAACCCTTTGAAATCATCTGAAAGAATAACTGGATGAAATTCGGATTTTGGCGTTGGAATATGATGATTTTGATTATGAAACTTCGAACCAATGCATCGAATTAAGCTAATCACTAAGAAAAACGGACTCAAAACTGTTGAACAATTAGATAAGGTTCTCTAGCATGCCTTAGAACATTACGGTTACGATAATTGAGGATAATATTGAACCATCAAACTATCTAATCGAAATGTATACCATCAAACTATCGAATTATCGAATCAAGAAGCATACCATCGAACTATCGAACTATCGGCCTTTGATTGTGTGGATTGAATACAATTTGTATCGAACTATCGGCCTTTGATTATGTGAAATAAACACAATCTGTATCGAACTATCGGCCTTTGATTGTGTGGATTGAACACTATCTATCATCGATTATTAATCCATCGGCTAGTAGAGTATACTAGATGAGTCCCTAAAATATCGAACATAGAATTTCTGAAGAACAAATGAGCTTTGGAACTGTCTCATAGATTTCTGCACGTGTTCAAATAGAATCATGCTTCCTATTTTCCGTTAATGCTTATGTTCTTTTGATTTTCGTAATTTCTGTTCCAATATAATTATATTTTATAGGAAAGCATGAATTATGATTTATTGAAACCGGTTCTATTTTTGTGATATTATCGTAATATTCTGTCTTATCGAATATATGTTATGTATAAAAAGCATTACATTTTACATGTTTTGGTATCTTATTGAGTTTCAACTCACTATTTTACTGTTTTTTTCCTCTAAATAAGACTATAGTGATGACATCCGATGAGATGGCATAGAGAGAGAGCTAGCAAGGAAGACTTGGAGCCTTGAAGTCATCCTGAAGATCTTGGGAGATTTTATAGTTTTACAAGTCAATGTCTAAGTAAAAGACGGATTTATGTATTGATAGCTATTATACATTCTGTATATTATTGGATCTATATTTATGCTTCTACAGGATTATGTTGTGGATATAATTGCTTTCGCTGCTCTGATTATCGAATATGTACAGGTCTTAGATGACATCTCTCGTGTAAATTCGGATATAGTGGTTAGAATTGTTGAAATTAAGCCATGGATGACAATTGTGGTCTTGAGAATGCGAGTTGTAAGAAAACTGTGGTATTATGAATAGTTATGTACTTGTACTGATCCTGCTTTTGTATATGGTCAAGATTTTGAGGTTTGGATATTATATATGCTTTGTACTGATGTAAATAAGCAAAATGTATTTTGGATTTTTGTTCAATTTTAAATAGAATTTTGTCAAAATTTTTACAGAATTTACTAATGAAAATTTATAATTTCTGTTCTGAATCTCTCTAATAGAGGATTCTATGAAAATTATGACTCATTCCGTCACAAATACTGTACAAGAGTATAGACGTGATCTGACCGGAGCTACATATAGTTTGATAAGTATCGTATTTATTCAAATATTTATTAGCATGGGCTGTATTTTAGATATTTTCGATTGGCTGAGTGTAGGCTCATGGTGGTGTATTGAGAATAGTTTGGTTATTATGGTCAATTTGTTACATTCCTTACGATAATTGTAAAGCAAGTTATATTTATTATATTGTATAAATGATTATCCGATGAGATTCTGTGATGGGTATTTGGTTTTGTCTATTTTTATCGGATGACAAAATTTTATGGTTTGTTTACTTTGTTGCACCTCGGTTTAGGTTCTATTATATTATTTTGGAATTTTAATTTTGTAAAGTAGAATTAATTAAACTTATTTTGGTTCAAGTTTATGACAAAACAACTCCCTTTCCTTCCATATCGACATGCTTTCCATTGCTTAGTTGGACTTTGGCTGAGTAAGTTTCATCGAGCTCTTAAACAATTTGATTCTCACTAGTCACATGGTTGCTATAGCAACTATCTAGATACCACAAGCATTTGTTACTGTGTTGAGGTAAATTACTATAAAAGAACAGTTGTCTATGTTCCAATTGGTAGGTAAATTTACCACATTTGCCTGTTTGAATTGTCTTCTTACCTTATTCCTACAATTATTCTCTGAGTGATTAACTATTTTATATCGAGTGCATTTGAAGAAGCAATATTTGGCATCATACTTTGTCTTCTTGAAAATCAAACAATTGTCAGCAAAGGAACTACGGCTTGGCAAACGAAAATTTTCTCTTCGTCTACCTCTACTTCGGCCACAAACTCTGCTAAGTTTTTGTTGAGTATAACCTCAATCGAGTGAATCGACTTGCTGGACATTGCCTTCTCAAGATTCATGCTTCATCGGAGGAAATGGAGGTTTAGAGAGCTTCATTTTAGTTTGGAAAATTTGTTTCATCAACTGGTGAGAGTATTTATCCACTCTCTACTCATGGACTTTGAGTGAGCCCACTAACTCACATACAGTGAGTTGAGACATATCCTCAGTTATTTTAATGACAGCAACTATATGTTCAAATTTTTGTAGTAGGTTTTCAAGAAAATTTTTTAATAACTTTCTTTTCAAGATTAAAAACGTTATAACTTTTAACATAATTAGCAATTTCTGTCATACGAATAAAGAGTTTACCAATTTTCTTGCTATCTCTCATTGAGGGATTATCAAAATCTCTTTAAAAATTTTGTAATTTGATGGAAGTTGTTCTCATTAAGCCTTTGAATTCATTTTTTGAGGTCGGCCCAAGCTTTTTGGAGGTAGCATTCAACTTTATATTTTGTTTATAGTTATTTTTTATCTCATCGATCCAAGCTGCACTGCTCAAAACAAATGGTTGTTCTTTGTATGCAATCTTAACAATATCCCACAAATCTTATGAAATAGAAAATTATTTCAATTTGAGAGTTTCAATAATCATAATAATTGCCATTAAGAATTAATTTTTGACTTTTAGTATATTAAAAAAAATTGTGTTAGAAGCTATATATTAAGGACAAGGAGTAAATAATTTTACTAAAAACAGAGTTGATAGAATAGAAGTGTTTTTACATCTTACCACATTGGACGAAAATGTATTACAATAAATGGAAGAAGAGAATATAAAGACACAAACTTGATAATGACAGTATGTCCCAAAAACAAACACTATGCTTCCTATGACAACTTCTTGTATGATAACTTCCCATTTGACAATTTTCCACTCCACCTGCTTTTTTAACTCATGACCTTCAACATCAAACAGGTAGCAGGCACCCACAAGCTAGAATTTGCAGCTACTGAGGGATTTTGTTCAGCTTACAATACATATACTCGCCATACTTCTTGCTCTTATACTTGGCCGGGGTTCCTTCGCCGGTGAACTTCGGATGTGGTCCGATCACCTGGTCCGAAGGTGGTTCCAGGAACACCGGCCATGACATTCTTGTTGTGTCCTTGTTCACGGTGGATCTATGAAGCACGGCCTTGTAGTTTCCGTTGCTAAATATCTGCATGGCAAGCAAAATGTTTAAAACATGCATGTTCTACTTCAACCGTAAGTTTACAACAAAAATTTGACCTTAATTTTTATTTTGAGACAACTTTATGCCACATAATCCATAAAATTATCTATAACAATAATAATAATAATAATAACAACAACAATAATAATAGAGCCTTAAATTTACTAAATAAAGTTGGTTTTACGAATTATCTTTGATTTATCCATTGATTTAGTATAGATTGAAAAAAGTAGAGGTAATTTTTAATTATTTTTATCATGATATTCTAAATTTATGATACGCTGTTAGATAGTTACCTCGATTTGGTCACCGATGTGAATGACTAAAGCGTTGGGGATATATTTGACATCGTACCACCTGCCATCTCTTGAGACTTGGAGGCCCGGCACCTCATTGGGAACGAGTAAAGTAAGTGCGCTCATGTCGGTGTGGGCCACTACACGGAGGACTAAGTCGGGGCGAGGGCAAGGCGGATAGCAATTAATCTTCAACAGATATTCGATGTCATCACCGCCAATTGACGCCTTCATCGCGTCCTCTTCAAGCCCTAACCCTAACGAAAGGCACTTGAACAGCTTGTCTGCCACTTTTCTCAAGTAAATGGTATATTGTTCATTTGCATCCCTGCAAAAATTAGTAGGAAAATAAATTATATATATATATATACTTTTTTAATTATTGGGTGGTTGGTTGGATTAAAAAAATATTTTTATAAATATTTATTTTTTAATAATACTTATGGGGTTGTTTGTGCATAATTTTTTCAGTATAAAGGAGTTATATTTTTAGGGATAATTTATTATTCAAGAAGACGACTATTAGCACCGTACAGGTTAAGTCACAGTAGATGGATTGAGGGGGCGTCCTTCTCCCCTGTGGAGAAGGACCGTCCTTCTCTTAATTTGAGCCGTCGGATGTAAAATTCGACGGTTACGTGTTTTGAATGATTAAATTTAAAGTCGAACGGCCATGTTATATTATCCATTCAAAATGTGTGGGCCGTCGAATTTTACATCCGACGATTCAAATGAGGAGAAGGACGGCCCTTCTCCACAAGGAAGGACGCCCCCCGGATCCACAGTAGATTGGTTTTGTCAAAAGTCAAAAAATTTGGGTCAATCTGCTTCACCACCACCTACCACGAAAGGCATTTTCAATTTAAAGTAAATTAATAATGTTGAAAAAAAAAATCCTATTCAGAATGGAATTAAAGTAATAATAAAATATTATGACAAATTTTTTTGAATAAAAATAAAGATCTGATTATTTTTTATTCTAAAAATTTAGAAAATAAATATTTTTGAACTTCCGCCAGCCTTAGGCAACTATTGGTTTTCTGAAATAATTAAAATTTCCGATTACTTATATATAAATAAATTAATTAATATTGATTTTTCATTATATTTTGTAAATAATATATAATTTATTTAACTTAAATCATTGTCAACAATAAATTATTCGGTCAAATATTAATTTTCACATTTGAACTAATAAGATATTGCGGCTATGTCACGTCAATGGAGTTCCATTCATTCGATGCAACTCCAAATTAAAATTCAACGAATCAAGAAAAAACGGTCAATACATTTATATATATATATATAAAGATAGTGCCCATTAAGTTTTTAATTTTTATTATTTATTTAAAAATTAATGCTTATAATTGATTTTTTTAAAAAAATAAAAGTACTGTTTAAATAAATTATCATAAATAATTATATCATAATTATTAATTTAAAATTTAAAATTTAAAATAAATCTATAAAAATATAGCCACGAATCTATTTATTTCAAAATATACATTTCAAATCATTTCTTCAAGTATTCTCATTAACCCCCGCTAAAAAAAACAGATTTTTTTAACGAAAATGATTAACATTGGGAACAATTCCAAATATCAAATAGCATAAAAATGGAAAAAAATAATATTATCTATTAATAAATAATTTAGAAGATTTTTCAAGAATAATATCCTCTTTTATTTTGTCTCGATTATATAAAATAGGAGATTATTACACTCATACAAAAGACGGAAACAATTCAACTTTTATTAAAATCCTTAGTAAGCACTATATTATCATAATTTGACCTTGCTTTTATTATTTTAGTTGGATCACTTTGACACTTAGTTTGTGGCATCTATCCTTTCATTCATATTAGAAAGATCAAAATATATAAATACATATATAGATAAATGTTATTTTTCTTAAAACATTGTAAGATATCTAAAGTAATTTTTATCATCATATGGCAAAATAAAGTGCTAGCTATTTATACTAACTACACTTCTATAAATCAGAGTAATTCTATATGATACCATTCCATCTTCACATGCAACCACAAAGGGCCAAAAGAGCTAAAATATCTGTCCTAATCCAAATTAAGTATCACTTGTGTCCTAAACCATCAACAAATCCAGGGAGTGTTATATTATTTCTAGTTATTTAAAAAAAAAATGTTGAGGACAGAAGAACAAATAAAAATCTTAACGTATTATTAGAATTATCATTATATCAGGTAATGACTATGAGTTTAAGTTATGAAGATAGTACATTTATAATATAAGGTAAATCTATATTAAATTGATTAAAAAATGATTTGACCTTTTTTTAAATCTTATGTATTGGATGAATTTTCATATATAGAATTTATAAATTTGAGTTGTAAAAATGAGTTTTTATATAATAGAAGACAAAATTATATATAATAGATATTAAAGTGGTTGGTTGACCTTTTATCCCTTAGATATTACGTATTATGAAAATTTTTATGTATCAAATTGACATTTTTAAAAATAAAAAATAAAACTTTGAATGCTAATCAATAGGTGGATACCTGTATGAAGGAGGATTCATGGGCCAAAACCGATAGTTAATAACAGAAGGAGGCCAAATCCTATGGAAAAGATGATCAACCCAGCCCTTTTTCCCTTCGAGTTCCCTTTGAAGCTGAGTTCCGTACCCTTCTACAGTCTTAGACCCCTGAGGCTTTGCATAAACCTCCTTCTCTTCATGAGGCAGCTCAAAGAACTCTTTCCCAACTTTCTGAAGGTTATTGATAACCTCGCTAGGGATGCCATGGTTCACAATTTGGAACAAACCCCACTCACTGCCTGCCTTTACAATCAAGCCCACGAGTTTCTCCTCATCTGGGTCGTTAAGATCGATCGTGGGCACTTCCAGGATTTCCCCGTGGACGGTCGTGATTGCCGGTTGCTCATTCTCTGATCTTATGAACTCGTATGGGATTGTGTTTATGGACATTGATAGTTTCGATATCGCTTGCACTCTTTCCACCTCCATGTCTTTCTTTTCTTTGTATCTTCCAAAGTAAAGAAAGTGTTTTTGCAATAAGACAGGTGAGACTTGATGCGCATATATAGTGTTTATTTCATGCACCTACCTTCACAAAAAAATGAAAAATTAAAATGGAAGCAAGAGAAAATATCTAGATTGAGATAGACGGCAATTTTGATTTGAAAACCGTGGGAAAATTCATTCACTGAACAGAGGCTACGGGCTGTTTGGGGGAAGGTTGTGGGAGAATTCGGAACGCTGAATAAGTCTTACCAACCTCAGCTGTTGACCGTGCAACCGTGAGATGTTTGCTTTTAATGGTCAGATTTTCATATATAACTACGACTTTCACGTATTAGCGATAGGTTAAGATCGATATGAACGTAGTTTATATATATATGTTTAGCGATTTAGCAATATATATATATATATATAAGCATGTGTCTGAGCTTGACAATATAATGCTAATTTAGCAAGGAAGACATGAAGGTTCCTCAAAGATCTCGAGAACTTACGCAGAGGATTTCAGATTTTCAGTTCATATTCTATGCTTACAGTCTTGTCTGACCCGAATTCGTTTTATATAATAGGATCATTTAAACATTTGAAATGAAAAATTTACAACATCAGTTGAAGTAAATTTCAAGTGGAATTTAATCAAGGAAATAGAGAGATCAAGCTAGAAGCACGGAACCGTAATCAACTACTAATCTTGTTTGTTGAGGGCAAAGTCCCCCCTATGAATTTATTATGTTTTCTTGGGTCCATTATTTATGTTATATATATATATATATATATATATATATATGGAATTTATATTAGGATTTTGTGAGTGATTTTAAATTATCATTTGTAATCGTATCTAATGGGTACAATAGTTTATAGGTTAACACAAAATTTAGTCCGCAGAAGGAAGAAAGGCCTAATAACGATGACCCAACAGAAGACCCTTTAGACCTAAGATTCAGAAGGTGCGACAGTTGACCCAAATGGTTCAACTCAAAACCATCCAATAATAAATAGGTATTTATAGATAATTAATGGATTGTTTCAACAGTTACAATTCCAAATTTAACGGTTGAAAATCGTATTAGTCCAACCAATAAATGTAACCGGCGATTATAAACGTAACGCCAATAATAATTATCTAGACATTGATTGCGGGGTAGCTATTACACGAGTAACGCCCCTCTTAACTGTAGAGTTGTAACGTCTAATGATAACCAAATTAGTGCCCGTATTATGAGTACATCCTTTCCTCTACAAGAAAAATAAGACCTCAATTAAGAATATTCAGATAGACAAACACTCAGATAAGCAAAAGCCACACAAACACACAAGTGCATTTCTTCCAAAGCCACTCTTTATATGAGTGTAACACCTCCAAGCAGCTCACTTCTTCAAGCGCACCAACGATGCCCAATCTTCTACTATATACTTAATCTTAATTCTACTTGCATTCTTGCATTCCTTTCCTCATATATTTCTCAGCCAGTTAAAAAAATTACTGACTTGAACATTGGAGAATGTATTAGAGAGTGAATCCCGTATTTCTCTTATTTTTTATTTGTTAGTTATGGTATGCAGGATTCAAGGTTCGAGTAATAAAGATCGAATTTGTTCCTAGTCAAACTTTCGAATAATGTAGTTCTATTATTTGTTCAATAATCTGGATTTAAAGAAGTATTACTGGCACTTTCTATGAGAAAGGCGAAAAATCTAACCACACTCTCAAAGAAAGCTGATATGGTGAACATTAGGGTTTAAGTAAGTGCACCAGCAAGAGATGACGTCTCCTATAACGATGACTTAATTGTAGGTAGTCATGAAAACAATCATCCAGCCACTAATGTAGAAACACTGGTTGCCCAGGTAGATATGTTATCAAAACTATTCCAGACCATATGTACCCATCTGGAGATATAACCACTGGGAGTTCCTTCCTCTAACTCTTAGACTTTGGCATCCAAAAGGGAAAGTCAGAGGAAGAGATAGTCTGCCAAGGAGACGATCTAACAGACTGATGGCCTCGAGGCTCGAGAGGTCACGAGCAATAGGGCTTAAACATGGCTAGAGGGCCAACTAAATCTTAGAGTGTAGGATGAAAGCTCCGAGCGATGAGATTTGCGTTGCTCTTGTGATGATCGGGGGCCTTCGGCCCGAGAAGAGGCCTCATGCAGCACCTGGCCAAGGAATTCCCATAGTCGATCAATCCAGCACGTCTTTCTGAACCACTCAAAATTAATGACCTTCCTCAATACAAATAAAATTGCGTCCACCTCCCAAGTAGAGGAGAGAATACAAAAAATTGAGTAGCAGCTGTTTAAAGAAAACATCGACAAACGCTCTACTTGCGAAGGTCACTATTTTAGAAGGAGATCTGAATGCAGCAATTCTTTTGGAAATTTCAGGTGCCAATCTTGGAACCCTATGACGAAAGTTTCAATTTGATGGACTATTTGGATTACTTTTGAACCCTGTTGTGATTCTAGGGCCTTTACAACGTGGCCATGTGTCTATACTTTCCTTTGACTTTTAAGGAAAATGCTCGAATTTGATTCTATTGATTGTAGCCAAATTTGATTAGAATATTTTAGGAATTGGCTGATAATTTCTTGTTGCTATTTGCCTCCAATCGAAGAGAGGAGAAGCAATCTTGGCACATTGTTCGAATTCGACAGGGACCAAATAAAAGTTTAAAGAGCATCTGACCCGATTCAACACAAAGGCCTAAAAGATATCCAAGATAATCGGCGAGGTGAAGTTGAACTCCTTTATGACGACCGTACAACCGAGTGACTTTTTTAAACACTTGGTCCAGTAAGAATCTAAGACCTCTTTTGTGGTAGGAACTATCACCTGTGCTTACATTGCTGCCAAGGAGACCAACAAAGTGAAGACGTTGGAGCGCACTGACCACCATTTGAGATCGACGATTGGGAAGAAGAGAAACAAAGACAATTCCAACACCTAAGATCCCAAGAAGTAGCCAAGAGTATAATCAAGTGTCTGAAGAGAGTTCAAATCTCGAAATTTAACTCTATTAAATGACACCCGAACGAACATCCTTATACAAATTAGGGACAATAAGTTTTTGAAATAGCCCAAATAGTCTAAGAATCCCGAAGGAGGAAATCAATCTAAATACTACTTCTACCATCGATATCCGAGTTACAACACCAATAATTATAAGACACTATAGAAAGAGATTGAGGCTCACATCCAGAAAGGCATTTCAACAAGTTCCTAGAAGACCTAAGGCAAATCTATGAGACAACAGATGATGATGAGCCGGGCCAATAGGAATAGCCACACAATTGGGTTGCGATCAGATAGTTAATATGGTGTCCACCAGACCATCTAGGAACAACTCTCCAAACTATCCAGAGAAGACTTCCACCAGTAAGAAATAGAGGGTAGAAGTTAGAAATGATATTATTAGTTTTACCAATGATAATATGATACATGTAATAACTCCCCATTTTGACCCTCTATTATATATGCACTCGTCTTAGATGACACGCTTGACTACCAATTGAGATAGATCGTTATTGATAATGAAAATTTAAAAAATTTGTTATATTTCGATACCTATTTTAAGATTGGATTAAAAAAGGATCAAAATGAGGCTGGTTGAGGGACCTCCATACGGGTTACAGAGCGAGCTTGTTCTAATCTAAGGGACTATTCAACCGGAGATCATATTAGGAATATACCCAAAGACAGTATCCTGCTTGTTCACGTTTTTGGTAATTGACAATGTTATTTTAAGACAACCCTACTTAGTCGCATACAGAGTAGTGAAGCCGATAATCCGAATCCAGAGACATGCCTGTATTATATTTTATAATCCTATTAAAAAACAGTGAAACATATTTTCCTTGGTCCGTGAACATTTTCCCCTTCAAAGTTTGTTTACGTAAATTTGATATTTTATTATAATTTTATTTATTATTTTATGATTATCAATTTTTTGAACCCTTAATATTTTGGCTAATTTTCCGCAACATTTATCTGAAAATACACCTGCATTGCACGTGTAAGAATGCGGCTGATTGCTGGTTTTGCATGTCTGTTGCATCAGGAATGATCATTAATTAAAACCTTGAGGATATACGCTTTTTTGTGTTCAGTTGATTTATAAGTAGGGATGATTAATTTTTGCTGAGATTGTTGATAATAGAGAACTTACAACATTGGTGGTGGGGGTGCTAACTATGGCGGCGGCAGCGGTGGTGGTGGTGTTGGTAGTGTCTGCGGTGATCACAATTATTGGTTTTCAAAAGCTAGGGTATGCACTTAAGTACACATAGAGATGGGTATAAGTATAAAAATTTGAAATTAAGAAGGTAAAGCCATAACTCATGTCCAAAGAAAATAAATTTAAACATATAGTAATATAATGAACACAAATTTTATTAAAAAATAAAAAATTTAATATTAGACTACTTAAAAAACTATTTATGACTTCTAGTCGTTAATTTAAAATCTATTATATAAGGGAGAGTAACTTATAAACTAATAGTTTAGAAATTTTATACCCTTTTAAAACTCTTCATTATATAGCTAACTCTCCGGATCTACACGCCAGAATCCATGTTTAAATAATGAAGAAAATTTCAAGCTAAACTTACATTAAGCCAACTCCAAGTTAACTTCGAGCTAAATTGTCCTTGCTAAGTGATTTCTGTACCTGCTAATATGAAATGTGATAAATTTTATAAAAGTGAGCTAAAAATTTTATTAAGACATATAAATATAGAATATATAATAAAATATAAAAAAATAATAATAATTTACTGTATTTATAAAAGGAAAAAAAATCAAATCAACGTGCACAAAACATATAGAAAACTAAGAACCAAAGGGCAATGGTAAATCTCACCAACAAACACTCCTACTCCATAGCAAAATCCTAAGACGCTTAAATTTTGTTGAAAATTAAAAGTTTAGATTTACATTCGTAGGTGTAATACTAATTTCAAATTTTCTAACTGTCTTTTATCAAACGTTGATTTTCTAGCCTTTGTATTCCACGCTGCGTTTCACTACCAAGTCAAAGGTACAGACGCGGATGGATGGATCAGGGAGGGCTAGGACACGTGGGGCGTCGCAGCTCCCTGCGACGCGTTTGGGTCCGTCAGATTTATATCTGACGGCTTCCTTTTTTAAAAAAAAATTATAAAATAAAAAAAAATATTAAATTATTATTATTTTAAATCAAATGCAAAAAAAATATCAAAATAAAAAAAAATAACTAAAAACCTTTATATATATATATATATATAACACCCGGCTGTTGGATTTTTCAATCCAACGGCTGGAAAGGCGTCGTAAGGGGCTGCGACGCCCGTACGCGTCGCAGCCCCCTGGTTCGGCGGATGGATTAAAAACCTATAAAAGCTATGACAATAGTATATGGGGGATATTGTTATGCTATTTTTATTAATTTATTTATATTGACTAATTAATAAAAAATAGATAAAAAATAAAAAATTATACTATTTGGAAGTATTATAGAATAATTAAGAAAACTTGATACAAATAGTAGAATTATATGAGTATGTTAAGAACTATATTTCATATAATATAATATCTTATCATATACAATAAATTTAAAATATCAGATCAAATTCTTATCACAAAATTAAATTTTTTAATCTAAATTAACACGTGTATTTTTTTTATTTGTAGATATTTTTTGTAATATATATTTTATATTTTATTTATTTTAATAAATTTATTAATAAATAACTTTATTCTCAAGCCAATCACAGTCTTTTTTTTTTTATATAAATCAAAAATTATAAATCACAGTCACTTGGAGGAGCTCAATATTTTGTATCATTCATTGATGATTACTCGAGAAAATTATTGGTTTACCTATTTAAGACCAAGGATCAAGTCCTCAAAATTTTGGAGTATTATCCCACTCTGGTTAAACAACAGACAGGAAGGAACCTGAAATGCGTCTGAAGTGACAACGGCGGTAAGTATATTTGGACATTTTATACCTATTGCAGAAAGCATAGTATTCGTTATCAGAATACGCCGCCAAAAATACCACAATTAAATGGAGTGGCAGAAAGGATGAACCGCATATTTTTGGAAAGAGTTAAGTGCCTACTCTCTGAAGCAAGGCTCTTTGGATCCTTCTAAGCAGAAACTTTAAGGACGATGGCCTATGTCATCAATAGGTCGCTCAATAAGTCATTAAATGGAGAAGTATCAAAGAAGATATGGATTGGAAATGAGCCATCTTATGACCATCTTCGGGTATTTGATTGTAAGGCCTTTATTTATGTCCCGAATGATGAGAGGACTAAGCTAGAGTCAAAGATGATACAATGCATCTTTTTAGGCTATGGGAAAGTTGAATTGGGATTCAAGTTCTATGATCCTGTTGAAAAGAAACATAGTTGGTCAAGGAACGTGGTCTTTGTTGAAGGAGTGACCATTGTAGATACTAGCAAAGAAAAGAATGCATTATTTAGTGTCGGTCGGACAGACAACATTGGTGTTGATATTGTTTGACCGACACACAGTGAGGACAGTGTCCCAGAAGTGGCCAAGTAAGATAACGTAGAGGAGGATAGCATCACTCTTCAGCAGACCGAAGAAGTTACTATTCGACGTTCCTCATGGAATTGATGACCATCTGTTTGTTTACCTGCTAGTGAGTATGTGTTACTCACTGATGCAGGTGAAGCTGAAAACTTTGAGGAAGCTATGAAGGATGAGCACAAAGAAAAATGATTAGAAGTGATGAAGGATGAGATGGATTCATTGCATGAGAACCATACATTTGAATCAGCTGAACTGTTGAAGGGGAAGAGAGCCTTGAAGAACAAATGGGTCTTCAAGTTGAAGACCGAGAAAAATATCTCTCAATTGTGGTACAAAGTAAGGCTGATGGTGAAGGGCTTCAACTAGCGCAAAGGGTTGACTTTGAAGAGATATTTGCCACAATTGAAAAAATGTCCTCCATACGTGTGGTGATTGGTTTAGCTGCTGTCCTAGATTTGAAAATGGAGCACCTAGATGTCCGAATAATATTCCTCCACGGTAGCCTTAAGGAAAAAAATTTATATGGAGCAGCTAGAGAGATTCCATATAAAGGGGAAGGAAAAACTGGTATGTCGTCTGAGGAAAAAGCCTATATAGACTGAACAAGCTCCACGTCAAGGAGTTGAAGCAGTAGCTAAGACAATCGTTTGCCATGAAGAACTTAGGACCGTTGAAGTAGATTTCGATAATCAGAATATTTTATAACCGTAAGAATAAGAAACTCTGCTTGTATCAAGAGAGTTATGTTGAGAAAATACTTCAAAGGTTTAATATGAAGAAGTCCAAGCCTATAAGCACCCCACTAGCCAACCACTTTAGGCTGAACAGTCAATAGTGTCTAACCTCAGATAATGAGAAGGCTGCCATGAGAAGTGTACCCTACTCTTTAGCAGTAGGGAGTTTGTGTATGTTATGGTGTGTACGAGGCGAGACATTACACACTCGATCGGCACTGTTAGTAGGTTTCTCTCAAATTCTGTGAAGGAGTATTGATATGCTGTAAAGTAGATTTTGAGATATATCCAGGGAAATTTTAATATGTGTTTGTGTTTTGAAAGTGAGGAGTTCCAATTGATTGATTACACAGCCACGGATATAGCCGAAAATATTGACTCCCGTAAATTCACTTTGAGATATTTGGTCAAGTTTGCCGAAAGGGCAGTCTCCTGACAATCTAAGTTACAGACGTACGTAGCTCTTTCCACTACAGAGGAAGAATTTATTATAGTTAGAGAAGCTAGCAAGGAGATGTTATGGATAAAAAAGTTCATCAAAAAATTGAGCCTCAAGTAGGAGAAGTACGTGATACTTTGTGATAGTTAAAGCACTATACATCTGTATAAGAACTTTTCATTCCATTCAATATCAAAATATATTAATATTCGATACCATTGGATGAGAGTTATTGTTGATGAAGGACTACTGTCGTTGGAAAATGTTCAGATTGAGGAAAACAGGTTAGATATGTTGACCAAAGTGTCACCTAAGGAAGAACTTAAAGCTTGTTGTAATATAGCTAGCTTGACCGATTTGGTTCCCATACGATTGTGAAGGAAACTTTGTTTGGGTCACTCCCATGTGAAAAAATGCCGGAGTGAAATTTTCAGAGTAAATATTGACCGAAATTTTTGGAGCAAATGTTTATTGAAAATTTTAGAGTGAAGAAAGCAAAATGGCCGGTCAACAGAAGGTTGTTCAGTTAAGCAAAAAAATCCGATCAACATGCTATTGACCAGTTTGGCAAGACCGTGCAGTATACAATTTTGCCAAGTTTGAAAAAAATGGCCCGTTGCACCTTTTAGCCTGTTTGCATCATTATGATCGATTACACCAAAATGGCTGGTTGCAAAAAATGGCGGTTGTGTAAAATGACTGAAATGAATAAAAGACAGAGGACTTTGCATAATAGACGAAGTCCTTAATAATGGACTGAGGACATCAAGTAATGCCTAAGGACATGGGATAATGTCCGAGGATTTGGTCAATACCTGGGAACTGTAAACTCAAAAGTTGGTCACCTACAACATTTGCTCAAGTAACTTTTTCAAAAGGATAATTGACTTTCAGAAATGGTAACTAATTGGCAGAGAAGGTCAACTCCTCCCGACAGAATGGTGATTTGTAGAGTTGGTGGCAGGTTATAGAATTGATAGCAGGTTTTGTCCACACGTAACCTACATATTGGGTAAACAGTAGGAGTTTTTCTAACTATTTTGATATAGTAGAATTTGTTTGTGGACTAAATGTCCCATGATTTTTCCTTTTTATTTTAGAAGAGAGCTTTCTACATAAAAATTTGTATGTGTTCTTCCTCTTTCTCCACAACGTGTGTATTTTTACATTCATGTCCGGCCTGTATTGTCCGACCGATAATCTTTCCCTACATTGTTGTTTGACCGGTAAGTTTTTTCCACACAAGCCTCATCTAATTTACACTCGCACCTCTTGCATTTGAACATCCTTGCATTCTATATTTCGTTACCTTCATACTTTTACATTTTTTTTTATTTTTTTGGAAAGATTATTAATTTGAGCGTCAAATGATAAATTGAAAAGCGAGTTCCGCCAATCGTTTGACCTCTAATTTATAATTTGTGGTACATAGGGCTTAGGTTGAAAGATATAGTGATCGGACCCGTTTGAGTTCAACCCGACAAGAGGAATTCAAAGACTCTCTAAGCCGCATTGTAACCCAGACATGAGGATGCATCAAAATCATTAAATATTTCACTAGTTGTCAACCAATTAAAATAAGAGGTATGGAACTTAAATCACAATTTAATTGTTTTCTCATATTTTACCTCTCTCATTTTCTAAATATTCTCATCCAATCAGAATCTTTTAAATAATAAATAACATCTAACAACTGTAATTTATAATAGAGTAAATTATTAAAGTGTAAAAACAAGGAAAATGATGATTGCCCGAAATCCATTAGAATCCTTCCCTACGAAAATCACTGAGAATAGGAGTAGGGCCATATTTTTTGATTTATAATTAATTATTTAAAAATAAATATTATTTATTGATTATAATTTAAAATAAAATAAACTGGGGAGATAGAAAAAAATAGGTTGAGGTGTTAAAAATTCTTTTAACGCATGTGATCTGAGCTGTGAGATTCGGATTTCCATATTATTGGAGTAAGACTTAAATGATAATTTAAGCCTCTTTTTCCCCGCTTTCTGCCTCATTGCATTTCTTTCTTTAATTTTTTATGTACTCATGCGGATCACAAATCCATTTTTAATGTTTCACAATCGAATAAGAATCCTTCAACATTAAATAAATTGTCATATTGCCTAATACTTTAACACCCAAAACCAACAAAATTGTAATTTTTGTAGGTTTTTTTCCCCATTCATGACATATTATTAGGATTTTATATAAATATTATTTTTAAATTAAAAGATTGATATTTTAAATTTAAAATTTTTATATTGATGGGTACGTCCATAGTGGGTTGGTCCAATAAGGAGGAACGACTCAGATCCACAACGGTTCATATATGCGTATGGACGGTCAACTCTAACCGTTAATCAGACGAAGTGGGGTGGACAACAACCTCCTAAGGACGGTCAATATTTCTGTTGACTGTAAGCGCAATAATAGGCCCGCTTAAGAGCAAGCCTCATGTGGGCCAAACCAAATGTGGCCCACACTTCTGTCCACGACCAACATCTCTTTTTCCTGATTTTGCGCCCTTTCATAAGGCAATTTTTACTGTAACGGTCACCAGCAGATTTGGCGCATGTCTCATGAGGAAAGGGTCAAATTCTCTCTTCCTATTTATAGCAAATCCTAACGGTTACAAAACACAGAAGAAAGACAATCAATCCAAGAAGTCGTTACCGCAATTAAAGTTCTATGTCAAGAAATAAAGCAATCCTAAAAGAACGCGGGAATTAAGCCTCTGATATTTTATTTGTAGTTTATGGCATGCAGGATCCAAATTGAGACACACGGGGACTGGACCCATTTGAATTCGACCCGACACGAAGAATCAGAAGACTTCCTAATATGCACAATAACTTAAACCTGAGGACGTATCAAAAGCATTAAATATTTCACTAATTGTCAACCAATTAAGTAAGAGTTATAGAACTTAAATCATAATTTAATTTTTTTCTCATATTTTGCCTCTCTCATTTTCTAAATATTCTCATCCAATCAAAATCTTTTAAATAATAAATAACATCTAACAACTGTAATTTATAATAGAATAACATCTAACAAGTGTAAAAACAAGTAAAATGATGATTGCCGAAATCCATTAGAATCCTTAGAAAAAAACTAGGGAGATAGAAAAAAATTAGGTTGAGGTGTTAAAAATTCTTTTAACACTTGTGATTTGGGCTGTGAGATTCGGATTATTATTGGAGTAAGAGATAAGTAACTTATTTGATAATTTAAGCCTCTTTTTTCCCCGCTTTCTGCCTCATTGCATTTATTTCTTTAATTTTTTATAGACCCATGCGGATCACAAACCCATTTTTAATGTTTCACAATCGAATAAGAATGCTTCAATATTCAATAAATTGTCTAGTTGCCTAATACTTTAACACCCAAAACCAACAAAATTGTAATTTTTGTAGGTTTTTTTTTTACCATTCATGACATATTGTTAGGATTTTATATAAATATTATTTTTAAATTAAAAAATTGATATTTTCAATTTAAAATGTTTATATAATAATAATTATTATTATAACTTTTTAAATTTCAACTACTTCTGATGCGTCATGGATCCAAGTTTTGAATAGGTTTGGGTCAAGTCGATAGTCTGAGTTTGGCTCCATTTACTGAGTCTAGATCTTGCACACTACAACTACAAATATGAGGTTAGGTGATGGCGGGAGGTTATCTCACTACAAATACTCCGATATTCAAATCAGAAATTTACCTTCGAACTGATAAGGTAGAAATGAAATGATGCAATGATAATGTGGGAAGTGTTTGGAATGGAAGAGTGCTCTTATTAAGAGATGCTTTGGAGGCTCGTGAGGAGCGTTAACTCTTAGCGTTGTGTTCACTGGGAACGTAGTGACTAAGAGAGAGAGTGTTAGTATTCTGAAAGTGCTGAAACTTTACAGTAGAGAGCATTTTTATGCGTAATTGAAAGCGTGTTTTGGAGTGATGACTCCATGGCTTTTTATAATCGCAGTATTTGGCTATTTTTCTTCTGTAGAAAGGGTTGATTTTCGCGTTCTGTTGGGATCATTGCCTTTTCTGGCATGGAGCTTTAATGGTGGTAACGGTTGCTTGGATTGACTGCTTTCATTCTGCATTCTGTAACCATTAGGATTTATTACAGATAAGAAGAGAAAAAATGGCGCTTTTCTTCATGGATGCATGTCGACCCTAGACGTAACCGTTATAATCCGGATTGGCTCCTGTGGAAAGCGCGAAATTAGGGGAGAAGACTGTTACTGGTCGAGGACGGACGTGTGGACTAAATTGGGCTAACTCACTTGTAGCCTGGTATTCAGATGGTTAATTGGTCCTACTTCTAATCAACGGAAGCATTGAATGTCCCAAGAGCTAGTCGTCCGTCCTGCTCTTGGCCATTTAGCCTTTCATCCGGTCAACGCCTAGCGTTTATTTTCCAAGCACAAATTGGGGGGTTACGAATCTAGGTCGTTCCTCCTACTTGGGCCAACTGTTAGTGGCGTACTAATCACTAACCTCCCATGCTGGTGGTCTAGGACTCCGACCTTTAACATGTTCAAGATGGGACGCGAGTGGATGGATCATATGCCTGAGGTGACCTGGTGAGGAGACTTGCAATGGGTCTTGGTCTTGATATCGTGCTGCTTGTAGTAGCTGTCCGTAAGGGTAAGATCCGTAGGATTGGTTGAAAAGAAGCGTTGACCAGATTCGTTGACCATTAAAACTAGATTCCGGATAACTTGTTGAAGGAAATATTGCCTGAATTCATTGACCATTCAGGCCATAATTCGGACAACTGGTAAAGGAAGTGTTGATCAGATTTACTGACCGTCTAGGCCATAATCCGGAGAACTCGTGAACGAAACGTTGACCGAATTTGTTGACCGTCCAGGCCCTAACCTAGAGAATCGATGAAGGAAATGTTGACCGGATTTGTTGACAGTCTAGACCATAATTCAGAGAATTATTGAAGGAAGCGTTGATCGGATTTATTGACCGTCTAGACCATAATCCGGAGAACTGGTGAAGGAAGCATTGACTGAATTTGTTGAGCGTCGAGGCCATAATCAGGTGAACAGGCAGGAATGAAACAACACGTCATCATGCCGTCGGACTGTCAGTTGAAAAGTTGGCCATGTGTCAACATGTAGTGGTTTTGCAATCTCGGTAATTAATGTGTAGAGGATCTGATTCGATTGAACTTGTTCAAGAAGCGACACGTGTCAGTAATGATGGGCGCATGTTTACGAGATGGTTCTCCTTCTCCGGCGTTCACACTCCTCTAAGTAGTCTGTTCGTTTCTTTTTAGAACTTCCCACGCTTTCTTTCTAAAAAATTTTCTAACTATCGCACTTCCATCTTACTTTGTTCAATGGCTCCTTCTGTTTCTCAAATTGCTTATGTGATCAAAGTTAGTAAAGTGAGGGAGTTGTACGTCGAGTACAACATTCCCATGTTGATTGCCTTTGGGCTGCCTAAGGAGGGGATAGGGCATGCTCTTCCTGTAAAGATCATATTACCATTTACGAGGCCCATCTGAGGAGAGGGCTGCGCCTTTCGGTTCCTGAGGAGATATTGGACATATTTGCAGCTCTTTGGATTCCCCTCACACGGCTCCATGCCAATGTTGTGTGATACTTGTACTCACCATGCATATTTCTCCGTCACCATACTTGTTTGCTGACGGCGGAGGTAGTGAGGGTGATGTTCAGATTCATTTAGAGCAGGGATTGGGTTTCCCTATCCCCACGTTGGTTTCAGATTAGTGGCACCATCTATGACTCCCTGAAGAATTGGAGGGTTGGGCCACCCACTGAGAAGGAAATTGCTACGGTGGAGCCATTTTTGCAGTTAGTGAGGGATCACCTTTCTTAGTTCTGGCGAGATCACCTGGTTTCCCACGAGGAAACCAAGAGAGCTCATTGGGGACCACTGTCTCCTATTAAGAAGATGAAGCTCCCACCATCCCAACGCAAGAGGAAAGCTGGCGTCATTAATATAGAGTCTGCGAGCATGCCCTCCCCTGAAGAAACTCCCAAAAGTCCAAAGTAGAAGATGACGACAGCAAAAGTGCCCTCTTTTTCTTCCTCCGTAGAGCCGGACTACGTCGTGGTCAGCCAGTTCACTAGGGCCGGTGACATCTCTGGCATAGCCGGTGATGACGCTGCTTCGGAGGCATTTCTGCCTGGGAAGGGCTTTACCGTTAGTGTCGGTGTTCTTGCACTATCACGGCCTGAGCCCTTGGTGGTTCGATTGGAGCCGCTTGCGGAGCCTCTGGTTGTGCGGGCCATTGAGCATTCTGGGCATGAGGGGCCTGCTACAAGAGAGCTTCCCGCAAGTGCTGGAGGAGCTGCCGCCGAAGAGCTCTATGAGATGACGGTTGAGCCTGTTGCCAGAGAGTCTCCGGAGGCGCATGAGGAGCATGTCGGCGGAGAGCCCTTGGAGGCAGAGGAGTTTGCTGTGGAGGTGTCGGTGAAGTCTACCACCAGAGAGCCTATTGAGGCGGTGGACCTTACGGTGGAGCTGCCAGACGAGTCTGTAGCGGAAGCTACTGTTGGGTTTGTGCAAAAGGTCACTATTTCTGGTCCTTCGCCACCTAGGCCAAGGACTCGCAGTGGGCCAGTAAGGCCGGTGCGTAGAATATGACAGTTAAACCTTTGTAACTTTTCTTCTCATTTTTCTATCCATTTCTAACACTTAGTATTTTTACAAGGAGATAAAATTACAAGTGCAGTCACTAAAGGATTGTACCAGTGGGACCTGGTAATCTCCCACCGGGATAAGGAGATCGCCTAATTCGAGGAGGAGTTGGAGTTCTAAAGGCGGAGCACCAGGAGGACGCTGCTGCTCTTCAATCTATGCTGACTAGCTTGGAGGAGGAGAATGTCAGGCTAAAGGAGGAGAACGCTCAACTAAGAGAAGTTGTGCTGTCGAGCATGGAGGAGGAGAATGAGAGACTACGAGAGGAGAATGCCACATTGATGGGAGACGTTGAATGGGCGATGAAGCATATTGACCAGCTCGCAAGACAGATGGTAGCACTAGAGAACGAGTTGACCACTCGTATACGCCCTTATGAGGTCTTTGACATACTGGTGGCACGGTTATGGGAGGAGGTCAACCTTATTTGCCGCATTGCGCGGATGGTTGACTCCAATTTTCTAGTTGGTCTTCTCGACCCCGCAAACCATGCCGCCTAGTGTCACGAGAGCATTGTGGGGCTGTCCCCAGAGTGGTCGGGGGCCATCGCCTCATCCTGGGAGCTCTGCACCTCCTTAGATTTTATACTCCTTACTTTTTAAAATTATTGTAATTATAAAAGCACGTAAACAATAAAATGGCTATTTTAATGACATTGTGCGTCTTTACCTTTGTTGTTTTCAAAGTACTTGCTGTTGTGTTGATCGGCCGACTCGGTGTATTACGTGCAAGTTAATCATCCACCTTACTTATGACGTTATTGGCGCTCTCTAGAGGACTTGAATTCTAGAGGATATATCATGGCAGATCTTGATGTAGTGTCAAGCCTGAACATGAGTAGAAGCTTGATGGTGCTGCCCAAGTATAGATATAGGCAGCCACCTTTCGAAAGTACTGCTTTGCTCCTGTTGACGGTCGTTGATTAACCACGACATCTCCTTACGTAGGAGGTCATCACTCGTGCTATTTAAGCTCCCTAAGATTTTGATCATGTATGGGTCGCTTGGATGGCCAAGGTTTAATTCGACCTCCATCGGCCCGCCTGGATGACCAAAGTCTAGATACGACCGCTTATGGGTCGCTTGGATGACTAGGGTTTAAATACGATCGTTTATGGGCCGTCTGGATAATCAGGGTTTAAATACGACCATTTATGGGCCGTCTGGATGACTAGGGTTTAATAACGAGTGTGTAAAAATCCGTCCGACTTAGGGGTAGTTTAGGTCGTTCTAGTAGTCTTGCAAACATAAAAAGCAAATATACAAACACACACACATGTATATGAAACGGAGAAGGAAATAAAAGATAATGCAGTACAAATAAGAAAATACTTCTTTGATTAATCGAGAACAGTATGTACACCTATAATCATACATATGGATGACTTACCTGGGCCCTTACTTGAAGTAGCGCTTGAGGTGGATCGCGTTCCACGTCCGTGGAACCAACTTACCATTCTGGATCTGGAATTTATATGCTCTGTTCTGTAGAACGGCTGAGATTAGGAAAGGACCATCCCAATTTGAGGAGAGTTTATTCTGGTTGGCGGTCTTGCACGTAGTCTCAATACTTCGCAAGAGCAAATCCCCAACATCGAATTGCCGCGTCTTTACCTTTTTGTTGTAATAGCGAGTAACTCGTTACTGGTCAGCTACTGTCGGCATCCTAGCATCGTTGCGGGCTTCCCCCAATAAGTCTAGGTATTCACTGATTTTTTAGGAGTTACCTTATGGGTTGAAAGACTCGACCCTAAGGATTAGAAGCTCGATCTCAATCAGGATTACTGCTTCGGTCCTGTAGCAAAGACTGAATTGTGTTTTGTGAGTTGGCTCCTTTGGAGTAATCCGGTAAGACCATATGACGGAGGATAGCTCGTCAATCAAGAGCCTCCTGCGTCCTCCAACTTGGTCTTGAGGCCGTGGAGATGCACGCGGTTTGTCACTTTCACCTGTCCGTTTGCTTCAGGGTATGCTACCGAAGTGTTGACCAATCTAATGCCTAAACTGGCGTAATATTTTTGAAGCGTTTTCCTGAGAATTTGGTTCCGTTTACTTGGGGGTATGCAATGGAAGTATCGACCAATTTAATGCCTAGATTGGCACAATACTTGGTGAAGCATTTTCTTAAGAATTGGGTTTCATTGTCAATCATGATGATTTCGGGAACGTCAAATCTGCTAATTATATTCTGGCATATGAACTTTAGAGCATTATGTTCGGTGATCTTGGCCAATAGGGTGGCTTCAATCCACTTTGTGAAGTAGTTGATACCCGTAATAATGAACTTTTTTTGTCCCGTTGTAATTGAAAACGGGTCGAGAATATCAAGCCTCCATTGTGCAAAAGGCTAAGGAGTTTGAAGAGATCTCAACTTTGCGAGCGGCTGGTGGTATAGATTGCCGTGGAGTTGTCAATTCTCACACTTCTTCACGAACTCGGGCGGGTGGTGTAGGGGCATCTCAGCCCCTGTGATATCCAGTCGGTCGTCGGATTCAAAAATTCAATGGCCGCATATATATTTATAAAAAAAAGGTCTAATATTATTTTTTTTTTGTATTTGATTAAAAAAATATTTTTTTATTTTTTTATTTTTCTTAAAATTTTTTTATAAAAATATCAACCGTCAAATTTTAAATTCGACTGCCAAGATAGGTATCAGAGGGGTTGCGATGTCCCTACGTGTTGCAGCCCCCCTTGCTCTACCTTGTCACCCGGAAGTCAGGTGCGTTGTTGTCTTTATATTTTTAGTATATTTCAAAAAATAATATAATGTTTTACCTATTTAATTCTAATTCACGTATAAATAAATGAATAAATTTAAATGTAAGGATGACTTAAAAGTACTGCTAAAAATATTTATTTGTATTTTCAAATATTATTGTTAAATTTATGTGCAGAATATATTATTTCAAAAACTATTTACTAAAACATGTTTTTTCTTTAAAAAAAAATTCAGTGTTTAAACCAAAAATGAAGTTTGATATGATTTTTTTCTCCCCTACTTAAAATTCAGGTATTAAACTTGATTTGATCGCTAATATCTATATTTATGTACATATGCTTGTGTTTTCTCTTTAGGAATTGAGCACACCGGGGGAGATATGTTTGCTAGTGTTCTCAAAGCAGAAGCCCTAATGACCATGGTAACTGACAACTTAATTAGTTGGTACTGTAAGAATATTACATATTAATATCATTCGGAATAGGAAGAAGAGTATTAAGAAAAAAGAAATAAGATAAATTTATAAATTAATTTAACGAATTGTAAGCTGATAATTAATAATAATGAAAAAGGTTTAAAATCTACTAAATCAAATTTAGAATTCTAAAAAATACTTTAAAATATAAGTTTAAATAATAAAATATATGAAACTTAATCAAATGAACTATTCTAAATTTATAAAAATTTAGGATAACTTAAGTATGAATTAAATAATTAATCTTTCTTATTTTAAATCTTTTTAAGCTAACCATGGAAGATGGCCGAAGGCATGAGTAAAGTAATCTTGGTGGCTTGTCCTTAATAAAGGTTCCATTTTTTAGTTCTTTCTTTTAGACTTGGTAGTTGAGGGTGAAATTTTGAATACTACTTATCGCATTATTAACATTTAAAATATTACTATGTATAGTGATCACATTTTGGTAAAATTTTCAATTAGGAACATATACATATACATACATATACATATACATATACATACATATACATATACATATATATACATATATACATATACATACATATATACATATACATATACATATATATATATATATATATTTGTTAACTTATGTTTTGATTTCTATTAAATAAATTTTAATATTTTTAGAATGGAATTTCGATTAAACATATGCAAAATATTAATAGATTCTAATAATTTTAATGTAAAAGTTAGATATATAAAAGCTCTTTTACTCTCTTTTTTTGTGTCTTTTATATGGTTGTCATTTTCATAAGTAAAAATTTGTATCAATTAGAAATTTTTTTAAAATATAAGGTCCCAAACCTATAATATTAACTAGCCAAAAATTTAAAACAAACATATGAGATTTTGCAAAGTTCTCAAAAAAAAAAAAAAAAGGCACCAAGGTTGAGGTCCCAATTCTTGCTTGAATAAACAAAGAGGCTATAATCCTTGGAAACATCAATTCATCTCCAAATTTGTATATAAATTTAAGGAGGTGTACTTTATAATAAAAATATCTTTAAGGTGATTTTTAAATTTTTTTTAAATATTATCTGTTAAATATAATATATATATATATAACAACTATCAACCCATAATATTTATGAATATTACAATTTCCTCACAACAGCTTCATGGGAGGCACAGCTACCAACATGCAACTGATCAAGTTTGATCCGCGGAATGGAGCATTCGAAGGGAAAACTTTATCATTTACAAAATTTCCATGTTCATTTCCACTAAACAAAAAAGGAAAAAGAAAAAGAAAAAGAAAACCTTATTTTCTAACCTAGTTCGTGCTAATGTTCCTTCTGCAGTGCACATTGTACAATTGGTTTGACGAGCAATGGCGGACCATCTTGAAAAACTGCTACGAAGCTCTGCCGAAGAAGGGAAAGCTGATCGTCATAGATTTCATGCTGTCGGCAGAGCTCGACGGCAGCTATGCCGACAAGGTGATGTCTGGGTATGACAATGTGATGATGATGCATCAAGGAGGACAGGAGAGGACTGTCAAGGACCTTGAGACACTTTGCAGAAGTTCTAGCTTCTCAGGTTTCAAGTTCATATGCTACGCTCATATTGTAGGCTGCATGGAATGCTACAAATAAGCTGCATGATTTACTCCTTTTACCTAATAAAGGAAAAGATCGTTCTTCTTTAGTCAAATTATCACTGTTGTTCTTGAGCTATCTACCATAAATAAAGTTGCCTTTGAGCATAATTTTTGTGAAGGAATTTGTGATTTTATCAGCACACTTACTCTCTTTAATTGTTTGGGAAACTGAGGTGGTGCTTCTACAAAATTGAAGAAAAGGGAGGGGGGAATAGGATCTATACGGGTGAAATCTAATAAAAAATTTTTTTATTATCTATTAAAATATTATTAATATATTCAAATACTCATCATCTATATATAAAAAAACTATTTACATAAAACTTTTTTTATTAAGATAAAATACTACTCGTTGGATTAAAATATGAAGAATAGGACGTGCATAGTAGGAGATTTCTACGCACATTGGCATTCCAATGCCAGGTATGCATATATGAGGAGAAGTAGCCCATGTATTGGCTATCCATGTAAAAACAGACTATTAGATTTTAACGGTTTAAATATTTTTGTATAATTAATTTTAAAAGAAATTTTTTTGTAGTTTTTAGAAAAAAATGAATAAATTACGGCTAAATAAACACTTCAAATGGGTAGAACAAGAGGAACTTGTTCCCTGGTTGAAACGATAGCCTAGAGCCCCCTATTTAGTTGGATTTTTGAAATAATATTACTTTTATGTATGGAAACCCTTCTTATTAGAGAATTTAAAAATGATAATAACAACATAAAAAATGTAAAAATATTTATTACCATAATAGCAAAACTGATATTTTTAATTAATGATGGTGGTGGGGTGATTGTGCTGACAACGATGGTGGCAATGATGGTAGTCATGGTGGTGGTGGGGATGTTGCTATTTGTTTCATTTGAGTAAAATCATTCATCTTCTTCCCTACTTCTCTACTCACCTTTTTGCAACCATTGGCGGTTGATGGAAAGGATTCCCTCCCTTTCATCCCCTCTTCTTCTCCCTCTTCAGTGGCATTTCCTTCTATATGTTACTTTTTTAGATGACACTTTTCAAAATATTAGTATCTTATATTTAAGTGAGACCTAAATCCAATGGTATTTTTGTAGTTAATAAAGAGTTGGTTGTGATCTTACAATTTAATATATCTTTAATTGAAGATTTTGAAGAACATAAGAAGGTTAGGTTTGTGTCCCCTTGTCCAATTGAAGATGAGAAGAAAGATATTTGTGCATCTTTGTTGTGGATTTTGCTGAGGATAATCCATTGGTGTTTGCCACGCTAGAATTTGTTGTTGATTCTATGGGTGAGGATTTGGTGATCAAGGGATGTGTTGATGGGGCCATGGTTGGCGATATTGAGCCTATGGTGGCCTTCAAGGAGGTTAAGACTCCTGCCGGGGAGTTGCTTGGATGCTATGGTATTGTGGGTGCTATGAATTGAATTGATTGTCATGATGGATTGTCGATGTGCCGTTGAGGACCCTCTTCCGAATCTCTTTGTAGATGTGTTCATTCCACTTAGTCAGATTCTCGTCCCTCTTTTTTCCGCTTTGCTAATGCTTAGTTTAATTCTTAATTCAACTATTTTATTGCCCCTACAAATGTGAGCCATTCAAGATTCTAAAGTATTGGGTTAAAATTATGCATCCAAACTCTAAGTTTAGGGGTATTATTTTCATGTGTTTTTCTTTCTCTACTCAAGGGGATAAGATTGTCAATCATCCACCTAGTGAGGAGGCCAAAATTTGAGCCAAATTATGAAATAACATGTTGATTGGACACTTCTTGAGAAAAGAATTAATTCTTACATGTAAAAACTACTTTTTAAAAGATCGAAATATAGATTTAGATTTAAGTAGGTCCTAAAAAATTCTAAAGTTTCTTTTTCTTTTTCAAGCTTAATAATAGAGCTGACATGTTAAATATTATTGATAATAATTTTTAAATTTTGAATAAAATTTCTTTATTTCTTAGAATTTGGGAGTTGGTGATAATTCTTTCTGAAGACAAGTATAAAATCATGCTTATCTGGTTGATTTCTATCATATTCCTTTCGAATATCTAATACTGGAGGATTTGTGTTATACTATTAGCTCCATTGGAGAGTCTTTGTACGCTTATCAATAAGTTAAGATGAACGAGAGGATTAGCTATGTGAGGATTTCTGTTGAGATTAATATAGATATTAGGTTTTCTAAATTTGTCTCAGTAATGGTTGGGTACGACCATAATTTTGGGGGAGAATATAGTTGTTGAAATTGATGTGGAGTATCAATAAAAATCCTGGAAATACCCCATTATTGACTCTTGGCCATAATACCAAGTTTGTTTTTGATAAAAACCTAAAATGGTCTACAAACCTATGGAGTAGAATTCTCAATAACCCTTTTTCCACAATGAAGGCAAATAAGAACGTTATAGAACCTCATATGATGAAAAATGGTGTATCAAAGTTGACAATTCTTCTATTCTTTACAATAATTTATTTTTAACTTTTGCTAATTTGGAGGAATTGAATGACCAAGATCTAGTCTATCCATTGATGTTGACGTTGGATAAGTGATGTAATGTTCAAATATTAAATTTGCTAATTAATATTTGAACTAATTTAAAATGTGTAAATTGTTAAATATAATCGTGAATTTGGATGAGAAATTAAGTATTGGATAGTAAAAAAACTCACACCTGATCTAAGTATGAGAGGTACATGAGTGTGTTTAGATAGTATTACTGTGCCTAACAAGCATATAATGGACACTCATATATCTATTTCATTATCTCAACCCCTGATACTCATATGATGGGCACACATGTTCCACCCCTTTTAGGCCTTAGCATGATGCACAAATAACTAGCATATATGTGTTAGTTTCATATTTATTTTGCTTATCTTTTTAGAGATTTTTGAGAAAAAATAAAGAAAAAGAAAATGAGAAGAGAGAGAAGATGAAGGAGATTTTGAAGCAAAAAGTTGAAAGATCTTGATGAATTCAGTTTGTATAAGATATAAATCCAAAAAAAAATATTTAAATGATGTAAAATTTAATTAAATTGATAAATTTTTGAGATTAATTATAGATTCGGGATAAAAATGAACTGTTGGATCAAAGTGAATTCGACTCGAGTGATGTTTGACGAGCAACAAACCCATGCATAGTATATTTTGAACATAATACTTACACTTAAAGTGCACACGAATAATACTTTTGTGTGTTGCGATCCAAATGTTGGCACGTAATACACGATTGATAGGTACTCGTACGTAATTAATCTAAAATATTAGCGTTTGATGGACACTTGATGGGTGGGGTGCTTGTGTGTAATATGAATTTTACCTATGCGCCTAAACTATACCTAATTAATGCGCATGTATTAATTTTCTATAGATAGGTTATCTGATAAATGTTAACTTATTTCTATTAAACTTTTGAGAAAAAAAGAGAAAGATAAGAGAAAAAAAAAGAGAGAGGCAGAGAGAATGAAGGTGAAAGTAAATTTAAGGAGAGATCAAGCTAATTTTATGTAAATCTAAGGTGAAGGTAAAAGTATCTAAGTCCCTTTTTGTTTGTTATTTTTTTAAGTCCTTAAGTATTTCTTATTTAATACTCAAATATGTGCTATTTTTTATTGAAATTGATTATACTTTATATACCTATAAATTTATTTTTATTTCATAAAATTTTATAAAACTCATGTCTTAAATTCATATAAATTTATATTTAAATACTAAATTTCTGTATAAATATTATTATTTATTGAATTTCACATTTATATTTTTGTATGTCAATGAATTCTATATATTTATTATTGTATAGTTTCTATTTTTAAGGCTTATTACAATTGAAACTGACAATTTAAGATGTGTCGATTAAGTCTACAGTTATAAGTTTAATTTATGATATTATTTATTTGGATTTATCTAACATATAATATGTGTAGGTGAAGTCATGTCAATTTATAATCAGTTACATCTAATAGTGTCATTATTATATTGTGTTCCTAAAGCCAATTCTAATGTGTATGGCCAGAATTGGGTTAGCCTAAAACCAATTCATAGATAGAAAAGAGGCCTAAGTAACAATGATTCATTAGAAAACATCTCTGAGCTCATGAGTCAAAAGACACAATGGCTAAACCAAGTAACGTGACCCAAATAGCCAAGTAATGAATGATTATAATGGAGTATTACGTGAATGGCTCCAAGTAGTAGTTGCGACGATCCTAATGGTTGGAGGTCAAGCGATCTAGCCACTGAATAAAGACGGTCGTTACACACACAAGTAATACCCCTCAGTATCTAAGAGGCGCCTAGCTAATGCATTGATTTGGGGTCAGCTAATCAAATGATGCTCATCACTATAAATATAGTCTCTCCCTGCATGGAAAAGAAGGAGGATGGATGAAGTAAGACGACAAAAAAAAAAAGTAGTAGGTAACTCCATTCGCTGAGTGCATAATTTCTAAAGTGAAACATTTTGCCAGCCAAGTGTATCACTAAAAATTATTTCATCAGTTGAGTCTACCAAATGGAGTTTAGCCTTCAAATAAATACTCATCCACATTCACTTTACATTATCACACTCACATCTTTATATCTTTCTTATCCGAATAGAAAGATTTCTCATTTGAATGACAGATGATATATCGGAGAGTGAGTCTCGTATATCTCTTATATTTTATTTATCTTATTGTGGTGTATAGGATACAAATATCGAATTACAAACATTGGACTCGCTTTAGTTCACGCGACTAGGAACAATTAGACAGTTTCCTAATTTATACAATAATTCGGATATTTGAGACGCATCAAATTCAATGGCTAATGATTTGTCAAGAGCTCAAGGACATACAAATGATGATATTGACAAATGAGCCCTCTATATAGCATGAAATCAAACAATTGTTGGGTTGGGATCTTTGTTTCAGCAATATCAAATGATATGTGATAATGGATAATGATAATTATAAATATTTAAAAATTATACATATAAAAAATATGATAATGGAAAAATATTTAAAGTTGTCTAAACACGTAAATGAATAAATTTGTATTGAAATATAAGATAATAAACTATGATGGACATAAAATTTAGAAATTATATATAAAAAAGATAATATAGTAAAATAAATTTTAAAATTACTCGAATACTTAAGCAAAAAATATATAAAAAAATATAAGATAATTTTAATTGGATGAAAGAAATAAATATGTAATCGTGACAGTATTTGCATTAAGATAATAAAAATAATTTAAAATTATTTATAATCTCGTAAGATATTTTACTAAATTGCGTGTAACGATAAAACCAAAATTACATAGTAAATATCGTTTAATGCAATTTAAGGCATTATTATCATTATTAGGTTTTGCTTTGATAATATATCAAAACAGTTAGCCTAATTAATTTAATTTTATTTTTGCAGTATAAATCTTAAACATAGTAAACTTTACACTATCATTTCTCATAAATTATAAGGAGATTGATTTTATAGTTTGATTGGTCATAATTTTAAAACTAGAATAGATTAATTTTATTATTATATTTAAAATTTATTATGGCCCCCTAATGGCTGTGGATTTAAAATAATATATAGCAAATAGATATTAATTATTTGATATAATGCAATGGCCGTTGAACTGGAGTTGAGTCAATCGCAGATTGGACCTTATAGTTTCTTCACATTATATTCAATCATATATGATTGAATTATCAAATATTTAACTTTTTTTATGAATAGCGACTGTAACTATAATAGTCCTAAGATAATTATTATGTGTGGGCTTCAGCCCAAATTGTGAGCCGGCCCAAACCGTTGAGCCGGCCCACGCGTCCACAAGCCGCGAGCCAAGGAACGGCTTCTGAAGCCGTTTTTGAGCCGCCAGAAGAGTTTCGTTCTCTTCATCTTCCTTGATGGATTTGTAACCATTTGGCGTTTTTCTCGATTAATTCTTTCAAGCATTTGTAGTCCATTAAGTAGTGATAACTCTCCCATTAAGTTAATTCATCAATTTTGGCGGTTTGAGTTCCAAACGCTCGGTTGAGGCGGGTGATAGTTTCTTTATAAATTGAGCATTCTGGCTTTGTCCCTGGCACCCAACTCAAGCAATACACCATCTAAACGAGTGAAGGAGTGTCCAGAAGCACGGAGCCCGTCCGAATCGCAAGTTGAAAAACAGAGCATCAAATGGCCGGAGGTATACTTAATCGATTTTAAATTCCGCATTTGTGGTTGTTTTAGCCACATAATTATCTTACATTTGGTATCAGAGAAAGGCTTCAACTCTGCCTTTGATGTTCTATGTTTTTTCGATTTTTTCCCGAAATCAAAAAAACTTAAAGTCTTCGTTTTTTTGAAGATTCGGTTCAAACGAGCACTGAAAATCGATGGGAAATTAAATTTCTGAAATTTCCATATATTTTTTATCATTTATGATGTTAAGTATCGTCTTTGTTTTAATCGAATTACGTAATTCGGGTCGAGTCGTTCGTTGTCGGGTTCGGGCGAAACCGTCGAAGGAAGACGACGACTTGAACGTCGTTCGTTTCGCCCGGCGGTAGTAAACGTCGTCGTTTATGGCATTTTTGTGCTCGAAGCGGCGTCGTTTCGTTGGAACGAATTCGGTTATTAAAACGACGTCGTTTTGCT
The DNA here is from genome assembly GCA_033239525.1 of Nepenthes gracilis. Classification (NCBI taxonomy): domain Eukaryota; kingdom Viridiplantae; phylum Streptophyta; class Magnoliopsida; order Caryophyllales; family Nepenthaceae; genus Nepenthes; species Nepenthes gracilis. Next base: position 2,067,944 of record BSYO01000040.1, read on the forward strand.
ACAGTTTTTTTTTTTTAAAAAAATTTAATTAAATCGGTTATGGGCCGTTTCGTTCGTGGCCCAAATCCTTTTCTGTGCGGCCCAGTCTTCCGGCCCATCACTGTAGCATATGAGAAAATAAAATGCATCTGCGGCCGACGGGATTCGAACCCGGGACGCGGAGAAGGGAGAGGCGGCATTTGCCGCTTGCGCTGCTTAGCGCCTTGCACAATTTTCCGACTTTAAATTGTATTCATACTTTGATAGAGAGTATATATATTATATATACATATATATTTATATTTATATATATATATAATTATATTATTATATATAAAGTATAAAATATAATATCCAGTATATAATTGTATATATGTATAAATAATGTCTTGTGATTAAAATAATTTAATTAATTGAGGATTAGCCACAGCACCCTTAATTAATAAATTATTTTATTTTTATCACGTATGGTATAAAGACATAAATTGTGGTAATTATTTTGATATAATAAAATTTATCCCACAGGAAATTTTATTATATTAAATTAATTAATCGAGGATAAAATGTCAAATTATTATTTTTTAATTTGCCCTGAGGGATTGAAAGGAATATAATTTGATAGTTTTATCATAAAATTGGACATGAATTTACTGGAATTAAAATTTAGCCCACAGGTAATTTTTTGTCTATTGATTCATGATGTATGTTTTACATTGGTAAAACATAATTTTGTAATTTGTTAGCCTCAATTTTGGATGTTAAGCATGTATTTATTTTTATGCAGCTATTCAATCTGTAAATCTTTCCGATATTAGATGTAAAATTCTCGAACTAAAAGGTGACAACTATAAAGTGTGGAAGGAGAGAATTCTTCTTCACTTAGGGTGGCTCGATATCGATTATGCTATCCGGAAAGACGAACCACCGGCTCTTACCCTTACCAGCACTCCGGATGAGGTAACTCTTTATGAACGCTGGGAGCGATCTAATCGCCTCAGTTTAATGTTCATAAAGACAAAAATTTCTGCTGGTATTCGTTGTTCTGTCGACCAGCATACAAAAGTGCGGGATTTACTGAAGACCATAGATGAACAATTTGTGACTTCAGATAAGGCACTTGCAAGCACCCTAATAATGAAGTTTTCATCTATTAGGCTCACCAGCGTTAAGGGTGTGCGTGAGCACATAATGCAAATGAGGGATATTGCAGCTCAACTAAAAAATCTAGAGGTGGAAATGTCTGAACCCTTCATGGTGCATTACATTTTAAATTCGCTTTCACCGCAATATGGGCCTTTTAAAATCTCTTATAACACACATAAGGATAAATGGTCAATCAATGAACTCATGACCATGTGTGTGCAAGAGGAAGGAAGGCTCATGATGGAGCAAAGCGAAAGCGTCTTCATGCAAAAGGAAGGAAGGTTCAAGACGCAAGCCAAGTCAAAGGGAAAAGGTAAAGTACCTCCCAAATCGATATCAAGAAGGAGTCCAAGTGCTTCTTTCAGAAAAATAAGGGACACGTAAAGAAGGACTGTTTCAAGTATCAAAATTGGCTTGAAAAGAAAGGTAATCCATTCTCTTTTATATGTTATGAATCTAATATGGTTAATATTGCACATAACACATGGTGGATTGACTCTGGTTCTACAATCCATATTTCTAATTCCTTACAGGGCTTGCAAAACCTAAGGAAACCAGTGGGCAGTGAACAATGCATCTTCTCCGGAAACAAGATGCGTTCACATGTGGAGGCCATTGGGACATGCAATTTAATTTTGAGTAGTGGATTTGTTTTGTCTCTTGAAAAGACCTTTTATATTCCAAATTTCTCTAGAAATTTGATTTTACATTTCTAGACTTGTACCATTTGGATATTCCTTTACATTTTAGGACTCATTATTGGTTTATCTTATAAGTCCGATATTGTTGGGAATGGTACTTGTTTGTCTACGATGGTCTTTATTGTTTGAATTTATAAAACAATATCAATTTCAATACTGTGCATGTTAATAATGGAATTAAAAGATGTGTTATGAATGAATGTTCCTCGATGTTGTGGCATAGGAGATTGGGACATATCTCCATTGATAGAATCAAAAGATTGGTAAATGATGGAGTACTTAGTACTCTAGATTTTACTGACTTTGAGACTTGTGTGGACTGCATTAAAGGAAAGCAGACCAACAAGACTAAGAAAAATGCCAAGAGGAGTTCGGACATATTAGAGATCATACATACTGACATTTGTAGTCCTGATATAGACTCATATGGTCTAAAATATTTCATCACCTTTATTGATGATTTCTCACGATATATGTATCTTTACTTGCTTCATAATAAATATGAAGCCTTGGATGCTTTTAAATTGTTTAAAGCAAAAGTAGAGAAACAAACTGGAAAAAATATCAAAATTGTGAGATCAGATAGAGGTGGAGAGTATTATGGTAGATATACTGAAGATGGACAAATGCCTGGTCCATTTGCAAAGTTTCTTCAAGAAAATGGGATTGTTGCCCAATATACTATGCCTGATTCTCCGGACCAAAATGGTGTAGCAGAAAGAAGAAACCGAACATTATTGGACATGGTAAGGAGTATGCTTAGTAACTCCGAACTTCCAAAATCTTTGTGGAGTGAAGCTCTTAAAACGGCGGTGTACATATTAAACCGGGTCCCAACAAAAGCTGTTCCAAAAACTCCTTTTGAGTTATGGAAAGGTTGAAAACCGAGTTTGCAACATGTACGCGTATGGGGATGTCCATCCGAAGTAAGAGTTTATAACCCACATGAAAAGAAATTGGACCCAAGGACCATAAGTGGGCATTTCATTGGATATCTTTGAACGGTCTAAGGGATCTGATTTTCTCCATCATCATACCACGAAGATTGTGGAATCAAGAAATGCAAAATTTCTTGAGAATGACTTAATGAGTGGGAGGAAGCGATCAAGAATCGATCATTTGGATTCACAACCCTCCGCTTCATATGATAGGTTGATTGATGTACAAACACTCCTCAAGATCAATCTCGGTGTTGAACAACCAATCAATGTCATTCCACAAAATGTTGATTCTATTTGATTGACCATGAAATTCGTGGATTTATTCGAAATAGTTGTACAACATGCTCTGTTGAGGATGATGATACAACATTAAGAAGGTCTTCTAGAATGAGAAAGTCGGCAATCCCTAGTGATTATATTGTATATCCTGGAAGAGTCGACTACAATGTGGGAGCCGAAAATGATCCCGAAGCGTTTTCACAAGCCATGAGTTGTAATGAATCACAATTATGGCACAATGCTATGAAAGAAGAGATGAGTTCTATGAGTAGCAATAGAGTCCGGGATCTTGTTGAATTGCCTAAAAAGGCGAAAGCCATAGGGTGTAAATGGGTCTTTAAAACAAAAGAAAGACTCATTAGGCAATATTGAAAGATATAATGCAAGACTCGTTGCTAAATGTTACACTCGAAAAGAAGGAATTGATTACAAGGAGACTTTTTCTCCGTATCTAAAAAGGACTCTCTTCGTATAATTTTGGCATTGGTTGCTCATTTTGTTATGGAATTGCAACAAATGGATGTGAAAACAAACATTTTTGAATGGTGATCTAGAGGAAGAGGTTTACATGAAACAACCAGGAAGGATTCTCTCTATTGATGGTGAGCAATTGGTATGCAAATTAAAGAAGTCCATATATGGATTGAAACAAGCATCCGTCAATGGTATTTGAAATTTGATGAAATTATCTCTTCATTCGGCTTTGAAGAGAATATTTTGGATCAATGTATATACGAGGAAGGTCGAGTGGGAGTAAGACTTGTTTCCTTGTCTTATATGTGGATGATATTTTACTTGCATCCAATGATAAAGGGTTGTTGTATGAGGTGAAACAATTTCTCTCTAAAAATTTTGAAATGAAGATATGGGTGATGCATCTTATGTCATTGGCATAAAGATACATCGAGCCAGTGCATCGCGTTGTGTTCCTCGGGTTTGTCTCAAGAGACCTATATCAATAAGGTTTTAGAGAGATTTCGGATGAAAGATTATTCACCGAGTGTAGCACCCATTGTGAAGGGTGATAAGCTCAATTTGAGCTAATGCGAAAAATGATTTGGAACGGGAACGATCAAGAATATTCCATATGCTTCCGTTGTTGGAAGTTTGATGTATGCTCGGTATGTACAAGACCCGACATAGCATTTTGCGATTGGAATGTTGGGAAGATTTCAGAGTAATCCAGGAATCGAACACTGGAAAGCTGCCAAGAAAGTCATGAGGTATCTTCAAGGTACCAAAAATTTCATGCTTACATATAGACGGACCGACAATCTGGAAGTTTTGGGGTACTCCGATTCAGACTTCGCTGGGTGTGTTGATTCACGTAAATCAACATTCGGTTATATATTTTTATTTGCCGGTGGAGCTGTATCCTGGCGGAGTGCAAAGCAAACTTTGATTGCTACTTCCACTATGGAGGCTGAGTTCGTTGCTTGTTTCGAGGCTACAAAGCATGGTGTATGGATGAGGAATTTCATGTCTAGGCTTAGAGTGGTTGATTCCATCTCAAGGCTATTAAAGATATTTTGCGATAATTCAGCTGCTGTTTTCCTGGCTAAAAACAATAAAAGTAGCAGTCGAAGTAAACACATCGACATTTAGTTTTTAGCCATAAAGGAGCGCATTAAAGGAAAGGAAATTGCTATTGAGCATATCAAAGATTTGAATTAATGATCGCCGATCCTTGACTAAAGGCATGCCACCATTAAGGTTCAAGGATCTTGTATACGAAATGGGATTGAGTTCCATTTTGTAATTTTTATTGTATGGACAATGATATTGAAAATTCTGTTTATTGTTGTGATATTTCTCAAAATTGTGTGCACATTAATTAATTTGAGAATATCATTAAGTTGGACAAAGAATAAACATAGGGTTTATTCATAAAAGTAAAGTTCTGGATGATGGAGAAATTAATATATTGTAATACATGGAAGATATTACTCATTATTAGAGGACTTATCGCCATGATTCATATATTTATTTCTTAAAGTTTGAAAAATTGATGATCTTAGTTATCACATCAAGTTGAATATGGACCAAGTGGGAGTATGTGGGCTTCAGCCCAAATTGTGAGCCGGCCCAAACCGTTGAGCCGGCCCACGCGTCCACAAGCCGCGAGCCAAGGAACGGCTTCTGAAGCCGTTTTTGAGCCGCCAGAAGAGTTTCGTTCTCTTCATCTTCCTTGATGGATTTGTAACCATTTGGCGTTTTTTCTCGTTAATTCTTTCAAGATTTGTGGTCCATTAAGTAGTGATAACTCTCCCATTAAGTTAATTCATCAATTTTGGCGGTTTGAGTTCCAAACGCTCGGTTGAGGCGGGTGATGGTTTCGCGCATAAATTGAGCATTTTGGCTTTGTCGCACCCAACTTCAAGAATACACCATCTAAACGAGTGAAGGAGTGTCGGAAGACGCGGGCCCGTCCAATCGCAAGTTGAAAACAGAGCATCAAATGGCGGAGGTATACTTAATCGATTTTAAATTCCGCATTTGTGGTTGTTTTAGCCACATAATTATCTTACATTATGAAGTATTGATTTTATTAATGGGTGATTTAGGCTTTATATTTTAAAATAATTAAATATATACAATGATATTTTAAATCATAACAAAATATTTTAAAATTTTAATTCTAAACTATCATAATATAATTTTATTATATATATGCATAAAATAATATAATATTTTTTAATTACTTTTAAAATACTTAAAATAATGTTATATTTTATTAATTTATATATTATAATAGATCTATATAAAAATAGATTAATAAATAGATATTTATTTTATAATGATAAATAAATATTATTTTTAAAATAATTCTCACGTGCAAACTCACAACTATGTTTTTATAAAAAATAATTTGGCGCAGCTATTATTTTGAGAGTTATTTTAGATAATATAGTTTTTTATTTATATTTTTGTACTAAAATCTTACATAATAAATAAATAAATAAGATACTATATTATTTAAAAATATCTAAAAAATATTTAAATGGTGAATGTAATAGTAATTCCGTAGTATACTAAGTGATGAACCCAAACCAAACATTAGAAAAAAATAATAATAATAAAAATAAATAGTAATTCAAAAAACAAAGGTAGAGCCGTTGAAACGGCAACCTTCCAAGGGGTATATGACCGTTGTAAATATGCCGATTTCGTATCTTTATAAATCTTCTTTTCCCGTTCCAAAAGCACTATTCCAAGCCGATACGAGGGTCGTCTAAGTACTGAGCATTCACCAGAATACTGAGCGATCAGCAGTGAGGTAGTTGCATACATATATTGACGATTCGAACCAGGGAATTGCGCGCGATTGTGTACGAAGATTGCAATTAGGGTTAGCATAGTGTTGCGGAGGTTATGTGTACAGAGGAATGATATATGCTTCGAAGGAACATGATAGGATGGAGATGTTTCTTTGATTTATCGACGCAACACGATCATGTATTTGATCATAAATCGAACGAGATCGATGTTTCAAAAGAGAACTCGAGGGTTTGTGATGAAGCTTGCGTTCGGGATATAATGGTGCACAGAGTTAGCGTTACGGAGGGGAGATATTGCTTTGGAGAGTCATCGTCTTCTGACCATAATTTGATTTCAAGCTTTGTAATTTTTAATCGAGCCTCCCAATCTATCGTCTGACCCATTTTGTTTTCTTCATCCCCAGAACATCATGTCTCTTCTTACACCGAATGCCAACGTGAGTGAAGATGTTGGGGGTTAGGGCTATAATGGTGGTTAAGAGGTCAGGGTTACGAAGTAGAGAGAAAGGCATGGACGTGTTCAGAATTCAGGATACAAAAACGTGTTCGATTCTACTTTGTTGTCTTCCGCTATAAAATTCTTGGCACACGAGCATTCTGCGGCAGGTTTGACTTCTACCTTTGTATTTTCTCATCTCGTTTTACCCTGTTTTGGAATTTCTAGAGTCATCGTCTCGTTTAGCCTCTAGTTGTTGGTGCTTCGAAAATTTTGTGTTCAATAATTAGTGAAATTGACCCCCTCGCTGCAATATGCAGTTTTGTTTAAAAGGGAATAGGTTGGAAAATCGTTTTGTGTAAATCAGCCATCTTTTTTAGTTTGTTGATTCACTTCATCATTCAACTACGGCTTCTGGTTCTTCGTCTTGGGCTTCAAGTTGCTGCTTAGTTTTTGAAATTGATGGAGCGTAGGCTGACCTTTTTTGATTTTTAAGCATTTGAAATCGAAGGGGGTAAGATTTCTTGGGTCTTTAGGCTTCCATGACTTCTTGATTGTGTGTGTTGTAATCAAATCTGTTTGATTTGGACAATTAATTAAGGCAAAGAGTGAGATGGAAACTGAAACGGAACGAAATCAAAGCTTTCCTTCTCAGTTTTTTCCTCTCATTCTGCGTACTTTCCTTTCTCCATGTCGGTTACCGTTGCCGGCTCATATTCTCCTATTTCAACGGCTTTCTCCTCAATTTGATTCCCCCTTTTAGCTTCTCCATTTCTAATTTTCTTTTTGTTAGGAGATACCGTTGATGAGGAATGCCGCCCGTGTTCATCAGATTCATCAATTTGGGGACAGCAAATTGGCTAAAACTTGCTTGTTGATATTACGTTCCAGCAGCAGCTTTCTTATGGTTAGTTATCTCTATCTTTCAATAAATTTTGTGTAATTATATGAATTGTGGTTGAATTTATTTTCCTTTTTAAATTTCCATATTTTGGAGTATTTAGAATTTGTAGTGTTAGCTTGAAGATTTGTGTTTGAATTTAGAAAATGATTCTATTAATAGATTCGTGATTTAGATAGGTTTTGATTATCTTTTGATCAAATCTTGATGATATATTCGTTGCAAAAAAAACAGAATTTATAGTAGAAAAAAACATGGAATTCAATTGAAATAACTTGTATAAAATAGATTAGGATGTAGATTGTGCTTGGAATATTTGTCCCTGAAGTTGTATACTTGAAATTGGAGTGATTCCAAATCTGAAACATATGTGCAGAGACATGTAGAAGAGATGATCCAAAATGATTAAGTTCCTGTCTTAAAGAATATAAATGTGATGCCAATCTGAATTCAGTGTAGTAGAACTGATTTAATTAAACTCCTACAATAGTGGCATGGCATATCCATGGTGCACAAATGAATAATGAAAAACAGGACATGAAGCTACTGTATTTAATGCTTTAGTACATGAAGAGAATATAATGAAAACCAGAAGAGCTGAAACTGACGACGTGCAGCCATGAATAGAGGAAACAGTATAATAAAGCATCATTTAATTAATGTTTATAATTTTATTAATTTAGGAACTTGATTTACAATCTAAGAAATCAACTACTTATATAGCAAGTGAAAACTAATTACAACCATTGGATTAAATATTAGGTAAATTAATCCTAACCATATGTAGAAAATACATAGTTGTATCAAAAATAAATTAAAATTTGTTCATAAAACAGAGACAATGAAAACACAAATTATGTTTCTTCTAATAACAGATCCTTGGCTTCACTTGAGTATCAACCAGCTATAATTGATCCGAGACATAGCAAATTCAACCAATCATTTGTTGTTGTGTATCATCACTTGGATTGCTAATTGTGTCTGATAAGATGGAGGCATAACAGAACATAACAGAACACAAATAGGATGATATGCTGTGTATAAACTTTATATGACAATAACTGATGTTATGCTGTGTGTGGGTTGCTATGCTAGAAATTACATGACAACAATTTATATACTTGCTGATCTGCTGTCACACATGAATTGCTCATGCTTCTGATGCATTTGCTGTAGCTGCTAATAGAAATAACATATTTTGCCTTTGCTAAATCTAATTAGATTGATACTGAGACACGTGATGCATTGGCTACTGATTATTGATATGCTGATTCATGACTGGTTACTGATTATTGATATGCTGATTCATGACTTGCTGATTTTATTTTACTGCTGTATGCTACCAGTGGTGTAGTTTTAATATTGATATATTTTAACATCTCCCTCAAGATGGAAAGAAACGATTTCTTTACTTCCATACTGACAATGAAAGAATGAGATATGGGGATGGAAAAATCAGGATGTGGGTATTGAAATTGAAGAAGAGATAGAAATTAAAGATGGAAAATTTGTAAGAGAAAATATATTTTTGGGATTTTGTGATATGAAAAAATAAAAAGATCAAATGACAAAATATAAAATTTGAATTGTAAAAATAAAAACTGTAATGATAGCAAGAACAAATTATTGATGTGAGATTGTTAACAAATGTGTTAACGGATTGTGTTTAGTAGATGGAGTATGTGTTTGGAGTAAGGATTGTGATCAATTATCAAGGGTTGTTTTAAAATGGATCTTTGCAGCCAAGTCATGGGATCTTATAACCATAAAGCATCCCATAGAAAATTTGAAAATCCATATGAAATGAATGACAATTTTTTATATTAACCTTTTTAATTAGTATTAGAATGTGATTGAAATTTGAAATGTTTCATCTCTTTATAATGTGACATTTTGTCTCTTTGAAAAAGAAAACAATTTATTTTGGAAGAATGATTTAAAATGATATCCGGTATATGTTTTCTTCGACCAATACTTAGGAACAAGGAAAGAATTTTGAATATGCTAAACTCCAGCTATTTTTGAAGTAAATTTGTTATATTTCAATATGGCAATGGGGAAAACAAACTTTATGGGGTAAAATTTCTTTGTACCCGTGATGAATAGTACTGTTGTTTTGTTGGTAGCGTAGAAATTGCAATCAAAGAAACTGTAGGAACAATGGTAAATGACGTGGGCTTATGAGAAGGAAATTTGAAACATTTGTGCCAATTTTGGAGTTTAGAGGTGCAAAGCAATCATCCACACAATCTGTCGTAACAATGAAGATAGAAATGGTTCTAGAATAAAGATGAAAGTTGAAAACTGAAGCAAACAATCTAATGTTTATATCAAAAAATAATGAGTGTTATAACTTACGTAGTCAATGAAAATTGAATAATGGATTCATCACTTTTTTTGAAATGAAAATTGAATTAGGATCAAGAAATATAAACCAAAAAATTTTTGATATCATATTAGAAATTGGAGTAATCCCAAATTTGAAACATATGTACGGAAATGTGTGGAAGAGATGATTCAAAATAATTAAATTCCTATCATGAAGAATATAAATGTGATACAAATTTGAATTTAGATTAGCAAAATAGGTTTAATGAAACTCTTGGAATTGTAGTATAGCATATCCATGGTGCAAGAATGAATAATGAAAAACAGGACATGAAGCTACTATATTTAATGTTTCAATACACGAAGAAAATATAATAAAAACAAGAGAAGCTGAAAATGAAAACGTGCAGCCATGAACAGAGGAAGTAAAGCAAAGCGCATAATGAAGAATATAAACTATTGCTTTGACATTTGCGTGGAATTGATGAGACAATGTCACTAATTCCAAAATGTATCAGCAAAGACTAGCATAAATGCACTTTGCTCACATAGATTTGACAGTATGACTTCGAAAAATGCCTCGAGTTCTTCTAAAATAGAGGTATGTATCCCAAATCATTACGAAAGTACGTATTTGATCCAGATGTTTACTGTTGCATGATTATAATCAAAAATTTATGGGTGATGTTAGCGATTAAGGGATCAGGTAGGTGAATTTTTTTTTATGGTTGCTAAATTACCGAGGTACGATTCTCTTGATACTGATAGTTTTTAAATTCTCGTTGACATCATTTTAAAATGCTCTGAACAATTACTCTTAGTGACTTAGGTTGTGTTGGTAAGGGGTTAGGGTATCATTTTTAGTCTAGGTCACCACAGTCTAGCTTAGAGTTAAGACTTTTGTCATAGACTACGGTCTTCCCCTAGGAATGAAATTTTCTAACAAATTCTTCTTGAAATTATACTCATATTTCATGCAGGAGAGATGATATCGGAATCCGAATGCACTTGAGGCGAGGAAATAAACGAAAAATGCGGTTAGGTGGATTGGAAAAAAATCAATGAGGCCATTGAGCGGATGCTAACTAGTGAGTAATTACGAAGCCATATGATATATTATATATCGTCGTGCATTGTAATTTTATTTGGCTTGCTATGACTCTGATGTAGGATGTATCTGCATTCAGTGAAAAGATGAAGAAGCTCCCTTAGGGATTCCTAGAGATATAAATCGCCCCGGAGGCATACTCTTGGTAGGTTGGACGATCAATACTCTTGTAATCCTTTGTGTAGTCTTCAAATTAATATTGACTATGGTCGTAAATTATAGGTGTGAACTATGCTCGTATCATGCGGACTTTGATTTGGAGGATGGAATCTCTAACAAAGCTTTGAAAAATTCATTTAGATTAGCTAGGTACGTGTACTAATTTGTCGGTAATTGTATTAGGATAGTATTTTTTTCGTATACACCTTTAATGACCTATAACGCTATCGAGATAACGACTTTTAAATTTAAAATTTATGTAAAAATTCAGAAGGTGGAAAGAAAAAAGGAAGCAAACAATGCCTTAATTGAGACCAAAAAATATAGAAGACAATGTCGGAGAGGCGAGAAGGTATGACAATATGTGAGTATTTTACTCAATTTCATGCCAATTTGTTTTATTATTTGTAAATGACATGTCAATACTTGTTTAGTTGAAGGCCGTTGGTCCTTCGATTTTGGTGAAAATATAGAGCAGCTTTCTCCGAAACAATGCTCGCGACAAAGAAAGTTAAACAATTCCTTATATTGGTATATTTCAGTACTTACTTTGACGTTAGCGTGGAATTGATGAGGCAGTGTCACTAATTCCTAAAGGTATTAGCAGAGACTAGCATACACGCACTTTTCTCACACGGAATCGGCAAGCATATGACTTGAAAATGGTCTCGAGTTCTTCTTAATTGGAGGTATGTATACCAAATCATTCAGAAAGTATGTATTTGTTCTAAATATTTACTATTATATGATTATAATTGAAAATTTACAGGAGATGTTGGCGATTAAGGGATCAGGTAAGTGAATTTTTTTTTACGGTTACTAAGTTACCGAGGTATACTTCTCTTGATTCTGGCAGCTTTTAAATTCTCGTATGCATCATTTTAAACTGTATTGCACAGTTACTCTTGGTGACTAGGTCATGTGGGTCATTGTTTTACTCAACTTCATGCCCATTCGTTTTATTATTTGTAAATGACATGTCATTGTTTGTGTGGTTGAAGGCCGCTTGTCCTTCAGTTTTAGAGAAAATATAGAGCAGCTCTCTCCAAAACGATGCACACGAAAAAGAAAGGTAAACAATCCCTTATATTGGTATATTTCAGTACTTACTTTGACATTATCGTGGAATTGATGATGCAGTATCACTAATTCCAAAAGGTATCAGCAGAGACTAGCGTACATGCAGTTTGCTCACACGCACTTGGCAGCCTGTGAGTTCGAAAAAGTCCTCGAGTTCTTCTTAATTGGAGGTATGTATCCCAAATCATTCTGAAAGTATGTATTTATTCTGAATATTTACTATTGTATGATTATAATGAAAAATTTACAGGTGATGTTTGCGATTAAGGGATCAGGTAAGTGAATTTTCTTTTACGGTTGCTAAATTATCCAAAGTATGCTTCTCCTGATACTGACAGGTTTTAAATTCTCATTTGCATCATTTTCAACTGTATTGCCTAATTACTCTTAGTGACTAGGTCGTGTTGGTTAGGGGCTACGGTGTCGTTTTTGGTCTACGTCTCCGCGGTCATGCTTAGGGTTAAGGCTTTCGACATAGGTGTGCTCTTCCCCCCAGGATGCAGTTTTCTAACAAATTCTTCTTGAAATTACACTCATATTTCGTGCAGGAGAGATAATATCAAAATCCGATGGCACCTGAAGCGAGGAAATAATCGGAAAATGCGGCTGGGAGGACGGAAAAAAAATCAATGAGGCCATTGTGCCGATGCTAACTAGTAAGTAATTACGAAGCCATATGATATATTATATATCGCCGTGTATTGTATTTTTATCTGGCTTGCTATGATGCTGATGTAGAATGTATCCGTATTAAGTGAAAAGATGAAGAAGCTCCCTTAGGGATTCCTGTAGATGTAAATTGCCCCGGAGGCGTACCGTTGGTAGGTTGGACTTTCAATACTCTTGTAATCCTTTGTGTAGTCTTCAAATTAGTATTGACTATGGTCGTAAATTATAGGTGTGAACTGTGCTTGCGTCATACGGAATTTGATTCGAAGGATGGAGTCTCCGTCAAAGGTCTGGAAAATTCATTTAGATTAGCTAGGTACGTGTCCAAAATTGTCGACAATTATATTAGGATAGTATTTTTTTGGTATACACCTTCCATGACCTACAACGCCGTCGTGATAACAACTTTTGAATTCGAAATCTATGTTAAAATTTAGGAGGTGGTAGAAAAAAGAAAAAAAAAAAGGAAGCAGACAATGCCTTAATTGAGGCTGAAAAATATAAAAGACAATGTCGGAGAGGCGAGAAGGTATAAGAGTATGCGAGTATTTTACTCAACTTCATGCCAATTCGTTTTATTATTTGTAAATGACTTGACATTCCTTGTTTGGTTGAAGGTCGTTTGTCCCTCAGTTTCGGTTGTGTAAGATTAACTTGCCATTGTGGTGGCAACGTGATGTCATACCATTTTAGTAATTTTGGTGTAAACGTAGTAGTATGATCTGCTTCTACGTGCAAGACGATCGTTTCAGCAGGAGGAGTATGAATTAAACATTTTGGATTAAATTGCGTTGTTAATAATTTAAAGTAAATGCGATAGAGAATTAGAAATCCTCTACGCTCTTCTTGCTGAGACAAACCAGGTAGATGAACGTTTAGGACAAGCGTATTTAGAATAGTTGGATCTTTTAGGTCAACAGTAAAATTTGGAGCGCAATTAAAATAAATTGGTCCATTACAAAGATTTGATTGAACTATTGCTAAAATAGAATATTTATACTTGAGTAGAGTTTGATCTCTAAGACATAACAAGACAGGAGTATCAATTCCTAATTTGATTAAATGTTTGATAGTTATTTGTATTAGGCCGTAATGGATGTAATTATATCCTTTAATTTTGAATTTTTCTATTGGTAAATTTGATAATAACCTAACTTTTTCATATTCATTTTGAATAGATATCATCTGTTCATGATCTTTAATAGTTAAAGCAGTTTTAAAATCAAAAGTTCATATTTTGTAGATCTCTTCTATTTGTTGTGTTGGTATCGTCCATTTAGTATAATCCTTACTGCTAGGTATAATTAACGACTCTCTAGAATTCGTTGTCATACTTGAAGATGAAATATTTTCCCTGATCATTCTTCTTAGTCGAGTTGCCATAATTTAATTTCTTTACTACTTAATACATAATTTTCTAAACACGGTTCTACAGACACAATTTTTCACACTCTTGCAGAGTCAGTTGACGGGACCACCCCTGGGACCACCCAATTTCATTATTGATTTCACGGGCTGACCAACGGTTAAACAGGCTAAACCAACGTTGTTCCGATTCGATACAAGTGTACGCGAATTTATCGTGTATGCAGAAATATGCAGATAGATTATGCAAAAACAATGCCGAAATCAAACAAGAATAATCCCGAAGAAAACAGTGTCACCTATTCCCTCCCTAGACGCAAGAAATCGAGGCACTTGTCTCTGATACCAAAAAAACGACGACCTATAAGTAAAAATTTATCAATCGATGATATTACAGAATTACCTGATAACATATCATCTCGAGAAAAGATGTTAATTTACGAAAGATCTTCTATTCGTAATAAGTACATATTAATCTTAAAACAACCTTCTGTTTTCTACATTTAAATAGCATCAAATAAAGTACGAATACATAATCAATCTTTTGTCTTTCGCTTAACCAAAGGATTGTTTACCCTTACCCTTAATCAGCCTAGACCAGTTGAAGAAGCTCCGTTTCTATTTAATACTCCTAATCCTCCTAGAAATTTATCTTTTATTTTAACGTTTAACGATGAACCAAAGGATTTATCTATCTATCAAACGTATCAAGTTACCCTCAATTCTCCATCTCTACACAATCAATCAATCATTTATACAATACGTTTATGATAATCAAGGAAGATCATCCAACTCCTAGTCTATTTCTTGGACAATTACTCTGTAATGATCCCTTTCTTGATCCTTTCGATCCTTTCCATTCTTGTTCTCCCGTATTCAAACACGATGTGTTTGTGGGGGTATGGGGTCTTACTTTAATTACTTTAACTTTAACTTTAAGTACTGTAACTTTACCTTTAATTATAATTCTACTGACTTCACGTTTTCTGACTTAACATTTAACTCTTCTAAATTAACGTTATCAGTTCTTGACTATAGGAAATTCCGAATATTATTATTTGAAAAATCTATAGCACTCTTAGAAACTTTTATAACCCTTCAAAATAATATCAAGCAATCTAGCAAGTTTATAACACTAGCTTTACCCAAAAGTTGGAACAAGAAATTACTAGGAAGATTATCAAATAACTTACAAGAAAGCAATAAATATATAAAGTATAAGAACTTTCGATATCGAAGAAAAAAGATTACTGATCACGTTTCAATTCAAATTCAAATTAACTGGCAATATATCAAAATACAACATTCAAACTCAACAATTAATAAGCGAAAAAAGAGTAGTAAATATATTTCACTTCGAAATCAATATTAACATATATGTCAAAATATTATCCGAAATTATCAACAATATTCAAATAATAATTGGAAAAATATAGTTGAATGGTCTAATCGAATTTTAGGAATTAATAGAAAAGGCTATAACAAAAGGGATAGTATATGCTATAGTACCACACACGCATATTTATACTACACTCATGGTAAACATGCTTTCTGCATACAAGTTTTATTATGTCAACATTGTCACAAAAAGGTTTTACATAAAACAAAACGTATTCAAAGCATCTTTTCATCTGTCATTAGTATTTATTTTCTGGACGAATTTATTTTACAAATTCATTCAAGCAAGTTTTAACAAAGATTTATTAAGTTTTACGCCTTCATACAGGACCAGTATGCCTCCTAAAAAGGACAAAGGTAAGCAAGTACAGCCTCATTCTACTCCAGTCAAACAAACTGCTCGTGACTATGCCAGATACCTCTACAAATTATACCCACTACTTCTCCACATCAAATATCAGCCTTTTCATCTTCTTCCTCTCAGCTGTCTGATTATTTTATCAAACCTATCAAATAACATATTACCATGACAGGATTATACAAACAATTATCTTTACAAGAATTACTCAATGTTACGAATCGTATGTTTCAGTCCAACCGTCTATGTCCAGCAGCCGAACCCTTAAAGATATAGCAATTCTATGAATTAATCCTTGTTGATTCGGATTCAATAGAACTCAAGCATCATAGAAATTCTTATGATAATTCTATTAGTTATTCCATTTGCAAAATTAAAAAGATTTGACTTCATCAAGACATTGCTCTTGATCCTTTAGATATCAAACTCTTTTCTGTTCACTATCAACTCATGGGATATAATTATCAAGATTATAAGGATGCCTGGTATAATACATTTTTTCTTCGCTCTTACAGTCATTCCTAATTTTTTAAATTTGATCAAAATTTTTCTAAGCAGATTCCTTTTTGGTTCTCGGAATGGTGACTCTATTTTGGACCTTGTCCTACTATTTATCCAACTCCAATTAATGAAGCACGCCTCTATTATGAAACACTCACACCCGAAATATTTCTTGATCATCGTAAAATTGCTTTTCATATTGATTCTGCGATTCCATGGATAATGTCTTGGGCTTTCAATTGTCGATCAATGTATCCGAATGCACCGTTATCTATTGTTAGAGATTTTAAAGTAAAATGGTGGGATAAATTTGATTTCACGGCCATTACTCCTCAAAATATTCAGAAAGATCTTAGTGCCAAAAATCATTTTATCAAGATCTTAAGCAACTATCACCGACAATATCTCGTTCACGGAGATCCTACGGTGGATAGCATCTATCATCGTGTCTTCACCAAAAATGCAGTGTCAGATAAATTCCAAAGACTTTCTAACACCATCATGCATTCTTAGCCGATCACGAAGAACTTCTCATCCACGATCTTCAGTTCAAATTCATAACGACATTAACGATATGTTTCAACAAATTCGAGAATCACAAGACAAAGCACAAGCCAGAGTTACTAATATAAAATCTTTATTACAAAAGCAACGACGAAGTTAGGCCTCTATCGCTGATGAAGAAGACTTAGCAGCAGCTGAAGCCGCTTTCGCCAAAGAAATGGCTAATACTGAAGCAGAAAAGGTGGACTCATCCTCATCGTCTAACGCCACCGCCAGCCCATTTCCTTTTGACCCAACAAAGGATCCAGGCGGACATGCACAAGATCCATTTGATTTTTAAGCCTATGATTTGTAAAAAAAAAAAAAAATCTATAATATTTTCACTAACAAGTTTATGTGCAGGTACATCCACTAAGCAAAAGAAGTGCTTAATAACTTTTCTCATTATCATTCCCCACTTCAACAACTTCCCGACAAATCACTATTTAATGAATAGTGATTACCGACACGTTAGTATTCACAACAGTATAAAGTGACGCAAAACAAATTGAAAGACGTCTAACAAACTCAAAAAAGCAAAATGACATAAAGTATCAACAAGACATTTACCAAACAAAAGCAGATGCTTCATCAACGGTCCTGATCAGTTGTTCATCAGTGGCCTTGATCAAATCCTCGTATCTATATAAGGCCATCCAAGATTGAAGATAAGGCAGAACAAAATTTTGAGAGTAAATCAGAGCTTAGTAGCCGAGAGCTTAGACGCCACATCCTGAGAGTTAAGTCTAGCCAACCACGAGAAGTAAGAAGAGTCTCTCCTTCTCTTCTCACATCAACCCTTATCAACTTTTGTAAATACCCTTTTAAATATCCTAGCTTTCCTTCTATCTTATTCTTGTATTTACCATCGTGTGTTTGTATCTTTATTTTCTTTCGAGTGTTGTGAGGTTTGCTGTGAGGTTTGTCTGAGTATTACCTCTGTCTACTGTGTACTGAAGTCCTGTATGATTTTCATTCAATTAAAACTTTAGAGGTTTTCTGAACTGCTGGTATAATCTCTTCTCTCTTTGATTTAATGCATTTTTTGAAGTTTTGAATGAAACGATTCTGCGTAATCCTAATTGGTATCAGAGACAAGTGCCTCGTTTTCTTGTGTCTGGGGAGGGAATAGGTGACACTATTCTCTTCGGGATTGTTCTTGTTTGATTTCGACATTACTTTTGCATAATCTATCCGCATATTTCTGCATACACGATAAATTCGCGTACACTTGCATCGAATTGGAACAATATTGGTTTAGCCTGTTTAACCGTTGGTCGACTGTAAAATTAATAGTGAAATTGGGTGGTCCAGGGGTGGTCCCGCCCCGACGACTGTAAGGGTGCGAAGAATTGTATCTGTAGAACCGTGTTGAGAAAAAATTGTGTATTAAATAGTAAAGAAATTAAACTATGGCAACCTAGCTAAGTGAACTAATCAGGGGGTGGTCCCGTCAACTGACTCTGTAAGGGTGCGAAGAATTGTATCTGTAGAACCGTGTTGAGAAAAAATTGTGTATTAAATAGTAAAGAAATTAAACTATGGCAACCTAGCTAAGTGAACTAATCAGGGGAGATAGTTCAGCTTCTAATATGTCAACAAACTCTAGAGAGTCGACCTTTATACCTAGCTTTTATACTAAGCGAGAATTTGTCCCAGATATAGAATCACTTCAAAAAGAATTTATGCTTGATAAAAATAAATATGTTCGAGACTGGTATTTTAAGAACTTTTCAAAAAACGAATTAGAAGAGTATCGATTATTGTGGAAAGAAACAATGATAAAAGAACGAAAGAATCTACCATTCTTTGAGTGGTTCCTACCTTTTATTCAAGAAAAGAAAATCAAAGAATACTAGAAATTAAATCTATGAACATAGAGGGAAAAAATCAAAAAGACGAAATTATAAAAAAATAGCAGACGCTCAATGAAACTATTATTGAAAAAACAGAAATATCTACTAGTACGAGTGATCTTAAAAATACTAATTCATCTGATGAATCTGATAAAAATGATGACTCTAAGGATTTATCTCCTAGTACAAGTGATCTTGAAGACACGATATCTTCTGATGAAATTACTGAAAATATTGAACCTATCGAGCAGTCTGAAATTGACAAACTTACAGATCTGTCTAAGTTATCTGATAATAAAAGTAACTATGAAATTAAACATCATGAAAATCTTTCTAAAATATCTGAAACCTTGGCTATTCAAACTATTGATACCCTTTTACCTAAAGATGATAGAATTAACCAAGAGATCAATAGAGTAAGGAATATGCCCAACTCTTTTACAAAAAATTATTATCCACGGCCAACA
Organism: Nepenthes gracilis; assembly: GCA_033239525.1. NCBI lineage: Eukaryota > Viridiplantae > Streptophyta > Magnoliopsida > Caryophyllales > Nepenthaceae > Nepenthes > Nepenthes gracilis. Next base: position 2,087,434 of record BSYO01000040.1, read on the forward strand.
CCACCGGATATACAATATGAAGAGAGAGATCAATATTCTCCACGAATTTATGATGCTAATAATATACATCAATGGAATATTGATGGAAAATCTGAATATGAAATTACGTATTTATTACATGACATGGGCATTCTTGCTTCGCTGTGTATGGTACATGTCAATAATAATCGAACCTAATGCTAATAAATTATCGGGTCATTGGTTTTCTTTGGAACTCTAAAATATTGGTAGGAAAATACTGTAAATGCAAATAAAAGAAATTATATTTTAAATCATACTGAATCTGTTCAACAAGGACCCAATGGAGAAATTCAATTTGTTCAGAGACCTAATTCCTTAGAAATTCTAATAATTACTATTAGTCAAGCCTTTCTAGGAAATGTTGAAGATGACTATTTAAGCTCTCATAATCTTGATAAATCTTAGATGTCCTACCATTCAAGATTTTCGTTGGTATAAAGATATGTTTCTTATGCATATCTTTAGAAGACAAGACTGTAATGAATCATTTTGGAAAAAATGATTTGTCGTTGGTATTCCTTCTCTCTTTGCTAAATGAGTTATGACCAAGCTCATTGAATTAGGAGGAGGTCGAGCCATTCAATTGAATCAAATGACTTATGGTCAATTATTTGCCTTCATAAAAAAGGAAGGACTACAACTATGTCAAGAACATAAAAAACAAACAAAACTTCAAAATGATAAAAAATAATTTAGTGCTCAATTAGGAATTTTTTGTTATCAGTATGGTATCGAAAAACTTAAAGCACATTCTCAACAAAAATATATGTCTAAGAAACCATATCAGTCTAATTCTTATACCCCGCATAAAAAACGAACTGTTAAAAAATCAACTACTTAATCCAAAACTTCTTATCAGCCTCAGCATTTTAAAGTTGTCTGTTGGAAATGTAAACGATTTGGCCATATGGCAAATCAGTGTAAAGTAAAAATGAAAATTGATGAAATATTTAAAGATGATCCACATTTAAGCAATAAGTTAACTGCTTTATTATTAAGTGATAATGAATCTGAAGATGACTGTGTTTCCGATTACGAAGCGGCTAATATTAATGAAGAAATTAATGAATCCACTGAAGCCTTCTCTGAATCAGAATTTGAAGAAAAAGAAAATATTTCTCATAAACAATTATGTAATTATAAGTTTTAACTTAATATGAGTAATGAAATAGAATATTTATTTGAAATGATTGATAAAATTGATGACCCAGAACTGAGAAGACAATATTTATAAAAGTTAAAGGATTTACTTATTACTTGCATCAAAGAGCCAGGAAGAATTAGTTTAATAAAATTATTTAATAAGTATCCTTGACCTTCTTTATTTCAGTAAGTAACGACTGGTGATCTACAAAGAAAAATTAAACAAATAAAAATCGAAGTAACAGAATTAACGGACAATTTACGAGAAATCAAATTTAGTGAATTACATTTGTATACACGTCTCGCTATTTTAGAATCTAAGCAAAATATAGAAGAAGAATCTAGTCATAACTATGAAATACAATCTACGGATCAAACTAAATATTTACAACTCATTTCAAAAATCAATTTTCAAAAATGGTACTGCCCTATTACCTTAGTAGTTAATCAAGAATATTATCTAAAAATAATAGCCTTGCTAGACACTGGTGCAGATCAAAATTGTATTCAAGAAGGATTAATTTCTACAAAATATTATCAAAAGACAAAGGAGAAATTACATACGGCCAGTGGATCAAAGTTAAACATAAAATATAAATTAACACGTGTAGCAATTTGCAACCAAGGTTACTGTTTTAAATCAACATTCATAATGGTAAAAGATTTACAATAAGATGTCCTCGGCATACCATTTTTTATACAAATATATCCTTTTACTACTTCTGCTGAAGGTATTTCTACCAATGTCCTAGGAATTCCCATTCTATTCCAATTTTTACATCCTATTAAACGAAAAGAAATACAAGAATTACAAGAAATGACGATTTATATCCAAATAAATCTCATAATTAAAAAAGAAAAAAAATTAATTATTTACAAGAAGAAATACAGACAGACAATATTGAACAACAATTGAAACAAGCTATTGTACAAACAAAAATTGCTAATCTACTCCAGCGATTTGAAAAAGAAGTATGTTCTACTCTACCTACCGCTCTTTGGAATCGAAAGCAACATCAGGTCTCTTTACCGTATGAACCAGACTTTCATGAAAGTAAAATTTCTACCAAAGCACATCCAATTCAAATGAATCAAGAATTACTAGAATATTGCAAGAAGGAGATTCAAGATCTTCTTGATAAAAAATTAATTCGAACATCTAAATCACATTGGAGTTGTTCTGCCTTTTATGTCATGAATAATGATGAAAAGGAAAGAGGAGTACCTCGATTAGTTATAAATTACAAACCCTTAAACAAGGCACTCCAATGGATTCGGTATCCTATACCTAATAAACGTGACTTAATTAATAGATTGTGCAATGCAAAAATTTTCTCTAAATTTGATATGAAATCTGGATTTTGGCAAATTCAAGTCCAAAAAAAAGATCGCTATAAAACGGCTTTTACGGTATCCTTTGGTCACTATGAAAGGAATGTTGTGCCCTTTAGATTAAAAAATGTTCCTTCTGAATTTTAAAATATCATGAATCAAATATTTAATCCATATACACGGTTTATTATCGTTTACATTGACGATGTACTTGTATTCTCTAATTCAATTGACCAACATTTTAAACATCTTTATCAATTTTTAAACATTATTAAACAAAATGGATTAGTTGTATCTTTACCTAAAATCAAACTATTTCAGACAAAAATAAGATTTTTAGGCTTTAATAGTTATCAACATTCGATAACGCCTATTCAAAGATCAATTGAATTCGCTGCTAAATTTCTTAATGAAATGAAAGATAAAACTCAATTACAACGATTTCTAGGTTGTTTAAATTATATTGCAGAATTCATACTAAAATTAAGGCAAACATGTAAACTGTTATATCGTCTTCAAAAGAATCCTCCTGTCTGGACGGATGAATATACGAATATTGTTAAATAATTAAAGCAACAAGTTCAGTATTTACCATACCTTGGTATCCCACATCCTAACGCTTTACTTATTATCGAAACAGATGCATCTGACTTAGAATATGTTGACATATTAAAACAAAAATTAGAAACAGCCCAACCTCAAATTGTTTGATTTCATTCTGGTATTTGGCTGGGACCATAAAAGAATTATTCCACTATCAAAAAAGAAATTTTATGCATTGTTTTATGCATATCTAAATTTCAAGATGATTTATACAATAAGAAGTTTTTACTACGTATTGATTGCAAAGCTGCAAAAGATGTTTTACAAAAGGATGTCAAAAATCTTGTCTCCAAGCAAATATTTGCTCGATGGCAAACAATTTTATCTGTCTTTGATTTTGGTATAGATTTTATCAAAGGAATTTCAAACTCTTTACCCGATTTCTTAACAAGAGAATTTCTACAGGGCAAGCATGACATCTCCACCTGATTGAGTCTTCTTATCTTTTTTTCACTTATGACCATTTATTTAAATTTTTTTCTTGACTTCCTGTCAAAACTCTTCTTAAATTTGCCTCTATATCAAAACCCTGACTTCAATTTCTATCAAATACTGCTTTTATTCAAACATCATTCTTATCATGCTTCTGCGAAAGACGATGAAGGATACTACCTTAAATGTCAATATAGTCCCACATGGCAATTCATCCCTGTCGCCGACACAATACTTCATCCTTTTGCCATCGATTTTATCTATGATCATTTTCTTCACGTCTTAGCCTGCGACAATGGCTTCCTTCTTTGTTTATCCATCCTGCTCTGCAAACCTATCAAACCATCCCTATTATAGACGAATTACAACAACTTGTCCAATACGAAACTTCTCCTGATTACGAACATGACCTTATCTTCGAATGTGGACTTGATCCTAAGAAGTTTCCAGATGACGGATGTCTTTTTGCTCTTGAAGCTGATGGTTTATGGGCTTATTCATCAACGATGAATCTCTGGAAACCATTTAGACCTTTTTCTTATTTTCCATATACATGGACGCCTCGACAGGATAACTACGTATTGCTACCACCAGATGAACTTTACTTCTTATGTGATTCATTTCATCGGGTTCCTTGTATTTAGAGCATTTCTCTGAGAACAGGTATTTCAACTACATTACAACTACCATCTAATGCCTGGAAATCTGCATATGTATCTAGTTGGGATTTACAAGTATTTAAGTGGCAAACTCATACATCTCAGAAGGCCACGATTACTCTAATTAAATTTGAACAACGACAAAAGCTGACATCTGGATCAAGCGACAGACTAATTGGTTTCTTCTACGGACTATTACACTCTTTGATCTTATCAATGAACGACAACCGATAATATCCGGATACTATCAGTAACGGAACTTGGATTATCTTTACTACTGCCAAGAATCTCTACCGCTACAATCTTTTAGCATAAGATTTCTCACCTGTTGAAGACCTTAGTCCACATCGAATGTTTGACTTCGTCGACGAATACACCATTTTCTCTCTGTGATAACATTCACATACTTTCGTTTACCAGCACTATTCGTTTTTGAGAGAAAAAAAAAACGTTTTCTTCTAACATTTTGCTTGCAGGTACCTATCTCATCGCTATTGACAAAAGCTCCCACAACGACATTTTCATGTCCGACAAATTACTATTCCTAAATAGTAAAAGTGTACGTTTTGGATTTCCCAAGTCGTTTACATTTCCAACAGACAACTTTAGAATGCTGAGGCTGATAAGAAGTTTTGGATTGAGTAGTTGATTTTTTGACAGTTCGTTTTTTATGCGGGGTATAAGAATTAGACCGATATGGTTTCTTAGACATATACTTAGGTTTTTGTTGAGAAGGTGCCTTAAGTTTTTCGATACCATACTGATAACAAAAATTTCCTAATTGAGCCTTAAATTGTTTTTTATCATTTTGAAGTTTTGTTTGTTCTTTATATTCTTGACATAGTTATAGTCCTTTCTTTTTTATGACGCCAAATAATTGACCATAAGTCATTTGATTCAATTGAATGGCTCGACCTCCTCCTAACTCAGTGAGCTTGGTCATAACTTGTCTAGCAAAGAGAGAAAGAAGACCAGCAACAAATCGTTCTTTCCAAAATGATTCATTACAGTCTTGTCTTCTAAAGATATGCGTAAAAAACATATCTTTATACCAACGAAAATCTTGAAGGGTAGGACATCTAAGATTTGTCAAGATTACATGAGAGTTTAAATAGTCATCTTCAACGTTTCCTAGAAAGGCTTGACTAATAGTAATTATTAGAATTTCTAAGGAATTAGGTCTCTGAACAAATTGAATTTCTCCATTGGGTCCTTGTTGAACAGATTCAGTATGATTTAAAATATAATTTCTTTTATTTGCATTTACAGTATTTTCCTACCAATATTTTAGAGTTCCAGTAAAACCAATGACCAGTAATTTCGTAGCATTAGGTTCAGTTATTGTTGTATTACAGACACAATAAGCAGAAGCAGTAATGCCCATGTCATGTAATAAATACGTAATTTCATATTCAGATTTTCCATCAATATTCCATTGATGTATATTATTAGCATCATAAATTCGTGGAGAATATTGATCTCTCTCTTCATATTGTATATCCGGTGGTGTTGGCCGTGGATAATAATTTTTTGTAAAAGAGTTGGGCATATTCCTTACTCTATTGATCTCTTGGTTAATTCTATCATCTTTAGGTAAAAGGGTATCAATAGTTTGAATAGCCAAGGTTTGGATATTTTGAGAAAGATTTTCATGATGTTTAATTTCATAGTTACTTTTATTATCGATAACTTAGACAGGATCCGTAAGTTTGTCGATTTAGCCCTTTCGATAGGTTCAATATTTTGATGAATTTCATCGAAGATATCGTGTCTTCAAGATCACTTGTACTAGGAGATAAATCCTTAGAGTCATCATTTTTATCAGATTCATCGGATGAATTAGTATTTTAAGATCACTCGTACTAGTAGATATTTTTTTTTTTTGATAATAGTTTTATTGAAATGTCTGCTATTTTTTTATAATTTCGTCTTTTTGATTTTTTTCCCTCTATGTTCATAGATTTAATTTCTAGTATTCTTTGATTTTCTTTTCTTGAATAAAAAGGTAGGAACCACTCAAAGAATGGTAGATTCTTTCGTTCTTTTTATCATTGTTTCTTTCCACAATAATCGATACTCTTAATTCGTTTTTGAAAAGTTCTTAAAATACCAAGTCTCGAACATATTTATTTTTATCAAGCATAAATTCTTTTTGAAGTGATTCTATATCCGGGGACAAATTCTCGCTAGTATAAAAGCTAGGTATAAAGGTCGACTCTCTAGAGTTTGTTGACATATTAGAAGCTGAACTATCTCCCCTGATTAGTTCACTTAGCTAGGTTGCCATAGTTTAATTTCTTTACTATTTAATACACAATTTTTTCTCAACACGGTTCTACAGATACAATTCTTCGCACCCTTACAGAGTCAGTTGACGGGACCACCCCCTGGACCACCCAATTTCACTATTAATTTTACAGGCTGACCAACGGTTAAACAGGCTAAACCAATATTGTTCCAATTCGATGCAAGTGTACGCGAATTTATCGTGTATGCAGAAATATGCGGATAGATTATGCAAAAGTAATGTCGAAATCAAACAAGAACAATCCCGAAGAGAATAGTGTCACCTATTCCCTCCCCAGACACAAGAAAACGAGGCACTTGTCTCTGATACCAATTAGGATTACGCAGAATCGTTTCATTCAAAACTTCAAAAAATGCATTAAATCAAAGAGAGAAGAGATTATACCAGCAGTTCAGAAAACCTCTAAAGTTTTAATTGAATGAAAACCATACAGGACTTCAGTACACAGTAGACAGAGGTAATACTCAGACAAACCTCACAGCAAACCTCACAACACTTGAAAGGAAACAAAGATACAAACACACGATGGTAAATACAATGATAAGATAGAAAGAAAGCTAGGATATTTATAAGGGTATTTACAAAAGTTAATAAGGGTTGATATGAGAAGAGAAGGAGAGACTCTTCTTGCTTCTCGTGGTTGGCTAGACTCAACTCTCAGGATGTGACGTCTAAGCTCTCGGCTACTAAGCTCTGATTTACTCTAAAAATTTTGCTCTGCCTTGTCTTTAATTTTGGATGGCCTTAGATAGATGCAAGAATTTGATCAAAGTCGTTGATGAACAACTGATCAAAACCGTTGATAAAGCATCTGCTTTTGTTTGGTAAATGTCTTGTCGATACTTTATGTCATTTTGCCTTTTTGAGTTTGTTAGACGTCTTTCAATTTGTTTTGCGTCACTTTATACTGTTGTGAATAGTAACGTGTCGGTAATCACTATTCATTAAATAGTGATTTGTCGGGAAGTTGTTGAAGTGGGGAATGATAATGGGAGAAGTCATCAAGCACTTCTTTTGCTTAGTGAACGTACCTGCACATAAACTTGTTAGTGGAAATATTATAGATTTTTTTTTTTTTTTTTACAAATCATAGGCTCAAAGATCAAATGGATCTTGTGCATGTCCGCCTGGATCCTTGGTTGGATCAAAAGGAAATGGGTTGGCCGGTGGTGTAGACGATGAGAATGAGCCCACCTTTTCTGCTTCAGTATTAGCCATTTCTTTGGCAAGAGCGGCTTCAGCTGCTGCTAAGTCTTCTTCATCAGCGATAGAGGCCCAACTTCGTCGTTGCTTTTGTAATAAAGATTTTATATTAGTAACTCTGGCTTGTGCTCTGTCTTGTGTTTCTCGAATGTGTTGAAACATATCGTTAATGTCGTTATGAATTTGAACTGAAGATCGTGGATGAGAAGTTCTTCGTGATCGACAAGAATGCACAGATGGTGTTATAGAAGTCTTTGGAATTTGTACAGCTGGTGCATTTTTTGTGAAGACCTGATGATAGATGCTATCTACCGTAGGTTCTCCGTAACGAGATATTGTCGGTGATAGTTGCTTAAGATCTTGATAAAATGATTTTTTTGGCCTGAAGATCTTTCTGAATATTTTGAGGATTAATGGCCGTGAAATCAAATTTATCCCACCATTTTACTTTAAAATCTCTAACAATAGATAACAGTGCATTCGGATACATTGATCGACAATTGAAAGACCAAGACATTATCCATGGAATCGCAGAATCAATATGAAAAGCAATTTTACGATGATCAAGAAATATTTCGGGTGTGAGTGTTTCATAATAGAGGCGTGCTTTATTGATTGGAGTTGGATAAATAGTAGGACAAGGTCCAAAATAGAGCCACCATTCCGAGAACCAAAAAGGAATCTGTTTAGGGCAATTTTCATCAAATTTAAAAAACCAGGAATGACCGTAAGAGAGAAGAAAGAATGCATTATACCAGGCATCCTTATAATCTTGATAATTATATCTCGTGGGTTGATAGTGAACAGAAAAGGGTTTGATATCTAAAGATCAAGAGCAATGTCTTGATGAGGTCGAATCTTTTTAATTTTGCAAATGGAATAACTACTAGAATTATCGTGAGAATTTCTATGATACTTGAGTTCTATTGAATCCGAATCAACAAAGATTAATTTATAGAATTGCTGTGTCTTTAAGGGTTCGGCTGTTGGATATAGACGATTGGACTGAAACATACGATTCATAACATTGAGTAATTCTTGTAAAGATAATGGTTTGTATAATCCTGTCATGGTAATATGTTGTTTGATAAGTTTGATAAAATAATCAGACAGCTGAGAGGAAGAAGATGAAGAGGCTGATATTTGATGTGGAGAAGTAGTGGGTATAATTTGTAGAGGTATCATGGCATAGTCACGAGCAGTTTGTTTGACTGGAGTAGAAGGAGGCAGTACTTGCTTACCTTTGTCCTTTTTAGGAGGCATACTGGTCCTGTATGAAGACGTAAAACTTAATAAATCTTTGTTAAAACTTGCTTGAATGAATTTGTAAAATAAATTCATCCAGAAGACAAATATTAATGATAGATGAAAACATGCTTTAAATACGTTTTGTTTTATGTAAAACCTTTTTGTGACAATGTTGACATAATAAAACTTGTATGCAGAAAGCATGTTTACCATGAGTGTAGTATAAATATGCGTGTGTGGTACTATAGCATATACTATCCCTTTTGTTATAGCCTTTTCTATTAATTCTTAAAATTCGATTAGACCATTCAACTATATTTTTCCGATTATTATTTGAATAGTGTTGATAATTTCGGATAATATTTTGACATATATGTTGATATTGATTTCGAAGTGAAATATATTTACTACTCTTTTTTCGCTTATTAATTGTTGAGTTTGAATATTGTATTTTGATATATTGCAGTTAATTTGAGTTTGAATTGAAACGTGATCAGTAATCTTTTTTCTTCGATATCGAAAGTTCTTATACTTCATATATTTATTATTTTCAAACTTCCATAAAATAGTAAAATCCTCCAAATTCGTAAAACCCAAACCAAAAACCCCCAAATTAGCTAGTAAACTAAACATGCATGTTTAGAGTAAATAGATCAGGTGTATAAAAATACATACATGTTAGTAAAATTTTTAAATAGTTGTCAAAATAAATCAGATACTGCATCAGACTAAAAATAGGGATTATAAATACTTGTCTCGACGTTATACTAAGCAGATCAGGATAAAAGATGCTTCGAGGTACCTGAATTGCTTGCTTCTCTCTCCTCTACCGTGTGCGCCTCTCTCTCCTCCCTTCCCCTCTGCTTTGGCCTTCACCCGATGCCGCCGCCTTCTCTTCTCCTTCTCCTTCCTCTTCTTCCCTCCCTTTCTCTTTCTCCTTCCTCTCCCTTCCCGTTTCCTTCTCCCTCTTGCATGCACCGCTCCCTCTCTCTCCCTTCTTTTCCCCTTTTATTTCTTCCCTGCTTCTGCCTTCACTCTGCCTGATTCTCCTATTTGCCCCGTTTTATTCTCTTTTTCTCTTATTATTATTATTATTATTTTCATTTTCTTTTATAATCTAATTAGCGCTCAGTCGCAAGCATTGACATGTCTCGGGTGCTAGCCCAGCTGATCCAAATATTCTCCAAAATTTCAATATATATGCGTATATATTTGTATATATATATATATATGTATATATATATATAACCTGACGCATCCAGTTAGCCCAAAATAATAATTTTGTCCAAAATAAATCAAATGATGACTCCGGATATTGCACACATTGTCACACTTTGGCTTGGTTTTGATCATGTTTAGTTGTCTGGCAATTCTTGACATTGGAATTTTATTTTTTGACCACCCTAAAAATTGTAACTACTTATGGAACTTTATTGTCAATTCAAAGGAATTGAAATATGAAGTTAGAATTTCAATTCAAAGTGGTTGATGCTAAACAACATAATTAGAACTAGGCATGAAATTTCAGTTCTATTTCCAAATTCCATGCCCAATTCCTACAACCAAATAGAATGTATGATCTTTCTTTCTTGCACTATTTTTCCTAGTTTTGGAAAATAGCCACTTTAATACTTTTTTAATATCTATCGATCCTTTTTAGACCCTTCTAAGCTTGCTGTATTAATAGTATTTAATTATATTTTATATTTTATGACATTTTTATTCATTTAAATCATCACGTTAGTACCAAATAATGCATTATAAAATAATAAAATCACAAATGTAACACTAACTAAAAAGACACATCACTTGCTACGAAATGACCTGTAGATTATTAAGAAGTGATGAGGGAACTGGGTAAGAGGTGTCATGACCCAACTCATAAAAACATCAAACATAACAATGATTATGAACCCTAATCCAAGCCATGATGCTGTACAAAATTGTTTGTTCCCAAATGTAACTAATTATATCTGTATCAGTATATGGTTAAATTTCTCCATTTGACCATCGCACTTTGTAATTGCTCAAATCATTATTCTGGATAACCATCTGAATCATGAATTGTCTTAGGTTCTTTTAATTTTATGGGTGGCATAGCTACCAAGATCAATGCTGTCAATTATGTTTCTCCCAGCAGTGGAATCAAAAAATATCTAATTATTTGATATACAATACAATCACAAAATCATCCAAAGGAAAGGCTCACTGGCCACCAAATCCTAACCCATGAATTTACTCATAGATTATAAAACAATTACAAAACCATCCAAAGATAAGGCTCTTGATATTTCGTGCAGGAAAAATGATATCAGGATCCGATGGCACCCAAGGCGAGGAAAAAAAGTAGAGAATGTGGCAAGGAGGATTGAAAAAAAATCAAGGAGGCCATTGAGTAAATGGTAACTTGTGAGTATTTACGAAGCCATATGTTATGTTATGTGTTGTCGTGCATTGTATTTTTATCTAGTTGGCTGTGATGCTGATGTAGCATGAATCCTTATTCAGTGAAAAGTTGAGGAAGCTCCCTTAGGGATTCCTAGAGATGTAAATCGCCCCGGTGGCGTACTCTTGATTGGTGCAACTTTCAATGCTCTTATAGTCCTTTGTGTAGTCTTCGAACTAGCATTGACTATGGTCGTAAACTATAGGTATAAACTGCGCTTGGGTCGTGCAAACTTGGATTTGGAGGATGGAGTCTCCAACAAAGCTCTCGAAAATTCTTTTAGATTAGGTAGGTACATGTACTAATTTGTCGACAAATGTATTAGGATAATATTTCTTTTTTATACACCTTTAATGACGTACAATGCTTGTCGAGGTAAAACTTTTGAATTCTGTATATATGTGAAAATTCAGAAAGTCATGAAAAGAAAAAAGGAAGCAAACAAGGCCTTAATTGAAGTCGAAAAATATAGAAGGAAATGTTGGAGATATGAGAAGATATGACAATGTGTGAGTATTTTACCCAATTTCATGCCAATTTGCTTAATTATTTGCAAATGACTGTTATTACTTGTCTAGTTGCAGGCCGTGGTTCTTCGGTTTTTGTGAAAGGATGGAGCCATTTCCTTAGGAATGAAGCTCACGAAAAAGAAAGGTAAACAGTTCCTTATATCGGTATCTTTCAGTATTTTGCTTTGACGTTAGTATGAAATATGAAATGTGTCACTAATTCCAAAAGGAATCAGCAGAAATTAACATACTTGCACTTCGCTCTTTAGAAATGTTGAAGAAGCTCTTTAGAAATTCCTAGAGATTTAAATTCTATTGATGGCAAGGTACTTCCCATGGTTGGATGCCATAGAATATTGATGGTGGTGTACAACCGAGTTGTGCTATTTTGGGATGTTAGTGGATGTTGCAATAGAGGTTGTTTTGTTTGTGTGATAGTAGCGGGAGTGTTATGTGGGGCCAGCGATGGTTTGGGAATTTTGATGGAGAAAATGTATTGAGGAATTTGTTATCTTCAAATTCCTTTGGATTTCACGTATGGGATTAATTTTATATCTTAAATTTTATTCATTTTCAAATGTCCTAAAGTGTTTAAAATTGGAAAAATTAACTTTAAAGAAAAATATTTACAATCCATCCGATGGATCCACAAACAATGTTGTTTGACAACATTTTCTTTTCTAATTTTCAAGTATTTTATATGCTACATAGTTTATATGTTAATTACATTCTTTGATGCAAAAGAAAGCCTCTGTAACGACAGGTTATGCAGTATGTACAACATGAATAGCGAGAAGAAAGTCCTTCATAATAGCATACATTTACGTCCACACCCACATACTTGCATTTACACACCAAAAAACTTGAGATCTACACTTGATCTATATAATGGTTCTTAATCCAATATTACGTAGTTTGCCAAAATGTTGACTATTAAGAATTTCTTGTTGTTTGTTGTCTAATACAAGTACTAACCCAAATTTCAAACTTACCGAACAGTTGTCAGTGAAATAATTACAAGTTACCTTTCTGGTCTTATTCTTCAATTATTTTTAAAATTGGTGCCTCTTATCATGGTGTCCCTTTCCTCCATTCAAAGATACGTTTCTTGCAATGAAATACAAAGAAGTGCATGCAACAAGTTCCTTTGGTTTACAATATAGAACATCTTTTTTGCAAATATACTTTTGTGGTCTGTTTTGAATCAGTTTTCTCTGTTTCTTGATCTGAAGAATATTCCTTCAAAGTTAGTAGTTGTTGTTCTAGCACGAATATGGACCTTTTGGACTAACAAATTTTATTACTAATTTATTTGTCATTTTGTATTGAAGTATGATCTAGTAAGATATATGTACCCACTTTGTTTTATGTGTTTAGTACTTCTGATTTTGGTTTCATCTTTAGGATATTTGTTAATTTTCTCTTCTATGATTGACATTTCTAACTCAAAAGTGTAAAATGTATGATGATATAGAAGTGCTACTTCAATGCATCAATATGTTTATGGCCTGTTAAAATTTTCAAAATTTTTACATGTTTTATCTATTTTCTCTTATAACGGCAATGACCTAGGAATCACCATGTAAACACATTCTACTTTATATTTTTAACCGGAAAACAGATTTCTTTTTGAAGAAAAAGCTATTAGTGTACTTCTTGTTCATAATTTTTTTATCCTACATAGCTGGAGTTAGGAATTGAGAAAGTGTAAAGTCTAAAAAGGTTGCTGGGAATAAATATAGTTTATTCCTTAATAGCCTGGTTGTTTGTTAGAATAGAACATATATTAATGGGAATAAGGTGGGGATGATATATATATTGTGGGGAATTATGTGAGAATAAATATTGCTATTTGGTTTGTTTGGAGAATCACTATTTTCATCCGAGAATGAGATTTCAATAAGGTAGGAATAAAATGGAGGTGGTCACCAGTGGTGGGAGTGGACCATTGCTTGTGGTGGCAGGCTAAGAATACCCATTCCTTATAATCCATAAATTAAAAAATTCTACCTCTCTATGGTATTATTTAGTGATAGTTATCCCTAGGGAGTAACAACTTTCACCTTAAAAAAATCCAATCAAACACGGTAATAACTATTCCGTAGTGCTAAGAATTTCAAAAAATTTTTATTCTACCTTATGTAATCAAGCCAATTAAGCCGTAATTGCACGTATAGTGACTAAAAAGGTATAGTTAAAAAACTTCATGTTGTGAGTACTCTATTGCATTTTTAATATCACACCATTTGTTCAGAGAATTGGGTCCTCTGGGAAACATGTTGCTAGCAAAGGGTTTTTCATTTGTTCCGGAAAAAAATGTGCAAAATAACTGTTCCGATAGAAATAATCTATTACCCAAATACCATAAAAGAATTGTTCAAGCATGAGAAAGAAAAGTAATTAAGTCTTTTTTTTTTTTTTTTTGCAAAGATGAGTTTGAAAAAGGTGCTTGAGGAAAAATGGTTATATAACTCTCTTGGCACCTCCTTATTGCACATATTTTCTACTTGTAGCAGTTTGGTTATTTAAATCTCTTATATTATCATCCCACTTAATTTAAAATGAAATAATCTTAGTTTCAATTTTTTGTGGGGTAACACTTGATTTCATATTTTGCAGGCATTGTTCTTTGTTACTTTGTTGTCACTTTGAGATGGGCCAATACATCATCAGAATTATTTTGATTCATCCCTTTTATTGACAATTTATTTTAAAAATGTTGTTGGTGTTGTGTTCAAAGTAATACTAATAAATTTGAAGTTTCACAAATTCCTTATCGTGTCGATATTCCAAGATTTCTATTTTTCAAACTTTTTGGTATAACATATTCCTTTTTGGATCCATTGATTCTGTCTTTCCTATAGGCATTATGTCTTGCATATGTTATTTTTCGTAACCATATTAGTTGTGTTCTCTCTTTTCCTATTTTCCTTCACTTTTTGTGTCAATTTATTTTTTTCAATTAGTTTTGGATAACAAACATGTGTAATTTGAATGAACAAGACAAGAGAAGCCATTTCTTTAGTGAATATGCTTTTTTTTTTCTGCTCTATGATTACCCGTCAGCACGCCTCTTCATTCTATGTTCACCATTGTCATACAGCAAAGGTGAATAAAATATTTTTAAGATAATTTTGCTGATTTTAAGTATCGATTTGTATTATTGAATATGTGCAAAAATTTTTGAATGAATGCTACTAGCATACTAATTGATCTGCGTGCTTCCAGTGTGGCTCAATGCTAATTAGGCATTGCTTCCTTACAACCATGAGCATGAGCTCATGGTGAAGTCAATCTGCAGTGCTATTGTTACTTGTTTTATCTATGTTCTCAACATGCATCCATATACTGTAGTGTTAGATTTACCCTTTGCTCAGTGGGATCAGCTGACCTTACTGGAGAATATTTTTAAATAAAAAAAATTAGATAAAAAATTATTAAAATTAAACTAGAAATTTTTATTGACCATTAGACCCACCTATTCATATAAGATTAGTCGATTTTTACTATATGTTTTTTTCAAAAATAATAGCATATTTGTTTTAAATTTACTTTGTTAAAAAATAGCAAAACTATTGAAGCGTTAGTTTTTTATGATAATTTTTATAAAATCACTTTCTGTAATGATCTCCACCAGGAAACAATCCTTGAACCTCCATGATATACTGGGTCAGGAATGGAAGAGAAAACCAATGTTTTGTTGGGGTCACTCCTGAGTGGCACTTTTGTCCGCAGATTCCATTGGAGAAATGGACGAAGACTTTGATGATTGGTCCGAGAAGCCTATCAAAGCGGACGATGGCTCGTTGGGAGCGTCATGTCCGAGAAGTTCTTGAGACATGGGACGAGAACCCCGAGTGTGGCGTTGACTCTCTCTCTCTCTCTCTCTCCGTAGGCTCTTTGCGGCTGCGTTTTGCATGTCGGTTGGTCACCTACTCGATTGGATGTTGAAGCGGCCGCATGACTTCTCAGTGTCGATTGCCACTGCTGGCACGCCGGGCGTGCACTGCCGTGTAAGGTGCCTAGAGTGCGTGGTCCCGCCACCCTAGTGCGATAGGGTGGCCGGGCATCCACTAGGCCCATTGTGTATATATACAAGGCTTGTGCCCTTGCTTGAGTTGGAGTCTTGCCAAGAGGATTTGGAGTGCTTGTCTTCAGGTGTATTTGAGAGCCCAGGACTTGGAGTGAGCCTTAAGAGAGCTGTGGGCAAGCCTTGTTTGTAAAGATAGAGTGAGAAATACTTTTAGAGAGAGAGATTGTGAGATATACGCTTGAGATTGTTTTCTTTTTGTTTGAACTTATGTAGCTAACATACTTGTAAACAATCCTTTTTATAGTGTATTCTTTCGTGGTTTTTTCCTTGGTTGAAGAAGGGTTTCCACGTTAAAACTCTCGCGCATATTCCTCTTATTTTTTTTTTATCTCTACTTTTGGCCGTCCGTCCGAGAGCTCTGCTCTGTGTTGCTGTCCGAGTGTTTTGTCCGCTCGGTCACCGTATCTTTCGTGTTTGCGCCAACAAGTGGTATCAGAGATTTTGGTTCTTTGAACGGTGATCTTGTTGCTGGCTGCGATAGAGGTTGGAAGCAAAATGATTTGCTTGAACGGAACAAACTTTGACACCTGGCAGAGCAAGATGTCGGACTTGCTCTTTGTAAAGTCCATGCATAATCCCGTTTTTGCCACAGAAAAGCCGGCGGCAAAAACGGACGAGCAGTGGACGTTGGAGTACAAGCAAGTGTGCGGCTATATCCGGCAGTTCGTGGATGACGTGTACAATCACGTTCGCGGAGAGACGAATGCCAAGACGCTTTGGGAGAAGCTGGAAAAGCTCTATGCCTCCAAATCCGACAATAACAAAATTTATCACTTGATGAGGTGATGAGATCCGGTCAGACAAGGATGGCTCATCCAGCGACCACTTGAATGAGTTTGAGTGCGTGGACGGTGCCGATGGCGTGGGGATCAAGTTCGAGGATGAGGTCCTTGGACTCTGGTTCTAGCAACCCTCCCGGACACATGGGAGGTTATGAGGATCACCATAGCCAATACAGCTCCTAACATGGTGACTTTAGAAATGGCCAAAGGAGTTGTGCTGAACGAGGAAGTAAGACGGTGTTCTCAGGGTACGTCCATCTCTCAGCACTCCGAGGTCCTTGTTACCGAATCGAGGGGAAGGAGCCGAGGACGTGGCCCAAAGTCTGAAGACAAAGGGTAGAGTAAGTCATGTTCTTGGTATCAAGACATGGAATGCCACCATTGTGGCAAAAAGGGTCATATCAAGAAGTTTTGTTATAAGTGGAAGCATGAAAACGCTGGCAAGCAGAGGGGCGAGAAGGGACGAGGCGAGGAAGAGTCCTCAGTCTCTGTTGTTATAGGAGGTGATCTCCTTTTAGCCTGCGAGTTTGAGGACTCTGTAAGCGTGGCAAAGCAGGCTTCTGACTGGGTGGTGGATTCTGGCGCATCCATCCACGTTACCACCAGGAGAGAGCTGTTCTCCACTTACACTCCGTGTGCCCCTGGAGTGTTGAGGATGGGCAACATGGAGACGTCCGAGATTATTGGACGAGGCGACGTCTCCTTGCTGATGAGCACTGGAGCCCGACTAATTTTGAGGGATGTCCAACACGTCCCCGATATTCGTATGAATATCATCTCAGTAGGACGGCTGGATGATGAAGGTTACTGCAGCGTCTTTTGCGACGGCAGTTTCAAGTTGACAAGGGGCTCCATGGTGATTGCCCGAGGTGTAAAGGCCTCAAGCCTTTACACGTTAAAGCCCAGGCCGAGGTGGCAGAGGTGAATGCCACAAGAATGTGGAGTCCTCGGGCCTGTGGCACAAAAGGCTCGGACACATGAGTGAGCGTGGCATGAGTCATCTGGCGAAGAAGGGTCTCATCCCGGAGATGGATGGAGACAGGCCGAGGACTTGCCCTCACTGCATGGCGGCTGAAGCAAGTTCCGAGACAGTGGTACCGAAAGTTTAAGTTTGTTATGGTCAGACGAGGATACCATAAGACTGCTTCCGACCACTGTGTCTTGGTTCTCGGAAAACGACTTCGTCATCCTCCTCCTTTATGTGGACGACATGTTAGTTGTCGGACAGAGAATAGCGCTTCGGATCTAGTGAAAGAAGAGCAAGGCGATCTTTATTTATGAAAGACCTCGGGACAGAAAGCGGTCTGGGATTAGAATTTTTCGCGACCGAGGGGACAAGAAGCTCTAGCTGTCCCAGGAAGGCTATGTTGAAAAGGTGCTTCAACGGTTCAACATGGAAAGCTCCAAGCCTGTCAGTACCCCTTTGGCTAACCATTTTAGGCTGAGCAAGCAGCAATGTCCGTCCTCGGAAACTGAGAATGCGCGTATGAGTAAGATTCCTTACTCTTCGGCCATTGGCAGCTTGATGTACATGGTTGGACATTGCTCATGCGGTTGGCTTTGTGAGCAGATTTCTCTCAAACCCAGGGATGGAGTATTGGTCCGCGGTAAAGTGGATTTTCAGATATCTACGTGGGACCTCTAAGACGGGTTTGCAGTTTGGAGGAGAGAAGCCTCAGCTGATTGCGTACAAGGACGCAGATATGGCCGGGGACGTTGATTCTCGAAAATCAACGTCCGGATACTTGGTAAAATTTGCTAAAGGGGCGGTCTCCTGGCAGTCCAAGTTGCAGAAGTGCGTCGCTCTCTCGACTACGGAAGCAGAATTCATTGCCGTGACCGAGGCCTGTAAGGAAATGCTTTCGATGAAGAGGTTCGTCCAAGAATTGGGTCTAAGGCAAGAGATGTACGAAGTCCTTTGTGATAGTCAAAGTGCCATTCACTTATGTAAAAACTCCTCATTCCATTCGAGGTCAAAGCACATTGACGTGCGTTATCATTGGGTGAGAGATGTTTTTGATGATGGGCAGCTATCAATTGGAAATGTCCGCTCGGATGACAATGGCTCAGACATGTTGACTAAAGTTTTGCCGAAGGGAAACTGGAAGCTTGTTGTGATATTGCCGGTCTGACTAACTTCACTCCCACTCGGTCGTGAGGGGAAGTTTGTTGGGGTCACTCCCGAGTGGCCTTATGTCCGCAAACTCTATTGGAAAAATGGACGAGGACTTTGATGATTGGTCCGAGAAGCCTGTCATAGCGGACGAGGACTCGTTGGGAGCATCATGTCCGAGAGGTTGCTGAGGACATGGACGAGAACCCTGAGAGCGTAGGCATTGACTCTCTCTCTCTCTCCGTAGGCCTGCTGCAGCTGCGTTTTGCATGTCGGTTGGTCACCTACTCTGATTGGATGTTGAGGCGGGCTCAACTTCCTAGGTGTCAGGATTGCCACTTTGGCACGCCGGGCGTGCACCTGCCGTGACAGGCCTAGGCGGCGTGGTCCTGCCACCCTAGTGCCAGTAGTGTGGCCGGCTGTCCACTAGGCCCATTGTGTATATATACAAGGCTTGTGCCCTTGCTTGAGTTGGGTGCTGCCAAGAGGATTTGGAATGCTTGTGCCGTGTATTTGAGAGCAGACTTGGAGTGAGCCTTAAGAGAGCTGTGGGCAAGCCTTGTTTGTAAAAATAGAGTGAGAAATACTTTTAGAGAGAGAGATTGTGAGATATACGCTTGAGATTGTTTTATTTTTGTTTGAGCTTGTGTAGCTAACATACTTATAAATAATCCTTTTTATAGTGTATTCTTTCGTGGTTTTTTTCCTTGGTTGAAGAAGGGTTTTCCACGTTAAAACTCTCTTGCGTATTCCTCTCATTTTTTTTTCTATCTCTACTTTTGGCCGTCCGTCTAAGAGCTCTGCTCTGTGTTGCCGTCCGAGTGTTTTGTCCGCTCGGTCATCGTATCTTCTGTGTTTGCGCCAACATGTTTTTGGTTCAAGCTAAATTATGTTTGAGCAGCAGCACAAGTTAGTGTGATATCAGCTTGATGTTAGCTCATTCCGAATTTTTTGATATTCAATCTATATGTTGGTCACTTGTTATCACGGTGAATGTAGCTCCTGCTGAATTTTTCCATATTCGATTTGAACGTAACTGCATGTTATTACCATGAATTCATTTTATGTCGAATAGATCAAATCTAAGAATGCCCAGAAACAAATAGTAATATTTTAGCGAGAGATATCAGCTTGAGTTGAAAATAATTATTACCCACTTTATCACGACATCCAATTGCTTTGACTGAGAGTTTCTTCTAGTTTTCAATGTTATAGAGTATATGTTGACAGCCCAAAGATGCATTTCATTGGGATTCAAAAGAACAGCCCTTTCTTTGAAAAACCATCTTTCTTGTTGTTGATAATGCGTACTTAGATGACTTGAGATTTTTCAACTAAGCTCAAGACCAAATTATATTTCGTTAGCATGCAATCCTACACAGTATTATTGCATGGCTCATATGTAAAATTGAGGCGTTGCCTTTGATTAGAGAATTCAGTCAACTAAAGATGAATTCAATCATGTATCCAAAGTCGATCTGCTAAGAATTAGCTTATTTGTTTGTCGTTTTGCAAGTTAATATTTGTAACTGCACATCGATGACTAATCTGCAAACCATCTATGCACAAGTGGCGAAGACAGCCACTTCAGTAATGGGGAAGCTATGATAGATCAGTAACCAATAACAGAAATAAGATGCCAACAGTAGTTAAATTGATCTTGTGGTTGTTACAATCGTGTGGCTAAGGAGAGATCACAGGGTAGCTAACTAATCTTGTATAAGATCAAACTGAAATGTAAAGTAGAGCTGGATTGAAGCAGTGTACTTCCGAACTTTCTGTTTCCAAGTAGTCATATCACTGTTTCCTAAATCCCCTCCTGTTTTGCCTTGCTTTCTATAATTTCCCCCATTCCCTCATCTCCTTTTCTCACTATTTCTTCTGTTTTTCATGACTAATGAGAGAGCTTTTTCCCTTTTGTTTCCGATTGGTATTAAATTTTGGTTTCTCTCATGTTCTTCCAGTTTACATTGCCTAGAAATCTGTTCAATGGCTTCCAAGAAACAGACATCAGAAGTGCAACCGAAGCAATTCCGTGTGGAGTGGCAAGAACAATGTAAAGAACAAGTTATATCATTGTAACAATCCATAGATGACGGATTTAGCAAGACGGATGACAAAATCAAATTGATGCCTTCATGTCTGAGATACGACAATTGCTACAAACAAAGCAATCATCTAGTTCTACAAATCAACTTCCTGGACATTCATCTAACTAGGTACTTTCTGTAGCCCCAGCACCAAGAGTTAGCTGATGCTTATTTCCTAGATACCGTCATTGCTTCTTTTCCGGGAAAAGAAGTTCATGACCCGTGGGCCTTTTACCTCCACGTGGCATTGCTCCGTCAAGCTTTCGCCCATTGTGGAAAATCTCCAATACAATACACACCATGTATATCACTACCATCTTTTAATCAACCCAAACTTGATTTCCCCTTCTTTGATGGCCACGAAACAAGGTCTTAGGTATTTAGATGCCAAAAATAATTCGATTTTTACTGAATTTCATATTATCAAAAGATAGAAATTTCATTTGTCTACTTAGAAGGACGAGCATAGATTTGATTCCAAGGATATAACATATCCATGATTCACAACTCATGGGAAATATTTGCTGTTCCAATTAGAGACAAAACTTTTGTAGACATTGCAAAAAAGTTTAATAAATTATTGCAGGTTAGATCATTTGATCAATATTAAGATAAATTTGAAAAACTTTATACCCTTACACTCCAACGAAATCATGGTATTTAGGATATATATTTTATCTCAAGTTTTTTGGTGGCCTCAAAGAAGATTTTAGGCATTTAGTAAAATTATCAAACCTCAATTCTTTTGCTCAAGCTTTTAGTTGACCTCATTGTAGGAGCAGGCTATGGAAACCATCAATAAGAAACACAAACCTACCATCAAACCTAATTATATAAATATTATCTACTCAGAACTTCGTTCTCTTGCCTATAAAACACAAGTACACAAACAAGATACCAATCATCAATTAATCCTTTCTCTAAAATAAAAATAAGCCTTGGGCATCTGTTATAAATGGAATGAGAAATTCCCCTCATTCCACATATGGCACAACGAGCAATACAATGCCATCTTGGCGGATGAAGATTTTGAAATCCATATATACCATCAAGGGTTGAAGAAGACGGTGACACTACTCGAGGAGCCAGTGTGGAGGACTTATTATAATGGGAAATGAAGTGGCTATGCAAAGGAGGAGGCGTTGCCTAAGGAGATGAAGGTTTTGAAAGCAGTTGATCTGATCTCAATGGGCACCGGACTTCTTCCTGGGTTCAACGGCATAGGTGCTGCACCAGATGAAGAGCTCGTGTATATGAGGGCTATGTTTGAGAGAGTCATTGGGTCAAAAGAATTTGAAGCTTTCTATATGATGAACCCTGATTTCAACGTTGAGCTCAGTATTTACTTAATGGGAGTCTTAGTATGATGATGATGAAATGGCTGATTCTTTTAACAATTTCCTGTTGAAGTGTCTTCAGCTCTGAAAATCAGAAGAAAAAAAAATCAAATATGTTTTTAGTTCAAGGTTAATCGACCATCGAATTATAAAAAAAATTAGAGGAAAAAAGAAATATGAAATTATGAACGTAATTCTGTTATATTTTTAAGATTTTTGTTAATATTAAGTTAAAAACTATCATCTGGAGTCCAAAGGCAGAATTGGTAGCATGACTTTTAGTTATTGAACTTTGGAACTTTAATTTTCTCCCCTATAAATTGTACTACTAAACATTTTTTTTAATTTGTCAATTAAATCAAAACTTAGGAGGTGGAGTGTTTCTTGTTTCATTGTCTATGCCAATATGTGGTCGCCGTCTTGAACAAAAATGGGAGTTGAAAATTGGATAATTGGTGCAATTTTAGTTCAAGGGCGTGCCTTTGAGTGTGGACTCCATGGCCTTCTTATAGTCGAAAAGTTGAGCATCATTCCTTAGGTAGGAGTGCGTGATTCTAGTATTCTGTTAGAACAGTTTCCTTTCTTAACGTTGACATTAATGGCGGTAACAACTTCTTAGGAAGATTACATTCCTTCTAAGTTTTGCGACGGCTAAGGTTTACAACAGGTGGGGGAGAGAATCTGGTACATTCCTCATGGGGTGTGCGCTGAATCTGCTGGTGGCCGTTACTATTGAGATTGCCTTCTGGGAGAGCGCAAAATCAGGGAAGAAAGTTGCTACAGGTCAAATTGGGTCTGACCCACTTAAGGCTTATTCGTGAGCAGGCCCGCTATCACGCTGCTGGTCAACAGAAATGTTGACCATTTTTGGTGCCAGTCGCCCGTCCTTGTGCTGGTTTCATTGGCCTTTCATTCGGTCAACGGTTCTCGTTGACATTTCAAGCTAATGCGTGGGCTTTCGTAAATTTGGATCGTTTCTCCTTCCTAAGCCGGTCGACTATAGGAGTACCCATCAAAAATAAAGTCTTTTTCATTGATGGATAAAATGAGTAACCGTTACACTAATTAAATGAAAATCAATTCAAAAAATAGATTAATTAAATGAAACATTAGACGTGATCCTTTTCACAAAGTTAGTTGATGTGATTTATTAATTTATATGTATTTTGTCATGTATATTATTGTGGAAAAAGACAAATTCACATATAAAAATTGCTCAATATTCAAGAGTGTTGATGCGTCATCGGATCCGAACTTTAAACAGATTCGGGCTGATCTGCTTGTCCTGATTCCGTATCCGTTCACTAAGTTTGCATCTTGTACACAACTAAAACGAATAAGAGGTCAGTGTGTCGGCGGAAAGTTATCCCACTGAAAATACTCTGACGCTCAAGTCAGTAAACAACCTTCAGAATCTGAGAAGGTTACTTAAACTGAGAATTGAAAGAGAGAGAGTCTGCAAGAGTGTGTGGATCTCCGGATGAACGATAGGCAATGCCGTCTTCTTAAATTTGGATGGTGGGGAGGCAGTAAACAGCTGTCAGAAGCACGTTTGTATGCCTTGGGTTTTTTGAGTGTCAGCAGAGAGTAGAAAATTATAAGTCTATCTCCGTTGTCGTTGTGGGCGTTGTGTGAATAAAAGTTTTCATGCATTGAATGAGAATTCTAGGGCTTATTTATGGTTGACAAGGTGATTTTTTCTCTTTGAAAGGTGTGATCCCCTGTGTTATTTTTGGTTGGCTTGCCTTTCAGAGTTGATACCAGTTGCCAAACGGATCAAGATAGCTTCCTTCCACGGCGGTCAGTGGCTTTCCAAATTGCCTACCTTCCTTCTGTGTATTTTACCGTTGAACCGCCCAAGTTGGCAGGAGATTGAAAAAATCTGGTGTCTTCCTAATGAGAAGGGCGCTAATTTTATCAATGTCCATTTTGGAAGCCAGTTGGGATCGTAGAAGATACTGGGAGAGCCGTTGCTGGCCGTCTGATGGATTGTGGGCTAAAGTGGGCCAGGCTCGTAAAAAACCTTTTATTTTCGGTCTGTTGCTACAGTGATTCCGGTCAACGCTCGAGTTGACCGTCTGCACTCGAGTTAGCCGTCCGCTGGAGTCTAGTCAGTCAACGCATTAATAAAATATATGTAATTATCACATACTGACAATAGTCAATTGAATCAAGCACATATTTTGAAATAAAAACCATTAAGAAAACACTATATGGGCTAACAGATAAACAAATAAAATGTTATATTATTTATTGGCGTCTAAAAATATATTATTAAATAATTTTAGTTTTATATTTATGGAGAAAAAGAGATTAATGCTCAAACTTTCCATTGGCCGTTGGATAATCAAAGGGTTGAGATTTCGATTTTTTTAATATATAATATCATTTTTTTAATAATATTGACATTTTAGTATTGTAACAATAAAAAAACTAAAAAAAAAACTAATTATGTATATATTATAAAATTTTAAATATCAAACATTAAATCCCGTGATCCACGGCTGAAACTTTAATCTATCAGCACATTAAAAATTCCTACTTCCAAGGTGAAATAGAGGTTAAATTGTTAGCACGATCTAAACAAAATTGTAATGCATCCTTAAATTTGAACTATTATACGAATTAAGGAGTTATCTGATTTTCTATAACAAATCAAACTGAAGTAGGTCTGATCTTTGTCTCTACTAACCAAGATCCTGCGCAATACAACAAATAAATAAGAGGTTAGAAGATTAATAAAATTTTTTCATCGATATATCTTTCAACACTCAAGTTATTAATCTTTCAACGAATATAAGAAAAGATGAATGATGTGAAAGACGCTAATGCATGAGTGAGAGAATAATTGTTGTTTAGAAAACGGTGCTCCATCAAGTGAGCTTGGCAAGATGCGGTTTTTAGTGAGGGTGTACTCAGGGAATGAGTGGCTAAATGGAGAGAGAGAGTACTTCGATCTTTTGGAAGATTTTGAGGGTAAGGATTGCTCTACCATTTTCACAGATGAGAAGAAAAATTTATAACGTTGGAGTCAGTTCTACTTTACTTGGGCACCATGACTAATTGTTGGTCGCCCCAACGAATCCGTTGAGATGTCTTAACGATTGCATGCAAGGCGCGTATGGTAATTGTGGCTGCCTGAAAATAATCTAAATAAATTTAAATTATTTATTTTGTCATGAAAATGATCTTTTTGTCTAAAAAATAATATATAATAAATATGCATATTTAACACACATAAATTGTGGGTTCTGACGTTTAGAAAATTAAAATCATTTCATTTAAAAGAGAATTAAAACGCTCAAAATTAGGCTCGATCCCATTGAAATCGTGAAGGTTTCTTTTTTCGGCGAACGATTTATTTTGGACACTTTTAATAATTTTTACACAATTTAAGGGTTTGACAGAAAACAAAAACACTGGAGGGACGAGCAGCAAAAGAAATTGATATAAATATTGGAGGGGCAATAAGCAAAATGAAAATTGATATAAATACGGTCTTTTCGAATTCCCGGTATCTGACAGCTATCTCTGACGGAACATTTCACGTTTTTGCTAGTAGAGGAAACGCAGAAACCAGCGTTTGAATTGTTATTCAGCGAGTCTTCCTCTGATCTCTCTCTCTCTCTCTCTCTGCGGCTATCAATCTCAAAGATGCCGCAAGGAAAGCTCGAAGTTCTCCTTTGCAGCGCCAAAGGCCTAGAGGACACTGATTTTCTCTGTATGGGCTCTCTTTCTTTCTCGAATGCATTTTCTCTAAATCCTGAAGTAAGATCGCCTGTTTTTGATATCTAACCATGATTTTTGACTGTCATTGACTTCAGATTTATGATGCCGTTGACGGATTTTGCGTTTTTTTTTTTTTTATTGATTCAGCAAAGGATTATACGTTTCTTCATGGTCTGAGAATGTGGAGAAATTGAAAGAAATATATTTTGGAACATTAATGATCTGTTGGAGTTGTTGTGTTGCATGAGAGGAGTAGTTTATACTAATTGGGTGTGGAAATTGTGAGATATGATTAAGAAGTGTGAGAAGGATTCTCGTTCTCATTAAGGAGATTTAACATTTTTATCTTACAGTTTGTCAAAATGGCAATGATCGATGAAATGTTGAGTTTTCTATTTTTCTCAATGATTTGTGAATAAACAATAAACAGTGATGCTTTACCTATATACTTGCAATATATTGATTCACCGTTGATCTATGAACCAGTAATGACTGATCTCTTAGATGCTGATTTTTCTTTTTTATCACGCTATGAATTGCAGATTAAATATAAAAATGCCGTCTTGTAATTTGACATCTTGTAACTTGCAAGACAAATTACATAAATGGGATCCTCTAAGATATAGTGCAGAGTCTACTGTGTATCATGCAGTATTTTTATCGTTATTTTCAAATGAAAGGTGAGCTACGCAGATTGTTTGGATAACATTGATCATCGGAGGGGTAGTCAAAGAAGAGAAGTAATGTGGAGAAGGATGGATTGATGGATTGGTTCTTTGGTATCCTCGCTTGGTCACGGGAGAGAAGGAAAACAATAGAGATCATAGTATGCTAATTAGCTTGCCATTGTTGGTTATCTAGTTACAATGCCATTTCTATTAGTTGGCCCAAAATCACGTTGCAAAAAAAAGAGTAACTAAGTTTAATCAGACATTTATTATTAGACTTTTTTAGCTCAACATATGTTTTTCAAATGAGCTTGTTGAGGATTTCTTGCAAAATTTTAATTCTGGCGATTGCATTTCCTGGAGTAATTCACTGGTTTGGTAACTATTAAAGGATAATTAGCTTATTTATGCTGCTTTTCTAAACTAAAATTGTTTTTATGGTAAGATTTAATTTAATAGTTAATTGATTCCCCTTAATTATCCAAACAAAGCAAATATCATGTATTTGATTTTCTTTCCTTCTCTCCTCTCCTGGCCCTTCTTTCCAAACCAGACTATGCCCCCTTATTCCTGTGACCATCAATTTTCCCCTAGGTCTGCATTATTTTGATTTGCAAGGCTAATGGCTTATGGGATTTATCTCTTGCTTCCTTATGGCTAGTTAGTTTGATGTTATTCTTTGAAAAACTCTCATTAACCGTAGGAGAATGATTTTTTTTAGAAAGAGAAATACCGATGATCTTCCGGTTTCATATGATTTCATAGTACATTTGGAAAATGCTACAAAAAAAGCGTCATATCATCTTTCTGTCACTGAAGTCTCTTAATGTATCAGTCACACATGCCTCTTTTCTGGTATTTCATTGAATATTGAAGCTGATTAGATTGAATGAATGCATTCCTTTGGTATAGGTATAAACCGCCAATGCTTTTGCATTCAATGTGGCTTAATTTTCCTTAGAAGTTGAGTTTTGATTAATTCTATTTACTTTAACCCAATTTATCAGTTATTCGGTAATTTTTTTGCAGTAAAAGAAACAGATATCCACATTTGTAATCTTGATCCAGAAGTTTATTGTCAATTTCAATATCTTAATGCCCATATACTTGTTTATTAGCAGCTAACATGGATCCTTACGTGATTCTCACTTGCCGGACTCAAGAGCAGAAGAGCAGTGTTGCATCAGGTGCATTCAGTCTTCAATTATGTAAAGAGCTTTGTGATGAGTAAAACCAAATTAGAGTACGAAAGGTCATATTTCCAGCTTTCAGGGGTTCAACTATTTGCTCCATGGATATTGTGATTGATCAATTATTGTGGTGAACTCAAAAATTAGTGCAATTTCTCGAACTGTGACTGGATAAAAGTTTACTATCCTGCTAGGAGGCTATAGAAATGTCAGTTAAGCAAAAAATTGATTCTAATGAATGATATGCAGGTAACGGATCTGAACCAGAATGGAATGAGACTTTCATTTTTAGTATCTCTGGCAGCGTTTCGGAACTCATTGTAAAGATAATGGACAAGGATACTTTTAGCTCTGATGACTTTGTTGGAAAAGCCAAGTGAGTAACTTCTCCCTCATCAATAAGAATTTTTCTTCAAATTAGATTTTTGAATCTTGCTAATGAGAATTTCTTGGATGAGAAGCTCCCACCAAGTGTTAAATTTTCGTTGGATGAGAAATTGGATCACTCAACCAATGAAAAAGACAATTCCATGTCCCATTGGCGGATCCATCCTTTGCTCGTAGGGTCAATTTCCCTGATAAGTAATTTTTAAAAAATAAAGTGAAATTAAAGATGAAGTTATTGATAATTAAACTGAAATTGTATATTGTCCCTGTTTAGTTTATTTATTAATTACTGTAATCCATTTATTTCTTTAATATTAGTTGATTTTTTATCATCTTTTTACCCAAAGTAATATAATTATTTTAGATTTTATGATAATTTTATAAATCACTTTAGGCATCTCAAGATCAAAGAAAATATAAAGAAAAAATAGTACAAAAAAATAAAAAGTAAAAAAGTAAAAATATAAATTTTTTAAAAAAATTTGTTTCTATGTTATGGAAATATATTGGAAAGATGAAAATTTTTAATAAAAAAATATTTTGTTGTTCAGTTATCAAATAAAAACTAAAGAGAAGAATAATATATGAATCGAATTGGAAAATTTGATATTTTTTTCCCTTCCATCTATTTTGATTTTCTACCTAATTTTGAATGGAAAATAATTTTCAATAAAACACAAGAATTTCACACACATTTTCATGCGATTTTTTCCTGAATTTTCATATAATCCAAATATTAAAAAATATTTTCTTTAATTTTTGCCTTCATGTTTCTTTGATCCAAAACATACCCTTTGTGTATTAATCCCAGTGGGAAAAAAAAAAAAAAAAAAATCTCAAACCCTCTCTTGCTGGTTCCTACCTCCATACCTCGTTCACGTTGATTTGGTCCCAATGGGACCTTCTGACCCCTTAAATGTCTTGCCGGTTCCTACCTTGCCGGTTCCTGCCTCCCCACTTCATGTTCACGCTGATTTGGTCCCGATGGGACCTTCTGACCCTCAGAATTTCTCATTGGTAAGATAGACATTTTAGGGCTAAATCTTCTTCTCCTTGCAGTATTCCTTTAGAGCCGGTCTTTGCCGAAGGGGAGGTGCCACCTACTTCATACAACGTAGTCAAGGATGGAGAATATTGTGGAGAGGTCAGGGTTGGCCTTACTTTCACTCCGGAGGTACCTTCTCTTCAACTTTTCCAGTTTATTTAATCGGATAAACATATTCATGGAGCAGTTTGAACCAACTTTTGTGCTCATTTTGGAAAGAAAACAAAGCAACTGTGAAGATGAGCTCTTTTTTCCTTTCTTTGCAAAATGCTATTTGGATGCATATAAATAAAAGAACAGTGCTACATATCTTGAAGAATTATCAAATTTTCATTGAACTTAATGTTTTTTTCTTTATAAATTGAACTATATTCATATAATTTAACAAATTTGAAGCAACATTTGTAAAAGATGAAGTGAAAAATATGTTTTTCGACTTCAATTTTAGAAAATACGATTTAATATAAAAGAATGCCCTTTAAAATTAAGGCAAAAAAATATATTTTATACTTTATCTTGTATAAATGTTTCAAATTTGTTAAATTAGATAAATATAACTTTAAATTTTTGAAAAAAATAAAGTTGGACGTAAATTTAAAAAAATATATAAATTAAAAAAATATATTTTTGACATTAATTTTAGGAAGTGCCATTTAATATAAAAGAATACTCTTTAAAATTAAGCCCTAAAAATACATTTTTATACTTCATTTATTATAAGTGCTGTTTTAAATTTGTTAAATTAGATCAATACGACTTCAATTTTTTTTAGAATAATAAAGTTTGATGAAAATTGAAAATTTGGGTGAGGTAAAAACGTATATCCAAATGACAATAGTTGAGAATTAAGGATTTAAGTATCAGTAGATGTTGTAGATAAACTTTATAGAAGATGAGTATGTATAGCATTCTGGGCTGTGCCATGTACTCTGACAACACGAATGAAATACTCTTGATTCCTATTGGTTGTGGTCGATGAGAAGTTATAATCAGGAAGTGAGAAATTGGAGAACAATTAGTGCTATCTGGACTGTATCGAACCAAAAGCAAATGAAAGTGGGATATTGTGTTTTGTCCATGTAACAATTGGATAGAGATGCTCAACTATGGCATAATTAGCTCAAATTCTATTAGAAGTAATCTTAGGTTTCATTGTCCAGAGGCATTTTCCCTTTTTTAGTCTCCATTTTCACCGTTGATCCCATTTAAAACTAAGCTTTGTGATAAAATTTATTCCCATTTAATCATATTTTACATATTTAAACAAGTGTATTCTAAAATTTTCAAAATTATTATATATTAAAATCAATTGATGGCCTCAAAATATCAATCCTATTGACCGTGTTGGCCGATATATCACAAATGAGGCAATATATCACGATCTTTTCGCTCTACCACGAGAGTCCAATACTGTTGCATATCGGTCGATACTAGCTATTGCTTTGTATATTACTAATGCATTTATGTACCTGTTGAAGTGAAACTCTCCTTGAATTGCAGAGGGCTCGTGGATTTCCTGATGAGGAGGAGAGCTATGGTGGATGGAAAGAATCAAGCATGGACTGATAATTTGAATGGGGCATCCGTGGCCATGACATTGCTGTTCTTCATTCACTTACTGCCGCACGGCCATGAGTTCTAGTGCACCGATGAAGTTGTTTATGCCCTTTAATAGTTGCTTTGTTAGTAGCAAAAGGCAAAGTATTAAAACATTGGTTCCAATTGCGGTTGCACTGAAGGATAGGTTTCGTATCACATGCAATATTTTTTTAATGATTATATTAAAACTAATATATAGATTGCTTAATTATATTGTAATTATTTGAATGGTTTTATACCTTCAAAGCTAAGTTATACATTAAAAGTAGTGTCTGTTTTAAAATATCAATTGACATATCACTGTGTATTGCTGATATAATAATATATTAATAGGCTTATGTGTCTATCATTATAGAACAAGGCACTTGACTCCTTTAGGGTTAGAAGATATTTCACTAACGCTATTTTATTGGCTATTATCTTTGGCTAGTTGCCAATCTAAAGTTATCGACAATTCTATTATTGTGACACATTATTGGTAACTTCCATCTCTCCCATTAAATTCGCATCCATTTGTGGGTATTTTATTATATAAATATTTTTAAGATAGTTTTTTTAATCTTATTTTTAAAATGTTAATATCTGTCAAATATATAATCTAAATATAAAAATTATTTAAATAATTATTTTTAAAGTCTAAATAATACTTATTAAACCTTATTTATCCAATAAATAAGGAAAGAGTAGCGGGCCCCTATGACAATATATTCTATTTTTGATGATCTAAAAAATACCTTTTTTTAATAATAACATAAAAATTTAACTTAACCACTTGGATGATCTAAAAATTAGATAATATTATTCTAATGTACTAGTCAATGTAAATGCTTCGTTTTTTTAATAATTATATCGTAAAATATGAAAATGAAACTATTTTATTAATTTATTTTATTTTGTATTTGTAAAATATTGCGAGCATTTTTTTTTTAATAAATATAGTATAGGAATAACATGAGATTATATTTTAAAATAAGAAAATAATTTTTTTTTCACCCATAAATAATTTTGTTTAAAAAATAAACTTAGATTTATCAAAATTATAAAATTTAGAACCATATTTGTAAAAAAGATAAAGTTAAAAATATATTTTGTAGCATAATTTTAATGTGTATATTTTACATTAAATTTAGTTTTTCAAATTAATGTTAAAAATATATATATATATTTTTTAAATTTTATGCTTTATAGATGTTTTAAATTTTTGTACGAGAAGAATGAAAATTAATTTTTTTAGAAAAATAAAAAAATATAACTTATCGTGGGTGTGGTATATATAGTAAGCCCTCTAAAAATTACAATATATTAATGTTTAAAATAAAAATTAAGACTAAATTTTTCCAAGGAACGATTTATCTAAACATGGCAAATTTTGCTAGTCCAATGACATACTAAACCACTCTAAACAAGTCCAGTAAGGGAAGACTCGGTTTTACTGACTTAGAGAAAAAATAAATTAAAATTTTTGAATAAGAAATAATTTGGTATTTATTTATCCCACTCTTAAAATCAACCCAAATTTACCTTACATATAATACATCGAAATTGCCTTAAAATCCATCCTAAAAATACCCTAAAATTAGTAATTTTTAGTATTTTAAATTAATATAAAACCTAAAAAATATCTAAAACTCAATCGAATATTCAAGATTAATTTTAATATTTCAAATTTTAATCTCAAATTTTAATTTTATACTTTTGATATCAGATTTTCTCACTCTCCATTTCAAATGTTTTAGGTATTCAAGCGAAGGCAAAATAAAACCTGGAAAAAAATAACTTTAAAAAACTATTTAATAGCGTGATATCATCTATCTATTTATTTTTATATAAATATATTAATATTTATAAATAGAGGAGATGGCATGCTACAGAGTATGGCCAAAAGAATAAAATAACCTCTCTGGGACTAAAGGAATTTTCATTATAATCACCTTTAAAATACCTTCGAATAATATGATATTTATTAGTCTATCTTCTTTAATATGAATCTATCAATATAAATAAATAATAATTAATTAATTAATTATATCATTAAAAATATTTCAAAATACCTAAATATTGACTTTTTATTTCCAAAAATCATATTATTAAACAAGTAATACTAATTCTACCTATCACTTGATTTCGTTTTTAGATCACCAGCTAAATAGTAAAATATTTATCAATTATAACTTTTCCTTTATTCTGCCAATGGGGATTGATCCAAAAAAATAAAATAAATAAATAAATAAAAGAAAAATTCCATAACAAAAAAGAAAAAAAACAACAATAAAATTATAACATAATTTTTTAAATTTTATTTAGATGGTGACTGGAAATCACAGAGACAAGAAATCAAATTTCAAGAGCATTTTAAGTTATTTGATTACTAATAAAAAAAATAAAGAGAAATATTACAGTCCCTCAATATTATGATTTCTTTGTATTTTTTATCACTTTTTTTTTTTTTTGATAATTTTTATTGTAAATTAAACATAATAATATACTTTATAAATATATATATATTTTTCTTTTTATAAAAATATTTTAAAATAAAACAAAAACTAAAGGACATAAATGGAATAAAAATACATTTTACCTTAATAAAGACAAGTTTTAAGATCATCTTCTCCATTTGACCTAATTTTATTTTGAGCGACCATTAATGCATCGAAGCTTTTAGTTTTTACAGTTTATTAATCAATAAATAGAGAATTCTCTAGCTACATTGATCACATCTTAATGCTTTTAGGGTTTTGTTTGCCTGCATCATAAAGCAACCCAAGTTCCTTACGTTGTTCTTCCTCGGGATGCAATATCCCCGGGATGGCGCTAATCGCCTTCCTAGACAATTCGAAACCCGACGCGGTAAAATGCACGAATGCCGAGGCATCTTCGATTCTCTTCCGCATGTCGAATGACATGGAGGCAAATTTCTTCGAAGGCGTCTTCGATGCTGACCTAGCAGCAGGGGCCTCATCCAGTTCTGCGGCACGTAAAAACCGTCTCGTAGCAGCTTCCAACGATAGCTCGTGCATCTGTTCGTCGCTCAGTAGCGCCGATCCTTCCATCATTACTTTATTTATGGCCGAAACAAAGCTGTTGCTGTTGTCGTACATGCAGCAATTAGGGAACTGTTGGGGGTCACTCCTATGTGGAAGTCTATGTAACCAGAGGACTTGAATGGAACACATGGATTTTATATGCTACTATACACAAAATATAAAAATGAAATTTCGCTCAATATAGTTGACTGAAACTTCATTGAACGAGCAACAACACCGACCGGTCAACAGGGGCATTGACCGGTCATGTGGAGAAGACGGTCAACGAGCATTGACCAACCTTGTGGAGAACGTGGACAGTGGAATGTGAACCGTCCATCAGAAAATTCAGAATGATGCTAACTCAGAAGATTTTCTGAGGATACGTGATCTCAGATGGTTATGTAGGAGCCGTTTTTTTACAGCACATATTCATACTGTTGGTAAAGATAGATCTTATCGATTAATATGGAATATTTCTCAGATCTACTGTATATGGACCTCGATATTAAAAGCAAGTAGACAGACTTACTATTTAGAGAGACATGTGTGTGAGGCTAAGTGTGAAAAACAAAGAGAGAGTGAAAACGGTGAAGGAAGAAGAGAATTGTGAGAAACACACTTAGTGCATTGCTTGTACTCTATTCTTTTTTTCTCTTTTCTTTTGCTTTTGTGTAATAGTGAAAATTTTTTCCAACATCACATAGTGGAATTGGTTCCGTGGACAAATTGTCCAATAATTTTTTCCTTATTTGATAAAGGTTTTTCACGTAAAAAGTTGTGTTCATTCTCTCCTTCCTCATTCTTTTACTGTATCTATTTGTAGGGTAGTTAGACGCTTTCTAACCCCAACAAGTGGTATCAGAAAAAGGTTAAAAACTCTGTTTAAATGGCGTCATCGTCGTCAAAGAATCTACCGTTCAGCGTGGAGCAGTTTAACGAGTAGAGCAACTTCATCATCTGGTAATATATAGTGAAGAATATCCTAACAAAAGAAGGATAAAAGAGACCTTGCCAACTGTATCATTAAACTATACCTGGCGGACAACACTCTCCAAGATATTCTTGGCTTGACAGATTCGGCGGAGGTTTGAAAAAAGTTAAAAAGCCGATATAAGCTCAAATCCTTGACGACCTGATTACATGTAAAGAAGCAATTTTATGGCTTACGGTTGTCAGAAGGTGGGAGCTTCAAGAAGCATTTGGACGAGTTCAACAGAATACTAACACAGATGTCCTCTCTTGATGAGGAAATTAAAGAGGAGGACAAGACATTGGTTCTACTGGCCTCTCTGCCGGCCTCCTATGATCACATCGTCACAACTTTGTTGTTTGGAAAGGATATGCTAAGGTTAGACGAGGTTATTACTTCCTTACTCATGAATGAGTCAAGGTGGTCACAAAGAACCTCGTCGTCCCCTCACTCTGAGGTACTTGTGACAGAATTTAGGGGAAGGAGCAGAGGTCGTAGATAGAAACTAGGAGAGAAAGGCGTAGCAAGTCACGGTCAATGTATCAAAACCTTGAATGTCATCACTATGGCAAAAAAGGTCACATCAAGAAGTATTACTTTAAGTAAAAATGTGAAAATGTGGAGAAAGATAAAAGAGATAAGGGACGAGGAGAAGAAACGTTCTTGGTCTTAATAGTCACAGGAGGTGACCTCCTGGTGACATGTGAAGAAAATATTGCAAGCCTGACGAACCATGAGGCCAGTTGAGTGGTAGACTCTGGCGCTTCCTTACATGCCACGTCCAGAAGAGGACTATTCACATCCTACACTCTAGAAGACTTTGGAGTGATGAAAATGGGAAAGAAAGGAATATCCCCGGTTGTAGGTAGAGGTAATGTTGTTTTGATCACCAATAATGGGACGAAACTGTTGTTAAAGGATATACGTTATGTCCCTGATATCCGGCTGAACATTATTTCAGTCGATCGGTTGGATGATGAGGGCTATTGTAATACTTTCTGTGAATGCGAGTGGAAACTAACAAGAGAATGTCTTGTTGTGGCAAGAGGAAAAAAGTGCTCCAACCTGTATGTAATGAAGGCCTGTACAATGGCCAGGGATGTGAATGTCATAAGTGACAGGAAGTCTGAGAACTTGTGGCACAGGAGGTTGGGCCACATAAGTAAACGTGGGCTATGTCATCTAATTAGGAAAGGTCTTATCTCTGGAGTAAAGGGCGATGGACTGAATATGTGTCCTCACTGTTTGGCAGGCAATCAAATGAGAATCTCATTCCATGGAGACTCATCCTCCACAAAGGTAGAGATACTTGATCTCATCTACACAGATGTGTGTGGACCATTCAAAGAGAAGTCGTTTGGTGGAGTCCAGTATTTTGTTTCTTTTATTGACAATTATTCCAGAAAATTATGGGTCTACCCATTGAAAACTAAGGACCAGGTTCTCGATATATTTGAGCAATTTCATACTCTTATTGAGTGTTAAATGGGAAAGAAAATGAAGGCCGTTCGAAGTGATAACGACGGTGAATATATAGGGTCTTTTGATACCTATTGTCGGTCACATAGTATTAGGTATCAGAAAACATCTCTAAAGATGCTACAGTTGAACGAAGTGGCTGAGCGAATGAACCGCACACTTCTAGAAAGAGTATGGTGCATGCTTTCCGAAGCTAAGCTATCTGGACACTTCTGGGTCAAAACATTGAATACAGCGGCTTATATCATAAATAGGTCGTCTAATAAACTCTTAAAGGGTGAAGTGCCAAAGAGGATATGGTTGAACAAGGAGTCATCTTATGATCATTTACGGGTATTTGGATGTAAAACTTTTGTTCATATCCCAAGAGAAGAAAGGACAACGTTTGTGCCAAAAATGATACAGTACGTTTTTCTGAGTTATGAGGCAGATGACCCGGGTTACAGATTCTATGATCCAATTGGGAGAAGACTTGTCCAATCATGGGATGTAACCTTTGTTGAAGATAAAACAATTAAGGATATTGACAGAAAGGCCAAATGTAATGTTAAACAAACGGACAAAGTAAATATCGAAATTGTCCGTCCGGTGTCCCTGGAAGACGAGGACAATAATTCTGAGGTCGTTGAGGATAATGGAAGGGCGATCGTGTCACCTGATGAAGACCAGGATGAAAGCATTCCTCAACCGGTTGAGGATGTACCTGTCAGACGATCCTCACGAAACAGACGACCATCCGTCCGTCTGTCATCCAATGAATATGTTGTGCTCACTGATGTCGAAGAGATTGAGAGTTATGAAGAGGCTATGGAGGATGAGAGTAAGAAGAAATAGCTGGAAGCCATGAATGATGAAATGAGTTATCTTTATGAGAATCATATTTTTGATTTAATCAAGCTACCTAAGGGAAAGAAGGCCCTAAAGAACAAATGGCTCTTCTGATTAAAACGAATGAAAATACCATGAAGCAAAAGTATAAGACACGACTAGTGGTAAAAGGTTTCAGTCAACAGCAGGGAATCGATTTTGAATCGATTTTTACTCCCGTGTAAAAATATCCTCCATACGGGTTGCGTTGGGCTTAGCAGCCACCCAAAATCTAGAAGTAGAGCAGATGGATGTCCAGACAGCCTTTCTTTATGGTGAACTGGAGGAAAAAATTTATATGGAACAGTTAGAAGGGTTCAAGGTTAAAGGGAAGGAGTAACTAGTCTGTCGTCTAAGGAAGAGCTTATATGGGTTGAAACAGACTCCAAGACAGTGGTACAAGAAGTTCGAATCAGTCATAATTAATCAAGGATACTGGCAAACTGTGAGGTCCCACATCGGATGAGGAGGAGAACGAAGCGTCTTTTATAAAGACGTGAATACCTCTCCCTTATGGGCGCGTTTTGGGGGCCGTAGGCCTACCAAGAATAAAATCGTGCGGGCTTGGCCCAAAGCGGATAATATCTACATGCAGGTGCCTGGGGATGTTACACGAACTACTTGTGATCACTGTGTTTTCACACAAAGGTTTTCGGAAGGCAATTTTGTTATCCTTCTCATTTACGTGGACGACATGTTGATTGTTGGACAAAGCAGTACTCGGATAAATAAGTTGAAGGAGCAATTTGAACAATCCTTTGCCATGAAAGATCTTGGACCGGCAAACCAGATTCTTGGTGTTAGAATCATTCGCAATCGGAAGGCAGGAAGATTATGGTTGTCTCAAGAAAACTCTTTGAGAAGATACTCCAATGATTCAACATGGATAAGTCTAAGCCTGTTAGCATTCCATTTGCAAGTCATCATAGGTTGAGTAGTCGCCAGTGTCCATCTTCGGACGAAGAGAAAGCGTACATGAGAGGCATTTCTTACTTCTCAGCCGTAGGAAGCCTCACGTATGCCTTGGTGTACACCAGGCCGGACATAGCACATGCTGTTGGCACAGTCAGCCGGTTTCTGTCCAATTCAGGGAAGGAGTATTGGTCCGCGGTAAAGTGGATTATGAGATATATTTGAGAAACTTCCAAGAGGTGCTTGTGTCTTAGAAGTGACAAGTTTCAATTGGTGGGCTACTCGGATGCTGATATGACCGGAGATATTGATAGTTGCAAGTCCACTTCAGGATATTTAGTAAAATTTATAGGAGGAGCAATTTCTTGGCAATCCAAATTGTAAAAGTGTGTCGCTCTTTCTGCTATTGAAATCGAGTATATTGCTATAACAGAAGCTTGCAAGGAGATGTCGTGGATGAAGAAGTTCATTCAAGAATTTGGATTTAAATAGGAAAAGTATAAGATATTCTGTGACAGTTAGAGTGCTATACATCACTGCAAGAATTCTTCATTCTACTCTAGATCGAAGTACATTGATGTTCGAAGCCATTAGGTGAGAGATGTGCTTGAAGCTGGTCTGATATCACTGGAGAAGGTCGGTACTGAAGAAAATGGGGCTAATATGATGACCAAGATTTTGCCAAAGGGTAAAAATGAAGTTGCTACAATTTGGCTGGCCTGATTAATATTGCTTCCTTACGGTCGTGAGGGAAAGTTTGTTGGGGGTCACTTCCGTGTGAAAGTCCTTGTGACCGAGGACTTGGACGGAGTACATGGACTTTATGTGCTATTATACACAGAATATACAAATGAAATTTCGATCAATATAGTTGATTGGAACTTCACTGAAGAGGCAACAATACTGACCGGTCAACTGGGGCATTGACCGGTCATGTGGAGAAAACGGTCAACGGGCGTTGACCAATCTTGTAGAGAACGTGGATGGTGAAATGTGGGCCGTCCACCAAGAAATCCAAAATGGTGCCAATTCAAAAGATTTTCTGAGAATACGTAATCTCAAACAGTTATATAAAAGTCGTTTTTGTACAGCGCATATTCATATTATTGGCAAAGATAGATTTTATCGGTGGATATTGACTATTCCTCGGATTTGCTATATATGGACCTTGATATTAAAAGCAAGTAGACAGACTTGCTGTTTGGAGAGACGTGTGTGAGGCTAAGTGTGAAAAGCAAAGAGAGGGTGAAAACGGTGAAGGAATGAGAGAATTGTGAGCAACATTTAGTGCATTGCTTGTACTCCATT
Organism: Nepenthes gracilis; assembly: GCA_033239525.1. Taxonomy (NCBI): domain Eukaryota; kingdom Viridiplantae; phylum Streptophyta; class Magnoliopsida; order Caryophyllales; family Nepenthaceae; genus Nepenthes; species Nepenthes gracilis. The sequence goes on from BSYO01000040.1 coordinate 2,126,933, forward strand.
CTTCGTATATCTTTTCTCTTGCTTTTGTGTAATAGTGAAAATTGTTCTCAACCTCACATAGTGGAATTGGTTTCCTGGACAGATTGTCCCGTGATTTTTTCCTTATTTGATAAGGATTTTTTTTTAAAATGTTGTGTGTTCATTCTCCTCTTTCTCATTCTTTTACTGTACCTATTTGTGGGATAGTCGGACGCCTTCTAACCCCAACAGAAAATGCTTGAAGAACTCATTCGATGGGTGGTTGGCACACACTATGATGTTGCCCATTGCTCGTGCTTCTGTTGTGGTGTTGCAGACAACATCCGTTGTACTCGGGTTGAGGAAGACTTCGTTGCTGAAAGAAGGTAAAAGCAACATTATTAGGTCATACATTCATAACATGCAGCAATTGGATTACACCGATCTTCGGTTCGTGTCCTTCCAATAACCACATTGGAAGATTATTATAACTATCTAAAAGGATCCGATGATCAGATAAAACTGGTAATATCTAGCAGGAAGTGGAAATAAACTAGGTGTTCCATGTAGATCAAATCTATTGTAAATGGTAGAAATTTTCTTTCTAGACTAGACTATTGGAATTCTTGATGCAATTGCATTCTAGGAAGAAAATTCAAGCTAATCAGAAAACCAACGTAACAAAGCTCTCAATCTTCAACTTTGAATCAAGTGGATTAACCACGAACGTGCAGATTCTTCGATTCTACAAACCAATCCCCAACAAATCAAAATGGTCCATTTGACAGTAACTAAATCAATCAGGATCTTGCATCATTGTTTTGGGCATTCGCTACTGCATCGCATCCCCTTCCCCAAATCATTCAAAATCATAGGTAAAATTATCTATCGATATGTATTAATATCAAGTCCGCCGATATCAATATTTCTTAATATTGCGATATATTACCGTATTTGTGATATATTGGCCGATACAGTTTTATTAATTTATAATTTTAATTTTTTTTTTCAATATATCCGATAACTATACTAATATTTTTATCCATTTTCACAACCTATAAAGTTCAACGCAAGGAAAACACTTATGAAATAGAGGATCGGTGTGATCACGGTCAGGGTGAACTCTTATAACCAAATCTAATTTTATGGTGGCTTCCTTGACTTCCTCGGAGTCTTTCCCATTTCCATAAAAGATCAACTTTTAGTCCAGCTAGCTCCTTCTTGTGGTCGCTGAGAAGTTTAAGTTGCTCCTTGTACCCTTTATTCCATACCATCTTCCCTATATAGTAAGTACCCTTCTTGTATTCCCGATTTCCGTTTGCTAGTTCTTCTTTCATTTTCCGGCCAATCACAAGGAATTTGGGATTGACTCCATGAACGTTGCAAATTACGGATCTCGGAAGATCCTGGGTAGCTGCAGACAATCTGATCACCTGTCGTTTCATGAATCATTAATCTGAAGAGGAAGGAAGATAAAGATGGAGGGCACGACACAAAGCAAGCAATACAAATCATTGATGAAAATATTAATCAATATATATCAGTATCAAAACTTTGAAACCGATATTTTTAGATACCGTAATAATATTATGATATGTTATTATATTGAGACATATCAACAATATCGTAATATGTGACCATATCGATGATATATCACTATATATTGACCGATATTTAAAAAATTGGTTGATACAATCTTGTTAGTTTAGGATATATATTATACCAATAAGATATATCAAATATTAATATAATCACAATTGATATCAATGTTTTTATCCATGAATTACCAATACATAAGAAATTTAAGTTGGTGTGTTCATAAGATATGCAAATGCTACTCCAGTGTCATGTGCAAACAAGCTAGAGAAATGAATACTAGAATTATATTGAATGAAAGTATAATTTGCCTAATCAATAAGTTCAATGAAAATATATAGTGCCTATGTAAAAAACTAGAAACAAGCTGACCGATTGATCAAAAAATATCTGACTATAGAGAAAAAGATGGTCAAAAGTTAAAAAAAAAAAAAGACATTAGAGGATGCCTAGGTGACGTGGAATCCCATTAATCTATTTAAACTAGTAGATTCGCACAATAATAAATTAATGGATAGGATGTCATGTCACTTCAGAGGTATTCATTAGATGTCTCAAAATATTTTTCTATTGATGGGTCGATTGTAGTTAAAAATTCAAACCCTATACTATTGTGGCGACCCGAACCCGAATAACTAAAAACGGCACGGGCCGCACACGCGGAAATCAAAAAATTTAAAACCAAATAAAGCCATTCAATAATCTAGTTCATATCAATTCTTTTCGCCTCATGATAACCATACATCATCCATACAAAATTAAAAAGTGGAAATTAAATAAGTTCCCTAATAATTTAAATCTAATCCTCTCATTCATCAGGATCATCTTCTCACGTCTTTGTTTCTTGGGCTAACCGCTATCATCTCAACTGGAGCCAAGAAAACACAAGGGTGAGCCAAAGCCCAACCAAGCAATATAATCAATAATGCGTGACAATAAAAATCTCTGATATCAACTACTAAGGCTCTACACCCTAACAACCTACTATATCCGAGACAGAATACAACACGTCGTGAATACGACTCTAGGCAAACTGTCCATAAGACCCGAACATCCAAAAATAACAAGAATGCTAATAATAGCGAAAATCCTGAACCGATTTCAATGATAATTTAGGGATTTTAAGGTCCATGTGTAAGGAAGATACTCACGATAACAATACAACATGGATTTGAATCCGAGTATTACAAGATCCACACAAGGTATTTCTACCACAACAATGAGGTACTCACAATCATAGAACAACTCAAGGAATCTCCGGATCTTATTCCGCCATCAGAACCAAAGGTGCAGATATTCGGCAAACGGGTGCTTGCAGGCTACCCGATGTTCGCAAGTTTGACATCCGACCAAATCCATGGTCCAGGAGACTCGCCCCACAAAGTACAGGCGTCTCCCGAGCATGCTCATCATGCTCCTCTTCCGACTCTACACCAGTACGGAAGACAACTCACACGTCAAACCCAACATCTCCCGCCATGATATCCTCGATATCACGATCTCCGATGTTCACAGGACCATAAGCATCCCGCCATGCTAGGCAACATACCTCAATCCACCAGGATACAGAAATCAGTATCGGATAAGTGTAGACCACATTAAAGTACCCAAGCCTCCCATTCGACCCGATACTTTAATGTTTTCACCCACTCTCCTCAACCTTGACCGTAGGACGCCAATAAATTCCCGATACTCACACGAGTATAACACAAAGAATGCTTTACAACTTCAATCACAACGTCGTTAAGTCTTTGTGGCCGACTTTTACTCACGCAATCAAATCCAACACAAAGGAACGTGTCTCGAAACGCTCAACGGGAATACAAAGACGAGATACGATCGATTCATTATTTCACTATCTTTCCATTTTTATCTCGAAACTATAGCCTACGACTAAGGCCAACAACATAATTTACTTTAATTTCCATCCACAACAATTAATGATTAACATTCATTACTTCATACATATTCCTTCATATATATAATTAAATATATATACACAATTTCTACTTAAATCAAATCAAGCCCACGGCCCACTTATTCTTCACTTTACCTACACTCACAATTGGGCCACTAAACACACACAACACACCATTTGGGCCCAGCCCAAACACGTACACACACAAATACTCAAACATACCCACGTTAGACTCACAGCCCAAACCTCAACCCAATCGTTGGGCCCATGGCCCAAGACACCAACACACACATTGTTGGCTCTGGCCCAACTCACCTAAACACCCACACATCCACACACGTTGGGCCTCAAGGCCCAACTCACTCAAACACACACACTCACACACACACACACACACACACACACACAACACAACACCCACCACTGTTGGGCCTCATGGCCCAACACACACACCCTTACACACGTTGGGCCAAAGGCCCAACGTTTCTCTCTCATTCTCATTCTCGCGTTGGGCCAAAGGCCCAACGTTTTCTCGCCTCAACACCCCATGGGCAACAGCCCATGCTTTTTCGCCGCTCACCAATGCCGTTCACCACAGCCCAACGCCGCCCGTTCACCCACGCGGCAAACACCTCACCGACCACCACCGACCCGAACCTAACGCCAGCACCAACCCGAAACCCATAGCCGTAAATGCCTGCTTCACCCCAACACCCATACATACGATGCGCATAAATCAAACCACATACATACGTACAATATACATATACATATACGAATAATACATATACACACATACAAGGATTTCCGTATTTCCTTCGATTTTGCGTATTTCTTCCCAAAACCAAGGTAAAGCCTTTGCTCACGGCCTTCACCCGGCTTTGCCTTTTGAATCGAAATACGAGAGGAAGAATGGAGGTTCGGTTCGAAATCGGAAAAAACCCAATTCCTTCCGGATTTTGGATGAAAAAATGAAGAAATCAAATCAATGCGAAATGGAACGGGACGATAGGGATGAAGTTTTACTGTCAACAGTGAGAAGAAAATTTGGTGGATGATTCACTTGCGATTCGAATGGAATTAACAGTAGAGATTCACTTGCGATTGAAGAGAAACGACAGGAATACTTGCGAATTGAAGAGAAAGGAAAGATGGGGATTCACTTGCAAATTTTGAGAGCAACGACAGTAGAGGAAAATCACTTGCAAATTAGAGGAGAAATGACAGCAACGGAATTCACTTGCGAATTGAAGAGAAACGAAGAATACTTGATTAACACGGCTCGAGAACGCTTCAAATCGGCTGCCGGATTCGGCCAGATTTTCTGGCGACCGCGCAGCAACCAAATGGCAACGGCAACGGGCGATGAAACTCGACAACGGTTTTGGAAGACGACCTCCGGGATGAACCACGGCTCGATTTTCTTCTTTCCTTCACTAGAACGAACCCACAACCGCGCCTTCATTTTAAATCGACGGTTCCGGCCACAATGGAGCCGTTGCGAGAGAGAAGAGAGAGAGGGAGAGAACTTCGCAGACGAGGGCGAGAAAGAGGGAGAGAGATTGTGAGGGAAATTGTGGGAAAATGGCGCCGGGAGCTTCGGGAAGAAGGTGGGGGTGACGTGGGTTGGGTTTGTTTGGTTTTATTATTATTATTATTATTATTATTTTATTACGTAAAACGTATATATTATTATTATCCCATAAATATATATATATATATATATATATTTTTATTTTTTTTCTAATATAAATAATAAATCTAATTTCACCGAATTAAATTTCAATCTCATTTATAAAAATATCCGGGCATTACAACTATCTTTAAAAATAATCTATTTTTTATCTGGTTTGCTAGTGAGAAACTCATTTTCTGAAGATTATTCAATGTAATTTCACTGAAAAAGTATTAAAATTGATAATAAATTTCCTAACTGTATTTTATTTCGTCCCTAATTATGTGATTTCAAAATTTATCATTTGCCATTTTTGCTAATAAAAAAGAATATTCAATAACATTAGAAAATAAAATATGCAATGGATGACAGAAAGAAAAGAATAAAAGAGATAAGAGAAAGTAAATACTTTTGATCCAGATAGACTTCCATTTATGAAAAGAAATCTGAATAAATAGAAAGAATCATATAATATGACGACCATCCAACCTAGGGTAAGTAGGTGACATGTTTAAGGTTAGCTGAAAATCAAGCCACACAAAATATGATAGCTTACTTAGTTTGGTCCTACACAAGGGGTGGTTTCACTGCATAAACAAAAGTAATATGCAACCTTATTTATTCTGAACATACAAAATTACTGAACTTTTCACTTGAAGAGTTGTGAATTAGCACCATGGCCTGGCAACTATTCCAAGATCCAACCATAATGGACCATGGAAAAGTAACAGAGCAGTATTAAATGATTATTCAGATAAATATTAGAAAGTTTTCGAGAAATTAGGCAGGTATCCTTCATCATCGGCATTACAACCAACATGATCTGATTTCATCGAAGGCAAGCAACAAGCCACCGCCAATGAATTGTCCACATCATGGAACGTGTATTCATGCAAGCTGAGAACTAAAATATCTATCCCTGGGAGGGAGGGACCAAAGTCCCAAAGGGGTGTTCAAGTCGTGCTGAACAATAATGGCTTTGACTTGTTAGGTTTCTGCAGAATATCTTAATCGAGTCAATTCATCTCTATCCCTAAATACTCCATGCTAGATCAAAATGTATATTTTTTAAGAGTTAGCTGCTGCTATGCATGCAACACGGGTAGAATAGGTTTCATTTCACTGACCCACTAGCCCATGCCCGGTTCTTGTTAATCTCTTTAAAGGCTCATTAAATGTACAATTTTGAAGATCAAAATACCGTTTTGCATTTGTCTCTATTATAGCCAGGCCCCACAACCAATAAATTCTATGTGTTAGCCACAAAATACAACAATACTCCGATCCATTGGACAATTCACAGTAAAGGCCAAGCTAAGGAATGGGAAAGCCATACTTGAATTTCCACCAAATGCTAGCCGCTAGATCAGCAGCTGGAGGAACAGGATCATCTCAATCAAGTAGAAGTAATTACACTGGGCAGAAAAAATAAAGAGCATCTAAGCTTTCAATCATGACTTGAATACACGGGTAAAGCATGAGAGCCATAGGATTCCACAGCTGATAAAAGTACACTGTTTTAAGATAAGGAATGCTACAATTACCAGATTTCCAATTCCTTTTATATCAAGGATGAAAAGAATCAAGACATTAAGTAAAGAAACTAATTCTTCTGGTTGCGTGGTATCAAGACTCCTAAAAAATAAGAATTCCAAGAAGCATCATCATTGATTAGATGAGGCCGGAAGATAAGATGGGAATTATATAAGAGCAAAGATAAAATAGAGACAAGGGGAAGCATTAGAAAGCATCTTCATAGAACTGAGCACTAGATCCACTCCGGTAGAGATGTATAAGGATGAAAATGACCATACAAGAGGTAAATTTCAAGGATCATGCATGGGGCACCTCCAAAAATGTCTAGGGGCACTAAATATTGGCACAAATGGGCGGCAGTAGGGAGCATGTGACAGCGACTCCTCAAGATAATGAATCAATAGGCATGAAATCTCAGCCAGCCTGCTCAGTGAAGTTTTGGTGCATGCACGGTATTATTATTTCAGTTAATTCTTTGGGAGGAGTGCTTTATATTGAGCTGATGTTCGGATTCAATGAAATTCATGTTACATTCCTAATATTCAGTTGTTCATATGGCTTTTGGGTCATGGGTACGACACATTGTTGAATTTTGGATAGCGGTTTGTATATCGGATATTATTATTAATTTTATATATTTGATATTATAATTCGATATACTTATTTGTAATCCTATATTATTGATTATATTATTTGCTAGGTATTATTCTCACTTTTTATATTTTTGACTCCAAAATGAAGAGACATCATAGATGCTAGCCAAGAATTGTGAGATTATCGTTGGGCATCAGGTAGAGGCGATTTTGGAGCTAGTGGCATATAAGCAATAGTAGAAAATATTTCTTTATTTTGAATAATTTATGATTATGAATGTTATATTTATTATTACATTTATAAGGATCATTTATAATATGATAATTTTAATGATTTGATGATCTTGAGTTAATATACATTTATGGACTTTAGAATTTATGATAGATAATTGATGAATTCAGATAACTTGAGATATTTCCACAGGAATAGTCCGGGTTGGGTCTAGGGACTCGAACTCGGGTTGTCACATGGCACCCAGACAACTCACCAATGCTCCTCATCTACTCCACCGTTGAAAGACCCTCGGTGGCGGAAGATGACGAGGAACCCAAAGATGATTCAGATTGCAGTTGAGATGGACTATCAGAAGGATTGTTGATGAATAGGGTCCCGGCCTTCCTCTTAGGCTGTGTCAGCGAGGGAGTGGTGGCCTTGGCGATCCTGCTCAGAGAAGCTGGGCCTCAATAGGCCAGTGCAAGGGCCTCAGTCAATAAAAGATGGTCCCTATGGAACTCCTCTAAGTTGGCCCGAATCTGCCCCATCAATGGTCTGACGGACTCTGCCTCTTCATGTGAAGCCTTACCTGTAAGGGTAGCTGACACGTTACCCCAAACACTGGACAAGGGTTAGTCGTCAGAATCCTTCACAAAAAAGAATTGGTCTTTCCAATTCTTGACAGAATTGAGAATGGCCTCACTGATGTGCAACTCGCGAGAGGATAGTGAAATCCAATTCCCACTCTGGGAGAACCGGAAGATAACCTTCACCACCATCACCGTAAGTGGCCTCCCCCGATGGCGAAGGAATATGCACAGGGAGCATAAGTATCGGATGGCATTTGTATGAAACCTTGCCACCGGAATTCCGAGGGCCAGAAACATGTTGAACAGCTTCCCAAGGATAGGAAGGCGAATTCGCAGGTGAACTTTATAAATAGTGATGAAGCCCTCTGGAGGTGAGCAAGCCCTATCATGCTCTCCTAACACTAAATACAGAATTGATGACGGAATGTTGTACTGAATGTACAAAGTCCCAACATCATTGGAGTCAAGAACGGAGCAAATCTCACCAACCTGGGGAGCCATGAAATCTGAGGAAAGTAAGTTATAGAAAAGTAGGAGGAAAGGCTCAACAAAGACAAATAGGAAGGAGAAGTGAAACTTGAAACAACATCCCTTCTTTTTATAATGGTGGCTGCCATATAAATTCGAAAGGGCACATTGAAAACTCGCACTCATAATGCTTGCCAAGTGTCATCACCAGGAGGTGTTTAGAGGAGTCACATCGTCCGATCTCATTAATGGTGATCGGCAACCATTACGGCAATAGACACGTGGCGAATAATGACGGGCTGGAGTATGAAGCCCCACGACTTCCCAGGCCACCGCACTTCACTTCTCGAGTAAACCAAACTGACAGCAGAGAGACATGATATATCCATATAGGACTAGCTCTTCGTTAACCACTCCAAATGTTTGCCGGATTGACTAGTGAAACCGGTCAACTACTAGTCTGGCTTTGCTCACTTGTCTGGTCAGCAGCCATGGGTAATCCGCAACCATTATGGTGATAGACACGCGATGGATAATGACGGGTTGGAGTACGAAGCCCAATGACTTCCCAGGGCCACGCGCTCCGCTTCTCGGGTAAACCAAACCGGCGGCAGAGAGACATGATGTATCCATACTGGACTGACTCTTCTTTAACTACTCTGAATGTTTGCCATATTGACTAGTGAAGCCGGTCAACTTACCCCACTTCCGGCCAATGCAGCCTTGTTAGCAACCACGGGATTTCAACCTGTTTGGTCGATGAAATCGGACGGCCATCCAGTCTGGTCCCCATGAGGATGTCGACTTCTCATTTCGGGTCCGGCATCGAAAAAGAAGAAGAAGAGCGGGAGAGGGACGAAGAAGCAATAGAAGTAATATGTGCAAAGACGGTTGTTAGTCTTTTTCATTGATCTCCCTTAAAAGTTATAAAGCCTTCCGAGACCAATGTATAACAAATAATAATAATAATAATAATAATAATAATAATAATAATAATAATAATAATAATAATAAGGGATGCGAAGCGCATGAATGGCAATCCTACTACAATGGTCCTACTACATCAAAATGAGCTTTCAGACAAAAGAACAACGGGTCAAGATGAGGTCATATTGTAAAAGAAGGCAGCCATGCGTAGGTAGCCAAATAATGAGGAAAGCCTAAACCTGCAATAAAGAGAAAACAACCACAAGCCTGAGAACCCTCCGTGAGTCCAATCGACGGTGAGGCGTGATGGCGAGGACACGAGAATCCGGAGTAGTAGCCCATTCCAGATACAAGCCTCTAACCAGGTCAGAGGCTTAGCCGCCGGTAGGCCTAGTCCTAGTTTGAGTTAGAGAAAGAGTCGGGCATAACTCCAGATGGATGCGAAAAGGGGTGACCAAAGTGGCGCCCCACACAAAGAGAGGTGACCAAAATAGACCATAGGAGCGCCCTAGGATAATGCCACCAAGTGAGGAGAACGACTTCCGCCGGAAACCCAAGCCTCATAGCGGCTTCTAGCTCCCATAATATTCCACTGATCAAGGTGGGATGCGATGCAAAGAAATGCTGCAAGCCCTCAATTTATAGCATGCAAAGGAACCATCGGGTCACTAAACGCTAAGGAACCACCACCCCAACAAATCTGCGGAGAATCGCAAGGATAGAAGAGTCATGCCAAAGAACAGTAAAAAGGAAAATTTGGAAAAAGCTTTGGAAAAGAGTAGAAAGGGAAAGACAACACGGCATGTCACGTCCCATCATGAACATGCCAAGGTCCGAAAATTTGAATCCCTAATATGAGGGGCTAGTGATGGGGATGGTAGAATGGGTTGGCCCAAAAGAACGGTCAGCCTTAGAAGAAGTATGACCCATTGGCCAAGAGGGTGATCAATATCTCGATTGACCGGTGGTGATCCTCAATAGGCCGGATGCGACCCAAACCGGATAGGGCCCGAGCAGGATGACCTACGACTCCATTCTAGCACGCGAGAGATTACTTGTCTTAATAGATCAAGATCCCAAATATCTCCATAGATCACGATCTCCCCAGAAAAGGAAGCCCCCAACTCGGCGTATTTTCCATGATAGAAACCCAAATATATACTGCGTATAGCATCTCCACAGGAAATGGAGGAATCCTACCGACTGATCATGGTTGCCATAAATGGCACCAACAACCCCTCACCGGCTAACAAGAATTGTCTCTAGGTAGTTGGCAGCCAGTTTGGCCGCCTAATTGAGGCTGTGGGGGTTCCAGGATTATAAAAGACTCTCAAAACAGACTCCAAAGGCAGGCCCTCTTTAGTACTCAAACTAATGCTAACGATCCCACTCAAACGAGTCCATAAGCGCTGTTATCCATTTCCAATGCTCACTTTCTATCTACCTAGTGTCTAGAAAAGCCGCTATCCACGAGCACATCATCATCAAAAGCCGCTCCACGTCGAGTACCACCTCCGAGTCAGAATTATAAATCCTCCTGCCCCGCATTGTTTCCAATAAATTCTATCTTTGCATTTTTCATTTCGGAAGAAGGATTATTGATTTGAACGTCAAATGATAAATTGGACAGCAAGTCTCACCGTTTTTTTCTGACGTTTTGTTTTCTATTGTAGTGTGTAGGATCCAAGCCAAGGAGCATGAGATTGGGGTCCACTTTCGCTCGAACCAGAGACCTAGTTGTACCCAAATCCATCGACAATTCAGATCCAAGATGCATTAGGATGAATAATTCTATAACATCATTTAAGAATCACTAATGAAATGTATACAGTATCGAATTGAATTTTTGGATCCTAATTTTTTATTATATTTTATGTTAATAATAGGGGTTCTGATAAGTGAATTATGAATCAAATTTGATAAAAAATAGCAAAATTTTGAAAGATCAACCACACAAATTTGAACTTTTGTCGACTCTTTAGGAGTCCAACAATGAGAAATCAACCATAGGCATTGAGGACAAGTATCCACATATTAATGAAAACAGGAAACCTAGTAAGATCAAGCACCTCATGGGGGCTGTCAAATGATGCGTTGCTTGTGTTTGAGCATCGTTTTGATTTATGGTGTCTGATTTTATTTTAGCTAAGTCGTTTGTAGGATTTTGAAATTCTTACTTAAGCAGCCCATTTTATTATAGGCTTCGTTTTGTAAAAAAAATATTTAATTTTAATATAATTAATTATTTACTTAAAAAACTAAATAAATGCCATGCTCAAGCTTGTCATAATAAAAAAATAGTTTTATATAAAGAAGTTTGATATTAGGGAAATAAAAATGGGAAAAATATTCAAAAAAGTTTTTTTTGTTTGTTATATATATATATATATATATATATATATATATATTTTATTCACAATTTTTAATATGTTGTCAATCATCCCGATAGAGACCGGACTGCCCAATCTCAAGATTGAAAGTTTTGACCTACTTAATAACTCCTAATGTCTTAGCAACTATCTCGACCTACTCAAAAAAGTTTGAGACACTACCAATATACGGACAGCGGTCTATCAGTAGCGAATTACTCGCTACTATAACAAAAGGATAAAGGTGCGTCAATTTGATGTGAGGGACCTCCCCGAAGGATACAAAAGGATAATAGTCGAGCGACCCAACCATGGCAAATAATACGCCCCAAGGGACATGCAAATGAAAGTCAAATATTCTCAAATAGATGGCCGTAACAAAACCCTAGGGGGCCGTTCAACATGCGTATGACAACTCCCTCTGATAGGGATGAGCACTATCAATCGACAATAGTCGATGAACTAGAAATAGACGTGCAAGAGTGACGTCCCCCCAGCGAGACCAAGTCCTAATGATACAGCGTGGACGACGACCTTGACTTTACCAGAACCTGATGGTTGTGACCATGAAACCTAGCTAACCCCAATGAGGCTCGCCAATAAATGTGTGATGACGTCCTCTTGCAGGAAAGAGCACCAAAGTGCCTCGACTTCCCCCCACGAGAATGAGTATAGTCGGACCCCAGCGTCCATAGCAAGCCCAACAATGATAACAATAATGCTTAGCTAGCAAATAGCGAAGTATCGAATAAAAGAATTCAACATAAATACATAAACACCAGTGACAATGATCGAAAAGGTCCCACTATTTTATTAAAGAGTCTAAGTCTACATCGAAAGGCATACGTTCACTTCTAAGGAACGAAGCACTGCCCAGGCTTACAACTCAAAGGGACAATTATCCTAAGAGGAGCCTCCAATTGAGCACGGTAAGGGCTCCCCTCCTCTATTGGAGAAGTCCATCAAGTCGGATCAGCGCCGAGAACCACTATTCCTTGGGTCGAAGAAGCCAACAAGGACGTTTGGGACCACTAGGGACGCAATCCATCGATAGAGACAAACTCCACCTAGAATCTGACGTTCAGTGCATGGCCCGCTTCCTCCAGACTAAATCGAGTCTTTAGATCCATCTCAAGTGGTGCGTTCTTGCTCCAAAGATTAGCAAGATGCTACTCCCACTCCTTGAGCTGGGATAGCTCGAGTTTGAGGCTAGGAACCCACTCTCAGCTCTGCTAAGCTCAACGGTGACGACATTCACTTGGCTTTCCATCTCCTCAAGTACACATAGGTCGACACGCGTTTGGGTCAGGCAGGAGATCTCTACATTGTGTTGACATATCAAGACGTTCTACTAATGCAAACAAGTCTTTGTCAAGCACAACATCGCCTAAGATTGCAAGCAAAAAGGCAAGTGGTAAAGTAAGGACAACAACAATGAGAATAAGGGGATACCCCGCTCATACCCCAACGAAAGGCAATTCCTCCAAGGACAAAGGGCTCGGGGGAGTCCTAAGCGAATAAGTAGATGGAGACCTCTGACCCAATAAAGGCACTTCCTGGGGATAGGAAGGTACCCCAGAACTCGGCATCAAGAGGGAATCCATTAGACCCTCTAGGACGTCGAAAGCTAAAGCCTTCGGGCGAGGCACCTCGCTAGCTGCTACCACTTCCGCATTATCACCTGTTTGAATTTCAATAGCTTGGTCACCGATGAGACCCTCCTCAACAAAAACAGCAAGAGGGATGAGTTCAGGCTCTTTAGGCAATGAAATGATGACAACAGGGACCCCGTATTTGGCCACACTCGGTGCATCGATTAGCTTGTTTGGCTCTGTGGCCCTAGGCTAACTCGATGCTCCAACAAGAGGAGTAGGGGGTTTTCGACCCTCAACGGACTTGGCAGCCTCCACCAAGACTTGGCCAACCAAAAAAGACGAGATAGAGGCAGGCCCCTAGACGACTCGCCAATGCTCTATATTGGCTCCGCAATGGTCATGTTGAAGTCAGAGGAGGAGAAATTGGATGAAGCTGCCCGCCACTTGGTTATCCGCTCAAGAGAATCCCAGATGTACAATGATCAAGGTTTCCTCTTGGGTTTGAGATGCAACAGGGTAGTTACATCTGTTCCCTTCAAATAGGACTCCTACTTAACTTGCACAAAATCCCTTGAGGACAACCAAAAGTCCTTTTCACGAAAGTATTCGACATGTAGCTTAACAAGTTCCGTCAGTGGCCTCGTCAGGTTCTTCTCCTAGTCCATGACATTACCGACATAAGAAGCTAGCACCTTGCCCCACTGATTAAAAGGGGCCTAGTTGGAAGGGATTGCCAAATAAAAGTATCAATTATTCCACCCTTCATTGAGTCAGGATTTTTCCTACTTATTCAGTACTCATTACCGGGGGAGAATGAAATCCAATCTGCATCCTGATTGAACTGAAAAATTACTTTCACGATCATGGCATCCAAGGACTCCCCATGGTGGCAAAAAAAGATGCATAGGGAAACTAGATAACAAACGGAATTGGGATGAAGCCACGTGATTGGGATGTCCAAAGACACTTGGACCTTATACAACTCCGGCGCAAAGAGGAAGCAAAGGCCACTCCTAAGGTGGGTCTTGTAAACAATAATGGACTCGAGTTGAAGAGAGCAAGCCCTGTCATCATCAACCGGCAACGAATACAAAATGCACTCGGGATGTGGTATTGGTCAAGCAAAGACTTAACGTCATCAAAAGTAAAAATGGATGAGACTGCATCGACGCTCATGGGGACCATGGAAAGCAAAAGGGGAAATCGGAGTTGAGCAATTTGAATTGAGGGAGAAATGTGCGGGAAGTGGCAAAGGCTAACAGTTTAAATAACCAATGCCTCAGCCCCAAAGTGATGTCATTTTGAGATATTGAAGGGACGCTTCACCATGATGGCCGTGACATGTGCCTTCATCTCAAAGTGTTGTGGCGCATTTTTTTGCTAGCCCCATCATAACAATAGGCGCGATACACCTCCACACCCAGTTTGCTGACAGCTACTAGCTCAGACGTGTAGGCTAGTAGGTCGGCAGTATGGCACAGGTAATGATAACCTAACGCCTCATTTTCCAAGATTACGAACTAACGACATGCAACTTTGGTAGGCTCGAGGTTAATCCGATCAGCTCACTTCCCAACCTAGCATTCAGGATGGACCACTGTGAGTCAAGATTGCCAGAAGATCAAACCACCAGCGGCCAGAATGGTTAGATTGTCAGGCATCAAGCAACAAAAAGCAATATTCAAACACTTTAACTATTTGTCTCACACAAGAATAAAGACAAAAATGCTTGGATAGTTCCATTTATTAATTCATTTTATAAAGTACAAATTTTTAACAGTGGACGTATAACTCAAAAGTGAAAAAAGAAAAAAGAAAATCCTTTGTCTTTCCCGAACCTGGGAAGTTTTGTTGCAAGATAATGAGGCCCCTAAATCCTATGCGAAGAAAAGGACTTTGGATCCGAGAAGGCCACCACATCATCTACCTAAGCAGAAGAACCGTTTGGAACCAAGGAGGTAGAAGATTGACCGTTCCAAAGTCAAAGGCTATACCACAAGACATGCCACAATGATAGTAAAGCCTTACTAAGAAAAGCGAGGTGAAGGGCTTCGCAAGGAGGGATGCAAAAGAAGCAAATGTGGTTTCTTATACAAAAGAGGGTAACTAAGACAGACATCTTATACATTTCAGGATCTTTCCTTCAAATATCGAAGATGAATTGCCTCTGATCCCGGCTAGTGGTAGCGCAGGCTCCATGTCAACTTCGAACTCCCTCACACTACTTGGTTGGTGAAGATGAATCATAATGCGAGGTGAAAGGAGCCCCGCCATTTATAACCTAAAGAAGAAATGATGAGCCATTAAACGAAAAAGATTTTTTACGCCAACGTTATCCACAGAGAATCACAGAGTGCAGAGAATCAAATCTTAGTCGACTGAACGACAGGTCAGCATATCGCCTAGAGAAGGAACAATCGAGAAATACAACAGATGACGTCCCATCAATAAATATGTTGGGAGTTGGAAATTCAAATCTCCTATCATGGAGGCTAGTGATAGGTACAGCCATAAATGGGTCGGCTCGAAAACTAAACCCATTGATGGAGGAAGGACCAAGGAGGTAGCGGCCCATGGTGTGGCCCGACAAAACCCAAGATCAAGTGACAATGTAGTTGGCCCAAATGGGTCGGTCCAAGACCGTCCAATAGGAAACAAGCATTTAAAATTGATCCGTGAGAACTCTACCAACTTATCAGCCAACAAACAGTACAACACCAGTTCATAGGCGGCACTTGCCATAATTGTCTCGGGTAGCTCAACAAATATTTCTGAAATATTACCCAAAATCATGTATCTCCCCAGAATAACAGTAACGGCTCAGCAAATTTTTCCATTAAACAACTACTATACGATGATTTCCATAATTGCCCTGACAAAGGAAAGAATTTTTTTAAAAAGATGACGGTAATTATATGCGCCTCACACACAATCGTGGAGACGGCTCAGCGAATCCGTCAAGGGAATTGACAATCAACCGCGAGGCCTAAGAAAGGTTGCACCGTCTCCAACCCTATAAGTATCCTTTCACTCCTGTGAGAAGGGGAATGAGCAATTTCTACATAAAAGTGCCCCAAAAAGATTGAAAAGCTCTCTCACTCAAGCCAATCAGCTCATGAGTGCATCATCTCTCAAAATCGCTCCCTGTCAAGTGCATTCCTCAGGAGCCAATACCTCAAATCCATATTCAATCCCTACTCTTTTGTGCATCCATGCATTAACTGCATCATCCATTCTTCTCTTTATTACAAAAAGATTTTTTATTTAAGCGTCGGAAGATCTATCAGAGAGTAAGTTTAACCGTTCACTAACCTCTTATGAATTTGTTGTGGCGTGTAGGATTCAAATTATTAGGAATAGAGATTGAACCCACCTCAATTTGACTTGTAGGAAAAAATTAAGTGGCTCCATAATCAACGTAGCAATTCGGATCCAAAGACGCATGATATACCTTTTTAACAATAAGTTTAATTGATCACATTCTAAAATATATATAGTGATTAAAACTTTAGAAGTATAAAAATTTTTAAATGGAGGTTAATTTTTGAATTCTTAGGTCATAATTAAACAAATTTTGTTATATTAAATAGAATCTAAACTGAAATTAAAAATTAATTTTTTTAAAAAATAAAATCTAATAAGCAAAGTTTGAAAAGGAAAAAAAAACTAAAAATATATCTAATGTTTTCAATAAAATTTTACTTGGATCTCAACTAAAAACTTTTGATTTATTTTATGGCTTTTTGGGCAAAAGACTCTAAGATATATCTAATCCTTAGAATTATAAATTAGTTAGATAGATAATAAAAATTAAATTAAATAATTTAAATAGTTATTTAATTTTTATTATTTATCTGTTAAATATATAATTCTAGTTCTTATATAAATATAAAAGCTTTTTAACTAATAGGACCATAAAATTTTCGGTGTTACCACGGCCCAATGTAAGAAGACCATGAAGCTTTTGATTTTATCACGGCCTAATGAAAATGGGGGCCTCAATTTGGTTGGACCATCACATCCCGAGCGAAGGGTTCTATCTAAAACCACTGATTTCGATTTATATTTTCATACATATTTCAAAGCTTTCCAATTAATCATGCAATTGCAAATCGCATCCTCAGTTCCATGTACCTGGACAAACGCTGACGTTGAAATGTGTAGACCTGCGCGCTGTAGACTTCAAACCTTCTTCAGATATTCTGGAATTTTGCAGCGAGGTTTTTCCAATTGGAGGTCTAGCAGCAGCATTAGCAATAACCCGCTAGTTATGGCGATATCGACCGTTTCTGCTGAAAAAGAGGCCGTCTTGAATAGTGATGAGCTGACCCAAACGACCCAACGTCCTGTTCAGGTGGCCCTTTGTTTCTTCGGCTCGTTGCTTGATCCAATGTTTTTTTGGGTTGATCGGTGTGTTTAATCTGAAATGGGTTTTGTTTGCTTCGATCTTTTCCTTTGCTGTCCTGCCTTTGATTTTATGCCGTCAAGATGATAATAATTCTCCCTGATTACATATATTCTTCTTTTCGTTGATTGTAATCGTGATTTTCTTGTGCTTCTGTGATTGAATTTAGTCTTGCCCGAGTTTCAATCTCTATCGGTAGATTGCTTTTTGGGCAACTTTTGCTTTTTGGGCAACTTTCGTATCTGATGCTCTGCCCGTGTTTCAATTTCTGACTATGGATTTCTTTTAGGGCAATTTTCATATCGAAAGCTGTTCTCTTAGACTTAATGAGGTGATTGATTGGCACTATTCTGACGCAAAAGATCTGTGTTTCAAAAATGATATAGAATGTACTTCTTTGAGTCTCACACGTGAAGTTATTTATGTTTCATCACAACTTCTTGATTCTTCTCTCGATGAGATTATTGTTAGCGATGATTACAAAGAGGCCGACTAACAGAGGTTCTCCGTCTTTGAGAAACTGTGTTGTGTTCTTATATTAGTAATATACTAGCAGCAAGTAGTAAGTTGATAGCTATTTTATTGGTTCATCGCTAGCAAATTGTTGTTCTGATGCTGCTGTGTTTGAGTTATATTGGTATAATATCTTACTTTCGCATGCACATTTACTGGATTGGTGGAAGGTGGTGTTGTTTGCTTTCGTTATTCTCTTTTTATTATGTTTGACTAACATGGATGAATTGAAACTGTGTGCATCCCTGTGATGCCTCTTTTTAGACTGATAGTGTAAATTAAGACACTATTTTTTGGGGAAAATTGTACATCTCTTTTCATATAAGGGGGAGCTCTGAGTTTGCTTCTGTCATCTGTTTCTGAAGTGTTTCTGTTAATTAAGTACCGTAAAACATACATGGCTGCTCAGCAATAGTCTCAAGCTCAACTTGATAAGAATTCATTAAGATTTGTTTCTTGTGTAATAAGATCCATCCGCCGAGCTTGAAACAAAGGCTGTTTTGGGAAACAATTCAAGTTTAGCTGTCGAATAAACGGGCTGAATATTGCCTTAAGATCAGTATTATAATGCTAGAGACACATATGCCATAATTGTGCTTAATCATTCTTATCCATAGTAACACTTGAAACTCTACCTGAGACGATACTTCCTACGAGCTTGTAAAGATTCTCAACTCTATTTGATCTCAAAAGCATGAGCACGCCCTTTATTATTTACATGAAGTCATTCTATGAGATAATTTTGCATCTAGAAAATCGAAAATACCCAAAGAAATTAAATTTCTTTTAAAATTCGAAACAAATCTAACATTGATTAGTGTTCGATTAATTCTGTAAAACATCTAAATTTTTATGTTCCTCATCCCGATTGTTTTACACGTGGCATTATTTCCCATAAAAATTGTACCACAATTATAAGGTTGGTATATCAAAAATATTTCCTTTCTTTCATTTTGGGTCTCCACCATGACCAACCATTGCTTAAAAGTTTCAGGCTCATTAGATTTGGATTTAATTGTGGAAACCCATACCATCATTGTAAAGTCATCAATAGATCCAACACAGTAATTGGATCCTCCCTTCAATGGAACTTGTAAAGGACCCTAATCATCCGAATGGATGTAATCAAGTATGCCTTTTGTGGTGTGAGTCGATGTACGAAGAGTTATTGAGTGGTGTTTTCCGAAAATATAGTGTTCACAAAATTCTAATTTATAAGACTTGATCCCTTTTGGAAGGTTTCACTTGTGAAGTTCTCCAGGTCCATGCTTGCTCATATGCTTGAGACGCATATGCCATAATTGTGTTTGATCATTATCTTCTGTAGCGATGTTGGAAGCTCCACTTAAATCTGCACTCTCTATGTACTCAGAGATTATTAACTCTATTTGTTTTCATCACCACGAGTACTCATTTTATTATCTTCATGGAGCTATTCTCTACGCATTCCAAAAAATCGAGAACACCCAAAGATGTCAAATTTTTTTTAAGATCCTGAACATATTTAATGCCGGTTAATATCTGCACAGTTCTGTCAAACATCTTAATTTTCATGTTTCTGATCTCGATTGTTTCACACAAATGATTATTGCTCATAAGAGCTATACTACCATTATAAATTTGGTATGTGGAAAACTGATCCTTGTTTGGGCACAGGTGGAATGAGCACCCGGAATCAAGAATTCATGTGCTCAACAAATTTCCTAAAAAAGTAGAGAGAAGAATACCTTACCGATTTTGCCCAAAACTCTCAGCTAAACTTGCAGGCTTGGATTCCTTGTTCCCTTTTGCTTCAAGTTTTCAACAATCCCTCTTGACGTGGCTCAGCTTCTTACAATAATTGCACTATAGAACTTGTTTCTCGATCTGGATCTTGACCGTTTTTGATTTTCTAGATAACAATCAAATCTTCGCCTTACTTCAAGGCTCATGGTCTGGTTGTCTAGAACCAGCTTTCAGACAGTATCTTCCAATAACAAAGCGGTAGTCATGTCATTCAAAACTGTAGTCTCTTTTTGTTATAGGTTAGTGCAAATATAATATGATAATAAGAGGCTGGTAAAGAACATAAAAGCAACAAAGCTTAATCTTCTTCACCGATCTTGACATCGATGCACAACAATTAACATAGATGTTTGTTGGAATTGTTTAAATATTCATGAACCGGTGTACCTTCATTTCAAGTGTGTACAGCTGCCACTTCAAATAAAGTTTATTTGTAAGAGGCTTTGTCATGTAAAGACTCTCCAACTTAGCCTACAACTTCTCGACTGACATGTCCTTGGTAATGTTGTGGAAAATGTCGTCGGCAAGGCATGGCTAAATTGTGCTTGTAACATGGAGATCAACATTCTTCCAATCCTCGTTGGAAGTGGAGGCATTGGTTGTTCTTCCCTTAAGGACTTTGTGGAGTACTTGTTGAACCAGCAAATCATTAATCTTGATTTGCCACAAATTGAAGCTGCTCTTACTATCGAATTTCTTCAACTTGATCATGGCATTTGAAATCCTAGACACCATTTTGGATCAAAATTCTCATATATCAATTTGTTGTAACAATGGAATTAAGACAAAAATTCTAGTATTCACATGACAATGAATTTATATGGTTTATTCTTAGGATGAAAGCTACGTTCACGGATACAAAATGAAGTGGTTTTACTATATTTAAAAGAATACAAATGATAGAAATAACCCGGTCACACTCTTTTTACTAAAAACACTCAATTGTTTAGTGAAAATCCAAACAACTTAAATTTGGAACACCTCAAAAACGGTGCTCTGACTGAGTAAACTGCTGTCTAGGCAGTTTCGTTGAACCGTTTTGGCGTTTGGCAGTATTTAATGCACTAAAGTCACCAGCACTAAATACTGCTGTCTAGGCAGTATTTAAGTCATAAGCAGATAAAAGTGATGTTTGCTCAATTAATACAAATGTAGGGCTTATAGGAGTGATTAAATAGGCTATTAACTACGGATTTATGAATAATTCTCTTGTCATCAAAGCTATTATCAATACTCCCAATTTCCATGGCAGCTGTCATTGCCTTGCATGCTTTGAAGAATCATCAATGCATCGCATCGCACATAGAGTGTCTTAAGCTGGGTATATGAATGAAGAAGCCACCCAAATGAATCTCATAAAAGAAGAGTAATGACTTTACGTAGAGGTGGTATGCTATAACTTACCTTTGCGGATAACTAGGCAGTAAGATTTTAACTATTTTAAATTATAAAGGAGCTGAAATTTTCTTATGCTTATATTAAAAACCCAATTTTCTAAAAATTATAAAATAAATCAATATGTCTAATCCACGTCAGATTCTGATGTGCTAGCCAGGGAGAAGTGTGGTACTTCTTAGGTTTTCCCTTCTAATCTCCCAGTACTTTCCGACTGCTGCTGTCTCATTCTCACCCTCTTAGGTTAGCCACCAAAACTAGAGGTAGCCTTGCACCCTTTTGAATTCCTGTAACTATCTAATGGGTTCACAAATCTAAATTGGCTAATTGTTCTCAAATGGCACTTAGTCCAATAGATATTTCCAATTTTGCACAGAAATCTTCCCAGTTTCCACATAGAATTGTGAAGTCATGCATAATGGCATCCCTCGACAATGATTAATGATCTTGAAGGCTGCCCTTAAGAAAGAAGTGGAGAATCAATATCTGAAGCATGATAAGGTATGCCAGGTAAGGTATGAAATTTGTGAAAAAACACATAGGAATGTGGAAAAAAAAAAAAATATATAAAAAGTATTTGAATTCATGTTGTATTGCCCCGTAAGATTCAATCAAATCAGTAATTTGGCAAAATAATCACTTAAGCTGTTATTATAATAATACAAAATGACAATTGTGAAACCATCGTTGAAATTGAGGTGTTATTCAAAGAGAAACAGATCAAATAATAGTTTATGTTTAATTTGTTTATTCTATAAACTAGTGCATTTCTAACCATGCTTCAGATATTGATATAAAACCTCCAGTTTTCTGTCCAACGGCTGTTGGACCTTCTAATGAAAAGAATATCCATTGTAGGGAGAGCAACTAAGTACATGTCCTTCAGTTCTCAAAACTTTGACGTGAGAACCTATTTTGGGTTGTAGAAGAGTTTGTTTGCCCTTTCTCTCTCTGCCTCAAACCTTACCATTTAATTTTGATTTCTATACTAGATTTAAGCATAGTGCTATTGCCTTGAGGTCACACTGTGGGTGTTGAACACTTTGGATGAAATTTGATAGTCAACTTTCTTCAGCCTTTTGATTAATTTAGTATGGTTAAATATCACAGTTGTTGGAGTACACAAGGAGCCTACTTCATTGGCTTTTAATATGATACCATCCTTTCTTAGCTCTCCCTTGCAGTATTTGGATTCCGGCTTAGCTTAGTGAAGAGAGGGGCCTTTCTTACCTAAAGATCATTTCCCTTTCGACAGGTATGAGCTTCTCTTCTAGGAACCCTGTCTCCAATATCGCTTATTCTGCCTTGCCTCTCTTCTATCTAAGTGGATTTCTTCTTCAATCGATTCATAAGATAAGACAGACCTCCTCTTTGAAATAGGAAAAGCTATTTTTCAGGAAAACATTTGCAGATCGGAGTCGTTCAACAGTCAAGTAAGAAAGTCAAGCTTTCCATCAGTCAAGCAGCAAAGGAGATTCTCAGCTTGACTGTCATTTATCATACTGGCGTTGCTTTTTACCCCCGGATCATACTAAATTTCTTTTGCCTGAGTCCTCTTATGATCAAATTATACCTTTAAAATTTAGAGAAAAATTTTATAAGATACTTGTTAAACCTACTATACTTTATGTATCAGAATATTAAGGAATCAAATATGTGCAAAAAGTAAGCGTTGCAAATATGAGAATATTATGATGGATAGGTGAAGTTACGTTAAAATATAGATAATGATGATATATGCAAACATGTAGAAGTTGCATTTATAAAAGATAAGATAAGTGAATGATATTTAAGGTAGTTTGGGTACTTGAAATATTAGTCACAGATAAAGCACATGTGAGAAAATTTGAGTTAGTTGTAATTGAAAGAAATAAAGGTCAAGGTAAACATGTGAAAACTTAGCTTTTGGTGATAAAACTTATTTGAACTTGTTTTTACTTTTAACTAAATTGAATTGGAACAAAAAATCAGATTTATATAGCCACCTATTCTTAGTGAGATTTAAGTTTTGTTGTAGTTCTTCTCTTGTCTTGACCCACTAATTTCCTGTTATACGTTGGCTCTCTCTTGCAGGTCGCAAAGCGGTTGGAAAAATTCAAAACCACAATTTTCACGCAAATGAGCCAGCTTGCCATTAAACATGGTGCAATTAACCTTGGCCAAGGTTTTCCCAACTTCGATGGACCTGAGTTTGTGAAAGCCGCAGCCATTCAAGCCATTAACGATGGAAAAAATCAATATGCTCGTGGGTATGGAGTTCCCGACCTCAACTCTGCCATAGCCGAGAGGTTCGAGAAAGACACAGGTCTTTCCATCAACCCTGAAAAGGAAGTTACCGTTACCTCAGGCTGCACAGAAGCCATTGCTGCTGCCATTTTGGGATTGATAAACCCAGGCGATGAGGTCATCCTCTTTGCTCCATTTTATGATTCATATGAAGCAACCCTCTCGATGGCTGGAGCCAAAATCAAAGCCATTACCCTAAAACCTCCTGACTTTGCGGTTCCCATTAAGGAGCTCAAGGCAGCCCTCACAAAACAAACCCGAGCAATCCTTATAAACACTCCCCACAACCCCACCGGGAAGATGTTTTCTCGTGAAGAACTCAACGTCATTGCATCTATCTGTATCGAGAATGATCTGTTGGCCTTCACGGACGAAGTCTACGACAAGTTGGCCTTTGAAATGGATCATATCTCGATGGCTTCTCTCCCGGGGATGTATGATCGAACGGTGACCATGAACTCTCTTGGGAAGACGTTCTCGTTGACAGGTTGGAAAATCGGATGGGCCATAGCTCCGCCGCATTTGACTTGGGGAGTGAGGCAAGCACACTCTTTCCTAACCTTCGCAACCTGCACACCTATGCAGTGGGCAGCGGCGGCGGCCCTCAAGGCACCGGAGTCTTACTATGAGGAGCTGAAGAGAGATTACATGGCCAAGAAAGAAATCTTAGTGGAGGGATTGAAAGCGGTAGGGTTCAAGGTGTTCCCGTCAAGTGGGACATATTTTGTGGTGGTTGATCACACTCCTTTTGGTCGGAAAGATGATGTGGATTTCTGTGAATACTTGATCAAGCAAGTTGGGGTGGTGGCGATTCCAACTAGTGTATTCTATCTCAACCCAGAGGAAGGGAAGAATTTGGTTAGGTTTACGTTTTGCAAAGATGAAGACACATTAAAATCTGCAGTTGAGAGGATGAAGCAGAAGCTGAGAAGACCATAATAATATTATAATCCTCAAAATGGATGTTTTTTTTTTTCAAAAAATGTTGTCTGCCGTATTCTAGTTTTCTAAACAAGTTGGATCAAGCCATCGAAAATGCATGGAAGATTGTGATTGTAATCTCTAATGAAAACTATCACTCCATGAGTAAAATGTCGAGAATTGCTGATCATTATATAGGTTATATGTTATGGAATGTAGATGGATAATGTTTGCTTGTATAATTTAATTGTATAAAGATATATATGTAGAAAAAATAATTATTTAGGTAGTTTTAGGAGACTTTAGAACAACTTAGAAAACTATAGGAAATGATAAAAAATGAGGAGATTTGTATTTTATTTTGAAATATTTTTGAGTGGAGATGTTATTGTTGTTCTAGAATATTATTGAGAAAAATATTTATAGGGAATAATTTAGAGTGTCTATTCTAATCATGTATTGTATAAGATAAAAGATATTTATATTAGCTATTAATTATAGATGCGACATTTATATAGAAATGGGTGATGTCTCTTTTGGAACAAGCAAGCCAAGTGAGGAGCCAAAGGGTGGAGTATTTAAGAGAATGGCTAGCCATTAGTGCCCCGGGGGTGAGTTTGTGGGTGATTGTTAAAAAGATGTTTTATACTTTTTGTATTCAATTTTTTTTAGTGAAGTATATTTCTTCTTATAGTTTTGCCTTTTTTTTAACTCAGGGTGAAAAAAAAAGGTCAATTTATTTACATCATATAAAAAGTATTAAGTAAATGTCACACTATAACATAAAAAAAAGTGTTATCTTGTAACAAAAAGCCTATGACATGATGAGCTTTGATAGTGGTGTATTAAAAATAATTCAATATGTTGATTCTTATTATATCTTGACTAGGCGATCTGTTTGAGTTTATTGGATTGCATGAGAGAGTCACAATCTCTAGCCAATCAAAGTAGAACAAATAATTATAAGGTTTATCCATATAATAAATGTATTAATTGGGCTATTTTACTCGTGGTAAGACATAGTTTAATATGATCTGTGATAAATAGTGTTAGATTGTGATTAATACGATTCGACACCTCAATCTGTACTAAGTTAAGGTTTTATCGGTGTGACATGAGATTGTATAATAGTTACATGATTGTTGATACAAGTTGGGGTAGGAGGCAACACTTCACAAACTTAAACAAAAAAATTCATTTATAAGAATATATAGAAACAAATGTGTAAGAATTGTTAATATGTAGAAATTTAAGTGTGAAAATTAGTGACATATAAAATTATTTATATTGAATTTCTAAAAATTTAACATAACTTATAAAATTTTATCAATTTTTTACAAATAGAAAACATGCAACAATAAATAGTTAGAAATTAAAGACATGCAGTAACATAAATGTAAATTTAAACAATATAAAAGAATATTTATACAAAAATTTTAGTATTTAGATATAATTTATATAAATTTAAGACAAATTTTTATAAAATTTTATCAAATGAGAATAAATGTTAGATAAATCGAAAGAATGACTTATATACAAATTTCAAAACAGATAAAAGATACAAATTCAATATCAAAAAAATAGATAATAAATACAAATCTAAAAGTTGATATCAGAAGTCAAATGATCAAATCTAAATCATAATCTAATATTAAAAAACTGATCATAGTCTCGTACTCATATCAAAATATAGTCCCCTCAAGACATATACAAAATAGAGGTAATCCGAATCAATTAGATAAAAACATATAACAGAATCCGAAATAAAATCAAATAATCAGAATCCAAGTTCGAAAGAAACTCATATAAACAAAATCAAAGGGTTTCAGAATGAAATCACATACCAGATACACAAGATACCAAATTTCATCTGTGGGTAAATTTACGAATCTCAAATTAGAATCCAAATAAAAATTTATACAGAAATACAAAGCATGTACTAAATCAGAATATCAAATGTTTAAAAGACTAACTTAAAAAAGTGTTACATATACTCTCGATAATCTTAAATCATATCATCTGTTATTAGGCCCGCAGGTTAGACCATCTACGTACCTAATCTCCCATAGATATGAAACTTGCTCACTATATTTTACCATCCGCGATTTTAGGTGTAATTCTCAAGTTTATCAGATTAGGACATCTGAATATATTAAATTTTGTTCAAATTTTAGATTGACAGATGGGTCAAATTAATTATAAAGAGAGCCTTTTTTTGCCAGTGGAAAAAGAATTTCAAATAACAGATATTCTTCCTATAAAAAACTGCCAGATAATATATCAGATAACAAATAGTAGTGATCACGATCCCGAAACAACATGCATATGAAAATGCACGACTGGTGTAAGTTATATGCCTATTTCTATACAAATATACTGATATAAAAATATTTAGTATCAGATATTTATTCATTTTTTTATAAAAATGACAAAACCATCAAATATACACAAATATATTAAAAATCCTCCAACCAACCAGTAAAATACATGCATGTACGGAGAAAAATAAAATGGTTAAATAAAACTTACATGCACGAATTTTAAACCTCCAAAATAGAAGCAAATTATATCAGACGTTAAAACAAATCAAGAATAGGATATATGGATAATTGTCTTGACCTTATCCAGGCGGATCTAACAAAAAGATACTCCGATCTACCCAATCTCTCTTCTTCTCTCCTCTACCTTCTCTCTCTCTTTCCTTCTCTGCTCTGCCACACGATTGGCCAAACACTCATTGTGCCTGCCTTAAATAGGTGCCCTGACGCTCGAGCGTAGTCCTCGAGCGCGCCTCGGAGGCTGACCCATGGGTTTTCGTGCCTCAAGCACGATTCAGGTGCACTTTAGGCGTTGATCCATTGATACGATTTCCGTCAAAA
Source organism: Nepenthes gracilis (assembly GCA_033239525.1). NCBI lineage: Eukaryota > Viridiplantae > Streptophyta > Magnoliopsida > Caryophyllales > Nepenthaceae > Nepenthes > Nepenthes gracilis. The sequence goes on from BSYO01000040.1 coordinate 2,154,556, forward strand.
ATTTCATAAAAAACAATTAATCTAATCAATTAATCCAAAATAATAAATATATTCAAAATAAATTAATAAAAAAATCTGGGTATTATAATATTTGTCTCATATCTTGTTGATATAATACATTTATATACGGGCAACCAAAATAAATATACTATATTGGGTTGAGCTAGTATAACCCATTTAATACTTCTACCAAACAATTTGTCCCTAAATCAATTAGAACCTACCCATGTTTCCATTGGAGAGGATTGATGAATTGAGTAGACTTCATATGCAATATAGTAAAAAAATTTTCTTAAAAAATAAATAATTCTTTTTTGTCAGAACATGTGAAGATGCTCGTCAAGCATTATTATCATGTAAAAGCTACTCATTTCTCTGTGAACATTTTGGTCACTACTATATGAGTGTATATTTTAGAAATAACGTAAAATGATGTCAAAAATGAAAAACACATGTTAACAATTTATATGGTATAAACAATCATGAAAATGGAATAAAGGATCGCGTTTTAACCTCCTACCATTTGCCTTGCTCTGTTTTCGGGCTCTGAATTTTGGACCGATTTTGAGCTTCAGGATACTCCTTTCCTCTTCTAGATAGTGTATTGGAGAGAATTTGTGTCAGGGACAAAGCCAATTTACATCATTTATAAGTCAATTCCATCAATTGCCTTCATTGGACGTTACCAACGAACAGCCTCTAATGAGAATAATGGGGAACAATAATGGGAGAGTTATCAACATAAATGGACCACTTAATGTTTCAGCAATGAATTAAAGGAATAGGTGAAGAAAATCAGCCATCGTGAAGATAAAGCCTTGAAGATGGAACTGAATCGGTTGAGGTGGCTGAAACGGCTGAAGGCTGAAGTGGCTATATTCTCTCACTTCATCTATATTTTACTTGATGTAATAACCAAACCCATTGATTCTCAATCTTAAGAAATAAATATATAAATCATGGTGATAAATCCTCTAATAATGAGTAATATCTTTCATGTATTACAATATATTACATTTCTCAAGACATATTCGTATTCGGTAACGTTACTTTATGAATAAACCTTATATTTATTCTTTGTTCAATAATTAATGACATTCTCAAATCAACCAATGTGTACACAAATTTTGAGAAACATCACAACAAATAAATAGATATTTTATTAAATATCATTACCCATACAATAAAAATTACAAAATAGAACTTAGTCCCATTTCTGTTACAAGATCCTTGAACCTCAATGGTGGCATACCTTTTATCAAAGGATCAGCATCATCAATTCAATGCTAATATGCTCAAAAGTAATTTTTTTTCCTTTAATGTGCTCCTTTATGGCTAAAAATTGAATGTCGATATGTTTAATTTAACTGCTACTTTTATTATTTTTAGCCAGAAAAATAGCAGATGAAGTATCGCAATATATATCTTTAATGGTCTTGAGATGGAATCAACCACTCTAATTCTAGACATGAAATTTCTCATCCATACACCATACTTTGTAGCCTCAAAACAAGCAATGAACTCGACTTCTATAGTGAAAGTAGTAATCAATGTCTGCTTTACACTCCGCCAGGATACAACTCCATCGGAAAACATAAATATGTAACCAAATATTGATTTACGTGAATCAACACATCCAGCAAAATTTGAATCGGAATACCCCAATACTTTCAAATCGTCGGTCCGTCTATGTGTAAGCATGTAGTCTTTGATACCTTGGAGATACCTCATAACTTTTTTAGCAATTTTTCAGTATTCCATACCTGGATTTCACTGAAATCTTCCCAACATTCCAACTACAAATGCGTTGTCAGGTCTTGTTCATACCTGAGTATACATCAAACTTCTAACAGCGGAAGCATATGGAATATTTTTCATCTGTTCCCGTTCAAAATTATTTTTCAGACATTAGCTCAAATTGAACCTATCACCTTTCACAATGGGTGCTACACTTGGTGAACAATCTTTCATTCGAAATCTCTATAAAATTTTATTGATATAAGTCTCTTGAGACAAACCTAAAACACATCGTGGTCTATCTCGATGTATCTTAATGGCAATGACATAAGATGCATCATCCATATCTTTCATTTTAAATTTATCAAAGAGAAATTATTTCATTTCATACAGCAAACCCTTATCATTAGATGCAAGAAAATATCGTCTACATATAAAATAATGAAACAAATCTTACTCCCACTAACCTTCTAGTATATACATTGATCCAAAATATTCTCTTCAAAATTAAATAAAGAGATAACATCATCAAATTTTAAATACCATTGACAAGAGACTTGTTTCAATCCATATATGGACTTCTTAAGTTTGCATACCAATTGCTCACCATCACTAGAGAAAAATCTTTCTGATTATTTCATATAAATCTTTCCTCTAGATCACCATTTAGAAATATTATTTTCACATTCATTTATTATAATTTCATATCAAAATAAGCAACCAATGCCAAAATAATGCAAAGAGAATCCTTTTTAGATACTGGAGAAAAAGTCTCCGTGTAATCATTTTCCTTCTTTTGAGTATATCCTTTAGCAATGAGTCTCGTTTTATATCTTTTGATATTTTCTAATGAGTATTTTTTTATCTTAAAGACCCATTTACACCCTATGGCTTTCGGCCCTTTAGGCAATTCAATAAAATTTCAGATTCCATTACAACTCATAGAATTTATTTTTTCCTTCATGGTATTGTACCATAATTGTGACTCATTATAACTCATAATTTGTGAAAACGTTTCAGGATCATTTTTGGCTCTAATATTATAATCAGACTCCTGTAAATATACGATATAATCACCAGGGATTATTGACTTTCTCATTCTAGAAGACCTTATCAATGTTGTATCATCATTCTCAATAAAAGTATATTGTACAACTATTTTAGACAAATCATGAATTTCATGGTCAATTGAAATAGGTTCAGCATTTTATGGATTGACATTGATTGGTTGTTCAACGCCAATTTCATCTTGAGGGGTGTTATATACAATAATCAACTTATCATTTCAACTGGAAAGTTGAGAAACTAAATGATCATTATTAGAAATCATATTTCTGGATCGCTTTCTCCCACTCATTAACTCATTCTCGAGAAATTTTATATTTCTTGATTCCACAATCCTAATACTGTGAAATGGATAGTAAAATCTGTATCCTTTGGACTGTTCGATATATCCAATGAAATGCCCACTAATAATCATTGGATTAAACTTTTTTTCATGCGGATTATAAACTCTTACTTATAATGGGCATCCCTATACACGTACATGTTGTAAACTCGATTTTTAACATTTCCATAACTCAAAAGGAGTTTTGAAAACAGCTTTTGTTGGGACCCGGTTTAATATATACACCTCCGTTTTAAGAGCGTCACTCCACAATGATTTTGAAAGATCGGGGTTGCTAAACATACTCCTCACCATGTCCAATAATGTTCGGTTTTTTCTTTCTACTATACCATTTTGGTCCGGAGAACCAGGTATAATATATTGAGCAACAATCCCATGTTCTTGAAGAAACCTTACAAATGGACCAGGCATTTTCCATCCTTCAGTATATCTTCCATAATATTCTCCACTTCTATCTGATCTCACAATCTTAATTGATTTTTTATATTATTTCTCTACTTCTTCTTTAAATAATTTAAAAAGATCTAAGGCTTCATTCTTATTATGAAGCAAGTAGAGATACATATACCATGAAAAATCGTCCATAAATGTGATAAATATTTTGGGTCATATGAGTCAATGTCAGGACTATAAATATCAGTATGTATGATTTCTAATATGTCTGAAATCCTCTTGACATTTTTCTTAGTCTTGTTGGTCTACTTTTTTTTAATACAGTCCACATAAGTTTTAAAATTAGTAAAATTTAGAGTACTAAATACTCCATCATTTATTAATCTTTTGATTCTTTCAATAAAAATATAACATAATATCATATGCCACAATATAGAGGAATATTTATCCATAACACATCGTTTAATGCCAGTATCAACATGTACAATATTGTAAGAGGTATTATTTTATAAATTCAAGTAATAAAGACCATCAAATAATGTACCATTTTTAATAATATTAGACTTATAATATAAACTGAAAGATGAGTCTGAAAATATAATGAAATATCTGAAAGGTACAAGTCTTGAAACTGATATCAAATTTCTAGAGAAATTTAGAATATAAAATGTCTTTTTCAAATTCAAAACAAAATCACTACTTAAAATTAAATTATATGTTCCAATGGCCTCCACTTGTAAACGTATCTTGTTTCCGGAAAAGATGCTTTGTTAACTGCCCACTTGCTTCCTTAGGTTTTACAAGACCTGTAAGAAATTTAAAATATGGATTGTAGAACTAGAATCAATCCACCATGTGTTATGAGAAATATTAACCATATTAGATTTATAACATACAAAAGATAATGAATTACCTTTTTTCTCAAGCCAATTTTAAAATTTGATACAATCCTTCTTGATGTGTCCCTTCTTTTTACAAAAGAAGCACTTGGATTCCTTCTTGATGTCTAATTGAGGAGGTATTTTATCTTTTCCTTCTTTTTGGCTTGAGTCTTGAATTTTCCTTCTTTGAATATGAATGCGCTTTCACTTTATTCCATCATGAGCTTTCCTTCCTCTTGAACACACGTGGTTATAAGTTTATTGATCGACCATTTATCATTATGTGTGTTATAAGAGATTTTAAAATGTCCATATTGTAGTAGAAGCGTGTTCAAAATATAATGTATAAAAAAAGATTCAGACATTTTTACCTCTAAATTTTTCAACTAAGCCGCTATATCCCTCATCTACATTATGTACTCACATACACCCTTAACACTGGTGAGCCTTAAAGATGAAAACTTTATTATTAAGGTGCTAGCAAGTATTTTATCTGAAGTTTTGAATTACTCATCGATAGCATTCAATAAATTCCACACTTTATTATACTGATCTACGAAACCACAAATACCAATAAAAATTTTAGTCTTTATGAACATTAAATTGAGGCGATTAGATCGCTCCCATCGTTCATAAAGAGCTACATCAACCGGAGTGCTGGTTAAAGTAAGAGTGGGTGATTCGTCTTTCCTTATAACATAATCAATATCCATCTACCTTAAATGAAGAAGAATTCTTTCCTTCATACTTTATAATTATCACCTTTTAGTTTAAAAATTTTTACATCTTATATCGAAAAGATTAATAGATTGAATAACTGTATAAAAATAAATACATGCTTAACAAACAATAAATGAGGCTAATAAATAAATAATATTGAATTATGTTTTACCAATGTAAAGCATACAATATGAATTAATTGACATCAAAATTACCTGTGAGCTAAATTTTTAATTCAAGTAGATTCATATTCAATTTTATGGTAAAACTATCAAATTATATTCCAATTCTTAATTTCTATGGGCAAATTAAGAAAATAATTTGACATTTTATCCTAATTAATTAATTTAATACAATAAAATTTTTATGGGATAAATTTTATTATATTAAAAATAATTATCCACAATTTAATGTCCTTATACCATATGTGATAAAAAAAATATAGTTTTATTAATTAAGGACGCTGTAATCAATCCCTAATTAATTAAATTATATAAATCACGAGACATTATATACACATATATATAATTATATTTTAAACATTATATTTTAATCTTTATATATAATAATAAATATGATTATATATATATAAATATATGTATGTATATACCTATATATATATACTGATATTGTATAAAGGAAAATAATCTCTCTTATATTTAACAAAGGCGAGCGACAGTGCAGCGGCAGAAGCCTTCTCCACTGCCCACCGTGCCCCGCGTTCGAACCCCGGCAATCGCGCTCCCATGCATCATTTTTCCAATGACGCTACAGTATATACTAATATCATTCAAAAGGAATTAAATCCTTTTATTAATAACTAAGCGCGCGTTCAGCACAGTGGTAATGCTGCACTTGCCCAGGAGATCTCGCGTTCGAATCCCGGCCGTTGCATTTTTCCCATGTTTTGCTATAGTAATAGGCTTGGAATCACTTGCGGGCCGCACACGCAAGTGGGCCGCGTTGACATCGGCCCAGGGCAATGGCGTGGGAAACAGCTTGCAGACGTGGATGCGGACGAGGGATTTGGGCTTACACACGAAGCGGCCCAAATCCCATGCAATTTAATTTTTTTATATGCAAGAGACAAAACGACGCCGTTTTGGATATTGTAGCAACTGACAAAACGACGCCGTTTAAGTCGTCTTCAACCTTCAGCGGGTTTGCCCGAACCCTAATCTGTCCGATTTGACCCGATTTCATGACCCGGTTGAAACGACGTCATTTTTATACCAAAATTGATAAAAAATATATGAAAATGTCAGAAATTAAATCTTTCAACGATTTTCGGCATTTGTTTTCACCGAATCACCACAAAAGTGGAAACTTTAATAATTTCAAAATTCTGAAAAAAATGAAAAAGTTGCAGAACGGCAAAGGCAGAGGTACAACATGTCTCTGATACCAAATGTTAGCAATTTATGTGGTATAAACAACCATGAAAGCGGAATAAAGGATCGCATACTAACCTTCTGCCATTTGCTTTGCTCTGTTTTCGGGCTCTGAATTTCGGACCAATTTTAAGCTTCTGGACACTTTTAAATCCTCAGCCGGATGATGACCATAATATTGTTGCTCTGTTGATATAAGCTACAACAAACCCAAGCGCAAAGTCAACCTATATTTAAAGCCCAAATAGGCCTAATACAAATATATGACCTATATAGGCTCAATACAGATACAAAGTTTGGATAGGTTGAAATGGATAAAGGGTATAAATGTTAAGACTCTTTTAACTTCTAAAGAACCAAGTGGCCTGAATAGGACATAACCTGCCCACTTAATGTACTAGATCCAATAAATTCTCTCCCTGATTATATAAATATTTTTTATTTATTTTATCTATTATTTAAAATAATTTATTGATTTGAACATTACAAGTGTCCCTTGGGGAAAAACTCCTAGGGTCACTTTCACCTTTACTTTGTTTATGATGCACATGAAACTGATTAAGAGTTTCAGATCATGCTCAAATGCGAATCATACAAGAATCCAAGTTGAATCAAATTTTTAGATACATATCCCTCCTATCGCACACCAACTCTCATATCATTGGAAATAAGGAGAAATGCCAATATTATATGTAAGGCACCGGTTTTCATGATATAAAAATTATGAGTAATTAAATTAAAATAAGTAAATCGTGATCCAAGATCATGGAAGGAATTGGACCGAGGGGCCCGAAAACTCAGAATAGAGAAAATTGGGAACCGGTGTTGTTAACCTCAAAAAGTTAATCTATAAATAAGATTCGAATTTTGATTTATGATAACCGCGATATATTAAATTATGATAACCGAGAATTAGGTTTAAGATATGCAAAAACCTTAAAGATGGAGGTGAAACCGGGTAGCTTCCTACTGGACGCTGCATCTAGTAGTTTGGCGCCTATTTGGCACTTGAGCACTATGGTAGGCACCCTTTCTAGGGGGCCAGCGCCTGGGGTAAGCGCTGAACCTAGGGACATCGTGCTTGAAGCGCACCGACTAAGTGCTCAAGCGTGGGCCTGTTATAAGGCCGTGTCAGGTTTTCTTTCCTCGTCATTTTATGCGGTTTCTAGGAAAGAAGAGAGAGAGAAGAAAGAGGAGGAATCCAAAGCTCCTGAGTCTGAATCTGAACTTAAACTAGTTAAAAAAGTGGTAAATCGGATCGATACAAGTGTACTCATACCCTCTTAGTTCTCTCTTTTGATTTTTATTTGTATTCTTTTGGGTATTTTCGTTTTGATAACCATCAAAAACATATAAATCACAGAATCTATAATTATTACATGAATTATTTGTTATTTAATGTCTGATTTTTCTCTCGTTTCGTGCAGGACAGATTAACCCAAACCTTAGACCAGCATCCGGCTTTCATTTGCTCATTATTTTTAGTTCCAAACTTAATTTGACCATAAATAACAAAAACCCATATCTTGAATAGGGTTATTTACCGTTTGGGAGTTTGATTTTCTATGTTTTGCTCCATTTTGCACATTCGACCTCCAAACCCGCAAAATTACTGTTCACCCGAAGCTTTTAAGTATTTTTGCATGATTTCACATAATTTAATTGTTATGTAAGCTATGTTTATTTGTGTACTTCAAAAATATATATTTATGAACCGTTTGTGAAGAAAATGTTATCTAAAAGCATCTATAGTTACATTTGTCTATACTTTATGATGTCCTTGCATATAAATTAAGTTATAAGAAAAATTAAATTCGAAAGAAAGATAAAAATTATATAAGTATACGAAGGGAATGCCACAATTTGTTATATATATGATTTGTTCTTTTAGATGGAAAAATTTTACCATTGGTTCTATAAATTTTACCACAGGATGACATGCACGCCCAGCAAGTTCAAGTTCCCTATACTCAAAAACAAGGTGTAAACTGGATGACATCCTCGAAGTAACAAGGCCTTCCAATTAGCGCACACTCTCAGGCTCCATGTCTTCAAATCTTTCTTCCTACAAAGCAACAATTTTCTCCTGTTCAAGATCCCATGCTCTATTTATATTACTATAAGTCACCTAACTACTCTTAGTTAGCTTTTCAAAAGAATTGGCCCGTCGAGGCACCAATCCCTCGGTAGCTTCCCCAGCAACTGCAGCAAGCCATGGTGGCCATCCTCCTACTTTCGGACTAATTCCCATTATTGGATGATGAGCAACAATGTACTCTATCTTACTGTAGTCATATACCTGGTGGTAGGGAAAGTAGCTTCTGGGTACTCCCAACTGCATACTCTGGAAGGCTTTTGAAGCACAATTTGATGGGATGGCAAACTTTGCGGTATTGGGTTGTGGATCCACCGAATGCATCTCACAGCTTATCACCTCGGGCCCTGGGAGCACAGATCCGCACACCCTAGGGCAGAATGGTGCTGTGGCCGAAAAGTAGCAATGGAAAGAGAATCCACGGAATCAAAGTAGAACGGAAAGAGTGGATGAAACTTGCCAACGCAAGCCTTAATAACTTCTTGTCCTACAATACCATCAAACATAGCAACCGTGTGGGTTCAAAACAGCCCCTGCACTCTAGAGGAAGTGTCGAAGTAGCTTGTGGTCACTCTCTCCAAACATTCGATCACCTTTTCTTTGTCTGTACTTAAATTGCAAAATAAAATCATGAAAAAAAAACGTGAACTGCAACACCATCGGCTGCTTCACTTGCGTGATGATACCACATTTTTCATTTATATCACAATCTGTAGTATCTTCTTCAAGAGAAAAAGAGTCGTTGATTGCAAAAATAGAAATACTCACAGAGTGGAGCAGTTCTGGCAACTTTTGGACATAGAATCGACCAGCCTCTATTCTGTTCTCCACGAATTTGGCCCTGCCAAGTGCTCCAGGCAATGACCCAAGGTGCCATAGCACTTGTTCTCGCCCGACATCATTGCAAGGAGTAGAAGTCATCAAACCTTGCGTAGGAGTGGAGAGGAACTTGAACACTGCCAGGTACGCTGTAACAGTGAGGATCTGGTGAGGCTTAAACAGTAGATTCTCCCAGGCCTCTGCCACGGGTGACTCATCAACGTTACAATCGGTGAAGCCACTCCTCAAACTCATTTGATTCATAGTGCTTGATTTCCTTCCCAGAAATGGTTCCATTACATCGGGACACTCTAGATTTGCTTCAACGCGTGCTGCAGTAGAGTTCTTGGCATGTGCTATAATAAGACCTCAGTCCATTGAAACTGCTACAGTAAGCTGCGCGGTCTGATGTTGCTATCGTACTGTCGAAATATATTTGGCCGAGATGATAAAGGGAGAGGGGACAGAGAGATGTACAATCGAGAGATGCTGATTCGCCACTACCACCAATGCTCGATACCTTCATAATCTCCTTTAACTTTTCAGCCGTTTAGCACTTCTGTTGTCCTTCTCAAATTCGGACGATGATGGATGTCGAAGGACTTCAATACCGGTTTGCTTAAAATGCTTGGTGGTAGACGAGTTGGCTATGACTCGCTCTGTTGTGCATGGGAAAGACGCCACGGCTTCCTATTTCTGCTTTAAAGGCTTTGCAATGGTAATTTTCGTTTCCTCAAGTAGGTGAAGAGCGATTGTGGTGTCTGGTAGTGATGGTAGTTTCCTGGATAGAGTTTGGGTTGGGATTTGAAGATGCGGTAGTGGAATCATGGTTGAAGATGGGCCGACCACAATGGTGGTGGGAATTATTGACCAGTTTTGCTCGATTCGGTTGAGTGATTGAAGGATTCTATCAAGAGAGTATCGGATTTGTGCTTTGGTGGAAGCTTGGGCAACCATAGTTGCTATGTGTTGTTGGACAGTTACCTGCACCTTCTTCAACTCCGTCGACAACATTGCGATGGAAGCGTCGAGTGAGTCAAGTGCTGGTTCTTCAGTTGCGAGCGCCATTTCCTCTGCCTTGTCTCAATGAAAGCACCTTCGATGCATGCACAACGGGGGCTGCTTACAAATCAACTGGACTAGTGACTGGCAGTAGAGGAAATTTAGAGATGAAGAGGAGAGGATGAGAGTTCAACAGAGGGAGAAGGAGAAGGAAGCAAGGTAAATGGAGAAGGAGAAGGGAGCAAGGGATTGAGACCGGGGTCCTTCACTGTTAAAATCATTTTTATGATTGGCACATTCCATGACAATATATAATATTACATCGATGTTGGGTTATAAATTATCGAAGTGCTGCATCAACATACATCCGTTGCTGTCCGTTTCGGCTTCCATAGATACCGCGCCTACAGTGTGCTCTCCAACCGCTCGAGCCGAAAATCCCGAAGCCCTGCGCTCTCCGTGCGCTCTCCATCAGCTTGAACCAAAAATCCCGAAGCCCCACGCTCTCCGTGCGTTCCCTACCCGCTCGACCCCAAAAATCTGAAACATTGTGCTTGCTATGCGCTCGCTATGCGCTCAAGCTCAAAATCCAGAAAGGGCCCACTCGCTGCTCGCCGCCTCAGCGCTCATGCGCCGCGGCAATAGGCAACTTTTTGAATGCGATTTTTGTACCCTCTATAAATACTTATCTTATAATTTTGAAACCCTAGTACTCTTGGCAGATCAATTTCGTACCCAACTTGAGAAGAACCTTGTTCATACTCCATTGATCTTACTTCTTTTGAGAAAACCAAAAACTACAACTTTAAGCTTCATATTTTAACAAGCTTTCTCTACATTCTCTCTTTACCATTTAAACACTTCCATCCTTCTACCTTCGTTAGAGACATCGGTACGTTGAAGAAGGAGACCCGATTATGTTCGACAATTCAAGTGGCTCAAGAGGAAAGATTGACGTGAAGACCGAAAGGTGTCCGGTTCCATTGCCGCGGACAAATCCAAGGAGTTCCTTGGTAGGGATTACAAAACGGGAGTAAGTCGGTTAAGTTATCGCGTCGTTACCACCCGGTCTGTAAGTTAATTTTAATATTGCATTGCTTCCCTAGCCGTTGAAACTCGGAGGGTTTTTCTCGATTACCGTGGGTATCGAGTTTTTCTTTCGTCACCAAAAATCGTATCTTTTTATTATTATTTATACTCGTTTATATTTTGCATACTTGTTAGTATCATTGGCATCTAGAAATAAATATTCTTTACGTATATTAAATATTTAATTTTTACTGCTTCTACTATTTTTATTGGGGTCGAAACTTGATTGTACAATTTATGACAAAAAGTCCTGTTTCAATTAAGGACCGAGGTTTTTCACACAGAGAGAGAGAGAGAGGGAAAGAGGATGAACTGAGATGCAGGGACAATCTGAGAGGGCAGTGAGAAAAGATAGAGAGAGAGAGTCTGTGAGAGATGAGCCAACAGAAAAATTATCCTCCCATTACTATTACTATCTACAGTATATATACATCAAACAACCGAAAACTAATCAAAAGAATACCAAGCAGAAAAGAAAATAACAAACAACCATGCCGATAACAGAAAACAAAAAAGGAATCCTAACCGGAGCAATTAGGCCCGTAACATTACTTTATAGTTATCTGTCTTATTTTCTATGATATTTGGAGATTAATTATATGAGATCTAAAAATTATTACATTAATAAAACTTAACGATAAACGAAGGAATGCTAAAGGAGAGTAGCCCAATTGGCACAGCTGCCATAGGTGAAGGCAAAACCTCCATGGTCCCACGTTACCAGTTGCGCTAGGGTTAGCCCAATTGGAGGAGATACCGTAGGTCATTGGCAAAACGCCTACAGCCCCGACATTGTGCGATGGTTTAATCAGGGTTTCTCCCCCGGCCATTCAATTGTAGTCTTTAAATTCTTTAAATAAAATAAATTTATTTTATGTGAAAAGTTTCACATTATTTGAGCAAAATAAATGTGAGGAATTAGACATCTATAAATAGAACTTCTTGTTTGAATTTATATTTAACCCAAAAGGTTGTAAACATAAAAGAATAGATAGTGTTGTGCTATTGAGTGAAGGGTGTTATAATATCTTTTAGGTGAGAATGTGAGAGAGCTTTGTAACTTCTTCTCTTTTACGGAAATTGTAAGTTTTAAAAGTTTTATAATCGATTTTGAAAGGACTTTGATATTGTGATTTTTTCTTCTCATCTTGAATAATTTTTTTACATAAAAATTTTTATATTATTATTATAATTATTTTTATTTTTATGAGTAGGATTCCAAAATCTCAACAACCTTAAGAAAACACAGACGAATCAAAATGCCATTGAATTTGAAAATTGACTTTTTGTCCTAAATTTTACAATCAAGTTTCAACCCCAATAAAAAAAGCAAAAGCAGTAAAAATTAAATATTTAATAAACATAAAGAATATTTATTTTTAGATGTTAACGATAATGACAAACATGCAAAATATAAAAGATCATAAACAATAAAAAATAGATACGATTTTTGGTGACGAAGAAAAAACTCGATAGCCACGATAATCGAGAAAAACCCTCTGAGTTTCAACGGCCAGGAAAGCAATGCACTATTAAAATAAACTTATAGACCGGCAGGTAACGACGTGCTAACCTAATCGACTTACTCTCGTCTTGTGATGCGTATTAAGAAACCCTTTGGATTTACCCGCGGCAACGGAACCGGATACCTTTCGGTCTTCACGTCAATCTTCTCTCTTGAGCCACTTGAATTGTCGAATACGATCAAGTCTCCTTTTTCAACGTACCGATATCTCCAACGAAGGTAAAAGAGTAGCGATATGGGATCAAAGAAGTGTAGGGGTAAAGAAAACTTGTTAGAACATCAAGCTCAAAGATAAATGATCAGTTTTCTCAATTGTAGGAGGATTAGAGAAGAAAAATCTGAATATTTTTCAATGAGAGGCATACCAAAATGCTCAGTCCAAAAATTAGGGTAAAAGAATTAAGTCACATATATATAGAGGGCTTAAAAAATAGGTTTTATTTCCTCGTCATTTTATGCGGTTTCTAGGAAAGAAGAAAGAGAGCGGGAGGGAGAAGAAAGATAAGGAATCCAAAGCTCCTGAGTCTGAATCTGAACTTAAACTAGTTAGAAGAGTGATAATCGAGTCGATACAAGTATACTCATACCCTCTTAGTTCTCTCTTTTGATTTTTATTTGTATTCTTTTGGGTATTTTCGTTCTGATACGCATCCAAAACATATAAATCACAGAACCTATAATTATTACATGAATTATTTGTTATTTAATGTCTGATTTTTCTCTCGTTTCGTGTAGGACAGATTGACCCAAACCTTAGACCAGCATCCGGCTTTCGTTTGCTCATTATTTTTAGTTCCAAACTTAATTTGACCATAAATAACAACCCATATCTTGAATAGGGTTATTTACCGTTTAGGAGTTTGATTTTCTATGTTTTGCTCCATTTTGCACATCCGGACCTCCAAACCCGCAAAGTTACTGTTCACCCGAAGCTTTTAAGTATTTTTGCATGATTCCACATAATTTAATTGTTATGTAAGCTATATTTATTTGTATATGCTTATTTGTGTACTCTAAAAATATATATTTGTGAACCGTTTGTGAAGAAAATGCTATCTAAAAGCCTCTATAGTTACATTTGTCCATACTTTATGATGTCCTTGCATATAAATTAAGTTATAAGAAAATTTAAATTCGAAAGAAAGATAATTATATAAGTATACGAAGGGAATGCCACAATTTGTTATATATATGATTTGTTCTTTTAGATGAAAAAATTTGTGAAAGAAGTTTGATGGGCATTTCTTCAAAGAATAAAAAATCATGAAATCAGGACCACGAATTTATATTTTGGAGAGTAATATCCCTTGGCAGGCCATTGATATTATAGTAAAAATTTAAGGATTATCCTGACTGTATACTGTAACGACTGATATTCCTTGGCATGCTTTAGAATGTTATTGTGAAAGTACGATGACTGTCTCTAGATCGCGGGAGGTTAGAGAGTATTTTATTGGCCCTGTATACCGGGCGATAAGTTTACCGCTCGCCATGTGGTGTTTGGTCTTGTATATCGGTGAAAGCATATACTGTCCGCTACGGAACGTTAAGTATGCAGTTCAGTCTTAGATCATGTAAAATATCATGATCATTTTTCCATTCTCCGCACCTTTAACTTATAAAGTTTACTAGCTCTAGTTCGCAAAGATAAATGTAATTTAAAAATTATATTAAATCATATTTCATATCTTTATGCATCTTTACATATTGCTCCTATTCCATTTCCTATTTCATTTAAATAGATTGCATATTATTTATTTATATTATACTTATTGAGCTTTTGACTCTCCATTACCGCTTTCCTTATCTCCAAATAAGTATGAACTTATACCCGATAGAGTGGAGTAGAGAATTAGAAGTCGGCTAGGTATAAAAATTTTGAAAGATAACTTGAAAACTTAGATTTGTGATTTTGCACCCTATTATAGAGTATGTTGTATTATCTTGATGGTCATGTATACCGATGATGATGATATTGTATATGTAGTCCAACTTCTATTATATTTGATGGATATAGTTATTTTTGCGGATTTATATGGTTTAATTATGTACCTAATGACATCTTATCTAAGTTGACGTCACATTCGGAGTTATGACGTCAGTGTTATATGTTGTTAATTGTAGTTTTGGATCTTATGTAGTTCGTTGTGGTTTCTGGATGTGTCGGAGTTGATTTAGATAAATTTTTGTTATTGTACAATATATTTTATAGGTTTTATATTTGTTTAGCGGCCATTTTTCTACCGAAATTCTGTTAAATTTTTGGTAGGAAATGTGATCCATCACATTATATATATATAAACTACGGATCTTAGAATTCATATACGAAAAACCTATCTCGATACTCCTATTTGAATACTTTTTGAAGCCTAATGAACATTCGAATCAACTAGAATGTTTATCTTTTGTATTGTATAACGTAGCATCATTGCAAAATTTTTTGCTATTTTTAAATTTTAGAAATTGAGAAAAAGATTAAACACCAATCGATGAATTTTCAACTATTGGCTAAAAATACATACATACATACATTTATTTGCTCATATGGTTGACGGAGGGAAAAAGGAACAAGAGGGAGAAAGGAGAGAGAGAAAGAGAGAAAATGGGAATTTAAATCCAACATCCATTTGTGTGAAGATTTTTTTTTTTTCCTTTATATACTCTATTGGATTGGGAGTAGTATATTCCTGCAAATTATGTTTCTCATTTGTAACCTTAGTTTATGTTATTTCTCAAATCTACACTCATATAATGCTGATAAGATGCTCGCCGAAAGATGAGTTGTATACTTTGATGCAGCACTTTAGGGTTTGTATAATCGACAACAATATTGTCAAGCTCTAACAGTTTCTACCTATATTTTGAAAGGACTTTCCATGTTAAATACTAAAATAAACAATAATTATATCTTGTTGATGGGCTAATTGTTGTTTGGATATTTGAAAGCACATATTTTGGAGTCCTTTATCTTTTATGTTTAAAGAATATTTTTCGGTTGCCTAATAGACAATACACTCACTAGTGGTATAATATTATCTTTTTATGTCTATTTTTACTTGAATTTATAATATAAATAAATAAATAAATATAATATAATATTATTTAAAGATGTTTAAAAAATATTCATTTGACACTGGTTAAAAATAAGTATATCTTTAACAATACCAACCTCTCCTATACAAAACATATATTGGCAGATATATGTAGTACTCTATGAATGAAATTCTCATTGATAAAGGGGTTCAGGAGTTATTCTTATTGATAATGAAATTGTAATGGCAAATAGGGGAGAATATACAATTTACTATTTTTTTGGTTTTAATAAAATGATAGAGTTATTCTTATAGTTAAATTTATTAAACAAGAAATGTAAAACTATTAACAATTGCTAAACAAATTGATTTTGCTTGTATAAAATGTTGATAATTATCCATAAAGTATTGTCATAAATAATCAAATATATGTATCATGTTACTTCTTGAGGGAAAAAAAATATTATTTTCAATTGTCCAACGTTATCTATTAAAGTTAATAATCAAAAGGATTAGATATAATATTAATTAGATTGGTACAATTGATTAGTATAAAGAGCCTACAGACCACTCTAAAAAGACTAAAATATTGACCGGCATATTAGACCCTAATTGAAAGAACACAAAATCTAATCTTGACCCAATTTTAATTAGAATAAAACAAAGTTAGATGGTCAATTGAGTGGCTGAGCGGTTAAATAGTTATTGAACAGATTTGATGAATATCAAATCGAATAATTAATTTAACCAAGCAGTTGACCTAATTGAGTAGTTAATTTAATTGAGCAATTAAACTAAATATGCAATTTGTATCCTTTGTAATTAGCTCTAGTAAAGATCTCATAATTGACTAATGTCAACTGCTCATTATTATTAGTTGAATCACCTCAAGAAAATCTCATGATTAGAACTTGCACAAGAACGATTAAGCTAATTAACTTCCAACTAACCAAACTATTCAGATTGTACCTGATTATTCCTTTTTAAGAAACAATTATCAACCGGTGATATAGTTATAAATACGTTCTATTTTCCTTAAAAGGAATATAGATTTTTAAAAGTAATGAAAGATTTAAATTCTCTAATACACTTACTTTTCTAAAAGAAATATGGAGCCAAATGCTCTCTCTATAAATATCCATCTCATCCTTACAATCTCTTCTGCATTTTAACTTGCAGGTTTGTAATATTAGTTTGCCCTATCTAATATTGTAATTAATATATATATATATTTTTAAAAAGTATATCTAGCCATCGATTTGGCTATTGAATTGTGAGAACTAGCCAATATTGTAGTCTAAGTTGAGTAGATATCAATTTTATGGCTTGTCTCTTTCTTTTTAGTTCTGTTGTTAGCTTTTTCAGTTTTCACGTTTAACCTCAATATCATGTTTTTTTCACTTGATTCGTTTCTAGCTTAAAAAAAGTGTAAATAGATCAGGCGGCCAAAGTGTGGAAAGGATCTTTTTATATTCAAAGAAGATGAATAAATAGATCGGACAGCCAAAGTGTGGAAATGATCTTTTTATATTCAAAGAAGATGAATATTCTACCTAATTAGCCAATACTTATATGTAATGCTATAGTATGGATTTAGACTCTCGACAGTACCAATCACAAAGCTATTAGTTTGCATACTACAAGTGAGTGCAAACTAATGAATATCCACCTTTGAGGTCGGCTAAAATAAGGGACCTAAATATATAAAACATATATGATATATATAAAGAAAGAAATATATATTATATTTATTCTCTTTTTTTCTCTCTCTAAAAGTTACAAAAAGCCAAGTCCTTCTCTAAGAAAAGCATTGATACCATGAACAAATTCGAGGCCGACTAGTCTAGCTTATGTATAAATTCTATCTGTTTTTTTATGTGCTAATACTCTCAAAGAATATAATGTATAAAGTCGACCATGCACTCATGCTGCCACATCCATATCATGAGTTTAAGAGAAAGAATTGTTATAGCTTTCTTAAAAGCTACTTTTTAAAATCTTGTCAAAAAAAAAAAAAAAAGGTTAATATTGAGGTTGCTCGATACATTTTAAATAAATTTTTGTTTAACATTTTTTTAAAAATACATAAAAAAATTCTAGCTGAAGATTTAATTGTAGTTTTTTTTCCCCTCCTTAAAATCACTTTTTAATTTTTTTTTCCTTAAAAACAACCATTATTTGAAATTATTTAAGAATACATTTAGTAAGATTAAAGCTAATTAAGGTCGAATATTATCAAGTTTGGCCACCAAACACAAAGATTTTGATTATTCTTTATACATAAAAATATTTGAAAGTTACTATTTTTATATTTTTGTAATATTTTTAAATAATATAGTATTGATTTATCTATCTATTTTTATATATAGTTGGTGATATAAAAAAATAATATGTCATACTATTTAAAAAATATTTTAAAGATATCTATTGAATATTCTTTCAGTATAACTCAACCAAATACAAAAATGTCCATCTATTAACTAAGTAAATGAAGCTCGTCTTACTATATGATGCCAAAAGCAACTCATCCAATAATTTGACTACTTTGCCTTAATCACTTCTATTTTATAATTTAATTCAATAATTGTGCATCATGTCATATCAGTGCTAAAATTAAGTTGATGATGATAATGCCAATGGACCCCAAAGGTTAAGAAACAAGTGGGGAGACTGAAACTATTGGTTTCTAGCTATTGCCCAACACGTATCCTTCACTTTCCTCATACATATCGACAACCCCCCACCCTAAAAAAAAAGGGGGATGGAATAGAAAAGAAGGAAACAAAAATGAAAATAACAACACAATAAAAAGAAAGCCAATCACTAGCTAAAAAATCACATAATTTAATAGATTTTAATATCACAAATTTGAACAAGGCGATTTAGATATATCTATATAATCTTATCATAATATAAGAATGCAATTTCAATAATTTAATTTATGATCTCTACACAATAATAGAATAACCTCATTTTATATATACAATCATGCCTATGCCTATGCCTATGCAAAAATTCATGTTTCCTTTCACTATCCTTGCCTTTTTCTTTTGTTGTCTGGACATGATATTAACTTTTGCTCACTTTTTGTTCGTAATGAAATATCTTTGCTCATATTTTGTTGGCCTATAAATGATCTTATTCATAAAAGTTATATATTAAATAAGTCCAAATATAATATTAGAAATTGAACTCATAATTATTGATTCAACTATAATATTTCAAATCTCCTTATTAATTGTATTAATATGTACAAGTTTTCTTTTGTTAATTTTAGAATATCATATAAGCCCTCATCTTTTTAACCAAAATTACAGAAATAATTCTTTTAAAATAATAAAAATTTTAAAAAAATGGACTTAATTGATGAATAATAAGATAAATAGAAATAATAAGACAAACGGAATGATTGGCTATTTGTCATGTTGGTTAAATCCATTTTCTTTTCAGATATAGGTTAATTTCACGGGTTTGAGCCAAATATGGGTTAATTTATAAAAATTATGCACCCATAAATTCAATCACATAGTAGCAGTAAGCGAATTAGTCAGTCCTAATTGTTGGCATAAGTGTTAATCTCAACAAAATGTTGGCGTCACACCCTTCGTGGTGATTTGTCCGCGGACAGGTGGAAGAAAATGGACGCGGACTTTTGGAGAGGTCCAAGAACATCAGTCCGAAAAGTCTGTCAAAATGGACGATGACCAGTTAGAGGAGTGATATCCGAGAGGTAGTTGAAGACATGGACGAGGACTTTAAAAGTATAGGCGTTGACTCTCTCTCCGTAGGTCTACTACAGCTACGTCTGCAGGTGGGTAGTTGGCCTACCCTGATTGAAAGTTTGAGGCGGTTACAACTTTCAATGGGCGACGGACCTGCCACTCTGCACGCCAGGCGTGCGCCTGCTGTGGCAGGCCTAGGAGGTGTGGTCCTGCCACCCTACTGCTAGGGCGGCTAGCCGACCACTAGGGTTATTGAATATATATATATATACTTGTGATCTTTCTTTATGGTGCATCACTTGAGCGTGCATAGAGAGAGCTGTGTGTGAGTTTTTGTTGTAAAGATAGAGAGAGAGACACTTTTTCAGAGAAATTGAGAGATATAAACTTGTGATTGTTTTCTTTGTTTGAGCTTGTATAGCTAACATTCTTGTAAACAATCAAGTGTTTATAGTTCATTCTTTTTATAGTTTTTTTTCTTAGTTAAGAAGGGTCTTTCCACGTTAAAATCTCGTGTGTGTTTTCTCACTTACTCTATCTCTACTGTTGCCCATCCGTCTGAGCGCTCATCTTTGTTGGCGTCCGAATGGACTGTCCGACCGGTCACCGTGTCTTCTGTTTTGCGCCGACAAGTGGTATCAGAGACGTGATTCTTTGAATGGTGACCTTGTTGCTAGCTGCTATAGAGGTCGGGAGCAAAATGACTTGCTTAAATGGAACCAATTTTGACACTTGGTAGAGCAAGATGTCAGACTTCCTCTTTGTGAAGTCCATGCACAATCCAGTATTTGCCACACAAAAGCCGGTGGCAAAAGCGGACGAGGAGTGGGTGCTGGAAAACAAGCAAGTGTGCGGATATATCCGATAATTCGTCAATGATAACGTGTACAACCACATTAGTGGAGAGATGAATGCCAAGACGTTGTGGGAGAAATTGCAGAAGTTGCATGCCTCCAAGACCCGTAATAACAAAATCTTTCACTTGATGAAGCTCATGCAGATTCGGCACAAGGATGGCTCATCTGTCGCTGACCACCTGAATAAATTTTAGGACTGTGTGGACCGGCTGGGTGGCATGGGGATCAAATTTGAGGATAAAGTGCTCAAACTCTGGCTCCTAGCAACCCTCTCAGACTCATGGGAGGTCATGAGGATCACCATTGTCAACACAGCTCCAGATGGCATGGTGACTTTGGAGATGGCTAAAGGAGCTGTGCTGAATGAGGAGATGAGACGGCGATCTCAAAGTACGTCCACCTCTCAACACGAAGTCCTCGTCACCGAATCAAGGGGAAGGAGCCGAGGACGTGGCCCAAAGTCTGAAGACAAAGGGCATAGTAAGTCACGCTCTCGGTACCAAAACATAGAGTGCCATCATTGTGGTAAGAAGGGGCACATCAAGAGGTTTTGTTACAAGTGAAAGAGTGAAAATACTAGAAAGGACAAGGCCAAGAAGGGACGAGGACAAGAAGAGTCCTTGGTCTCTGTCGTGACAAGAGGTAACCTCCTTCTGGCCTGCGAGTCTGAGGACTTTGTGACCGTGGTCGAGCAAGCCTCTGATTGGGTGGTGGATTTTGACACATCCATATATGTCACCTCCAAGAGAGATATTTCTCTACTTACACTCCAAGTGCCCCCGGAGTGTTGAAGATGGGTAACATGGAGACGTCCGAGATCATTGGACGGGATGATGTCTCCTTGGTGACAAATAATGGAGCCCAACTGATTTTGAGGGACGTCCGACATATCCCGGATATTCGTATGAATCTCATTTCAGTAGGATGGCTTGATGACAAAGGTTACTGTAGCGTCTTTTGTGACGGCGGTTTCAAGCTGACGAAGGGATCCATGGTGGTTTCCTGAGGAGGAAAGACCTCAGGCCTTTATGCGCTGAAAGCCACGGCCGAGGTGGCAGAGGTAAATGCCACAAGATGTATGGAGTCCTCGAGCCTATGGCATAAAAGGCTCAGACACATGAGTGAGAGGGGCATGAGTCATTTGGCCAAGAAGAGTCTCATCCCAAAGTTGGATGAAGAAAGGCCGAGGACTTGCTCTCTCTGCATGGTGGGAAAGCAACGGAGAGTCTCCTTTCAGGGAGACGCATCATCCAAAAGGTTCGGGGTCCTAGAGCTCGTACACACAGATGTGTGTGGACCCCTCCCGGAAAGGTCTTTTGGAGGAGCACAGTATTTTGTCTCCTTCATTGACGATTGCTCGAGGAAGTTATGGGTGTTCCAGCTCAAGACTAAGGATCAGGTCGCGGGAATCTTTGAGCAGTTCCATGTCCTCATTGAGCGTGAGATTGGGAGGAAGTTGAAGACTGTCTGGAGTGACAACGGTGGAGAGTATATTCAGACTTTTGATGCCTATTTTAGAGCACACGTCATCAAACATCAGAAGACTCCACCGAAGACGCCATAATTGAACGGCGTGGTCGAGAGGATGAACCGCACCATGATGGAAAGAGTCAAGTGCTTGTTGTTCGAGGCCAGGCTTTCGGGATCTCTTTGGGTTGAGGCCTTGAAAATGGCTGCCCATGTGATCAACCGATCGCCCAGTAATCCTTTAGACGGGAAAGTCCCAAAAAGGATTTGACCGGGAAGGAGCCAACTTACAACCATCTTCGGACATTTGGTTGCAAAGCTTTTGCTCATGTTTCGAGAGATGAGAGGAATAAGCTTGAGCCAAAGACAAAGTAATGTGTCTTTCTGGGCTATGACATGGATGAGCTTGGGTATAGGTTCTATGACCCAATGGAAAAGAAGTTGGTCCGATCCCATGACATGGTCTTTGTTGAGGAAGAGACCATCGAGGATATTGGGAAATAGAAGAAGTCTCAACCTAACACTTCCCGGACGGACAGAGTTGATGTTGAAGCTGTCCGTCCAGTACCTCTTGAGTCCGAGGATGGCGGACCAAGAATGGCCGGCAACAATGATGAGGTGGTTCCAACCCCTCAGGAGAATTAGGTTGAAGATCAAGCACGTCAACAGGCCGAGGTGGCCCCTATGAGACGGTCATCCAGGGAGAGACATCCGTCCGTCCGCCTGCCAGCAAGTGAGTACGTCCTACTCACTGATGTAGAAAAACTTGAGAACTTTGACGAAGCTATGAGTAGTACTCAGAAGGACAAATGATTTGAGGCCATAAAGGAAGAAATTACTTCTCTTCATGAGAACCATACCTTTGAGCTGACTAAACTGCCCAAAAAGAAGAAGGCCTTGAAGAACAAATAGGTCTTCCGATTGAAGACGACCGATGACACTTTACACCCAAGACACAAGGCACAACTTGTGATTAAGGGTTTTAGTCAACGCAAGGGCGTTGACTTTGATAAAATATTTACACCTGTTGTCAAGATGTCCTCGGTCTATGTGGTGCTTGGACTAGCAGCAGCTTTGGATCTGCAGATAGAGCAACTGGACGTTCGGACATTATTTCTTTATGGTGATCTTGAGAAAGAGATCTATATGGAGCAACCAGAATGGTTCGAGGTCGAGGGGAAGAAGGACTGGTCTGTCGTTTGAGGAAGAGCTTGTAAGGGTTGAAGCAAGCTCCGAGACAGTGGTACCGAAAGTTTGAGTTTGTCGTGGTCGGACGAGGATACCATAAAACTAATTCCGACCACTGTGTCTTTGTCTAGAAATTTTTAAAGAACGATTTCGTCATCCTCCTCTTCTATGTGGACGACATGCTAGTTGTTGGACAGAACAGTGCTCGGATCAAGGAGCTAAAAGAGCAACTGGGGCAGTCTTTTGCCACGAAGGACTTCAGACCGGTGAAGTAGATTCTGGGGATCAGAATATTTCGTGACCGAGGGGACAAAAAGCTCAGGCTGTCCCGGGAAGGCTATGTTGAAAAAGTGCTTCAGCAATTCAATATGGAAAGCTCCAAGCCTGTCAGTACCCCTCTAGCTAATCACTTTAGGCGGGCAAGTAGCAGTGTTCGTCCTCAGAGACAAAGAAAGTACGCATGAGTAAGATTCCTTACTCCTCGGCCGTTGGTAGTCTGATGTACGCGGCCGTGTGTATGTGGCCGAACGTTGCTCATACAGTTGGTCGTGTTAGCCAGTTTTTCTCAAACCCAGGGATGGAGCATTGGTCCGTAGTGAAGTGGATTTTCAGATATCTCCGTGGGACTTTAAATATGGGTTTGCATTTTGGAGGGGAGAAGCTTTAGCTGGATGGGTACACGGACGCAGACATGGCCGGGGATGTTGATTCTCGAAAATCAACGTTCGAGTATTTGGTGAAATTTACGGGAGGGGCAATCTCTTGGCAGTCCAAATTGTAGAAGTGCGTTGCCCTCTCGACTACGGAGGTAGAGTTCATTACCATGACCAAGGCCTGCAAGGAAATGCTGTGGATGAAAAGGTTCGTCCAAGAATGGGGTCTAAGGCAAGAAGAGTATGAGGTCCTTTGTGATAGCCAAAGTACCATTCACTTGTGCAAAAACTCCTTATTCCATTTCAGGTCAAAGCACATTAACGTGCGATATCATTGGGTGAGAAATATTTTTGATAATGGGCAGCTATCAATTGGAAAGGTCTGGACGGATGAGAATGCCTCGGACATGTTGACCAAGGTTTTGCCAAAGGGAAAGCTGGAAGCTTGTTGTGACATTACCGGTCTGTCTAACTTCGCTCCCACTCAGTCGTAAGGGAAAGTTTGTTGGGGTCACTCCCTCCGTGGTGATTTGTCCGCGGACAGGTGGAAGAAAATGGACACGAACTTTTGGAGAGGTCCGAGAACATTAGTCTGAGAAGTCTGTCAAAATGGACGATGACCAGTTGGAGGAGTCATGCCCGAGAGGTAACTGAAGACATGGACGATGATTCTGAAAGTCTAGGAGTTGACTCTCTCTCCGTAGGTTTGCTACAACTACGTCTGTAGGTGGGCAGTTGGCCTATTATGATTGGAAGTTTGAGGCGGTTACAATTTTCAATGAGCGAAAGGCCTCCCACTCTATACGCCAGGCGTGCGCCTGCTGTGGTAGGCTTAGGAGGCGTGGTCCTGCCACCCTACTGCTAGGGTGGCTAGCCGACCACTAGGGCCATTGTATATATATATATACTTGTGATCATTCTTTATGGTGCATCACTTGAGCGTGCATAGAGAGAGCTATGGGTGAGTTTTTGCTATAAAGATAGAGAGAGAGACACTTTTCTAGAGAAATTGAGAGATATACACTTGTGATTGTTTTCTTTGTTTTAGTTTGTATAACTAACATTCTTGTAAACAATCAACTATTTATAGTTCATTCTTTTTGTAGTTTTTTTCTTAGTTGAAAAGGGTCTTTCCACGTTAAAATCTCATGTGTGTTTTATCACTTACTCTATTTCTACTGTTGTTCGTCCGTCCAAGCGCTCATCTCTATTGGCGTCCGAATGGACTATCGGATCGATCACTGTGTCTTCCGTTTTGTGCCAACACAAAAGCCTTACAATGATTTTGTCATATTGACAGAATTTGAACTTCATCAAGAGAAAAGAAAATGAAGGCTTGCCATAGAATATCTATCATATTCCACCCCCTTGGAAAAGGGGAAAATTAAAAAATAAAAATAAAATAAAAATAAAAGGTGGGAAGGAAGAAACGATGTGTAATTGGAATTGTTTATCCTGATAAATGTTGAAGATATTTCCCTTGTTGTCCTTTCCTTCAAGACATTTGGGGCACGTATGCACCCAACCTCACCTTATTTCTATTTTTAAAAGCTAAATAAATTAGTAAAAGAAATATGAAGATAGTTGCGTGACAAAATTAAGATATACATCTAAAGAAAGAGGTTTGTCATAAAGTTAAGTGGTACACCTAACTTTTTTTTTGATAAATAATTGATATATATTAATATTAAAATTGAGATTATATAAACAAACGCCTCAACTAAGGAGCACCGAAAGGTTTAATTGTAATAGTTGCGCTCAACAGAAGATAATAAGAATTACAAAAGCACGTTCCTATTCTAAAATACTAAATTTGGAAAATTTTTCATTTGTTATAGGTTATAAGATATCCTACAATTCAAGAGTCATCAAATTATCTATACTCATCTCATTAAACAAAAATATAAATATAAATTTATATGTTTTTTTTAACATGAATAAAATAAAAAATCTATTCAACTGTTCTTATAAAGAACGGATGAAAATAAAGATTAAAGTGCTTGCATATCTTTAAATAGATCATGACATGGAACAGCAAGTTTAAAGATAGCATAATCAAATTTGTAATCTCCATTGCACTCTCTTTGAGTGACAAGACTAGACATCATATCTTAGACCAACTCATCTCCCCAAGAAAACTCCATACCCCCGCAAAAAAATGAAAAAAAGAAGTCAAAAATAATAATCATAAGCTATGAAAAAACATTAGGGAAATATCTAGTGGAAATCTAGTAATAACATGGTGTTATGAACTCAGATCAAAGTAAATTCAAACAATAAATCAATAAATCCCAAAATAAAGATAATAAATGTCCAACTTGAATGTGACAAATAGATGGACCAAAAATTTCATCTTTCAAATAATAATAATAAATAGAATACAAAAATTTATCATAGAATCTTGTTAGATAATTGTCCAAATAATATAATATTTATGACCTACTCCACAATTATTGTAAGGGAGGTGACAAACCAAATACATATATATTCATTATACATATTGACCCAAATATTTTATACATATTCAAAAGCCTACTACTGGCCAGTCCGAAATATCCAAATACACCTGATACAAACTCAAACCAAAATGAAGCTAAACTTACTAAAATAAATGATGATGTGTCAGATCACGTCTAATCTTCTGCAAAGTATTCAAACCATTTACTCTAAAGAGATAAAAAATAAAAAAATGTGAGCGTAAAAGTCAATAAATATTAATACATATATACGTATATAAATGAATTTGCCAAAAATCAGATGAATAGTCCATAAACATAATTAAAATGGGTAATTGATACAAATCCAATATAAAAAATCTAAATATAATCTTATATTCAAATCAGAGTCTATATTAAACATAATCTCACCGGGACATATACTAAATAGAAATAATCTAGAGTTAAATCATATAATTCAAATCATAGTATAACCTATAATAAAATAGAGGTTGGTCAAAATAGAGTCCGAATCAAAGTCATGTAAATAAAAATAGAATCTAAAATGAAATCATATAAAAATCAAATAGATTCTGGAATAAAATTACATATCAAACATATGAGACTAACCAAATCTCATCCATTAAAAATATATGATTCTCAAAATAGAGTCTGAATATAAAATCAATGTAAAAATACAAAACATGTACAAAAATAAAAAATTAAAGGTCAATAGATCAACTTGAGGAGGGGCTACACATACTCCCAATAACCATAAATCAGAGTCATCTACTATTTAGACCTTAGGTAGGGTCATATATGTATTTAGTTTCCTATAAATAAGGAACTTACTCATTATATTTTATCATCTATGATTTTGAGTGCAATTATCAAATTTAGTATATATATTAAAACGTTTAAATATATTAGTTTTTTATTCAATTTATTTACGATGGTTCTCATTAAATACAAATTGAGCAGGTCAACTATAAACAAAACTTTTTTTCTATCGGTGAAAAAAAAATTTTAAGTATTTTCCCGTCAGGAATAGAGTTCTCTCCATTGGGAGAAGAACATACACAAATCAAATAACAAATAATAGAGGTAATGATCTCGACCTCTAGGCAACAATATATAAGTACTAATATAAGATTCATACATGTTTTACACTCATTTTTATATAAATATATGGATATAATATACGATTTCAAATATTTATATATTTTTTTATAAAATAGCAAAATCCTCTAATATTCATAAATTCAAAACAAAACTTCCAAATAATCGATAAAAATATTATGCATGTATAAAAGAAATAAATAGGTTGAGTAAAAAGAGTATGTATAAATATTAAACATTTAAAATATAAGTAAAATATATTTGACACTAAAACAGATCAATAATAGGGTTTAAATATGATTGTCTTAATTTTATACCAAACAAATCTGACAAAATAATACTCTGATCTGCCTTATCTCTTCTTTATCTCTCATCTTTCTCATCCTCTTTCTCTCTTATCTTCTTCTTTCTACGTAAAACTAACAAACAAGCGCTTCTTCCCTCTATTTATAATGCACATGACGCTCGAGTACGGTCTTAGGCGCACCTCGAATGCTAGTCCATGATATTCTATGCCACAAGCACCTCTTAGACGTGCCCTAAGCGCTAATTGACTGATTCGATATCTTTTAAAATTTTATAAAATATAATTAATTTTAAAGTATAATTATATCCAAAATAATAAATATCATCAAAATAAATCAAATGAAAGTTGAATATTATACATGGTGACAACAAATACATAACCAAAGGACTATTTTTCACTTGTTATTGTTGACGGGATGTGGTGGTGCGAGATGGATTGGGAGTTTTTACTTTTCTCAAAAATAAAGCCTAATTTTTTTTAACTATTGATTGAAATTCAATAGCTAAAATTTAAAAATAAAAAATAATAAAGATAATTATAGTTTTTACAATACTTTATAATATTTACATATATTAAATATTAAATTAAAAATATAAAAATTAATAAAAATAATTATTTAGATAATATTATTTAATATTTAAATCTAGACGGTTTATTTTTTTCAACCTAACAGTATAGAAAGAGAATCTAATGAAGTAGAAATGATAAATAGATTCCTACTTCTCTTTGAAAAAAAATAGTGACCCCGTAGGCCACACGAGATGGGGGAAGTGATTATCAAAATTGGATTCGTGGTCAGAATTTTGGAACAAATGAAAAACTTGCCCTTCTAGGCCTGGGGTGGGTTATGTAGGTCAGAAATATAGGTGCTTGCTTTCTTTCATCAAAATTAGGCACCAAAGTAAATTTTCTGTTACTAATTTTAGAAAGTATAAATACTATGTCATTTACATAAGAAAAATGTAAAAAAATAAAAATTATATATTTACATAAACAAGATATAAAAGGTAACATTTAGAATTAATATTTACAATTATACGTTTAAATTTTATTTTCTAAAGTTGTAATGTATGCCGGGAAAGTAATTTCTCTATTGTGATTATATCTAATCTAAAAATTTAACCAGGTATAAAATTACCCATCTATAATGAACATGAACATATGTATTTATTGTAAGTATAATAAAATTTTAAAATAATTGAATGGCATTATTTTAATTAAGCCTAGATGGGTGATAATTTGCTACCTCTATCGTTTGAAAAGATTAGATTAACATCACAAAAGTTGCTTTTATTTTTTGTTGTCTTTCAATAGCTTTACTCAAAAGAGCTCACACGTAGCCAACCAAAAAAAAAAAAAGAAGTTGTGCATTATGTTTTATTGTGGCATACGCAAAGCCTCATTAGAAACGTTCCATTTTGCCCCTAGATATCATTTAACTACTTTTGAGCACTACCCTTTCCCCCAAGAAATAAATAAATAAAGTATAGGTTAAATAAGATAATTACAATTCTTTAAAAAAAATAGTAAGTTAGACTTTTACTATATACTTTAATATATTTGTGTGGTGAATACTAATGAAATAAGAATAGAATAAATATCATTAGGAGTAAGCAAACTCATACTTTTATGTGAGATTTTGATGTTTTAACTTTATCTTTAGTATTAATTGTCATTTTTTAACCAATAAGATAATATAAAAAATAAATATTTCTATTGTCAACTATTATTTTTTCTTCACCTTATTCCACCTACCAATTTTCACTTGAATTGTATATATGCCGAGCTGGGATCAAGCCAAAGTCTTGGACGTGTGACCAAACAAGACAAAATACTATAAATATTATCTGAATAAATTAATGATATTACTTGATACATGCACAACGGGGGCTGCCTACAAATCAACTAGACTGGTGACTGGCAGTAGAGGAAATTTAGAGACGAAGAGGAGAGGAGGAGAGTTCAGCATAGGGAGAAGGAGAAGGGAGCACAGTAAATGGAGAAGGAGAAGGGAGCAAGGGACTGAGACTGGGGTCCTTCACTAAGGACCGAGGTTCTTCACACAGAGAGAGAGAGGGAAAGAGGATGAACAGAGATGCAGGGACAGTCTGAGAGGGCAGAGAGAAAAGGCAGAGAGAGAGAGAGTTTGTGAGAGATGAGCCAATAGAAAAATTATCCTCAAATTATTATTACCATCTACAATATATATACATCAAACAATCGAAAACTAACCAAAAAAATACCAAGCAAAAAGGAAATAACAAACAACCATGCCCATAACAGAAAACAAAAAGGAATCCTAACAGGAGTAGTTAGGCCTATAACATTACTTTATAGTTATCTGTCTTATTTTATATGATATTTGGAGATTAATTATATGAGATCTAAAAATTATCACATTAATAAAACTTAACGCTAAACGAAGGAATGCTAAAGGAGAGTAGCCCAATTGGCACTGCTGCCGTAGGTGAAGGCAAAACCTCCATGGTCTCCCGTTACCGGTTGCGCTAGGGTTAGCCCAATTGGAGGAGATACCGTAGGTCATTGGCAAAACGCCTATGGCTCCGGCATTGTGCGATGGCTTAATCAGGGTTTCTTCCCCAGCCATTCAATTGTAGTCTCTAAATTCTTTAAATAATGTGAAAAGTTTCACATTTTTTGTGCAAAATAAATGTGAGGAATTAGACATCTATAAATAGAACTTCTTGTTTGAATTTATATTTAACCCAAAAGGTTGTAAACATAAAAGAATAGATAGTGTTGTGCTATTGAGTGAAGGGTGTTATAATATCTTTTAGGTGAGAATGTGAGAGAGCTTTGAAACTTCTTCTCTTTTATGGAAATTGTAAGTTTTAAAAGTTTTATAGTCGATTTTGAGAGGACTTTGATATTGTGATTTTTTCTTCTCATCTTGAATATTTTTTTTACATAAAAATTTTTATATTATTATTATAATTATTTTTATTTTTATGAGTAGGATTCCAAAATCTCAAAAACCTTAACAAAACACAGACGAATCAAAATGCCATTGAATTTGAAAAATGACTTTTTGTCCTAAATTTTACAATTAAGTTTTGACCCCGGTAAAAAAAGCGGAAGCAGTAAAAATTAAATATCTAATAAATATAAAGAATATTTATTTCTAGATGTTAACGATAATGACAAACATGCAAAATATAAAAAATCATAAACAATAATAAAAAGACATGATTTTTAGTGACGAAGAAAAAACTCGATAGCCACGATAATCGAGAAAAACCCTCTGGGTTTCAACGACTAGGGAAGCAATGTACTATAAAGATAAACTTACAGACCGATAGGTAACGGCGCGCTAACCTAACCGACTTACTCCCGTATTGTGATCCCTACCAAAAAACGCTTTGGATTTGCCCGCGGCAACGGAATCGAACATCTTTCGGTCTTCACGTCAATCTTCCCTCTTGAGCAACTTGAATTGCCGAACACAATCAGGTCTCCTTCTTCAACATACCGATATCTCCAACGAAGGTAAAAGAGTAGCGATATGGGATCGAAGAAGTGTAGGTGTAGAGAAAACTTCTTAGAACATCAAGCTCAAAAATAAATGATCAGTTTTCTCAATTGTAGGAGGATTGGAGAAGAAAAATCAGAATATTTTTCAATGAGTGGCATGCCAAAATGCTCAGTCCAAAAATTAGGGTAAAAGAGTTAAGGCATATATATATAGAGGGCTCAAAAAACGGATTTAAAAAATTTTCGCGTTGCCTCGGCGCTCGAGCTCGGCTCGAGCGCGCGGCGGGCGCACAAAAGGTTTCCAGAGAAACCTTACGTGCGCTTGAATGAGTAGCGAGCAGGCCCTTTCTGGATTTTGTGCTCAAGTGCATGGCGAGCTCACAGCGAGCGCAATGCTTCGGGTTTTTGGGGTCGAGCGGGTAGAGAGCGCACGGAGAGCTTGGGGCGTCGAGATTTTGGGCTCGAGCGGATGGAGAGCTTATGGTAGGCGTGGTGTCCCTGGAAGCTGGAACGGATAGCAACAGATATATGTTGATACAATATTTCGATAAGCCATAACCCGACATCGATACAAGATTACATATGATCATGAAATATACCAATTATAAAAATGAGTCTAACAATCTCCCCCTTTGACAATTCCGTGATAAAACCCAAAAAATAAATAAATACAAGTGAAGTACGGGTTCAGACACCACCAAAATAGAACCTATGTACATAAAAATATACACCTAGTAAGAAATAAAGGGTACAAAAAAATATAAAAATCTACACTAGTACTGCTGTGTCGATGTTATGACAACTGGTCGACATTGTAACGGAGTTGCCTGGTCAAACAGGGTTAGTACCAACAAGACATAATATAATATGGTATAATAAAAAAATAACATGCAGTAGTAAAATTAATGAAATACAAGCAGTACATAAATCTAAGAAGAACGTCCCTCATAGAAATAATAAGTCTCCCCTTAATATAAATAATAACGTTTCCCCTAATCCCCCAAATCAAAATGAAACAAATCTCCCCCTTTTGTCACCAAGAGCCAAAGAGAGGTGATCACTCAAAAGTGAAAGAATCGCCAGAGGGCGGAGTACCATAATGACGCTGCCATTGTCAAAGCTCAGCCTCCTAGGTAGCTAAACGATCATCCAAACGCTCAAAATCAGTAAGCATGTGCGACTGTAGCTGTGACTAGGAAGCAAGAATTCACTCATGTGAGAAATACAGACGCTCAAAATGGTCGACAAGATGAGACAGCTGACTTATTAGAGCTACAGAGGAAGATATGGAGTGCCGATGAGGAGTAGATGGTCCAGGACTAGATGGGTCGAGGAAGAATGAGGTAGAGCCAGATGGGCCATCGTCGGGTTGAGAAGGAGGCACTACAGGGAGAGGTTCATTGAACGGCTCCTGGGGGTCTACGACAAAGCGATGTGTGTGGGACTGATTATGAGCAAAAGTAGTGGAAGTGATGGGGCGGGCGAGTTGGAGACGAGGAAGATCGAAAAAGGGACGGAGCAATCAAACCGGTGAGGGCTGACTCCTAACAGCGGTCAATGAAGATAGAAGATATAGAATGGTCGAGGGAGTCAAGTCGGACTTCCCGTTCAAGGGAGAGTTGCCAATGGGACATGTGGGTGGTAAATAATGCCTCTGCCTCTGGACTGATAAAGCGATCGGGAGCGGAGAGCCCACTCGGTCAAGTGCGTTTGCCACTCAACTTACACGCCAAGGACTTTTCAGGGCCGACAACTGAAAATATATTAAGGATACTAAAATCAGGTAATATCAATGCGGTGAATGTGTGTACAATAAAGGAGAAGATGGCGTGCGGCAAAGAGGGAGCGGCGTGAACCGCTCAACGGCTGGCGGCTCAAGGGGCTCCACGGCGGCGGACGGCGCAAAGTAGCAGGCGCTGAAAAGGAAGGGGACGCGGCTTTGGAGGGCCACCGGTGAACCACCAACCGCAAACACATTGCTATCCAATCTTTATAGCTAGGGAGGAGCACCCACACCGATGGATTTGGTCGCCCAGCCACTGGTGGAGGAGAAGGGCCGGAAAGCATCATGATTGGGGCTGTGAGACACAGGAAACCGAAGAATCATAGATGCCATGGATGGCGTACAAAATCCACGCAAGAATCGGTAGATTTGGAGCAAATAGGTAAGCAATCGTTGACCCATGAAGACATCCAACTAAAAGGAAGGAAAAACGGGGCCGGCAACGCCATGAATGGCGGTCGGCAACAATGAAAAAGACAAAGAGAGACGAGAGAGAAATTACCATGATAACGCCCATAATGGCGAGGAAGGAGGGTAGATCGGGAGGTGGGTTAGAGTCAGAGAGGCAGCCGATGCAAGGAAGGCGTGCAAACAGAGAGGAAGAAACGTGAGGGCTGTGGCTCAGGCGCACGCTGTTCGTTAGAGAATAAAGGGGGACAGCGTGGACTCGAGCCCACAGCTAGCAAGCGCAGGAGTGCGCACCAAGGTTTTTTTTATTTTTTTTTGTTGTTTTAAAAAACTATTTATGCCTTATTCATTGCGTGTAAAGCACACACCAATGGAAATTCTCAAAAATTCAAACCGCACACTGTTTGAGGGTTTGGTGAGGATGTCGGCCAGTTGATTTTCAGTTGGAATATGTGCAAGTGATATGACTCGAGTTTCCACAAGCTCACAAATAAAATGATGCCGAATATTGATATGTTTGATGCGGGAATGTTGAACAGGGTTTTTAGAATATTTATAGCACTATTATTGTCAAAATAAATCAGCATAGTGTCCTGGACAATACCGTAGTCAAGAAGCATTTGTTTCATCCATAGGAGTTGTGTGCAATAATTTCCCGCGGCTATGTATTCGGCTTTGGCCGTAGATAATGAGATGGAGTTTTGTTTCTTACTCATCCAAGCCACTAGGTTGGAGTCGACATAAAAACACCCACCAAAGATACTTTTTCGATCATCAATATTTCAAGCCCAATTGGCATCGGAGTATCCGGCCAAGGCAAAATTTGATTCGTTAGAGAGGAAAATCCCAAAATTAGACGTCCCATTGATAATCAAATAATACGCTTAGCAGCACTTAAATGGGATTCTTTTGGATCGGATTGATAATGGGCGCAGACATCGACACTAAATGCAATGTCGGATCGACTAGTAGTCAAATACAGGAGACTATTGATCATACTTTTATAAAGAGTTGGATCGACGCTCTTGCCCGCAGGATCACGATCCATCTTTGAGGAAGTACTCATGGGTGACCGAGTATGTTTGAAGTTATCAAGATTGAAGCGTTTGGTAAGGTCCTTGGCATATTTGGCTTGGAAAATAAAGGTACCGTGAGAGAGTTGCCAAATTTGTAAGTCAAGGAAGTATGTAAGTTCTCCGATCATATTCATTTTGAATTCTGAGGCCATACAGTCTGCAAAGAAATGAGCACGGGAGTCCACAGTAGCACCAAAGATGATGTCATCAATATAAACTTGAGCCACCAACATACATTTTTCGGTCCTTTGGACAAATAAAGTTTTATCAACACTTCCTCGAACAAAACCATAATCACAAAGGTACGATGTATGACGCTTGTACCAAGTTCAGGGAGCTTGCTTAAGGCCGTATAGAGCCTTTTTTTGCTTGTACACATGATCCGAAAATACATGATTCACAAAACCTTTTGGTTGTTCTACATAAACTTTCTCTTGAATGAAACCATTTAGGAATGCACTTTTGACATCTATTTGGTACAATTTAAAGCCCATGGTATACGCAATAGATGGAAGAATACGGATAGACTCGAGATGGGCCACAAGGGAAAAAGTCTCATCATAGTCAATGCCTTCTACCTGAGTATATCCTTGAGCAACAAAACGAGCTTTATTTCGGGTGACATTCCCATTTTTATCAGTTTTGTTTTTGAATATCCACTTGGTCCCTATGACATTTGTATGGGTAGGACAGGGAACTAAGAACCATACATCATTCCTCACAAATTGATTTAGTTCCTCATATATGGCACTTGTCCAACACTCATCAAATAAGGCCTCTTCTACCTTTTTTAGTTCAATGTGAGAGATATAACAAGTATAGGCGAGCTGATTTAGAATGCGGCGGCGCAGCCTCATACCTTCATTAACATCGCCTAATATAAGATCCTTTGGATGATTGAGTTAAACTCTAACAGAAAGTTCCTTTATAGAAATGGCGGTAGGAGTTACTTGCTCAATATCGGAAAAAGATAAGTTGGGTGAGGAGTCATTATAATCATCCTCTTTATTCGAACAATCAACACTTTCAGGATGGTCATGAGGAGTGTCATTCACAACAACATTTATAGATTCTATAACCATTTGAGTGCGTTAATTGAAGACTCGATAGGCTTGACTAGTTAGGGAATATCCCAAGAATATTCCTTTGTCACTTTTTGAGTCGAACTTTCCTAAGTTTTCCCTATCACGTAGAATAAAGTATTGACAATCGAAAATATGTAAATACTTAACATTGGGTTTCTTTCCTTTCTAAAGTTTATAAGGGGTTGTTTCCGTCCTAGGTCTTACGTAGACCCGATTAATTATGTGACAGACCATACTCACAACTTCACCCCAAAAGTGCTTGGCAATATTCTTACATTGCATTATAGTTCTGGTCATTTCTTGAATGTCTCGATTTTTGCATTCAACAATCCCATTTTGTTGAGGGGTAATGGGGAAGAAAATTCATGGTGAATTCCTTCATCATTATAAAATGTTTCAAAATTGGAATTCTCAAACTCCTTACTATGGTCACTATGAATTCTAATGATAGAAATTCCTTTTTCATTAGTGAGTTTTTACATATGATTTTTACGTTGTCAAACGTGTCTGATTTTTTTCAAATAAAATCTATCCACGAATACCTAGAATAATCATCCACAACCACTAAAATATACTTTTTGCCACCTAAACTTTCAATTCTAGAAGGCCCCATAAGATCCATATAAATTAATTCAAGAGGCCAAGATGTGTGGATGTTTTACTATGAGATAAGTGATTTATTCTAATTTGTTTTCCTAATTGACAAGGACCACACACATAATATTTTACATTTGACAATTTAGGAAGCCCTTCAACACAACTCTTCTTCAAAATTTTTGATAGGCTTTTAAAATTTAAGTGGCCAAGGCGTTGATGTCACAATTCTGTGGTGTCAATTTTAGTGGATTTGCATTCAAGAATGTTGTTTGGCTTGATACCATAAAGATTGTCAGGAGTTCTCTTGCCCTCTAAAACAATTGAGCCATTTGTGTCATAGATGGAGCATTTATCTTAAAAAAATTGAACCTCGAAGTTGTCATCACAAAATTGACTAATATTCAGGAGGTTAAATTTCAACCCTGATACATACAAGACATTATAGGGTTTTGAGAGTCCAAAAATACATATCAAACTTCAACCAAGAATAAGGGCTCTTGTGCCATCACCAAAGACAACCGTCCTATCAGGATGGTTTGACATTGAGAAGAATATGACTTTATTTTCACACATGTGTCTAAAGCATCCATTATCCAAGTACCATAGAGATTAATTTTGAGCTTTTAAGGCTGTATGAGCAACATGGTAGTGACATGTTTTTGAAGAGTTTTTAGCTCACTTTACCCAAATTTTTCTTCCCGAATTCACTTTCTAATTCAACAATTTTACTTGTTCATT
Organism: Nepenthes gracilis; assembly: GCA_033239525.1. Classification (NCBI taxonomy): domain Eukaryota; kingdom Viridiplantae; phylum Streptophyta; class Magnoliopsida; order Caryophyllales; family Nepenthaceae; genus Nepenthes; species Nepenthes gracilis. The sequence goes on from BSYO01000040.1 coordinate 2,191,575, forward strand.
CAATTTCTGAATGTGATCAACAAGTTTATTCATTTTTAGCCCTTATCTTTGGTTATACAGAAGATTCATGGTGTAATATCGAGGACGAATGTGACTAACTTTATTACACGCATGACAGGTAGGCACAAACTTAGGTATGGAAGAATTGTTCATAGATCTTTGATTGAAATTGGTAAAAGACTTGAAAGTTTTTGAGGGTTTGTTCGTGACATTTTGATTATGTAGATTAGGTGAATGAGTAGAGCCAAATCGTTTCTCTACACGTTGAGGCACGGTCTTAATGACTTTGGGTTGTGTTAATATTTTTGAGTGAAATTTGTGTAACAGGTACAAATACAGTTTTAGGTTGTGGACCATGTTGAGAGATTTTCTCAACATACCCCAAACCCTTTTTATTTCCAGCAAATTTCTCAATCCCCAACATATGATCAAATTTTTGGGTTCTGCTTAAAAATTTTTTCAGATCGTTCTTAGTATTCTCAAGCTCCACTTTTAGAGTTTTAATTTTAGCGATGAAGGAGCTGTTTTTTACTTCCAGATCATGTTGAGTAATAGTGGCACCCTTCAATTTTGTTGTAACTTCATCCTTTTCTCTTTCAGGTCGATGAGTTTATTATTTAAGCTTTTATTTGTTTTCTTTGCTTTCAAATATTTCCTAAACAGTTTATCATATACTTCTTAAAATCCATCAAAATCGTTATCAGATTCTTCATGAGAAGAATCTGTCTATTCGGGAGGTGCACTGGTGGCCTTGTCACCACTAAGTATAGATGTCTTCAATATCATATAATTTATTTCATCATCTTTGGAGGATTATTCATCGTGATTTACATCATCTTCATCATCCGTTAGAGACACATTTAAAACATTTCCTTTTTGATGCTTAAAATTTGGACACTCAGTCCAAATATGACCTACGTCGTAGCATTTATGGCATTAGATTCCTTAAGATTTCTTATTTTTAAAATCTTTAGTTTTTTTATCCTTTTTGAATGAAGTGTGAGATAAATCAGTTCCTTTCGAAGATCATTTTCTTTTCTTATTTTTAAAAATTTTCTTAAATTTTTTTACAAACAGAGGTAAATTCTCATCATTACATGACTCATCATCCGAGTGATGATCTTTCTCTTCCTTTACTGTTTTTAGGGCAATTGATTTGTTTCTTTTGAATTGAGAAAGAATGTACTCATAAGTTTGAAGGAACCCTACAAGTTCTATTTTTAATTTATCTAAATCTTTACTTTCTTCAATAGCAGTAACTTTTGGTCTAAATCGTTCAGGCAAAGATCGTAGAACTTTTCGGACAATTTTATTTTCAGGAATACGTTCTCCTAAATTGAATATAGAATTCACAATGTCGTTTAATTTAGTATAGAATTCATCAAATGTCTCGTCATCTTGCATTCGTATTTTTTCAAACTTTGTGATGAGCATTTACAACTTTAAATTTTTAACTAGTTTAGTTTCTTCGTGGGTAATATCAAGAATATCCCAAACTTCTTTTGATTTCTCACAATAAAAATGCGTTTAAATTCTTCTGAGAAAACGGCTATAAAAATAACATGTAACCCCTTACTATTCAGATTATATGCATCAAGTTCCTCTTTAGTCCACAAAGATAAGACTTTTGGTTTGTCACCGGTGAAACTTGTGGGTGGAGTCCACCCAATTTGGGTACTAGCCCAAACTCGCTCATCCATTGACTTTAAAAATTCTCTCATACGTACTTTCCAGTACGCATAATTGCTCCCATCAAAAGAGGGAGGAATGGATAGGGATTGACTAGTATGTATCTAGATCGGGGTCATAGATTGGGGTGAGGCTCTGATACCAATTGAAAAAGGACTTTTTATCCTAAATTTTACAATCAAGTTTCAACCCCGATAAAAATAGCGGAGGTAGTAAAAATTAAATATTCAATACAAGTAAAGAATATTTATTTTTAAATGCTAACAATAATACAAGCATACAAAATATAAAAGATCATAAACAATAATAAAAAGACATGATTTTTTATAACGAAGGAAAAATTCGATACCCACAGTAATCGAGAAAAATCATCCGGGTTTCAATGGCAATGCATTACGAAAATCAAATTACAAATCGGATGGTAACGACGTGCTAACCTAGCCGACTTACTCCTATCATGTGATCCCTACCAAAGAACTCCTTAGATTTGTCCATGGCAATGGAACCGGACACCTTCCGGTCTTCACGTCAATCTTCCCTCTTAAGCCACTTGAATTGCTGAATACGATTGGGTTTCCTTCAACGTACCAACATCTCCAACGAAGGTAGAAGAGTAGCAATATGGGATCGAAAAATGTAGATGTAGAGAAAACTTGTTAGAATATCAAGTTCAAAGATAAATGATCAGTTTTATCAATTATAGGAGGGTTAGAGAAGTAAAAGCTGAATGTTTTTCAATGAGAGGCGTGCCAAAATACTTAGTCCAAAAATTAGGGTAAAAGAATTAAGGCACATATATATAGAGGGCTCGAAAAACGAGTTTAAAAATTTTTTTCATTGACTCGGCGCTCAAGCTTGGATCGAGCATGTGGCGATCGCACAAAGGGTTTCCAGAGAAATCCTACGTGTGCTTGAGCGAGGAGGCAGCGAGTAGGCCCTTTCTAGATTTTTCGCTGGCGAGCTCACGGTGAGCGCAATGATTCGGGTTTTTGGGGTCGAGCGGGTAGAGAGGGCACGGAGAGTGCGGGATGTCTTAATATATTCGGATGTCTTCATTTGACCTACCATATTATGCATATTTTTAGTTGGTATATTCCGTAACTGTGTCGGCTTGTTCATTTAGCCTCTTGTCGGTGTCTTCGGTAACTGTGACAATTTATCGACCTGCAAGATTTTCATCTGTTTTATGCCCGAAGGTCGTCATCATCAAATTTCAGTATTCTCACTTTCTGTGTCGTGTTTTTCACCTTGTCCTGGGACGGGCGACCGAGGCGCCACTTAGGCGCCTCCCGCAATGGGCATTCGATGAGCGCTCTAGCATTGACTGGGCGTGTTTTTGCGTGCCTGGCACTTATCGAGCGCTCGATAGCCACTTGAGCGGCGCAGGCTCATTGCCCTGAACCGTAGCTAGCGCTCGCCGAGTGCCTGATGGGCGCTTGAGCGACGCGGCCCTCTTGTGTCTAATAGACACTTTTTTGTTTGAATTTTTTGGGGGACTTCTATATATTGTGGCCTTATATCTTGAACCCAGAGGACCTTGACCGAATTTTGAGGAGCCTTCTCGCTTGAATATCCTTTGGTTGTGTACTCCATTTTCAAGAACACTTCTCTCCAACGATTGTGCTCCATTGACAAAGTGTTCTTTTCTCATTTTACATTCTCTTCTCTCGCCAGTTAACCATCGTAGCGACGTTGGTGGCGTAAATATTGGGATCTAGTGAGTTCAGCAATTCAAGTGGCTCGAGAAGTAAGATTGATGTGAAGACTAGAATGTGTCCGATTTTGCTGCCGCGAGCAAATCCAAGGAGTTCATTTGTAAGGATCTCAAGACGGGAGTAAGTCGGCTAGATTAGCACAACGTTACCACCCGATCTGTAAGTTGATTTTTATAGTGCATTTCTTCTCTAGCCGTTGAAGCTCGGAGGTTTTTTCTCAATTACCGTGAGTATCAAGTTTTTCCTTCATCATCAAAAAGGTTGTCTTTTTTTTATTATTACAACTTTATTTTTATACTCGTATTCGCTTGTAATATCTAGACACAAATATTCTTTACGTATATTAAATATTTGATTGTATATTACTTTCGCTAATTTATTGTGGGGGTCAAAATATTTATTGTGTAATTTTGACCAAAATGGTTCTTTCAATTGGTATCAGAAATTTATCCCGATCCGCGACCCCCGATTTAGATGTATTCGAGTGGATCACTCTCCGTACCTCCCTTCTTTGATGGGAGCAACTATGCATATTGGAAGGTTTGAATGAGAGCCTTCCTCAAATCAATGGATGAGCAAGTATGGGCTAGTACCCAAACCGGATGAACCTCACCCAAAAGTGGTGATGAGCCGAAAGCTTTGTTCTCATGGACAAAAGATGAACTTGATGCATGCAATTAGAACAATAAGGGTTTACATGATATATTTATGGCTGTGTCACCGGAAGAATTTAAACAAATTTCTATGTGTGAGATATCAAAAGATGCGTGAGATATTCTTGAATTCACTTATGAAGGAACTAAATTTGTCAAAATTTTAAAATTACAAATGCTAACCACTAGATTTAAAAAAATATGTATGAAAGATGAGGAAACTTTTGATAAATTCTATACTCGATTGAATGATATTGTGAATTCAATGTTAAATTTAGGAGAACGGATTCCAGAAAATAAAATTGTTAGAAAAGTTCTTAGATCACTCTCTGAACGATTTAGACCTAAGGTCATCGTTATCGAAGAAAGTAAAGACCTTGATAAAATGAAGATCGAAGAACTTGTAGGGTCCCTTTAAACTTATGAGCACACACTTCCAATGTTAAGGAAGCAAAATCAATTGCCCTAAAATCCATAAGGAAAGAAAGAGATCGTGATTCCCATGATGAGTCAAATAGCGATGAAGATTTTACCTTATTTGTTAAGAACTTTAAGAAATTCTTGAAGAATAATAAATCTTCATCTGACTTACCAAATTTGGATTTAAAACGAACTTTGAAATCTGATAAGAAAGACCGATGTGAATTTAAAGAATCCAAATCAAAAAATACCCAAACTGTTTAATGCCACGAATGTAAAGGTTTTGGTCATTATCTTATCGAATGCCCAAACCTTAAACGCCAACAAGATCAAGTCTATAAAGCTAATGTGACCTTAAGTGATGATGAAGATAAAAAGGCTGAAAAATGCTCAAGATGGCCCTGCCAAGTATATGGCATTTATGACCTCAATATGTGAAAATGATGATCGCTTAGACGCAAGTCTTAAAGTATCCAATAACTCTGAGAATGAGTCAGAATCTGATCTGTATGACCTTCAGGATGCTTATGACAAATTATTTAAATAATGTCTTCAAGTTAGGAAAACAAATGTGTCACTCAAGTATAAACTAACAAAAATAAAATAAAATTAGCTCTAAAATCCGAATTAGACACAAAAATTCAAGATGTTGAGAACTTAAAAGTTTTTTTACTAAAAAAATCACAACTCTTGAATCTGATCTTGAGGCTACTCGCAATAATTTAAAATAATTTTCAAATGGGTCCCAAAAATTAGACTATATGCTCGGGTTGAAAAAAATTAGAGGAAATAAAATCGGGTTGGATTACTAAGAAAATTTCTTAAATGCAAATGTTAAATCTAGAACTGTATTTGTCGGACCCACTTTCACACCAAGACAAAGTAGCACATTGTCTAGTCATATTGATTAGTCGTCTAGAGGTTCCCCAAAGAAGAGTATAAATGTACAAGATCATCAAAACTTTACAAGTATGAAACAGTTTGGTTCTAAATATACTAAGAAGCCAATATGCACTTCTGACAGTCGTGCTAAATTCGTTCCAACATGTCATGGATGTGAAATTATTGGCCATTTTCATCCCCACTGTCCCATATCTTTACGTCAAAACTCTAAGATAGGATAGCTCATTCATCACATCCAACATCTAAATAATCAAGTGATGAACTTAAACAACACCATAAAATATGGCAAGACATTATGGATCAAGAAAAGTGAGCTCCATTATCCTTTAGTCATCCTTGACAAAAAGGGGGGTAGAACCATGTGGTTTGCGGGGGAGATAGGGGGAAGTTATTATTGATAGGGGAGAATGTAATATTTCTGCTAGGGGGAGTTTTCGTCTTATTTTCTCTTTATATTTATGTGTATCTACCTCTTGTTATTATATTTCTATTATTTCTACACTAACTGTATCATGTCCAGGAATAGATGCTCTTTCTTGGTGCACAATTGGCGGCCGCTTCTAAAATTTAGATTTTGTTTGAATTTATTATACTGTGTCACTGGTCTCAAGGCGTAATGTATTTTATTATGTTTATTTTTTTAGGAGTAGATTTTTATGTACATAAGTTCTATCTCGGTGGTGTCTGATCCCGTAATTCTCTTGTATTTTCTTTATATTTTTTTGTATGGGTTTTATCACGGAATTGTCAAAGGGGGAGATTGTTAGGCATATTTTTAGTTGGCATATTCTGTGACTATGTCAGGTTGTTCATTTAATCTCTTGTCGACGCCTTCGGTAACTGTGATAACGTATCGGCCTGTAAGATTTTCATCTGTTTCATGCCCGAAGGTCGTCATCATCAAATCTCAGTGTTCTCGCCTTCGTGTCGGGTTTTTCACCTTGTCCAGGGATGGGCACCCGAGGTGCCACTTAGGCGCGCCTCCCGCAACGGGTGCTCGACCCATTTTGAATAACATTTCTCTCCAACGATTGTACTCCATTGACAAAGTATTCTTTTCTCATTTTACATTCTCTTTTCTAGCCAATTAACCATCGTAGCGACGTTGGTAGCGTAAATGCTGGGATCTAGTGAATTCAGCAATTCAAGTAGCTCGAGAGGTAAGATTGACGTGAAAACCAGAAGGTGTCTAGTTCCGCTGCCGCGGATAAATTTAAAGAGTTCCTTTGTAGGGATCTCAAGATGGGAGTAAATCGGCTAGGTTAGCGCGTCGTTACCACCCGCTCTGTAAGTTGATTTTTATAGTGTATTTTTTCCCTGGCCTTTAAAGCTCGGAGGGTTTTTTTCGATTACTGTGGGTATTAAGTTTTTCTTTCGTTACCAAAAAACTTGTCTTTTTATTATTATTACAGCTTTAGTTTTATGCTCGTATCGCTCGTAACATTTAGACACAAATATTCTTTACGTGTATTGAATATTTGATTGTATATTGCTTTCGGTAATTTATTGTGAGGGTCGAAACATTTATTGTGTAATTTGGACTGAAACAGTTCTTTCATAACTAAATTTGATGTCGCACCCGAAATCGCGGGTGGTAAAATATAATAAGTAAGTTTTGAATCTATAAAAGACAATGTATATAGATGGCCTTGAGCCGTCTGCCTAAAACGCAGTCGGGTCTTGAGCTGTCAACCTAAAATGTAGTTGGATTTTGAGCTGCCAATTTAAAATGCAATCGATATAGTAATGGTTACCGGACAATGGTAGCCATTTCTCAAATTGGTCTAATAATCTTTGGTTCTCCGATTTTGTGCATATTTTGTATTTTGCATGTATTTATGTTGATTATGATTTGAGAAGCATGGATTGGCCAACAGATAAGTAATAGAAATGTCTTATACATATGGATATGTGTTAACCTCAGAACACATTTTGATTATATGATTTGGTTTCAATTTCCTTTAATATTATCATATGAGATTAAGAGATTTGAATCTGAACTATGATTTGTGCCCACGTGGATGTAGTGACGATCGCAATTATGTAATATGACATCGGATTATATGATATGATATGATGTCGTCTATAAGATTTGATTGGATCGTTATTTATTATAATTATGTCCCAGTGGGATGATTTGATATGAACGATAATTTAATACGATACTATTTCTTGATTTTCAGGGATTTAACAGACATTGTATTTTATTTTACATGATTGTAATGTAATATCCATTCTATCTGATTTATATATACTATTTTATATATGGTAATATTTACTAAATTTTAAGCTCACGTTTTTATATTTTATTTCCTCATATTAGTGGCTTGGATACACTTGTAGAAATTCGGATGCGATTTGACACAATTCATCTCTATCGATGAATAGAGATATTTATGTTGGTTATGCTCCAAATTTCAGAGGTGTATTATGGTTGTTGTATTAGCTGGATGAGGGTCTTAGATTATGTATTGGTTATTCTGAAATTGTTATATTATATTGATGAGTTGTTGTTGTATTGGATATCTCTCTTGCGATTTATAAATAGTAGGTCCTATCTTATGATGTCTGAATTTATATCCGATGAGATCTTATATGGATTTTGATGCGTTGAATCCTGCATAGTTATGGATTGTCACACTCAGATCAAATCTGTCATTATTAATGTTATTTATTAGAGTTTTATATTATTATGAATTATTGTTATTAACTTGCGTATATGTTTGTGGGTCGTGATATCATATTCTCAATGGCAAACGTTATATGCTAAGCTAAATTTTATATTTGTATGTCATAAGGTTGTGGGTAAATAAATAATATAATGTAATATAAGAATAAAATATCTACATCTGAATTTATCAAAGTCATATTATGAATATTATGTACTGTATTACTCTTTTTATATTAGATAGGGTCATGACATTCGATGGTGTACACTCAGCCTACACCATTAACTCAAAGCGCCACAGATAAAGCAAATAGTCACTCCATATTTAGCTTTCCACTACCCCTAATTTTCAGGTGGTGGTCATTAAATTCATATAAATTATTCTAATATAAATTATTATTAAAATCAGATAAAAATAAAAATAAAAAGCATTGTGAGTGCCCGCGTAGGCATAGCTTTGGCTGGCTAATTCATATTTGACCAGAGTCTGTTTTCGTACAAGTGATGTAGAACTGTGCCTTTCTCACAAAGCTAACTTTTTATTTTAATTAGCTTCAAATCTTATCGTTTCCCTTAAATAATAGTGGAATCATCGTACGTACTGAATGCCATGAGATAAGAGATTTTCCATCATATTATTATACATACATAGTATACAAATATTTTGAATTCTTATCCAATAATTTGCATTTCAGATGAATCATGAGTTATTTCTTAATATATCAAGAGTTGAAATCAATATCATTATGAGTTAAAATTTATCATTTTTTATTTGATTATATGTAAAAATCGAGCATGGTCAAATGGATTATTACTGCATGGGAATGTGGACGTTACTTCTAATATCTAGATAAGGGAATCTTCAAAGTGAGAATTAAAGTGGCTTTGCACGAGAGGCCACGGAATCCAGAATTTCATGGAATCAATTCATAAAGAAATTTTATAAAAATTTTCAAAAATATATATATTAATATTTTAATAGACTAAATTTAAGACAATTATGTTCTTATTTTTGGTGAACAAGCATAAAATATAATAATTTAGTATGGATAAGAGAGTCAAAAAAATTAATAGGATATTTCTGTTATTTTTTATTTATAATTTTTCTTGTTAAGATCAACTGAACCACCATCTTTGATGCAGATGGGAACTGCATGCATGCATGCATAAGTCACAGGGCAAAAGTGGGTTTCTCTCCTTCTTTTTGACGCCTTTTCTCCCCTATAAGATGGCCATTTCTGAATTACTGCTTCTCATCTCCAAGTGCCCCTGCAACGAAGAGAGAGAAAGGGTGTGTGAGAGTAGAGAGAGAAAGAGGAATGGAAGAGAAATCTGTGTGTGGGAAGGCGCTGGGGGTGCTTCATAAGGCGAAGCCGTACCTGGCGGTTGTGTGCCTTCAGTTTGGATATTCAGGGATGCACGTAATTAATGCGGTCACCTTGAAGAGAGGGATGAATCATTACGTTCTCACTGTTTATCGTCACGTTGCTGCCACCCTTGCCATTGCTCCCTTTGCCCTTGTCCTGGAAAGGTTTTCGTTTCTCGCTCTATCTCTATATCAAGCAAATACTCACAAAATAATTGAAATATTTCTGCCTGATTACAAAACCTAGACAAAAAAAAAAAAAACTTATAAAATATAAGATAAGATTATATATAATAATTTATAAAAATAATTTATCTTTTTTTTAAATCATACATATATTATTAGAGTTTAATGAATTGGGCCGCCCTCTTTTTTAAACTCTATGCATCTCAGTACTTTGACATCCAAAGAACTATTAAAAATATCTTAATTTTTTTTTAATGTTTTTTTAATTTTTATTTAGTAGATGTCTTATGTGATAAAGAACAATATCTTACGTGCATCATCATCATCACCACGTAGAAAGAAACTTCAAATTGGAACATAATTTTAAATTTTTTTATAATTTTAATGTTTTTGACATCACATGTTCGTTGATGGGTTACGATAAATCTCCCTTAATTTTTGTCAGATAATAAAATTTTTACTAAAACAAAAGTTAAACTAGGATTCAAGAAGCAGGATAGATATTGAAAAAATATTTTTATATATTTTTCCTTTGATTATTTGCGTGCTATTGTGAGCACGAATTAATTATAATAAACAGGAACTATTATGATCGTGATCAAGGATTTATAAAAGAAAATTAGAACTAAAATAAAACTTCAAAACTAGGCCTTTATATTTGAGATATATGCATATTAGTTGAAGACCATGCAAACTATATGGTAATATCCATGGCTTCCCTTCTCCTTTCCATTGTTTTTCCTTTCTGTTGCTGTATTTGTGTTTGTATTTTGTCGTGGGTAAACAGAGACGATTCTGATAATGCTGCTTGTGCTGTTGATTTTTCAGGAAAATAAGGCCAAAGATGACTCTCTCAGTATTTCTCAAAATTATGCTGCTTGCCCTTCTGGAGTAACCCCTAGCACTTAATCTCATATTCTAAGTTTTGCTTAACATATATGTGTACATACACACATATCTTAAATATGTTAAATTTTTAAAATTTTTGATTAATTAATTCATTATGCATTATAATCTTGTTGATAAAGGGTTCATGAGTTTAATTTTTTTTAATTCATTATTTTTTCTTATAATTATTCCTCAACATATAACATTCGGTAAATTTATATTTGATCCACACTTTAAGATACCGAAATATATTAAAGCAAGGACGCAAGAGTATGAAATTGCTCTTAAATTTATAGTTATTTAATATATTTTTAGGTGATATAAGTTTTATTTTATCATTTATTCTTATCTGAATCTATTAATATAAATAAATTTATAAATATCGTGTTGTTAAATTATCTTTGATATGATTAAAGAGCGTTCTTCTAATATTACTATTTACCCGAATAATATTATTATTAGTATAATATATATATATATATATAAGTAATTAAGTTTATATAATGCAATTGATTGATGATTATCAGGCCAGTGATTGATCAAAACCTATACTATGTTGGCTTGAAGTATACGTCTGCATCGTTTGCTTCTGCAAGTGTCAATGTCCTCCCAGCCATAACCTTCATAGTCGCAACATTATTCAGGTAAAAATAATATATATATATCGTATTATCAAACTTCTTGATTAATTGTAAATTAACTATTTCCTCATAATCGGGAAATCATTTATTTATTTTTTTTAGGATATAAAGTTTAATTATAGTGTAGAAGTCACACTACTAAAAGGCCTTGCTTCCTTTGTTTTATAATATGTATGGTTTACAGGTAAGACATAAATAATTGTTCAGTCTAATTTTTAAATAATTTCTCCACAAGTGTGTGAGGCTAATAAAGAATTTTATTTTGGATATTTTTTTCTTAGATTTAGCATGATTTTGTAATAGGCGAAGAAAATAATTTCATAATTTAATTACTATTTAATAGTATTTTTATTCAAAAAATAATAATTCTTCACTGCTTGAATATTTACCATTTTGCAAAAGTTCATATCAACCAAAAACCCACCTAGTTATATCAGATTAGAGATATATTTAAGGATAATATTTAGATATTATTATGATATTCTTAGATAATATAACATTAATCTATCTATCTATATTAAAATAGATGAATTTAAAAAATTGAGAATATCTCTAAATATCAGTAAATATGCCTCTTTAATATCACTTTAAATAAAAAAAAGTGCAATAAAGAGGTGGAAAGTAAAAAGGTTAGCGCAACAATTTTTTTCTTTATTTTTCCTATCATATTCTTGCACATATCATTTTAGGGATGATGATGGCATTGAAATTTTTTAAGGATAAAAATTTGTATGCAATCGGCATAGCGAAAATGGACCCAGAATCCTCCATTAATAATTAGCCACTAAGTACCGTGAAATAATAAGTTGAATGGAAAGATTTAATATGAAAAGTCTTTATCAACTAACAAATTTTAAATAAATCTATTATAAACATAATGACATGTTATAAATATAATCTCATGTGTGATCTTTTTATTATAATTTGAGTAAATAATATTTGAATCAAATTCTAACACATCTTACAAGTCAGAAGAAAAGAATACACTGAAATATTGAGCAACTAAAGTAAAAAATATCATAGAAATAAATTAAAATAACGTATCCAAGCTTAATGACTAATAAAATTTGAATCAAATCTCAATTGAATATCAAAACCCTTTTTTTTCTCTACTTTCTGTTCATGTGGTGCCCTTATGTTTAAATTTATCCCCCTTTTTGACCTAAAATTCTCACAAAATTTTTAATTTAGAGCTAATGTTTGAATGCCATATGAAAAAGTCAAAATCGGCATACCTATGACATTCAAGTGTGCATCAAACGTGCTCATCTTGTCCCAAATATGCACAAACTTTCATTGTATATCTATCAGGTATAATTGTCTTTAATTTATTAGAAATGACTTTTTCTTGAATGAGCCTCACACAAAGTTTTACTAAAATCTGTTATTCGAGTAACTCTTGTACGAATATCGCACATTCCTTACCTAACATTTCTTCTTGTGCATGCCTCATGTGAATTTTATATGTCCTCCAAATAATCCGTCTATTGAATGTGATATTTATAGATAAGTGATTCAAAACAGAACAAATAGAAGGCCTTAAAAGAAATTTTTATACAATATATTAAAAGTATTGTATTATTTCATACAAGAAAAATGAGAAAAAAAAAACTAGTTTAATAATTCAGAGAGAACTGAAAAAAATTGTACCAAAAAATGGGATAATTTAACCAGACAGCTAGCTCAGTTATAAATTGGGATTGATGGGTTCAGTTTCAAGCTGTCCAGTTTTTAACTATTTCAAAGTTATAATTTATACCCTTACTATACATTATATGTGTGATTAATAAATTAATTATATATATATAAATATATATGTATGTATGTACGATGGTGGCAATTTATTTAAAAAAATGCTTTAAAAAAAAAAAAAAAAACAAGGTTGCCAAACCAGGTAGTGGGAAAAAGGAAAGATTTCTTGTAAAAATCTAATTAAATAGTCTTGTTATTGAACAGAAACTGGTATTATTCATCCTTATTATACTTAGAAATAATTTTTTTTCCCAATATTGAGTGCCTAAAATGTTGTGATAATATATAATTAGGTTGGAGAAAGTCGACATGAAAAAGATACCAAGTCAAGCTAAGATCATAGGCACCATAATTACGGTTTCGGGAGCAATGGTGATGACATTATACAAAGGCCCCATTGTCGATATCTTCATGGCAAGCAGGAGGAGTCACCATGGCTCAGATTTCAGCAACTCCTCCAATCAGCACTGGATCGTCGGCACTCTTATGCTCCTCAGCAGCTGCCTTGGCTGGTCTGCTTTCTTCATCGTCCAAGTAATACATATTTGCTCCTCCTGTTACCCTCTTTTTATCTGTTGATTCATTTGCAGTGTGTTTGATATCTTCTTTTTAAAGTATAAATGCAAGTAAATCTACGTAGAATCTAGTAATTTCCTGAGTTTGGCATGTTTGTTTGATTACAGAGGAGGAATTAAAACCATGGAAATTAGAAATGTGAAATTTTCTAATGAGCCTTGAATATTATATAGTCAATTATCATGTAAACCAATCAAAAATACATTTTTAAATTTTTACAGTTTTTTTCATCTACATTATTATCTCTCTATAGTTAAGCATAGTTTTAGGATTTACTTTTTAACCTTTAAGTTCTGTTACAACAGTAAAATTGTTGATTTAAATTATGAAAATCGTCTATGGACAAAACAAGCACAAGAATAATGTTGCATGCATCTCAACTGGATGTGATAACTAAAAATTTGTGTTGGATTTTGAGTATGTCTAATGCTTGGTGCAGAGTTTTACGGTGAGTCAATATCCAGCAGAGTTGTCGCTCTCAATGCTGATATGTGTGATGGGCGTCGTTGAGGTGCAGCCTTGGCCCTTGTGATGGAGCGCGACATGAGCGTCTGGGCACTGGGCTGGGACTCTAGGCTTCTCGCCTCTGTTTATTCTGTAAGCATCCCTTTCCTTCTATTGTCTCCACATAATTGGTATGCTTCAGACCTGAGCAAAATCGAACTTAAATTGAATAGGAGTCAGATTTATATGTAATCGTGTGACTACTAAGTTAACTCAGCCGGAGCACAGCCCAATTACCCTAGCAAAAAAGATATAATCATACTTGTCCATAGTCAAAATCGGGTCGGTTTGGGGCTATCTTTCAAAATTATATTTAGTTAGACTAAAACATTATTTTAGTATACATTTAAATAAAAAAGATCTTCACATAAAAAGTCATTAATCATATAAAAATCTAATATGTTAAGTGGGCTTTTTTAATTTGATATTTATTTAAAATTAAAAATATATATAGTAAAAATATTTATAATCCGAAACTAGCCGGTCACTTTACCCCTAGTTGTACCGACCCAAAGAGTAATTAGGCCTAATTTTTGGATTATATCTATTTACAATACCGATACATCAAATCTTATAAAATTTCATACTAGACTGATTGGGTAACCTAGTTTCTTTCAAATCTAATATATGTTTTGATATCGGCCTTGTAATGGTTGATCAGGGGGTGGTGTGCTCCGGAATTGCTTACTATGTCCAAGGTGTTGTCAACAAACAACGAGGCCCGGTGTTTGTCACCGCCTTCAGCCCTCTTTGCACGGTCATCACAGCTGCCCTCGGCTCCCTCATCCTAGCCGAACAACTCTACCTTGGCAGGTGAAGAAACATTGTATATTTGAAATACATAACCATAAAGCTTAAAAAATTGCCGAGTATTTCTAAGGTCGAAGTTAAATGTGGACCTACAACAGAAATGTCCAAGATTTTATAATCTCAATCCACAGCGTGACCACGAATGAATTACACTCACCTTTTCACTGTGTAAGTGCGAAAAATCAAAGAATGTGATCCTCAAAACCACAAGCTCACGTAAAAATCCTTGTTTATCGTCTCGTTTCTGAAGTCGACATGGCATTTGAAGAAGGAATGAAAGTGGGTGGTATAATCTTCGTTGCTTGTTCTTCTCGGGTGAAGTTGATAGGTTATACCCGGATCCATAATCAAACGGTTTTTAACCACCACCCCGTTTTAAAAGTAGATATACTTGATAAAATTTAAGATTTCATTGTTATTACTATTGTATTTATACGTGTTATTCTTGCATTTGTTTCAGTATATTGGGAGCGATTACAATTGTTGTTGGTCTATACTGCGTGGTATGGGGAAAGAGCAAGGAACAAGCAAGCTCAACCCTAGATGAGAAAGGTAAAGCACAGGAATTGCCTACCACAGATTGCACCGTCAGATCAACCTCTTTTGATCTCACTGATCATCACAGATCCTCTGGAGTTTTCAATGGCCAAGATTCCCCCATCTCAGCTGGCATAAAACTGCCTGCTATTGATGAGAAATGAATGCGTTCCAGTGGATCAATGTTTTCTGGTCTCTCCTCCCAATTGATCAGCGCAAGAAGTGACAAATCTGGTCTGCCAAATTCCCTGTTTTCATTTTGTGACGAGGGATCACGCAAGATAATTTTGTTCTATTTTTATGTACTTTGATATGCTTTGCAGTGATGAAGTAATCTATTTGATAATGCTCGACCTTTGTGTATTCCTCATTGCCACACTCTTCTCCATTGATATTTATTGGCCTTATAAACCATAAACATAAAGATTTATTCTATCTCATAAATACGAAAAAGGATAATCTAGCATCTAAAAATCTCGTAAATTTGAAGGTGGATTATTATTTTTATTTTTTATTTTAAAAGGGACCGAGATGCAGAGGCCGAGATGCAAAAGAGAGAGGAATCAGGAAGAGGCAGAAGAGAGAGAAGAAGGGAAACAGAGAGACAGTCGCCTGAGGGAGAGATCGAGAAGGAAAGGGAAGAGCGCAGAGAGAAGAGACAGAGAGAGTGTGAGTGGACAGTGGCAAAAAATATCTTTTTCTTCCTTGTAGTCAAATGGGTTGTTACATTTATAGTGAGAGTCTAACCCAATTATGGTTAGAACCTAACCGAGAACCCAAAATAGAAAACAAACATGAGGGGAAATGGGGGAAACAACCAAAGGAAATAAAAACAGAAAATAAAATCCGTCACATTAGGTTCGATTACTGTGCCGAAGATTGGAGAGTCCAGTTTTGGAGGATGTATGGACGAGTACGTAACAATAGGCTTTGCAGACAACACTTACTTTTCAAGTATTTCGTGCAGGGCTCTGTTTGTTTAGAAGCAAGTAAAGCACAGCCAAATTCTTAAAAAAATATAAAGAAAGTTAAAGAAAATGAAGAGGGGTTCAGCCATAAGAATTCACTATTTGTTCTAAAAAATTTAAAAATTAAAAACATTAAAAATATTTTTTATGTTTAATTAACAGGAAATATATTATAAAAAATATAACAAATTATAATATTAACATTATGTACTAATTTTTCTTTATTTTCTCTTAACAACCACACAAATAAAATCCTTTTATTACAAAATTATTTTTTTTCTTCATGTGATTTTTCATCTCCATCTAAATAAAAAATATATATTTAACCCAATGGTAGAAATAAAAAATAAAAATTTAAATATTTTTTAAATTTTAAATTTTATCTGTTAAATGTTTTATTCAACAAATGATATAAAAATATACTGAATAAATTTTCTGGAGATGCACCCATCCCAAATCCAAATCAAATCCATTGGCATCCAAAGTAACAAAGTAATTAAACTCAGACATCAAATAAATTAGAATTTTCCTATCATATCACATAAATTATCTGAAATATTCAGAAGTCAAGCTAAATTTTGATGCAAAGGGTGCTTGCTTAATAAAGGAACTGCGTGTTGGGGTCACTCCCGAGTGGCATGATGTCCGCGGACCCCATTGGGAAGAACGGACGAGG
Source organism: Nepenthes gracilis (assembly GCA_033239525.1). Lineage (NCBI taxonomy): Eukaryota > Viridiplantae > Streptophyta > Magnoliopsida > Caryophyllales > Nepenthaceae > Nepenthes > Nepenthes gracilis. The sequence continues at coordinate 2,208,527 of BSYO01000040.1, forward strand.
ACACCTTTGAAGTGTCATGTCCGAGCGGTTGCTGAGGACGAGGACGAGGAGCCTAGAATCGTAGGCGTTGACTCTATCAACGTATGCCTGCAGGTGGCCGTTTTTGCAGGTGGGTTGGTCACCCACTCTGATTGGATGCTACCGCGGCTGCAACTTCTCGATGACAGGCCTGCCATTTGACACGCCAAGCATGCGCCTGCCATGGTAGGCCTAGGGCGTAGGTCTGGAGACCTACATCCAATAGGGTGGGCGGACACGCCACCTTTTGTGTATATATATACAGAAGCTTGTTGCCCTTGCTGGTGTGCTAGAGTTGGGACATTTTGAGTTCTAAGAGCCTTGAGAGAGTTGTGGGCAAGCTTTGTTGTAAAGATAGGGTGAGATACACTTTGAGAGAGGAATGTTGTACACTTGAGATTGTTTTCTTTCGTTAGAGCTTGAGTAGCCAACACTTGTAAACAATTCTCTTATAGTACATTTCTTCGTGGTTTTTCCCATGGTTTGAGAAGGGCTTTCCACGTTAAAACTTGTATGTTCCCTTTTCTTCTCTATTCTTACTTTCCTTGCCGTCCGAGAGCTCTGCTCTGTGTGCTGTCCGAGAACTCTGTCCGCTCGGTCACCGTGCAGTCCGAGTGTTTTTCCCCAACAAGTGGTATCAGAGACATTGGTTCTTTGTACGGTGATCTTGTTATCGGCTGCTATGGATTACGGAAGCAAAATGCCTCGCTTGAACGGATCCAACTATGACACTTGGCAAAGCAAGATGTCTGACTTGCTATATGTGAAGTCCATGCATGATCCGATTTTTGCCACAGAAAAGCCGGCGACAAAAACGGACGAGGCATGGACGCTGGAACACAAGCAAGTGTGCGGCTTTATACGGCAGTTCGTTGATGACAACGTGCACAACCACGTTCGCAGAGAAACGAATGCCAAGACGCTTTGGGAAAAGCTGGAGAAGCTTTTTGCTTCTAAGTCAGGGAATAACAAAATTTATCACTTGATGAGGCTGGTACATATCCGTTACAAGGACGGATCATCTGTTGCGGACCACCTGAATGAATTTCAAGGTTGTGTGGACCGGCTGACTGACATGGGTATTAAGTTCGAGGATGAGGTGCTCGGACTCTGGCTCCTAGCAACCCTCCCGGACTCATGGGAGACCATGAGGGTCACCATCGCCAATACAGCTCCAAACAGCGTGGTGAATTTAGAGATGGTCAAAGGAGTTGTGCTGAACGAGGAGGTGCGGCGGCGTTCTCAGGGAACGACGACCTCTCAGCAATCCGAGGTCCTTGTCACTAGTCAAGAGGAAGAGGCCGAGGACGTGGCCCAAAGTCTGAAGACAAAGGGCGGAGTAAGTCACGTTCTCGGTATCAGGATATGGAGTGCCATCATTGTGACAAGAAGGGCCACATCAAGAAATTTTGTCACAAATGGAAGCGTGAAAACGCTGGAGGAGATAGGGGCATGAAGAGACGCGGCGAGGAAGAGTCCTCGGTCTCGTCTGCCACGGGGAGATGACCTCCTTTCTTGCTCATGAAGTCCAAGACTCAGTGAGCGTGGCTGAGCAAGCCTCTGACTGGGTGGTGAATTCTGGCGCATCTATCCACGTCACTCCCAGGAGAGAGCTGTTCTCCACTTACACTCCCTGCGCCCCAGGAGTGTTGAAGATGGGCAACTTGGAGACGTCCAAAATTGTTGGACGAGGAGACATCTCCTTGTTGACAAAGACTGGTGCCCGGCTGATTTTGAGGGACGTCCGACACGTCTCCGATATTCGCATGAATATCATTTTAGCGGGACAGCTCGACGATGAAGGCTACTACAGCGTCTTTTGTGACGGCAATTTCAAGCAGAAGAAGGGCTCGATGGTGGTTGCTCGAGGAGTAAAGGCTTCAGGCCTTTACACTATGAACGCCCAGGCCGAGGTAGCAGAGGTGAATGCTATGGGGAATGTGGAGTCCTCGCACCTGTGGCACAAAAGACTCGGACACATGAGTGAGCATGGCATGAGTCATCTGACCAAGAAGGGTCTCATCCCGGAAGTGGATGGAGACAGGTTGAGGACTTGCCCTCACTGCTTGGCGGGGAAGCAGCGAAGGGTCTCCTTTTCAGGAGACGCATCTTCCAAGAGGTCCGAGGTCCTGGAACTCGTCCACACAGACGTGTGTGGGCCTCTACCGGAGAAGTCATTTGGAGGTGCACAATACTTTGTGACCTTCATTGACGATTGTTCAAGGAAGCTGTGGGTGTTCCCGTTGAAAACCAAGGACCAGGTTGCGGGAACCTTTGAGCAGTTCCATGCGCTCGTTGAGCGAGAAACTGGGAAGAGGTTAAAGGCCGTGCGGAGCGACAATGGCGGTGAGTTCATTGGAACGTTTGATGCCTATTGCAAGACTCTCGGCATCAAACATCAGAAGACTCCACCCAAGATGCCGCAACTGAATGGCGTGGCCGAGAGGATGAATCGCACCATGATGGAAAGGGTCAGGTGTATGTTGTCCGAGGCCAGGCTTCCGGGATCTTTTTGGGCCGAGGCCTTGAAGACGGCCGCCCACGTGATCAATCGGTCGCCTTGCAAGCCTCTGGATGGGGAAGTTCCAGAGCGGATTTGGACCGAAAGGGAACCAGCTTACAACCATCTCCGGACTTTTGGCTGTAAAGCCTTTGTTCATGTTCCGAGAGATAAGAGAACCAAGCTTGAGCCAAAGACCATGAAATGTGTCTTTCTGGGCTATGGCGATGATGAGTTTGGATTCAGTCTGTATGACCCAAAGGAAAAGAAGCCGGTACGGTCCCGAGACGTGGTTTTCATTGAGGACGAGACCATAGAGGACTTTGGGAAAGAGTTGAAGTCTCTACCCAACACTTCCCAGACGGACAAAAGTGACAGTGATAATGTCTGTCCTGTACGTCTTGCGTCCGACGTCAGCGGACCAAGAATTGTTGCCAACCAGGATCAGGCGATTCCAGCGCCTCAGGATCAGGTTGAGATTTGGTGCCTCAAGTGGATGAGGAGGCCCCTGTGAGACGGTCGTCCAGGCCGAGATGACCGTCCGTCCGCCTTCCAGTAAGTGAGTACGTCCTCCTTACTGATGCTGGAGAACCAGAGGATTTTAGCGAGGCTATGAGGAGCTCCCAAAAGGATAAATGGTTTGAAGCCATGGAAGAGGAAATGGCCTCACTACAAGAGAACCATACCTTTGAGCTAACCAAGCTGCCTAAGGGGAAGAAGGCCCTGAAGAACAAATGGGTCTTCCGGCTGAAGGCAACCGAGGACCCGAGCGCCCCAGACACAAGGCACGACTTGTGGTCAAGGGATTTGGTCAACGAAAGGGTGTTGACTTTGGTAAAATTTTTGCGCCCGTTGTGAAGATGTCCTCGGTCCGTGTAGTGCTCGGACTGGCAGCAGCTTTGAACCTAGAGATTGAGCAACTGGATGTCCGGACAGCTTTTCTCCATGGAGATCTAGAGGAAGAGATCTACATGGAGCAACCAGATGGTTTTGAAGTCAAAAGAAAGGAGGGACTGGTTTGTCGTTTGAAGAAGAGCTTGTATGGGCTGAAACAAGCTCCAAGACAGTGGTATCGGAAGTTTGAGTCTGTTATAGTCGGACAAGGATACCATAAGACTTCTTCGGACCACTGTGTCTTTGTGCAGAAGTTCTCGGAAAATGATTTCGTCATCCTTCTCCTTTATGTAGACGACATGCTGGTTGTCGGACAGAATAGTGCACGGATCAAGGAGCTGAAGAAGCAACTCGGACAGTCTTTCGCCATGAAAGACCTCGGACCGGCAAAACAGATTCTGGGGATCAGAATTTCTCGCGACCGAGAGGGCAAGAAGTTTTGGCTGTCCCAGGAAGGCTATATTGAAAAGGTGCTTCAGAGATTCAGCATGGAAGGATCCAAGCCTGTCAGCACTCCTTTGGCCAACCATTTTAAGTTGAACAAATAGCAGTGTCCGTCCTCGGACACTGAGAAGGCACGCATGAGTAAGATACCTTACTCCTCGGCCGTTGGCAGATTATGTACTGTGGCCGTGTGTACGCGGCCGGACATTGCTCATACGGTTGGCCTTGTGAGCGCATTCCTCTCAAACCCTGTATGGAGCATTGGTCGGCGGTGAAATGGATCTTGAGATATCTTCGGGGACTTCAAGACCGGTTTGCGGCTTGGAAATGAAAATCCTCGGGCGATTGCGTGCACGGGACTTGAGATATGGCGAGGACGTTGATTCTCGGAAATCAACGTCCAGGATACTTGGTGAAGTTTGCGGAGGGGCGGTCTCTGGCAGTCCAAGTTGCAGAAGTGCGTCGCTCTCTCCACTACGCAGACGAGTTTATTGCGGTGGACCGAGGGCTGTAAAGAGATGCTTTGGATGAAGAGGTTCGCCCAAGAGTTGGAGTCTAAGGCAGACGACGACGAGGTCCTTTGTGATAGTCACTTGTGTAAAAACTCCTCATTCCATTCTCGGTCAAAACATATTGACGTGCGATATCATTGGGTGAGAGATGTTTTTGATGATGGGCAGCTATCAAGTGGGAAGGTCCGGTCAGAAGAAAATGGCTCGGATATGTTGACCAAGATTTTGCCAAAGGGGAAGCTAGAAGCTTGTTGTGACATTGTCGGTCTAACTAACTTCACTCCCACACGGTCGTGAGGGGAAGTTTGTTAGGGTCACTCTCGAGTGGCATGATGTCCGCGGACTCCATTGGGAAGAACGGACGAGGACTCCTTTGAAGTGTCATGTCCGAGCGGTTGCTGAGGACGAGGACAAGGAGCCTAGAATCGTAGGCGTTAACTCTATCAACGTAGGCCTGCAGGTGGCCGTTTTTGCAGGTGGGTTGGTCACCCACTCTGATTGGATGTTGCCGCGGCTGCAACTTCCCGATGACAGCCTCGCCATCGACACGCAAGCATGCGCCCGCCATGGCAGCCTAGTGGCAGGTCCGAGACCTACGTCCAGTAGGGTGGGCGGACACGCCACCTTTTGTGTATATATATACAGAAGCTTATTGCCCTTGCGGTGTGCTAGAGTTGGGACATTTTGAGTTCTAAGAGCCTTGAGAGAGTTGTGGGCAAGCTTTATTGTAAAGATAGAGTGAGATACACTTTGAGAGAGGAAGGTTGTACACTTGAGATTGTTTTCTTTCGTTAGAGTTTGAGTAGCCAACACTTGTAAACAATTCTCTTATAGTACATTTCTTCGTGGTTTTTCCCTTGGTTTGAGAAGGGTTTTCCACGTTAAAACTTATGTGTTCTCTTTTCTTCTCTATTCTTACTTTCCTTGCCGTCCGAGAGCTCTGCTCTGTGTGCTGTCCGAGAACTCTGTCCGCTCGGTCACCGTGCAGTCCGAGTGTTTTTCCCCAACACTGCGGCAGTGGTGGCGCCACTTGAGTTCTCTCCCTGTAAGACCTGTGAAAAAACTGCAACAAATAACATGAAAAAAACCAATTATAATCAAACCTTATCGTTGAGCTTATCATTTACAAGCGAGAGCATTTTCGTCTGATTTTGAGGTGTATAGGGCGTTCGAGGAGTTCCCAGCGGCTGCTGGGAGATTGAGTGCCTCACGTATCCATAGAATGTGCAGCCAAACAAATAAAACAGAGTACATTCCCACCATTGATTAAGATATCAATGGAGATTTATATCGAAATTCGGGATCAAAATGCATGCCAAATGGTATATTCTCACCATTGATTAAAACAAACCGACCATAACAAAAATGAATCGTATGCTAAAATTTGACCATTTTTAATCATTTATTTACCAATTTGAGAAATTTTAGTCAATCTTATTAAAAGTTATCTTAGTGTCCTCATAGGTCATTGAAAAATAAATATCTCAAAACTTTTAATCTTTTGCATATTTTATAGTTGTATAAAACATGTTGATTTAGGTAAACGAATTTGAGCTTTTTGTGATACACCATCTAAAATTATTAGAGTCGGAATCTCCCAAAGTCAATACATATTGGCGAATAATTTAAACAACAACTAGTATTTTATTCCATGATTCTCATGACTAAATAAAAGTATGGGAATGTTTGATAAAAATAAGCACATTTAAACAGAAGGCAGCAATAACAACAGATTGCTCTCACCTTGAGGTTTCCAGCAACGTTGAATGTGACCGCAGTGGTTGAGTGAATAACATAAAAGATGGAGAAATTGAGGCAGAATGCCAACAAGCCAGAGGTAAAGATGATGATGAGGGAAGAGAATGTTGGGGTCACTCCCGAGTGGCAGTAGTCCGCGGACTCCATTGGAAGAATGGACGAGGACTTTGTTGAAGCGTCGTGACCGAGAGGACTTGGACGAGGACTGTAAGGTGTAGGCATTGATTCTATTCACGTAGGCCTGCTGCGGCCGTTTCTGCAGGTGGGTTGGTCACCTACCCTGCTTGGAAGTTGTGACGCAACAACTTCCCGCATGTCGTCCGCCATCCGGCAAGCGTGCGTTTGCCGCCATGCGAGCCTAGGGTCGAGGCAATATATTATCTCTCTGGCCATTATGATAACTTCCTCATTAATTAAGCAAAATTTTGATTATACGATCTTAATTACTTTATTTAAAAATCGAGACGTTACACTCGTCAAGTGTGCCTCGAGCGCGGGTGCCACGGAAATCGATAGCTCATGCGCCTCTCAGGTGCGACTCTAGTGCGCGCCCACTATTTTCTACACTTGAGTGCCCTTTAGACGCGCATTGAGTATAATGCCACTAGATTCGGCACTTCAGGTGCTCTTCGAGTGCTCTCCCTCTAAAATTACGCTTTAGGCTTTCGTTGCATGCGTGAAAATACCACATTCTCCATATCAATATAGAACCTATAAATCCTCGTCTAACTACCGAACGGTACATTAAATAAATATGGACCCACACGAAAATAATCCATAACCTAACACAACCCATGTATATTCTTAATACAATAAACACCTTTGTCGGTGGGTGATGCGTGCTCCATGGCGTTGCCGGGTAATCGCAGGCGCAAGGGATGATTACTGCAGTGAGGGGAGTCCAGTAGAGGGAAATCAGAGAGAAAGAAGGGGGACGACTGAGGAGCTACAGTAGACCTCGAAGTAATTGTGCTAAGGGGCCGAGATGCAGAGGCTGAGATGTAGAGAGAGAGGAATCAGGGAAAAGGCAGAAGAGAGAGAGGAAGGGAAACAGAGAGAGAGACAGCCGTCTGAGGGAGAGATCGAGAAGGAAGGGGAAGGGCGCAGAGAGAAGAGACAGAGTGAGTGAGTGAGTGGACAGTGGCAAAAAATATCTTTTTCTTCCTTGTAGCCAAATGGGTTGTTACATTTATAGTGAGAGTCTAACCCAATTGTGGTTAGAACATAACCGAGAATCCAAAATAGAAAACAAACATGAGGGGAAACGGGGGAAACAGCCAAAGGAAATAAAAACAGAAAATGAAATCCGTCACATTAGGTTTGATTATTGTGCCGAAGATTGGGGAGTCCAGCTTTGGAGGGTGTATGGACGAGTACGTAACGTTGCCGTTCCCATCAAAACAACCTTATCCTCAAGGTTGATCAAGCGAAGGGCCGGATGAGATTTAGCAACAACTTTCAAAGTGGCCTCTCAAGCCCAACCAGTCCAACCCATAGTGACATATTCAAGCCCAAACGATGAGGTGCTAAATAGTGCGCTTGTACCATCACAATTCCGCGCCAGCACCCATGCCAACACCACCCCAAATTCAGAATGTCCACCAGTTCCTTGACTCCAAACATTGTCCCATCTACAGCCAACAGAAGACATCATTTGGGCATAGCCTTGGAAGAAACCACTCATGTTGATACTAAATACGAGAATTACTCTATCAGAATTATCAAAGGCTTCTTCTAGGATTGGTTTGTGCATGACTTGAGTAGCCCAATTACCATTTTCAATTGATAGTTGTATATTATGATGATCCAAGCTCTTAACAATGAAGTATCTTGTACTAATTTTTTTTCATCTGTTGAACAGCACATGAACTTTCTATCAAACTTTCACCAAATCGTGGCTCTTCAGCTGTAGAATGGTCAACATCTTCGGTTGCTCTATAGCTAGAGCTCTCTGGATCATCCAACTTCCACATATCTTGCTTTTGAGTTACTACAGTGAATATGTACTCTAAATTTCACATATCATCTTTGGCAGTCATAGAACCTGTCATGTCATCCCAACTGAACTCACTTTGATCAAGAATTGACTTTGCATTGGCATGTAGCTTCCTCACGACCGTATACTTGCTCCTCCGTTGATCTATGTCCCATTTCATGCCTGTCCTATCCTTGCCATTCCCTGGTGCAGTAGAGGACAGATCGATGCCAACACTAGCACCCAGAGCTCCATGTCTCAAGATGGTTTTAGTGCGTTCCAGATAAGTAGAAGCAGGAAGGGACCGAGAGCTGGACATAGTTCCAACGCAATCATCCTTCCAACTATCGCTGCTTCCGATAGCCAAAAGACTAGCAGATCATGGCAACCCCTTGGTCCCCATAACTCTTCGAAAATGCCCATTCTGGGAAGTTACTACTTTCAGATAGGATGCCCCATATCACGATCTGGAAGAGAGGGCATTTCACCCCACTCACTGTCTTTTCTGACCAACCCAACCTCTTCAGAACTGTGAGTCCTCTTCCACTATTTGAACATTCGCTTCTTAGCTTCCTTATCATCAGGTAACTCTCTTGACTCTTGAAATTGATGCCCGGAGATGCCCAAATCATCAGGTAAGATTTTTGGACTCCAGGATTCAGCCTTCCCCTTCCTAACACTTGGGATTTTTATGGTCATCTCAAAGCCAATGGAAAGGTCACAAGAAGAATTGGCAGATGAAACTAATTGGACAACATTCGGCCCATTCTCAATCTTTGATTTCATAACATCAACCCTTCTTGGAATAGGACAAGCATCCTATATTTCCGCTGTTGGATCACTTGAGAATGTATGAGAATTAAATACTTGTCCATGGCCAAAAATACCTTGGAAGCCATACCGGTGTGCATGAGGAAAACTGATGTGAATCTGCCCTGAAGCTGCTCTGCCTGACTGGCATCCTCTGGGTTGGGTATAAGGCTTCAAGGCACTTGATGTCATACTCTAGACATGCCCATAATGAGAGTCACGGGCACCATACAGATCGCATAGGTGCTTTGCAAGCCTCAAAGCCGGTGGGTTAACAGACTTCAGCAACAGCTCTTTGTTAGGAGGAAGCGCACCTTGGAAATCATCAATTTCCTTTGACTCTTGAAGTTTCTCATCAGTATAAAGGCAGTTGGGATTCCCGAACGGCTGACTGAAAGGGAATTTCTCATTTTCACCGTGCCTTCTGCTCAAAGCCACCGGAGATGGAGAGTATTGAAGTTTAATCAGTGAGAACTGCATTACTTCATAAACATCCGTATCAAACATATAAACACCTATAACATATTGGCAGCTCCAACAACGCAACAAATAATTCTCAGCAACAAAGGCGAACTGCCACATAGCAACGAAGGATGGTTGGAGGTTAGCTACACCATTTGTCGATTCAGCCAGGACACATGCCAATCAATTTTGTAGTAGGTTGGTCCTTCACTGATAAAGAAGTGATGGAAACATGCCAATCAATTTTGTCCCGTAGAGGAGGAATGGAGTTCTAGTTGGGAAGCCAAAATGTGGTGAAGTGTAGATGGAGACGTAATAGAGGCAAGTTGTGCCATCATCTGGACAGAGCCGTCTGTCTCGGTTATCAAGCATGGGATCTGGAATAGCAGGCTTGGAAGAAAGAGTTTACTGAGCAGAGCTAAGGTGGAATTAGTGGATATCTGAATAAGTGGAGATTGTTGAGGTAAAATGGGGAAAAAAGGAGTTTGCGATGGTAATGGTTTGGTCAGAGCATGTTGGGGTAAGGTTTCAGAGGTGGAAGCCACGAAAGATGGTGGAGTGGAAAATAAAGAGGAATTTGCGGTCGGCAAGGTGAAGCGGTCGTTGCGATTGGTACAGGAGTGTCAAATTTGTTCTGTAGGGGAAATAGGAACGGTGATTTGAGGTATATGTGGTTGTGCTAACCCAACGAGAGAAGGAATTGCAGATTGGAAAAAGTGAAGATGTGAAGCATTAGTAGAAGAAGCCACAGAAGGTGAGAAGGTCACTAACCAATGAGTGTTGTGCTCGATTCGGTGGAACGATTGGCTAATTTCGGTGATGGACGAGCTGATTTTAGTGATGGACGACCGGATATGTGCTGTTGTTGAAACCGCGGTGGACATGGTGGCTCCAAATTTGTCGGTAGCCTGTCGGAGGTCCTTCATCGCGTTGGCAAGCTCGGGAACGGCTTCTTCGAGTGCGTCAAGTGCACGTTCTTCGATCTCCTCCGCTTTCATCTCAATGAGTGCATCAAATGATGCGTGCTCCATGGCATTGTCGGGTAATCGTAGGCGGAAGGGACGATTACTGCGGCGAGGGGAGTCCAACAGAGTGAAATTAGAGAGAAAAAAGGGGGACGACCGAGGAGCTACAGTAGATCGAGAAGTAATGGTGCTAAGGGGTCGAGATGCAGAGGCCGAGATGCAGAGAGAGAGGAATCAGGGAAGAGGCAGAAGAGAGAGAGGAAGGGAAACAGAGAGATAGCCGTCTAAGGGAGAGATCGAGAAGGAAGGGAAAGAGCGCAGAGAGAAGAGACAGAGAGAGTGTGTGTGTGAGTGGACAGTGCCAAAAAATATCTTTTTCTTCCTTGTAGCCAAATGGGTTGTTACATTTATAGTGGAGTTTAACCCAACTGTGGTTAGAACCTAACCAAAAACCCAAAATAGAAAACAAATATGAGGGGAAACGGGGGGAAACAGCCAAAGAAAATAAAAACAGAAAATAAAATCCGTCACATTAGGTTCGATTACTGTGCCGAAAATTAGGGAGTTTAGCTTTGGATGGTGTATGGACGAGTACGTAACAGTGGACTTAGGAGACAACACTTACTTTTCAAGTATTTCGTGCAAGGCTCTGTTTGTTTAGAAGAAAGTAAAGCACGGCCAAATTCTTAAAAAAATATAAAGAAAGATAAAGAAAATGAAGAGGAGTTCAGCCATAAGAATTCACTATTTGTTCTAAAAAATTTAAAAATTAAAAACATCAAAAATATTTTTTATGTTTAATTAACAGGAAATATATTATAAAAAAAATAACAAATTATAATATTAACATTATGTACTAATTTTTCTTTATTTTCTCTTAACAACCACACAAATAAAATCCGTTTATTACAAAATTATTTTTTTTCTTCATGTGATTTTTCATCCACATCTAAATAAAAAAAATATATTTAACCCAATGGTAGAAATAAATAATAATAATTTAAATATTTTTTAAATTTTAAATTTTATCTGTTAAATTTTTTATTCAACAAATGATCTAAAAATATACTGAATAAATTTTCTGGAGATGATGCCATCCCAAATCCAAAGCAAATCCATTGGCATCCAAAGTAACAAAGTAATTAAACTCAGACATCAAATAAATCAGAATTTTCCTATCATATCATATAAATTATCTGAAATATTTAAGTCAAGCTAAATTCTGATGCAAAGGGTGCTTGCTTAATAAAGGAACTGCAGCAGTGGTGGCGCCGCTTGAGTTCTCTCCCTATAAGACCTGTGAAAAAACTGCAACAAATAACATGAAAAAAACCAATTATAATCAAACCTTATCGCTGAGCTTATCATTTACAAGCGGGAGCATTTCCGTCTGATTCTGAGGTGTATGGGGCGTTCGAGGAGTTCCCGGCGGCTGCTGGGAGATTGAGTGCCTCACGTATCCATAGAATGTGCAGCCAACTAGTGTCACCGAACAGCCAACAGCATTCAAAGCCGAAATGGGGTTCCTGAATATCAGCCATGAAACTATTACAGCAACGGCAACCTGGAGAGATGACATCAAAGCTGAAATAGTTAATTGTGAGGCCAAGCATTTCTTCTTATGAAGACAGACGATCTTGAGGAGAAAACAGAAGGGATGGGTGAGGAGATTTATGAGGGAGAAATTTGGTAACGGGATCAAAATGCATGCCAAACAAATAAAACAGAGTACATTCCCACCATTGATTAAAGATATCAATGGCGGCTATATCGATATCAGTCATAATGGACGATACAAACTGACCATAACAAAAATGAATTGTATGCTAAAATTTGACCATTTTTAATCATCTATTTACCAATTTGAGAAATTTTAGTCAATTTTATTAAAAGTAATCTTAGTGTCCTCATAGGTCATTGAAAAATAAATATCTCAAAACTTTTAATCTTTTGCATGTTTTATAATTGTATAAAACATGTTGATTTAGTTAAACGAATTTGAGCTTTTTGTGATACACCATCTAAAATTATTAGAGTCGGAATCTCCCAAAGTCAATACATATTGGCGAATAATTTAAACAACAACTAGTATTTTATTCCATGATTCTCATGACTAAATAAAAGTCTGGGAATATTTGATAAAAATAAGCACATTTAAACAGAAGGCAGCAATAACAACAGATTGATCTCACCTTGAGGTTTCCAGCAACGTTGAACGTGACCGCAGTGGTCGAGTGAATAACATAAAAGATGGAGAAATTGAGGCAGAACGCCAGCAAGCCAGAGGTAAAGATGATGATGAGGGAAGAGAAGAGAGATGGATGAATCTGAAGCCATGCTTTCACTCCAGTGCCTTCAAGCAGCATGGCTGGAACTGCCAAAATCATTGTCGCAAAAGGTGCCATGTTGTAGACGGTATTTATGCTGAGTTTTAAATAATAACACATAGTTCAGCATTGATTTTACATAGGAAATTGGCAAGATAAATGAATAGCACAAATGAAATGAAAGAAGATACAAGAATATAAATGCATTTGAAGCTTAGCTGCTAACTAAATTTCACCGAGAATTCAAAATCTATGGATCAGGATCCAAGCACAAAAACTGGTATGGTATCAATCAAGACAAAAGTACTGATATCAGACATAAATTTATTTCTAAATCAGAATCTAAGGATAAATATCATCCGATATATAAGAAAATATCAAATATTGATGGTATCACAGCATATCATAATTCTGTAGTAGTATTACAGAAATATCGATATTGTGGGCCATAACCCCATCATGGCCAATAATTCTTTTTTAAGCAAAATACCATCACATCACAAAGATTTTCCGGCATGATGTAGAAGTAAATGAATGCAGAAAGCATTCCAGCTTGTGGATCGTGGCAGTGTCTTTTTTGGTGTTGCTATCAATTATCATTTTTCCCTACGAATTCTTGAAGTAACAAGGAAATCTTATTTTGCGGACAATGAAAGGATGAAAATTGGCTTCTTGGTTCTGTTTGTTAATGCCTTTTTATCATCTTTAGGAGTTTGATTTTGGACAGTTCTAAGAACTACTCTTTCCAACTACATTTAAGCATCCTCGAAATTCCTGATTTCTAACTCATCCTTAATTTGAATTGGTATTTTTGCTTTCACGGTTCAGGAATTCCGACAAATAAAAAAAAAATCCCCAATTTGCCAATAAGAGTGACAGTTATACAGAATGACTGTGGATAGAAAAAGAAAAATATGTCTAACGGGTTATTACAGATTGCCAAGGAGCATAAAAATTATACGCTAAGCAGATGTGCTATACAGACAAAAGATGTTTGTATGTACAGCTTTATTAAACAGATTTGTAAATGTAGGGAAAGGAATTGTCAATGAGGTCCTTGGAAGTTTTAAAATTGTCTAGAAAATTATAAAAAATAGGTGAAAATGGAGGCGACACATACATTACTCTAAAATGTTCTTAAATAAAGAGAAAGAAGGTAATTTTAGAGTATTCTTAAGGAAGATATTTGTACATAATACTTCAAATCACGAATCCTAGTTCTCTACAGTGGAGGATGGAAGGAAAATCTTAACTATTGATTAAGGATGTGGCATTCCTATGTAACTGGTTGATCTCTTCCCATTTGGAACAAACTAAGCCAAATAAGATGAACCCAGAGAGTGATGTAATTAAGAGAACAACTAGTCTTTGGAGCTCTCTAAGGGAGAGCTTATGAGTACGAGTGTTGGAGAGCTGATTCATACTCTGTGTGTTCAACACAACCCAAAACCTAGGTCCATGTCAGGCCAGAGGTTTCCCGATGCACGGCACATACCAAGCCGTGCCAATGCGCAGCACGTGTTAGGCTTTATTTTTTAATATCAACGGCCATGTGACAGTTGGTGTTACATTGGGGGGGGGGTGGAGAGGGGAGGGGAATGGATGCAGCACAACAAGGGATGAGGGATCCACAGTCATCAAACCATTGCCTCTAATATTTAAAAAAATAACTAAATAAGAAAACTGTAAATATCCCCTCCCCCTCTACCACACACTACACAAACAACTCTCTCTACTCTCTTATAGTATAAAAAGTAATATTAGTGTAATACTTACTGATGTACTATTAATTTTTATTTGTAATTGATATATTAATATTATCATTTTATAAGTTAATTATTAATTATGGTACAATTTTTCTAATTTTAATAGTAAAACAATATGAGAAAATTGAACCGATACTCACATACCATTATATTGTCTACACATGGAGCAACCTCTAGGCTTTATCAGCTCTAATCATCCACGAGTATGTTTTCCGTCTCAAGCAAGCACTCTATGACCTATATCAATTATATTGTATACACACACTGACAATAATTCTGAAATATCAAAATCATAACCTAATCTAAATATCACTACTACTCCTAGATTTGGCCACCTCCTAGACGACGTTCAAATAGTGTATGGCAACTTTTTCAAATTAAATTAATTAATGGTTAGAAACGAACTGTCTATAAAAAACATAAAAAGATTATACTTATGATAATTTTAAAGACACTAGACACCTAAAAAGACAAATGAAAAACATAAGAAATACAAATTATTCTCAACTCAAATTGAACTAATATTTTTAAGTGGTGCAAAACTAGAAATTTTTCAATACGATCAAAAGGCTAATCGGGAGGGATTGGCAAAAAAATCAGTTCACTCAGAAAACCTTTTCTCATGAAAGTATGTAAAAATGTCTGGACATATAGTTAAAGGTATGGCTATTTGTCCTTTTTTTCACAATTTAAAAAAAAAATTAATTTCAAAATTAATATACGTAAAATCTAATATTTTTATAACTAATGATGTATAATTATCATATAATAGCTTACCTTATATTTGTGTTATATCACATCAAATTTTTAAAAATTAAACATTATGAAAAAAAATTACTAGTTTTAAAATTTTTAAGCACTCACACACTAATTTTACAATTTTCAAAACAATTAATGCTATTACAAATAAATTTAAAATATTTAATAAAAGTTTTTCAATTATTTTTTATAATACTTTAAATAATAATTTTACTATTTTTTTATTTAAGTTATAATTTTTTAATTTTGAATGATAAATTATTTTATGCAAAATTTGTATATTATATTATTAACTTTTATATCATGGATATTTTACAATTTATTTTTCTTTATGTGAAAAAAGTAAAGAACGTTGTTCTATTTATTAGATCATTTTTTTCTGAAATAGTAATTCAATATGTTATGCCGACAAAATAAACTAATCTACAAGAAGATGAAGATTGACTATCCAACATGATGGAACTTGACGTACTAGATGTTAGAGATCGCATATCTTTTTCATTCTATTTCAACCATCTTCCACAATAAAAATATCCTAATGGTCAAATTGATTATAGATATTGATAGGCAGATAGTTGAAATGATTAAATATTTTTTTAGAAATATTTTATTTTACACTAAAAAAACTTGCAGGTACACATTACACCATTTAAAATCTACTATTGAGCCAATTGTAATCATTTACTAATAGTATTGAGCCTTTTTGGGATGATTTTAATTTCTACCATATAATATCGATAATAGAGGTAAATATAAAATTTAAAAAATAATTTTAAGTAAATATTAAAACTATTAAAAATAATATATTTACTAATATTATATTTAAATATATTTTTAGAAAAAAAAATTTTTAATATTAAAAAAACCTATAATGTGATACCTCGCCATAACTATGAATTCTTGTGTGAATTTACGTGTAGAGTATATTATCTTGAAGAATTCTATACCAACATAAGATAGCTAACAATACAGAAAAAATGAAAACTCATATCTATCACAATCTATATAAATCTGTATCCACCACAATCAACACTAAAACTGTCCACTTCAACAAAAGAAGCAAGTAGAAGTAGAAGTAGAAGTAGAAGTGGCCAATGACAAAGAACATAGCTGGTTAGTGAAAATACAACGCCGGCTGAACTTCTTCATTACTTTTAATCTGACCAGATTTCCAACTTCACAAGTAATAGATCAGGCTTTAAAATTGTAGATTAGTGAAAGGCTAATAAGCACACATTTTTCGTAGTAGTATCAATAATATGAGATCTCTTAACTCAACCAATAAATACAGTATCATTAGAGTCAGTCTTCAGAACCAAGGGTTGAGTAATTGACAAATAAGTAGAATGGTATTGAAAATTGTAAATATATATCATTTTCAAGGATTTGTTAGATGCAAAAAATTACATCAATAATCATTTTGAGTTTTAGTGAAAATGATGACTCTAAAAGTGACGATATTGAACATATAAGTAAAACTTAAAAAAAAAGTAATTTATTATTAGATATATTTTTTTCTACTTTTATAAATTATAATATTAAAAATATTTGATAAAATAAATAAAATATTAAACTATTTTTTCATAATATTTTATGTAATTTTATTTTTAGTATATATATATTTTTATTTTTTATATTAGGG
Source organism: Nepenthes gracilis (assembly GCA_033239525.1). Taxonomy (NCBI): domain Eukaryota; kingdom Viridiplantae; phylum Streptophyta; class Magnoliopsida; order Caryophyllales; family Nepenthaceae; genus Nepenthes; species Nepenthes gracilis. The sequence continues at coordinate 2,225,359 of BSYO01000040.1, forward strand.
CAGGGACATATTTGTCCTGGGTCTTATTAGACATAATATGTTTACCTGCTGGCAACCTAAATAAATAAGCCCAGCAATGCCCATTTAACACCACTACCATCAAGTTAGAGGGGAAAAACATTTTAGAAAGATGAACTATTTTTCAAGTCACATAAGTTGCACGATAAACCATGAAACTTCACATAATCAAAATGCAAAGAATCATATTAAGAACATATGTTTAACTCAGAACATCCCAAACAATGAAAGCATTGAAAGGGCAATAAGCAGAAGAATAGGAAAACATCTAAGAAAAGAGTAAGGGAACAAGAAGAAATTTAAAAGAGCAACATTTTGCAATTTTATTGAGAATGATGATGTGGCAATAAAGAAAAAGAGCACACTCAGACAAATATCATATCATAGTAAATTTATAGTCAGTGAACTGTTTTTTCAGATGGAAAATACTGCTAATGGAGAGTACGAGCTGAGATGCTACCTATCAAACTTGTACCCATGCAGAAGAGACTCTGCAAGTATAGTTTTCGTCGAAGTGGCCAGACAACCAAACAAGGCAGCACAAAATCCAAACAAGTTAAAGTTCAGCTCGGTAACAGACGTAAGTAGAATTCCCCCAACAATGGGAACCAAAGAAGCCCAAATTCTCCGGTCAAAATAATTTCTCCATACGAGCCATTGCAAAATAACTGCTTCACATGCAAAGGAAAAATAGCAGTTACAATAAGATCATATGTTCCATGAAGTGATCTTGGGTATAGTTGTCGCTATGTGACCTAGTCATTATAAGATTGAGTGGTGAAAATTATTTCTTACTTAATGTAAGATAAAACCGTTTATAATGAATCCAAAGTGGTTCAATCCCTTGCTAAATCCATGCATAGAGGGAGTTTTGTGCAACAAACTACTTTTTTTTTTTTTTGAAGAATTTCATAATGAGGCAACTGCAAAAATAATTATCTGAAAATTCCAAGTCTAACCTGTTGTTGCAGGAGTAAATGACTTTACAGTCTGCATAAAAGAGACTGGTATATAGCGTAAGCTCACGTTCCCCAAAACTATGTTGATGCAGAACACAAATGACATGGGAAATATCCTTCTCCACCGATCCTCGGGGTCAACATGTATTAGCGGCTTTAACTTAAGAATCTTAATAACAAAATAAGATCCTATAGCCGAGCATATGAAGTGGACGCAAGATACAGTAAGAGGGAATTTGAAATCCAATTTCTGTTTAGTAAAAGCATGAAAGAAGCAAAAGAAGCAGTCAGCTCAATGATTTTTTAATATTGAATATGCAGAACGATGAACGGATAAGGGAAGCCATCACTAAATCCAAAAATATCAACATTTTGCTAATAAATAACTAACTGGAGGTAGATGAGTTCATACACCGATAAATCGAGTAAAGATGTGTAGCTCCAATCTGTGTTAGAGAGTAATTAATTTTAGAAAAGTTTAAAGGAAAGAAAAATAATAAGAAAAAAAATGAAAGTTAAAAAAATAAAAAGAAAATTACTTTCCTTAAATATAAATATTCTAATATGTATTTTTCATTATATTTAGTATTTTTCTTCAATTTTATTTTCCTTTTCTTTAAAATTTTTTAAATCCAAATAATCATTTAGTGATTAGACACTTTCCATGTGAAGAGATGAATGCTGAGGCAAGAAGGCATGGCCTCTTCACATGTTCAATTGAACTACAAATGAAATCAGTTGCATGGATGTAATGCTTTTTGGCTTCTCAAATTTCTTCTTCTTTATTATACTTCCTTCTTGGAAAAGGACAATAACAAAATAGGAGACTAAGTCCTCAATATGGAAGAGTAAAGTTTCAAAAATTTTATCATTGAAGCCTCTCTTTCATAGTTCTAGAACTCTTCAATCTGTATACATTCTGTTATTCTTTTACGAACAGCTACTTTTTATGGAAATGCTAATTTTGACTTTCAAACATATGCAAAAACTTCGACCCCATCCTATCGAAAACACCTTTAGCATTACCATCTGGTAAAGAATAACTAGGAGAGATTCCATTTGACTTACCCAAGGGGTGGGTAGCACCTCTTCATAGTGGTGCAATAGAGTTTCCAACGTTGGCATGGAAAAATGTTGCAAATCCATATAGCAAAGCTATTATAATTGGAAGATGTTAGAATTCTTTCATTTTAGAGTCCTTCCATACTCCAAGGGTAAAAACTTCATCTTATCAACTTAGATGGTTAGTATTATTGGATTTGTCAAATATATTTTAAAGTGTTGTTACAATCCTGACCGTCCAAATTATTAGAATAAGAAATCAATCATTGGGAGCGTAAAGGAGCATAAGAATAAGACGACCCTAACAAGACTCATCTGTCTAGGGTTTCTCTTTTAGGCCTCAAACTCTTTCTTCTGCCTTTCCAATGTTGGTTTTTTTTTGGGGGGGGGGGGGAGGGGGTTGACTTTGGCTGGAAGGCAAAGGAGGAGGCAGATTTGAGCCCTTTAGTCCACATTGCATCTTTCTGTGGTATGGACGCACAGGTCTTCTCCCTACATCTCTCAACTAAAAGCACCATGCCTTTTGAATTCACGAAATTACAAGGCCAAATCCAAGATCAGCAATCCAATTTTCGGCATGGGACAACCTTGTAAGAGCTAAATAACATTTGGCAAACTCAGGCTAAATCTCACTTCAGAAAATTTTTTTTTCTTGTACAGTAAACAGGCTAAATCTCACTTCAGTAAATTTTTTTTTCTTGTACAGTAAACAGGCTAAATCTCACTTCAGTAAATTTTTTTTTCTTGTACAGTAAAGCTCAAATACAGGGAATGATGATCATGGCCAAAACGAAAAGAAGACAGGTGAAATGAAGATCAACTTCAACTCGCAGCTGTATTCACAAAAGCATCCTTGCCATAGATTCGGCTACAACGCGAGTGCCCAGAGCAGCTGAAGGGCATAGCATTATCCAAATGAGCAATTGCATGTTAAAAAAATGTTAATTTTTTCAGATATTATATTCCGCTTCTTCGCTACCCACATGGAAATATATACATACTTGCATGCCAAAAATAATTAAAAATTTAAAAAGAACCAGGGAAAATCTAATAATTGTGATGAGGCAGTGAACATTCATTCCTAGCATTAAACATATTCTGCAGTGAACATTCATTCCTATCATTAAACATACTCAGAATTCATGCGCACAACTACAGCCCTTCAATCAGTGAATTCTAAATTCAGAACCATCGTATCAGATCCCAAAAAGAACACCGATTCGAAAAAAGAACAGAATTATATTACGACAACATAGAGATCTATATATGACCACGGAAGAGTAACCCTTTGGCAGAGTTGAGGGAGTATGGAGAAAAGGACCTGAAAGATCCACTTGTTCATGACAATAACAGTAACGTTGAAAATCCACCATTGGAGGATAGCAAGGACAGATCGAACCACACTCCACTGACAGAACTTACCCTCCTCCATCTTTCTCTCCCTCTCTCTCTCTCTCTCTCTCTTGCTTATTCCTTCACAGATCCTTAAAAACAGACCCCAAAATCAAGTAATTCACCGACATTAAACAAACCCCACTTTCTGAATCTTGAATTCTCGAGTGACAGCAAACGGGTGAAGCCCAAATTCAACAGCACGGGTTGCAATGATGAGGAGAGAGAGGGGTTGTTCTGTGGATTGTATAATTCAAAATAGGAAAATAGGAATTAGAAATCCCTAATTGTTACTTGGTTCGAGTATCAAGGTAAAGAGTTTGAACAGAAAGAGGAGAGAAAGGAGAGGCAATTGGGGGAGGGCGCAGCGGTGCAGGTAAAGCTCTCCTCCCATGTGCGTAGACATGGTATGTTTGCGTTGTTTTCCCTCCCGGTGCTTCCCAATGCGCCCCTTTCCCTTCCCCTTCCACTTCCTTTCCCAGGGGAATTTTGTTCCTCTCTCCCAATTAAGGGAGCCGTTAATAATCAGCATTACAAATTAAAAATAAATAATTCAAATTAAAATAATTATTAATTTAATTTATATTATTTATTTCTAACTTTTATCTTAATTTTGAATGGTTAAAAAAGTCTACTCACTAAAAAAACCATAATAATAATCCTAAATAATCCTAAAAAAGCCTGTTATTAATTAATTAATTAATTTTTATATATAAAATTTTAATTCTTATAATATCATTATCTCATATATCGGTCAATTTTATCATAATCGATTTAATAGTTCTTAAGTATAAATATTTGATATCTCTATCTATGATAGAGATTAATTTTTTGAATATTAAATGCTAATTTTTTTAATTTTTAATTTAATTTATTTTAATTTTTAACGTTTTGAACTTAAAAATTTGTCCTTTTCTTTAGCTTGAATGCCCAAGTGCCTGAAATATAAATTTGGAGGGTTGGAGACCATGGACCAAGATGTAGCCTTTAAAGAGGACATTTAATATAAAACAGATACAATTTTTTTTTTTTTAATTTCATATGATATATAAGAGTTATATATATAATATTAATTCATTATAAAGGCTTTTTTTGTTTTTTTTTTGGACAAAGGTTTGAAGATGGTATTTTAAGGTAATTTTACTCCTAGCTCAATATTATAAAAAAATTATTTTTAAAATATTATTAAAAAAATAATATATTAACCATCCATTTATATACCAATTTTATAAAAATAAATCAATAAATAATATTTAATATCAAAGTTGATGCCTGAGGGGTGGCCTAGGGATTTAGGGATTGCATCGCTCTTGGAAATATAGTTATGTGTCTCTTAATCAGTATCGTCTATATGAAAATTAACAATTGACATTTAAAATTTTAAAAATTATAAAATTAATTATTAGTAATTATTTTAAAATAAATAAATCACGGTTATTTATTTTAGATAAATAATTAAAATTGAAAAAAAAAAATATATGGGGCTCTTTTTAGTAAGAAATGCAATATCTCGCTCTGGTGATAAATTATATTTAATTAACATTGAAAAATATAAAAGATGCCACACATGGTAAAAAAAAAATTAGCCAAATTTTTGTAATTGAAATTTTTTTATTTTTTTTGCAAATAAAAAAAAATATATATATATATATAATTACATTTTACCTACCAAGGTGGTCAATTGCGCCACTTCATAGCCTAAGCTATTATCATAGCATGAAATAATATTGCCGAATGGTCTGTCTTCCTTTTGCTTAGCCCCTCACCTAGGCAGCCGTTGTAACAAGTAAAGTGAGACCCAATTAAAAAATATTCTAAATTATTCATTTTTAATTTTATTGTTATTTTTTTAATTATTTTTAACTTTTACTTATTACTGTCGAATTTATTATATATTAAAATTAGTAGCTGAAATTATCAAATTCTAAGTTGTATGCATTGATACACATGACACAAAAAAATTATATACATAAATAGTTAATATAAATATTAATTTTTGGACTGTAGTTTTAGTAAGGATTTTTTACATAAAATAGTAATTAAATTAGATCTGTCCAATCATAATTATAGATGGACACAGTTTGTATTATTAGTCTGAAAGTCAGACTTAATTTAACTTGATCAAGTCATAGTTATAAATTTTTTTTCAAGCCTAGATTGAATTTGATTAAAATGCAATTTTAATTAGATCTATTTTATAGTTATGTAAAATATGAGATTTTAGTCTAAAAAAGAAAAAAAAAGAAAGAAATGATATATAATTTTTGCTTGAGATTAAAAAATTGTATAGAAATAAAAAGAGGGCATGCTTGGCCATTATGAAAAGCACCACGCAAATGAAGCATGCCACATAGTGAAGTTTCATTACCACCCAAGTTTCATTGCCACTAAGTCTAATCGTATCTTTCAATAATTTTTGATTATATCATATTTTTAATAATATCGTGCATTTTTTCTATACTGGGTTAGGTTATTTGCATTTGCTTTGGCAAAGAAAGAAGATTGAATTTCTAGCATCTCAAAATTGCCACACCTCCCCTCGTAGAATTTCATCTGAAGTTCATAAATCAAACGCAATTTCCAAAAGGTTTTCCGTTTCGAGGATGTGAACCAAACATTCAACGAGATGGAAAAGTTGAACTTGGATTTGGTGGCCGTTGAATAAATAAAATAACACAAGTTTCAATCATTTGGCCTGTGACTTGTTCCACAAGCAGCGTGAGTGCTCTAAAGCCTGAAAATTGAACCACCTGCTCACGAGTTAGGTAAGTTGGATGTCTTCCGTCAAGTATCTCCTCCTATTTAATATGTGGAAGGTTTCTTTTTTCTTTTTCTTTTAGTTTTGTAATGTTTAACGTTGGACAATAGTCTCAAAATTACGATACTTTATCTACCTGGAAACAAGCGAGAGGTTCATAACTTTAATTCATTTCTCCCATTGTCGGCCGTGGGGTCACTTCTACTATACGTAGCCATTTTTCTTTTCTAACTGTGTCGGCATACAATAGAATATTGACACTTGATAGACCCTCAACGTTAGCTTCTGCAAGCACAAGACCTATGCTCGAGTGGCAGAATGACAGGATGATCGCACGCTATTGGCAGACTGTTGGAACTCGAATGCTGCGATGGCTTTCAATCCTTCTATAAAAACCTAGCATATACAACATTCATAACACAGAAGAGAAGAACGAGTAGTTACGGGGGGAGAAGAAAAGAAAAGGACAGAGTTATAAGCCAATTTGATTGAAGATTGGGGAACTAGTCTGTCGTCCCATTTTTACCATTATTTGGCATATTGTTTCAAGTTTAGTGAAGTGAAGAACATATTTGCCAATTCTGATTTTTCTTTACACCTCCTGTTTTATTCATTGCTTGTACATATCTTGTGTTAAATTTCTGGGTTGTTGATATTCACTTGGGCTAGAGAAATTTATATTGAGTGTAGCACTTCTAGAGGAAAATCCACATTATATTAGTCTTCCTATGATTTGTTATTGTTATTTCCTGTCTCAAATATTTACCGCTCACGGTATTGGGTGTGGTGGATTGTCTGCAGTCGGTCCAGTTTCTAGAGTTAATGTATAACAAAAGAATCAAATTTTAACTTATTTTCTGAAGCTATACAAAACTGCCCCTTGTACTAAAAGCAAGGGCTGCCGAGTGCATACATTCACACCGTGGCAGTAGTACTCATCAGTGGGCTGCTTGCATGCCTCAAATCATCCATCAGCAGGAAGGCGAATGCCTTAGCCTCTTCAAAGCTTGCTGCACGTCTGAATCCGGGCAATAATAGTCAATCATCAGCCATTCATCAGCACCCGTAGCCCTCTTGTTTTCACTCCTACCAGGTTTTTCATGGCTTGATAGAAGTTCATCTTCACCAACTGAAGCAAAGTTTCCAGGCAAACAATCAATGGCGGTTTCTCTCAATGAGCATTCGGCTTGCTCTAGATTAATTCTCTCGAGCCAAAGAGACTGCCCCTGTTTTGATGTCGTCTGCTGCTAGTTCAATCCCTAACCCGTCGAGGTCGTAATTTGGCAGAGGGAATGAGTTGTATGTGTGATCAGAGATCTCTCCCTGGCTCCATGAGATCATAGCTCCGAGATCTCTGGATAACGAGTATGGAATGTTCTATGGTTCGGATGTCAGGCCTTCTGATTGCCGGAATCCAGTTTGGCTTAACAACGAATGCACCGGATGCTGGTGGGCTTCAGCTTCTTCCTGTTTCATCAATGGCGTAGGCAGCATCATTTGTTAGTTTCATGAAAAACTTGCCAAAAAACAATGGAAATGAAGGATTGCCGAAAAGGGAAGGGGAACCGTTTATTTACATATCAAGGGATCTGCCCTTAAACCGAGAGCACTACTGTCCCAGAGTCAACAGAGACAATTACTATCAATCCATGCATAAATGAATCAACAAGCAGAAATTAAGCTAAATCACATTAACCTTCCAATATTTAGCATTTTCTTTCAACATTTTGTTGGCGCAAAAACGGAAGGCACGGTAACCGAGCAGACAAGGTTTTCGGACGGCTACACGGGAGCGAGCTCTCGGACGGACATAAAGAGTAGAGATAGAGAACGAAAGAGAATACACAAATTTAACGTGGAAAACCCTTCTTTTAATAAGGAAAAAATCACGAAAGAATGCACTATAAAAGATTGTTTGCAAGTGTTAACTACACAAGCTCAAACGAAAGAAAACAATCTTCAAGTGTGCAACTTCTCTCACTAAAGTGTTTCTCATTCTATCTTTACAAAGCTTGCCCACAGCTCTCTCTCAAAAGCTCTCTTACAAAATGTCTCAGCTCACACACATTTACAAGTAAGGGTACAAGCACTATATATGCACAAAGACAGGGTGGACAGCCAGCCACCCTACTGGCCGTAGGTTACAGAACCTACGTCCCTAGGCCTGCCATGGCAGGCCTGACACCTGGGAAGTTGTTGCGCTACAACTTCCAAGTAGGGTAGGTGACCAACCCACCTGCAGAAACGGCCGTAGCAGGCCTACGAGGATAGAGTCATCCCCTACACTGTAGAGTCCTCGTCCACGTCCTCTCGGACATGACGCTTCAACAAAGTCCTCATCCATTCTGCCAATGGAGTCCGCGAACTACTGCCACTCGGGAGTGACCCCAACAAACTTCCCCTCACGACCGAGTGGGATTGAAGTTAGTTAGACCGGCAATGTCACAACAAGCTTCCAGCTTTCCCTTTGGCAAAGTCTTTGTCAACATATCCGAGCCATTGTCCTCGGATCTAACATTCCCAATTGATAGCTGCCCATCATCAAAAACATCTCTCACCCAATGATATCGCAGGTCAATGTGTTTTGACCGAGAATGGAATGAGGAGTTTTTACATAAGTGAATGGCACTTTGACTATCACAAAGGATCTCGTACGTCTCTTGCCTTAGACCCAATTCTTGGACAAACCTCTTCATCCAAAGCATTTCCTTACAGGCCTCGGTCACGACAATAAACTCGCTTTCCGTAGTCGAGAGAGCGACGCACTTTCAGTAACCGGGACCGCGAGGAGACCGCCCCTCCCCGCAAATTTCACCAAGTATCAGGACATTGATTTTCGAGAGTCAACGTCTCCGGCCATGTCCAAGGCCCGTCGTACGCAATCGTTGAGGCTCCTCTTTTCAAACTGCAAACCCGTCTTGGATGTCCGCGTAGATATCCGAAAATCCACTTCACCGCAGACCAATGCTCCATATCTGGGTTTGAGCGGAATCGCTCACAAGGCCAACCGCATGAGCAATGTCCGCCGCGTACACACGGCCGCGTACATCAAGGTGCTAACGGCCGAGGAGTAAGGAATCTTACTCATACGCCTTCTCGGTGTCCGAGGACGGACACCGCCGCTACTTAGTCCGAAATGGTTGGCTAATGAGGTCGACAAGGCTTTGACCCTTCCATTCAATCTTTGAAGCACCTTTTCAACATAGCCTTCCGGTCTGACCCAAGCTTCTTGCGCTCTCGGTCGCGAGAAATTCGATCCCCAGAACCAAGCTACGGCCTCGAGGTCTTTCATGGCGAAAGATCGCCCCGATTCTTCTTGACTTCATGATCCGAGCACTATTCTATCCGACCACCAAAGATGTCATCCACATAAAGGAGAAGGATGACAAAGTCGTTTTCGAGAACTTACGAACAAAGACACAATTGGTCAGAAGAAGTCTTATGGTACCCTTGTCCGACCATAATAGACTCAAACTTCCGATACCACTGTCTCGGAGCTTGTTTCACCCATACAAGCTCTTTTTCAAACGACAGGACAAGTCGTTTCCTTCCTTTGACTTCAAAGCCATCTGGTTGCTCTATGTAGATCTCTTCCTCTAGATCTCCATGGAGAAAAGTCATGTCCGAGGTCGTCTAGTTGCTCAACCTCTAAGTCCCAAGGCTGTTTGCCGATCCCGAGCACGACACGGACCGAGGACATCTTCACAACGGGTGCGAAGATTTCATCAAAGTCAACACCCTTTCGTTGACAAAGCCCTTAACCACAAGTCGTGCCTTGTGTCTTGGCTTAAATTGTGTCCTCGGTCGCTTTGAGGCGGAAGACCCATTTGTTCTTCAGAGCCTTCTTCCCCTTGGGCAATTTAGCCAGCTCAAAGGTATGGTTTTTATGAAGAGAAACCATTTCTTCCTTCATGACTTCAAACCATTCGTCCTTCTGAGCGCTACTCATGGCCTCATCAAAATCTTCTGGTTCTCCAGCATCAGTGAGGAGGACAAACTCACTTGTTGGAAGGCGGACGGACGGACGCCTCACTCTAGATGACCGTCTTGGTGGGGCCACCTCGGCTTGAGGAGGTGCCAAATCTTCAACCAGGTCCTGAGACGTAGGAACCGCCTCATCTTAGTTGCCTACCACACCTGAACCGCCGACATCGGACTCAGAAGGCACTGGACGGATGATATCAGTATCAACTCTGTCCGTCCGGGAAGTAGTGGGAGGAGACCTCTCGCTCCTTCCCAATGTCCTCGATGGTCTCGCCTCAACGAAGACCACGTCGATGACCGCATGCAGCTTTCTTTTCCTTTGGGTCATAGAACCTATACCCAAATTCATCCTCGTCATAGCCCGGAAAGACACATTGCATTGTCTTTGGCTCCACTTAGTCCTTTCATCTCTCGAAACATGAACAAAGGCTTTGCAAAAAAAAAGTCCGAAGACGGTCAGACACTCGGTTCCTTTCCGGTCCAAATCGCTCGGAACTTTCCCGTCCGCAGAGGCTTACTCGGGAGACCGGTTGATCGTGGGGCGTGACTCAAGGCCTCGGCCCAAAAAGATCCGGAAGCCCTGGCCTCGGACAACATACACCTGATCCTTTCCATCAGGGTGCGATTCATCCTCTCGGCCACGCCATTCAGTTATGGCATCTTAGGTGGAGTTTTCTGATGTCTGATGTCGTGAGCTCTACAGTAGGCATCAAACATTCCAATATACTCTATGTCGTTATCGCTCCGAAATGCCTTTAGCCTCCTCCCGGTCTCTCGCTCAACGAGGACATGGAACTGCTCGAAGGTTCCCGCAACCTGATCCTTGGTCTTCAAAGGGAACACCCACAGCTTTCTTGAGCAATTGTTAATAAAGGAGACAAAATATTGTGCTCCTCCAAATGACTTCTTCGGGAGGGGACCACACACATCAGTGTGGACGAGCTCCAAAACCTCGGACCTTTTGAAAGACACATCTCCTGAAAATGAGACTCTGCGTTGCTTCCCCGCCATGCAGTGAGGGCAAGTCCTCGATATGTCTCCATCCATCTCCGGAATGAGACCCTTCTTCGCCAGATGACTTATGCCACGATCACTCATGTGTCCAAGTCTTTTATGCCACAGGTCCGAGGACTATACACTCCCTGTAGCATTCACCTCTGCTACCTCGGCCTGGGCTTTCACTACGTAAAGGCCTGAAGCCTTTACTCCTCAGGCAACCACCATGAAGCCCTTTTTCAGCTTGAAACTCCGTCACGAAGAAATTTGCAGTAGCCTTCATCATCGTTTGTCTCACGAAATGATATTCATCAGAATGTCGGGGACGTGTCGGGACGTCCCCAAAGTCAATCGGGCTCGGTGCTCATCGGAAGGTGATGTCAACACGTCCAATGAACTCGGACGTCTCCTTGTTGTCCATTCTCAATACTCCTGGGGCGCACGGAGTGTAAGTGGAGAACAGTTCTTTCCTGGAGGTAACGTGGATTGAAGCGCCAGAATCCACTACCCAATCCGAGGGTTGCTCGGCCCACGGCCACTAAGTCCTCGGACTCGTGGCCAAAAGGAGATCTTCTCCTGTCACAACAGACCGAGGACTCTTCCTCGCCATGTCTCTTCTCGCCTTTTTGCTTGGTAGCGTTTTCACGCTTCCACTTGTAACAAAATTTCTTGATGTGGCCTTTCTTGCCCACAATGGTGGCACTCCATGTCTTGACATCGGGAACGTGACTTACTCCGCCCTTTGTCTTGGACTTTGGGTCATGTCCTCGGCTCCTTTCCCCGCATTCAAGAACAAGGACTTGAGTCTTTGAGAGGTGGACGCGCCTTGAGAACGCCCGTCGCACTTCTTCGTTCAAAGACAGACTCCTTTGGCCATCTCTAAAGTCACCACGCCATTTGGAGCCAGTATTGCAATAGTGATCCTCATAACCTCCCACGAGTCCGGGAGGGTTGCTAGCAACCATAATCCGAGGACCTCATCCTCGAACTTGATCCCCACGCCATTCGGCTGTCCACGCAGCCTCGAAACTCATTCGGGTGATCGGCGACAGAGATGATCAGATCCTCAGACCGTACTTGCGATCAGTAGCATCAAGTGAAAAATTTTGTTATTTCGATTTGGAGGCAAAGAACTTTTCCGACTTCTCCCAAAGCTTCTTGGCATCGGACTCACCCCGAACGTGGTTGTACACGTTGTCGCCCACAAACCGCCGTATAAAGCCGCACACTTGCTTGTACTCCAACGTCCTTTGCCGTCAGTTTTATCCGCGGTTTCTTTGCGGCAAAACGGGATTATGCATGGACTTTACAAAAAGCAAAGTCGATATCTTGCTTTGCCAAGTGTCAAAGTTTGATCCGTTCAAACATATCATCTTACTTCCAACCTCCATCGCAGCCAGCAACAAGGTCACCGTTCAAAGAACCAAGATCTCTGATACCACTTGTTGGCGCAAAAACGGAAGGCACGGTGACCGAGCGGACAAGGTTCTCGGACAGCTACACGGAGCAGAGCTCTCGGACGGACACAAAGAGTAGAGATAAAGAACGAAAGAGAATACACAAATTTAACATGGAAAACCCTTCTTTTAACAAGGAAAAAACCACAAAAGAATGCACTATAAAGGATTGTTTGCAAGTGTTAACTACACAAGCTCAAACGAAAGAAAACAATCTTCAAGTGTGCAACTTCTCTCACTAAAGTGTTTCTCACTCTATCTTTACAAAGCTTGCCCACAGCTCTCTCTCAAAAGCTCTCTTACAAAATGTCTCAACTCTCACACATTTACAAGCAAGGGCACAAGCACTATATATGCACAAAGACAGGGTGGACAGCCAGCCACCCTACTGTGCCGTAGGTTACAGAACCTACGTCCCTAGGCCTGCGATGGCAGACACGACAACTGCCAGGAAATTGGGGCGACACTGGGAAATTGTTGCGCCACAACTTCAACGGGGGTAGGTGACAACAACCTGCGAGAAACGGAGGATAGCAGTCCTCCCGAGGATAGAGTCATCCCACACACTCTAGAGTCCTTCAACAAAGTCTCGTCCACGTCCTCTCGGGACATGACCCTTCAACAAAGTCCTCGTCCATTCTGCCAATGGAGTCCGCGGACTACTGCCACTCGGGAGTGACCCCAACACATTTATCTTTTTTTTTAAAAAGAAGTAACACTATCGCCTGAGTTGCCACCACCACTATTTTGCATGCAACCCCATCTTTTATTAAGCAAGATGGAAGCCTTCTCAACCATGCTACAAAGACAGGTCATGGCAGTTCAATTCACACATTTTCTTAATCAACTTTGCTTATTTTAACGAACAAACAGTTGCTTCGGCCGCGTTATAAATGAACCAGGTTTCAACTTTGTATATTATATATAACATCTGCATGAAACAATAACTTGAACAATCTTTTTCCCTTTTTTTTTTTTTTGGGGGTGTTACTCTTCTGTTGCTTTTCCGCTGGTTCCTTATAGGACCTATGCTAGCAAAAAATTCTCATTGGTATCTCTCTCATAGGACTTTTATAGCATATGTATGAGTTATGAAGTCGTCCAACAGATTCTAATTCTACTGTGCCGATGCGCAAAACAAGCAAAGCATGACTAATATATAACATACTTAATTAGGAGTATAAGAGGATTAGCTAAATTAGCTCTTTATAAATAGGTGTCTAATTGATGGAATTCCCAATTGGTTAGGTATCACAAATTCGTTTTTTAGGAGGGATAGGAAACCATTATTAAGATGAAAAGGAGAACTGGCTAACATTGAGCTTTGCTAATTAATTCCTTGTATATATGACAGATTTCATACAGCAAGGGACTAACGTACTGCAATTGGAACTCTTAGGCTAGGTCATAATGTTGATACTGCCTGAAAATATTTCCTCCGGAAGTTGATGGCTCAAAAAGCTCTAGGAGTTCATCAAGAAGTTGGAGCATTTCTACAAGATTAATTTTTAAGAAGCTCATATATTAACCTCCGGATATGAACACACTTGAGAGAAACTTCACCAGGCAAGAACGAATCAATACTGAGCTGCAAAAGATCTAAGCATGGCTAAATATCAGAACAGAAGCAAGAAATAACTCTTTTTTTTTAGCTTTTTTTAAGGATGCAGTTAAAGTTAATTACCAAGAAGCAACTACGCAAAAGAATTTAACTTTTTGGAAACCCAATAACACTGCAACTGCAACAATAAAACCGTATATCCCACTGGATGGGTCAGCTACACAAATCTATTTTCATCATTTCACTTTATTTATTACAATTTCCTTTAAGTAATTTCCTTTAAATAAAAACAAACCGTATTATCCCACTAGATAGAATGAGTTATTTCCAATATATCCTCACGTATCAGAAGACAATGGCGCACGCAATGTCAATGGAATATTCATTCATTGACCATAATCTCTATAATTACCATACTTAGGATTTAGCCTCAGTCACCCTTAATTGTGGTAGTTACCGTAATTATGCCATTAATTCCTGAAAATCAGGATTGTACTGATCGTGCAATCCTCTATATAATGCAAAGGCCCTCTCAATCCAGAGGCAAGGAGCATTACAGCAAGATTTGACATGGTGTCAGAGACATACCTTTCAATTTGTGCTTCATAATCTTGTTTACAATTCACTCACTATTCATTAACTCCAAAATAGTATCAAAGTTGTCTCACTTTAAATCTCATCACCAAATAACATTTACACAAAATCCAATGTTCAGTTTATCTCCCTAAATTAAGCATTTAGGAAGGACAAAATGAGTTTTTTCTTTGATGCAGAGATTTATTTTCCTATCTTAAACTGTGTGGGAATTAGAATTTGATATTTATTATAAAAAGTACTCATAATCAAGCAAATCAAATCAAGCAAATCATAGTCAATCGAATCAGCCTAAGATTGTAAATTTTATAAATTAGCTATAATATTAACTTTTCTACAAAAATAGAATAGTTTCATCTTTATCAATATTCTTCTTTCAATGTACATGTACTATATCTTATAAATAAAGGTTTGGGCTCTCTTGTATGATTGAAGGAGCAACAAATTATTTAAAGAGAGATCTTTACATCTTTATAGTATCAAAGCTTTTTCTTAACTAACATTATTCTTTTCAAGTACCTGTTGAGCAATTTTTAATCAAAAAATTAAATCCGTTCAAACAGTGGGGTAGAAAATTTTGCAATTTTTGATAAATTTTTTCTGGGCATTGGCATTTAACATCACATCTTCTGTCTACACACCTTTCAACAAAATGGCACAATCGAGCAGAAACATCACCATATCAATGAAACGAGCCTCGCTCTCCTCTCTTATGCTTTTGTTCCGGCTTGCTATTGGGATCATGCTTTCCAATTAACAGTTTTTCAGATAAATCGGCTACATAATTCGCTCTTAGGTACCACTTCTCCCTTTGAAAAAATCTATAAACAATCTCCAAACTCTTACTGAACTTCATGTTTTTGGGTGCGACTGTAGGCCCTACTTATATCCGTTCAATAAAAACAAATTTGATTTTCAATCCAAGCAGTGCATATTCTTAGGAATTAGTCCACATCATAGGAGATTTAAATGTCTTGATCACTCCACTGGGCGTATCATTATTTCTAGGCGTGTGATATTTTCAGAGAATTTTTTTCCCTTTAAAAAATTACTCCGAATTCACGTCCGACTCACAAATCTCTCCACCTTCCGAAAATCCCTCCACATCCCAAAACTTCTCCAACCAAGCCGTGGGTCTCCCAACTCTCTTTATTCCCTCTCCAGCCTTTAACACCTTCCAATTTAAGGCTATTAATTTCTTAAGCCTCTCTACCCAAAACTCATTTTCCCACTTTGAACTCTTCCTCCCCCTGTTCATTGCCTTCTACTATTACAGGCTCTCTCTTTTCTACGCCTAGCAATGACATTAACTATCCATCAGCTATTCAGCCACACATCTTGGCTTCCCCCTTCCTTCTTCAACTGGGCAGCTTCCCTCAATCACGACATCTTCAGATTCTGCTCCACTAACTTCCTCTAGCTCCCACCCATCAAATGGAAATATATTCTTAACATAATATTGTACAACCAAAGAAGCTTCCGGATAGTATGGTGCAGTATCCTATCTCCAAAACATTTCTTTCTACTATTACTTCACTTTTGGAGCCTACTTGTTTCTCAGAAGCTGTCAAACATGTTGGCTGGCATGACGCTATGGATTTGGAGTTCAATGCCCTCATGAAGAATGGTACATGGACTCATGTCCCTTGCAATCCTAGCAAAAATGTGTTAGGCCATAAATGGGTGTACCGGATCAAGCACAAAACTGATGATTCTCATAATCATCTTAAGGCTTTTCTTGTTGTCAAAAGCTATCATCAACAGGAAGGCCTTGACTATGAAGACACTATCAGTCCAGTTATTAGTCTGACTTCTATTCGCTTTGTTCTCAGTTATGCCGTCTCAAACGACTGCCCATCTGACAAATCAATGTCCAAAATGCATTCTTGCATGGGTATATTTCTAAGGAGGTCTATATGTATCAACCTAAGGATTATGTTCACTCTGAGCTGTCGACCCATGTGTGTGAATTGAATAAGGCCCTATATGTTATTAAGCAAGCTTCGCGAGCATGGTATTCTCGCCTCATTGACAAGCTGCTTGCCCATGGTTTCCATCACTCTCAAATGGATACATCGCTTCTCATTTATCATGCATCCACTTTCACTATCTTTGTTCTTGTGTACGAGGATGATATCATTATCACCTGCTCCACAAGCAAGGCCATTGATTGGGTTATTAACTCTCTTGTTTGTAAATTTGCTGTAAAAAAATTAGGTTATTTAAATTAATTTCTGAGTGTGGAAGCTACTCCTGTTTCCAATGCATATTATTGTCTCAAAGACAATGTATCATTAATCTTTTGACTCACACGAACATGCTCGAGACCAGTGACACCTCCAATGTCCTCTTCCAGCAATTTATCTCTTTTTAATAGCTCCGCATATCTAGATACCTCTCTTTATTGAAGCATTATTGGCGCCCTTCAATATCTGTGTCTTACACACCCAAACATTTCTTTATTCGTGAACAAGGTATGTCAATTCAAGCATAAACCTACCGCAAATCACTGTATAGCAATTAAGTGCATCTTGCTCTATCTCAAGCACATTATCAGCTTTGGCCTTCTACTTTGTCATAGTTCATCTTTCCTACTTTATGCATACTCCAATGCAGATTGGGCTGGTTGTCCTAAAGATCGCAAATCTACAAGTGGCTACAATGTTTATTTTGGGCCCAATCTTACTTCGTGGAGCTCCAAGAAGCAACCTGCTGTCGCCCGCTCTAACACTGAGGCTGAATATCACACTGTTGCCAGTGCCACTGCTGAGGTCTTATTGTTGCAATCTTTAATTTGAGAGCTTGGAATTTAACTTGTTACAAGTCCTATTCTATATTGTGACAAAATTGGAGCAACATACTTAACAAACAATCTTGTTTTTCAGGCCTATACACCAAATACGTTGAGATTGACTATCATTTTGTTCGAAGACACACCACCATGCCCTTAATGTCCGCTTCTTGTCCA
The DNA here is from genome assembly GCA_033239525.1 of Nepenthes gracilis. Taxonomy (NCBI): domain Eukaryota; kingdom Viridiplantae; phylum Streptophyta; class Magnoliopsida; order Caryophyllales; family Nepenthaceae; genus Nepenthes; species Nepenthes gracilis. The sequence goes on from BSYO01000040.1 coordinate 2,243,108, forward strand.
CCATTGATTAGATTGCCGATGTCTTTACAAAGCTATTAGTGTCCGCTCAGTTCTCCCTGCTTTGTTCCAAGTTTAATGTCGTTGCACCACCTATTGGCTTGACGGGGGCTATTACGGAAGATACTCATGATCAAGCAAATCAAACCAAGTAAATTATGGTCCATCAAATCAGTCTAAAATTATCCACAATATCAACTCTTACACAAAAATAAAATAGTTTTATCCTAGTCAATATTCTTCTTTTAGTGTAAATGTACTATATTCTATTAATAAAGGTTGGCGCTCTCTTGTATGGCTAAGGGAGCAACAAATTATTCAAAGACATGTCTTACTTCTTTACTCTTTTACAAACATCTCTAAGAATAGCATTTTCAGGATATAGCAAATCCGCATCACTCGGAGAGTCTTTTTTAACCAGAGGAAACAAAGCACTTGCACCCTTTCAATAACAATAAAAAAATGAGTTTGTACTAATAAAGAGAAACAAGCACATTTTTTTCCAGTTCAATAGTTAAAGTGCCAATAGTAAAACTAAATCCACTCAACAGTTTGCTTATTGATAGTTTCCTTACAATGTCTTAAGACCAAATATCAACAACATAAAGTGCAAACAGTCAAGTTGGCTTCATCTTCCCCATAACATTCACATTAAAGGTAAAAGCTGAAACGTCTTTATATGCACAGCTACATAATTTCCAATCACCATTTATCACAGTATTAACATTGAAACAATACCCCCCTCCCCCGGCAATGAAAATTGTAGATTCAAAAATTTTGCCAAAAAATAAAAAAATCTCCTGATGTTTTCTTTCGCCTTTCATTCCATTCTTCCAACAGGTAACTACAATTTCAACTGACAGAGAGAAATAATCACATGACAATCCTTAATGAGTAACATGGAGCATTCATGCCAACAATAGCAGAGAAAACTAAGAAACACAGACACCCTCTCGCGGCTAAAATGTTGGTGCCCAATATATGTTAAATATTGACACCAACCTAACAAATGTCCAAATTTTTAATTTTTTTATTTTTTTAACTTTTGACAACTCTAACACGTTTAGTCACGTTTTGAATACACTTAGACACACGTTTTGGACACATTTTCAATAGAAATTTTTACTTATATTTGGTATCTTTTGACAATTACTATCCATTCTTTACCATAGAATACATCCTTTGATTAGATTTCCTTGTAGGACAACCATAACGTGTTTTTCCACCATTGTTTTGCATTTTAGATCCGTCGCTTGTTGTGTAAATGCATCCCTTCTCTAGAATAACAAGGTGATCTAAATATAACTAATTTATCAATATTAGATTTCCTAACTAAATATTTTGGTACTGAAAATCCTATTTGATTACCATACTACTAATACTCCAAAACATCGTCCATTTTTCAAAAATCATGCCAATTTTTTAAATGCTTTGATCCATGCTACAACTGCGTACAGTAACAATACAAAAATAATATCATAAAAGTCATTAAATAATATATATGCATATCATCATCATGCTAACAATTATGAAACTCATTAACACATTACATAATAAATTAAAATATATTAATACCGTATTAATAATAATAACATATTAATAATACATTAAGACCGTATTAATAATATTAATAATACCATATTAATTAAAATTAAAACCAACATAATAATAATAATAACAATAATGTAATAATAATATCGTATTTATTTGATATAATATATATCAAATATAATATATGAAATATATTAATAAAATATAATATATTTTTTCGTTTGAAAGTTGTGCCGTCACCTGCAATTGGTGATGATTCAGAAGCTAGAAAAACTTCTTCTCCTTCAAGCTTTCAACAGCCTCCTTCAGGCTTACGTCAATGGAAATGAACGCTCTTCGGGCTTTCTTCGTTCCACTCCGCCGCTTCTGGCCGCTCTTTTCCGGTCACGGTAGGCGAAAGAGAAGAAGATAAGGGGTTGATTCTGACGCTGACGCTGACGCTTCCTCCTTATCCCACGATAGTAAACTGACGATTCTCGGGCCGCTCGTTTGCTCGATTCCGCTAAGCAAATTGAAAGAGAAGAAGAGAGCGGATTGATTTTCTGGCTTCTCCCGCGTTCGAATAAACCCTAACTGAGTTTAAAGTGTATGGTTGTGCCGCTGCCGTTGGATGAGGCTGCTCATCCAACGGCTGCGGGGCAGCCATCTATTTTTTTAATAAAATAATATATTTTTATTTAATAAAAGGAAAAACGGCCGTTATTGGATTAAATTCGTACGCGCTGCAACGCCAAGCTTTTGCCCGTTTAGATTATGATGACATAAATATCCTAAATATTTTTTAAATTTGTTTTTATTTTTCAATTTGTAATATAAATTCTTATTTTACCCATAATTTTGTTCTATATAAAAAACTTTGTCAAATTTATTATATAAATAACTATAAAAATATTTAATCTTTATTGCTTCTCTTTCAAAATAACAATCTTAACTATGAGACCAGATGCCAAGTATTAATATCTCAGGTGCTTTGTCTTTAATTTTTATTATTTTTATCATAATAAAACTCTCTCTCAGGCATGCTTTTGTACTGTTGCTATTTGAACCAATCAAGCAAATAATTGTCCTCCCATGGGTCTAACAAAAGTGACCAATTGACATAAATAAAGCCATCTTCTTTTGTTTGATGCAAAGTTGTCAACATAAAGGTAATAAATAAACACTAACAATGCATAAACATAGAAATCACACCATGTTATTAAAGAGTGACTAATGCACAACGCATCTCACAAATGAAAACTAATCTTGCAAGGATGTAAATCTTATGAACCTCTTAATGTATAATTTTTTTAAAAAAATACCATTAAATCATTAAATACAAATTCACTAAAAAGTTAGCTTACAGTTCAATAAAACTTAAGTATAATACATTTTGTTGGAGACTTTTTGACATATAAAATCATAACAATAACAAATAAACATTTTGTTGAGATCTTAAAATTTGACATATAAAATATAGATAAACGATGAAATTTGATGCCATTTTTATGCCTAATAACATTTTGACGGCTACGCCTCCTTACTCGTAAAACTTGTCGAGCCAAATTACAAACACTAACAATGCATAAACATAAAAATCACACCAATGTTATTAAAAAGTGACTTGCACAAATCTCACAAATGAAAACTAATCTTGCAAGGATGTAAATCATATGAACCTCTTAATGTATAATTTTTTTTAAAAAAATACCATTAAGTCATTAAATACAAATTCACTAAAAAGTTAGCTTACAGTTCAATAAAACTTAAGTACAATACATTTTGTTGGAGATTTTTTGACATATAAAATCATAACAGTAACAAATGAACAATAATCTGATACAACATTTAATCCACAATTACACAGTTTTAAAATACAGCATACCTTCGTATCTTACAGATAAACGATGAAATTTGACGCCATTTTTATGCCTAATGACATTTTGACGGCTACGCCTCCTTACTCGTAAGACTTGTCGAGCCAAATTACAAACACTAACAATGCATAAACATAGAAATCACATCAATGTTATTAAAAAGTGACTAATGCACAACGCATCTCACAAATGAAAACTAATCTTGCAAGGATGTAAATCATATGAACCTCTTAATGTATAATTTTTTTTTTTAAAAAAAATACCATTAAGTCATTAAATATAAATTTACTAAAAAGTTAACTTACAGTTCAGTAAAACTTAAATACAATACATTTTGTCGGGAATTTTTTGATATATAAAGTCATAACAGTAACAAATAAACGATAGTTTGATACAACATTTAATCCATAGTTACACAATCTAAAAACACATCATATCTTTGTATCTTACAGATGAACGATGAAATTGGATGTCGTTTTTATGCCCCATGACATTTTGATGGCTGCGCCTCCTTACTGGTAAGACTCGTCGAGCCAAATTATAAGCGCAGCCTGAAAGATACTTAGAAATGATTTAGAAAATATAGAATTAGAATATTTTATATATCATGATTTATTATTAGAGAAAGCAGATGAAAATGATTGCTGCTAAAATTAGTCAGTCGATAATAAACTACTATTAGTATATAATTGATCATAGATCATAAAGTAGCTTTATCAAATTTTAGAAATAAAATTTGACATTTTAACCTTATTTGCCGGCGAAGTAAAATCCAAAACTTACAAAAGCTAAACTGCCAATTTTATTTTGTTGTTTAATCGGATTAATTCTATAATAAACTAACTGTTCCATTTCGTAAGATTGTATATATAAATTGGATGAATTAATAAATTAGTTTATACAAATCAATATATATCATAATAATATTTTATAGCAATAGTTTCCCTTTGCAAATGGACCGATCACTTGACCGATAAAACTAAAGAAAATATAACATCACAACTCACCCTAGTTCAAGGGACGTATCAGAGCAGTAGTCCTCCACGGGTGGAGGGCCGCCGCCCCTGAAAGCATTGCTGTTAGTGACGGATTCCGATGATTGGCCCTCTACTTCGAGGACTACGTTGTTATCGGACTCTCCGGCCGGAGATGGCCCCTTTCCCTGACCTATCATTGCCATCTGCACCCGGCAATATTTGGTGCCCAAAAATTCTCATGAAATAAAAAGAAGGAAAAGAAATTAAATCAGATATAGAAAATATGTTAATAATCTTTTGACCTTGTGCTTCAATTTCTCATTTTCTGCCAGAAGTTCTGATCCCTGCATTATTTATTAAATTAGAGGACAATTGATCATTCCAAATACCACAAGCCATAAACCAATCAAAATTTTCAAAGAACTACAACAAATTCTTTCTTTTTCTTTTTTTTTTGTTGTTTTTCATCTTTAGATAAAATTGCATTCAATACATCATATATATATATATATATTTTCCCTATTTGACCCATGAAGTATAAAATTTAACTTAGGCCAAAACACCAATTTGCGTTGTCAGGAGAATCGATAACTGTATCTATTTTAAACAGGATGACTGTATTGTGTAGTATTACCGATTACTAAACGACACGTAACCATTTTCAAAAGAGTAACGCTGCATATATAGCTCATAAATCTTTTACGAATATTATTTCAAATTCATTTCAAATTTTAAAAAATTATGAGCATGTAAATTCAATTTTTAAAATAAAAATTTTGTAATGTGTACCGTAATTGATTGATTATTGAGGTGTGATGGGTTTGACGATTAATGTGTCAACCCAAAATTTAGTCTACTGAAAGAAGTACAATCTAGATAGTGGTAGCCCACTAAAAGATCCCCCGAGCCCAAGGTCTAGAAGATACTGTAGTCGACCCAAATGGTCCGACCCGAGACTATCCAGCAAAAAACAAGCAATTGAGATTAAACAATGGGTGACCCCGGTGGCTACCCCTCTAGCCAAACAACCGATAACCTTTACAGCTCAACAAATAATTATAGGCGACTGTGACAAGCATACTGCTTTTACGATCACTAGGACACAAATTACAGATGACAGCTGCATGAGCATGATCCCTCACAGTTGTAGAGCCGTAACTCTTAGAGATAGCTGAACCGGAATCCACTCTTTAAAAATCCCTTTTCATCCACAGAAAAGGTGATCGACCTCCGTCTAGAAGCAAAAACGCTCAGACAAATAAAAAGTCACTATCCAACGAGCGTACCTCTTTCTCATAGCTACTCTTTGATGAGTGCATCCCTCTCTCTAAGCCACTTTCTCTGCAAGTGCATGTTTTCAAAGCTACTTACTCATTCGAGTGCATCAAACGGAGCCCAATCTTCCACTATACATTCAATTCCCAAACACTCTTACATCAATACGTACTTTTTCATCCTCTTGTCTTTCTATATGACTAATAAAGATTACTAACTTAAATGTCGGAGGATATACCGATGAGCGAGTCTTATATTCATTTAACATTTTATTTGTCTGTTGTGATATGTAGGATTCAGATTCAGAATAACGAAGATCGAACCGTACCAGACGGACTCCCGATTATGGCAACTCTCTAATTCGTTCGGTAATCCAGTTCCAAAAATATATTATTGACGCCATCTATGGAAAGCAACGAAAAGCCTACCCCCACAATTTGAAAAAAGCAAACATAGTAAACATCAAGGATCAAGCAAATGCACCCGCTGGAGATGCCATCTCCTATGGTGATGACCTGACCATAGGTAGTCATGGGAATGACCATCCAACCACAAACATGGAAGCACTTGCTACCCAAGTGGACGCACCATTGAAAGTATTCTAGATCATATACACCCATCTGGAGGTACCACCACTGAAGGCTCCTTCCTCCATTTCCAAAACTTTCAGCATCCAAAAGGAAAAATCAAAGGAAGAGACAGCCCACCAAGGAGAAGATCCAACGACCTGCCGACCTCAAGGCCTAATAGGCAATGAGCAACAGGGACTAGACACTACTGGAAGGCCGACTTAGTCTTAGAGCGTGGGATAAAAGCCCAGAGTAACGAAATTCACGTAGTTCCCGAGATGACTAGAGGCCTTCGGCTCGAGAATTTTCATGCAGCAATTGGCTGAGGAAGGTCCGTAACCGGCCAATCCAGCACATCTCTCCAAACCACTCAGATATGATGATCTTCCTTAATACAAAGAAGATTGCGTCCTCTTCCCAAGTGAAGGAGAGAATAAGAAAGATCGAACAACAACTATTCAGATGAAGCACCAATAGACACTCTGTTGACCTAGGAAAGTCATCGTTTACGAGGGACATCCGGATGCAGCAATTTCCTTGTAAGTTCAAGATACCGACCCTGGAACTCTATGACAAAAGTTCCGATCCAATGGACCATCTAAATTACTTTCATACTCTACTGAGCTTCTAGGGCTTAGATGATGCAATTATGTGTCTATACTTTCCTCTTATCCTAAGGGTGACGCTTGAATTTGGTTATATTGCCTACAATCAAATTTGATCAAAATATTTTAGCAATTGGCCAACAACTTTCCATTGCAGTTCACCTCCAGCTGAAGGAAGAAGAAACAATCTTGGCACATTGTTTGCATCTGGCAAAGACCAAATGAGAATTTGAAATGCTTCTAGACCGGATTCAATGTCCAAGCCCAAAGAATATCCAAGCTTACCAATGAGATGAAGCTTAACTCCTTTATGACAATCGTGCAGTTGGACAACTTCTTCAAGCACTTAGTCCAACAAGAGCCTAAAACCTTTCTTTAAGTAGAGACCATTGCCTACACGTACATAGCCACCAAAAAGGTCAACGAAGCGAAGTAACCAGAACACACAGACCACCACCATCAGGGGTCGACGAACGGGAAGAAGAGAAACGGAGACAACACTAACACTTGAGACCCTAGGAAACAGCCAAAGGATAGAGTTGGGTATTCGAAGAGAGTTTAGACCTCTAAACCTAACTCCTTTAAATGACACCTAGACAAACATCCTCATATAGATCTAGGATAAGAAATTATTGAAGTGGCCCAAATAGCCCAAGAACTTAGAGGAAGGAGATCAATTTAAGTATTACTTCTACCATTAATCTCTGAGTCACAACACCAACGACTATAAGACACTGCAAAAGGAGATTAAGACCCTTGTTCGGAAAGGGTACTCAACAAATACCTGAGAAACTTGAGGCAAACCTTTGGGAGAGCCAAAGGTGACAAGCTAAGTTAGCATCAGCAGCCACGCAACATGGTTGTGGTCAGAGTAGTCAATATGGTGTCAATGAGACCACCTAGGAACAATGCTCCAAACCACCCAAAGAGGACCTTGGTAAGCAAAAAATAGATGGTAGGAGTTAGAAATGATATCATTAGTTTTAACAACGATGATATGACACATGTAATAACTTCCCATTTCGATCCTCTTATTGTATCAGGATTTATCTCGAATGGTGCAATCGACTACCAATTGAGATGAGTTTTTTTTTTTAATAATGAAAACTCAAGAAATTTATTGTATCTTGATACCTATTTTAAGCTAGGACTAAAAAATAACCAATTGAAGCCAATAGAGGGACTCCTATACGGACTCGATAATGAACCCGTTCCAATTCAAGGGGCCATCCAACTGAATGTCACGTTAGAAATGTACCCAAAGATAGCATTTTGTACACTCATGTTCCTAGCAGTCGACTTACCCTCGGTCTATAATGCCATCTTGGGGCGACCATATTTAGTTGCATTCGGAGTAATGATGTCGATCGCACATCTCAAGGTAAAGTTTAAGATAGCATGCGGCGTTAGAAGGGTCCTAGGTGACCAAGTCACCGGCCAAATATGCTATTTATCTCAAATTAATCAGGCGATCCCGAATCAGTCGATCAAAGACTTCAATCTCTGAGATGAAGCGACACTGCAACAAAGATAGTCTGACGAGTCAACGCACTAGATTCCCCTAGATCCCAATGAGCTTGATAAATGTATACAGATTGGAATCTCACAGTCGGATCACTTGTGTGAATAGTTAATGACTTTTCCCCAACAAAACTCCGATGTATTTGCATGGACCGCAGCTAACATATCATGGATACCATTCGAAGTAATGGTCTACAAGTTTGGTCTCGATCTCGATCGTAAAACCATCAAATAGAAGTAGAGAAATCATTTCATCAAGAAGTTAATTGCCATGAGGGAAGAAGTCAAGAAACTACTTGACAAAGGTTTTATATGGGAAACCCAGTACCAATACTGACTATCAAATGTGATACTCGTCAAGAAGAATAATGAAAAATAGCGAATGTGCGTCAACTTCACTGATGTGAATAAAAGTATGTCCAAAAGACAACTTTTCATTATCGAGAGGCTCGTGAATGTAAGAGACTCACTAGGAATATAAGAGCCACTTACCAAAGGCTCATAAACAAAATATTTAAAAAATAACTCGGCCGAAATATGAATGTGTATGTGGACAACATACTCGTTAAAAGCATAGTAACCGACGACCATATTCGCGATTTCAAAGAAACTTTAGAGGCACTCCGAGCACACTATGAAGCTGAACCCATCCAAATATATATTCAGAGTATATTTAGGGAGATTCCTTGACTTTATCATCTCTCACCGAGGGATCGAAGTGAACCCAAAAAAGATAAAAGCCATCAAAGACATAAACCCGCATTGATCTGTAAAGGAAGTCCAAAGATTCACTAGAAGGATCGCAGCACCCTCCTGATTCCGTACAAAATCAGCAGAAAAATATCTCTCCTTCTTTAAAGCACTAAAAAGGACAAAGGTGAGCAGTTTCGGTGAACTATTGACTGCCAAGCAGCCTTCTAAGAACTGAAGGATTACCTCACCAGTCCACCTCACCTAACATCTCCAAAAGAAGACTATTTCTCTATGTTGCAATCTCAAACATAGCGCTGAGCGCAATCCTTATTAGGTAAGAGTTCGAGATACAACAATCAATCTATTACGTTAATAAAATCCTGATAGATGCCAAGACTTGTTACTCGCGTGCCAAAAGGATAGCTCTTACACTAGTTTACTCCACCAAGAAGCTATAAACGTATTTCCAGGCCCACATGATCATCGTCTTGATGGACCAGTCATTAAAAGGAATTTTTCAGAAACCTGACTTGTCTAGATAATTAATAAAATAGATCATTGAATTGGGCAAGTTTTACGTAGAGTTCTAACCGAGGTTGACTATAAAAGGTTAGGCCCTCGAAGACTTCATAGTTAAAATGACAACCCTGATTCCTAACATCCTCGATACAAGCGAAGGCACTAGCAAGAAAGAGGAAGCCGAATCATGGATCTTGCATGTGGACGAGTCATCAATATAATCAGAAGCGAAACAAGCGCGGTCTTAAGGACACCTGACGTGTCAAAAATGAAATACTCAATGACTCTAGAGTTCCTGGCCACCAACAATGTCATCAGGTACGAAGCATTATTAGCCAAACTCTAGCTAGCAAAGGAATACTTGGTGACGAACCTTATCGTCTACGGCGCTCATTGAGAACTTCAAAATGTCTAACCCATTGCTCACAAGGTATCTTGCTAAAGCAAAGGGCCTAATCGAGGCATTCAATAGGATAGAAATACTCCACATCCCAAGGGAAGAAAACTGAAAAGTGGATCAGTTAGCAAAAGCGGCGGTGACTAGAAATCCCAAGCAATATGCTTGAGACATGCGGAAAGTTCTTGCGACTCCGAGCATAGAAGTCACAGAACAAGAGGTCCTCTAGATCTCGAGCAACAATACTTGGATAACTCCCTACAGAAGGTTTCCCATCAAAGGCCTTCCACCAAAGAATCAGATTGACGCCAAGCATATAAAGAAGATAACAGGCTGGTACACCATCATGAATGATAGATTATACCAACGAGATTATTCAATCCCTTGTATGTGGTGTCACACACCAGAAGAAGCTGATTGCGCACTAAGCAAGGTGTACCTCAAGAATCTGGAATCACACATTGGCAGTAATAACTTAGCATTCAAAATCATGCGGTAAAGATACTACTAGCCCACGATGAAAAGAGACGCTGCGGAGTTCACCAGGAAATGCAAGAATTGCCAAATCCACAGCAGCATTCCTCATTAATCATACACGAAACAGCAGACCATGCAATCATCATGGCCGTTCGCACAATAGGGGTTCGACATCCTAGGCTCATTGCCTGTCGTATTTGGTCAGAGGAAGTTCGTTAGCGTTAACACTGACTACTTCACCAAATGGGTAGAAGCCTTCTTACTGGCACAGATCACAGAGCAGAATGTCACGGAATTTATTCGACAGAACATCATATATAGATTTAGAATTTCTGAGGTCATAATAACCGATAATAAAACCCAATTCACTGGTAAAAGATTCACCAAGTACTGCACAAGTTTAAAAATTTGGTTGCTTCATACTTCCGTCTCCTATCAATAAGCGAGCAAGCAAGTAGAAGTATCGAACCGAACTCTATTGCACGGGTTAAAGACAAAGCTTGAAGACACAGGGGGTTCTTAGGCAGACGAACTACCCTCTGTGTTGTGATCCTATTGGATGATACCTAGGAAACTGACGCAAGAGACAACCTTTAATTTATATTACGGGACCGAAGTGGTCATCCCGGTAGAAATCGGTCTGCCCAACCTTTGAGTCAAAAGTTTCAACCCATAAAGCAATTCCCAACAATTCAGAGAGCATCTCAACTTGCTTAAAGAGGATCGAGAAATAGTAAAGCTATGCACGACAACTTATCAACTACAGATCGCTCGATACTATAACAAGAAAGTGAAAGCATGTCAATTCAAGGTGGGAGACCTAATTCTGTGAAACATAGAGGCAATCAACAAAACCACTGATAGGAACAAGCTATCCCCCCACTTGGGAGGGACCATTTTAAGTCTCAGCAATTTTCTATAACGAGGTGTACAAGTTGCAGACCTAGAACGAAAATTGGTCCTAAGGATATAGAATGTCATCTATCTCAAGAATACTATCAATGAATCCTCATTGAGCACAGGTGAGCTTTGCACACGGGCTGCTTGTATGGTGCAAGCGCATTTCAATTAATAAAATGATCATTCATTTATTCCATTTGTTGTTCATCCCGTTGCTTGTGTGATTAAATAAATTCAAAGGCCTAGATTGCCCCAGAGTCGGGTGAAATTCTTTACCTATGAACCAAGCTGCTAAAGTATAGTCAGAACCTTGGCCCTAACAAGCTCGAAAGAGGTCAAACTCTAAACCCCAGTCCATGAACCAAGCAACCTGAACAAGGTTGAATGACAATAGCTAGGGTGCTTAAAGGCAAAAGTCGAACCCCCGTTAAGCAGCCAAAACAAAATAAAATCTTAAGAGGATTTTTCAGCATGCGTGCGACAATTTTCTTCAATAGGAACGAGCACCATCAATCGACAATGGTCGGTGGACTAAAACCCAACATACAAGTGCAACAACTCTTTCTAACAGGGACAAGCATCATCAGTCAAGTATGACATACGGTCTAAATTTCGTCAAGGCTCGACGACCGTAGCAACTAAACCTAGTAGACCACAAAAAGGCTTTCCCAGTGCTACGACATTTTTTCGCATGAAAGAGCACAAGCGAACAAAGACGTCCAATCAGGCCTGGCGATGATAGCAACAATGCCTAGTAGGCAAATAAAATAAGTGTTTAACAAAGCCAATTAACGTAAACAAAGAAGCATCAATATCCAATTGATTTATTAATGAATCAAAATTTACGACATGAATCAAAATTTACAACATGAAGGGTCCACCCAGAGACACAAAATACTTCCTATACCTACGCCTCAAACAAACAACGGTCCTAAGGCTGGGAGCTCCTTGTTGAACGTGGTGAAGGCTCCCGTCCTTTCTCTAGAAAGTTAACTAAGTCTGATGGACAAAGAGTTTCAACATTCCTCGGATCAAAGAAGTTAACAGGAAAGTCAGAAACAGTTAAGGACACACTCCATCTATAGTGACGGATATCATCCTAGAACCTGTCATCCAGTATGTGGCCAACTTGTTATGGGAAAAGGCGAGTCCTCAACTCTCCTTCGAGTTAAGCACACTTACAAGAGAGATTAGCGAGTTGCTAGTCAACCTACTGGAGCTTGTCCTTGAGCAAAGTGATCCGATTTAGAGCCCAAGATTTTTAATCTGAGAGCTCTTGAGATCTCGCTTGAGACTCAAAAAACTCTCTGTCGAAGTAGGTGGCCCATTATTGACTTTGTAGAGCTTCGACAACAGCAGTATCCACTCGGCTCTCTCTCTTTGAGCACAACAGAATCAACATATGTTTGAGATAGGTAGGAGATATTGACATCTCGCTTATACAAAGCCTCTGCCATTACATGAAACACTTCATGGGTCTGTCAAGCAAAATAAAACAGTCAACAAGGAACAATAATAAAAAGCATAATCATAGAATGAAGAGCTCTGTAAAGCAGTATCTCAAAAGGGGATGGAGCTTCATGATAAGATAGACCTTCCTAATAAAACAAGCCCTCCTAAAAAGACGGACCGAAAGAATCCTTGACTGTAGATCCAGATGGAGGCCCCAACCACAACAAAGGCAGCACCTTGGCAGCAGAGCGGCGCCCAAAACTTGGAGGAGAAGGAGATACTCGAGAACCTTCCAAAAGCCCGAGTGTCGAAGCCCCTGGGCAAGGTGCCTCCTCAACAACCACGGTTTCTAGGTTATTTCTAATTATTTCTTCGGCTGCTTGATCGTTATTAACGCTCTCCTCAATGGAAGCAATAGGAGGTGTGGAGGCTGATGCTTCAGGTGATGAGGTGACCAAGATCAGAACCTCGTACTCAGCTACAGTTGAGGCATTAACTAGTTCACCCAATTCGCCAACTAATGGTTCCTTCATTCCAGTAGCAGAATCAATAGGCGGCTTACTACCCTCATTAAATCTGACTGCTTCCTCAAAAGTTGGATCAATCGAAGAAGGAAGAGCAGAGCCTAGCCTCCATGATGACTCACCGGCAAGTGAAGGAGATGTCTCTTCATAAGCCTCATCGATGGCCCGACTAAGCTCTGAGTAGGTGGGTAGGGGAGAAACTGTCCTAGCAGCTGCCCTTGACTTTGCCCCAATTATTAAAAAGGGCTTAGTCTGAAGGAATCGTCACATAAAAGAAATGGTCCTTTCAACCCTTTATCAAATTTGGATTACCCTCACTTACTTTGAAACCATTGCGAAGGCTGGGAGAAATCCAATCCACATTCTAATTGAACAGAAAGATTACCTTCATGGCCTGGATGTTTAGGAGAAGTTTCTTGGAACGAAAGAAGATGCACGAATAAACCAGATATCGCACAAATAAACCAGATATCGCACAACATTGGAATGGAAGCGAGCCACAATAATCTTTGAAGCCGCCAAGTTCTCATATAGCTCATTTGCAAATGGAAGACGAAGGCCTACTTTCAAATGGGCCTCGTAGATGGCGATAAAATCAAGTCGATAAGCATAAGCCCTATCTTTATCCCGGGGCATCACATATGAAATGGCACAGAGAATACTATACTATCATACAAAATGCCCACTTTCTTACTCGTGAGAACGGACTAGACCGCAGCGATACCTTGGAGAGCGGATCAAAAAGCCATGGAAACAAGAGAGGAAGAAAAGCAAACTAATGCAGAGCGATTCAAAGAATGAAGAAATGCAAAAGCAACAAACGGCCAGAGTTTAAATAGTCAAAACTTTGACTGAGAAATGACATCATTCACGGGGGTACCGAAGAGGTGCGTCTCCATAATGGCCATGACATGTGCCCGCACCATAGGGTGCTGTGGCATGTTAGTCTCATTGTGCCAGTAATAATGGCTTGACGCTCCGCCTCCTTGCATAGCTTGCTAATCACTAAGAGCTCTGATTCTTAGATTGATGATTCTTTAGCACATCACAGGTTATAATGCCCTAACATTTCGCTTTCCAAGATGGCAAAATGGTAGCGTGCAACCCTAACGAGCGTGAGACAAATTCAATTAATTTACATCCTAACCAAGCATTGGGAATAAATTATTATCAATTAGGCTGCCAGAAGATTGAGCTATCAGTAGTTTGAATTGTCAGATTATAAAAGTCATACAACAACAAAAGATTGCATCCAAGTGTTTCAACTATTCAAACCCTGCAAGAATATTGAAACCATGCAATAAAGATAAAAATTGCTCCGAAAGTTCTATTTATTAATTTTTTTTCATGAAGTACAAGCTTACAACAGTTAACGTATAGCTCAGAAGAAAATAAATGGTACATGGAGCAGCGATCCAACCATAGTTGTTCAGCTGACCTTTGGGACAAACGCAAACAAGAAAGCGCTCAGCCCTAAAGTGGCAGCAGCACTTCAGGAGCTGGTCACTTTAGGCTGGGAAAAGTAGAAAAGCCCTCCCGATAAAAGCAGGGTGCAATTCTCTAAATTATTGTAGTTACTCTTAATTGGGAGGCAAACAAAAAAGAAAAAAAAATCCCTCCCAAGCGGAATCCCTAAAACGGATGGGAAAAGGAACAATCATCTCCCAGTTAAAGTCAGGGGCTTATCTCTTCAAACCCACTTTAGAGAAAATCGCCTAGCACAAGTAGGGAGAAGACAAGATCACCCCCCCCAAAAAAAACCTAGGACTTTGCTCAATACGGTGCAAGTCCAAGTTTGGGTCGGGCAAAAAAGATGGTAACTAAGGCAGATTTCAGACGTAACCTCAGACATCAGCTTCAAACATTGAAAAAGAACTCTCTCCAACTCCGACTAGTGGTTGCGAAGACTCCAAACTGGCTCTAAACATTCTCTTTCCTTAGCAGATGAGCGATGCTTCGTGATGCAAAGCACAGAGAGCCTCTCCATTTATAATAAGAAGGGAAAATCAACAAGCGTTAAATTGAGAAGATTGTGCATCCCAACACTTGACATAAAATTGAAACAAATCCTGCCAAACAAAGTAACGAATCGACAAAGTAATGGAGGAAGAAGCACGCGTGAAGATCTACTACCAATGTCCCATTATGAACATATCAGGAATTAAAAATTTAAATTTCCCAACATGGAGAGTTAGTGATGGGTTTAACGATCCATAGGTCAACCCAGAACTCAACCTTCTAGAGGAAAGAAAGCCCAGATAGTGGTGCCCCACTAAAAGACACCCCGAGCCCAAGTCCAAAAGACGTTGCAGTCGACCCAAGCAATTCGACCTGAGGCCGTCTAACAAAAAATGGACAATTAAGATTAAGCAATGGGCTGCCCTAGCGGCTACCCCTCCAACTTAGCAGTCGACAACATTTACAACTCAGTGAATGATTACAAGTGACTATGACCAACATATTGTCCTCACGATCGCTGGGACACAAATTAAAAGCAACAGCTGCATGAGTACGAACCTTGACAATTGCAGAGCCGTAATGTCCAGAGATGGCTAAATCGGCATCCACTCTATAATTATCCCCTTTTCTCCACAAAAAGAGGATCGACCTCTATCTAGAAGCAAAAACGCTTAGACAAACAAAAAAATCATTCTCTAATGATTGCATCTATTTCTCTAAGCCACTCCCTCTACCAGTGCATAATCTCAAAGCCACTCACTCATTTAACCACATTAAACGGAGCCCAATCCTCCACTATATACTCAATCTCCAAACACTCTTACATTGACGCATGCTTTCTCATCTTCCCGTCTTTCTATTTGACTAAGAAAAATTACCGATTTGAACGTTAGAGGATATATCAGAAAATAAATTTTACATTTCTCTAACCTCTTGTTTGTCTATTATTTTATGTAGGATTCAGATTCAAAGTATTGAAAATCGGATCCATACTAGCCGAATTCTTAATTAAAATGACTTTTTAATTCATTCAATAATTAAAATTCAAATATGCATCAAGGTGCCTAATAGACATGTCTTTAATAATTGATTGATATTAAAGATTGATGTGACATTTGACAAATATTGCATGCATGATGTGTCTGGGGCCAATCTATCTATCCAAAGGCATCCGAGGATAATACTTTAACATCATGTCAGCAGGCATACCATTTTTGAAAGTATCAATTAAACTTTCTCCTAATCATTGATTAAAATTATTATTTATTTATTTACTTATTTATATATATTTCTTATAATTAATTTTCTAGCCGTTTCAGGAAATATAATATTAAAATTATGTCCATATTAATGTATTTCATGAGGACACTATGGCATAATATATAGATCCCCACTGATTTGTTCAACAAAGAGAAATGAAAAAGCTTGATTACCTTTTTCTGGAGATCGGCGATCTCATTCATTATTTTTTTCCCCTGAAAAGGCAGGAAAAGAATTAAATAAAAAAAAAGCTCATCATTAATTCGGAAACATGGCCTACTATTACCTATCAGTCTAACATTGTGAAGTTGCAATAGAAGAAAAGAAAGAAATAAGCAGATCTACAAAAATATGGAGTAATTAGACAAAAAAGGGCCTAAAATCTCTGAGAGAATCGATTTACATAGCCGAACACACTGAGTAGGACATATTGTCGGTTATTTTTGTCGTATCGCGTGCCCAACATAAATATACATACAGTTTCATCTTTATACTGATTGAATGGTTGGCTTCGATATTAAAATTAAGCAAACTTACCATTACAGGATCACACCTTCAATGCAAGAAAAACGAAGGAGAAATATTTATAGAACACCTTCGGGTGCCTTGGGATTCATCTATCTATTCTTATGTTAGCTTGTTAACGTAAATCGATAAACGTCACCTTTCTTAAAGGTATCTAAAGGATATCCCCAGATTACACTCGAAACAGAAGCACGTATCCGCACCTTAGTCTCAAGCACACGGGATAATCCAGCTTCCAGGGTTTTCTCCAACTTAACTAGTTCCTCCAAGGTTGTCCCTCGAAGATCCTCTCCTTTCAAACGCCTAAACAAAAGCCAAAGGTGAAGAGTTTACCAAATAACTTTATTAAATTTAAGATTATTCTGTGAAATGACTCGTCTGTTCGAATTATCTTATTATTTTATTAATCAATAATATAGAATTAAAAATATAGAATTAGACACTGATGGCATATCTAAATTCATATTTGTATTCATTTTCAAAAAAGAAAAAAAATCAAATTTTGGTTTCTTCCTTCATCATTTTCTATTTCTTATTGAAATATACAGAATTATTTGTATACAAGATAGGTAAGTTATTTTATAGATAAAACCTTTTAATAAGAATATAAGAGAAGTTAAAAAAATTCCCTTCTTTCGAATATGAAAACTAATCGAATGTTTATCTAACAAAATCGCATTTTGTTTGGCAATACATGATGGATAGTCCTGTTATTTATAAGATATGAAAAAAATGTATTTTTTAATCATCTAAATATCTTTTTTCTTCTCATTAAAGATTGAACTTATCTATATAATAATTTCCTAATAAAATATAACAAAATTATATCCGATTATAACATTTACTCATTTCAATAAGTTACAAAATATATGTCTTATCATAAGACAATTCCAACACTTTATTGTTCATTGTGTGAGGTTTAAGAAGATGGATTTTCAGCAGAGAATCGTCATATAATAATTGACTATTAATTAAGCTTTATATACAATATGCAAATACCTAAGCTCATGGCACCTGTCTTCTACCTCCTTGCTCAGCCTGGCAGCATGGCTGCTGTTCTTCAGCTAACAATGAGGAAAAAGCTGATCATTAATGACCCGTTCAGTTTTAAATATATATATATATATATAATAAAAAATTAAGAGAAATATATTTTTATATATTTGAATGTTTGAAAAATTACAAGAAAAAAATTATTCCTTATAAAATTTCTCTTTTTTTTTTTTTGTGAAATTCCATTTTCCACTTTGAAACTATTTTTTTAACTATTTTATTTTTTAAAGATTTTTTTAGGTTCAAATAAACCATAAAACTACAGAGACGATGAAATAAACATATCATATGGCTGGTTCTCTCAGAAATAGAAATGCCCCTCGGCACAAATTCAAGATTATATCAACGATATGAAATCCCACATTGACTCGTCTTGGAAGGAGCTATTAAACCAACCAACAAAAAAAAAATCATTAGACTGCAAAATTAACTGAATACCTGCAATACGAGGGAAGGTTCTTCTGCTTTTCCCAGATTATTTGAATGCATGTTGTAGCGAGCTATGATGTTCTTCATGCTGAAGGGGGAAAAAATAACGAAAAATTACAGGCAATTAATTTTCTAGATTACAAGTCAATAATCACCGCTTGATAGAAGTTAACAAGCACCCTGAAATAATAAAGATGAGAATTATTTTGGGATGCCGCCTGGCCATGCTTGGTACATCTTAGATGATATGCTGCTTATATATCTGTCTATTCTTACGTGAACTTATTAATATGTTTAAATAGATGAGATATCACATCATTAAAGATCTACGAACAGTCCTGTAAGAATATTAACTAAAAGATTTTACTTTATTTTTTGTTGTTTTTCCCACCTTTAGAAGGACCATATGGCTTTCTTCATATGTTAGCATTTTTTAAAGTAATTATTGAAGTTACGTATAAAAATTTTTAAAGGGTAATATTATAGTGTCACCTTGCAGCCACTCTACAGCCATCCACTATAATATAATATCTAATCTATCATCTTTATGTATGTTTGCTAATAAGAATGGACAGATGGAATCCAATATGTACGGAAAATGCATAAAATTAAGCTTTTTAGAGAGTTTGACGAAAAATTAAGCTCTAATTTTATAACTTCGTTCTATAAGTTACTTTGAAGCTCTACCAAGAAGGCCGTTACACCACATAGAATGTCACGGAAAGCTTCACTACCCCACATTAAGCATAAAAAATCTTAACATCTACGCAATGAGATGATCACCAACCATGATCTTTCAAACTTCCCTATTTTAGATATTTTTTTTTCATATAATGCTTGTTTAGACAAGAAAACCTTATTTACCAATTGAAGGAAACAAATCGTTCCATATCACAACAATATTTCGACACCTCAATAAATTTAAGGAATTAAAAATATAAAATATATAATACATGTAAAATATATTCTAATCTAGATAAAAATAATAAATTACAAAAGTAATAATATAAATTACGAAAACAAGAATAGCAAAGACACAATTTTTGGTGACAAAGGGAAACTTCGATAACCACGACTATCGAATAAAACCCTTCGAGTGTTAACGGTCAGGGAATATATGTACTGTGAAAATCAACTTAGAGATCGGATGGTATAGATGCACTAACTTACTCGACTTATTCCCATCTTATAATCTCTAATAAGGAAATTCTTAGATTTGCCCATGACAACGAAACTGAACGCCTTCAGTCTTCATGTCAATCTTCCCTCACGAACCGCTTGAATTGTCAAATACCTCCAGAACCCATTTTTCATACTACCAACGTCGCCAATAAAGGTGAACAGGTAGGAAGTGGTACAAGGGTAAAGTAAAAATGATGAGAAAAACCTTGATACGAGAGTACAAATGTATAGCTTTGGTTTTCTCAAATGGAGTTATATTAAAGCATGAAAATTAGATTTTGCTCTAAAAATGGGCGTCAAAATACATAAGCAAGAGGTCTTGGGAAATGAATTAAGTTATAAATATATAGGGAGGCTTGAAAACCTAGTTCAAAAATATGATCGTTGGTGAAATACGTGTCGCAGCACTCAAGCGCGGCTCATGCGCACGGCAGGTGCGCCTAGGGTTCCATGAGAAACCTCCCAGGGGCTCGAGCAAGAGCCTACTGGTTTTGGCATTCAAGCACGTGACGAGTGAGTATCAGGCGCATGCTCACTGGAAACGAGGTCTGAGTAAGGGGTGGGCGAGCAGCAGGTGCATGCTCACTGGAAATAAGACTTGAGCGCATAGCGGGCGTGTAGTGAGCGTCATAGTGTTGGAAACGGGGCTCGAGCTCACGCAGGCGTGCAGCAAGCGAAGGTCCATGGGAACAGACATCCACTAAAATATGTTAACGAAGATCTTCAGACTAAAACAACCTGATATCGACAACGGACCAAATATGATCACGGGATATACAAACACATAAATGACCCTAATAACCACTAAATCAAGCATAAAACCTTCCATATGAAGAACCCTAAATTTGATCCATCCAACTATCCACGACACTAATCTGTACAAGTCTGGCGAAAATTCTGCCCACTGTGTGCTTTCATCCCTTCCACATTCCTTTTTCAAAAGGTTCAAAAGGACAACTTTAATCACTATTTGATAGTTTTCAAACTCAAATGTTAATAATACAATACGGTTGAGCAATCTCAAATGGATTATTGTCGGTTTTTTTTTTTCCAGAAACAGTGTGTATTTATTTGTTTTTAATACAAAGAAAAGGGCACATATAGAATACCTAAATCGAAGGAAGAATCAATAATAAATGGAAGAAAAATTAAATAAGAAATATTACATGAATATTTACATGAATATACTTATCCTATAATACAAACTTTGGTAGCTGCAGAACATTATATTGACATCCCCTCAAACTTAAGGAGATAGAGTGGATGTAATGCCATACTACTAATTTTGGACAAAAAATCTTTAAATGTTGATGTATGGACCAAAATAAAACCCAAAGATTCAGCTTTCTTTTGGAAATGGCACACGAGCCACACACATGCATAGCTGGACAAAGGAATGCTCGCTTAATGCTTGCTTAATAGGCACATGTGCACAATTGGGCAGAGTTGGTGTGCCTAACACATACATGAAAAGCATGCATGCACAAGTTTACAGAGTTGACGTGCTTGGTATGTGTAAGAGGGGGACATGTGCCAGTCGAAGATGGCTTGAGCACCTAATTGGCACACAAGTTATACAACAAAGCCTCGTATAGCTCATTTCTAAGAGAAGAGAGAAAAAGGATGAAGGGAATGTATTATTTAGAAAAAATACTTGGAACTTTTTGTCTTAACAGTTAAGGCAATTATATTTCAAATATCTTTCCTCTTCCATTTTTGTACTAAAACTTATAAATCTTTTTCGATTTTCCTAAATGTTAAGATTATTAATTCTAAGCTCCACAAATTTGTTCTTTGTTGTTTCCTTATGGGTTTGGCCTGCATGCATGACTATTTTATCCATATTTTCTGTGATTTTGATGACTTTTGCCTAAATTTTTTAATTTTGCTTCAAAATTTTGAAAATGATTAAGAAACACCTTGTATGTGCATGATTTGCTCAAGATTCATGACAAATATCTGCAACCAAATTTATGCTAAATTTATGTGCTTCCAAAATTTTTAAAATATTTATTTTATAGAGATTTTTTTTTTGAAGAATCATTCATGATAACATAATTTGTGACATAATCATTGTATTTTTGTCTATGAAGGTCATACTATCTATCATTCACAAGTTATAAAAGCAATATTTGGCCACCTTCTATATTTAAATAGCCCACCCACAGCTTTAAATAATAGCTTATAGTCCATTAGTAGGATATAATATGAAGACCAACATTCAATTTTCAGCCATGCTTGTGAAAAATATCAGTAGACCTTAGTTTTGAAGTTTATGTATTACTACATATGTCATTTGTTAGCACTTGTATATTTTGTGAAGAACTATTCATTATTTATATCATGATTATATGTCTTGTTAAGCTTTTAATCCAACCTTTGAATTCATCGCATCTCATATTAATAGATTTGGGATATTGGCATTAGAGTTGAACCGATAGGTTTTCAGAGAAATTGTGATATATTATAACAATTTTGTTGATTTAGAAGTTTATGCATGAGTTGTAACATAATACAATTTGACAGATTTTGTATTAGCAAGCATAGCGGTGGGTGGATCGGCTTCTCAAAGATTTGGGTTGGTAACATTTAGAATGTTGAGATTAAGTGAATATTACAACCTAGTCTGACAAGTATGTATGAAAAATCAATGGTCAACTAGACCAAATTTGACCTTATATTGTGACAAGTAATATTTTTCATTCAATTTTTGGGCATAGTTATTTGAAAATATATGGTTACGTTTTATGTCAAGGGTCCTGGTCATGGCAAACAAGGGTCCTGGTCATTACAAACGGTGGTATCCTAACAAGCTATTTGAAAGACTTCTTTAGTACCTTAAGAGATCTAAATTTGCATGTTTTGGTGGTGCATCATTATCCGGAACTTATGGTCGTGCTATGTTAGAAGGATCGGGGCCATGACAGTGGACACCTACTAGATTTTGAAAACCGAGTCACAAATATATATGTAGTATGCTAAGCTGTCTACTAAAGGTATAATAGGGGATGAAACTAACAAGCGATCAATTGGAGTAACAAACAAGAATCAAAAATTGCAAAAACAGCAATACAGAGGAGACGAATACATGCAAGGAAATATAACCTAATCAAGCATATCAAAATTGCTTAAGTAGATATATGTCATCTACGCTGCATCCAGAGATATGCATATGATTCCATTAAGGCTCCATTTGTTTAACATTCTAGATATTGGATTAGCTTAATTTCGGATTATGATATTTTTAAGCATTCATATTTTTAAGTTAATTGGGATTGTTTGTTTACACCTACTGCCTGTACCAAAATTGTCAAGCCCTAAGCTTTTGGAATCCGACAATCCCATCTCTTCTTGTTAACAATGGCTTCACAGGATACTCTTAAGAATTTTGTTGATATCGCTTTATGTTTGTCACTATCTGATATAATTAATATCTATAATAGGTTTGATATTCCGGCTGCCATTTTGTTCATTGTACCTTTGCCAAATGAGAGAGCTTGCTCTCTCCAAGATGACTTTATTACAATTTATAAAGCCTATTTAAAAGACAGACTTCATAACTCTATCGTTAGGAAATTTATGAAAATAATGGAGGCCATGGAGATGCCAATCACTCAGCTCCATCCAAATGCCACTCGGTACTTAGTGTCTCTTGCTCTTTTTTCTGGTGTTATGAGGTTAGTCGGATCCCAAAATAATAAAAGTCATTTTCCATTTTAATTGGAAAAATAATTTGACTTCTTTGACCCTAGAAAGGGTTTTCAATAAGTGAAGAAAATCTCAACTCTGTGAAAATTGGAAGGTTTAGTTCTTCTTTGTTAAAGTTTCAACCGACTGAATTTTGTTGAATAATTAAAATGATGTAGGTCCATCTTATTCCATTTCAATTAGTGAGAATGAACTTTTTGTAACAAAACTCATGTGAATCTTGTGAAAAAACATGCTGTTGAGTTGTACAATACAAATAGCTATCTTATCCCCACCGCCTCGGATTCAGCGGATTGTTATATTGCTATTAGGGGTGATGCCATTGCTGATTAGCCTCCTGGCCTTTTAAAAATGAAAAAGGGGCATTATATTATGTACATCCCCTAGGGTTCTCCCTGATGTTGACCGATTCAGCAACTGTCAAGTAACTTCAACAGTTGCTTTTGTAATGTACCAATTTTCAAATATCTTAATTATGGATAATTAAATTAATATAATTAAAATTAGGCTTAATTCATGTGACGCTCGTCGAGCGCTCGGACCCATACAGGGTGCGCTTGCTGCGCGTCAACCGGTGTTCAAACGCCAGCCCGCAATATAAATAGGGCCAAGAGGGTTTCAACATCATTTTTTTCCAGCCTTTTGAGGCAAAGAGAGAGAGCACGAAGAGGGAGAGAGAGAAGAAGGAATCCAAGATTTTCGAGTCTAAATTGGAGCTCGAGCTAGTTAGAAAAGTGATAAATCAGGTTAAGGCAAGCACACCTATACCCTCCTCTTTCATTTTTTTTACACTTTTGTTTTATTTTCTTCCGGTATCCTCGTCTCAATACCTGATTAAATTTATGTTTTGCATTACCATGATCTAAGCATGAAAGTATTTCGATTTCATATTCGATTTGTGAGATTTGTGTGGTATTTCACACCCAAAAGTCCTAACTCGCACCCGGATAGTTTTACCAATTTATTTTGGATTTTATACATAATTTAGCTTTAGAAATTCATAACCCTAACTTAATGAACACGGGCACCCCATATATTTGGTATTTATATACATATATTTTATATATGTTAATTTTATGTGTTCCGGGAATATTATTGGACGCAAATTGAGATAATTTCCCACATGTTCGTTTCGTATGTTATTTTGTATATATTTCAGAAATTATGTTGCATGTAATTATGATGAAATTTATTATCCGAAAATTCTAAAATTACGTTTGGCTCACGGTGGTAAGAATATTTATTTTTGTCATACTTTATGATACTCATACATATAAATTAAGTCATGTGAAAATTTAAACCCGGAAGAAATATAAAAATTATGTAAGTATACGAAAGGAATGCCACAATTTAATATGTATATGATCCGTTCTCTCGGAGTGAGAACAATGTGAAAGAAATTTGGTGGACTTTCCCTTAAACAATAAGAAATAGCGAAACCTGGACCATGAATTTATATTTCAAATGGTAGTATTCCCTGGCATGTCATTGATATTACAGTGAAAATTTAAGGATTATCTTGACCGTGTTTTATAGTGGGTAATATTCATTGGCATGACTTAGTATGCTATAATGCAAGATCATTGTCTGCTAAAGGTCGCGTGCGGCTAAAGCCCCGTCTATAGGAATTATATATAGATGACCCACCTCTGGGTCTTGAACAGGAGAAGATGGTTTTAGATTGTGTAGAAGTAAACACAATCCAGATTTCAAACTCCCGCTCCTTTAGCCAGTAAGGTCTATTGGCCCTGGTCCGCAAAGATAAAGAAATTCATGCATGTTTTGGAACCCTAACAGAAAAAAGATAAAATATCGAAAGTTATTTATATTTCGAAAATGTATTTGTTCATGTTTTATATTTATACATCCTCATTATGCTATTGTATCCTTCCTTTGCTTCACCTTATATATATTATTTATTGTCATTGATTATATTATACTTGTTGAGTATTTGGCTCACCCTTACAACTTTCTTCCTTCCAGATGAGTACAAGCCTCCACCTGATGAGCCAGAGTATAGTTTAAGCATTGGCTAGATTACAGATTTTGGAAGAAGAGTTTTGTGGACTTAGTTTAGTAGTTTTACACCTTTCTCATGAAGTATTTTGTATATTTTGAGATGGAATGGTATACCAATATATGTGTGTGATAATGATGATATTGTAGTTTAGTTTTCACTATGTTGATAGATGTATATATTTTCGCAAGTTATTATGGTTTGTATTGGTACTTAGTGGTATTTTATCTGAACTGACGACATGATGTAGTTATGATGTTGATGCCACATGTTGATAATCATGATTTTTGGATCCTATGTTTGTGAATATATGGATTATATATATTGTATAAGATATTTTATAGGTTTTGTATTCGACCGACGACCGTATTACAACCGAAATTCTGCCGGATTTTCAATTAAAAATATAGTACGTTACAGCTTTCGTTGTTGATGACTTATTAAGAGAGGTCAATGCTATTTTGCTTGAGTATATGGCTAAAGTGAAAGTTGAGATGAGAACTAAGAAGATTGTATAGTATTCAACTCTGGTCCTCGCCTCTTCTCCTGTGAAATCCTCAAAAAAGACGCCTATTTTGTGAAATTATGAAATAATTCCAGTTGTTTTGTAAGATGAGGAGTACAATTTTTTACGCCACTCCTTAGATAGAAGTGTGCTGGTTATTGCTGATCTCATCATTGCTTAATATGGGATCCCCATCATTCCCGGCTCTCAGATAGGCCAGCAGTGAAAGCTCCAACCACTCACATCACCTTCTTAAAATTGAAAGGTGCTTTAGATGACACCTTTGTTGCAAGGGATATTGAGACCTGATTAAAATCCTATTCTTTGAGTAGCAAGGAGGTTAAAATTTTATAGGAAGCTTCAAATTTTGATAACCCAATATTTCAGCCGACCTTGTCACTTTTTGATGGAGGCCTTCATCGTCTTTGAACCCTAGTATTTAAAATATTTATTTTATAGAGATTTTTTTTTTTGAAGAATCATTCATGATAACATAGTTTGTGACATAATCATTGTATTTTTGTCTATGAAGGTCATACTATCTATCATTCACAAGTTATAAAAGCAGTATTTGGCACCTTCTATATTTAAATAGCCCGCCCACAGCTTTAAATAATAGCTTATAGTCCATTAGTAGGATATAATATGAAGACCAACATTCAATTTTCAGCCATGCTAGTGAAAAATATCACTAGACCTTAGTTTTGAAGTTTATGTATTACTACATATGTCATTTGTTAGCACTCTATATTTTGTGAAGAACTATTCATCATTTATACCATAATTACATGTCTTGTTAAGCTTTTAATCCAACCTTTGAATTTATCACATTTCATATTAATAGATTTGGGATCTTGGCATCAGAGTTGAACTGATAGGTTTTCAGAGAAATTGTGATATATTATAATAATTTTGTTGATTTAGAAGTTTATGTATGAGTTGTAACATAATACAACTTGACAGATTTTGTATTAGCAAGCATAGCGACGGGTGGATCGGCTTCTCAAAGATTTAGGTTGGTAACATTTAGAATGTTGAGATTAAGTGAATATTACAACCTAGTCTGACAAGTATGTATGAAAAATCAATGGTTAACTAGACCAAATTTGACCTTATATTGTGATAAATAATATTTTTCATTCAATTTTTGGGCATAGTTATTTGAAAATATATGGTTACGTTTTATGTCAAGGGTCCTGGTCATGGCAAACAGGGGTCCTGGTCATGACAAACGATGGTATCCTAACAAGCTATTTGAAAGACTTCTTTAGTACCTTAAGAGATCTAAATTTGCATGTTTTGGTGTTGCATCATTATCTGGAACTTATGGTCGTGCTATGTTAGAAGGATCGGGGCCATGACAGTGGACACCAACTAGAGTTTGAAAACCAAGTCACAAATATTTATGTAGTATGCTAAGTTGTCTACTAAAGTATAATAGGGGATGAAACTAGCAAGCAATCAATTGGAGTAACGAACAAGAATCAAAAATTGCAAAAACAGCAATACAGAGGAGACGAATACATGCAAGGAAAAATAGCCTAATCAAGCATATCAAAATTGCTTAAGTAGATATATGTCATCTACGCTGCATCCAGAGATATGCATATGATTCCATTAAGGCTCCATTTGTTTAACATTCTAGATATTGGATTAGCTTAATTTCGGATTATGATATTTTTAAGCATTCATATTTTTAAGTTAATTGGGATTGTTTGTTTACACCTACTGCCTGTACCAAAATTGTCAAGCCCTAAGCTTTTGGAATCCAACAATCTCATCTCTTCTTGTTAACAATGGCTTCACAGGATACTCTTAAGAATTTTGTTGATATCGCTTTATATTTGTCACTATCTGATATAATTAATATCTATAATAGGTTTGATATTCCGACTGTCATTTTGTTCATTGTACCTTTGCCAAATGAGAGAGCTTGCTCTCTCCAAGATAACTTTATTACAATTTATAAAGCCTATTTAAAAGACAGACTTTATAACTCTATCGTTAGAAAATTTATGAAAATAATGGAGGCCATGGAGATGCCAATCACTCAACTCCATCCAAATGCCATTCGGTACTCGGTGTCTCTGCGCTTTTTTTCTGGTGTTATGAGGTTAGTCGGATCCCAAAATAACAAAAGTCATTTTTCATTTTATTAGAAAAATAATTGGACTTCTTTGACCCTAGAAAGGGTTTTCAATAAATGAAGAAAATCTCAACTCTGTGAAAAATTGGAAGGTTTAGTTCTTCTTTGTTAAAGTTTCAACCGACTGAATTTTGTTAAATAATTAAAATGATGTAGGTCCATCTTATTCCATTTCAGATAGTGAGAATGAACTTTTTGTAACAAAACTCATGTGAATCTTGTGAAAGAACATGCTGTTGAGTTGCACAATACAAGTAGCTATCTTATCCCCATGCCTCGGATTCAGCGGATTGTAATATTGCTATTAACGGTAATACCGTTGTTGATTAGCCTCCTAACCTTTTAAAAACGGAAAAGGGGCATAATATTATGTACATCCCCTAGGGTTCTCCCTGATGTTGACTGATTCAACAATTGTCCAGTAACTTCAACAGTTGCTTTTGTAATGTACCAGTTTTCAAATATCTTAATTATGGATAATTAAATTAATATAATCAAAATTAGACTTAATTCATGTGACGTTCGTCGAGCGCTAGGACCCGTACAGGGTGCGATTGCTGCGCATCAACCGGTGTTCGAACGCCGGCCCGCAATATAAATAGGGCCACAAGGGTTTCAGCATCATTTTTTCCAGCCTTTTGAGGCAAAGAGAGAGAGCACGAAGAGGAAGAGAGAGAAGAAGGAATCCAAGATTTCTGAGTCTAATTCCAAGCTCGAGTTAGTTAGAAAATTGATAAATCAGGTTAAGGCAAGCACACCTATACCCTCGTCTTTTGTTTTTTTACACTTTTGTTTTGTTTTCTTCCGGTATCCTCGTCTAAATACCCGATTAAATTTATGTTTTGCATTACCCATGACCTAAGTATGAAAATACTTCGATTTCATATCCGATTTGTGAAATTTGTGTGGTATTTCACACCCAAAAGTCCTAACCCACACCTGGATAGTTCTACCCATTTTTTTGAATTTTATGCATAATTTGGCTTTAGAAATTCATAATCCTAACTTTATGAACGCGGGCACCCCATATATTTGGTATTTATGTACATATATTTTATATATGTTAATTTTATGTGTTCGGAATATTATTGGGCGCAAATTGAGATAATTTCCCACATGTTCATTTCGTATGTTATTTTGTATATATATTTTGGAAATTATGTTGCATGTAATTATGATGAGATTTATTATCCAAAAACTCTAAAGTTACGTTTGGCTCACAGTAGTAAGAATATTTATTTTTTTCATGCTTTATGATACTCATACATATAAATTAAGTCATATGAAAATTTAAACCCAGAAGAAATATAAAAATTATGTAAGTATACGAAGAAAATGCCACAATTTGATATGTATATGATCCGTTCTCTCGGAGTGAGAACTATGTGAAAGAAGTTTAGTGGACTTTCCCTTAAAATAATAAAAAATAGCGAAACCTGAACCACAGATTTATATTTCAAAGGGTAATATTCCCTGGCATGTCATTGATATTACAGTGAAAATTTAAGGATTATCTTGACCATGTTTTATAGTGGGTAATATTTATTGGCATAACTTAGTATATTATAGTGAAAGATTATTGTCTGCTAAGGGCCGCGTGAGGCTAAAGCCACGTCTATAGGAATTATATGTAGATAGTCCACCTCTGGGTCTTGAATAGGAGAAGATGGCTTTAGATTGTATAGAAGCAAACACAATCCAGATTTCAAACTCCCGCTCCTTTAGCCAGTAAGGTCTATTGGCCCTGGTCCGCCAAGATAAAGAAATTCATGCATGTTTTAGAACCCTAACAAAAGAAAGATAAAATATAGAAAGTAATTTATATTTCGAAAATGTATTTGTTCACATTTTATATTTATGCATCCTCATTATGCTCTCGTATCATTCCTTTGTTTCACCTTATATATATTATTTATTGTCATTGATTATATTATACTTGTTGAGTATTTGGCTCACTCTTACAACTTTCTTCCTTCCAGGTGAGTACAAGCCTCCGCCTGATGAGCCAGAGTATAGTTTAAGAGTTGGCTAGGTTACAAATTTTGGAAGAAGAGTTTTGTGGACTTAGTTTAGTAATTTTACACCTTTCTCATGAAGTATTTTGTATATTTTGAGATGGAATGGTATACCAATATATGTGTGTGATAATGATGATATTGTAGTTTAGTTTTCGCTGTGTTGATAGATGTATATATTTTTGCAAGTTATTATAGTTTGTATTGGTATTTAGTGATATCTTATCTGAACTGACGATATGATGTAGTTATGATGCTGATGCCACATGTTGATAATCATGGTTTTTGGATCCTGTGTTTGTGAATATATGGATTATATATGTTGTATAAGATATTTTATAGATTTTGTATTCGACTGACGACCGTGTTACAACCGAAATTCTGCTGAATTTTCAATTAGAAATACGGTACGTTACAGCTTTCGTTGTTGATGACTTATTAAGAGAGGTCAATGCTGTTTTGCTCGAGTATATGGCTAAAGTGCAAGTTGAGATGAGAACTAAGAAGATTGTATAGTATTCAACTCTAGTCCTCACCTCTTCTCCTGTGAAGTCCTCAAAAAAGACGCCTATTTTGTGAAATTATGAAATAATTCCAATTGTTTTGTCAGATGAGGAGTACAATTTTTTACACCACTCCTTAGATAGAAGTGTGCTGGTTATTGCTGATCCCATCATTGCTTAATATGGGATCCCCATCATTCCCGGCTCTCAGATAGGCCAGTAGTGAAAGCTCCAACCACTCACATCACCTTCTTAAAATTGAAAGGTGCTATAGACGACACCTTTGTTGCAAGGGATACTTGAGACCGATGAAAATCCCATTCTTTGAGTAGCAAGGAGGTTGAAATTTTATAGGAACCTTCGAATTTTGATAACCCAGTATTTCAGCAAACCTTGTCACTTTTTTGATGGAGGCCTTCATCGTCTTTGAACCCTGGTGTTGTTAAACCTTTCTTTGACTCTATTTTAGGAGAGGATTTTCCAACCCGATAAGTATACCTTTGTCCTTTAGCTTTAATTTTATTACTTAATTTTTTATTGCTAACACACTCTTTTGTAGTCATTGGAGCTAGCTAATCAAGTTAGACACATGTTATTCTTTTAGGATTAAGAAATTATGTGTTTGTCAAAATCATACATTGATCCACTTATAATTATAGCCTTGGAATGTCAAGTGGTGATTGCCGAAGCCAAGGCATTGAGTCTTGAGGGTATATTGATTCACCTAGAGAGAGAATTGGCTGAGTGGATAAGCAGAACTCATAACATGAAAATCTGAAATAATTTGCTAGAAGATCGAACTACTGTTACAGAGAAAAGAATCAATTCTTTTGAGAATATGGATATTGAGGTAGATCAACGCACCTTCATAGATGAACACATTGCTAAGAGACAACTGGTAGGCTACCTAAAGTTTGAGGAGACATTGAAGAGTATTCAACTAGGAATTTGGTCCTTGCTGGATACCTAGTTTATTGATAGTATCAATCTTTGTAGAAGGATAATTTTTCTGGTAATTCCTATTTTTTCTATCAACTACTTAGACGTAAGGAATTCTAAAGCTATTTCGGCCTCAGAAGTTAAAGATATTGAGACTCAATTAGAGTTGAGGATTAGCTACAAGGTTATACTACCAAATTTCCCGTCCATTAATTTATAACATGGTTTCACATCTTTCCAATCGAATGATAATTTATACTCCAATAAATATTTCTTAAATTGTTGAGCTCACTATATAACTAGACTTGATTTTCATATATGAATGTAGATCTTAGAATCTAGGCCCCAAGCATATGAATTCAGTTCTTTAATCATGTGATGGCTAAATTAATTGCCAAGTCATTAGATTATCGTCACTAATAAAAGAGGGCCCTAGTCTTTAACTGTATGACTAATCATGCATGTCTCATTGAGGGCTTCAACATCACCTTCATATATGTAATATCCATGAGGTTTAATAGATTAAATGACTATATTGATAATAGAGTCTTAGAATACCTTAACCCGTCTGATATTTGACCTTTTAAAAGAGTATGGAACGCTTTGCTCTCAAGCTCCCAAATGTTATTATATTTTAGGTGTGTGACCATGTTTGAGGCCATAGAGTTTTCTTAAACCTACGCCATGATAGCTTATTTGGGTCAGTGCATTTTAATATATAGAGTGTTGAAAACAATTGTCTAACTCAGAGTTGATTGTGATCAAATTAATGTACCTGTTAGTAATTTATACACATGCACACTTGTACAACAAATTTTTCACCAATCATATATAAAATGTTTACATCATCCAAGCAATCTAAATTGAGGGATAGGGAGTACCTCTTAACTCCTAGGTTGGACTCTATTGAAAATAATTTTTAAGGTGAAGGGTATTTCATGTGCACAAGATAAGCTTTTTGTTTTGAGTGCATATTTATACGCCCTATTTTATAGTATTATAGACAATAGGAATGGTCATCTCCAAGACTCTGAATAACTTATTCCTATATGTAAGCTTCCCAATAGCCTCAATATTTTTAAACATTGGGTCGATGATTTCGAACGTTCATGCCTTCACCTTTCCATTATAATATACAGAAATCCTTTATTAGTAGGAAACCACTCGGATATGAGCTACTTCTCTAGCTTCCTCCAAGAGGTCGAAATTTTGTTCGAGGAGCTGAAAATTTTGATCTTGAGTAAAATTTTTTACCCGATAATTTGACAAATCTATTTTCACTATAATCATCGTTTTCTTTCCGTAGCATAAACAAAAAAAAAAATGTCTCCCAGGTGTGTTCTCTTGGGGTTATTTTGTAAGCCCAAAGCACAGATGGGAGAACATCTATCCAAGCACTCTCTGCCTTGTCTAATTTAGTTTTCAAACATTGATTACATTCACTTGGTCACCTCAGCTTGGCCATTTCTCTGTGGGTAACAGATTCGTGTGCGAACTAATTAGACTCTTAGGCCTTTA
The DNA here is from genome assembly GCA_033239525.1 of Nepenthes gracilis. Classification (NCBI taxonomy): domain Eukaryota; kingdom Viridiplantae; phylum Streptophyta; class Magnoliopsida; order Caryophyllales; family Nepenthaceae; genus Nepenthes; species Nepenthes gracilis. The sequence goes on from BSYO01000040.1 coordinate 2,276,180, forward strand.
AAGTATTTTTTAAACCTTTTATCTGAGACTTGAGTACTATTGCAGTAATTATGATCTCCAGTATCCAAATTTGTAGATAATATTTTGCACGCGAATTCTGTAACATTTTGTTCTAAAATCTTGGCCAAAAAAGAAGCTTCTACCTACCATGTGAAGTAGTCAACTGCAATAATAATAACTTTTCTATGACTGATTACTAAAGGAAAGGGGCCTAATATGTCCAACTCTCGATGCACAAATGGTCAAGGGGCTTGCAAAACTTGGAGTTTCATGTGTGACTTTGTTGCCATAAATTTAGTAGCTGTTACACTATTAACAATTCCATAGCATCCCTTTTCATTATTGACCAATAATAATATTATCTCATAATTTTAAAGACTAAGTATTTTTATCCCATATGTACCTCACATATGTCGAGATTAACCTCTTTTAGGTCATAGTCAGCTTCGGTTGGGATCAAGTAGCACATATGGGGGATCAAATATCCCCTCTTGTATAGTGACCTATCGACAATTGTATATTAGCCTACAATTTTTGCAATTCACTTGGCCTTTGTTGGATTTCCCGGTAGTATTCCATCTTGAAAGCCTTTCATGTAAGAGGTTATCCAAATTACCTCATTTAACACTTGGTTATAGTATCAATTAAACTGACACAGTTGATTAGCACAGCAAACCCATAGACTAATCCAAAAGAACAAAACTATTAACTGGCCCATTAGTGCAAATATCGGAAAACACATAATCAATTTTGACACAATTTTAATTAGAATATATCAACATTAGATGGGTAATCGAGTTGTTAAATAGCTAAGTGGTCATTAAACAAATTAGATTATTGGCCCGAATGACTGGATATCCAAATATTAAAATGAGTAGTTAATATAATCGAGAGGTTAATCTAGCCGAACAATTAAATCAAATAAGTAATTTACATATTCTACAGTTAGCCCAAGCGAAAGTTTCTCAACTGACTAACGCCAATTGCTCATTATTTTTGGTTATATAATATTTAAGACAATCTAATTCACCGCCTTTGTGGTTGGTTGAACTGAAGATTATTAGAGACGTAGTTTTGGAGTGATAATATTTAGTGATATTCAAGTGCTTGGGTAAGTGAAGGCCATTAGAGGCAAGTACTTTGTAGGAAAATATTTAGTGGAAAATTAACCTCCATAATTGGCTGGTTAATTAAAAGATTAGAAAGATATATAAAAATGTTGAAAATTTTATAGGGTTGATATAAATGTAGAGATTTAGGATTGTAGGTAAAAAATCCCATATTGTATGTTAGTAAATTGTCATCGTATAACTGAAAACTGTCATAAATTTAAATCTATGTCTATTGTACAAGATTAGATGAAGAAATATTGCTTTTAAAAGTTTAGATGAATGAAGAAACCATGAGATTATATTACTGGATCCATGTTGGCCATGGGACATTCATGAAGATATGGCATTATGTTAATGGCAGATTGAATATTAGCGAAGTTTAAGCTAAGTTGTAGAGGCCAAGTTGGTTGTTAAGTTTACGAAGAAAGCGCAGAAGATGAAGTTCTCATCTATGAAAGAATCGAGAAGCATAGTTGATGTATGAAGCTTCCATTGTTAGGGTATTTTGACAGGTTCGTGAAGACTCAGTTGCTTCTTGTAACAATGTTGGGGCTACAAAGATTTTCCATATTCTTACATTTTTATATTCAAGTCTATAAAGGTCAATTGTTTCTTTGTTTATAGAGAACATATTTAAACGTATATTATACATCAACTGCTTATAAAAAACTACATTGCAAACAAAGTAGGAATTTTATTAGGCTAAGGATCATATCCAAGATGATCACTATGAAACTTGAGCAAAGTTTAATGTGCTCTTAATGATGCAGTGCTTAGTTCCTTATTTTATAAGTAGCCATGAAGTAAGAAAAAGGAATTGGATGTGTAAGTATCATTGCTCTTGCCCTTTCTTCTTGTCAATTGGTGAACTTGCCTTTATTGATGAACATGCTTGTTAGTGAGATTTTGGCCAAACAGGGTACTTTAAGTGCATGTGGGACATTTTCTTATAACAAATTTTTTTTCTTGTTCATACACGAACTTTATATTTCCTTGTTTGATTGTATCATCCCTCATTTGTATAGTGATATTGATGCTAATTTTCACATAATCTACATTTGATGCCCCAACTACTGCTACCCCAGTCCCCGCCGCCAATCACTGGCCATTGACAACCCCAAGCACGCCGTAGGTCGTGGCATCCTTGGCTTACCCCTAAATGAAAAATCACCACAATAACCAATCAACAGCAAGTGAGATCACTTTTTTAACTATGAAATATCAAACTCGTATAAAAATATTTTCGATGTTAATAATCACAAATATTTATTATTGTTAATTAATTTGTGTGGTAATCCATATTTTCTAATACATGCCAAATGTCAAAAAATATTATGATGAAAAGAATGTTTCACAGGAAAGGTTGTTTTGGAATATATTTCCATGATTTGTTAAATAGTTTAGGCAAAAAAGAAGCCTAATTATGATATAATAAAGACATGACAAGTAGCTCGAAGCAAAAAAGCATAACCAAACAATTGTAAAACATGTAAAATGCATTACTACAAGTTCCATAGGATACAAATTGATTTACAAACTAGTATAGAATGTCCAATCTAGTATAAAATACAAACTAGACAATGACTTCGGACAGTTTTCATTCAGCTATTGTTAAAGTTCATAACTTAAGGTAAAAGTGTTTTTGGATGTTTTTGTAAATGCTTTAAATCCCGAAGGGATCATCCTTGACACGACTTCAAATCTCACCACTTCCCCCAAAAAGTTCTAAATTGAAACTTACTGAAAAAATTCATTGAAGTCCATTTAATAGATGAGGAAATTGAGCATAAGAAAAGTTGATGGAAACAAATTGATTTACAAAAGCTTTCTTCAGAGCTAGGAATGAACGATAACTATATATGTAAAAAAGAAGGTAAGGTCTCTAGTTATTCTTCATGGGGAAGAAGTAGGACAACCAGTTTTTGGTTCCAACATTCCACAAAACAAACACAATCCAACTAAGGAAAAACCATTGAAAATCAAAGGCTGCTACATCTTTGATGCTTTAAAGGAAGATTTGATCAGCTACTCAAGGATTAGTATAAGTAAATAATCTCCTTAGAATCAAAGCGAGAGTAGAGGGAAGAGTTGAAATTACTTGGAGCTGGAATACTCGTAGAGCTTATCGGTGGAAGAGAAGATGATGAGAGCAACCTCAGCATCACAGAGAATAGAAAGCTCCTCAGCTTTCTTGAATAGCCCACGCCTCCTCTTTGAGAACGTCACTTGCCTTGCTGTTATGTTGTCTATCTTCTTGATCTTTATTTTCTCTCTCGCCATTGTTATCAGTAGTTATTTCTGCAGCACTCGTACTACATATATTATTACCAGCAAAAAAGAAGAACATTACAGCATCTATAGGTACAAGTAACTATCAGTACGAACACAAACCCACTTGAAATTAGCAAAGATCTGCAGAAACCACTCATAAAATATGAGGTCAGAGAGAGAGAATAATTTTCATTTTAGTTTACTTTTTATGGAAGATGGGATTGACCCAGATTAAGGAATCGCAGGAAGATAGAAGGGGATTTGGGGAAGAATTAAACGACCGAATTTCTACTCTGAGATGAGAAAATTAGGGTTGTTCATGGTAGATCTGGTAACGTAAACGAAGATGGAGGTAGAGAGGAGGAAGAAGAAGTGGAAATGAGGGTTTTGATTTGTACGACAACATAGATATACTTTCGGATCCATACTTACCAAAAGAAGAAATCTGGACTGCCAACCTGATTGAAGAAACCCACAAATTCCTAACCAATTATCGTCCATCAACATGCAGAAGACAAATATAAATATATATATATATATGATATATGATATATGCGTATGTATTATCGTCGATCTTGTTTTTTTTTTTTTTTTTTTAATTGTTGCTTTATTAAAAAAAGAAAACAAAATTATTTGCTTGCTCACCTTGAAGCTCGAAGCAATGACTTGACCGTAGCTAAAAGAGAATGATCACAGTCGCAGATGCCAAACATAGAGAAAGGAGAAAAGAGGAAATACCAGTTGCAGAACGGAAATGGCTCTTGCATCCTTTTATAGCAATAACATCTGAACAATACTGATTAAGTTCAAATCTTCTGTCAATTTTTCAGTAATTTTTTTTTATATTGATTACGATTGCCAGATATTTTATTAGCTGTAACAAAATTATCTCTCTTATTTTATTTTTTTATTTTAAATATTCTCACTTTTTTTTCACCCTGAATTTTAACTGTATATTCGATTTTATATAAATAAATTATAGAAATTATCATATAAAAATCCGACATTAACATTCATTTCAAAATTTTAAAACTTTTATACCTCTTTCACATTACACATATTACCGTACACACACTAAAATATGATCAATTTTAGTTGATTATTTAAATAGAAGTCAGTATAACTATAAAAAAAAATAGAGAATATAGTTTGCAAATTAATTCTTAAAAAATTAATTTTTTTGAAAAAAAAAATTAAATATTCAACAATATAAAAAGAACTTAACACCCCTAAAATATATCTTTACTTTTTCGTATCTTAAAATTTCTAATATTTTGTTGTACCACGTAAACATTGTGGTAGACTTTAAAGCAGTTTATCATGTTTAAAAATTTGTCAACTGTATTATTATTAAAAATAAAATAATTAATAATAGATATTTGTTGGCCCCATGTCCCGATCCACGGCGATTGCTGCCCATGAAAAAAATTCACTACCTGCAAAAGGTCAAAAGCCCACGTAACGGACGGACCAACCCAACCGGTCAAAACGTGTGCAGAGCTCGTCTTGCCGCAGAAGACAACGGCACCTCGCAACTCATTTAATGCGATTGTAGGGAAACCGTGAAGAGGCGGAAAGGCCCCTTGATAGAAGCAGGTGAGACAGGTCACCGGCTCATTGCCGTCTGCAGTGAGCCAACCAATCCCCTCTCAGGGAAAAATCGGGCGTGGCCGGCAACGCTCAGAAGCGTGCCAACCACGACAAAAGGGCAACCGGCGTAACTGGCGATCCGCAACAGTGACCAGCGGCGTAGTAGCCCTCACAACGGGCATTTTGGCGCCCAAGAGTCCAACGGGGCGGGCCTATAAGAGCTCTCGCGCCCTACAGAGGAGGGGATCTTCTTCTTCTTTCTCTTCGATCTCTTCTTCATCTTCTATTGGTTGGATACTGATCCTAAATCAAACTCGACCAACTCTGAGCTTCCTTCTTCACCATTCACACCCAAGAAAGTGATAAACAGGAACTGGGTATAAACTCACTTCCGACCATCGATAGCAAGCTCACGATTACTCACCCCACGTCTACTCAAACTACGAAAAAAGTCAGCCACCCATTACGGTACACCAAGGAAGTCATGCCTTCCACAACCTGCTCACCACACTCCCATATCATAAACACAAGCATCTCTTACGCTTTCACAGTATACATTCGCGCACCACTCTTAGCGTGCGCCATTTCCGTTCATTGTGAAATTTTACTGACTCGAGCGTTGGAGTGGCCTCGGTGGGAGAAATCCTGCCGGACCCTTGACCTCTTATTTGTTGTTTGTGTTGTACAGGTCCAGGTTCATAGAGACGGAGACCGAACCCTTCGATCGACACCGTCGCGTGTCAAGGAATCTGAAGACTCTCTAATCCGTACGATAACCGCGGACCGAGACGTAACAATATTAATTACTTTTACAGAAAAATTCTATTTAACTCTAAGCTATAACCTAGAAGTGAAAAGAAAAAAAGAACTTTAAAACAATAATTAACAAATATTTGGGTAATTAAATATTATTTTATATCTAATAATGAAATAATTAGACAATAATCTTAGCAATAATTAGTCAGAACTATTTTAATTTATTTATTATTAGACCAAATAAAAATCCGCGAGTATATATTAAAAGTTAAAGAAAAATTAATTATTTTTTGGTAGGGGCGGAAGCGTCCGTCTGGTGTTTGATGGCTGGAGGAATATTTGGAACAGATTCTCTTTTTTAAAAAATAAAAAATTAAAAAAAGTCAAGGTGATATTTAAAGAATTAAGAATTATTTACAAATAATCATTTATTTTTTGTGGACGACGATCAACTTCCGTACAATTAGCCCTGCGGCATCTACTGACCCACCAGCCACGTGATTTATTGCCTCATTGTACCTCTCCAGCACGCGTCATTCATAGTTTCAATTTCTCGCGATAAATTCATTCACTCTTGTTAGGTTGCTTTTATTTTCATTTATATATATTTTTGAGTCATTTTCTGAGCTGGCACCGAGCTGAGCTGGCGCATGATTTTTTTTGAAGTAATCGATCTTTATTCTCTGTTTTTTTAAAGTAACCTGATTGAATGAGGATTTTTAATAATTAAAAATGCCCTTTGACATAATTAAATATAATATTTATTTATTTATTGTTAATAATAGATTATAAAAAAATAATTAAATAATTAAGACTACTTAAAGTTAAATGATTAAATTATTATAAAATATAAATATAATTTTTAGTAATTAAATGTGTCCCTCTTTTAGGTTCAGCCGTTTGTATCAAACAGAACGTGACCTATTTTTTATTAAAAAATAATTTTAATTTATTTGACACAAATTTTGAAAATTCATTTAGAATTTTAAAAACTAATGATTTTAAAAATATTTTCTTGTCAATAATGATTATTTATAAATATTTATAATACTTTTAAAATGAAAAAAATTTAAAACACCAAAAAAAAATTTACATTGAATAAATGTTTTATATAAAAATCACAGAAGTTTTGCTGAGTTAATGTCTTCACCCGTGACATAAACAAGTTAGCACAATTTCTATTGATGGTATGATGAAATTTTTATTTAATTATATTTTTTATTAACAAAATAGATTTAAAATTTTAATAAAAATAAAAATAAAAATATATGAGATTAAAAAATTATTCTAATGAATAAAAAAATTATATTATATTATATTATAAAAGAAATAGTTCTGCTTTAATTTTATAGACAAATATGATAGAAAACAAATTGTCACCAATAAAACTAGCTAAAGTTAGCTCTGAATTGCCATGTAATCATTGCGTAAGACTGACATCGACACATCAAGCTTTCAAATGTGCATATAAACTCATCTAAAAAATATCTTGTAATCCATACATGCATCTGCACACGTGTGGATCACACGTGACATAACATTAGTAAACACATTTAAGATATAATTATTCACTTACTATATAAGAAACAAAAAGACAGAAAATATTTTTAATCAGCAGACTTCTTGTTTTCACAAAGTCAAAATTTTATGAATTATTAGCTTTATGCAAGTTGGATACACTATTAATGGTGTTAAATAAGTCATTAAATCAGCACAATCTAATTTATTTGGTCCACCTAATACAATTGTCTTGTATGATATGATATGGAAGTCAAATATTTTGACATAATATAACACAGCTTATTGGGCCCCAATTTAGCACACTGTGTTATATAAGTACACAAAATATGTGTGAATATTTTGGATAAACAAAATTCATGTGCTATAAAACCCTATTTCTATTCATTGATTTTGATGTTATTAATTTATTTGGGATTAATTTAAAAAGTAATTATATAGTAAAAATTTTGTTGGATATTAATTAAAGGTATCAGCTTTGATAACTGATGTGCACCCAGCATGTACTTATACGCATTTTAGACAAATTATAAGTGCCGAGGGGCGTCTCTAAAGCATCCACATGTGTTTTACATAGATTATGTAACATTTAAAGTGCACCTCTGTAGCATTCGTGTGTAGAATTGGTAGATTGCTCCCACCCGAGCCACACTTGATGTGGCGCTAGTGTGTGCCTGAAGGTTTAAGTGGAGCATGATACGTGCTAACCTGCATTAGTGTGTCGATTTGTGTATATAAACTATGTTGACACTATTTTAAAGTGGCATTTTATCAAATTTATTAGATTAAAGTGTTAAAATAAATTTTTTTAAAACCAATAACTGGTCTATTTTAATTTTTCTTTAATTTTGTGTATATTTGGTGATTTATTATAGGTACATGTTATCTTTTACTTTTTTCACTTTGATTACATGCGCATGTATGTAGTTTTACAGGTTATTTTAAGATTTTATTTTATTTTTATTTAATATCTGAGGAGGTTATTTTTTATATAAAATTAGTAAATATTTTAAAATATTATATTTATAAATAAAATATTTATAAATAAAAAAGTCATAAAAAATGTACCTTTTGTCCCACACGTGGTATTTTATGTATATCCTTTAGGTTGATCTATACTTTATTATTTATTTTAATATTTGTATTTTTTATAATATTATAAATTTTATATTTGTACTTTTTCAATGTAGAAGTTTTGTACTTTTCTGTTAGGAAAAAAAAAAGTTCGAATATTTGTTATGAAATTTTCTAATTTGACATTTTATTGAGAACTATCATAATAATTGAATGGAACAAATATATTTGATGGGTATATCAAAAATAGGCTGGACGCAGAAAGTCAATGGAGGCCCAAAATGACGGTCAACAAATATATATGATAGAAAGTTGTTGACCGCCTCACAAGGAAACAATCACGCCCACCTTGGCAACTGGCATTCGCTCCAGAATGCAAAACAGCCAAGGTGGACAGAGGGGATCACGCCTTCCAAAGGAGGAAGATCACCCTCTCAGCCATTAAATAAACCCTAGAATCATCATTCTAGGGGGGATTCTCATCTAAGCTTTGATTGACACTTTCAAGAGATCCAATTGCATACGCTTCCTATAAGACGATTGAGTGCCCAGAGCAATCTGCCTGCTCTGCCACCTTCGCTCTCCAGAAAATCCTAAGGCAATAAGCGAGCCCTCACGGCCGTTTACTGCCTTCCCACATTCCAGATTCAAGAAGACCTCACGTCTCTCCTACATCTGGATCAAACACTCAAACTCTCTCTCTCTCTATTTTCAGTTTCTTCCTTTTGAAGACTGTTTTTCTGACTTGAGTGTCGGAGTGTTTTCGATGGGACAATTTCTCGCCGAACACGCTGACCTCTTGTTTTGTTTGGTGGTGTGCAGGATCCAACTTTGGAAACGGAGCCGGAGCCAAGACAGGGGAATCATCCAAATCTGTTCGAAGTTCGGATCCAGTGACGCATCATTGGCGCCGTCTGTGGGAAGCGCTTACAAAAGCCTACCACTAAAATCTGCACAAACTCCCTCTCTGTCACTTACTGATTCTGCAATGGTGAACACGAGAGCCCAAGCTAGCGACCCCGCTAGAGATACTGCTAACCCCAACCAGGACCACGCTGCTGGTGCCATGGTCAACGGGGCCAAGGGCAGAGTTCCACAGCCTTACTTTCAGCAACAGGTGGATCAGATGCAGGCCAACAATCGCCTGCTTCAGCTACTTTGCGAGCAGAACGAACAACGACAACAAGTGGCTCCACCAAGGCCATTCTTGCTCCTGCCACCAAAAGGGGTGGCCAGAGGAAGAAAAAGCCGGCCAAGAGTCCCGGAAAGACTGGAGATAATCTGGCTCCAGTGTCCTCCTATGTTCCTGGCCAAAACAGGCCTGTGGAACGCTTCGAGAGTACATCTCCGCCAGAGAGCCCAGAAAGGAGAAATCCCCGATACTCTTGGGTAGAAGACAACCACGCAGTCCAGGAGCAAACCTCCAGGACTGCCCGATCCACTGGAGGCAGCAGCCGACCGGCTGCTGAACCCGCCAAAGACAAGACAGAGTTGAGGGATTACTTCAACTCTAAGCGATTAGCAAATGTCGCTCGCACCGATCCGCAGGTGGACAAGATCTGGAACCGTATGTTCCAAGAGGAGGAGCGTGCCATCGACCTGGACCGATCTCCTTTCACTGCATAGATCTTGAGCCGTCCACTGCCGTCAAAATTCAAAATGTCGTCCTTTGACTTATACGATGGGGGCAGTGATTCAGTTGACCACTTGGATCACTTCCGCACCCATCTGAGTCTACAAGAGCTAGAAGACTCAGCGATGGGCCGCTGCTTCCCGCTCACACTGAAGGGAGACGCTCAAATCTGGTTTCACCACTCCCTTCAGGTACCATCAGTAGTTTCCGTGAGCTCACGGATCTCTTCCTAGCTCAGTACGCTTCAAGCCGACGAGAAGAAAAATAGCCATGGCATCTCTCCCACATAAAGCAAAAATCGGGAGAGAACCCACGGCGCTTCCTGGATCGCTTCGTGGCGGAGGCCAGAAGGATCCCCAGGATCACAGAAGAGATGAAGCTGGGCAGTTTCATCTTTGCGCTTATTTTCGGTGACTTTTTCAAGCACCTTGCCCATAAGAATCCTTAGACATTTCGCGAGACGGAATCCATCACCAGGGCCTACGCTGCAGCAGAAGAGGCCAACGAGGCAAAAAGTTCGGAACGGACGGATCAGCCTTGGCCATTCCCTGGTGAAGGGAAGAGAAAGTACAACGGCGGAGAACTCTCCCGCCAGAAGCAGCGCCGGATTGGGCCCCCAGAAGGCAGAGATTATGGGCCCACCAGTTTCACGTCTCTGACAGACACACGCGCAAACGTCCTCATGCAGATCCGCGGGAAAAAATTCCTGAAGTGGTCCAAACCGCTGAAGAAAGACTCTGAAAACCAGTCGAAGTACTGTAACTTCCATCGCTCCGCTAGCCATTCGACTGAGGACTGCAAGACACTGTAGAGGGAGATCGAAGACCTGATTTGCAGAGGACACCTCACGAAATTTGTTAGAGGCCCTGGACAGAACTCAGGTGCGGCTGATGAAGAGGGGCAGGAGCAGACTCCACCACGGAACAAGATTGCGGCAGGGGTGGTTAATATGGTCACCACCCGACCTGTCGAGAACCCGTCAGACAGCAAGGAGTAGTAGACTGGGAGGAAGAAGCAGCGCACAGTAGATAATACTATTAGCTTCAGTGATTGTGACTCAAATCATGTAATGTCCCCCATGCTGACCCCCTTGTTATATCAGCACTTGTTTTAGATGGCACTTCAGATTATCAGCTGAAACGAGTCTTTATCGATAATGAAAGTTTTAAATATTTGCTTTACTTGGATGCCTTTTTTAAGTTAGGCCTAAAAAAGAACCAACTAAAACCGGTCGAAGGCCCATTATACGGCCTTGACAACGAACCAGTGCTTCGCCCAAGGATCATTCAGTTAGAAGTTACCTTAGGAACGTATCCAAAGATGGCAAGTCGGACACTTACCTTCCTGGTGGTCGACCTACCCTCAGTATACAACGCTATACTTGGCAGACCTTGCCTGGCAGCATTCGGGGCAGTTACCTCGATTCTGTACCTCAAAATGAAGTTTCCAACACCCTACAGTGTTGGAGAGGTGCTAGGCGACCAAATAACTGGGCGGACATGCTACATGTCCCAAATTGCCCCAAGCGGCAGCACTAGCACGGTGGGAGACCTCGATCATCGAGACGAGACCACCCTGCAGCAAGCGCAGTCTGGTGAAGCCATAGATCTGGTGAAGCCACAGATCTGGTCCCACTAAATTCAAAGGAACCAGAAAAATGTGTGTAGATTGACAGATTGCTCACTGTGCCACATGCGCACAAACTGGTTGCATTCCTGCAACGGAACGCCAACATATTTGCATGGACTCCAGTGACATGCCCGGGATTTCGGCTGAGGTGATGGTCCACAAGTTGGGCCTCGATCCTGGCCGAAAGCCGATCAGGCAGAAGCGGAGAAACCATTCCACAGAGAAGCTGATTGCCATCCGAGAGGAGGTGAAAAAGCTACTGGATGTTAGGTTTATTAGAGAAGTCCAGTACCCGGATTGGCTCTCAAAGGTCATCCTAGTTAAAAAGAGCAATGTAAAATGACGAATGTGCGTCGATTTTATCGATGTCAACAAGGCCTGCCCGAAAGATAGTTTTTCCTTGCCCAGGATCGACTAACTGGTTGACTCCACGGCTGGACATGAGCTGCTCAGCTTCATGGACGCCTATTCGGGTTACAACCAGATTCGAATGAGTCTGAAAGACGAGGAGCATACCTCGTTCATGACGAACCAGGGCACCTACTGCTATAAAGTGATGCCCTTCAGACTAAAAAACGCTGAAGCAACTTACCAGCGACTGGTCAACAAGATGTTCGAAAAGCCAATTGGTCGCAACATGGAGGTCTACGTCGACGACATGCTCGTTAAGAGCAGGGGTCACCGCGACCACATACGTGACTTGGAAGAATCATTTGAGGTGCTCCGCCAGCACCAAATGAAACTGAATCAAGCCAAGTGCGTCTTCGGGGTAGCCTTTGGGAAGTTCTTATGTTTCATCGTCTCCCAGTGGGGGATCGAGGAAAACCCAGAAAAGATCAAAGCCCTCGTTGACATGGCTCCCCCACGGAACGTCAAAGACGTCCATCGATTGACTGGGCGGCTGGCAGCTTTGTCCCGCTTCCTCACGAAGTCTGGTGACAAGTACCAGCCCTTCTTTAAAGCTCTGAGAAGGACAAAATCCAACGGATTCCAGTGGACGGCTGACTGCCAGTCTGCCTTCAATGAATTGAAGCAGTATATGGCCAGCCCGCCACTGCTAGCGTCACCCAAAGACGGGGAGGAGTTGTACCTTTATTTGACAGTGTCGAAAGTGTCCCTCAACTCCGTCCTCGTGCGCCAAGAATCTGATATCCAGCAGCCGGTCTACTATGTAAGCAAAACATTGATTGGCCCAGAAACGCATTATCCACGCGCTGAAAAAATGGCCCTAGCACTTATCTTCGCAGCACGAAAATTGAGGCCATACTTTCAGGCGCATCACATAGTGGTCCTTACTGACCAGCCGCTGAAAGGCATACTCTAGAAACCAGACGTTTCAGGACGGCTGGTAAAGTGGGCGATCGAGCTGGGAGAGTTCGACATCGAATTCAGGCCCAAACCAGCCATAAAAGCGCCGGCTCTGGCTGACTTCATTGTTGAGACCACGACCCCAATTCACGAGGAGCAGCCCGTAAAAAACGTAGAACAGCCCGATGAGGTCCCAGAATGGACACTCCACGTGGACGGATCGTACACGGACAGTGGCAGTGGAGCAAGGGTGGTCCTTACAACCCCTGATGGATTCGAGATCAAGTATTCCCTAAAACTTAACTTCTCGGTGACCAACAACGTTGCCGAGTATGAAGCCCTGCTAGCTGGCTTACGATTAGCAAAAGAGTGCTCAGGCAAGTGGTTGGCGGTTTACAACGACTCCAAACTAATCGTCAACCAGGTCAACGGGGGTTTCGAGGCGAACAACTCTTCCTTAGCCAAGTACTTGGCGAAGGCAAGGGAGGCCATCTAGGGTTTCGACAAACTGACCATGGTTCACGCTCCTCGAACCGAGAACTGAAAGGTAGACTGGTTGGCTAGAGCCGCTGCTGCCGAAAACCCAGAACTGTATTCGAGGGACATGCGGGAGATCCTGAATACTCTCAGCATAGAGAAACAAGAGGCAATGCAGATTTCCGAGACGGAAAACTGGATGACGCCCTACCTTAGATACTTGGCCGACGGATCACTCCTAGAGGACGCCGAAAAGGCCAAGCGAATTAAAAAGATAGCTGGCTGGTACACAGTAGTCGATGGGCGACTGTATCGCCTCGGATACTCAACACCGTACCTCTGCTGTCTATCTCCCGAGGAGGCCGACTATGTGCTGGGCGAAGTTCACCTCGGGATTTGTGGATCACATGTAGGTAGGAAAAACCTGGCCTTTAAGTTCATGAGGCAGGGCTATTATTGGCCCTCAATGAAAAAGGACGCGCTAGAGTTTGTAAAGAAATGTGAAAGCTGCCAGCTTCACGGCAACCTCCACCACCAGCCGTCCACTGACTTGAAGTCACTTCAGGCTCCGTGGCCCTTCGCGCAATGGGGGCTCGATATTCTCGACCCATTTCCCATTGCCACCGGGCAAAGAAAGTTCATCATCGTTGGCATCAACTACTTCACCAAGTGGGTCGAAGCAGTCCCGCTGGCAAAAATCACAGAACACAATGCACTGGAATTTCTTTGCCAGAACATTGTCTGCAGGTTCGGCGTTTCAGAGGTCTTGGTGACCGACAACGGGACCCAATTCACGGAAAAAAGCTTCACCAAGTATTGCACCATCCTTGGGATCAAGCTGGTCCACACTTCAGTGGCATACCCCCAGGCCAACGGGCAGGTGGAGGTCACGAACCGTACGCTACTCCACGGGTTAAAGACTAAGCTGGAGGACGCTGGGGGTTCTTGGGCTGTCGAGCTCCCATCCATCCTCTAGTCTTATCGTACAACCCCAAAAGAACCAACACACGAGACACCATTCAGTCTCTGCTACGGGACTGGGGCAGTGATTCCGGTCGAAATCGGGCTTCCAAGTCTCAGGATGGAGTCCTTCGACCCACAAACTAACTCCCAGAAAATCAGGGAACACCAAGATTTGCTAGAGGAAGCTCGCGACGCCGCCAGAATACGGACAACAGCCTACCAACACCGAACTGCCCGGTACTACAATAAAAAGGTGAGAGCCCGGTAATTTGACGTTGGGGACTTGGTTCTACGAGGCTTCGAGGCCACAGGCAAGCTGACCGGCCGAAACAAGCTTTCTCCCAACTGGGAGGGACCTTTCCTTGTCTTCGCCGTCCTGCGAAACGGAGCATACAAACTCCTAAACCATGACGGAAAGTTGGTCCCACGAACGTGGAACGCGACCCACCTAAAGCGCTACTTCCAATAGGACTCAGGTACGCACTCACCCACTAATGCGCATTCATTCGCATGCTTGTTTTAATTCGGCAAAATAAGAGGTTTACTTAGCATATAGAATTCTAGGCTCTGTGTGCATGCATATGAACTGCGTTTGCCTTGCAGGTTTACCCGACCTAGACTGCCCCTATGTCGGGAGGGTCTTCACCCTCTCGTTAAACCCTAGTCATCTAGGTGGCCCGAAATGGGTCTGAAACCCTGGTCATCCAGGTGGCCCATAAGCGGTCTTAAACCCTAGTCATCTAGGTGGCCCATGAGCGATTTGAAACCCTGGTCATCTAGGTGGCCCATGAGCGGTCTGAAACCTTGGTCATCCAAGTAGCCCATGAGCAGTCTAAAACCTCGGTCATCCGAGCGGCCCAATAGTGGTCGTACTAAACCTTGGTCATCCAAGTGGCTAGACAACGGTCTAAAAACCTTAGGGGGAAAATATGGCACACGTGACGACCTTCTCTTGGGGAGCAGCAACGTCAGTCAACAACGGTGAAGGGAGAAACATTCTTTCTCCAACATTGGCTGCCCAAGTCATCACTTGCACGGCGCCACCAGGCTGGTTAATACAACCGCCTACCCAACTTAAGGATCTTATTCCTTAGGCAGCCAGCCAGTTAGGTTGGCTGCCCCACGCACTAGCCTTCTTAACGAAAGGGTAGCGTGATCGAACAGTGGCGAGAAGTGTTCCTTCTTCAACGCTGACTGCCCAAGTGGAAAGCGTTCCTTCTTCAACGCTGACTGCCCAAGTTTCCACTTGGACAACACCGCAAGGCTGGTTAACGCAATCACCTGCCAAGCCTAGGGACTAAGCTCCTTAGGCAACCAAGCAACGCTCACCAGTCAACCGGGTTGGCCGCCCAATGTAATGATTCACACAACACAAAAAGCAATAAAGACTGTGGGTACCAAATTGAAACGAATTTCCATTTTATTGCTCAAAAAGTGTATTACATTTTACATAAGTCCCTAAAGTACAAAGAAGGTGCAAAAGGCTACAAAGGCGGCGGACCACCCTGGCTGTCTCGAGGCTCTCCTACCAAGTCATCCTTACGTTGCGCTGTGCGGTTACTCTGATTGATACGGTCAGTTGGGAAGTCAGGATCAACTAACCGTGCAAAGCGCCGTCAAATGTTGAGCCCCTCTAACAGTCGGGCGTGCAGTGCGCCTCCAATCTCGTGGAGGCTGATCCGAGTGGCCAACTCGTTCTCTGAGGCTGCGACTCTATCGGCAAGGCTCTTATTGGTCGCCTTGAGTCGATCCTCCTCCTCCATCAAACGAGCAACCTCGGCCCTCAGCTCAGCATTCTCTGCCTCTACCCCCGCCATGCGGCCAAGAGCGTGTTTGCTCACGGAGCTTCCCTCCCGAGGCGGCCCGGCAGCCTCCCGGCCCGGGCGATCTCAGCCTCCCGATCCGTGATGATGCGATCGCGTTGCTCCACTTCCCGGGAGACAGCTGAGACCAACCTTATCGACTGCACAAGACAAGAAGCGAAGTGTGAGTTACAAACACAAGGAAGAAAGAAATACAAGGGAGCCATCGCAAAGGTCATACCTCATAAGTCTTCTTGAAGGGCCTCACAGGCCTGGACTCTAGGCTTGGTCCAGCTAGCGGTGGAATAGGAGATGATGAGTCAGGAGCATCCTCTCGCGCCGAACATGCCCCCACTTCATCCAAAATACGGTCCAGAAACTCATCATCATCGACAGCAGCGGCGGGCTCCCCTCTTGCAGCCTCTGGAGCAGTCGCAGCAGGCTTCCTTCTCCTGGCTGTCTTTGGAACGGCTGCTGGTGGATCAGCTCTCGTCGATGGCTCCACAATAAAAATGCATGAACCCTCAAGCACGTCGCGAGCTGGCTCCTCTGCAGATTCCATCCAGGCAGTGCCTGGAACCACCCTCGCCGCAGGCTTGGCCAGGATGACTCCTCTGGCCTCCGCCAGCCTATCCTCGATGGACTTCCCCACTCCAGAGGTGCTGCCGGATCCGCCGCAGATCCCGGCAGCCACAAGGTCAATCTGCGTTGACGACGATGAGGGCGTGCCAATTACCCTCTCAGTAGCCTCCTCCGTGGGCCTTGGGCGGATGATCACACCCCTTGAGTCTTCAGGTCTCATCATCATAATCGGAGGGTGTGGCTTCTGAGCCGGTGATGGCGGCCCCCATTTAACCTTCTTGGTCTCCGCCTAAGAAACCAAGAAATCCCTCTTGAACTCGTCGGGGTTCAGCCGTATGGCTTTGGTCAACCATGCGTAGGAGGCGCTCTCCGTCGTAGACGGCGTACCAAGGTATGCCTTCGGAATCTCGCCCCATTTCTCGCAATAGGCCATTTCTCTCCTACTTTCACAAAGAAGAACTGGTTTTTTCAGTTCTTCAGTGAATCATGAATGGCCGTGTTAATTTTTATTCCCGTACGGGGACTGAGTGAAATCCACTCCGCCCCCTGGTTCACTTTAAATACAACTTTAACGCCAGACATCCTAAATTTCTGGCCAAACTTTTGGGCAAAAATACATAAAGTGTAAAGGTATCTCACTGCGTTGGCATGGAGCTGAGCAATGGGTACTCGTAGAGCCGCCACGATCGACTCCAGCTCTTCCGACAAAGGCAGACGGAGGCCGCTCCTCAGACGGGCCTCGTAGACAGTAATGTGCCCCTCCGGTGGGGAAAAAGCTTTGTCGTCCTTGCTCGGAACCCTCTAGGTCATCTCTTTGGGAATATTAAATTCAACACATAGTGCCTTAACATCGTTTTCTCTCAAGACGGACGGAAAGTCTACGACTGAAGCCATAGTTGAGCGGAAGCTAGGGTTTCTTTTGGAAGAGTTCGTCTGAGAAACGAGAATGAAGAAGACGACGGTTTGAAGGCGTAAGTAATTTCAAAAGTATGAAAGGAAAACTTAAGCGCCAAGCAGAAACTCCTCATTAATGACGCCGTCAAGATCGCCATGTGTCGCCTCCCTATTTGACCCTGCAAGAGGACGGATCTCTGGTGCATTAATGGCCAGGATCTCCGCCCAACTAACGGGAGACACGTGTTGTTTTCTGCCCCGTAAATCGGCCAAAGGCTGGCAGAAAGCGTTCCCAGAATTGGCCAAGACGGTCAACAATTATGGTACTCCGGAATTGACCAAAACGGTCAACATTTCTGGTGCTCCGGAATTGACCAGGACGGTCAATAATTCTGGTGTTCCGAAATTGATCAGGACGGTCAACAATTTTTGTACTCCGAAATTGACCAGGACGGTCAACAATTCTGGTGCTCCGAAATTGACCAGGACGGTCAACAATTCCGATCAAACTCTCCTTCATGACTTTTTATGAAGTGCCACGAGATCTTCAAAATATTCAGGGGCATCCCATCATGAACATACTGGAGGCCAGAAATCTGACCACCAGCATGGGGGGCTAGTGATGGGTATATCAAAAAAGGGCTGGACTCAGAAAGTCAATGGAGGCCCAAGATGACGGTCAACACTCTAACGGCCCAACTGAAAAACGGGCCAAAGAGCTGAAAAGTCCAGGGCGGTCAACGCTGGCGTTGACCGTCAGGTGGCCAACTCCCAAGCAGACGGTCAACTCAAACGTTGACCGTCTGCCTTGTGCGCATTGAGCCCAAAGAGGCTTACTACAGTAATGGACTTGGCATACTCAGGCCCATAGCCCATCAGGCGGTTAATAGCTGACGTCCTTCACAAGGGTGGCCAACACGCACGCTGCCGGTCAACTCGAACGTTGACCGTCCGCGTTTTGCACAATGGGCCCCAAGAAGCCTTTCTACAGTAACGGGCCTGACCCGTTTAGGCCCACGAATCCTCAAAGGGCCAACAACGATTCTCCGAGGATATTCCACGATCTCGACTCAGACCAAAAAGGACATTGATAAGATTGGCGCCCTTCAAAGAAGGAAAGCGCCAAATCTTCCCAATTCCTTGCCAACTAAGGCACTCCAACGGTAATATGCTGAGGAGGAAAGAAACCAACTTAGAAAGTTGTTGGCCGCCTCATAAGGAAACAATCACGCCCACCTTGGCAACTGGCATTCGCTCCAGAAGGCAAGCCAGCCAAGGTGGACAGAGGGGATAACGCCTTCCAAAGAAGGAAGATCACCCTCTCAGCCATTAAATAAACTCTAGAATCATCATTCTAGGGGGGGATTCTCATCTAAGCTTTGATTGACACTTTCAACAAATCTAATTGTATACGCTTCCTGTAAGACGACTGAGTGCCCAGAGCAATCTGCCTGCTCTGCCACCTTCGCTCTCCAGAAAACCCTAAGGCAACAAGCGAGCCCTCACGGCTGTTTACTGCCTTCCCACCTTCCAGATTCAAGAAGACCTCACGTCTCTCTTACATCTCGATCAAACACTCAAACTCTCTCTCTCTATTTTCAATTTCTTCCTTTTGAAGACTGTTTTACTGACTTGAGCGTCGGAGTATTTTCGGTGAGATAATTTCTCGCCGAATACGCTAACCTCTTATTCTGTTTGGTGGTGGGCAGGATCTAATTCAGGGAACGGAGCCGGAGCCGGAGCCAAGACAGGGGAATCATCCGAATCTATTCAAAATTCGGATCCAGGGACGCATCAATATTTAAATATTTTAATATATTTAAATAGATTTGAAGATTGCACCTATCTATGAGTGGCAAGAGAAAATAATGTTTGACTCCATTTATAAAGAGTAATATGTAGACAACTTGCTTATGAATCTTAATAGTAATATTTTGACCTAAAATTACCATGAGTAGGTGTAACCTTTTCTAAAATATAGTCTTTTGATCTTTGATTCTCAATTTAGTATATTTTGAATTTTTGATTTTTTTTTTGTATTGAATTTAACACTTGAGATATTCAACCCTTAAGATTTGTAGGATTTAGTAATAATCTAATTTATCCAATTTATGGTATTTGAATTTTAGAATTCAAGACTTTGAAAGATTTTATACATTTAGACTATATGGTATTTGTATACATTTTATAAATTTTACATACGAAATTACATTTGGATATGGAATAATTGGATGTTTGATGCAGTTGGACCTTTGGTTTGTATTAGATTTATGGACTTATTTTATCATTTCTGCTAATTCATTTTGATTTATGAATATATCTGTTTTGTTAAAAATAAATTTATATATTTAAATATACTGATATTTGTTAAACTTTTATTTTATAATTTTATTATTTTTAATCCTTTCAGATTATAGAGCTATAGATTGCTTATAAGGAGTTTTGATGAGGACAATAAGAGAGATATGGTTTTTGCCTTTTTGTATTTAGAACTATGTCCTGGACTTATATTTGTATTTTGATTATGCATTGAAAAAGGTTATGTGCATGTTGATTTGTGGTTGAGATTTATTCGCTTTCTAGTATCAGGTTAGCGATTATAGATAACTATACTAGTTAACATTGTGATCACACAGTATTTGAAATGTTACATTTCCTTGCAGCTCATATAATAGGTTATAGCCAATGTTTGATATTCAGACAAGTAGTTTAAAGAGATTTTGAAATTGATTTAATGATAATTATCAGCGGGTTTTATTATTTTGTCAAATCTAACCAAATATTAGGTTTTGTACTTGGATTGTTTTCTTTATAGCCACTAATAATAATGTATGGAATTATTATTGTCATTATTGATTACCTACTTTTTGGGTCCAACTTTATGACAGGTGAGGATCAAGTGTATATCAAGAGTGGGTATTTTTAATAAATAAAGTTCATTCACTAGTTGAGCTCACCTAAAATATGGGCATTCTAATCAAAGTATGTACATATGTGTACCATGCACAAGTCGGGCATTAAATATTCCGATTCTTTAAAATGAAATTACATAAAATATTATAAAAATATATATTATATTATATTTATTTTATTTTAAAATATTATAATTTAAAAAGTAGCAAAAATATATCTAATAATACCTCAATTTTTTTTAGGATTTACTTACTTTTATTACTACTACTACTTTTAAAGTTCTTCTCTTTATTGGAACTAAATATTATTAGATTTCTTATGTGATCTTTTATATCTAACTAATATTTAAAAATAATGTACATTTCAACAATCTTCAATGTTATTCTATTTTTTATCAACGACTTGACCCTTAATACTTGAGACTGACTCCGATAATATTGTATTTGCTATTAAGACTAAGTGGTTCCATGTACTAATGAGAATACGCAAAGTGTGTACCCATTGGTCTTCTAACAATTTAAAATTTAAAACTCTAAACTGCTACTACAATATCAGAAATATAATCTGATTGTAAGTAGTATATAAGTTTAGCTGGTATTGTATTTTTTCTAGTTGATTTTATTCCACATCGAGATCATACAAATGAAAGAAAAATCTCATCAGGCATCTATACTACTACTTACTTTTATTGTTAGAGTAAATAATTTTAGTATTAACTGTAGTGCACATAAGATATACATTACATGCAAGTTATAATACATATATATTTTTATTTTTTCATATTGTCGGTCATTTTTTTATTGTAGAATTTCTCAGGATATATGTAGACTCCATATAAACTTATGTAAGCATTTATAATTGTGATGAGGAAAGCTAGCATCGGATGATTTTTTAATATTTTAAATTTTTTTATAAAATATAATTAAATATAATATTAGTAAATATATTATTTCTAATAATTTTAATATTTACTTAAAAATTATGTATTTAAAATTTATATAATATATTTACCTAAATCGCTGCATTATATGACAAAAATTATAATTTTTTTCAAAAAAAAAAAGAATTATATTAGTAAATGATAATACTTGGCTTAATAGTAGATTTTAAATAGTGTATTAGATACCTGTAAGTTCGTTACTAGTAAAACAAAATATTTTTAAAAGATACTCAATGGTTTCAATAATCTTTCTGTCAATATCTATAATTAGTTTAACCATTGACATATTTTTATTATGAAATATGGTTAAAATAGGATGAATAGGACATGCAGTCTCTAAAATCTAGTATGTTGAGTTCCATCATGTTGTGTAATCGATATTTATCTTCTTAGAGCTCAATTTATTTTGTTTGTATAATATTTTAAATTGCTACTCTCAAAAAAATATTTCAATAAATAGAACAATCTTTTTTTTTTTTTATAAATATGGAGAAATAAGCTACAAAATATCACTAATATAAAAGTTAATTATATGTTATGCGTATCTTGTATGGAATAATTTATTATTTAAAAATTAAAAAATTATAATTTAAGTAAAAAAATAATAAAATTTAATGGGTCATCAGATTCAGATTATTATTTGATTGGGAAGCCAAGAACTGTTTTCACAATGTCTGATCGGTTTAACGCGAGTTTGATTTTTATATGCTTTGAATTTAAATCTTGTATAACACAATAAATATACGGTTAAAGAATTGACGGGACTTACTCTCCAATATATTTTTTGACGTTGAAGTTAATAATCTTTCTTTGTAAAAAAAAAATAATGATGTAAAGTAAAAATATTTATAAAAATAATTTTAAGTGTGCATACTAAAAAATGTCTTAATGAGAGAGAGTGTGTATACTTGAAGTATATTAGGATTGTCATTTGCTAGCTTTTTAGACTTTTAGTTGAGCATCCTCTCCTTTCTTGTTGGGAATGAGGGGTTTATATAAAAATAAAGGGTAGCTGATATTTCCTACCAATTGCTTAAAGAACCATCTAGATGGATAAGAAGATATTATTTGACTGATGGTTCCTAATTGACAATCGAGTTCATTGAACCAAAAAAAAGAAAGTTATTTATTCTGATAAGTTAGAATTGGTTTCGTTTTTATTCAAGAAATAAACTACTTGGATAGAACCGACAGACTAATCTACCAACTTTAGACTATATGAATTGATTGGATATCTATTTTATTATGGGGTGAATCTTTTGACTGACTTTTCTCTTGGACTGCTAGTAAGTATCCATTAGAATTATTATTTGAAAAAAATCTAATATGTTATAATTTATATATATGGTAAATTATTACGTGATGATTATGTCTCACTTACTAAAGAAATTTTAGATTTTACTTATACTAATTTAGAAATTAATTCTTATTTAAACTACAAAAAAAGATAAATAATCTCACATTTCATAATTTGTCAATATATTTTTACATTCCTAGGTTGTAAGTATTTCAACATACAACATTTAAACTCATGGTCTTCCATCAAAAGAAAATGGTTCTTTAACTCCACTATATATTTTGTCAATTCATTTCAATTTAATTGCTAGTTATACTAAAAAAAATTTAATCTTGAACCACCTGAAAATGTTAATTTCATTTGACTTGAAGATAATTATTATCTATTATATTTTTTTCTTGTGTTACTTTAAGTATCTTATACATTTAAAATTTTTGCACATATAATCTTTTATATATATTTTTACAAATATTTTTTAATTATTAAATAATTTAATTTTAAAAAGTTGTCATATATTACTAAAATAGTTTTTGGAGGGAGACTAGAATTACACGGAGCAGTAATGGTACTTGACCAAAATTAGTTTGTAATTTTGATATTTTAAAACTGCTATTAGTATTGATGGGTACACTAATAATGGGCTGGCCCAAAGAAAGGTCATGAAGTCGGAAAGGCCGATCAACATTTCGACGGCCAGGTGGGAAGATGGGCCCGAGCGGGGAAACTTTGAAGACGGTCAACGTTTGCGTTGATCGTCGTAAGCGACAACCTACTCACAAACGGTCAACTTAGCGTTGACCAGGTTGTTGGGCATTTAGAGGCTTTGCAACAGTGATTGGCCTATTCCATTCTGGCCCACAGCCCATCGGTTGATCGCCCGCCGCTCTCCCTTCGTTCTCCACGAAGGCGGCCAACACGCTGACGGTCAACTCAGACATTGACCGTCTGCTCCCTATATATTGGGCCCAAACAAGGCTCTTCTACTGTAATAGGCCTGACTCACTCAGGCCCATAGCCCATCTGGAGGCCAAAGACGAACGCCTTTCATAGGGGCGGCCAACACGCACGCAGACGTTCAACCCAGGCGTTGACCGTCCGCGCTTTGCACATTGGGCCCCAGGAAGCCTTTCAACAGTAACAGGCTTGACCCGTTTAGGCCCACCAGACATACAAAGGCCGACCACGATCCTCCAAGGATATTCCACGATCTCAAAAGGAATATCAAGAAGATTTGCGCCTTTCAAATAATGAAAGCGCCTGATCCTCCCAACTTTTAATGACCCAAGGAACCTCAATGGTAACATCTTTGGGAAGGAAAGAAGCTAACTTGAAAAGTGGTTGGCCGCCTTAGAAGGAAACAATCCTAACGGTGGGTAACGGCATCAGCTTCCAAAAAGGAAGGCTTTCGGATCATGGAAGCGATCGCTCCTTCCAAAGAAGGAGGATCGCCATCTTTGCCATAAAAGAGGCCATGGATTCACCATCCAGGACAGGCTCCCAAACACGTTCATCTTCAACCCTAAGTGCTCTGAGAAACAAGCTCTGGTTCCCAGCAGCCAAACTCTCAAACACGATCAAACTCTAAGGCAACGAACGGGTCTTTACACACGTTCTCTGCCTTCCCACCATCCAAATACGAGAAAGGATCTGCGCCTTTCTGACATCTGGAACAAGACACTCTTTTCCCCTCTCCCATTGCTCACGCATTTTCAGTTTCTTTCTTTGAAGACCGTTTTACTGACTTGAGCGTCAGAGTATTTTCGGTGGGATTACCTTCCGCCGTTAACGCTGACCTCTTGTTTGTTTTAGTGGTGTGCAGGATTCGTACTTAGTGAACGGAGCCGATTCACATCATCCAGAAGAATCCGAATCTGTTCGAAGTCGGATCCAGTACGCATCATTGGAGCCGTCTGTGGGAACCACTTACGAAAAGCCTACCACGAAAAATCCGCACAAACTCTCTCTGTCACCTTCTGCTTCTACAATGGTGAACACGAGAGTACAGGCTAGCGACCCCGCTAGAGATGCTACTAACCCCGACCCGGGACCATGCTCTTGATGTCACAGTCACCGGGCCACGAGGCGAGTTCAGCGCCTTACATTCAACAAGCTGGTGGAGCGGTGCGAGGCCAACAATCGCTTGCTCCATTGCTTTGTCTTGAAAGAATAACAAGCCAGGCGGCTCCACGTGATCATTCGCTCTGCCACCTAAAAAAAAGGTTGTCAGAGGAAGAAGAAGCCGGCCAAGAGGCCCGTAAAAGCTGGAAACAATCTGGCTCCAACGTCCTCTCGTGTCCCTGGCCGGAACAGGCAAATGGAATGCTCCGAGAGTATGTCTCCGTGAAGAGCAGGAAAGGAGGAATCTCGATATTCTCGGGTCAAGACGCCAGCCACCGGTCGAGTGAGTCTCGGGGTGCCGGATCCACGGGGAGGCGGCAGTGCCAGCCATTTGCCCGAACCCGCGAAAACAAGATGGAGTTGAGGAATTTCCTCAACTCAAAAAGATCGACAAATGCCACTCAAATAAGCCCACGAGTGAACCAAATCTGGAACCACGTGTTCCCGGAATGTGGCTTTCACGCCATCGGCTTGGGACAGTCTCCTTTCTGCGAAATCTTGAGCCGTCCACTGCCGTCCCAAGTTTAAAATGCCGTCCCTTGACTTATACGATGGAGGCAGTGATCTGGTAGACCACCTAGATCACTTCCGCACCCATCTAAGTCTACAAGGGCTAGAAGACTCAGCGATGTGCCGCTGCTTCCCACTTCTGGCCCGAGGGAGACGCGAGAATCTGGTTTCACCATCTCCCTTGAGCTGTCGGCCGATTTGTGAACTCACGGACCTCTTCTGGCTCAATATGCATCGAGCCGACGGGAAGAAAGCTTGGCCGTGGCACCTCTCCCACATAAAGCGTAAAGGGAGAGAACCCACGGCGCTTCTGGGATCTAACCGTGGCTGAGGCTAGAAGGATTCCCGGGATTGCGAGGATATGAAGTTGGGTAGCTTCATCTCAAGACGCGACTTATGGAGATTTCTTGAGCATTTGGCCCACAAAATCCCCCAAACATTCGCGAGGCGAAACCATTACTAGGGCCTACGTCTGCTGCACGAGAAGAGGCCAACGAAGCAAGCGTTGAACGGGCCCGATCGGCCTCGGCAAATCCACGGAGAAGGAAAGAAAGTTTCTTTGGCGGAGAACACCCCTTGAAGCAGCTTATGGGATGGGCCCTCCAACGCGAGACTACGGGCCCACCACCTTCACACCATTGACGGACACGCGCCAATGTCCTAATGCGGTCCAAGTGGAGAAAAGTTTCAAGTGGTCAAAGACCTCAAAAAGACTCGGAAATTAGTCCAAGTCTTGTGACTTCCACCGCTCTGCTTTGGCCACTCAACCGAAGCGCAAGACACTGCAGAGGGAAATCGAAGACCTGATTCACAGAGGACATCTCACTCGATTCGTCGAGGACACGGGACGAGGAACTCGGGGCGGGCCGATGAAGAGGGGCGGGGAGCGGACGTCTCTCGGGCCGGATTGTAGCGGAGTAGTTAACATGATCACCACTCGACTTTGTCAGAGCCCAATGGGAGCAAGGAGCAAAGCAGATGGGAGGAAGAAGCGGCGCCACGATAGACAACATCATTAGCTTTAGTGATTGTGACTCGAACCATGTAATCTCCCCATCTTGACCCCCTTGTAATTTCGGCACTCGTTTGAGATGGTACCAGGACTACCCGGGTGAGCGAGTCTTCATTGATAATGGTAGCTCTAAAGACTTGCTTTATTTGGACGCATTCTTTAGATTAGGCCTAAAAAAGAATCAACTAAAACCTGCTGAAGGACCTTTATACGGCCTTGACAATGAACCGGTGCCTGTTCAAGGGACAATCCAACTAGAAGTCACCCTGGGCACCTACCCAAAAACAGCGAGTCGTATGCTAACCTTTCTAGTGGTTGACCTGCCCTCTGTTTACAATGTGATACTAGGCAGGCCGTGCCTAACGACGTTTGGGGCAGTCACGTCAATTCCACACCTTAAAATAAAATTCCCAACGCCCTACGGCGTCGGAGAAGTTACAGGAGATCGGAGTCCAGGCGGACTGTTACATGGCCCGGTGCTCCTAGTGGCGAAGCGGCTTGCGGTGGGAGAACTCGATCACCAAGACGAGACCACCTTGCAGCAAGCGCAACATGGTGAAGCCACGGATCTGGTCCCACTTTGGACCGGGAGAACCGGATAAGTGTGTCCAGTTGGCGGCTCACTCAGGCGGGCCCTCTGCGATGGATTAATCGCGTTCCTACGAAGGAAGCGGACCTTTTTGCTGGACTCCCACAAACATGCCGGGATTTCAGCTGAGGTGATGGTCCACAAGTTGGGCCTTGACCCGGGCCAAAGCCCGTAAGGCAGAGAAGCGGAGGAATCGCTCGTCGAAAAAGCGATCGCCATCCAGGAGGTGAAGAAGGCTGCGACGCCTTGAGCTTCATTAAGGAAGTCCGATTGCAGTTGGCTCTCTGTCGCGTCGTCTGGTTAAGAAGCAACGGAAATGGTGAATGTGCGTTGATTTTACAAGCGTCAACAAGGCTTGCCGGGCGGCTTTCCCTTGCCGGATTGACCTGTTGGTTGACTCCACGGTAGGGCATGAGCTCGCAAGCTTCATGGACGCTTATTAGAATGAACTCCACAACCCAGTTAGAATGAGTCCAGAAACTTTTTGCTATAGGGTCATGCCCTTCGGGTTAAAGAACGCTAGAGCCACCTACCAGCGACTAGTGAACAGGATGTTCGAAAAGCAAATTGGTCGCAACATGGAGGTCTATGTCGACGACATGCTCGTCAAGAGCAGAGTCACGGGCGACTACATACGTGACCTGGAAGAGTCATTTGGGGTGCTCCACCAGCACCAAATGAAACTAAATCCAGCCAAGTGTGTCTTCGGGGTAGCCTCGGGAAAGTTCTTGAGTTTCATCGTCTCTCTGCGAGGGATCGAGGCAAACCCAGAAAAGATTAAGGCCCTGGCTGACATGACTCCCCCGAGAAACGTAAAAGATGTCCGATTGGTATTACAGTCTGCTCTATATCCGCTTCCTCGCGAAGTCGGAGACAAGTACCGAGCCCTTCTTTAAAGCCTTAAGAGGACAAAGTCGCAGTTCGGTGGACGGTGTTGCCAGGACCGTCCGATGAGTTGAAGCGATGCGCCAAGCCCACCGTTGTTAGCATCACCCAAAGACGGAGAGGAGCTGTACCTTTACTTGGCAGTATCGGAAGCATCCCTCAGCTCTGTCCTTGTGCACCAGGAGTCCGATATCCAACAACCGGTCTATTATGTGAGCAAAACATTGACCGACCCAGAAACTCGTTACCCGCGCGCTGAAAAAATGGCACTGGCACTTATCTTTGTAGCGCGAAAACTGAGGCCATACTTTCAGGCGCATCACGTAGTGGTCCTTACGGACTAGCCACTGAAAGGCATACTCCAAAAGCCCGACGTTTTGGGGTGATTGGTAAAGTGGGCCATTGAATTGGGTGAGTTCAACATCGAGTTCAGGCCCAGACCTGCCATAAAGGCGCAGGCTCTGGCCGACTTCATTGTTGAGACCACAACACCAATTCAAGAGGAACAGCCCGCAGAAAACAAAGAATAGCCCGGTGGGACCCCAGAATGGACACTCCACGTGGATGGATCGTCCACGGACAATGGCAATGGGGCAGGGGTAATCCTAACGACCCCTGATGGATTCGAGATCAAGTATTCCCTGAAACTTGATTTCCCAGCGACCAACAACGTCGCTGAGTACGAAGCCCTACTGGTTGGCTTGCGATTGGCAAAGGAGTGCTCTGCCAAGAGGCTAGCAGTTCACAGTGACTCCGAATTAATAGTCAACCAGGTCAATGGGGGCTTCGAGGCAAACAACCCTTCCTTGGCCAGGTACCTGGCAAAGGCAAAGGAGACCATCCAGGGCTTCGACAAGCTAACCCAGGTTCACGTTCCTCGAGCCGAAAATTGGAAGGCAGATCGGTTGGCAAGAGCAGCTGCTGCCGAAAACCCAGAACAATATTCGAGGGACATGCGGGAGACCCTGATGCTCCGAGCATAGAGAAACAGGAGGCCATGCAGATTTCCGAGACGGAAAACTAGATGACTCCTTACCTTAGATATTTGGTCGACGGATCACTCCCGGAGGACACCTAAAAGGCCAAGCAGATTAAAAAGACAGGTGGCTGGTACACGGTAGTTGACGGACGGCTGTATCGCCCCGGATACTCAACTCCGTATCTCCGCTGTCAAACTCCTGATGAGGCTGACTACTCGCTGGACGAAGTTCACCTCGGGATCTGTGGATCATACGTAGGCGGGAAGAACCTAGCCTTCAAAATTATGCGGTAGGGCTACTATTGGCCCTCAATGAAAAAGGATGCGCTTGAGTTTGTTAAGAAGTGTGAGAGCTGCCAGCTTCATGGCAACCTTCATCACCAGCCGTCCGCTGACTTAAAGTCCCTTTAGGCCCTGTGGCCCTTCGCACAATGGGGGCTTGACATCCTCGGCCCATTTTCCATTGCCACGGGACAAAGAAAATTCATCATAGCGGGCATCGACTACTTCACTAAGTGGGTCGAGGCTGCCCCGCTTGCAAAGATCACAGAACACAATGCTCTAGAGTTCCTTCGCCGAGCATTGTCTGGCAGATTCAGGCGTCCCTAAGGTCGTGGTAACCGATAACGGACCCAATTTTAGGAAAACACTTTATCAGTATTGCACCGGCCTTGGGATCAAGCTGGTCCACACTTGATAGCATACCCCGGGCCAACGAGGACAGGTGGAGGTCACAACCGTACGCTACTCCTTTGGTTAAAGACTAAGTTGGAGGACACCGGGGGCTCTGGCTGTGAGCTCCCATCCGTCCTTTGGTCTTATCATTACAATCGAAGGAACCAACGCGCGAGACGCCCTTCAGCCTATGTTACGGTACTGAAGCGGTAATTCTTGTTGAAATCGGGCTCCCAAGTCTCAGGGTGGAGTCCTTTGACTCACAGACCAACTCCCAGAAAATCAGGGAGCATTTGGACTTGCTAGAGGAAGCCCGCGACGCTGCCAGAATTCGGACAGCGGCATACCAATACCGAGTTGCCCGATACTACAATAAAAAGGTAAAAGCCCGGCAATTCGACGTTGGGGACTTAGTCCTACGAGGCATCGAGGCCACTGGCAAGCTGGCCGGCCGGAACAAGCTCTCTCCCAACTGGGAGGGACCTTTCCTTGTCTCCGCCGTCCTACGCAACGGAGCATACAAACTCCGAAACCAGGACGGAAAGTTGGTCCCACGAACGTAGAACGCAACCCACCTGAAGCGTTACTTCCAATAAGAGGCCCAGGTACGTGCTAACTCGCTCATGTGCATTCATTCGTGTGCTTGTTTTTACTTTGATAAAATGGGGAGTTTACTTAGCATATAGAATCCTAGGCCATATAAACTGTGTTTGCCTTGCAGGTATCCATCCGACCTAGACTGCCCCTAAGCGGGAGGGTCTTCATCCTCTCGTTAAACCCTAGTCATCTAGGTGGCCCAAAAAGTGGTACGAAACCTGGTCATCCGGGTGGCCCATGCTTGATCTTAAACCCTAGTCATCTAGGTGGCCCAGTGGTACGAAACCACTGGTCATCCGGGTGGCCCATAGCGGTCTTAAGCGTAGTCATCGAAGAGTGGCCATGAGCGGTCTAAAACCTGGTCATCCAAGTGGCCCATGAGTTTAAGACCTTGGTCATCGAAACCTCGGTCATCCAGCGGCCCAATAGCGGTCTACTAAACCTTGGTCATCCAAGTGGCCCATAGCGTCCGAAAACCTTAGGAAAAGAATGGCACACGCGACGACCTCTTTTCGGAGGGCTTGCAACGTCGATTAACGACGGTCGAAGGGAGAAACATTTTTCTCCGGCATTGGCGGCCCAGTCTTCACTTGAGCGGCCCACCCCGGTGGTTCTTACAACCTTTGCTCGGCAAGGATCTACTCCTTAGGCGGCTAGCCAATCAAGTTGGCTACCCCACACCCAACCTTCTGCAGAAAGGATAGCGTGATTGAACAATAACGAAGCGTTCCTTCTCTAGCTGCTTGTTTGCCCAAGTTTCCACTTGGACAACACATAAGGTTGGTCAATGCAACCACCTGCCAAGCACAGGGGGCTCGGCTCTTAAGCAGCAAACAACGGCCGCCGCCCTACCAGGTTGGCCACCCGATGTAATAAAATAACCAAATACAAAGCAATAAAATGCAATGGACACCGAACTGAAAAGGACTTCCATTTTATTGCTCACAGAAGTATGTTACAATTTAGATACTGTCCAAAAAAAACAAAATGGAGTACAAAAAGCTACAAGGCTGGCGGACCACCCTGACTGTCACGAGGCTCTCCCTGCAGGTCTTCCTTACGCTGCGCCGCGCGATTTCTTTGGTTAATAAACTCCATTGGGAAGTCAGGAACGACCAGCCGCACAGCGTGGCGTCGATGTTGAGCCCATCCAACGGTAGGGCGTGTAGTGCACCACCCGACCTCATGGAGGCTCATCCGAGTAGCCAGCTCGCTCTCTGGCGGCGGCTCGTCTGCGGCGTTTGTTGCTCGCTTTCATTCGATCATCCTCCTCCTTTAGGCGAGCAACCTCCGCCTTGGCTCGCAACCTCCACGTTCTCAGTTTCCACTCCCGTCATGACAGCCTCAAGAGCAGGTCATCTGCTCACGGAAACTCTCCTCTGAGGCGGCCCGACAGCATCTAAGAGCTATCTCGGCCTCCCGATCCCCATGATGATACGTTCGCGCTGCTCCATTTCCCGGGAGATAGCTGAGGCGAATCTTCTTGGCTGCACAGGACCAAAGCGAAACGTGAGTCTATAAACATAAGGAAGAAAGAATTGCAAGAAAACCGTTGCAGTGGTCGTACCTCATAAGTCTTCCTATGAGGCCTCCCAGGCCTAGACTCCAGGCCTGGCCTAGTTGGTGGTGGAACCAGAGATGTTGAGCTAGGAGCGCCCTCTTTCGCCGAATACGCCGCTGCCTCGTCCAAAAGACGATCCAAAAACTCGTCTTCATCAACGGCAGCGGCGGGCTCCTCTCTTGCAGCCTCTGGAGGCAGGTGCGGCGTAATTTTCTTCCTCTGTTTGCCTTTGGAGCAAGGTGTGCATCGGCTCGACGACGGCTCTCACGATATAAGCGCGTGAACCTCGCACACGTCGCGGCTTGAGCTCCCACCAGATCCCATCCCAGCGCGCACAGGTCGATTTCACCGCAAGCTGGGCTAGATAACCCGCCGGCATCCACCGGCCTATCCTCAACGGACCTCTCCCGCTCGAAGTCGCTGCAGGACCGCAAATCCGGCGACCACGAGATCAATCGGGAAGAGGAAGATGAGGGCGTGGCGATCGCCCTCTCGGAGCCTCCTCCGAAGACATTGGCGGATGATCAACTTCTTTGAGACATCGAGGCCTCATCATTTTAATCGGAGGCGCGGCTTAGGCAAGGGGGACATCGGTCCCCATTTAGCCTTTTGGTTTCCTCGGGAAACCAAAAAATCCTCTAAACTCGTCGGGATTTTGCCGTATCGCCTTGGTCACCCCGCAGGCGTAGACAAGAGTTCTCCGCCGCGGATGGCGTACCTAGATGTATGTCAGGACCTTACCCCGGTCCGCGCTGACACCACTTCTCTCCCACCTTTACAAAGAAGAACCGGTTTTCGGTTCTTGGGGAGTCGTGGATAGCGTATTTATTTTTATCCCCATACGGAGTGAGTGAAATCCACTCCGCAGGTCTATAAAAATAACCTTAGGCCGGACATCCTAAACTTATGGCCAATCTTCCGGGAAAAAATGCATAGAGTCTGAGATATACCTCATCGCATTGGCATGAAGGCTGGGCAATGGGTACTTGCAGGCCGCCATGATCGATTCAAGCTCCTCGGCGGCGGCGAAGGCCGCTACTCAAGTGAGCCTCATAAACGGTAAAATGGCCTTCGGTGGACAAAGGGCTTTGTCGTCCTCGCACAGGACCTTCCGAGGCCATTTCTTTCGAGAATGTTAAATTCGGCGCACAAAGCCTTAATATCTTTTCTCTCAAATCGGATGAGAATTCGCCACGGAAGCCATAATCGGAAAAAGCTTTAGGGTGTCTTCGAAGGGCTTGGCTGAGAAACGGGAATGAGGAAGATGAAGGTTGGGAGGCGTAACTGATTTCAAAAAACGGAAGGAAAACTTAAGTGCTAAGCATGCAAAGGACGCCGTCAGTCCTGCCACGCTCAACTCCTCATTTGACCCAGCGAAAGGACGGGACTGTCGCACGAAACCCCTCATTAATGGCACCGTTAGGATTACCACATGTCGCCTCTCCACTTGACCCTGCAAAAGGACGGATTTCTGGCGCATTAATGACCCGGATCTCCTCCCAACCAAAGGAGGACATGTGTCGCCGCCTTCTTGATCCGGGGCTAAAAGCTTGGAGTAAATCATTCGAACTGGCTAAGGTTATTTTTATCCCCATACGGGGGCTGAGTGAAATCCACTCCGCCCCCTGGGTCACCTTAAAAATAACCTTAAGGCCGGACATCCTAAACTTATGGCCAATCTTCCGGGAAAAAAAGCATAGAGTGCAGATATACCTCATCGCATTGGCATGAAGCTGGGCAATGGGTACTTGCAGGGCCGCCATGATCGATTCAAGCTCCTCCGGCAACGGCAGGCGAAGGCCGCTACTCAAGTGAGCCTCATAAACGGTAAAATGGCCTTCCGGTGGACAAAGGGCTTTGTCGTCCTCGCCTGGGACCTTCCAGGCCATTTCTTTCAGAATGTTAAATTCGACGCACAAAGCCTTAATATCTTTTTCTCTCAAATCAGATGAGAATTCGCCACGGAAGCCATAATCGGAAAAAGCTTTAGGGTGTCTTCGAAGGGCTTGGCTGAGAAACGGGAATGAGGAAGATGAAGGTTGGGAGGCGTAACTGATTTCAAAAAACGGAAGGAAAACTTAAGTGCTAAGCATGCAAAGGACGCCGTCAGTCCTGCCACGCTCAACTCCTCATTTGACCTAAAATAAAGGACTGGACCTGCCTACGAAACCCTCATTAATGGCACCGTTAGGATTACCACATGTCGCCTCTCCACTTGACCCTGCAAAAGGACGGATTTCTGGCGCATCAATGACCCGGATCTCCTCCCAACCAAAGGAGGACACGTGAATTTTCTGCGCCTTGGCTTGACCGGCTAAAAGTCGGGCAGTAAATCATTCCGGTAATTGGCTAAGGACGGTCAACAATTCTGGTACTCCGAAATTGACCAAGACGGTCAACAATTCTGGTACTCCGGAATTAACCAGGACGGTCAATAATTCTGGTACTCTGAAATTGGCCAAAACGGTCAACAATTCTGGTCAAGCCCTCCTTCACGCTTTTATAAGTTTCCACAGGATTCTCAAAGTAAGGAAAACGTCCCATCATGAACATACTGGAGGCCAGAAATATGACCACCAGCATGGAGGGCTTGTGATGGGTACACTAATAATGGGCTGGCCCAAAGAAAGGTCAACAGAAGCCCAGAAAGGCCAGTCAACATTCCTGACGGCCCAGTAGGAAGATGGGCTCAGAAACAGGAAAGCCCGAAGACGGTCAACGTTTGCGTTGACCATCCTGGCGGCCAACCTACTCACAAACGGTCAACTCAGCGTTGACCAGGTTGTTGGGCCTTTAGAGGCTTTACAACAGTGATGGGCCTATTCCATTCTGGGCCACAGCCCATCGGTTGATCGCCCGCCGCTCTCCCTTCGTTCTCCACGGCGGCCAAACACGCCGACGGTTGCTAACACGGACGCCGACCGTCTGCTCCCTATATATTGGGCCCAAACAAGGCTCTTCTACTGTAATAGGCCTGACTCACTCAGGCCCATAGCCCATCTGGAGGCCAAAGACGAACGCCTTTCATAGGGGCGGCCAACACGCACGCAGACGGTCAACCCAGGCGTTGACCGTCCGCGCTTTGCACATTGGACCCCAGGAAGCCTTTCAACAGTAACAGGCTTGACCCGTTTAGGCCCACCAGACATACAAAGGCCGACCATGATCCTCCAAGGATATTCCATGATCTCAAAAGGAATATCAGCAAGATTAGCGCCCTTTAAATAATGAAAGCGCCAGATCCTCCCAACTCCTTGACAGCCAAGGAACCTCAATGGTAACATGCTGGGAAGGAAAGAAGCTAACTTGGAAAGTGGTTGGCCGCCTCAGAAGGAAACAATCCTCCACAATTGGGCAACGAGCATCAGCTTCCAAAAGGAAGGCCAGCAACGGATCACAGGAATGATCGCTCCTTCCAAAGAAGGAGGATCGCCATCTTTGCCATAAAAGAGGCCATGGATTCACCATCCAGGACAGGCTCCCAAACACGTTCATCTTCAACCCTAAGTGCTCTGAGAAACAAGCTCTGGTTCCCAGCAGCCAAACTCTCAAACACGATCAAACTCTAAGGCAATGAACGAGTCTTTACACACGTTCTCTGCCTTCCCACCATCAAAATACGAGAAAGGACATGCGCCTTTCCGACATCTGGAACAAGACACTCTTTTCCCCTCTCCCATTGCTCACGCATTTTCAGTTTCTTCCTTTGAAGACCGTTTTACTGACTTGAGCGTCGGAGTGTTTTCGGTGGGATTACCTCCCGCCGTTAACGCTGACCTCTTGTTCGTTTTAGTGGTGTGTAAGATTCGTACTCAGTGAACGGAGCCGGTTCACATCATCCAGAAGAATCCGAATATGTTCGAAGTCGGATCCAGGTACACATCAAGTATGTATAATTAATATAAAAATATCAGAATAATTTTGTTATATTTATTCTCTATCAAAATTTAAAAATTATATTTAATAATTAATAATTAACTTATAATTTGATAATAGTATTATAATATTCTGAATTTTTATCCAATTTAATTGGGATTATTTATTATTATTTTTAGTAATTTAGGTATGATAAAAGATTAATTTAAAATAATAAAATCTTAATAAATATTTGGATTAATTGAGTTAGCACCCGAAATACACCTATTCAATCGCTCGAGTATTGATTTGGGTTTTAAAAATAATAATAATAATAATAATAATAATAATAATAATAATAATAATAATAATAATACAGGGAGAAGGAAGGAGGGGGAAACGAGGAAGAAAAGAAGCAGGGATTCAGGTAGAGAGAGAGGGAGAGAGAAGATAAAGAGAGGAGGAAATCGAGGTCTCTGGGTCAGATTCCGAGCTTGAACTAGATGAAAAAATAGTAGATCAGGTCGAGATAAGTATACCTATACCTTTTTTTCTATCTTTTTTTATTTTTATTTAATTTTATTGGGTATTTTTGTCCCGATACCGGACCCATATATGTATTTGAGATACCCATGACTTGATTATACATATATATGAATTTTATGTCCAAATTTATAAAAATTGACTAGTTTTCGCATTAAAACCCTAGCCCCACGCTCGGGTAGTTTTGGCTTCTGATTTTTGGAAATTTTGCATAAATTGAGTTTAGAATATTATTATCCATATTTTACATAAGTTAATTTATCGATTGGATATCCAATTTTATAATTTTATGTAAATTTTCGTTCATAGGAACCCTAACCCATGCCCGGACCTTGTTTAAGTATTTATTTTGAGTTTTATACATAAATTGACTTGAGATTATCATTACCCATGTCTTGAATTTGGTAATTTACCCATTAGATACCCGAATTTTTGAAAATCATCGGATATACACAATCAGGTACTGTTTACGTGCGGGTACTGTCCACCCGGCCTCGTTGGTAAATTTTACATAGTTTTTACGTTAATTAATTGTTAATTAAGTTGTATATATATTTGCATGTGTTTAATTATATATTTTAAAAAATATATTCGTTAAATAATTGTGAATGAAATATTATTCGGAAACCTCTAAAATTATAATTGCCTCTCGGTGATATGAATTTTTATTCTTTCCTATGTTTATGACACTCGTATATGCAAATTAAGTCATGAGAAGACTTATATTCGAAAGAAAGATAAAAATAATGCAAGTATTTGAAAAAAAATTTATAATTTATTATATGATTAATTTGTTCTTCCATATGGAGATATTGTGAAAGAAGTATGGTAGACATTTCCTCAAAAAAAATAAAAAATTATGAAACCAGGACAATAGATTTATATTTAGAGGATAGTATCCCCTGGCATGCTATTGATATTACAATGGAGACTCAAGCATTACCCTGACCACATATCTTAACTATTTATTGGAGCAGGTGATGTCCTTGACATGTTTTAAGATATTATAGTATAGATTGTTATCTGAATAAGTATCACTCTGTAATTTTAACCCCGTCTATTGGGAGATAATAGGTAGTACCGTCATATCTTCGGGATATAAATATGAAAGATAAGACTTTTGATTATATGGAGTAAACACAATCTAAATATCGATCGAACGTTTCGTTAGCTGGTAAGGCCTACTGGCATTGGTCCGTAAAGATAAACAAATTTATACATGTTTTGAAACCCTAAGAGAAAATAAAGATAGAATATAAAAAGTTACTCATATTTCGAAAATACATTTGCTCACGTTTTAGGTTGTGCATTCTATATCATGTTCCTATCTCATTCCCTATCCCATTTATTTATATTGTGCCTTATCTTTATTTATATTGTACTTGCTGTACTTTGGCTCACCTTTGTTGCTTTCCGTGTTTCTAAATGAGTATGAACTTATACTCAATAGGGTGGGATAGAGAATTAGAAGTCCTGTCAGTATGAAGATTTTAGAGGATAGGATAACTTGAAGGCTTAGATTTGTGATTTTATATCCTATTATAGAATATATTGTATTATTTTGATGGTCATGTATACTATTAATGATGATGTTGTATATGTAGTCTAGCTTCTACTGTATTTGATGGATATAGTTACTTTCGCAAGTCTATATGATTTAACTATGTACCTAGTGGCATCTTATCTGAGTCGACGTTATGCTTAGAATTATGACGTTGGAGCCACATATTTTTAATTATGGTATTTGGATCCTTTGTGGTTTGTTGTGGTTTATTGATATGTCAGAGTTAATATTAGATGAATTTTTGTTATTATACAAGATATTCTATAGGTTTTGTATTTGTTAGGTAGCTGTTTTTCTGTTAAAATTTTGCCAAATTTTCGGTAAAAAATACAATTTGTCACAATTGGTATCAGAGAAAGAGATACCTTAGAATTGAATTGAATCTTATATAGAAGTTTAGGTTAAAGTAAGATATATTGAATAAGAAAATGAGGCGTAAGATGATTAAGATCAGGCTGGATAGCTCTAGTTGCCATAGTTTGTATGACTTAGCCTAAGATTAAGTCAAGATTAGTATCCAAGTTCGATTATCTATTTCCGGTACACTAAGTTAGTGCCTTAATCGAGATAAGTTGGCTATCTTAGGTTAGAGCTAAGTTAAAAACTAGTGGGTAAATTGGGTTGTCTAGCTTACACTATTCTAGTTAGTGCTTAAGTTATAAGCTAATCAATATTGTCCTTGTTCCAGGAAGGATATCCATAACCGATCGTGTCGCCTAGGTGAGGGTCGAGACGTAGAAGTGGTCAACCACTTGATAGAGAGGATGGGCATGTAAATTTGTTGAATGAAATAGCAAGAGTTGAAGGTCTTGTTTGGATGAGGACTGAGAGATGGGATGTTGAAGAATAATCCCTTGAGGATTAACTTAGGATGACCTTGATCCAAGGACTTAGGATTGGGGGAAGTTTGCATAGCGTGGCAAGTGAGACGGATAAGGTGGAATCGTGAGCTCAAGGTTTGGATGACTTGGATTCGATTCCTCATGTTTGTAAATTTGATGATGCGAATTGTGATTGATATAATAATGATCAAGTGTTTGAATTTTGGATGGCTCGAATTCTATAGAAATTGATATGTAAATCTCGTGGATTGAGATGGTATTTGCGGTGACCCAATATTCGAGAAAATAAGAGATACTGTAGAGTATCTTCATGGGTGTTCTTTTATGGATAGATATTCTTCCCGATGAGTTTTGGGAGTATCTTTCTAATTGTAATCATTTCGATTGCAGGATTGAGGATTTTCCTTATTCATGAGTCAGACAGTAAAGTGGTCCAATACCTTGAATTGGGGTTCTGTGGTGATGATACAAGGTATATAGTGTCGTCTACCGTGATGGAATGTAAGATTCTTGAATTTGATATTGTAGCTCATGTATCGTTTTGGGGTCCCAAATCCATATTTTTATTTGTGTTTTCAAGTTATGTGTAATTTGAGGATCTAGGCTTTGCATTTGTTGCATAAAGATCTACAATATTTTCTTCGATCCGTAGATATGATTGGTACGGTTAATCTGATTTATTCTATGGAGTCAATCTTGATGTGACAATAAGGATGACTTGGTTGGTAAGTCACCGAGTTGATATGAATTGGGTTGGTAAGCACATTATGTTTTGCAGTCGAATTGTACAATTTTGAGTAAGAACCTGAGTTAGTCAAGGTATCAAGAAATTATTATCATTTTGCCTATAGGTCGTGTTATGGGGATCTGTGCTAAGTTTATCTGATAATGAGACCACACCAAGAAATCATCTCATGGTCACTAAGAGGCTTTGGTTGCATAAGCATTTGAGGATGCTTCTTAAAGGAAAAAAATTAGGTTGGTTGATCTTGGGTCGATAAATTGAGATAGTGTCAATATCAACATCGATCTTTAAGGGTCCCATAGTTGAATCGTTTGATATTTTGAAAGGGTTTGATGATTTTAAAGATTGATTTGTGCCCATAGTGTTGTTGATGGTGGATAATTGAGAGTATGCCTGTGGCAGCAATTGAGATAAGATGTAGCTGTTGCAAGTTTTGATAATGCCATTTGGGTTTGCAGGTTCGTTGGCATTTTTGTGAAGTTATATGTTAGATCTTTCGATTATATTTGGGTCAATATTGTAATGGTCTCATCGACGAATCCATAGGATTTTTGGAGGTGTATGAACTTTGTTCGAGGACTGCGTCTTAGCTTATGAAGGGCAGTTAGCTGTTTCTCTCTTGAGGGAGAATATGAGTTTGATTAAGGAAAAGATTATGTTGGGCATGTAATTTCTTCTAGAGCATGAATATGGTTCCGTAGGACTTTGAACGATGGCTCATTTGGGAAGGATTGATTGATGTCGAAGGCACGCGTTTCTCTAGGGTTTGGGTGAATTCGGGAGGATGTCTGTTAAGTGTTCAACGAGGTTCTACAATGTTCGCAGAGCATTGACTTAGAAGCGATCAGTATCCGTCAGAAGTAAGGCATGTGGGAATAATGTTCTAGGTCTGAATGGTAAATTATTGACCATATCATTTGGGTTGATTCCTGATGGATCAAGTATATTGTAGTAGCATATGATGCATTGAGGAAAATTTAGAATTATGCTTTTCCTACATCAGTTGTAGGTGGTTGTCTTTTTGATTAAGTGGGGGGAGAAGCCCATGATCAGAATTACTCCAACTGTAGTTTGAAGATAGCAATTGAGATCATTGCTTTGAGGGTTCATAGGTTTCGCTTATGGAAATAGTTATTGTCTAATGTTCCTAAATGATTGAGGGGTTGTCTCGCAGGGAGTGAAGGCCATACGACAGTGCAGGCGGGTGAAATCTGCTTAAGGAGCATGATGGTGAATCTTGGTGTTCTTTAAGAAAGGTGAGTATTATTATTGATGAAATGATGCCAAAAATCTTCGGATTGGGTACGTGTTAGTGCATCAAAGGAGTTATTGTAGGGTAAGTCTCGAGTAGCTCCTAATATCTAAGAGAAGAGGTTGCTCTACCTTTGATTTTATGAAGGAGAGTTGCCTCCTAAGTAGAGAGGCCATGGAATTATGAGATGAGAAACCCTCGTGGTTTTGCTTTGTGATTATTAGGACAGATCATTTGTCGCGAATTTGTGGAGACGTTCAGATTGAGTAAATTGGCTCATTGGTATGCCAACGAGGTAATGAGTTGTAAATATTTGGGTTTTAAAGTCTTAGTGGTGACCTAAGGCTATACCAGAATTTTAAGGTGATTGCTCCAATTATTTTCCTAGGTTAGTTATAATCTAAGGATTTTGGGCTTTGTCTTAGTCGTATTGATATCCTTTGGATTTCTCTTAGTTGTATAGCTACTAGGTGTCTGATCTAAATCAATGAATATAAGTTATAAAATGATTCTTATTACCCGGATGAATGGTTAATCTGTGATGTCCTGTATTACCAATCGAAAATCCGATAGAGTTTCGACTGTAATACGGACATTGGCTAAATGCAAAATCTATATAATAATCATGTACATCAAATATACAATATCAACCATACCAAAAATCCATCAAATTCCAACCCCAACATCTAGACAATATAACAAACCAATACAGGATTCTAAGGACTATCACAATCATTCCGTGGCTCCAACATTATGTCTCCGAACATAACATCGGATATAGAGAGATGCTACTAGGTATTCAATATAACTATAAGAACTTGTGGAAGTATATACATTTATGATTACAGCGGGAACTATACTACGACTTTAATATCATCCTCCTCCTCATCATCATCATATGCATGCATCTATGAACAAAAGGTATCAAAATTTTAAAATATCCCGTTAGCAGACATGAGACTGCATAACTAAGTCCACGAGATCATATTCCATGTCTTTGAGCCTAGCTGACTCTGAATCCTCTACCCTGCCTCATAGGGTTCAACTCATATTCATCTGAAGGGAGAAAAATAGTAAGGGTGAGTTAAAACTCAACAAGGCACATAAATATATTAAGAAACATGTAACTTTATATTCAAAACATAATGATACACACATATACATATAAACATATATAGGAAAGAATGACAATTAATAAATCTCAAGACATGTATAAAAATAAAACCTTCACGATGCCATTCAATCTCTTTGTTTCCTTTTAGATTTCTTATCTTATCAAAGCATATAGAAAGCTTGTTCTTCTACTCTTAAGTTCAAAATTTTCATAGTTCTCATCCCAAGAGAACGATCCATAGCCAAAGCCCATAGCTAAAACCTGTGGTTAAAACCCGTGACCAAAACCCATAGCTAAGTGTAGAATATCCCCTTGGATACAGAAATTGCATACAAATTTTTAATTCCTTTTTGCCTGCAGAATCTTACAAAACAGATACGGATGGTAGTATCGATAATGACGAAATACATAACAGATACAGATGACAATACGGATACTGATGGAATAGATAACTGATAACAGATGACAATATTAGTACTGACGGAATAGATAGTAGATACATATGGCAATACCAGTACTGACAAAACAGTTAACAGACAGATAATAATACGATACTGACAAAACAGATAACAGATATAGATGATAATACCATACTGATAGAACAGATAATGGAGACAGATGGTAATACGGTACTGACAGAATAGATAACGGATACAGATGACTATACCGTACTGACAGAATAGATAACGGAGATAGATGACAATACCGTACTGACAGAATAGATAATAGAGACAGATGACAATATAGTACTGACGAAATATATAACGAATACAGATGGCGAAACAAACAATGAAACAAATAATAGATTTAGATGATAGATAACGGATATAAGATAATAAATTTTAAAGTTTCAATTTCTTGTCTTATCTTAAGAGAATGTCCACACTTAATTCTTATCACTTAGTTCTCATTCTCTGGAGAACATTTTATAATTCTTAACGATTGTGGACCTCTCTTCTTATACATTGCATATCTTGCATGATTTCTATAGTAAGATATAGATAATTATTTCTTATGGGCTTAATCTTTGTACATGATCCTCGTAAAACATAGGAAGGAGCAGAAAATCTTACCACCGAAGGACAAATATCATTTTGGAAGCTTCTGAGTCACATTTCCTTCACAAACGGAACATAAACATATTTTTTCA
Source organism: Nepenthes gracilis (assembly GCA_033239525.1). NCBI lineage: Eukaryota > Viridiplantae > Streptophyta > Magnoliopsida > Caryophyllales > Nepenthaceae > Nepenthes > Nepenthes gracilis. The sequence continues at coordinate 2,318,930 of BSYO01000040.1, forward strand.
AAGCTTACACTTAAATATTTATAATTAGACGTAAAGTTTATAACAATTAGATATGGTGAAAACCTACAAAATTCTCATTTGTCTTGTGTGAACAGTGCATATAAATAGTACCTGATCACGTATATCAATTAATTCTCAAAATTTTGAACATCTAATGGGTAAATTATCAAACTAAAGACATGGGTAATCATAATTCTAAGTCAATTTATACACTAAACTCGAAATCAAAACTTAAACGGGATCCAGGCGTGGGTTAGGATCTCCTCGAACGAAATCCCACATAAAATCATAAATTCAGATACCTAATCGATAAATTAACATGCCAAAATTATGGGTAATCATATTCTAGACCCAAATTATACAAAAGCCCTAAAAATTCATAGATAATTTGTCCAGGCACGGGTGTTAGGGTTTTCCTTGTCCGAAAATCAATTAAATTCACAAATTTGGGTACCAAATTTACATATATACATACTTAGGTCCTAAATAATACAAAATATAATTTTAATCCGGTATCAAAATAAGGATATCTGAAGAAAACAAGACAAAAGTGAAAGAAAATGAAAGAGGAGGGTATGAGTGCACTTACCTCAATCCGATCTATCACATTTCTAATTATCTCTTGGACAGATTTGGACTCGTGGGCCTTAGATTTCTCATTCTCTCTCTAACATCCCGTGCTCTCTCTCTCTCTCTCTTGGACTCCAAATGCCGGAAAAATAACTTGTTTGAACCCTCGCGCGATATTTATATCACGGCGTGCGCTTGCTAGGCGCTCGAGCGCCCGGTGGGCATAGGACATTCTATTTTGGGCGCTAGCTCAGGCACTCGAGTACCCAGCGGGCCCAAGACATTTTGTTTTTGGTGCCGCCTACCGTGCTTGAGCGCACGTCAAGCTCCATGCTATTGGCAACACACTAGCAAGCAGCAGCCCTTTCATCTGATGTTTACTTTCGATACTTATTCTTTCACATACATTAAGCCTAGTCTTGATTATTATAATATTAATTACTTCATAATTATCATATTTTGGAACTCGGGTCATTTCATAATTACAGTAGCCCAGCGGGGTCGTGTAGGCCCACGGTCCATAGAATTCAGAATGCGATTGAGATTTCACGCGAGTGATTGTTCTCGAGGCTTAGGATGAATTGAAGTAAAAATTCATTAGTTCGAGGGAGGTTTGAATTAAGTCAAAAAGATAGTCAATAAACTATCCTGTTTTCAAATTTGACGGAATATTATGAAGTTTCCCATGGACTGATGATTGAGAAAGTAGGTTTATGATTAGGGTAAACCATTGCGGGGGGGAGGGGGGCTATGAAATTGCCTTACAGTGCGGTTTCAATCTCGATTCTGTGTAGAAAGCATTAAATATTGGAAATTCAGACAATTCATATGGTTTAGGTTCTCTAGTAAGGAACATCTCACTAGAAAATGACTTGGAACTCTAGGAAGTATTTGGAGAGATTACCCCCGATTGTTAAATTTTGAGGTCTGTTAAATTTTGATGATAAAATTTTTATAAGTGGAGGAGAATAAAATATCCCAAATTTTTATCCGATTTAATTGTGATTATTTATTATTATTTTGGGTAATTTAAATGTGATAAAAAATTAATTAAAAATTATAAAACCTTGATGGATATTTGGATTAGTTGGACAGGCATCCGAAGTATGCCCCTTCTATCGCTCGAGTATCAATTTGGGTTTTAAAATATAAGAAATAAAAAATAATATAATAATAATAATAATAATAATAATAATAATAATAATAATAATAATAAAGGAGAAGGAAGGAGGGGGAAATGAGGAAGAAAAGAAGCATGGGTTTGGGTAGAGAGAGGGAGAGAGAAGAGAGGGAGAGGAGAAATCGAGGCCTTCGGGTCTGATTTCGAGCTCAAGTGAGATAGAGAAATGGTAGATTTGGTCGATATAAGTACACAAATACCATTTTCTTTCATTCTTTTTAATTTTTGTTCGATCTCCTTCTGGTATTATTATCTCGATACCTGACCATGCATGTATTTGAGATACCAATGGCTTGATTATGTATATATATGAATTTTATGTCTAAATTTATAAAAATTGATCAGTTTTTGCACTAAAACCCTAATCTCGCGCTCAGGTAGTTTTAGCCTCATAATTTTGGGGCTTTTTAAAAATTGTATCTAGAATATCATTACCCATATTATATATAAGTTAATTTATCGATTGGATATCCGATTTGGTAGTTTTATGTAAATTTTCGTTCCTTGGAACTCTAACCTGTATCCGGATCTCATTTAAGCATTTATTTCGAGTTTTATACATAAAGTAGCTTAAGATTATGATTATCTATGTCTTAAATTTGGTAATTTATCCATTAGATGCCTAAATTTTTGAGAATTGTCTGATATGCACAATCGGGTATGATTCACGAGCGGGTACTGTCCTCCTGAGCCTCTTAGGTAAATTTTGCATAGTTTTTGCGCCAATTAATTATTAATTAACTTTCACATATATTCGCATGTGTTTAATTGTATATTTTAGAAAATATGTTCATTAAACTATTGTGAAGGAAATATTGATCGGAAGCCTCTAAAGTTACAATTGCCTATCGGTGGTAAGAATTTCTTTTTTTTCTTATATTTATGACATTCTTATATGCAAATTAAGTCATAAGAAGACTTAAATCTGAAACAAAGAAAAAATCGTGCAATTATTTAGAAAAAAATTTCACAATTTATTATATGATTGATTTGTTCTTCTAGATGGAGATATTGTGAAAGAAGTATGGTGAACGTCCCCTTAAAAAGAATAAGAAATTATGAAACGAGGACCACGAATTTATGTTTTGAGGGTAGTATCCTCTGGCATGCCATTGATATTACAGTGGAGACTTAATAATTATGTTCCCCGCGTATCCTGGCCGCTTGTTGGAGCGGGTGATATCTTTAGCATGTCTTAGGATATTATAGCGTAGATCATTGCCTGAATAAATATTGCTTTGTAATTTAGGCCCTGTCTACCAGAAGATATTAGGTAGTACTATCCTATTTTCGAAATGTAAATAAGAAAGATAAGGCTTTTAATTGTGTGGAGTGAATACAATCAAGATATCGATCGAACGCTCCATTAACTGGTAAGGCTTACTAGTCCTGGTCCGCAAAGATAAAAAAAAATTTATGCATGTTTTGAAACCTTATAATAACATAAAGACAAAATATTAAAAGTTACTCATATTTCGAAAATACTTTTGCTCATGTTTCAGGTTGTGCATTCTATATCATTTTCTTATCTCATTCATTATCTCATTTGTTTATATTGTGCCTTACTTTTATTTATATTGCCATTGCTGGACTTTGGCTCACCTTTACTATTTTCTTTGTCTCTAGATGAGTATGAGTTTATACCCGATAGGGTAGGATAGAGGATTAAAAGTTGGTTAGGTATGAAGATTATGGAGGATAGTTTGAAGGCTTAGATTTGTGATTTTGTACACTATTATAGAGTATATTGTATTATTTCGATGGTCATGTATGCTGTTGACGATGATGTTGTATGTGTAGCCTAGTTTTTTCTGTATTTGATGGATATAGTTACTTTCGTAAGTCTATATGGTTTAACTATGTATCTAGTGGTATATTGTCTGAGCCAACGTCATACCTTGAATTATGACGTTGGTGCCACATGTTGTTAATTGTGATATTTGGATCCTGTGTGGTTTGTTGTGACTTATGGATGTATCGGAGTTGATTTTAGATGAATTTTTATTATTGTTCAAGATATTCTATAGGTTTTGTATTATTTGGTGGCCGTTTTTCTACTTAAACTGTGCCTAATTTTCGGTAGGAAACATGGTTTGTCATAAGTAATATATAAATTATAGATAAAAATTAATAAAATAAGTATACATATTTTAATAAATATTATACTAATATCACTTTATACAATAAGAAAGAAAGTAGAGAGAGATTAAAGAGAGTAGAGAGTGTGTTGTATGAGAGATAGGATATATATGAATGTTTCTAATATTTATATTTTTTTAAATAAAAATAAGGGGCAATAGTCATTTGACTGTTGCCTTCTTTCTCTCACGTCCTACGATACCCTCCCCTAGACTCCTCTCTCTCTCTCTCTCTCTCTCTCTCTCATTCAAGCAGCCATGGGATTTTATAAAGAAAAGGTCACATTATTGTCTTTGTTGTTAAAAAATTATATTTGGGTTGTCCTTGGTATGTTCCAATCCATGTTGAGGTACGGCCCCAATCACGCTATGGTCCTTGCCAACCCATGGGCTGCCTACCTCATGGCTTAACACATTTCAAAGTGTTAAGCCGTGTTATATACTATTAAACACTCTTTATCATGGACTGTACTATGTTATAGGTGGTATGATCCATTTAACATTTCAATAAGTAATACAAAAGACATTATGCATTTTATAATATAGAATTAATGTCATATTATATTTACTTTTTGTTAAGATAAGCCACAATGGAGCCTTTTTAAATTACATAAAACAGGCATTCTTTTTTCTTTTTCAATTTATTGTTTATAACCGGCATCCGGATATTTGTGAAATTAATGCCAATGGAAAGTGCAACATAGATCATATGGTAATTATCACGTCCCAATTTCGATCCCATAATTAATGTTGATAAGTTATTAAATCAATTTTTCATATAATTAACTTTCAGATTTAAACTACACGTCAATACCTTAAGCGACCACAAATAAATTAATTTATACATACATAAGACCCAAAATGTGCCATGTCTCATATAATTTTGACATCGATCTAAATAGTGACGTCGAACCTTAGTAAGGAGCGATGCCTATCTAAAAAAATCATAGAACATAAATTTTGAAAATTGAAATCATACATCACATTCCAATACCCTACGACTAATTATCAAACAACTTAACTCAATCATAAACTACAAAAACATAATTCCATAACCTGCATAACATTTTATGAACCTTTAACATGCTGTTCGACATCCGATATAATTTATTTAGACACTCTAAAACTATCTAGATAATCAAAATATACACAGCTACTGCCTAGACCTATAATAAGCATTAAATATTGTTCGAAATCGAAATACAAGAATCTAAATAACCTAAACATCAATTAATATCATCCGAAATTGTCCGACCAATTAAAATATAACATTAGACCAATTAATCATCATCTAAGTGCTGTCTGAATATAATATAATACAATAAATATTATCCAAAAATATTAAACAATAACAATTATCATCAAATAATTAATCTAAACTTCTCAAATTAGCTTGATTTTTCAATTCTAAATGCCTTACAAGGGCTCGTGCATCTCATTTGAAGAGTTAGCAAAATAGTAAGGAGTGAGCCAAAAGTTTAGTAAGTAACTATATAATAATAAATATATGCATATCTTTACATTAAAAATATAATGGAAAGAATAATATATCAGAATTCAATGATATGCGATAAAATTTTATATAAATATATGTCCGGAGTAACGCAGGTTTTTTAGCTTATTCTTATCATGTATCTTCTTTATCTTAGCCATTAAAACATGTTCAATTTTAATTTTTCTTTAGAGAGTAAGGCCAATAGGCATTATCGACTAAAGGAACGGACAATCGAAACTTGAGTTGTGTATATTTTTATACAATCAAAGGACATAAACTTTCATTCAATACTCGAAGATGGATCATCTATATATAACCCGATAAACGGGGCTAGACACCACTTATTAACCCCATGGTTACATATGGTCAGATATCAATATACTAGTATAATATATCAAGACTTACCAAAATATACCATCCGCTAAATAATAACTTTAGTCCAATACTTATTCTTAAGAAAACTCTACACTTATTTATGATTTTTTATAATTTTATAACCTATAGAGAAAATGATTATATTTTTTAACTTAATTGTAGAGTTTTTTGTCATATTTTAATACCTTCATGTCATATAAAATTTATTTTTTTTATGAGATGCTGAATTAGTATATTATACAGAGAATATAATACTAAATTAACATGTACTATAGAAAACTCACCATATGATGTACAATTTGGCAAGTGCAAAATTTACTATTAAAGTCCAGAATATAGGGGCATTTTAATGTATTTTTAACTTATACAGGACATATATTTAATAATTTAAAACATATAGAAGCTGTTGTACGAATTTAGAATATGAGAAACCAAACAAATACAATAAGAAAATCAGAAACTCAGCATGAAGTGCAGAATTTTAGCTAACTTTCGTAAGATAAAAGTTTTACATGACTTTTAGGTGAATTTTCAGTATATGCATGACTTATACTTGATAATTTGAGTACATAGAAGCTACTATGTAAATTTTAAGACGTGCTAGAACCATAATTTCAGAGAATGACAACAAAGTTTAGCATGCTTGATTATGAATTTTCAGCAAAACATGCAAGTAGTTTCAACTGTGTTTTAAAATATATAGGATATAATTTGACATGCAGAAGTTTAATTTTAACAATTTACAACTATGTGAAAATATTACATACAAAATTTAGACATGTAGAAGCATTTTACCATGTTTTCAAACATGCAAGAGTGATATAATGCAAAATTTAGCACATATGTGCGTTGTTCATAAATTAAGTATGAATTCTTATAAAATTTTATTGTAAAATCATGAAAATGGACATGTATATCAAGTACAATAATATAACTTCAAAAATATTAATAAATTGAGCAACAGAATAAGAATTACTCATAAAAATTGAAAATAAACAGTAATAAGGGAATGAGAGTATAGGGTGTACTTGTCTTAATTTAATTTACTCAAATTCAAACCTTGATTCACCAAATTGGAGCTTCCTTAAGCTTTTTCTCTTTTCTCCTCTCTATTCTCCTCAGCTTCCTCGCTCTTCTCTAAATTTCTTTGGAGAAATGACTGAAAATGAGATTGGGTGTCCCTTATATACGGTGTCGCGATTGAGCACGGACTTAGGCGCACATCTAGCACAAGGCCTAGGGTTCACTGCACTCGAGCGCTACTCGGGTGTGTATTCGGCGCATAACTACTACTAACGATCGCTCGAGCGTCTCTTGGGAAAGCCTCAGGCGTTGAGCCATTGCTTTTGGTGTTCAGGCGCGGGTTGGGACTGCTTCTGACTCCAAATCAACCGATTCAATTTTTTATCCTTGACTTAATTTTTTATATGATTTGACCATAATTTTAATTATATTAACTTAATCATCCAATATTAGTATTAATCAAAGACTTGGGCATTACAATAATCTATATATAATATATAAAATATAATTATTTTACCTTTAAAATTAAAATTTTATTTCAATAATTTAAATAACTATAATTATAATAATTTATTAAAATATATTAAATTTATATTTGATAAGTACTTTAAATTTGAATAGCTATTCATATTTAGTTGGGTTGAATAATCAAATCTTTTTATTTGGATCTTACACACCATAATATTAAATAAGAGATCGAATTATATGAAACTTATTTTTAATATATCATCTGACTCTTCAGCAACTAATTTTTTCTAGAAAATAAAAAAATAGTAAAGAAAATGAGAATATGAGAGAGTAAAAAGTGGTGGATTTGACTTCATAATTTGTAAAGTTTTAAATAGTGAGTGGGCTGGAACTTTATATTTATTTTTCAGATTCCTCCATCTTTTTTAGGAAAAATGAGCACATCTATAACTTTACTGCTAGTTGGTGGTGGTTTTCTAAAGTAGAATAAATGATCATCATTTTAGCGGTTACTCTAATTGAAAACTAAATAGTTTAATTATTTAATATACTTTAAATTTAATTCATATCTGCTAAGTATATTAATTATTTGTTTGATTTAACTAACCAATTAAAATGACTTTTTGGTTTGTTTAACCATTTGGTAGTGTTAATTATTCGATCTATTTAACTATATGGCTGTTCCGTACTTTGGTATTTTTTATACTTGGTAGTTTGATCACTCAACTTCTTGGTAATTTAATTTTTTAGAAGTTTAGTCATTCAATTCAATTCTTTTTTGATCCGGGTTTAATAAGTCGATTGATTTATACCTCTTTATGAATTTATTATTTGTAGGTTTATTATATCAATGGATCACGTCAACCTTATTTTAGATAATATCTAATACTAGCTCTCCATATTTAAAGGTTAAATTCAAGTTTTGAACATGTTAGAGTAAGAATATGAGAGATCCATATTGAATGCTTTCTAAGTGCCCCTTTTTAAATGGAGTCTTAATCAGTATGTTTTGATAAATGTTTGGTTATATCAATTAAAATATACTTTTCAATAACTTGATAGAGATTCTTAGACTATTTAAATGGTGTTATTCATCCTGAAACATTTCATTTTATAACTTATGTTTTTGCTATAAAAAGAACTATTATTATTCTATATTTATTTAAAATTTTAAGTCTCAATATCTGATAAAATTAATTAATATTTGGCAGATCAGAAAGAAGAGAATTCATTTAAATGCCATTGCATTTCTTTGAAAAATATTTATAAAGTCTATTTTGATTACTCTCTTTTATATGAAAAATTATTTTGGTTTCTTTCTTTTACATAATATCTTGAGTTGAAGTAATTCTCGATCTAAGTAGCTGCAGTTAATGTCTTATACATTGGGTGTATAATTGCTTATGCATTTTGCTTGATCATATTAGCATGTGCATGCATTACGGAGCATCTAGATTCTTACCATTAGGTAGCGTTTGGTTGGAGGGAATAGAATTTTTATTCCCTTATTATTCCCAATGGAATAAATATTTCTCCGTTTGGTTATAATTTAACCATGAATAAACATTTTTGTAAAAATATTTATTTCTATATATATAAAAATAACTATTTTTATATTTTATTAGAGAATAGTTATTTTCACAAATGTTGAAATAACTATTATTATTATTATTATTATTATTATTATTATATTATTATTATTATTATTATTATTATTATTATTATTATTATTATTATTATTATTACTGTTGCGTCCGAGAATTCCGACAGCCTGCTTTGCTAAACACGGGCGAGCAAACGGATACGGGCAACACAAAATGAGTATAGCACGAGCAGGATAATAGAAAATGTTAGAACAATGAGAGAACACGCAAATTTTCGTGGAAAATCCTGTTTGAGCAAAGAGAGGTAAAAAACCACGGAACGGACGGGAGGTCCGAGAAGTTTCACTAATTTGTCAAGGGAGTACAATGAGAACTTGCAGGATGATTCTCTTTACGGGAAATTACAGTGTTAGAAGTCTGGCTTCTTTCTTTCTCCTTCGCTATTTTTTTTTCTCTTGAGAGTGATCTGCTTAAATGTGCTCAAATGGAAGTTTTTCGGAATCCCCATTCAGTTGCATGAGAGGGCTTATTTATAAGGAACGGGGTGCCGTTGGACGGGTGACACGTGGCACTGGCACGTCAAGCTTGCCTGTCGCCACTACTGTTGGTGCGGCTGTGATAGGGACGCCTGTCACAGCCGGCAGATATGGCGTGCAGAAGCGCATGCCCTGCAGGTACGGCGTGTCAGAGGCCGTTGAGTACCCTGAAAGCGCGTGTCGCGCCAGTCATCCTAGCTGGCATCCTCAGTTATTTTGGCCTTCCTGGCTGTCCTCGTCCCCACGTAGGCCACAACAACCTCTCGGATCACCAATGCCATTCTTGGTTGCTTGATTTAGTCTGCGGGCACTCGGAATGAGCTTAACCCTTTGGGCCTAATTGGGCTTGTGGGCCTCTTGAACCAATTTACCCGTGTTATCTCCTGGGCCTGCGATTGTTGTTTCGGGCCTTAGGTTTCGGGACCCATCACGAGCCCCCCATGTCAAACGGTTCGAGGACTCGGCCATTCGACATGCCTTGTGAACATCCTTCTATCATGACAGCTCGCAGCCTTCATCCTTTACTGACATGAGGCATGCCCAAGACCTTTTTACAAATCCAAAATCTATCTTTCGCCGCCGTTTCATTTCCCTACGGAGCATTAAATGCGATATCCGATTGATGTGACGTCGCTTCGGGAAGCCCCAAAGCCTACGCCTGCTCATCGCGCGCGGGGCACTGACGCGTGACGAGGTCATAATGAGGGTGCCTTTTCTCCGCTTGAAATCCCCTTTAAATTCTCTGTCACGCCTTCATTCTTTCCCTCTTCCCGTTTTTTGCTTCCTTGGCATCCTTCGAGATTCTTTTCGTTGTTGCGTTTTTGTTTCTTGCTTGCTATAGCTCCGGTGTTAATGACATAGCCTATTCTCTTTCCCCTCAAGATCTTGAACAGATTAGGGCAAAATATGGCATTCCGGAGTCCGATTCGATGGTGGTTCCAAGAGCCGCGGAGAGGGCGTGCAGTCCTCTGGTTGGATACATTGCTGTTTACGAAGTTCACCTTAAAGGTGGACTTTGTTTCCCTGTTCCCACGGAGCTTCACCGTCTGATGAAGGAGTTAGCCGTCCCGTTCGCGAGGCTCCAGCCCCAATGCCATCAGTACTTGGTTTCCTTGTGCGTATTCGCGCATTGTCACAGCAAAGTTCTCGAGGCAGTCATGGTGAAGGTCATATTTCGCTTCACTCATAACCTCGACTGGATCACCATGACCCCTCGCCCTGAGTTTGCTGAGATGAGTGGGGGAACCCGGATTCCACGAAAAGGTGGAAGGACAGTTCTTCTTTTCGAAGGGTTGCTGAGGACTGGCAGCTCTCATCCGTATGGGAAAACGTCGCGGGCAAATATGACTCCGATATTACTGACGAGGAAAGAGAAGTCGCCAAGGAGGTTACGGACTTGGTGATGGCGAACCTTGGCAGCTTCAATGTGGGGAAGAAGAATATCTGGTTGTCCCCTGAAAAGCTGGCCGAAGCCAAGTGGGTGGGGTTGTCTGGAGATTCTGCCATTGCGGTTTCGAAGAAGAAGAAGAAGTTAAAGAAAAGAGAGGGTTCTCTTGTTATTCAGGAGCCATCCGAGAGGCCTTAGAAGAGTCCGCGGACTGAGGCCCCAGAGGGTCTGCTGAGCATTGTTGATGAGCCCTCATCGGGAGACGACGACTCCGTTATTGCCCCCATGGTTAAGAAAGCCATGAGGTTGGTTTCTGGTCCTCCTGCGGAGTCTGGGGTCACCGCTCCTTCTATCTTTGGTACCGAGGCCCATCACGAGGTCTCGGCTGTCTCTGCGGGTCCTTCTTCTAGCGACCCTATTGCTTTTGATGCCTCGGGGTAAGCAATTTTTGATGGGATCGCAGAGCCTTGTGAGATGGAGGCAGTCGTCGCTGTTATTGCTGAGGACATCTTCGACATCCTTAGTGGTGATGAGGCTAAGGTCACGGTCTTAGAGATCCCGGCCGCCGCTGATGCCTCGGCGGTGACGGAGCCCCCCGTTCTTGATGGTCCTTCCTTCGAGGTCGCTTTTGATGTTCCTGCGGTGCCCGCGAAGCACCCACTCATGCCTGAGACCTCAAGGGAGAGTGCCCTCACTCAAGATCCTATGGTTGCTAAGGTACTTCGCCATCTTCCCATTTACCTTGCTTTTGTTGCCGGTATTCTGAGTGGCTTTGGTTCCTTTTGCAGCTCCAGGATTTGATCGGTGGCCTTAGCCAGCTGGTGGGCGAAGTCGCTCGGTCTCGTTTGGAGGCGGAGTCTTCAAAGGCCGTTCAGGAGGAGAACCAGCGGATTCATGCGGCGCTTGCTGAGGCCGCCGCGAAGAGCGCTTTGTCTGAGGAAGCCTTGAGGCTCTTAAAGGCTCGATACGGATTCCTTCTGGAACGGAACCTTCAGTTGGAGGAGATACTGAGGACCTCGGTGAAGGCTACCGACATAGCCCTCCTGCTGGAGACCAAGTTCTGGGATGGAATTCATCTATGTTGTCGGCTGATGCAGCTCCTGTACCCACGGTTCCCCACTGCTGTGCTAGACCCGCGTAATGCGAGCGTCGCGCGCCCTGAGGATGTGTACGGTCTTCAAAGCAGGCCATTTCCTGGGTCCTCGGGTCCAGGCTCCTCAGAGGGTCCTCGCTCATCAGACCATCCGGGAACTTCGAGTCACAGAGATGACTCTTCATCTTTGGAAGAGCAATCCGGAGCAGTTTCCACCTCGGGGTCTGGCGAGGGCTAGCCTTTGTTTCTCTTTTTCCACTATTGTGTTACATATATGAATAAAAAGGAAACCCTTGAGTTTATCACAAGTGTCTCTCTTCCCCTGTTTTTTTTTTTTTTATTTTTACCTCAGATGGATCCGAGTTTTCCGTTTACGACTCCTTGGGTCGCTTGGATTATTATAAGTTTTCAGTACGACCGCTTGGGCCGCTCGGATGAATCCGAGTTTTGAGTACGACCTCTCGGGCCGCTCGGACGAATCCGAGTTTTGAGTGCGACCTATTGGGCTGCTCGGACGGATTCGAGTTTTGACTACGACCTTTTGGGCCGCTCGGACGGACCCGAGTTTTGAGTACGACCTCTCGGGCCGCTCGAAAGGATCCGAGTTTTGAGTACGACCTCTCGGGCCGCTCGGACGAATCCGAGTTTTGAGTACGACCTCTTGGGCCGCTCGGACGAATCCGAGTTTTGAGTACGATCTCTTGGGCCGTTCAGACGGATCTGAGTTTTGAATACGACCTCTTGGGCCACTCGGACGAATTTGAGTTTTATTTGTTGGGGACGGCCCGCCTGTTATTGGTAGTATCTCCTAAGGTGAGTGGCGTTCCAAGTCCGGGTATCAGCTTGCCCTCTTGGGTGCACAACTTGTAAGCCCCTCATCGTAGGATGGCGAAGACCAAAAATGGTCTTTCTCAATTTGGCGAGAGTTTGTTTCTGCCGGCGTTTTTTCCAGTAGCTTCCACGCTTCTTACTACAAGGTCCCCAACCTCGAATTGTCACGCCTTCACTTTCTTGTTGTAATAGCGGGCCACCCGTTGTTGGTAGGCCGCTATCTAAGTCTTGCCTAGTCGCGAACTTCCTCAAGAACGTCGAGGCTCTCTCGGAGTCTCTGGCTGTTATCCGTTGTGCTGAAGCATCCAACCCGAGGGCTGGTGAGGCCTACTTCTATCGGGATGACAGCTTCGACCCCATAACAAGGACTGAAAGTGGTCTCTCTGGGAGTTGTCCTGTATGACCAGAGGACCGAGGGCAGCTCATGTATCCATGAGCCTTCGGAAGACTCTAGCTTGGTCTTCAGCCCATGCAGGATCGTGAGGTTCATCACTTCCACCTGCCCGTTGGCCTGCGGGTATGCTACAGACGTGTCACCGGGTTGATTCTCAGGCTTGTGCAATACTTGGTGAATCGTTTCCCGATGAATTGCGTTCCGTTGTCAGTCACGATACATTCCGGTATCCCAAACCTGCATATGATGTTCTGCCGGAGGAACTCTGTCGCATTTTCCTTTGTTATCTTGGCTAGCTACACTGCTTCTACCCATTTGATGAAGTGGTCTATTCCAACAATCAGAAACTTCCTTTGTCCGGGAGCGAGGGGGAGTGGTCCGAGGATGTCAAGCTCCCACTGGGCAAACGGCCAAGGGGACTGCAGTGCCCGGAGATCCGTGTGAGGGCGATGGCTCAAGTTGCTGTGAAGTTTGCAGTTTTTGCACTTGCGCACAAAGTCCATAGCGTCGTACCTCATGGTTGGCCAGTAGTACCCTTGCCTCATAAGCTTAAAAGCTAGATTCTTCCCTCCGATATGAGATCCACAAACACCGAGATGAACCTCTTGGAGGGCGTACTTGGCCTCCTCTAGGGTGAGACATCTCAGGTAAGGGGTTGAGAAGCCCCGTCGATACAGCTGGCCATCTACGACTGTGTACCAACATGCTGTCTTCTTCACCTTCTTGGCTTCATATGGGTCCTCGGGCAGCGAGCCATCAGATAGATACTTTAGGTAAGGAGTCATCCAGGTGCTCCCTTCGATGACCTGCATTACCTCCTGCTCAGGGTCTTTGACGCTGGACCTGCTCAGAATTTCACGCATCCCCCTAGCATACTGTTCAGGATCTCCAGATGCAGCGGCCCGTGCGAGCGTGTCAGCCTTGGCGTTTTCCTCCCGTGGAATGTGAACAAACTTGATGGTCTTGAAATCCATGATCACGCCCTTAACCTTGGAAAGGTATTTGGATAGTTGCGCGTTGTTGACATCGAAGCTTCCACGAACCTGGTTGATGACCAATTCGGAGTCGCTGTAGACAATCAACTCCCTGGCCGAACATTCCTTAGCCAGTCGAAGTCCAGCCAGCAAGGCCTCGTACTCTGCAGCGTTGTTCGTAGCCGAGAACCCTAGTGTCAGCGAGTACCTTATCTCCAATCCCTCAGGCGTGTGTAAGACAACTCCTGCTCCTCAGCCATCCTTCATGGATGAGTCGTCCACTGTAGGGTCCAAGTAGACGCCTTGTTGAACTCGTCCGTTGTAGCTTTGTCCCCGTCACAATCGGGCGGCGTCGTTGTCTCGACAAGGAAGTCCGCGAGCGCCTGTCCCTTCAGGGCTGGTCTCCGACCGAACTCTATATCAAACTCTCCCAGCTCAATGGCCCACTTGAGCAATCACCCGGAGATCTCGGGCTTCTGCAAGATGGCCCTCAAGGGCTGGTCGGTTAGGACTACTATCTTGTGTGCCTGAAAATATGGCCTGAGCTTCCTTGCGGAGTACACCAATGCTAAGCCACCTTCTCCATGACGGGATACCTGGTCTCGGCGTCCGCGAGAGTTTTGCTCACGTAGTATACAGGCTGTTGCCTGCCATGCTGCTCTCGCACTAGCGTTGAGCTCAATGTTGTGTCGGACACAGAGAGATACAAGTATAGCTCCTCACCCTGCTGCGGAGAAGCTAGAAGGGGTGGACTCGAGAGGTAACTCTTGAGTTCTCGTAACGCGTCCTCGCAATCATCACTCCACCGGAAGTCCCGGGTCTTCGTTCCCTTTAGGGCTTTGAAGAACGGTAGGCGTTTCTCAGCCGACTTTGCCAGGACGCGGGAGAGGGCGGCCACTCGCCCAGTAAGCTGTTGAACTTCCTTTATCATCCACTGGGACCGCATGTCTAGAATAGCTTGGATCTTCTCTGGGTTCGCCTCAATTCCCCGGTGGGACACGATGTACCCTAAGAATTTTCCTGAGGCGACACCGAAAGTACACTTACTTGGATTCAGCTTCATTCTATGAGATCTAAGCATATAGAAGGTCTCGGCCAAGTCACTCACGTGGTCACTGCTCGATCTGCTCTTGAAGAGCATGTCGTCAACGTACACTTTCACGTTCCTACCTATCTGGTCCTTGAACATCTTGTTCACCTACCGCTGATAGGTCGCTCCCGCATTTTTGAGGCTGAAGGACATTACCTTGTAACAGTATGTCCCTTGGTCAGTCATGAACGACGTGTGCTTCTCGTCCTCGGTACTCATCCTGATTTGGTTGTACCCTGAGTATGCGTCCATGAAGCTTAACAGCTCGTGACCGAACATCGAGTCCACAAGTTGGTCGATTCTGGGTAAGGGGAAGCTGTTTTTGGGGCACGCCTTGTTGAGGTTGGTAAAGTCCACGCACATCCTCCACTTCCCATTGCTTTTCTTTACCATGACAACATTGGCCAGCCAGTCCGGGTACTGCACCTCTTGGACGAATCCGGCGTCCAGAAGCTTCTTCACCTCCTCGCGGATGGCCACTAACTTTTCAGTGGAGTAGTTCCTACGCTTCTGTCTGACCGGTTTGTGCCTAGGGTCGATGCCTAGCTTGTGAACAATTATCTCGGCAGAGATCCCAGGCATGTCGCTGGGGGACCACGCGAACACGTCCGAGTTTTCTCGCAGGAAATTGGCGAGCTGGTCCCTGACACTCTCTGGGAGTGAACTCCTATTTGGACATACTTTTCTTGATCCGTGGGATCCAGGAGAACTCGGACTATTGGTTCTCCTGGCTGGGTGTGCTGTGACGTGGCCTCGTCCCTGAGATCGAGGTCTTCCATGGATTGTGGAAGTGTTACTTGCGTAGTCTGCGCTAAGTAACACATTCATCCCATTGACTGGTCCCCGAGGACTTCTCCTATCCCACACAGGGTGGGAAACTTCATCTTTAGATGCGGGATGGATGTTATTGCATTGAAGGCAGTGAAACAAGGCCGTCCGAGTATTGCATTATATACCGAGGGCAGGTCCACAACCAGGAAGGTGAGGACCTTGAACGTCGTCCTCGGGTGCGTTTTCAAGGTTACCTCCAACTGGATCATACCCTGGACGGGCACTGGCTCGTTGTCCAGCCCGTAAAGCGGCCCTTCTGGTGCTTTCATCCGGTTTTTCTTAAGTCCTAACTTGAAGTAGGCATCAAGGTACAGCAAATTGCGAGAGCTTCCATTATCAACAAATACTCGTTTCATCTGGTAGTCATTTGTCCCATCTAAAACGAGTGCAATTACAACCAGGGGGTCGGAGTGAGGAGAAGTTACATGGTCTAAGTCTCTACTACTAAAACAAATAACATCGTCTTCACTTCTTAGCCCCATTCTCGGCCTCTTTGCTACCGTGAGCTCACGTCCATCTCCTCCCGCTGGCTGGCTGGATATCATGTTCACGACCCCCACAGCCACTCGATTCCTTGGGGGTTCAGCATCATCGCCGTCTGAGGTCTCGATAGTCTGTCCAGGCCTTTGAAGGAAACGATTGAGGTGTCCCATCTTGATCAGGTCCTCGATCTCCTTCTGCAAGATCCTGCAGTCTTCCGTGCTGTGACCCCTAGAGCGGTGGTAATCACAGTATTTCGACTTCAATGGTTTGGGCCACTTCAGGAACTTCTCTCCCCGAATCTGCAGGAGGACATTGGTGTGGGAGTCGTTCAGCGGCGTGAGGTGCACTGGCCGCAGCTCTCTCCGAGCGCTCTGCTCGACCTTGTGCTGCTTCTTTGAGCCCTGGGGACCTTGATAGTCCCCAGCTTTTCTTTTGCCTTCCACGGCCTTCTAGTGAGGGTGCTCGTCCCTCTCTGGCCTTTTGGAGTCGTTGGCTTCCTCGGCTGCGATGTAAGCTCTGGCCACAGCCTCGGCCTCGATGAAGGTCTGCGGGCCTTTGTGGATGAGGTGCTTGAAGAAAGCACTCCCTTCGAGAGCCGAGAGAAAGGCGTTTAGCTTCACCTCATCCGTCAGCCTCAGGATTTGCCTGGCCTCAGCTACGAACCGGGCCAAGAATCCCTTCAAGCTCTCCCTAGCACCCTGTTTAATCCGGGTGAGGTGTCAGGGTTGTTTCTCCACTCTTCTGCTGGAGGAGAATTAGGACAGGAATGCCATAGTCATGTCTCCAAAGTTGTGGATAAAGTCCGCGGGTATCCCATAGAACCATATCTGTGCGTCCCTTTTTAGAGTCAAAGGGAAGCACTGGCACATGGTGGTTTCGTCCAGGCCTTGGAGGTTCGGGTGCTCCATGAAATGATTGAGGTGATCCATGGGATCACCGCTGCCGTCGTATACCTCCAGATTAGGCATTTTAAATTTTGGAGGGAGCATCCTCATCCTAATCTCCGTAGAAAATGGAGACTGGAGCGCGTTAGCCCCTCATCCACTGCTCTCTCGGAGCACTAGATTCCAGCCCCTTTCTGGTCTATTCTCCACTCGAGGTGGGATAGACGCCTTCTTCTTGTTGAGGTAATGCCTCAACTCATAGGGCTCCTGAACGGTACGACGCTCAGGGGCCGTGCGGGCTCCTCGTGGGGGAGCGTATCGTGGAACTGCCTCCTGGTTGCCGCGCTCACGGCGGTCCCTCTGAGTCCCCGAGTGACGCCTCTCGGGGCTCTCTTCTCTAACCCGAGGACCTGGTTGGTCCTCAACCCTCCGCGGGGCTCTGCTACTGGAGGCCACCTAGGTCCTTGGATTGTCGCGTCGACTGGGTGGTCTCTCGCGGCGATTGCCTTCTCTGTTCCCGCCCTGTGACGCCTCAGCCTGGGAGGCCCTATCGGGAGCCCCCTTGAGTTGATCAATTGTGGAGCAGAAGGTGTTGAAGGCCTAAGACATGCCGTCTATCTTGGCCACCAAGCCCCTAACCACGGGGTAAGGGTGATTCTCCGCCCTAGCACAGGGATCGGGGCCGCCGCCGTGTGAGGGCACCTCTTTAGCAGGTGCACTCGCTTGCGCCCTCGTGTTCACCACTCTGAAGTTTGAAGTCGAGGTTGTTCGCGTTCTTTCGGGAAAATGTGAAAAGTAGACTTTCAGTCGCTTCCCACTGACGGCGCCAATGTTGCGTCTGAGAATTCCGACCGCCTACTTTGCTAAACACGGGCGGGCGAACGGATACGGGCAACACAAAATGAGTATAGCACGAGCAGGATAATAGAAAATGCTAGAACAACGAGAGAACACGCAGATTTACGTGGAAAATCCCATTTAAGCAAAGAGGGGTAAAAAACCACGGAACGGACGGGAGGTCCGAGAAGTTTCACTAATTTGTCAAGGAAGTACAATGAGAACTTGCAGGATGATTCTCTTTATGGGAAATTACAGTGTTAGAAGTCTGGCTTCTTTCTTTCTCCCTTCGCTATTTTTCTTTTCTCTCGAGAGTGATCTGCTTAAGTGTGCTTAGATTGAAGTTTTTCGGAATCCCCCTTCAGTTGCATGAGAGGGCTTATTTATAAGGAACGGGGTACCGTTGGATGGGTGACACGTGGCGCTGGCGCGTCAGGCCTGCCTGTCGCTATTACTGTTGGTGCGGCTGTGACAGGGATACCTGTCACAGCCGGCAGATACAGCGTGCAGAAGCGCATGCCCTGCAGGTACGGTGTGTCAGAGGCCGTTGAGTACCCGTGAAGGCGCGTGTCGCGCCAGTCATCCTAGCTGGCATCATTGGTTATTTTGGCCTTTCTTGCTGTCCTCGTCCCCACGTAGGCCACAGCAACCTCTCGAATCACCAATGCCATTCTTGGTTGCTTGATTTGGTTCTGCGGGCGCTCGGAACGAGCTTAACCCTTTGGGTCTAATTGGGCTTGTGGGTCTCTTGGACCAATTTACCCGTGTTACTTCTTGGGCCTGCGATTGTTGTTTCGGGCCTTAGGTTCCAGGACCCATCAATTACTATTATTATTACTACGTATTATTATTATTATTATTATTATTATTATTACGTTTTATTATTATTATATTTTATTATTACTATTATTATTACTATTATCGTTGTTATTATTATTATTATCACTATTATTATTATCACTATTTCCACTTTATTCCTCATACCATTATACAAACTAAATAATAGAATACTAATTTTTACATTATTCTATTCTAATAACCAAATATGTGAATAATAATTTTAACTCTATTCTTATCCTATTCTATTCCCTAAAAATAACTATTATATTCCCACCTTATTTCATTCTTACAACCAAACGTATTATTAATCTGTTGGAAAATCTTTTGGACAAGCATTTCTTAGCTTACATGCCGTGATGATTCCCTTTGCTCACTTCTAGTTGGTTTAAGTAATTTGATTGGATGTAGCTTTCAGATTATCATGATAAACTTTTTGATTATTCTACTATGATTGATGAGATTCATCCTTGACATTTCTTTTTTTTTTTTGCCCTTCAAGTCGATCAGCTTAACCTTCTCATATAAGAGTGTATCTTGCATATAAATGAATCAAAGCATGAATACAACAAGTATTTTCTATTTTATATTCAAATTGCATTTGTTAATTTATTTCTTTTGTATCATGTACTTGTATCTATTTACATGGGATTATAAATTATCGAAAGTTTAAATTAGTAAAATTATTCAAATAAAAATTTGTTCAATTCTTGATCTTGAAAATTTATCGAATAATAATTTGATAACTTGGTGTTTTGGAAATTCTCTTTTAACGACTCGATATTCAAACAAATTAGGACTCTTAATTTAATATTTCAAATTTTAAATTATAAAAGTGTACCATATTTATTTCAATGGATCGTGTTAGCCTTATATTACAAGAGTGTACCAAATTTATCAAGGAATGGCAAGAGATCTTGCACCCTATGGAGGCATTTAGCTAGATTTTCTACTATGGTTGCTTTAATGTTAGCCAATACTTAATTAACTATCAATTCATAATCATCATAAACGATTAGATTCTTGATAGAACATTCATTAAGAAACTCCAACTGGATTAGCAAAGTTTCATATTTTAAATATTGTTAGTGGTTGGAACCCGAATGTAATTGAGTATTTTATTTTAACTTTTTCATGTAAAGTTGATACTATTCTAGCTCCGCTACATGTTTGAGAAGATGTTTGTCAACATAAAACATCTATTTGGGTAAGAATTTATTTGGTGTAACTCCCATGTGTTTAATTGATTCTTCTAAAATTAGGATCGATATTTTAACGACAAAGAGTTCAAGAGCTTTATCCTTTGTTGAGAGCCAGGCTCAAAATTCTATATCAAACTCTCTTAACTCGATTGATCATTTAATGAAGTGGTTAGATATTTTAGTCTCTGTAAAATTCATTTCAATGGTCGATTTGTTAAGACTATAATTTTACTGGTTTAAAATATGTTTAGAGTTTTCTTACAGTAAAAGCTAATGCTAAAACAACCTTTTTTTTTTAGTACCGAGTTTTCAAATCTATGACGATCTTCTAGATATAACATATCGGTGGTTGAATCATTGCTTCCTTCCTGACTAGAGCAGCATTCATAATTGTTTCAAAAATGGCCAGGTAAATGTCTAATTTCACATCTTCCTTAGGACGAGTTAATAAATTTGAATACGTCAGATATTTTTTTAACTCTTGAAAAGCTTGTTGGTATTCATTTATCTACTAAAAATTATTTATCTTTCCTTCTCTTAATACCTTAAAAAATGATAAATATTTCTCAACTAATTTAGTTATGAATTAGGATAAAATTGCATGTCATCTAATTAGCCTTTGGATCTCTTTTATAGTTCAAGGAGATTCCATATCTATTACCACTTTAATCTTCTTTGAATTTGCCTATGTTCTGCATTGTGAGACTATAAAATCTAGAAACTTATCAAAAGTTAGCCCCAAAACATATTTGGTCAGGTTTGATTTTATTAGGTATGCTCTAAGTATTTCAAATGTCTTAATTAAATCATTAATATAACTATTTGTAAGTACACTATTGATAAGCGTATCATTAACGTACACCTCCATAATTTTATCAATCTATTGTTCGAACACTTTATTTACCAACTTTTGATAAGTTACAGTAACATTTTTCAAGCTGAACAATATCATTTTGTAATAGTAGTTTCTTTTGTTAATTATGAATAAGGTCATCTTTTCATCTTATGGATTCATTTGAATGTGGTCATATCTGAAAAAGAATCCATAAAACTCAATAGTTGGTGTCCAGATATTGAATCTATTAGTTGATCATTCATCAAAAGTGGGAAGCTATCTTTCAAATATGCTTTATTTTTATCTATGAAGTCAGCATACATTTTTCATTTCCCATTATTCTTTTCTATAAGGACGATATTAGATAACTAATTTGGATAATTTACTTTTCTAATTAATCAATATCAGATATTTTTTAACCTCTTTATGGATTGTTACAAGTTTTTCAACGGAGCGGTTCTATCTTTTTTGTATGATAGGTTTATTTTCAGGTTTAAGACTTAGCTTGTGAACCACTGTTCCTATCAAAATGGCTAGTATATCTATTAGAGTCCTCGCAAGTACATCCACATTGCTTTATGAAAACTCTATTAATTTTTATTTTAGATCTTGATATAATGAAAAACAAATCCGAACAAACTTATTCAAATTTGTCAAATTTAAAGAAATTTGGAGGGTTGACTCTCTAGGTTGATCCTGTTAAATACATGCTTAATTTTGAAGGTCAAATTCCTCTACTTATTGTGGAGAAGTTGAGCAATTGGTTTGTGTTAAGTAGTAACTCATTCCTATGATCTACTATTCCTAAATGTTTTCATTCTTGTGTCTAGTTCAAAACATAATTTTAAGATGTGAGTTTAAAATGACCCCTATGAATGTCGTTAAACATGATCTCTCTATTATTATATTATAAACTGATGCAAGATCAACAACTAAAAAAAGTTAATGAAGAGAAGCTATTTTTGGATATGTTTCCATCGTAACCTCTAAATATATAATTCCTTTTACTTAGACCAGTTTGTCATCAAGTCTATACAACGGTCCATTCGATAGTTCTATTTGACTACATTTGAGCACTAATTTAATGAATGTATTGAGATGAAGAATGTTTCTTAAGTTTTTATTATCAATAAAGGCTCATTTTAATTGGTAATTTTAGACCACATCTTAAATTAGTATAGATGCAAAAAGAGGATCAAAATGGAAAAATATTGTGTGTCATATTGTCATTGTTAACTTCTTTCTCTTGCTGATGGAAGCTTCCTCTGGATGATTTAGAAAGTTCTTATCAGTAGGTCTAGTTAAATCCATGTCAACAACTCTTGCTACTACTCGGTTCCGTGGTTGATCAGTCTATCCACATTATCTTTATCTTCACCTGGGGCGAATCCAAGATTCTATAAAAACTTCTTCAGGTACTCATTTTGTATTAGGGTCTCAATTTCTTTCTTAAATATCCGAAAATCTTCGATATCGTGTCTCAAAGATCGATGGTAGAAACAGTACTTAGATTAATCAACTCATTTCAAAATCTTGTCAGACTTGGGCTACATTAAAAAATTTTCAATCTAAATTTATAATATAATGTTCATCCAGGTGTCATTTAATGATGTCAAATTCAACAGCTTGTATTCTCTACTAACACCGGACTTAGTTCTTTGTTACTTTCAATGATCCCAAGAGAATAAATTGCTCAATTTCTTTTCTATCCACCACCATTTGACCCTGGTTGATATGCATAATTTGAGTGCTTTATCCGCTTGGCTTCATTAGTTTTTTCTATTGTAATATAGGCTTGGGTGATAGCTTCTATCTTTAAGAAAATGTTGGGATGCTTTTAAACTAAAGATTTAAAAAGTGACCTTGCTAAATAGTAATCATGGAGGCATTCAGTTTCACATCATTTGTGAGTATGCCTCTAGTTTTGGCATTAAATTTAGCTAGAAAATGTTTAAGGCTCTCACTAGGAGCTCGTTGAATCCTGATAAAGTGTCAGGGTTATTTTTCTTCCCTTTGATTGGAGACGAAATTAGATAAGAACTGGTCAACTAATTCTTAAAAATCTTGAGTTAAATTCTTTTGTCTTTCTTTAAAGTTAAAGGGAAATAAAAACCAAGTGTAGCATCCTCCAAAATTTGAAAGTTGATAAATGTTTGGAAATAGTCCAGGTGATCCATTGGATCATTATTCTATCATATGGCTATAGTACATGCATTTTAAATTTATAAGAAAGCTGACATCTTCTCATTTTTTAGGTAAATGGCCATTGACCCAATTAAGTTGTATATTTAGCAGTGTTTTCTAAAAAAAAAAAATGCTACTTTATCCTTTTTATTTGTTCCCTCACTTAAATTGTGGAAGCAATTTTTTAAATATTGAGAAATATCCTTAAGTATGAATAATTAGTAGGTACACATAAGATTTGTTTTGTCGGAAGGTTTTGGAGATGCTAACACATGATCCTTTCTGTCGGACTGAAGGACGTTTGAATATTTAGATATACTAAGGATTCCACCACACTCAGGACTCTCTTCCCTAACCTCAAGGTATAAGCATTCTTCAAATTGAGAAAGAATAATGCAAATGACGCATCGGGAGCTATTGGAATCACTTGTTGAGGGTGGCTCCCTCTTAGAACAATTTTATTTCCTTTCGACTTCCTCCTTAAAGTCAGTGCCCGTGATGGGACAACATTTATCCTATGAGTTTGACCCTCAACTTTATCCTATGAAGATTTTAATATCTTCAACATATCTTATATTCGAGTAGCTAAAACTCCAATGCCTAGATTGGCCAGTAAGCGATCACTTCCATGGCTACCTACTTTATGGATGATGTTACGAGATGAGACATTTTAGGGAGATTGGCTTGACTGTCCATGTTATGATGGACCATATTTTTCTGTGAAAGACTCGGCAAATTTTTGTATATATCCGCTAATATAAAAACATGTACAATCTCCTGTATAATATAAAATATATCCAAATAATCCCAACATCTGACAACATACGACAAAACTACACAGGATCCAAATGCCACTATTTAATTGTGGCTCCAACGTCATGTATCTAAACAGAATATTGACTAAAGAGAAATGCCACTAGGTATTTAGTACAAATCACAATAACCTGTGAAAGTATAAATAAATTCAAATACAGTGAAAACTAAACCATCTAATCATTAGCCATGTGTACAATATACATTAAGATTCCCAAAAGAAATATAATATGTACAATTTCCTCATGACGTATATAAAGCTACAAATTCTAAGTCTTCGATATGATCTCTTAAATTCAAAGCCTAGTCCACTTCGAATCTCTACGCTATCCCATTGGTATAACAAATTTGTACTAATCTTGAGACAATGAAAAGTAACGGTGAGTAAAAAGCTCAACAAGTGTTATACAATCAATATGATAAACAATATAAGTAAATAAAATAGAAGATGGATATACGAGTATAATGAGGATGCGTAAATATAAGATGTGATCGGATACACTTTTGAAACACAATTAACTTTTCACGTTTTATCTTTCTTTTTTTTTTGGGAAGTAACTTATGTATAATTACTTATGTTCACGAATCATTACCAATAAGCCTTACTAGCTAAAGGTGCGGGAGAATAAGAAAAGGATTATGATGCCCCATATAATCTAAGGCCGAACGACATACATAATGTTCAATAGCAAACTTTCGCCTCATACAAGGCCAAAAATCACGTGGTGAGCGGTATATCTACCACTCGATATACAGGGCCAATAAAATGCTTCTTGACCTCCCGCGGTCAAGAGGTGATCCTCGTCCTTCTACAACAATATCCTAAGGCTTGCTAAAGAGTGTCCCCGCTATAATACATTGTTAGAATAATTCTTGAATCTCTACTGTAATACTAATAGTATGTCAATGGATATTACTTTTTGTAACATAAATTTGTGGTTCTAATTTTATGATTTCTTATTCTTTGAGGGAAGGTTCACCAAACTTCTTTCACAATCTTTTTCATCCGGGAGAACAAATCAATCATATATTAAATTGTAACTTTCCCTCCATACGTTATGTAATTCTCATATTTCTTATAGGTTTAAATCTTTACATACTTAACTTATATGCATAAGCATCATTTAGCATAGGAAAGGGGAAAACTCTTTCCACCGTGAGCCCAATTTAACTTTAGGGCATCCGAATAACGATTATCTTCATGATTGCTTAACAATAATATTTTTCGGATTACACAATTAAACATATACAAATATATATGTAACTTAATTAACAATTAAATAATGTGACATTTATATAAAATTTATCAAAGAGGCTCGGGTGAACAGTACTCACGCATGAACTATACCCGATTGTGCATAATGGATAATTCTCAAAAATTCGGACATCTAATGGGTAAATTGCCAAATTCAAGATATGGGTAATCATAATCTCAAGCCAATTTGTATATATAATTCAAAATTAAAGCTTAAACGAGGTCCGGGCACATCTTAGAGTTCCAGCAAACAGATTTCTACATAAATCCATCAAATTTGATATCTAACTGATAAATTAACATATATAATACATGGGAAATAATATCCTAATCCTAATTTATACAAAAACCCCAAAAATCGGAGGCCGAAACCACCCGAGTATGGGATTAGGATTTTAATACAAAAACTGATCGAAATCTACAAATTAGGATACGAAATTCATATATATGCATAATCAAGGCATGGGTATTACAAAAACATGCATGGGTCGGGTATCGGGACAATAATATTCGAAGAAAATCAAACAAAAATTTAAAAAAATTGTCACGATCCAGGAACACAATATTCGAAGGTCAAAATAAAATCAATAATATATATTCTATTAACCATAATAACCCAACCCGAGCGTGACAATCCGAACACATATAAGACCCAACATGATAAACCCTGCACAAGATCTCATCGGATATAAATCCGGACAAACACAATATGCGACCTGCTATCCAAATATCGCAAGGGAGGTATTCAACATTACAATAACTCATTAATATAACACGATAACTCCAAACATATTCTATACATGGATCATGACCCTCATCCGACCATAGACAAAACCATAATATATTCTCGATATTAGAAATATAACCAATATGAACATCTCTACTCACTAATAGAGATCTGCCGCATCAAACAACGTTCAAGCTCTACAAGCATATCCAAGCCACTGTCTGAAGGGATAAAACATGAAAACATGAACCTAGAGCTCAGCAAGTATCAATAATCATATAAAACAGTACACATAAATTAGAAGTAGGGATATCACATAGCAATCACGTAAAATAAAATACAATATCCGTGAAATCCCTAAAAATAGAGGAGATGTCTCGTACTAAATCGTCGTCCGCATTAACTCGTCCCTCCGGGACAAAATCATATAAATCACGATCCGGTAAAATCTCGTAGACGATATCATATCATATGATCCGAGGTCACATTATATAATCGCGACCGTCACCACATCCGTGTGGGACACATACCGTCGTCCGGATCTAAAACTCATAATGCAGAAATCAAGAGAAGACCGTCAGAACTAAAACATAAATCAAAACATGTTTCGAGTTTATCACATCAGTACGTACGTGACATTCCTATCGCCCATCGTGGGCCAAACCACGTATCTCAAATCGTTATCCACGCAACACATGCAGAAATATAAAGTATGCACGAAATCGGAGAACCAAAGATCAATGATACCAACTTGAGGAAATGTTACCCTCGTCCGGTAACCACGACTATATTGGTTGCGATTTAAGCTAGCAACTCAAGGCTCGGCTACGGTTTAGGCCAGTAGCTCAAGGCCATCCATGTATTCTGTCTCCCATAGATTAGGAACTTGCTAACTATGTTTTACCACCCTCGACTTTGGGTGCAACCTCAAATTTTAGTTATATATATTAGGACGTACGAATATATTAGTTTTCCGTCAATTCCTTACGATGGTTCTCAATTAAATACATAGTGGGATAGGTTAGCTACAAAATGTCTCAACCTTCCTTTCGGAGGAAGTAGTCTATCTTATACGTCCCCGTCGGGACTAAGCCTCCTCGTCGGGAGCGGCGCCACAAATAACCAATGCCTCGGATCACAAATCGACCCCTAGGGTCTTGGACCACCATGGTCCCGTAGTGATCCAACCCCCGACAGCGTGCGTGCGGACCAATGCACGACCTGATTTATGGTTCCACAATATACGGATACACAAATGTACATATATATCGTCCGGGTGTCCAAAATCACTCCAAATCATAAATACGAGTACAAAATCACCACACAACCAATAAAATATACATGCATGTACACAATTGATAAATTAGGATTATATAAAAATACATGCATGTAAGTAAAATCTCCCACAGTAGTCAAAATATATCAGAAATTAAATCAGACCAAGAATAGTATTAGAGGATACTTGCCTTAACACTATACTCTGCAGATCTGAAGAAAGGATGTCCCAAAGCACCCCAATCGAGCCTTTCCCTCTCCTTCTTCAGGCACCCCGCGCGCACATCCCTCCTCTCCTCTACGCACGGCTACCGCGCCGTCGCCATTGCTGCCGCCGGTCCTTTGCCACTGCTCAACCACCGTGCCTCCTCACGTGGCCGTCGCCGGCCTCCTCCGCCTCTCCCAACCGCACCGACGCCGAAGCTGTTACGCTGCCGCCTCTTCTCTCCTCATGCAACCCATCGTCAATCTCTCTCCCCTCGCATCGCTCGCGCTGCTACCGCACGACATAACCTCCACTCACCACCACAACCACCGATGTCACCGCTACCACCCCGAACGGCCGCCGTCGACTCTTCTGACACTGATTCCCTCACCCAGCGCCGCCACCGCCTCAACCCGCAACTACCGCAACAATCGCGGCCACACCCACAACCACCATCGATCGCCATTCACTTACGACGACACCGCCGCCGCTGCCGCCGCTGCCACCGTCTTCCTCTTCCTCCTTCTCCCTTGTCCTCTTCCTCCTCCTTCGCCTGCGAACCCTGGCCCCCTTTTCCCCCCCTCTCTCTCCTCTTCTCCCTCTCTCTCCGACTCCTTTCTCCTTTTTCTTTCTTTTTACTATAATAATAATAATTATTATTATATATCATTTTCTTTCCCTTTTTTTTTTAAATTTTAAAATCCAAATCGAATTCCGAACAACAGCACAGGTGCACTCGGGCGCTGCTCCAAAATCCTGATCATTTCTCAAAATTTTAGAATATTTTAACTTATTTTCACAACGTCCGAAATACCCAAAATCACAATTAATATTACATCAGTCATGTCCGGCAGGCGCCGGCCTGCTAGGCCGCATGCCGAGTGGGTTGCCCAGCACCGTCGCCCGATTCCGATTTTGAAATATATTCTTTCGTATAACACGAGTCTTATCTTGATTATATTAATTTAATACGCTGAGACTATAATAATTTAAAACCTGAATCATATTTATGTATTAATATTTCGAGGTTATAATGTTGGTTCTCAATTCCACCAATTCCGGGTCTTCGACCATTCGATCCACTTATTTTAACTTAATTACACATATTTACTATGTTTCAAAAATCGGTACCTTACAGCTCTCCCCTACTTATAAAAATTTTATCCTCAAAATTTAACGAATCTCAAAACTTAACAATAGGGGAATAATCCTTTCAGATTTTGCCTCCGAACTCCCCAATCACTTCCTTGGAGGGACAATTATTTCTAGCGAACCTTAATCATTCGAATCATCATGATTCTCAATGTCTAATGCCTTTTATTTAAAATCTAGATTGAAACATCGCTATGAGATGAATCCCTAGTTTTCCACGACAATTAAACCTGATCATAAATCTACTTCCTCTATAATCGATACATGAAGGACATTACGATAATCTTCCCAAATTCATCTCACCTGTCTACCTCCTACATCTCGAGAATGATCTTCTATTGGAGCCTTAACCCTATTCCAAAATTTCTGAGCCAAAGGCCTATATGCTTTTATTGTGCTACTCTGATTAACCATTTATCGGGACATTAAAAATCCACTTGCCACTCGTGTTAATTGATTCATATTAGACTCCTAGGTTACCTGCCAATTATGAACCTAAGAAAAATCCTAAGGACATCGATACAACTAAAGTATGATCTAAATCTCTATATTACAATCAACCTAGATAACGCAATTGAGCAATCATCCAAAAACTTCGAATTTGAATGCTTACCAAACTTATCGTCTTGTTGGCATACCAACGAGCCAACTTATGCATTCCGGTCGAATCACCCAAATTCACGATAAATGGGCTGTCCTAGTGTGTCAATTCCATAATATCCAAATAGTACCCCTAATTCTTGCTGCCCCTAATATCCTTGAAATCGAAATGGTGAGGATTTCTTATCTCATAATTTCATGACCTTACTACATAGGAGGCAACTTTTCCTCCTAAAACCAACGGCAGAGTACCCCCTTTACTTAGATATTTGGAGCTACTCGAGATTGACCCTATAATAATTCCTACGATGCACCAAGATATACCCAATCCAAAGATTCTCATCATCCAATTATTGATAATAATATTTTTCTTGACTGATGGTACATCTCATAAGTGTAACCCTCTAACAACCTCATTGATTTATGCTACCACTTGATCGACCCTTCACGACTGACATCTAAACTCACAATTACTATCCTCAAGTGAATCTACCCACTTATATTGTTGTATGACCATCTCATCCTATGAGGCAACCTCTTAGTCCATAGGGTTTATTAGACAATAGCTACCTCTATAAGTAACACCTATAAATTATCAAAGCAATGACCTCAAAAGCTAACCCCAAACTATGGGTGATGTAATTCTGGTCATAAGCTTTACATACTTTTAACTAAGGGCAACCACCTATACAAGTCAAGAGATATGCAATCTTAGAGCTTCCTTAAAAGGATCACATTCTACTGTAACTTACTAGACCCATCATAGGTCAACCCAAACAATAAGGTCAACATCTCATTCTTAATTCCTCGAAGGCTACTATTGCATGACCCATTTCGACGGATACTGATCGTTTTCAAGCCCAAATGCCTCACGGCGCTGCAATATTGAGAAACACTTATCGGATTATCCTTTTGGGTTCAACTAGACCCAGGAAAGCAACACCTTCAAGACATCAATCAATCTTTCTTCAAATTAGCTATCGCTCCAAACTCTAAGGAATCACATTCCTACAATTAGAGAAACCACATGCCCAACATAATCTTTCTCCCAAACTTACATTCCTTTCGTAATTGAGTATACGGCTAACCATCTTTCGCAATCCATGATACGATTCTCAAATGAGATTCTCACGCCCTATTAACTCTAAGAATTCGTTAGTGAGGCCATTTCAAAAGCACTGAAGCACCTCACGGCATAATACTCAGCAGATACCTTATTGATTCAACATAGAGTCCTTGACATTTGGTGCCAATCCTGGCACAACTCCACAACAACCTTCAATTTAATAATCAGGAGATAATTTGGGCTGACAATTTTCTCTAAGAAATATCCTCAAATTCTTACACTATCCAAACACTTTGGTGACCACAAAATGACTCCCAAGTGCGGCCTTATATGTTAACTAATCTTGGCACAAATCCTTATTAAATGATTTGTAAGCGAAACAATACTAATTTCGTCGTTGCTCAAACAATGATGCCCCATATTCACGCCTTTCTACTTGATTATAAGGTGTCATATTCTTACCATCCTAACCCACACTAGCATGGCACCTTACTAACCAAATCGTCCTCAAAATCTTATTGAGCCTTAACACCACAGGGTAATTAAATTAGTATAACCAATCATATCTACAGACCTGAAAAAATATTGTAAACTTTAATACAACTAGTATAAGGCCTATGATCCTCAAATAAATAATCTTAGGAAAGATTAATAAAATATAGATTATAGATCCCAAGGTAATGCATATATCAAAACATCAAGATCCGGGAGTCTTATCTCTCACTATAATGGACGACACTTCTATACTTCGTGTCATCATCGTGAAGCCTTGATCCATGGTATTGGACTCCTTTGCTATCCGACTCATGGAATAAGGGCAATCCCTAATCCCGAGGTCAAACTATCCATACTTGGAGTAAGTTCCCAAAAATCTCACCGAAATAAGACATTCATCTATAAAGTATCCATGAACATAGCCAACGATATCTCTTTATCCTCGAGACCCACGATCCTTTTCTCGTCAACCACTAGAGGTCAACCTCACCTCCTATCCTACATGGGGCAACATTACCTTAATTTCTTCTGAGTTTTGGATGACCGCAACATCATTTTAATTCTCAGGATCCACGTCTCAACCTTTATAGGATTTGAGCTATCCAAAATTTAAGACACTTAGGCATCTTCAAATCGATTATAAATCGACATCCTAGGATTCGTTAACCATAGAAATTAACTTCAAGTTATTCTAACCTCAAGCCATCGATTCTACCCTATACATCACACTTGATACATCAATCAAGAACTCCTTAACAAATTACTATCCTGAGGACCTCAACCCAGAGCCGATCACTTAAACATCGAACAAAAATCGATTAACCTAGGCCTCGAATCAATACTGACCAATTCAAGCACCAAATCAGTATCAATTAAATTAATCCTCAAGGTGCCTCCCTACAGCTCCTCTCGTCCTTACGGTCGGCCACTACCGCAAGTAATCCCTCGTTCTAAGAGTCAATGCTAACACCCTTCTGCAATACAAACAACAAGGGTTAGGTCGCTCTTAAGACACTAATTGGGATGCATAAGTTAGACAACTAAACTCATTCTCTAACTCTAACTTAGTTCAAGCTTTAGATAGCCAACTAAGATAATTAGAACTATACAATCTAACTCAATTTGTCATATACCTACGTCTACTTATTCAATCAATCTTAGTCAATCCTAAACTTTTGTATGCGATTCAAATCAAGTTTAAAGAATCTCTTTTTCTCTGGTACCAACTGTGACGGACTATATTTTTTGGCCAAAAATTCAGTAGATTTTTGTCTATAATATGGACATCCATCAATACAAAAACCAGTATAATATCTTGTTCGATACAAAATACAACAAAATAATCCCAAGATCCTATAACATACGATGACAACACACAAAACTACACAAGATCCAAACGCCACTACTTAGTTATAGCTCCAATGTCGTGTATCTAAATACAATATCGGCTAAAGAGAGATGCCTTTGTCTAACTAGCTCGATCTACGATTTCTCTAACTAGCTCGAAGCCAAAATTGAACATGAGAGCCTTTGTTTGCTCCTTTCTCTCTCTTCTCCCTCCCTCACTCTCTCTCTACCGGAACCCATACCGTGTATAACGGTTAAAAAGAACCCGGATGCGGCTTTTATGCGGACCAATGTTCAAGAGTCGTCAGTGACGCGCAGCAAGTGTCGGCCTGCTGGGCCTGGGCCCAGCAAGTCACTCGGTATCGCCGCTCATTTCCAACTCTAAAATATATTTTTCCGCATACCACGAACCTAATCTTGATTATATTAATTTAATACCATGAGATTACCATAATTTAAAACTTGAATTATATTTATGGATTAATATTTCGAGATTATAACGCTGGTTCTCAATTCTACCAATTCCGGATCTTCAACCCTTTGATCCACTTATTTTAACTTAATTACTCATATTTATTATATTCTAAAAATCGGTACCTTATACATGTGCTATAATGTTCACAATTTTTTTATTTGTTGACAAAAAAAGAAGCTTTTGAGCTGGTGTGATCTCAATCAGGTAGATACAAATAGCCCAACAAGGAACATCAATGATATATATCTCGAATTTAAATAGTTATTCAAATTAGTCAAGTTGAACAATCAAATCTTTTTATCCGAATCCTACACACACAATATCAAATAATAAATCAAAGAATATGAAACTTATTCTTCAATATATTCTTCAATACTTAATTTAGTAATTTCTTCTAAAAAATGGAAGAGTAGTAATGAAAATGAAGATGCGTGAGAGTGAAAAGTAGAGGATTTGGGTCCGTAATTTATAAATTTTTTTAAAAAATAAAGGAATAAATCTTTATACTTATTCTCCCAATTCCTCGGTCTTTTTTAGGGAAAATGGATAAAGATCTAAACAAATCTCTCATCAAGAACTGAATAGTTCAACCATTTAATATATTCTAAATTTAACTAATATCCGTTAAGTATATCAACTACTTGTTTAATTTAATCGGCTAGATAGGATGACCATTCGATTTGTTTAACCAATCTGTAGGGTTAATCATCCAGTTTAACTAGCCGTCTGATTGTTTGATACTTCAATCTTTTTTATACTCAATATTTAGGTCACTTAGCTACTATGTAATTTGGTTATTTAGAATTTCAACCATTTAGTCTAATTCATTTTCTATTTAGGCTCAACAATTTGACTTATTCATACTTCTTTATAAATTTATTATTTATGGACTTCTTAAACCAATGGGTCAAATTAATATTATTTTAGATGGTTCCTAACACTACTATCTTATTATAATAATCTAAATTATTTTTAAAAATCAACAACTGAAATAAGAGAATACATCTTCGCCTACGCCTATTCATGCAACCAAACATCACATGGCAAATTTTTTTTTCTTTCAATGAGAATATTAAATTAAAATTTAATACTGAAAATTTAAAAATAAAAAATATTAAAAATGATTATATTTTAAATTTTTATAATATTAAAAACTATTGAATATTAAATTAAATTTTAATTAATAAAAATAATTTTTTATATGACATTATTTAATATTAAATTTTAGCCACCGAATTTCTTTAATCCAATAGTCAATAAAAAAAAGCATAATCCTACTTTTTGAAGAGAAATAGGATCCCCAAATCTTGTTTGTAGCATCTATAAAGATTCCACATGTTATCTAATATAAAAAAAAATTGGACAAATTTGTAAATTATTAGCGGTGTGTTAATTCAATGCCATAAAATTAGAGAAAGTAAAAAGTTTAAAATTAAAGTTAAACTTCAAAACTAAACTCCAAAATTGTTGTGAGTAATAAAATTAAACACACCATAAACTAGATTTATATGATGATACGTACTTCAAATCTAGATAATAAAAAATTGAAGGATATGAAAATTATTCTCTAATATATTATCTAACGCTTAAATTAATAACTTTTTTAATAGATTGGAAAAGTAGTAAAGAAAATAAAGACCTGAGAGAGTGAAAAGTAGAGGACTAGGCTTTAAGATTTTTGAACAAATAAGTGATAAGAGTGCTAAATAGTACTTGTTTCTTGGATTCTTTCCACATTTTTAGGTGAAGTTGGTATATTTACAATCTTTCTACCATATAATGGTAATTTTTTTCTGAAGAGGCATACTTAATCATTATATAAGCAGTTACTCTTAGTGAGAATTGACTAGTTTGATTATTTGATATGTTTTAAATGTAATGCTTCCGAATAAAATGCTTGTCCTAGAGCATATTATTTGCTTGACTGATTTAGTTAGCAAGTTAAGATAACCCTTTGGTTCCTTTAATTGATTGGTAGGATTAACTGTCTAACTATTCAAAACTTCAGTCTTTTGTATACTTAACAGTTTGATCATTTAGTTGCTTAGTAATTTAGTCATTCAAAAATTCGATCATTTGAACTCATTCTTATCTTATCTGGGTTAGATTTTTATCATATAGATTTGGAATTAATAACTCGACTGATTCAAATCTCTTCATGAATTTATCATTCGTGTGCCCTTTATATAAATGGGTTGAATTGGCCTTATTTTAAATGATATCGAACATTAACCCCCCCTTCTCGGAGGCTTAATTTAGGTTTCGAGTATGTTAAAAATAAAAATTTGAGTGATTTGTTTTAAATGTTGTTCAAATGTTTTTTTTCAATAATGTCTTAATCTGTACGCAATTATTGCTATCTAGTCTCATAAGTTAGACCCGGCTTTATTGTATTTTGGTGGAGATTTTGTGACTACTTTTCTTTGCTTCAAAAAGTTTCATCTTGTAGCTCATTTTTTACTATAAAGGAAACTACTCTCATTCAGTCTTTATCCAAATTTTAATTCTCAACATTTGATGAAGTTACTTATATTCAGTGAATTAAAGAGAATAGAGTTTGTTTGGATACTTCTCTATTCCTTGAAGAAATGTCTATGAAATTTGTATTTATCACCCTTTTTTATATTGAAAATCGTCTTAGTTTTTCTTTTTTATACATCATCATAAATTAGGTAGATTTTCCATCTAGATAGTTGCTCTTGATACTTTATATCATTAGATGTATTATTGGGTATAAGTTTAGATTATAATTTTGATTATGAATTAAAGTATGAAAATAAAAATTTTGAAATCAAATAAAAAATTATGTCAAATTTAACTTTTAGATTGAGTTATATCAGGTTGAGTGACGCCTAATCGGTACCTAACGTACACATCTGTGTGTTCTACGTAGAAGGGCTACACCAAAAGGATTCTTGACTGGAACTTAAGCGCACTTTTGGTAGATTGCTAGCTTCTGATGTGCGCCCAAGGTAGCGCTTGTATATTAAGCATTTTATCTCAATGCTCAATATGTGCCTGACGTGTACACATACGCCAGTCTTGTATATAAATCCCATCTAGTTGATGTTCAGTTATTTTCACTAGATGTTTGAAAGAAGAGAGAGAATGAGAAGATAGAGAAAAGTCTAGAGAAAGATATTTGATGTGAGGTTCCGATTTTCATAATATGTAAAAGGAGCAGAGTTTCCTTCTAAGGCATGAAGAGAAATAGTGGGGTCATCTTCGGTGGTTGGAGGTAAAATTGTTGTGGGCTTTATTGTTGGAAAAGTTTCAATAGGCATTTCTAGTGTACAAGGGTCATCCTTCGGATGGATTCCCTCCTCATCAGCGATCTAACATAGGAATTGTTGGAGCTTATAGCGATGGCCAGGAGCAAATAGTTCCTCACAGTTGAAGCATAAGCCATATTCAAGACAAGAGGCTATTTCAGTGAATGTGAGTCATTTGATGGGGAATTTGGGTGGAGGTTGTGAGGATGTGGGAAATTTTGGCGATGGTATGTGAGTGGGTATGGGCAGCTTAGAGGTTGGTGGACGGTAAGAATGGGAGCATCCGGTGTCCAACTTTTTTTCCACCAATTTGGCCATACCAATAATGTCAAGTAAGGCGATAGGCTTCAACAACAATAGTTCGCGCTGTATCTCATCACGTATGCTAGAGATAAAACAATTCAAAAGGTTAATAGAAGTGAGACCTGTTGCACATGTGGAGAGGGTCTCGAACTCAGACATATAGGCTAAAACAGTGGTGGTTTGCCGAAGCTTGTGGAGCGCAACTTCATGATTGAAATAAGAGGATGGTCCAAATTAAAGTCCAAGTTGCGAGCAAAGAGCTCCCAGGTGGAGAGCTGTCTAATCGAAGACATCCACTGATACCATTGAAGGGCAGAACTAGTCATGTAGAAGGCGATAATTGTGAGCTTCTGGTCAGGTGGAGTATCGTGATAATAAAAAAATCGCTTGATTTGGAAAAGCCAGCCCAATACATTTTCGCCGATGAAGAAGGAGATTTTGAGTTTAGGTAGACGAGGGTGGTGAAAGAGTTGTAAATCAGAGTTTACATGTGGCAAAAGAGGTAAAGTATGAGGTGGAGATAAGGAAAAAACAGATGAAGATGCAAGAAATGTGGTGGGAGTGGGTAGCAGTGGTGGATTTGTGGGTTGCGGTGGGGATTTCTCGAGTCAAGATAAGGATTGACGAATTTCATGGAGGGATTGTTGCATTTGTTCTGCGGTAGAGGCATTGGTGGCGATTCCATCGGTGTGCTGCTAGACTGTTGCTATAACCGCCTTAAGCTCTGTAGAGAGATTGACGATGGAGTCTTTTAGAACTTTATAACGCATAGTCATTCCTTCTGCCATGGCTCTCAATGAGAGCACCTTTGATGTGTACCTGTGCTTGAACAATTTGAGAAGAGAAATTGACAAGGGAGAGCAGAGAAGAGAGAGGGAAGTCTAACAGAGGAAGAGAATTCAAGAAACAGATAGAGGAGGAAAAAAGAAAGAAATATGCAATGTATTCCTGCTTTTGGACCGCTACAGTCAGGGCTCTTATACACGTGAGCCAGCAGCAAATAAATAAAATTTGAGTATAACAGAAACCTATCAATAGAAGCATAACAGAAAATAAACAGAGTATTAACAGTAAATAAATAAAATATCAGCCATCACATATGTCAAAACAGAAAAATTAGAGTATAACATAAAATAATTAAATGTAGTCCTAAATTTTGAGGAAAAGCCGGGTTGTCCAGATGCTTCTTCTAGTGGCCAGGTGGCTTGGTGGCGGCGTAAGCGCGATCGTAGTTACAAGTCTCGTAACATGCTCGGTGTTGCCGAGTTGTTCCTCCAGAACCGAGATGATGCATGCTTCACGGCGGTGGCCAGCAAAATCATTGTCGGTGGCGAATGGAGTGAAGGGAGAGGGGAGTTCAGGCAGAAGAGAGAGAGAAAATTAGAGAAAATAGAGGGAAAGTGAGATAGTCTGAGGGAAAGATTGGGAAGGAAGGGGAAGGAGGGGAGAGAAGAGACAGAGAGAGAGAGAGAAGACAGTGGCAAAATAACCTCCTGTTCCATTATAGTCATATCAGCATATATATATGGGACCGAAAAACAGGTAACGGGGAACGGGAAATAGGAAACGGGGCATATACCATCACGTGAGCAGAATACACAGACAAAATATAACAGCAGTATATATTAACAGACCCGTATGCACTAGCTGAATATATTCTTTAAATTTAAGAGATGGTTGGGTGGTCCGAGAGCCTCTATGTCCGACGATGGTTGGGGAGGGAGGTACCGTGGCTGCCGATACTAACTTACTGGGCCTCGTACGTTCAGTAAGTGAACTTCGAAGCAGATATCGACAAGTACGTAACATTGCCGTTCCCATCAAAATGACCTTATTCTCAAGGTCAAGCGGCTTATGCACAAATGTCCTGGTCCCGGCACAATAACCCTATCCCTGATTGAAGAATGGAGCAGCTGAAGGACACCAATTCCTCAGGTCTTTTGATCTTCGAGCATCCTCAACTAGCATCCCTCCAATTGGTCCTTCGTGATGTGTGGAGAAGCTCGAGACAAAATGCCCATTTGGTGGGATGCTTTTAGCTGTGGGGCTGCCTTGGCATAATCGATGAGAAGTAGAAGCCCCAATGCTGACCTCCCTTGAGCCACTCCCAAACTTGTAACCATTGGGAGTATCACCAAGTTCCCAAGTAACTTGTTCTCCATGTCCATCTCCTCCAGACATCCTAGAGCTAGGCAGTTCAATTCTCTCATCGGTGTACTCTAAGAGTATGGAGCCGGATGATTGTTGTTGATTGGCTCTGTTTAAATTAACAGGCCAAGAAATTGTACCAATAGTAACAGGGATAGAAGTAAGAGATATAGGAGATTGTCTATTAACACCTTGCACAGATTCAATTACCCGTTGCAGCTTAGAAAGTGAACGGTTAACCTTGTTGACTTTATGAGATGGCCAGCGGGAAATCCCATGCTGCCTACAGATGCACTTCATTGTCGTTGGACAAACACCAAGACTTTTCACAGCATCCTTTAGACTCCCAGCAAAATATTGTTGAAGAACCTCTAAGCTGATATGTTTTTCAGCTTTTCCACGTTTGCTCTCAGACATCTTTTTGGTCTGTTGATTTCTTGAAGAAAATTTTGCATCATGGCTTTCCCCAACACCACCAATATTCCCTCCATCCTTTACAGCATCTATGTCCTCCATTATGGGTGCTGAAGAAGCATCTAGCGATGCCAATAACCCTCCATTTAATGTTTTGTGGACAGGAATCGAGTTAGTTGGTGATGATATATTATTTGATTCAATGTTTAAATCAAGATTATCAATCTTAGGCACATCAATAATTTCCATACATGTCCTTTCCTCTTCCACTACTTTTCGAAGCAACCATGAGGCACGGAAATGCGGCTCAAGATTGCCAATATGGAGTCCACCAATTCATGTTGTTCTAAACTATCTGTTATGCTAGTGGGCAGAAAAAATTCAAGGACAGAGTCATCATTTCCTGTGTGTTGCTCCTCAAACAAATAGCAAAACAGCTCGTTAACCCAAACATGCGTGCATAATGCACTAAAGGGTACTCAGTTTTGCAGAAGTGGGCAATATCTCCACAGAAACACATGCCGAGGGATGAAAATGTCCTCCCAGCAACACCCTGGCCTCTCTGTAAATGATACTCAGCACAGGCCTCATGGAAACCCCACATGTCAATATCTACAACATAGAATCCAGCAGTAGAGATCGACATGCAGACTTGCTCCATGCAGCTTCCATCAAAGCTAGAACAACTTTTCTTCCGGCCACCACCATAGGCTAGAACACTCCTATGCCTACATAGAACTCTTGTCTGTGCGAGAGGAAATTTGTAAGTTTCACATACCTCTGTTAGTGCTTCCAAGATTTCGGCAAGTGCATTTTGGTGACCTTCATTGCAAGTTAAGCTCCCTTGAACATTATAGTGCTTCGCATGATTAAGTCGTGGATACTCCTTGTTGGAGTAGTATTGCACATTTGGCGTCCCTTCTAGCAATTTTTGACTGAAAATACGCCCAGGAAGACCAAGGGGTCCATCACACTCCCCATCCACAGAGAACATATTCATCAGAGAGACAGCCCTATACTGATGCAGTCCATTACTCTGTGGACCAAGAACAAAAGGTTGCCCTGAAGTTGTAACATATTGATTCCCACTCCTTATGGGCGCCCAAACCTAAGCCAGAATCTAATATTGCTTAGAGAGACAATCAATTTTGTCCCACAATGGAGGGATTGACTGCCTTGCTGGGAGCTAGGGAGGAATAGGGTTGAAAAGGCTCAATAGGGAGTCAAGTTCAGTGGAATTGGCAAGTTGTGCCATCGTCTGGACAGAGTTGGCTGCATCGGTTATCAAACGTGAGATTTGGAATGGTAGGCTTGGAAGAGAAAGTTTGCTGAGCAGAGCTAAGGTGGAGTTAGTGGATGGCTGAGTAAGTGGGTAGTGTGGCGAATAGGTTCGACCAGCCTCCAGTGTTTCCTCGCCTGATTTTTCCATGCCGGTATTTTTCGGTAATGATAGAGGCTCCAGGGAGTGTAAATGCTGGAAGTGTGGCAGGCAGTGGAAATGCAAGTTTTCAGCATCAGCGGTGCGAAAATTTTCAAAAGTTTGGGGTGAAGTTTCGGAAGTGGTAGTCGAAATCGGTGATGAAGTTGAAGACGACGAGGAATTTGTAGTTGGCAATGGTAGTCGGTCGATGCGGTTAGGGCAGGATGACCGAGTTTGTTCTGAGATAAGAGCAGAAACGGCTATTTGAGGCACGGGTGGTGGTACGGAATCAATGATGGAAGGGATTGCAGGCAAAGGAAAGTGATGATGGGAAGCAATCGCAGATGAAGCTACAGAAAGCGAAAAGTTCACTGACTAGTTAGGGTATTGCTCGAAGCTGTAGAGTGATTGGCTAAGTTCCACCATGGACGAGCTGATTTCGGTGCTGGACGATCGGATCTGTGCTGTTGTTGAAACCGCAGTGGACATGGTGGCGCCAAATCGGTCGGTAGCTCGTCAGAGGTCCTTCATCGTGTTGGCCAGTTCGGTAATGGCCGCTTCGAGTGCGTTGAGTGCTCGTTCTTCGTTCTCCTCCGCCTTGGTCTCAATGAGAGTACCAAATGATACGTGCTTCACGGTGGTGGCTGGCAAAATCCTCGTCGGTGGCGAACGAAGTGAAGGGAGAGGAGAGTTCAGGCAGAAGAGAGAGAGAAAATTAGGGAAAGTGAGATAGTCTGAGAGAAAGATCGGGAAGGAAGGGGAAGGAGGGGAGAGAAGAGACACACACACAGAGAGAGAGAGAGAGAGAAGACAGTGACAAAATAACCTCCGGTTCCATTATATTCATATCAGCATATATATATGGGTCCAAGAAACAGGTAACGGGGAACGAAAAATAGGAAACGGGGCATATACATCATGTGGGCCGAATACACAGACAAAATATAACAGCAGTATATATTAATAGATTATATGCACCAACTGAATATATTCTTTAAATTTAAGAGATAGTTCAGTGGTCCGAGAGTGTCTATGTCCGACGATGGTCGGGGAGGGAGGTATCATGGCTGTCGATACTAACTTACTGGGCCTCGTACGTTCAGTAAGTAAACTCCGAAATAGATATCAACGAGTATGTAACATGAGATCTCATGGGCGCTCGCGGATTGGCCGTCTTATCCCAGGAGACGGAGCCCCCTTATGGAAGGAGCAGATCAGATCTTAGCGATCTCCGACGTCCACGTGGCTTCCGAGAAGCGCATCAACAACCACTATGATTGGTACTCCATCCTTGGCGTCGCGCGCGGCACCGACAGCGCAGCGTAATCAAGAATAACTACCACCGCTTCGCCCTGGCCGACGCCGCCTTCAAACTGGTCGCTGACGCCTGGTCTGCCCTCTACGACCGAACGAGAAATTTTCTACGACAACGAGCTCAGCTTTTTCCAGGGTTGAGTTGGGCCCACAGTCGGCCGAGGACCAGGCTAAGTTCCAGTAGCAGAAGAAGCTTACGTTCGGAGGAGTCCGGGAGACGCTGGCAGGAGTGGAATAACACTCAACGCCGCCCCGCAAGACGGCAAAAACCGGTGGCGCTGGCCGGAGAAGTGCTACAAATAGCTCGATGCTGTCCAGCTCTTGGACAGCCTGTCCTTACTGCTACCTTCTGATCAGTACCCAAGAGTGTACGAAGGCTGCTGCATCTGGTGCCAATATTGTCGTCCGGCGCTTCATGCGGCCGTGGTTCCGTTTCAGCCTCCCCGGGTGCCGGGTAAATCGGCATATTATTGCTGTTGGGGGTTTCCCGCTAAGGTTTTCGATTGCCGATTCGGACGCCAGGAAAATTCACAGCTCCGAGTTCCCGAGTGGACACCTTTCATCTTCACTGCGGTTTCCCCTGCCACTGCCGGGACAGGGTACAGGGGGCAGTGGAGGGAAGGTCTAGTGGACATTTCAGCCGGCTGTGCGCCGGGAAGGCTCTAGAAAGAGAGATAGACCCTGGAAGACCCCCATTGTAATCTATTATAATTGGCTTGGTCGATTTGGCTAATTTGTTTGGGGAATTCATGGCGGGGTAAAAATGTGGGAGCTTGAGAAGATGGTAAATGATGGTGGAAATTTTGGTAAAAATGTGGAATTTCTAAATCAGAATGCAAATTGAAGAATGTAATCAGAGGGATCTGATTGAAAATGCTCTGCAAATTTTGGATAAAAGGGTGCCAATGTTGATGTATTAAGCTGCTTCTGATTCCATCATTCGAGTGAAGATTTTACTTTGAGATGATGGTTCTTTCAACTGCCTACATCCTGTAGTTCTCATACTGTGATTTGGTATATAAACTAGTGGAAACCTAGTCACTGAGCCCTTTTTCCTGTGTCGAAGGCTCTGAACATCTGAATATGTGATCGAAAGATAATAACAATTGCTTATGCTGTATGCGGGGTCACAAACCCACCATTGTAGAACTCCCTGAGGGTGTTTCTAATCCCTGTTCCTAAAATAGGACTTGTTCAAAGCTCATTTGGGTATGTCAAACCTGATATGCCATTTACTGTTACCGATGGACATCTATTTCTAATATATATGTTGGATTTTCTTTTTTAGTAGAGCATATAGTGGTTGATTGATCCTATATGTTTAGTTTTATGATTGGTTCAGGCAATTAGATTATATTTCTACACCTTTCATTTCTAGGTGTATTATATATTTATCTGGAGCTTTGAATGATGGAAATGTGCCATCTTAACTGGGGTTACCTCTCTCCTTTATCTTCTTTGTGTCTACTTTCTACTCCCCCTCGTCTTTTTCTTTCCTGTATATTTTTTTTGGGTTTTATTTTTTTATTCTGTGCTGTTTTCTGATATCAGGTTTCCGATGATGCAATGGAGGAATGGACATTAGCATGGCCACGTAAAGTCCAAATTGATTTTCTTCTCTTTCTTCTATAATGAGTGATGGGTCAAATCATGGTAATTCTTGCTCCGAGCCATTTGTGGCTATATGCATCATGCAAAAATCAAAGTGCTAATAAATCGGTTATGGTTAAGAAGCATTAAGGACTCATATAGAAAATTCAGGTCCCAAGGATCAGGGCCAGCAAATTGGGGCCATAATTAGAGCCAATGAACAAGGATGCCAAAGCTATTAGACGGGACTTACTCATGGGTCAAGGACAAAGTAACCAGTTGACCGTGGCCAAAGGCCGAGGCAACCAAATGCAGATGCAACCAAAAGTTAAGGCTACCAGAGTCCGAGGCTATGGTCATATTTGCACCCAGCAAGACATTAAGTAACAAGATTGAGGAAGCCCAAGCTGGTCGATTCAATCTCGATCAAAGCGCCCAGATGGGGCAAAGCATGGGAAGAGGCCCAACTTTCGTATTTGGCCTTACAGCTCAATGATGTAGTGGGAGGGGTCGGGTGGCCCGGTAAAAGGGCACGATGAAGAGGAAAAAGAAGGGACTTCAGAGAAGGAAAAAACCTCCATAGAGTAACTGAGGTAACACTGAAAGAAAGAATTTAAGGCAGCCACAAAAGGAGGTATCTCCATCGCCACTCCTTAAAGGCACCTCCACGATATATCCACAGGAGCCTCTCCGGGAGAACATTGAGTTCCTCTCAATCAACATGTTCAGAATCTTACTAACCGTAAATCCGAACCCATATAGGTCCACAATGTCACTGGTTACAAAGTTACTCCATTTAAAACAAACACTCCACAAAGAGATTATATTGCAAGATATGATAAATCTTCATACCAAACTTATTGAGTCTAGTAAATTTTTCCTCATAATTTAGTTATATTACAATATTAAATTTGATACTTTTACTATTTTGAATATTTTAGTAATTTAACAACTGGACGGCTTCTCAAAGAAATTTTATCAGCTCATTTTACAAATCCATATTAAATGCAAGTTGTTGAAGGGCCAATTGAATCTATTTTCAATTCTCCATTAATGAGTTTTCTTTTTTTTTCGCTATCAAAAAATGGGTC
Source organism: Nepenthes gracilis (assembly GCA_033239525.1). Taxonomy (NCBI): domain Eukaryota; kingdom Viridiplantae; phylum Streptophyta; class Magnoliopsida; order Caryophyllales; family Nepenthaceae; genus Nepenthes; species Nepenthes gracilis. The sequence continues at coordinate 2,363,143 of BSYO01000040.1, forward strand.
TCTAAAACCCTAAAATGAGCTCTATAGTATTTTTGGGATAAAGTTACTTAGAAAAAGACATGGGGGATGCTAAAAATTATAAAATTGGCAAAATGTTTCTATTACATAAGCTCATTATATTACTGTCTTTAGACACCTTTTTTTATTCTTTTCAAAGTATAAGATCGGCAAAATGTAAATATTCAAGGCACATTTGATGGAAGCTTAAGTGAGACAGTGGCAGAGAGTGCTCGAGCAGCAGATTAACAGAACAGTCTTGTTTGACCAGTGTGCAATAGGCACTCGAGTGAAACATTGGCTTTTAATATAAATTTAGCACTATTGTGCAGCTTTGTATGAATTTTTTGTCAGTTTTATTTTAGATTTAGAGCACACGCAACAAAGAGGGAGGAGGGTAAAGGAAAAATTGAGATTGTGAGATTCAGAGGATGATTTGTTTTCAATTTTTTTTTTTTTTGGTAGTAAAATATGTGTAGAATACTTCTACCAATTATATTATCATTTTCACTCCTTTTTGATATTATTTTTAAATTTATACTTGTGCAGCTGTTGGTAAAATTTTGTTAAGGAAAAAATTATATAAATCATGTTAAGAGACATGATGGGCTTGTGTTTAACTTATTATACTACAACGTTGTTTGTACACGAATGTCGTGTTTTCCACCCTTGGTTTGAAGGGATTTTTCATATGAAAAAGTTTAGTGGTTGTTAGTTCATAATTTGTTGCAGTTTCGTATATCTTTTTTATTTTATTATTATTTATTTATTTGTCAAGGAAGGGGTAAAACTTGGTCTTTGATGATTTACTCCTAACATTACAGTAAGTTCAGCCTCAAAATTACATGCATAGCATGTGACATGAAATATATATAGATTAGCACAACTGATAAACACGATATAGTTTTGTATATAATCATTTAATTTGATTTTTATTGTTTTGTGTTTTGAACTAGTTGATATATAAGTTTATGCATATGAAGTCGTATATTTAGAGTTTGGTCAAAACTAATGAAATAAGCTGTATAATCTTTGTTACAAAAACAAACCAAAAGTCACATTAACACAACCAATTTTCTTAACAGGATTTATATCATTTGATTTTATATGAAGTTAGAGTAATATAATGTTATAATCGTTAGAATAGCTTTTAATTGTTTGATTTTGTTGGGCCCCAATATAATGGCCCATAAAAACACGGCCCAATGGAAAGGCCCAAAGGTAATGGTTTAAATTTATTTAATATTTTGATTCCTAAATCGGCTGTAAAAGAATAAATATTGTTTTTATTGGGTCACTTAAATTAATGTGCTTGGGATTACACCTTCTTTGACACCAATCAAACTAGTTAAGGTAAGTTCACGTGTCAACATGCTATAATTTTTTTTTTTCCAAAAAGTACAATATTAATATTTATTAAATATAATTTTTTCGTGTCTGGACATTTAATATAATTAGAGTTTGAATATTCAACAATTTCTAGTATATGGAATTGCTAAAATGCTAGGCTACGGATAATAGATTTTCTCAAATGGACTACTTTAAGATGTACGATGAATATTTGATCAAATTAATGTTGGTGGCTCTCCTAGGGCTTCCTAAGCTTATGGGGCATGAGTAGTTGTTTATAACTTTTATTCACATTTTAATGACAAGTTTTTCCGATTAGCTAATCAATTATAATTAGTTAACCTTCTATATTATTTCTTTTTACCTATAAAAATCAAGATTATGTCCAAAAGCATTAAATAGGAATCTAAAACTGAAGAGAGAACTAAAAAATATTACTACTGCATAGACGAAGAGTATGAAAATAAATATTACATAATTTTTGAGATCTTTTTTTTTAATAAAACAGAGAAAAGATTCTCGATTCAGAGAAGATATTTCAAAAAATATTTAGTACCTATTCTAGTCAACTTTTTATCATTTTTTTATGGGCAAAGTAGTATGTATTTTAACAATTAGGTATTATCTATTTTAAAAGAAAAACACATATTTAATAACTTTAGAAGTAAGTTACAAATCTATGGGCCTTAGACTGACTAGTTTTTATGACTATCATTTATTTTTCTCATTTTCATTGGATTTACCTTTACCTTATTATATGGCAACAAAGTTGATTTTGGAACTCATTAGGCAGCAATTGAAGCAAGTGGAGACCCACCAAAGCACGTGCCACGATATTTTAGAAAAGAAATTCCTATTCAAAGAGTATATAATAACCGTATAAATAAATAAGACTATACTCACTTGTCGATTTAGAACTTGATTTAATATTTTTAAAAAAAAAAACATTTTGTTAAAAAAATTATTTAGTATTTAAATTTCTAACCATTTAAAATTTTGATTTCGATCACTAATTATTTGAAGTAAATGTTGGTTCCGTATTAACCGATGTTAATGGGGTGTCTTCCGTCTCAGTTTCACTTGGGGTAGGTCTCTTCAATCAACTCCGTAATGGCTGACAGCTTGATCTTGCTCATCATCTTGGGATTGATCTTCACAATCGTAGTCCTTGCGGGTCGTCACCAGCATGCAGACACGAGTGCGGCGAACCTTTCTGGGCTTAATCCCTAGACCTGAGCTGCCACATCAATTGCAACTTCACAAGGCGGAACTTCCACCGACGTCGAAGCTGCCGCCGCTGCCAAAGCAAGAGTAGCCGCCCCTATGTCCCGACCCCTCCACAGCCCAAGTTCCCGCTTTTGCCTTCGGCATACCACCCTCCAACCCTGAACTGTCAACTCTGTCAAAGCCAGAACAGCAGAAAATGCCAGAAATTCCGCTGCCTCTTCGTGAAGCTCCGCCTCTGTTCAAGCCTGAACCGCCGCCTCTGTTTTTTTTTCCCCTTTTTTGGGTAAGTAACTGCCGCCTCATTGAAAGCCAGAACTCCAGAAAATGCAGATATTTGTTCCTCTTCAGTAAATAAATATGGACTCAGACGCACACCATACGACACTCAAATATCTATATACTATTTTTTAAAAAAATAAAGATACGAATAAGTTAATCAAAATAATAATTTATTATTTTTTTAATTAATAAATATTATTATTTTAGGTTAAATTAATTATTTATGGCTCAGTTCTTATTTGTATCTTAAAATTAATATTACAGTGCTACGTATGGTCATGGCATCATTTAATAATTGGTTAATGGGTTAATGTTTTAGATGTAGATTATATAATTTCTCTTATTTGAATTGTGAATTATTTATGGAATTGTGAACTTAATGGAAAAGGTACTAAGGACTTGTTTGGTATAACGTAAATAAGTTTTGAAAAATTACTGAGTCTTATCCTCAAAATGGCATGCCTAGACTACTGAAGTGTTTGACTTAATAAAGATTATGATCATGTTGCCTCTACTTGATATATTTCTATATATCAGAATGCTATATGTACAAAATCTATTATCTAGTCATATTCTACGCACCTTTATGATATTTATTTTGATGTGATATTTTATAAATTTATTTATTTTTGTATATATAGGTAGATAGATAAAAAATATATAATATATGTCCGAAGGATATTCCTTAAAAATTTATAATGATATTCCTTAGAAACTAGCTCGATTGAATTTTATGCCCAATTGAATTGGGCTGGATAGCACTCAAATGGGCCTACCTTGAACTTGGAACAAGCCCATTAAGAAAATATATATGGGCTTTATTTATTTGTTGAAAAATATTTACCAGATAAAAAATATATGTTATAAAAAAATATTTTCATATAAAATATTTCACAAAAAAATATATATATTCTTTTAAAATAGAAACTTTTTTCAATGATTAATGTGTATAAGAAAATATAAAATATCACAAAAATCAATTAATAACATTGGTTATTTACTATTATTGATCGTGGCAATGCTTTTCTAGAGGATGGTAAGTATTTTACAATAAAAAATTTAAATTTATCAATAATTGATTTTTAATATGCTCATATTTTGTTTTTACCTTGGGGTCAAAGATGTTGCCGGTTAATAACCAAAAGCATAGTTGGTGACATTGACAATTAACAACCATCGTTGGCAACTAATGGGATAGGGTCGAGGCAAGCCATCTAGTGATCAATGGGGCAACTGAAGGCATTGTCACCGATGATCGGTGATGGAAACAGAGATGTCAATGATTAGTGATAGGTGACGGTGATCAACAAGGTGATGAGCAGCAAGCGCAGCTCAAGTTCTATGGGTCAGCAAACAACAATGACAATCGGAGGCATTATCGCCTAAATATCGGCAATGAGGTTATAGATGTCGACAAGTGGATACTAATGGTGAAGGCTGAGATATCACACATTGGTCATTGACTGATGTGTTCTTTTTGTGACCAATGGTGGCTACTTAAGGCATCATCGGTCGGTTACCAATAGCGGGGGCAAATTCATGGGCTGTATAAGTATCATCTTCAGGTAAAATATTTGTTAATAGATATTGATAGTCATTATTCAATAATAAATGAGTTTTCAAAATAGCTATTAATTTTATATAGAGATGTCATAATTCTAATTTTAAAATTAAATTTATTAATTTTTTAATATTTAATTAATTTTTATCTTTAAAATTTAAATATTCAATTATTTATTTCACTGACTCAAAATCTTAAAATAAATATCAAGACGTAAACTAGTAAATCAATTGCCATTGAACAGATTAAATAACGTAAAAGTTATATCACAGGACTCAAATATTATAGTAAAAAATAGTTTCAAATATTAACAGCTATTTGATCTTGGATTAGTCGTAATGAAAAAATATTTTAACTAATATTAGAGTATTAAATCTCCAAATTGAATAAAAAATATTGTTTAAATTATTACACCATCATTCTCATCATTAACAACACAAGATGAAATATACAATAATTTTAAAATAAATTAAATAAGAATCCAAATATAAATTATAACTAAATAAAATTTTTTAAATTTTTCTTTCCAATCCTACAAGTAAGTTGAGCCCATTAATTTGAAAGGTTAGTAAAATGAAGGTAAAAATATGCTAATTACTCAGCAAGATTATAAAAATTTACATATGGATATATATCAACAAAATATGTTGGAATTATGCCGTGATATAAAATATAACATGTTGATAACATCATTTTTAGATAATTTATATAAAAAATATATATTAATTGTCAAATTGTGTTCAGATTTGTATAATAATAGAAATCATAATGAAAGTATGATAATATACAAAATATACTCAAATCATACTTATATATAAAAGGATTAATAATTAGTGCTAATTTCACCAATAAAATGTAAATATTAAAGCTCATACTATAATTACTTTTATATAATCAAATGCCATATGCTACCATTCAAAATTAATAATTAAGCTATCTATACATGACTTTATAGACGATATTAAATATTATTTTTTTGACCAGCAAATCATAAGTATAATTTTTAATTTATTAATAATATATTATGATATATTTAAATATATTTAGATAATTCTCTAGAATTGTTCATACCTCATCAATCTGAAAGCCCTATTTAAATACAAATGTTTCTTAATTTTTCTCATATTATAGAAAAATTCCTTCATTATCAAAGTTTATATAATATTTTCTTTTATATTTTTTTAAATGTATGATATGCAATAAAAATATGAATATATAGAAACAGTAAAATAGAAATTGAAGACATGTGAAAATTCAAATGTATATTTTATAAACATTACAGAATGATTTTGTAAAAAAAATGACAAAATTTACAAATTTAAAATAATTTCTTTTAATTATAAACATGTAAGAATAATTATGTGAAAACTTAAGACATGCATAAGTATATGCATAAAACTTATGAGATACGTAAGAATACTAAATAGGATTTAGGACATGCAAGAACAATATTGTTGAGACTCAACACCTGAATATGATTTGTATGAATTTAAAACATGTATACATAAAATCGTATAAAATAAGTGGATTTATATACATAAAAAATGTAATTACTTTAAGTATAAAAATAATACATGTATGATATTGAAATAAGAAATAATTAAAGAGATTAGAAATGAATAATAATAAAAATAAATAAATTTGGATACACTTACCTTAACTTGATTTTACCTAAAGATCTCTTAATATTACTTTAATTTTTCATTCTTCTTCTTTCTCTCTTTTTCTATCTAAACCTTGTTTTCCTTTGACATATTTTCTTGTAAATGACAAATATTAAAAAATATGGAAAATATTTTTTTATTCACACCAAGCATTGAGAAATAAGAAATATGTTTTCTAATAAATTATTTTTCATTGAATAAATGGAGCAATAATTAGTACTTCTATCGTAAAGTTTCTTCTCAAATTAAAGCAAAATAGTGAGGGGGTTAGTTGTTTAATATTGGTTGAACAAAGAGACAATAATTTATTTATTAGTGGGAAGATTTTTTTTGTTTGAGATACCCTTTTAAGAATATAATTTTGCATAACAGGGCTAGTAACAAGATATATCTCATGTCTTTTCTAAAGAAAAATATCTCAAATAAAAATGAGCCTGTCTTCAAAATTTAATAATAGTGTTATCTGAAAAGTTCATTCCAACATCTCAAATATAACAAGGACTCTTCTTCATTGGGGCTATGATATGGGATAGATTGTCTCACATCATTTAAATAAAGAAATAGTCTCTTTCTTATAATTAAAAATACTTCATCCTCCTTTTGATATACATATTTAATGACAAAACCATACGATAATGCCTTAGGACTGAATTTGTCTCATACATTCTTTCAAAGCAAATAATATCTCGAATGTAAATAGGTCTAACTTTAAAATTCAATATGGCTATTCATAATTTATATTTTTTATATTTACTGGACAAACTTATACTTTCAAAAATATTTGTAGAACTTACTGTGACAGGTTGTATTTTTTATTAAAAATCTAGCAGAATTCTGTCTGTAATACGGATATCTGTCAATACAAAATATGTACAAGTCACTATCTTACGACAACCATAATATACACATTACACATACGCAGGATCCCAACTTTCACGAAAAACAACAGGTGGCACCAATGTCATAACTCTGGGTATGACGTCAACTAAAACAATATGCCAATTAGGTAACCAAATATAATCATAAAAGCCTGCAGAAGCACATACATCCAGTATATACAGCGAAAACTAAACTTCGTCTCCATCAATACTATACACATATATCGATATACATATACGTATCAAAATAATATAATGTACTTTATCACATACAAAAAGCTTTTTAATGCAAGGTCCATAGCCTATCCTGTTCCTACGTCCTACTCGAACTTGTCAGGCATAAGAGCGTGCTCATTTGGAAGGAAGAAAAAAATAACGGTGAGTCAAATACTCAACAAGTGTAATATAAATAAATAATAAGTAATATATTCAAATGAAATAGGGAATAGGATGGGAGCAATATGTAAAGATGCATAAATATATGAAGCATGATTTAATATACTCTCCAAATAATGTTTTTCTTTGCGGACCAGAATCAGTAAGCCTTACTAGTTAAAGGTGCGAAAAAAAGAGGAAAGGATCATAATACTCTACATGATCTAAGGTCGAACTACATACTTAACATCCCGTAGTGAACGGTATACGCTTTCATCGGTATACAAGGTCAAACACCACGTGGCGAGTGATATACCTATCACTCGGTATACAAGGCTAATAAAATGCTTCTTAACCTCCCGCGGTCTAGAAGCAGTCATTGTACTTCCACAGTAACATCCTAAGACATGTTAAGAAATATCACTCGCTATAATATACAGTCAGGATAATCCTTGAATTTTCACTATAATATTAATGGCTTGCCACGGGATATTACCATCCGAAACATAAATCTGTAGTTCTGATTTTATAATTTTTTATTCTTTGAAGAAATGCCCACCAAACTTCTTTCGCAAATTTGTCCCTCCGGAAGAACAAATTATACATATAACAAATTGTGGTATTCCCTTCGTACACTTACATAGTTTTATATTTCTTTTGGATTTAAGTCTTCACAAAACTTGATTTATATGTATGAACATCGTAAAGAATAAAAACAGTAAAGAACTCTTACCATAGTGGGCTCAAACATGACCTTTGAGACCTCCTAATAACATTTTCTTCACAATTAGTTAACAAATATAATTTTCAGGATATACAATCAAATACATGCAAATATATGGAACTTAATTAACAATTAACAAAGTAAAAATTATGTAAAATTACTTATATGCATTGGGTGAACAGTAATTTTGCAGGTTTAGGGGTTCGAATATGCAAAACGGAGCAGAATATGGAAAATCGGACACCCAAACAATAAATAACCCTATTCAAGGTATGAGTTTTCATTACCTAGGACCAAATTAAGCTTGGAACTCAAAATAATGAGCAAATGGAAGCCGGGCGTGGGTCTAGGGTTTGGGTGAAGCTATTCCGCGCAAAATGTGGGAAAAATCGGACATTAAACAATAAATAATTCGTGCAGTAATTATGAGTTTCGTAATTTACATATTTTGGGTGGATCCACGAAAATACCGACCCGATCTACAACTTTTTCAACAATGCCCAAAATCCTATTTCCTCCTTCTCCCCTCCCGTGGTTCCTCTCTGCGTGGCTCTTCCCCACCATCTCCCCTCGTTGTGTACAACCTCTGCTGACCATTGCCGACCACCTTGCACGCCGCCTTCTTCCTCGGCGAACCCTCCACCCCGCCGCTCCACAATGCCCAAACCCTAACCCTCTCTCCCGATTCTCTCTTCCCCCGATCTCCCCTTTTCCTCATTTCCCCATTTTGCTTTCTATTATTATTATTATTATTATTATTATTATTATTATTCTTTTAATCTCAAAACTCAAATCGATACTCGAGCGCACATCGAGTGCCGGTTCAACAAGTCCAAATATTATCCAAAATTTTATAATATTTAATTAATTTTTATCATACCTAAATTACCCAAAATAATAATAAATAATTTCAATTAAATCGGATAAAAATACGAAATATTACATTCTCCCCCACTTATAAAAATTTCGTCCTCGAAATTTAACGAATCTCAAAACTTAACAATAGGGAGATAGTCCTTCCAGATTTCGCCTCCAAACTCCCAAATCGCTTTATTGGAGAGACAATTATTTCTAGCGAACCATAATCATTCAAATCATCTTGATCCTCAACGTCTGTTACTTTTTATCTAAAATCGAGATTAAAACCTTGTTATAAAACAATCCCTAAACTCCCACAATAGTTAAACCCAATCATAAACCCACTTCATCAATTATCGGTACATGGGAGACATGACGATAATCTATCCAAATTTAAGGGTAAGCCTAATTATTGACTACTTCTCTGACTTAATACAAAATTTCAAATGAACCAACAGGCTCTCACCTCGATACCTCCTACGCCTCGAGAATGATCATCCACTTGGAACCTTAACCCCATTCTGAAATTTTTGAGCCAATGGCCCACATATTTCTACTGTGCTACTCTAATTAACCGTTTATTAGCATACTAAGAATCCTTTTACAACTCATATCTACTTATTCATATAAGATACCTAGGTTTTCCTTGCAGTTATAAACCTAAGAAAAATCCTAAAGATATCAATGCGACTAAGGCAAAGCCCAAAATATTTAGATTATAATCAACTTAGGCAACACAATTGAAACAATTACCCAAAAACCTTGAACTCGAATACTCACCAAACTTATCATTTTGTTAGCATACCAACGAGTCAACCTATGCATTTTGGTCGTATTACCCAAATTCATGATGAATGGACTATCCTAGCCTGCCAATTTCACAATATCCAAATGGTGCCCCTACTTCTTGCCACCCTTAACATCCTTAAAACCGAAACGGTAACGACTTCTCATCTCATAATTTTAGGACCTTACTACGTAGGAGGCAACTCTTCCTCCTAAAACCAAAGGTAGAACACCCACTTCGCTTAAATATTAGGAGCTACTTGAAATTTACCCTACAATAACTTCTATGATGTACCAAGACATATCCAATTCGAAGATTCTCGGCATCCAATTACTAGCAATGATATTCACTTTTAAGTACTCCGGCTGTTTCATTTTCAAACTTCTCACGCTTTCTTCCTGAAAATTTTCTAAGTATTTTGCTTCCTTCTCTCGTTTCTATGGCGCCTTCTGTAACTCAGATTGCTTTGGTGATCACAGTCAGTGAAGTGAAGGAGTTATACATTGAGTACACTATTTCTAAGGGGATCATCTTTAGAATGCCCGACGAGAAAGATAGGGCGTGCTCTCCTTTTGAAGGCTGTATCACTGTATACGATACCCACTTGAGGAGTGGGCTACGTCTTTCGATCCCTGATGAGTTGTTGGACATCCTTACCGTTCTTCCGATCCCCATCGTACAATTTCATGCCAACGCTGTGCAATACTTGTGCATGCTTTGCATTTTTCTCCGCCGCCATTCGAAGCTACTGGCGTGGAGGTGGTCAAGGTGATGTTTTAGTTCATCTAGGGTGGAGAGTGGGTTTCCCTATCCCCACAAGGTCTCCAGATTAGCAGCACAATCTATGACTCTTTGAAGAATTTGAAGAGCAGGTTCTTCTATGTTCATGTTGATGAGTCATGGCCCCTGGCCAGGGATTGGGGCATGGTGCTTGATACTTACACTGGGACACCCACGACCAAGGAGACTGCCTCTATGAAGCCGCTTTTGAAGCTGGTGGAGGACCACCTCTCTGAGTTCCAGAGAGATCACTTGGTTTTCCGACAGGAAGCCAAGAGGGCACAATGGGGGCCACCTTCTTCAGTCCAGAAGATGAAGGTTCTTTCCTAAAAGAGGAAGGTTGGGGCCCAACAATCAAGTCTGCCAGCACATCTTCCACCGAGGAAGCTCCAAGTAGTCCAAGGCAGAAGAATGCGGCAACGGTGATACCTTCTTCTTCTTCCTCCACAGAGCCAGATTATGTTTTCACTGGCCAATTTATCGAAATCGGAGACAGCTCTGGTATTGGTGGTGTTGAGGCTGTTGTGGAGGCATAAAGGGTCAAGCTGCGCTCTGCTGCGAGTAGCGTCGTTCTTGCTCTATCGCAGCTGGAGCACTTAGAGGCACTATTAAAGTCACCTGTTGAGCTTCCACTTGTGCAGGCTGCTGACTTGTCTGAGAAGCTAGCTGCCGGTGAGCTCTTGGAGGCTCCCGTAGAGCTTCCTGTTGTGCAAGCCACTGAGTTGCTCGAAAAGCCTGCTGCCGGAGAGGTCCATGAGGCACCTGGGTGCCGACCGGCGAAGAGCCCCTAGAGGCAGTTGGCATTAGCGTTGAGCTGACAGAGGAGCCTACTACCAGAAAGCCTGGAAAGCCTGTTGAGGCTGTTGGCCTTGCTGTGGAGTTGTTGGAGGAGTCTGTGGCGAAGGCTTTTGCGGACCTGTCCAGGTGATTCTTGCTTCCAGACCTCCGCCGCCAGGGCCAAGGTCTCGGAGCAAGCCAGTGAAGCCAGAGTGCAAAGTTTGGCAGGTAAACCTTTGAGATCTTCCTTCTATTTTCTTCCTCCGTTGCTATTATTTACCACTTTTGGCTTTTGTAGGAGGAGAGAATACCGGGCACAATCAGCAAGGGACTACACCAAAGGGACCTAGTGATCTAAGACCATGATAGAGAGATCGCCTGGTTCGAGAAGGATGTGGAGCTGCTCAAAGTGGAGTACCAGGAGGATACAACTGCTCTTCAATCTATGCTATCAAGTCTGGAAGATAAAAATGCCAGACTAAGAGAAGAGAATGTTAGACTGAGAGAGAAAGATGATCAGGCAGTAAGGTGCACTAACCGACTCTCGGGACGGATTATATCGTTGGAGAATGAGTTGTCCACTTGCATTTGTCCCTATGAGGTCCACGATATGCTGTGGGCGTGAGTGTGGGAAGATGTCAATCTTAGTTGGCACATTGTACAGATGGTTGACCCTAACTTTCCAATTGATATCCTTAACTCCGCAACCGTTCTGCCAGCCATCGCAAGAATCTTATGGGGCTGTCCCAGAGTAGTTAGGGGCCACTACCGGCTCCTCTTGGGGGCTCTACTCCACCATAGACTTTCTGTGCCTTTGCTTTTTTATAGTTATAAATGCACAGATATAATCAATAAAATGATCACTTTGCTGATATTCTACGTCTTTACCTTTGTTACTATTTTTTGATTACTTGTCCTTGTATTGGCCGGCTGCCTTGGTATATTATACGCAAGTTGGTCGTCCACCTCGCTTGAGATGTTTATGGTGCTCTCTGATGGACTTATGTCCTAGAGAAGATATCAAGGTAATTTCTAATATCGTGCCAAGCCTGTTCTACACTCGTGCGTGAGTAGAGGCTTGGTGGCGCTGCCCAGGTATGAACTTGGGCGGCTAGCTTTTGGACAGAATACTTTATTTATGTCGACCGTCATTAATTGATCACGCTATTCCTTATGAAGGAGGTCACATGTCTTACTTTAGCCTCTTAAGATTTTGACCGTAAATGGGCTAATTGGATAACCAAAGTTTAATTCAACCACCTATGAGCCGCTTGGATGAACAGGGTTTAATTCGATTGCTCATGGGTCTGTTGGATGACCAGGATCTAATTCGACTGCTCATGGACCACCTGGATGACCTGGGTTTAATTACGAAAGAGTAAAAATTTACCTGACTTAGAAGTAGTTTAGGTCATTTATATAACCCTACAAATTCACACACATGCACATGGAACAGGGAAAGAAAATAAATAACAACATGGCACAAATGAAAAAGTATTCTTATTTCATTAATATAAATATGTATATTACAAGCATACACGTGCAACACGGATGACCTACTTGTACTCTTACTAGAAGTAGCGCTTAAGGTGGATCGCGTTCAACATCTGTGGGACTAACTTACCGTTCTAGGTTAAGAGTTTGTATATTCCGTTCCGCAGAATGGCCGAGACTAGAAAAGGACCTTCCAAATTTGGGGAAAGCTTCTTCCGGTTGGTTGTTTTGCCCATAACCTCGATGCTTCGTAAGACTAAGTTTTCAATTTCGAATTTTCGCGCTTTTATCTTCTTATTATAATAGCGGGCGACTCATTATTGATAGGTTGTTGTCCACATTTTGGCAGTGTCGCAAACTTCCGCCAGTAAGTATAGGTTTTCCCTAATTTTCTGAGAGTTACCTTGTGGGTCGAAAGACTCGACCATAAGATTTGGAAGCCTGATCTAAACCAAAATTATCGCTTCAGTCCCGTAGTAGAGACTGAAGAGTCTCTCGCGAGTTAGTTCCTTTGGAGTCGTTCGATGAGACCATAAGACGGAAGGTAACTCGTCGACCTAGGAGCCCCTTGCGTCCTCTAACTTTGTCATCATACCGTTGAGTAGTGTATAGTTTGTGACTTTCATCTGTCCATTTGCTTGAAGGTACACTATCGAAATGTGGACCAATCTGATACCTAGAATGGTACAATACTTGGTGAAATATTTTTCTAAAAATTATGTTCCGTTGACGGTCACGATGACCTTGGGAATGCTGAATCTGCTGACTATACTCTGGCAGATGAATTCTAGGGCGTTGTGCTCGGTGATATTGGCCAGTGGGGTAGCTTCAACCCACTTGGTTAAATGGTCGATACCCACGATGATGAACTTCCTTTACCCTGTCACAATGGGAAATGAGCTAAGAATATTGAGCCCCCATTACGTGAAAGGCCAAAGAGCCTAAAGATATCTCAACTCAATGGACGACTGGTGGTAAAGATTACCGTGGAGTTGGCAATTCTCATACTTCTTTATAAACTCAAGGGCACCCTTCTTCATTGTCGGCCAGTAATATCCCTGGCGCATGATCTTGAATGATAGGTTTTTACCGTCGATGTACGATCCGCATATCCCAAGGTGGATTTCATTCAAGGCATAGTCAACCTCCTCGGGAGTTAGGCACCACAGGTACAGAGTCGAGTAACCATGATGATATAGCGGTCCATCGACCATGGTGTACCAGCCGATCGTCTTCTTGATCCGCTTGGCTTCGTCTACATTATCTAGTAGTGCTCCATCTGCTAAGTATTTCCGATAAGGCATCATCCAACTTTTCATGTCGGAGATTTACATCACTTCCAGTTCCTCAGTGCTGGGGGTTCTTAAGACTTCCCTCATGTCCCTCGAGTACTACTTTGGATTTTTGGCTGCCGCTACTCTGGCAAGTTGATTGGCCTTTTAGTTTTCAGTTTTGGAGATGTGGACTAGGTTTAGTCAGTCAAAACTCTAGATGGTGTCCTTCGCTTTAGCAAAGTATTTGGCTAAGTGAGGGTTGCACGCCTCAAAGTTTCTGTTAACCTGGTTTATGACCAGTTCTGAGCCGTTGTAGACGATCAATCGTCTAGCAAAACACTCTTTGGCTAACCTTAGCCTGGCTTACAGGGCTTCATACTCAAGCAACATTGTTGGTGGTGAGAAGTCCGATCTAAGAGAGTACTTCACCTTAAACTCGTATGGGGTCATTAGGACCACTCTGACACCGCTACCTAAGTTCGTAGACAATTCGTCAACATTGAGAACTCATTCTGGCTCTTCCCCATGTTGTTCTGCATCCTCAGTGGGTTGTTCATCAGAAATTGGCATTATGGTCTTGATAATGAAGTCAGCCAGAGCTTACCCTTTGATGGCTGGTCTAGGCCAAAATTCAATGTCGAACTCTCCTCAACTCGATAGCTTACTTAACCAACTTTTCAAAAATTTCAGGTTTCTGAAAATGTTCTTCAGTGGTTGGTCGGTCAGAGCAACCACGCGATGAGCCTGGAAATAAGGCCTCAATGTTCGAGTGGAGAAGACAAGTGCCAAAGCTAACTTCTCTACGAGTAGGTAACGCGTCTTTGTATCAGTCAACGTCTTGCTCAAATAGTAGACCGATCGCTAAGAGTCGGAGTCCTAGCATATGAGGACAGAGCTAAGAGCCACCTCTGACACTGTTAGGTAGAGGTATAACTCTTCTCCGTCATTGAGTGACGTTAGCAATGGTGGACTAGCTAGGTACTGCTTCAATTCATTGAACGCTGCCTAGCATCCCATAGTCCACTGGAATCCGTTCGCTTTTGTCCTCCTTAGAGCCTTAAAGAAAGGTTGGCACTTATCCCCTGACTTTCCCAAGAAGCGGGACAAGGTTGCTAGTTGTTTGGTTAGCCTCTGGATATCTTTGACACTCTGTGGTGTAGTCATGTCTGTGAGGGCCTTGATCTTCTCCGGGTTTGCCTCGACTCCTCGTTGAGAGACGATGAAAGCCAAAAACTTCCCCAAGGACACTCTGAAGACACACTTCGAAGGGTTCAACTTTATTGGGTGTCCACGGAGTACCTCAAAGGACTCAACTAGATTGCGAATATGGTCATTGGTCGTCTTGCTCTTGACGAGCATGTTGTCGATATACACCTCCATATTGTAGCCAATCTGTTTCTCGAATATCTTCTTCACAAGCCTCTAATAAGTGAAACCTGCATTCTTAAGACCAAAATGCATGACCTTATAACAGTAGATGCCGTGGTCCGTCATAAACGATGTGTACTCTTCGTTCTCTAGGCTCATCCAGTTCTAGTTATAACCACAGTACACATTCATGAAACTCAATAGCTCATGTCCAGATGTCGAGTCCACCAACAGTTCGATCTGGGTTAAAGGAAAGCTGTCTTTTGGGCAGGCTTTATTAACGTCGACAAAATTGATGCACATTCATTATTTTCCGTTACTTTTATTTACCAAAACGACGTTGGAGAGCCAATCCGAGTACTAACCTCTTTGATGAAGCCGGCGGCCAACAGTTTCTTCACTTCTTCCCAGATGGCAATGAGTTTCTCCATGGAGTGGTTTTTTTGCTTCTATCATATGGGCTTGTGGTCGAGATCGAGGCCCAACTTATGAACTATTACTCCTGCTAGAATCCTAGGCATGTCAGCTGGAGTCCAAGTGAAGACGTCAGTGTTCTGTCATAAAAACACTGTCAACTCGTCACGCAGTGTCTTGATGAGTGAGCCCCTAATCTGTACGCACCTCTCCGGGTCCTCCGGATTCAGTGGGATTAGATCGGTTGCCTCACCAGATTACACTTGTTGTAAGGATGTTTCATCTCGATGGTCAAACTCTCCTGCTGCCTTTGTGCTATCACTTGGAGCAATTTGGGACATGTAACATGTCCTTCCAGCGACTTGGTCATCCAACACTTCACTAATACCACATGTTATTGGGAATTTTATCTTGAGATGCGGTATTGAAGTGACGGCTTCAAACGCTGTTAGACACCGGTGACCTAAAATAGTGTTGTACACGGAAAGTAGGTCAACGACTAAGAAGGTGTGTGTACAACTCACCGTTCTTAGGTACGTCCTCAGGGTGACCTCCAATTGGATCGTTCCTTGGACGGCTATCGGCTCATTGTCAAGATCATAGAGTGAACTTTCAGCAGATTTCAATAGGCTCTTTTTTAAACCAAGTTTTAAAAAGGCATCAAGATAAAGCAAATCTCGAGAACTTTTATTATCGATAAAGACTCGTTTCAGTTGGTAATCAATACTACCATCCGAAATGAGTGTGAATACAATAAGGGTATCTACATGGGGGGAGATTACATATTCTATATTATTATCACTAAAACTAATGACGTTGTCTCCTGTGCGCTACTTCTTCTGCCCAGCCTACTACTCATTGTGATCCGTCGGGGTCTTGGCAGGCTAAGTTGTGATCATATTGACTACTCCAACCGTGACCCGATTATATGGTTGGGAAGGCTCTAGTCCTTCCTCACCAGAGGTGCTAGAACTCTGTCCAGAGTTCCTGATGAACCGGTGAGATGGCCCCTCCGGATGAGCTTCACGATCTCCCAGTGAAGAGGTTTGCAGTCCTCCGTGAAGTGTCTAGGAGATTGATGAAAATTACAGTACTTAGCTAGATTTTCTCCCTCCGCTTTCTTAAGTGGTTTGGGCCATTTCAGAAATTTCTCTCCACGGATCTGTATCAGGACGTTCGAGCAGGTGTTGCTCTAGGGTGTTAGGTTGATTGACCTATAATCCCTTCGCTTCAGTGCTCCGAACTTGTGCTACTTCTTGCGGGAGTGATCGACTCCGTTGTACTTCCTCTTTTCCTCGGCCCTAAAAGAGCAAGGTTGTTCGATCCTTTTGGGATACTTAGCCTCGTTAGCCTCTTCCACGCTGTTTAAGCCCTGGTGATAGATTCTATTTTTTGTAAGATCTACGGATTCTTGTGTGCCAAATGCCTAAAAAAGTTCCCATGTTTAAGGCAAAGATGAAACTGTCAAACTTCATCTCTTCCGTGAGCCTGAGAATCTTTCTGGCCTCCACCATGAAGCGATCTAGGAACTTTCTCGGATTCTCTTCCTTCTTCTGCTTGATGTAAGAGAAATTTCATGGCTACTTCTCTTCTCAATAGTTGGAAGCATATTGCCCCAAAAAGAGATCAGTAAGCTCTTGCAAGCTTGGTACGAATCTTACAGGAGATGATAAAACCAGATATGGGCGTCTTCGTTTAACGTAAGAGGGAAGTAACGATACATCTCTGTGTCCTTCAATCCTTGGAGACTCAGATGGGTACGAAAGTGATCTAGGTGATCCATAGGATTAGCACTCCTTTCGTAAGAGTCAAGGGTTGGCTTCTTAAATTTTACTGGCAAAAGGCAATTCAAGATCTGTCCTATGAAGGGAGATCTGTCTAGATCTATGGCATGCTCGTCATCCTCGAACACACGGTTTCAGATCTTGTCTACCCTTGAATCTGTGCGGGCGGCGTAGCCAATTCTTTTGGAGTTGAGGTATGTTCTCAACTCCATTCTTTCTCCGGTGTAGCGAGTAACCGGCCAACTACTGCCACAAGTGAATCTAACGATCCTAGAGGCTCCCTCCTGAGCCTAATGCCTAGTCTTTGCTAGAGAGTATCGGTGATTTCTCCATTCTAGACTCTCATCCGAAGTCCTACTGCCTAAACGTCCTTCGAGCTTTGAACGGCTCTGGGCATGTGAGGCCTTCAGAGTTTGAGTGTTGCCCAGCCTCCTAATCTTCTTGGATGGCTTCTTCTTCTTCCAACCTCCTCTCCGGGAGGCCAGAGCAAGGATTGCTACGGGCGGAGCCTCCTGCTTTGTATTTTCCTGGCGGGCCTAGAGCATCTAAAGTGTTTGATTTATGTTGCTAATTTATTCCGTCAGGTTTTGGAAAAATTAAGCGGGTACTCCATTGACCACCCTATTGACCAAGTTACTGGCAGAGGGGTCTTGGTCGGGTGTGGCCGCGTCTCTAGCGGGACTGCTAGCTTGGGCTCTAGTATTCACCATTCGATGGAATAAAACTGGTTGTAGAATTGAACAGAGAAGCTGTTGTGAAAAGTGTAGGCTTTTCATAAGTTTTCCATAGACGGCGTCGATGATGCATCCTGAATCCAAGTTTCAAACAAATTCGGGTCAGGACACTTGTCTAAATTCGGCTCCGTTCACTGAGTCTGGATCTTGCACATCACAATTGCTAATAAAAGGTCAAATGACTGTAGGAGGTGATCCCACCGAAAATATTCTACGCTCAAGTCAGTAAATAGCCTTTGAAATAAGAAGGTGGATACAATAAGGTGCAATATGAATATTGAGAGTGTTTGTTTTGTAGGGGTGATCTCGTAGGCTGAGAGGCTTGAGTTGCTTGTGAGGAGCAAAATCTCTAAGTACTGTGTTCGTTGGGAATGTAGTAATAGAGAGGGAGTGCTAGGATGCTGAAAGTGTGAGAGCTTTTACAAGAGAAGACTTTTTACAGGCAAGCGAGAACATGCCTTGAAGTATGAACTCCATAGCCTTTTATAGTCGTTACGTTGGGCAATCTTCCTTGTGTAGAAGGGCTTGATACTAACGCTCTATTGGGACCGTTGCCTTTTCTGGCATGCTGCCTTTATGGCTGTAACGGTCATTGGATTGATTACTTTCCTTCTACGTTTTGTAATCGTTAGGATTTTCAATAGATAGGGAAAGGATTCTGGCTTCTTCCTTCAGAGATGTGCATTGATTTTGGGAGCAACCATTACAATGGAGGTTGCCTTCTATGGAGAACATAAAATCAGGAGAGAAGACTGTTGCTGCACGAGGACGGACACATAGGCTAATTTGGGCTTGGGTTGCGTGAGGGCTGGTTTTCAGCCGGTCAACTAGTCATGCTTTCAATCAATGAAAGTAATGACCGTTTTACATACTTCTGGTCAACGGAAGCGTTGACGGTCTTGGGTCCAAGTGGGCTGTCCTGCTCTTGGGCTTTGATAGACCATTAGCATTTCATTCGGTTAACGGTTATAATTGACCATCCAGGCGTTGATGGGCCATTGTGGATTTCGGTTGTTCCTTCTTCTTGGGTTGGCCCATTACTGGTGTACCCATCACATCTAAACTCTTTTTATCTTTTATAGTGAATATAATTCGAATTACAAAATTTAGAAAATCCTTTGTTAATTCACTTTGGTCAAATTTTAATTCATGAAATGCGCAAAACCTACCCCTAATTGCCCTCAAAATATACATAATCCAAAAAACAAAGTAAATCTAAGGAGTAATTGTAATATTTTAGATTTCCATTTAAATTATTTTAATATTTATTTATGATTTAGGGTTAATTGGATGTGTTAAAAAATTAATTATATATGGTAAAATTTTGAAGAAAAAATCGGATTTGTAGTATGGCACCCAAAGTGCACCCAAGTGTCAATTGAGAAAAAAGAAAAAGGAGATTGGGTGGTTGGCAGGGGAGAAAAGAAGGAGAGAGAAGAGAAGAGAGAGAGGAGAAAAGGAGTAGGGTTTCACACGAGGAGGAGAGGAAGAAGAAGAGGGAGAATAAGGGAGGGGAAGAAAGAAGAGGAGGCCGCACACTGGTGGGTAGCACGGCAGAGGAGCGGCGCGGAAGAGTGCACGGTAGGAAGGTGGCAGAGACACAAGCGGCACGTTGACGAGGAGAGAGCCAGGAATGTCGGCAATTGCTATAGAAGGTAGCAGAGGCGGCAGTGCACGTGCCAAGGTGGCGCATCGCGGCAGGAGAGAGAAATCGCCTGCACGTATGACCTTTTTACTAGTCGATTGAGGTATTTGTTTTGTTTCTATTAATATTTGAGGACTTTGTAATTTTCTAAAAAAATAGATAATTATTAGACATTGTATATTTTTATATCAGTATATCTGTATGAAAATAAGTATAAAACTTGCATTGGATCATACATTTTTACATGCATGTGTCGAGTTATGGTCACTGTATTTAGATTTATTATTGGATATTCTAGCCAATTCTCGATGGAAAGATATTTATTATTGAAAATCTCTTTCTGCCAATAAGAAAGGCTTGAACGTAGTAATCCTTTTCATTTGGATGATTTAATAGAATTTAATTTATTTAAATGTCCTAATATATCTAACAATTTAAGAAATTACACTTAAAATCACAGATGACAAGATATAGCGAGTAACCTTACCTATTAAAAATAGAGTATATAAGTGGCCTAACATGCTGGCCTTACCTGCATTTGATTTGATTTGAGATTATCAGATTAGAAGTAGCACTTTTCTCAAGTTAGTCTTTAAATAAGTAAAATTCAGATTTGGTGCATGTTTTGTATTTCTGTATAGATTTGGTAATTTGGACTTGAATTTTAGATTTGGATTTGAGATTTGCTAGTTTTACCTTTGTAGGTATGTCTTCTATATTGATTTTAAATATATGTTTTGATCCAAACCTTTGGATTATTTGTTGACATACTGTTTCGGGTTCTACGCATGCGATTGGATCATCTCACTATTCAATTTTACCCTGGGCCACGAGCTGATTGGGCTTCAGATTTAGACTTTGGATTTGATATCTACTTATTGGAGTCGATCCGAATCACTTGTATCATATATTTATTTATTTATTTATGTATTTATTTATGTCCCAAGGGGACAGTTTTTAGATTGGATATTTGTTTAGATTTGATATTTAATTTGAGTACGAGATTATCATTAGATTTATATTTTATACTTTATTTTAGATTTAATGATTAGGTTTTTATATTGATGATTTGGATTTATATCTATTTTCTGATTTAGTACTTATTTATTAACCTTCCTCTAATTTATTAAACCCGTTTGTTCATATATGATACATATTAAACTTTAAACTCATTTTATATTTTTCCTTCAGAATAGAAGGTTCGGATACATTGCAAGAGTATGAATGTGATCGTCATCTTTTCATCATATTCGGTGAGTTTTAGTTCTGTTATGACTTTAATTGGTATTTCCTGTGATTGGATTTTAGAGTTGGTCGGGTATAACCCTATGGTTATATTTTAAGAATAGTTAGGATATTATATTATGTTATGATCATGATTATGATTAAATTATCGCATTCCTTATGATGATTGTAAAGTAGGTCATATTAATATTATTTGAACGGTTGTCTAAAGAAGTCTTATGCGGGGTTTAATTTATCGAGTCCTATATATTTTATATGTCACACCCGAATTTTGAGATTTAGCATTTTTTGTTAAATTTATTTAAAATTTTAAATTTTAGAAATAATAATTGATTAGACGTGTTAAATTTCTAATCGTAATAGAATAGTACTAAAGAAAAGCCGTAGGAGAGGTATCTTAGATAATTTTGAATAAATAATTGACCAAATATTTGGATGTGATAAGTATTGCCTTTGACAAATAGTAGAAAATTTGAATTGTGAAGATTTGGATTGAATCAGAAGGATGATCATCTGATCATAATGAGTCACACGTGCGACATAATTGGTGGCTGGATATACCGAAAGGAGGAATTTGTTTGATTCATGTAGATATGTCGTGGTTTTGATGGGCTTTTCAATTTTGGAGGAGAAGTGGCAGCCTCAAGTGGTGCCAGTCTGAAATTTTACGAGGTAGAATGAGGTTTTGGCCGACAGAAAGGTAGGTGATGGAGCAGGTCGATTCAAAATCTCATAGGATAGAATAAAATTTGGCCGGCAGAGAAGTAGGAGATAGAGCGGAGGTAATGAAGGTCAATAATTAGAATATTTGTGTGGGACCGTAGTGGTTTGAGACCCCAAATGGGTCGATATGTGATAAACGGTGGCCGAATAGTTACAGATAAGTTGGTGGTAGGACTTGTAGTGCCTTATCTTGGACTAGGAGAATGAGAAGATAGTTTAGAATGTCTTTTAGTAGATATATTAGAGGAGTTCTTTCCCTTCGAGTATCCAGGAGATTAAAGGAGCTGAGTTCGACAAACCGATTGAGGCAGGAAAGTTATCTAAAACTACCTTAGGAGGAGTATGTATATATATGAAGACATGTCAAAATTGAAAGTTGCAGATAAAGATGAAGAAACTCATTACAAGTCAACTAGTTTCTCTTTGTAAGGCAGGTGGACCAATTCTTAACCGATACATATGTTGTTTAAGAATCAAAGTTACATTAAGAGTTTAGGCTGCAATGTCTTCTGTCTTCATTTTGATTGAAAAAGTTGTAGAGTCAATGGTGAACAACATCTGCCAAGATAAGGACAAAGGAGTGTATGTTTGATTTTGTTGGCAACGATAATGCGGATTGTGTAGGGGTTTGAAGCTATGACAAGAGTGAGAGAGAGAGCGACTCGACGGTTGTCCATTTTCATTTATCGGTGTGATCGGATAGATAATCGTCTCCATAAATCCTTCATCACTGAAGAATCCACGGATGAAAAGCTTAAGGTTCGGCCTCTCAAGACAACATTTAGGAAGAGGTTGAAGAATCTGAAAGATTTGTTGAAGCGAGATAGTAGCTGAGTACTTCAAGATTTAATTCGAAAGTAGATGGTACCGTTTCAACACTAGACATATGGCGAGGAGATGGACCAGGCTTTGTTGATCGAGTAGAGGCAGCTCCCGGAGAATTCTTTCCAGAAGAAATTAGAGCATTGGAGTTAGAACTCGAAAGGTGAACTTATTTATTCTTCAAAGGGTAAGATAAAAGAAACTCAAATGAAGCAGCATTTTCTTCCCCGAAGTTCCAGTTCGCAAGGTCAACATGTGAGTTTTGTCGAAGAATCATGTGGGACGAGTTTGCTTTTATCAGAGTGAAGTCTATTTTAATTGCATCTAGATAGGCCATTTGTCAAAGGATTGCTCGAATCCTAAGTATCCGAATCCCAGACATACATATAGGAGTCAAACTATTCCTGACAAAGCATTTGCTGTTACAACTCGTGATGTTAGAGTCAGTTCCTCAGTTGTGTAAGAGGATTAGCCTAGACAACCTTATGATCGGGAGTTTGAGTTGTTATTGAGGCTGTGCAAGGTATCACCACGGAATGCTTCTATACTTTTGGGTAAGGAAGATGGATAAATGGGTTTATACTTGAATTATTTGAAAATCGAATATGTAACACCTTCCTTGGATTGAGGATTTGTTTGATCCACTCAAAGAAGTTTGGGTTTTCTCTAAGATCAAGTCATGTTCAGGGTATCATTAGTTGGTGATTAAGTAGAAGAATGTGCATAAGATAGCTTTCAGGTCAAAGTATAGCCATTGCAAAATTTTGATGGTACTTTTAGGACTATCAAATGTTCTAATTTATCTAAAAAATTCTTGAGGAGTGTGTAACCCAATTGAGAAGCCTACTTTAGATTTTAAGGAAAAGGCAATCGTTTGCCAAAATTAAAGGGTGCAAATTATGATTAGAGAAGGTATCATTTGGGGTCATAGTTTTCTAAAGGTGGCATTTATGAATCCAAAGAAGACGGAAGTAGTAGCAAATCGGAAAGGATTGATTAAAGTCATAGGGTGCAAAGTTTCTTGGATCTCGTTGGTTTTGATGGGAGATTCGTTGAAAATTCCTCAATGATTGCAATGTTGCTAGTGCACTTAGAGTAGAACTAATTAGTATTTAATTGAAATGATACTTGTGAGAAAAATTTTAAAAAATTAATGAATAGATTATCGTTGGTGCTAATTTTGTTGATCTCTGATAGATCAAAAAGATCGGTAGCGTTCAGTAATACTCCTAAAAAAGATCTAGATATATATGGATTCAGCATTGTTGGGCGCATCATGAAGAAAAATCCAAGTGAAGGTTTAGAATGTGGTGCAGTCTGGAGGATTTTGTATGGTTGTACTATGATAAGGATGCCAGTGGGAAGATTGGGTCAAAGGACTTACCTTTCTTTGCTGCTAGGAATGAATTTTGAACCAAGCTCCTATCTACAAGAGAAGCTTTTGTAAAGATCAGAGATGAAGGCCTTTTTGGACAAGCCGTCAGGACACTAGACGCGATTGAGTAGGCAACCTCAAGCCTACTTTACAAAGTGCTTTTCCATTACAAGTTTGAGAGGAGATGTGGTTTTAAGGACTCTCTCATCAAAGTCTCAACTGATTGGATGAAAGTTCGAAATTAGTGAGGTTATTAGCAGCTATAATTAAGTTGGATTGGTCCAAGTTTAAAAGGAATGTCGAAAATCGTCCACCTAGTAGAGTAGAGAGAGAGTTCGATAGCGAGTTGATCATTGATGTGGCTCAAGGAAAGTCCATTAGGTGAGAGTATTATTTTGAGGGGGGATCAAAGTTTTTATCTAGTTTTAGTTGGAAGATGGCAAACCGATTCGCCTTACCCATGACAATTTCGAAAAGCTACTTTGGCTAAAGGGGATTCGTGATAGTTTGGATAAATGTGAGGCCATGATCATAGTGGTGGTCGTGGAGATCCTTACTTTGTGGTCGTAGAGAAGGAGTTGATCATACGTCAAGTTAGGTAGGCTAACTATGAGGCGTGAGTCCACGGGTTATATGGCAAGGTGTATCTCGTTCCTAAAGGAGGAAGTCGAGCGAAATAAGAAGCCTCTAAGATTTTAATTCGGGTATGCCTCGAACAGCGAGGAATTTAGTGGCAATTTAAATGATGATGAATAAACTAATGAAGTCGACTCATCGCTTGCCGATCAAGATATCATTCCCAAAATTGGTTGTATTATTGAGATGAGAAGATTATAAGGTATTCCAATTTGAGACTTTTGATTGTGATTGGACACAGATGATCGATCAAAGCAGTGTAACAGAAGTGTGTGGGCACATGGCTATCAGTCACATGATTCGATTTGAGGTTTGAAGTAGGAGACCAAACCTATAAATATAATTGGAGGTTCGAGATGAGTGGTCAGGTGTTTCTGAAAACATTTTGAGGAGAGGAATTTTGAGTTTTAGAATCGAATGATAGTTTGAAGTAGAGGTTCATTGAGACATTCAAAATGTTCAACAAATTGGAATGGCAGCCTACAAACTGGCCTTAATTTCGAGTTTGATGGATGATCATGATATGTCTTATGAGAAAATATGTGAATAATTTTTCGCTTGTGCTGGGATACGAGTTGTTATTAATCGACAAAAAGTGGTCTTATGTTGAAGTTGTAATTCAGATTTTAAAATATAAAAGATTAGATTTTAGAGAAATTATTTTATCGAGGAAGTAAATTGAGTAGAGCAAAGATGAAGTTTAGGAGAATTTTCTCTATCTGTCTGAGGATTGAGGTACATAAATTTTGAAGATAAAATTTTTATAAGGAGAGGAGAATATAATATTCTTGATCCCCATTTAAATTATTTTAATATTTATTTATGATTTTAAGCAGGGAAGAAAAGAAGAAAAGAGAAGAGAAGAGAGATAGGAGGAAAGGGGGAGTAGAGTTTTGCACAAGGAGGAGGGAGGAGGAGAAGAGGAGGTAAGGAAGAAGAAGAGGGAGAATAGGGGAGAAGAAGAAAGAAGAGGAGGCGACACGTTGATGGGTAATGTTGATGGGAGAATTCTTTCTTCCAATATGTGAAGTATAAGGTCTAGTCAAATATCCTATAACTCTATTATTTGTTTGATTTTGTATATGATATATTTTTATTTCGATTTGAAGGTTTTAGGCTCGTAGGTGCACTTTTAATTAGCCCGCTTATATTCTTGTGCAAGCATAATATTTTTACCAGTCGATTGAAGTATTTGTTTAGTTTCTGTTAATATTTAAAAATTTTGTGATTTTCTAAAAAATTCAATAATTATTGGATATTTTATATTTTTATATCAGAATATCTGTATGAAAATAAGTATGAAACTTGCATTGGATCATACATTTTCACAATCATGTACCGGGTTGTGGTAGCTACATTTAGATTTGTTATTAGATATTCTGGCCAACTCCGGATAAGAAGATATTTATTATTAGAAATCCCTTTTCATTGGTAGGAAAGGTTTAAACGTAGTGACCCTTCCCATTTGGATGATTTAATAAAATTTAATATATTTGGATGTCTTAATATAGCTAATAACTTAAGAAATTATATCCAAAATTGTAGGTGATAAAATATAATGATCAAACTTACCTATGGGAGATATAGTACATAAGTGCCTTAACATGCTAGCCTTACCTCCATTTGATTTGATCTAAGGTTATCAAATTAGAAGTGACACTTTTTCAAATTAGTCTTTAAATAATTAAAATTTATATTTGGTACATGTTTTGTATTCCCGCATAGATTTGGATATTTGGACTTGGATTTTGGATTCGGATTTGAGATTCACTAGTTTTACCCATGTAGGTATGTCTTGTACATTGATTTTAAATATATATTTTAATCCGAACCTTTGGACTATTTGCTGTCATACTGTTTTGGATTCTACGCATGCGATTGGATCATCTGATTATTTAATTCTACCCTAGATCACGAGCTGATCAAACCTTAGATTTGAACTTGGATTGGACATCTGCTTATTGGAGTGATTCGAGTCACTTCTATTATATATATATATTTATTTATTTATATCCCAATGAGATTGTTTTTGGATTGGATATTTATTTAAATTTGATATTTAATTTCAGTACAAGACTACCATTCGATTTCGATATTAGATTTTATTTTGGATTTAATAATTATATTTTTGTATCGGTGATTTGGATTTATATCTATTTTCTAATTTGGTACTTATTCTTCGACCCTCTATCTTATTTATTAGACTTGTTTGCTCATATATGATATTTATTGAGTTCTAAACTCATATTTTATATTTTGTCCATTCAGATTAGAAGGCTCGAATACATTGTAAGCGTATAAACGTGATTAGATTTTGGAGTTGACCGGGTATAAGCCGATGGTTATATTTTGAAAATAGTTGGGATAATTTTATTATATTCTAATCGTGATTATTGTTGAATTGTCACATTCCATATAACAATTGTAGAGTAGGTTGCATTTACATTGTTTGAATAGTTGTCCGATTAAGTCCTGTGCGGATTTTAATTTTTTGAATCTTATATATTTTATTTGTCATATCTAAATTTTGAGATTTAGTGTTATTTATTAAATTTATTTAAGATTATAAATTTTAAGAATAATAGTTAATCAAACCTACTAAATTTCAGGTTATAATAGTAATAGTGTTCATTGAATCAAAGCTCACTCACCACATAGTTCGAATTGTATCCTTAAGATCTTTTTAGACTATACCAAAACTCATATGAAAATAAATCTCCTACAAAAAATAGAATAAAATTATAATTGTTAACTTAGGGGACAAAGTCAAAAGGGGGGGGGGACCCCTTTCGCATAAAATCAACCTGTATCTTGAGATCTTTCTATTAATATATTGTAGCTCCTATAATTCATTCTTGATGGGTACAGTAAGAAATGGATCGACCTAATATTCAATTGGATAAGAAGTCAAAATGCTAAAGGTGCAATGAAAGATGTCACGGAGTTAATCGAGTAGTAGCATTCAAACACATAAATTAAATGATAAAGTTTAAACAGTCAAATATTAAAAGATTATAATAAGCCGCTTAATAGACCGGGGCCATTGGAAACATACGCTCATCCCCATCCTCTTTCGTTCCCAATATTTTGCTCCTCATCTTTTCAATAATATTAAAAAGATTATCGATTTACACATCAAAGATATACCGTTGAGTAAGCATCATATATTTCAGACTTCTAATTTATTTTGTTATGGTATATAAAATTCTGATTTATAGTTTTGAAAACCAAACTCGTTTGTATTCAGATTTTCAAACGAAGCAATCGACTTTCTTATTCCTACAACAGTTCGAATTCTCGAAATGCAACAATCTCGAATAAAAACTTATAACCATTTTAAATTAAACGACACAGCATAGAGAGAGTATTTTTATAATTCAAATTTATAAATTTAAAAATAGTAAACGATAATTTTGCTATTACGTCAAGCTCTTTATATTCTTTAAAATTGCCAAAAAGGCTGAAAATGAAAATCTGCATGTATTTCAAATCTAATAAGCTCAGAAAATAAAAGAGAAATATAGATACATATTTATATATGCTTATACATAAACAAATACATATACATACGTATATACATACATATACGTACAAATGGATAAGCACGACCTCACGCAACTGCCATCAAGTGGATCAAGATTAGAGTCCAACGATGAGGCTTGGAGGAAGATGCAGAAGGGAAAAGCAGTGAAAGGGAGGGGACAGCGAAAAGACAACCCGAAGAAAATCAATAAAGCTAATTATTTTATTTGTTTTCTTTTATTAAGGGATTAATTTCAAATGTAATTACTTAGTCTATCTACATATACTACACAGTAGAAGACCTGTGTGGATACTATCAAATTGCATAAAAAATACTTTTAACTTGTAATATTTTAATAAAAATTTGATGTTATGTATGCTTGAGATTGCCATGAATTTGTTACACATAAAACAAGATTTTACATTTTTATTTTGCCAGTTTCGGTTCCACCATTAGTGTAGTCGGCCTATTCGTAGAAGTCTAATTAAAATTAAATTTAATATTTTTTTAAATCAAAATCAAAATTTAAAATTTTAGTATCATTTTTTTTTACATTATTTATTATTGCTTGCTTTTGTAGTTGTAAGATTATGAAATGACGATCCTATTCTTGCATGGATTACATTCTTTTTTTAATGAAATATTGCCTAACCCATTGTTTGTTTTCGTCGACATGCTTGATACTATAATAAAACCCTAGTTAGGTAAGTATCAAAAGTTCTAATGTCGGACCATCCATACCCTTCTAACCTTAGTCCCGGTTTGAAATGCCGAGGGGTGTTTTCCTAATTTTATTCGGCCCAAAACTAACTATTCCGGCTCATGCTCAAGGACCTTGAAAGTGTTGGTCTATCCAATTGATTCATTTTGTTGTGGATATTGGGATTTCATCAAAACCTATTATTAAGTATGCCTAATTTCATTAATTATTGAAATATATGGTAATTATATATTTTTAAGGAAATATTTTTAATCCTTCAATTATATGAAGTTAAAACTTTTTAAAAAATAGCTTATGTTAATAAAATTCATGAAATTAGGATTATGTTTCTAAAAGCAAAAGAATGTAATTTTACATCTTAGTTTTTATTTATGACTTTGATATTGAATTTTTTTCCCAAAAATAAGTAGATTTTTTTTTTAAATATGGATATGATAAAATGGATTGGGGCCCTCCTCTGTATTTTTAGATTATTGAATTAAGTGTTTAATATTCTTTATTTTGTATATTTTATTAAAATAAAAAATATAATAAAATTATATTTCTAATTATTTTTATAGTATAAATATTTTATTAATTACAAATTAAAAAAATTATGTTATATTTTTAGAAATAAAAAATAAAAACATTTAAATTATCTTTGTTAGATAATAATAGGAAAACTCTATCTCTTATAGAGATGAAACTCATTATTCTTCTAATCTAAATTATTTATTTTTGAATAAATAATTATAATTTAACTATATTTTAAAAAATAAAAAATAATTAAATTTAATTATAAAATTATAATTATTTATTTAAAAATAAATAATAAAAATATATAAAAAAAATTGCCTCCATGGAGCTACCCCCAATACTTGTATGATAATTTGAATGAAGAGGCTATTATATTTTTATAATATAAGTTGTTTAATTTTAAATAAATAATTATAATTTAATTATATAAAATATATAAAAATAATTAAAATTAATTATTAAATTATAATTATTTATTTAAAATTAAAATAATTAAAATATAAATAAATAACCTGTGTATATTTTTAAAGAGGCGTAATCAACCCCAACCTCCGATAATTCGCGTGAGAGGGCCTCCCTATGCACTTTATAATAATATTTTAAATAGTCTTTTCAACTAAGGGAACCAGGAGCATCCCCCATTGCCAAGAAAACGCCACCACCGAATTCAAACTCACGTCACTCTCAATCCACTCGGTCCGAACTCAACGTTCTCTCTCTCTCTCCCCCTCCCCCCAATTGCATGTCCTGCGTCCCCATTCGAACTTTGAACAGTATTCACTGAGAAAGATCGTAGGTGGATTCGTCGAGCTACCGACGAAATCCTGTCCTCTATCTCTCTTTCTCGTTCTCACTGTGGCCGACGGCTGCCTTCCTTTAACCTCAACCAGCGGCGCTATCTTCGTCTTTACTTGCTTTCCAAGCCCCCCCAAGACTTTTGCCACCTCTTTTATCTTTCCTCTTTCCCACCGCCATCAATCCATTTTCCACATAGTATCTCTTTACTCGTTATCTCTTCTTCTTAATACCAATCCATTTTATTCGTAGATTATACACGGAAAATCATAAGGAGAGGAATTTAAGACCACCGACGATATGTTCTCGAAATTCAGCTCTCAACCCCAGAAATTACAACCTCCTCTCCTCCCAAATCCTCTCTACCACCACCACTTCAACGTGGACAAAGAATCCCAAACCTCCGCTGGAACCAACGGTGCCGCCGCTACGACGGCAAACCTACCACCTGCCAAGAAGCCCAAGACAGGCAATGAAGATTGCGCAACTACCGAGGTGTTCCGCAGACGGAGAGGCAGACCACAGGGGTCAAAGAATAAGCCGAAACCACCGGTTATCGTCACGCGCGAATCAGACCCCCACCCCGTTATGTCCCCTCACATCCTCGAAGTTGTGGGCGGTGTTGATATTATAGACTCTCTGGCTCGCTTTACGCTCCGCCATAAGGTCGGCCTCTGCGTGCTGACGGCGTCGGGAACCGTGGCGAATGTGACCCTGAAGCAGCCGTCCACCAGCATCCCCGACGGAACTGTCACATTCCACGGCAGGTTTGACATTGTCTCTCTATCAGCGGTTCTGCTAGGCGACGGCGGCGGAGGAGGATTCGGTAATGGGTTGTTTACGATTACGTTGGCAGGGCCGCAGGGGCAAATAGCGGGAGGCAAGGTTTTTGGGTCGTTGTTGGCTGCTGGTACGGTGTTTGTTGTTGCTGCGTCGTTCAATTACCCCACTTTCCATAGGCTGCCCATTGAAAATGACGAGCTTCACCATTCTATCTCCGGAGGTGGTTGTCACGATAATGAATCTCCTGCAGTCTCTGGTGGCGGCGGTGGCGGTGGGCATGAGGCGGGCCGAAGTGAAGCCGCGTCGTGTGGGCCGTTGGGTGGTGTGTATAGTTGCCATTTGGGTTCTTCTCACATAACCACTGCAGCTAGACCGCCGCCACTGCGGCCGCTTCCTTACTGAAACTTTGTTCGTCAACATCTTAGAGCTTTGTTTTCTAAGTTGGCAGCAAACTTGTTTGTATTTTTTGCTTGGTACGCATATCGGATTTGGATATATATCTGAATGGATATAACTTCGTCTTTTGAATATTTTGATTCGGATCTTACACACTGTAATAATTAACAAAATATTAAAAAATACGAAACTTGCTCCTTAAAATATCCTCTACGGCTTAAATTATAAATCTTTTTAATAAAATAAAAGATTATAAAAGGATAAGAATTAGAAAGAAGGTAATAAATTGAGGATTTTGTTTTGTAATTTTCGGGATTCATAAGTATATAGATTAGAACTTGCTATTTTTATGAGTAATTCAGAATTAATCCCCTTATTTGAAGAAAATAGGAGTATGTATAGTCCTATAACCAATCAACATTCCATTACTAAAAATGTATAATTGTGCATAAATTGAGAAGTTATATTAGTTAAAAATTAAAAAGTCAATTGTTACATAAGTTTTAGATCTGACGCTTATTTGTTGAGTGTATTAACTATCACTTGATTTGATTATTCGCCTATAAATTCATGTAACCGTTTATTAGGATTAATTATTCGGGTTTATCAACCAATGAGTCATTCGGTACGTCAATCTTTTGTATTACTAACAATGCGATCATTTAAATATCAGGTAGTTCGACCAGATTCTCTTCCATTTTGGATTTAATAACTCAATTGATTCATGTTCCTCTATAAGCGTATAGTTTGTGAGTCACACATTACAATGAGTTGAGCCAATCTAATATTTGATCATATTCAACACTAGTCTCCTATACTTGAATAATGAATTCAAGTTTTGAGTATGTTGGAATGAAAATATGAGTGAAGTGCTTTGAATACTGTTTGAATGCTTATTCTCAATAAAATCTTAATCAATATTGACTAAAATATTTAACCATTTGGCTGCTTTTCTTTTTCTCAAAATGCTCTGTTTTGTGGCCCTTTTTGGCTATAAAAGGGGTTGCTCTCATTCAATTTTCAATCATATCTCAAGTTTTAATATCTGATGGAATTTTGTTCTATTTTCAACCAAATCTTTAGTCTCAGTATCTAATAGAGTTTTCATTTGGTGAATCTAAAGAGAGAGCTCTCATGGATACTTTTGTATTCTTTTAGGAGTTGTTCGTGAAATCCATCTTAGTTAACATCTTTTATACAACATCCAAAATTGGGGTTCTTTTTTTTTTGGATGGCTATTCCTAATTCCTCTCACTATCTATTATGGGGCATCTATATTTCGTAGCTTGTGGGAAAGGATTAGCCGGTTCAACCTCTCCTGACTCTTATGTTGTGACATCACCGTAGGATTTTTATATTAACCACATCCTTGCATTCCCCTTGAATGTCAACGGGAAGGATTGACACATCGCCATCTTATCCAAACCTTATAGGTTTAGATACTCGTGGAAGTGGTCCAAATAAGCCATGGGGTTAGTGCTTTCGTCGTATGCGTCGAGGTTTGGCATCTTAAACTTTGGGGAGAGTAGCCTTGTCTAGATTTCCATTGTAAACGAAGATTGATGCAGGTACATGACTCCTCCTCCATTGTCTCTGCCAAAGACTCGCTGAAAGATCATCTCGACTTTTCCTCCACATGGTGTGGAGCCACTATTTTTCTCTCGTTGAGGAGTTCCTCAACTTACAGGGGTCTTGGACAGCCTGTGGCCCCGGGAGCTCTTATCCCTAGGAGGAATCTCATCACGAAGAGGCACCTCCTACATGGGGCACTTCGCAGAGAGCGAGGATTTCTCCTCTCTGAGCTCTCTTCCTGAACCCGAGAACCTAAGTAATCTTCAAGTCGTTGTGAGATTTTGCTGCTCGAGGCAACTTGTGTCCTTGGGTCCTCATGCTGGCTTGCTTGTTTTGTGGGGTATTTTTTCTCATTATCCTTTTTTTTTGGGACTTCACGGTCTATGAGGCCTTAGAGGGCACCCCATTTTGCCGCTCGCCCATTCTCAAACAGAGCATCTAGACGGCCTTGGCGACGTCATCCATTCTGGGGGCCAACGCTCGAACATAGGGGACAGGATGTTCTTCTATCCTGACGCCCGCAGCATGGCCATTGCCACAGGAAACACCTCTCTCACTTGGGCACTAGTTTGTCCTATTGTGTTCACTATTCTTTTCAGCTTTCAGTTTTTCAAAAGATGTGTTAACCTGACTTTTTATCGGTTCTCACGGACGGTGTCAATGTTACGTCATCGGATCCTGATTTCTGTATAGAAAAGGATCCAATTGCAGGGCAACACAAAAACTAAGTTTATAAGTAGATGGAAAAGAGAGGGAGGATGATACGCGGCATTTTTATGTGAAAAATCCTCTACTGAATGAGAGGAAAAAATCACAGGACTTTTAATCTGAGAATGATTCCACTATCCAAGTAATTGAGTACAAAGGGGAGAGTAAAGTGTACGGTAAATTTCAAAGATCACTATTATAAATACAAGTGTTCTCCTAATTAGAAGTGTAAGTGGCCTGCTCTTTCTCTCTTTATGGGAGTAAATGCAAGTGAAGTAAAATTGGGGGGGGTCCTTTGTTAGATGCACAATGAAGGCTTATATAGTAGTTGAGTCTTCCTACGTGGAGCAACTACATGGGAGTAGCGTGTGTAGGGAAGCCTACCACCAATTCTACAAATCCCTTTTATTATGTCAAAAAGGTTACATGCATGCAGGCTGACTTTGTGAAACGTCACTTCTGCAGTGATCACACATGCTTTGTAGGCTATCATTCCCTGTGGAGATTACGTATTGTAGAAATTGTGCATGCTTTTACATACGTCATCCCTCTGAGCTGGCGTCCTCAACCATCTTGAGCTTCATTTCTGTGCTCGTACCATTGGAGACTTTTCAAAGTCCATGTCCTTGAATTTGGACTCGAACTCGGATTTAGACTTGGTTTGGACTTTGAAATTGGCTATTTGCCTATTAGAATTGGTTTAGATCATTTCTATTTTGTTTATATATATATTTATATATATATATATATATATATATATACAAGCATCGATGAGGACTGTTTTCTGATTTGGATATTTATTTTGAATTTTAATATTTGATTTAAGTACAAGACTACCATTGGATTTTGGATCTTAAATTTTTATTAGATTTATTTTATCGACGATTTGAAATTATTTTGTCATTTGAATAGATTTTCATCTATCTGACTTTCCATCTGATTCATTGGATTTTTTTTGTTTAAATATAATACTTGTTGAGCGCTTGGCTCACATTTTCTATTTTGTTCCTTCAGAGTAGAAGGTTCAAATGCACAACAGGAGTTAGGACGTGATTCATCAATTATTCATCCGATTTGGTGAGTTCTAGTCTCATTATGGCTTAATTTTGCAATTGATGTTATTGTATTATGAAAATTACCGGATATAGACCGATTGATATATTTTAAAAATAGTTAGGATACTGTATTATATCTGATTTGTGATTTTGGTTGGAATTGTTACATCCCTTACGATGATTGTAAAGTAAGTTGTATTTATTTTGTCTGAACGATTATCTGATAAGGTCCTATGTGAATTTTGATTTGTGTCAGGTCCTATTTATTTGGTTTGTCACACCCAAATTTTAGGACTTAGTATTATTTGTTTAAAATTATTTAAAATTTTAAATTTTAAGAATTATAATTAATTATTTAAATTGACCTACTTAATTCGACTTCGTGACACAATAGGCCCACCTGACACAGCCAACAGCGCCTTAGGTGTCCGGAGGACACGCTACAGTGCCAGCCCAGGGTCGGGTGCACAACTTGCCCGGTCTGCAGTTTTTTCTCTTTTTGATCTTATTTTGTCCGTCCTTTAACCTTAATTTTTTATTATATTAACTAAATTAATCGCTACTAACATAAGTTATAACAAAGTAAATCCTTTTGTGAAAATAATCGACATTGACATGGTAATTTGCTAACTAATCCATACTCAAAATTACATCAAAATCACACATCTCCAATAAAATCAAATTCACGACTAATTGTAGCCCATTCACTTAAACTACACACCTTGGGACATAATATATATGATCACCGATGACCCCGTAGGTGTCAATACTATCAAAGAAAAATTTTGGATCCTCGGGGGTGATGCTAGATAACACAAATTTTGAAGAAATAAATGAGTTTGTGGATCCTAAGTTAAATAACACATGAGTTAAAACGTCACAAACAAAAAGAGTACCTTCCACCACGTTTGGTAATACCTCCACATCCTACGCGGTAACTGCAAAGGCCTTACCTAAATGGTGAGCTTCTGAGCCGCCAGCTTCTTAGGATGGGGATAGTTCCTAATCAAGTGGCCTAACTGACCATAATTAAAACATACTTTCATCTTTTAAAGATAGAGCTTGCTTGGATGCATTCTTCCACAATGGAAACATGCTGGTGCTGCCACCTATGAGCCCAGTATTGTTTGAGTTTCAACATTATTTTTTCCTTTATCCGCCACCTTGGCTTTCTTAATGGGTCATCTTGCTCCTAAGTTTCATCCAACACTCGGGTTTCCTCGATTGACCGCCTTCTTCTTAAAGAATTCTTCTTTCTTGAGCTCATTCTTGAATAAAAGTGTCTGGTCTAATACATCTCTATAGATTCCCAGCTTTAAAGTCACTAGCAACTTTCTAATTTCATCCTTTAAACTCTGCTAGAATTTCTTAGCCATCCTGACTTCATCCTCAACCAGGTAAGGAGTATAATGGGATAACTTTATAAATTTCACATCGTACTCCACTACCGATCGATTTCATTGTCTTAATCGTGTAAATTTTTCTTCTTTCTACTCTCAGAGAATCATAGGAAAATATTTATTCATAAATACTTCCTTAAGTGTCTCCCAAGTAATCTCATTCTCCAGCACTTCCATAACTCTTTTTCTTATAGCCCACCAATAATCAGCTTCTCTTTCTAGCCTGTAGGAACTAAAGGTTATCTTATCTTCCTCGGAACAACGAACGACAGTGAAGACCTTTTAAAGCCTCCAGAACCATGTATCCACCTTTGTTGGATTTAGATCTCCTATAAATTTAGGTACCCATTCATTGGTAAATCTATTGTGAGCTGTGTCCACGGTTTGCTAGGGCTGGAGCTAGAACCAACGCCAAATTATGCTCTTTCATTGATTCTATAATATCGGTCATTCTTCCCAACAGGTTCAAGTCCTCTTCCTCCTAGTTTGGATGTGCATCAATGTGAGTTTTCCTTCTTCAAATATTAACACTCAAGTTAGGTTGCCACCTTACGGTTAATAAATTAACAGATAGCCGACCCAAGTCTCACATGGAATCAACAACTTAAAACTCAAATTATACTAACTAATCCTAACTCAAATCACTCTAAACCAAGCCTAAACTTTCACATCAAGATCAATTAATCAAGTCCCTATGTCATCTCCTTAAACACTTCTCTAATACTACTGGTGACAGACCACGTCCTCATTTTCGTCATTACTTATTATCATAATTAATTAACAATATACACACATATATATAAAAATACACAGGATCCATACAATCGTCATATTATTAGCGGCTCCAATACCGTACTATAGGAATATGACGTCGGATTTTGATAATGAAAGATACCTGCTAAAAATCATCCAATAAAATAACTCCATAATATTCTGCGAAAGTATACATAATATCCATAACAATATGTAAAAATAATACTACACTAATATCATTAAATTTTAATATATTATTTTATACTTTTAAAATTTTACAGATATTCAGTACATCAAAATCAGAATAACAAAATCCCTCTTCTTAAGTATAAGAAACAAAATTCCTAATCTTTATTCCTCTTCATTTGACATTAACTCATGTGACTTATCTAAATGTTAGTAAAAATAGTACAGAAGTTAGCCAAATACTCATAAGAGGGAATTGGAGTTATAATATATACGTAAGTATAAAACATTATTCAAAAATATTTTCTTCTTTATCTTATTCTTTTACTGTTTTGATCATCATGCACATCAAAAACTTATTTATCTTTAGGGATTAGGACTTGTAGGCATCATCAGCTAATGCAGCGGATAGTCAAAAAAAGCATTGCATTCGCTTTCACATAATCTAAGGTCTCACCCTCATATTTAATACCCAAAGGTGGGCGACACATACATATAATCCAATAAACGGGGCCGTAATCCGTTCTTATTCCCCGTGGGTCAGGAACATCTCGATTACCACTGTGATATCCTAAGACATGTTATGAAATATTACCATCTGAATAATTTTCAGTCTAGTTTTTTAATTTCTTAACTTATGAAAAACTCTACACTTTGCTTTTTAGTTGTTACCCTTTTAGAGAATAATTCATACTTTTCTTAATAAAGTTACAAAGTTTGTTCTTTCTTTTCATAATGTCAGATACAATTTTATCATATCAACTTCAATAACACGAAATTTGGATAGTAAATCATGCAGCAAAAATTTATAAATGTTTCTATAAATTTAATAAACATGTATCAAATAATTAAATTACAGTATATTTTTATTATATACAAATATTATATAATACTTTAAAATTTACAACTATGGAGTACAAATATGTGAAAATTATTTTTACACATTCAAATATGAAGAAAATTTTAAAATAATATACATAAATATGATACAGATAATTAAAGGAAAGTTTTTGATAAATTTTGCTGTAAAATCATAGTAAACCAACAAATATGCTAATTCTTCTCTCTCCTTCGGCTCTTCTCTATTTGTTTTCTTCCTTCTCTCTCTTCCACCGCTTGGAATGCCATGGAATCAATTCTCATCTAATCTTTATAGTAGACCCGCACTCAAGCATAGGTCAGGCATGGAAATGCTGGAATTTGCACCTACTAGGACACTTCGGCACAAGACAGGCAAGCTCGGCACTACCGGCAGCACCTCAGGTGCTCAGAGGGCGCACAATAGGCACTGCAACACCAGCCCGAGGCCGGGTGCACAACTTACCTGGTTTATAATTTTTTTCTTTTTAATCTTATTCTCTACATCTTTTGACCTCAATTTTTTATTATATTAACTAAATTAGCCGCCATTAACATAAGTTATTAAAAGTCAAATCTTACAATACCTCAACATTTTCATGTTCTAGTTTGATAGAGATTTATCCATTTGACATTTTGGTTACTTTATCTACTAAAAATTTGGGCTTCTAATAATTTGGTTTTTTGACGGCTTGCCCTTCTCACAAATTGACATCCATAGCTAAATAACAGGGATTTCAAGTTACTGAGGTTAACAAATTGATTCTAAGAAGTGAGCCAAACTTCTAGAGTGTAATTTATTTACCTTGCTTAATAGTGTCAAGGCTATCATTATTTTTGTAATGCAACTGACTCATTAATAACGCCATCAACGCATTGACAGGCAACTTAAAAATTATGCCATTTTAAAATTATTTCAATACACAGAATTTTGAGTTTGAGAAAAGGTAAAAGACATTATTTCAACAACACATCGTTTAAATTAACGTTACCATTTGAAACTTGTCATTTCTAACTTCAATTGCCCTTTTAAATTCTGATATCTTTTACTCTTTTCTTTAAATCCTAACATTGTGTTCTTCTTTAATTTGCATTAGAGCACTTGTTTCCTAATTGCTTTGATTGTCTAACTCTTAATTCATCACCACTTCTCAAAGTGACTTAAAAAATGTTGTTGGCATTGCTTCTTTCCTTACCATGAACGATGTACTAAATATCTATGACCAATATAACATTCCTTTTGCCATTTTCTTTCATATATATTCACTTAATGAAAGAGTTTGTTCTCCTAGGAATGACTTTATCACTATTTACTTGGTTAATTTGAAGGTCAGCCTCCGTATTCTTTTTGTGAGAAAATTTATAGAAATAATGAAGATGCTAGATATTCCAGTTGCCAAACTCCATCCTAGTACCATTAGATATATTGTGGCATTGTGTGTTTTCTTTTTCTAATGGGGTCTTAGGTTAAACACATGGATGGTTAAGGTAATTTTTTGCTTTAATCAAGAAGCACCTATATCTCCCTAATTCCCTAGAAGGAGTTTAAGATAAGTGGTAGAAATCCAAATTCAGTGAAGAGTTGAAAAGATAGATTCTTCTACACCAACATTTATTAGAAAATGCAACCCCAAAGATTTAGTGGTTAGCAGTGTCAAGGTTTCCAATAACTAGGTTTTGTCGGATAAATAGGGTAAGGTCAATATTGCATTTTCTGATCCAATTCTTGAAAATGAGCAAGTAACGACTAGATTATAAGTTAGTATAATGAAAGAAAATGTAGCTGAGTTACGCAACATTGACAAATTTTTGACCCAAATAGCTTTGAATGAGATTAATTGATATGTTGTCATTGGGAGAGGAGCCATTGCCAATGTGCTTCCTCATTCTTTCAAAATAAGGGTGGCATCTTGTTAGATTTCCGTCTCAGGGCTATCTTTGATCAGCCCAATATCCAAACAATAGTTTCATCAACCCCTCACTCAAAGGATGATAACGTTTTGAAGATTGTGGATGAGATTTGGGCTAAGATGACTGAGATAAAAGCAGAAGAATTTGTTTGACCTATAACTCCAACCATCACCACTCCTTCAACCAGTCCTTCAAAGGTGATGCCTCTCTTAAATTTTGAAGAAAGGATTCTTATTATTCTTTTGAGGGAGGAGCATTGTTCTCTATATCATTCCTCACAATAGCGTGAGCTAGTTGATACTCATATCATTGCAGGATATGAGATTCCTGCTATATTCGGCTCTTTTGTATTTGTTGGGACATTGCCTCATCCTTTTGCATCTCATGCCGCTTCTTTCGGATTAGAGAACAGTATAGATATTGTTAGAGAGTCTATTATTCTTGCATCGACATCCTTTCTAATTTCTATGGGTTTTGCGCCCTCAACTAGAGCGAAAGGTCTCAAAATTTCCCTGTATAGTAGGTTTATGCCACTTCTTCGTTGAAAGTAATTACCTGTGCCAAATTCTTAACCAACTGGATCATCACCATCAAGTTTCATGCCTAGACAAGGCCATCTAATTCAAGAGGTAACTTCTAAGTTTTAAATTTCGAGTCATTTTCCTATATGTGAATTGTTGACTCAAACTTTTTTTTTTGTTGCTGTCTAAAAACCTGATGCAGGAGATAAGGAACAAACTGTATAGCTAAACATTGAAATTGAACATCTGCCCTGATCTCAAATTGATCCTTCCGTGGTACAAGGTTTGGAGTACATAGTTAGGGCTATCAAAACTAGGGAGTCTTTCTTTGTAGACCTATCAATACATCTTGAGGGAGAATTGGCCGAGCAAATGCATAGGTCCTACAGTTGTGTTAATCAAGTTACCCATGATGAGGACTAAGCCAGTTCTTCAAAGGATAGAGTCCTTAAAGCTGAACGTCACTTGGTTATAACTGTTGGGGCCATGGAGGGACTAAGAGCTGAATGGCTAAGGCTTGAGAAAGCTAGTAAGATGGAGCATCCAGTCCAAAGAAGTTAGCTCTCTTTTTGATTTCCTGATTCAATGAGGTCATCAAACTTTGGAAGCAGATAGTCTCCTGGCAGCTCTCAACTTTCCTACTAACTACTTGGATGTTAGGAATTTCAAAACTTCACTGACATTTGGTGTTGGGAATTTTGAGAAATAAGAGAGCTCCCCAACCTCGAGGTCTAGCCCCAAGTATTAGCTGTAAGATTATCGAGTAGTTTTGTCAATGAATTTCATAACCCCCAATTGTTCTTATGAGTTAGAGCAATGTCATTTAGTTGCCATCATGTATATTTTAAATTTTTATCCTCAAATATTCACTATTTCTTAATTGATGTTGATCAGTCGATTTAGCCTTTGGCATATGCATACATGTTTTTAACCATTAGATGGCGAAGCTATCTATCAATTATGTCTTTTGACTATTGTTACTGGTTAGACAACCATAGGATAGTTGAATCAATCGCAAACTAAACCTTTCATCTATCACCGCTAGCTAGGTGGGACCATAATCCTTAACCAGTTGATTGATCATGTATATCTCGTGAAAAGGTGTATTAGCACATGCATTGTTGACATCCTTGAGGTTTAGTATATTAGATGACTATTAGTCAAGTATTGATTGAATTTATCTGACTTCTCTTTTGACCTTTTAAAAGAAAATCGAATGTTTGATTCTCTAACCTTCAACTTTTTTGAAATTGTTGGTGTGTGATCATAGTTGGGGCTGTATAATTCTATTGAACCTATATCGAGACTATTCCCTTGAATCAACACATTTTATAAATAAGATATTTAAACTAATTGTTTGATTTAATGTCAGTCATGATCATATTGATTACATATAAGTATACAAATTAATAAGAAATGAATAAAAAAATTAACTTTATTAACAATTTGAAAGTATAAATTACAACACACGAGTATTCCAAAGTGAGGGGCAAGGCATACCTGTACGTTTCTAAATTGGCCTCTTTATTTGTAGTATTTTTTAAGGTGAATGGCATTCCAATTTTGCGGTACTAGTTCTCTATTTTGAATACGTAATTTATATGTCTCATTATGGAATATTGTTGATACTAGAGTGATCCCTCCTAAATTGGGAATATTTTTTCCTGTGTACTAACTTTTTAGTTGCTTCAATATTCCTTAATAGAAAATCATTGATCTTAAAAATTCATGAATTTAATTTCTTGTTGTAGTATTGGGAAGCTCTTTGTTGATAAGCTATTACCCGAATGCATGTCATCTCTCGAACTTCCATTAACATGTCCAAATTTTTTTTCAAGAGTTAGAAGTTTTAATCTGGAGCAAAGTTCTTCACTTGGTAATTTGACAATCTTATATTCGTTGGGATAATCACTTCTATTCTAAAATATAAGCTAAAGAGCGATTCTCATGTAGGCTCTCTTAGAATCGTTTGGTATGATTAAAGTACTAACAAAAGTTTGTCTACCCGGCCCCTTTCATCTTTGTCTAACTTGGTTTTTAACCAATTCACTATCATCCAATTTATTACTTCTGCTTGTCCATTTATTTGTGGATATAATATTAATGTATGAATTAATCTAATTCCACAGTCATTGTAGTATTTTGTGATCCTTTTATTAGAAAATTGGGGATCATTATTAGTCAATGTAACCTTCGATATCCCAAATTACAAACAATATTTTGGCTCACAATTTTTCTACATTCTATTCCGTAATTTTGGCTAATGGAGAAGTTTTAACCAACTTCATGAAATAATCTACTACAATAATAATAAATGTCTTTTGTTTAGCTACTATAGGAAATGGACCTAATATGTCCTGTACCCCACTGTGTGAACGATCAAGAAGCTTACAAAGTTTGACATTATGTATGTGGTTAACTGGGTATGTTATCATAAATTAGACAACTCTTGCATTTTTTAATGAATTCTATTATGTCTTTCATCATGGTTGACCTTGGCAAATAATAGCCCTGTTTTATAATTTTGAAGGCTAAATTTTTGCCTCCTACATGCGCTAAACATTTACCGAGGTGTACTTCTCTAAAAGTATAATCAACTTTCTTTAGAGACAAACAACTCATGTAGGGTATTGAATAACCCCATTTATATAGTGACCCGTCCACTAAAGTGTACCAATTAGCAATTTATGAAATGCATTTTGCCTATGTGAAATCGGTCAAAGGCATTCCGCTCTTAAAGTATTTTAGGTATGGAAGTATCCAAGTTATCTCATCCGACATTTGAAGAACTTATATTGTTTCGTGATGTTAGGCCTTTGAAGCATTCCTCTCATATCCCAAGCATATTACTCTGGACAACTAGATATTGCCATCTTCAAAAGTCGATCAGCTTTTCAACTATATTCCCTTAATATATAGATAACTTCAACCTTATCAAGTGATAACAAGAAATCTCGTACCCTATGGAGATAGATGACCAGGTCTGAGTTGGATATTTTAAAATTAGCTAATACTTGATTGACTACTAGTTTAGAATTATTGTCAATGATTAGATTTTTGAAAGAACACTGCTTTGCCAACTTTGAACCAATTAGTAGAGTCCCATGTTCCGCCACATTGTTGGTGGCAAGAAACCCAAATGTGACTGAATATTTTATTTTGAATCTTTTGGGTGAAGTTAATGCCACTTTGACTTTATTTTGAATCTTTTGGGTGAAGTTAATACCACTTTGACTTTATTTTGAATCTTTTGGGTGAAGTTAATACCACTTTGACTTTATCACTTAACTGTGAAGATACTCTATCAATATGTAACGTCCATATGGGCAATGATCCTTCTGGAGTAGCCTCCATAGTTTCATTTATTTTTTTCAAGATTGGGGTAATTGTTTCAATAATAAAGTGTACGAGGATTTGACCATTTATGGAGGGCCACTCTCTAAACTCTATATTGAACTCGCCTAACTTGATCAACCATTTGATCAAATGTTCAGATACTTCTAAGTTCTATAAGATCATTTTTAACAATCGACAGGTCAAGGCCACAGTCCTATAGGTTTGGAAATATGGTTGGAGTTTTCTCGTAACAAAATTAAGGTTAAAGTAACCCTTTTTGCTCACATTTACCAAGTCTTAGTATCTATTGCGATCTTACTAATATAATATATTGGTTGTTGAATCATTACCTCTTCTCTATCTAGAACAATGCTCAAGGTTACCTCTAAGATGGTAAGGTAAAGATATAAAACTCATCCTTTTTTAGACAAATCAATAAAGACGGATACACTAGATATTCTTTCAA
This sequence comes from Nepenthes gracilis, assembly GCA_033239525.1. NCBI lineage: Eukaryota > Viridiplantae > Streptophyta > Magnoliopsida > Caryophyllales > Nepenthaceae > Nepenthes > Nepenthes gracilis. The sequence goes on from BSYO01000040.1 coordinate 2,407,414, forward strand.
CTCTCAAAAGGATTGTTGGCACTCATCCATCCACCAGAATCTATTTATCTTCACTCCTGTTAATATCTTGAAAAATGAAAGATATTTTTTAGCTAGTTTTACTAAAAAATGGGATAGAGTAGCCAATCTTTTAGTTAACCTTTAGATTTTGTTGACAGTTCGAGGTGGTTTCATGTCTATAATAACTTTTATCTTCTTCAAATTTAGCTTTATTGAAGAACTTATGGAAAATTATCCCAAAGATATATTTGCTTGGGTTTAACTTCATCCAGTATATTATGAATACCTCAAATGTCTCAACTAGATCGTTAATATGGTCATTGAAAAGTATACTTTAACATGTCATCCACGTATAGCTCTATATTTTATTCACTATTACTTTACTATGTTATACCAGTATTTTTCAATTTAAATGGTATTACTTTGTAACATTAGGTTCCATGATCAATCATAATGTCACAACCCAATATTTAGCAGGTCTAATTAATTATTATTTTTAAAATTTAAAATATCAAATAAATTCAATAAATAATGTTAAGTCCTAAAATCTGAGTGTTTTATAAATACGACCTGTTTTATAATGATTGCAAGGGAGGTTACAAATTAAATCATAATCAGATTATAACATATTATCCCAACTATTTCTGAAATATAACCATACATTTATACCCGGCCAATTTCAAAATTTAATTATATCAAATACCAGTTTAAACCATAACGGAGCTAAAACTCACCAAATTAAACGAACAACTAACAAATCACGTTCATGCTCAATAATACATCCGAGCCTTCTACTATGAAGGGATAAAATATAAATTATGAGTTTAGAGTTTAATAAGTATTATATATGAGTAAACAGATCCAATAAATCAAAGGGAGTGTCAAAAAATAAATATCAAAATTAAAAAATAAATATAAATTCAAGTTATCGATATAAAAATTAATTCATCAAATCCAAAACAAAATCTAATACCCAAATCCAATAATATCCAATATTCAAATCCATATCTAATTCCAATAAGATCTAATATCCAAATCCAATAAAATTTAATATCCAAATTCAATGGTAATTTCATACTCAAATCAAATAGTAAATTCAAATAAATATCAAATTTAAAAACAGTCCCCTAGGGACATATATATATAAATAAAATAGAAGTGAACCACACTGATTTCAATAGGCAATAGCCAGTTCTAAAGTCCAATCCAAGTCCATGATTAAATTCAAGGCCCGATCAACTTATGATTTAGAGTAGAATCCGATAATCAAATGATCCAATAGTATGCGTAGAAGCCAAAATAGTATCGCAATAAATAGTTCAAAGGTTCTGATCAAAGCATATATTTAAAATTAAGTATACAAGACATACCAAAATTCATTTGTGGGCAAAATCGGTGAATCTTAAATCCATGTCCAAAATTTAATTCCAAAACACAAGTCCAAATATCTAAATCTATACAGAAATACAAAATATACATTAAATATAAATTTTAATTATTTAAAGACTAATTTGAGAAAAAGATTACTTCTAACCCTATAACCTTAGGCCAAAATCAAATGCAGATAAGGGTAATATGCCAGGCCACCTATGTGCTCTATTTCTCATAAGTAAACTTACTCACTATATTTTATCACCTGCAATTTTGAGTACAATTTCTCAAATTGTTAGATATATTAGGAAGTTTGAATATATTATAAGGTTTAATCAAATCGTCCAAAGGGAAGGATCACTACGTCCAAGCCTTTCCTGTTGGCGAAAAGAAATTGGAATAAAAATATATTAGATTCGAAATCAAGCAAATGATAGAGTCATAGGATACTTGCTTCTACTTTATACCAAGTAGATCGAATGAAAGGATGCTCTGAGTTATCCAAACGGAGCTTTCTCTCCCCTGCCAATGCGTCTCCTTCTCTCTTCATCCGTGTGGCTACCTCCTCTCCCTCCTACGCGAACTCTCTGCTGCGTGCCACCGCCGCTGATCCTCCTACGGCCACTATCGACCACTGACGCATAGTCTCATCCTCGCTTTGTTGCCACCGCCATTCATGCCTCCAATGGCCGTCGCCAACCTCCTCAACGATCTCTCCTCACTGAGCATCTCCGCCGCCGATCTACCCTCCTATAGCCACTACTGACCAACCACGCCGCTTCCTTCTTCCTCTTCTCCCCCTCCTTCTCCTTCCTCTCTCTCCCTCCTCCTTCCTCTACTGTGTCGTTCTCCCACACGCGACACCTTCCTCCTCTCTTTTCTCCCCTTTTCCTCTCTTTCTTTTCCTTCTGCCTCTCCTACTGACCGCCTTTCCCCTTTTTTTATTATTTTTTTATCTTTTTCTTTATTATTATTATTATTATTATTATTATTGCGTAGAATTCAAATTCAAAGCAAAAGGATCGAACCTGCTTCATTTTGACCTATCGAAAAGATCAAGTAATTTTCTAATTTGTTTTGTAATTCAAATCTATGGACACATTAATTTTATATGAATCCTATAATATAAATAAATTAATTAAATATCATATTAAGTTGGATAAGTAAAGTATATTTCAACACATTATTTCTCTTTTAAGCAGCATTCTTCATATGTGTATTGACTAATAGAGTGAAGGCCGACTGTACTACTTATTGGATTGAGGGAACTCTAAACTCTATCTTTTGAAAACATAGAAAAACACCTTCTCTCTAATTTAGACATTTATTTTTAAATTGATGATTAATAGAGTTAGATAACTAAAGAATATTTCAACACATTATTTCCCTTTGCAGTAAAATTTTATCATGTGTGTTTTGATTAATAGAGTGAAGGCCGATTGTACTACTTATTGGATTGAAGGAGCTCTAAGCTTTTATCTTTTTTAAAAAATAGAAAGACAGATTCTCTCTAATTTAGATATTTATTTTTAAATGAATGATTATAATTTAAGCTCAAATTATTTATAACCTGTTTACGCTTATTAGCAGCCATCAGATGAAATTACAATGACAATTCAAATTATAAAAAATAAATTACGGCCGTTGGATTGATCTCGATACAACAGCTTCTAGATCACATTTAGGACTCCATGGCACTATCCCATGCTTAAATGTTGATGAGAAGGCCTTTGAGCTCGAATCTGTATCGTCATTGTGACCACTTCACATGTAATTATGTACGCATAAAAGACTGATTTTTTATGGTATTTTCTTATTATATAGTATTACTTATAATCCGTAGATGATAAGTAACATCGAATTATAGGATTAATTTATGATAACATGAATATTATAAACTGAAATCATAAAAATATATAACGATAGAAAAGATTATCTGAATTCAAACATCACTAAAATCCATAATACATGAAATTTGTCCATACCTAATGTTTTTGTAGATTACCCATTAAATCAGGAGGAAAGATTTCAGACAACATATATTTTTTGATATATTTTTATCATACAAGAAAAAATATAAATTAATTATGATTAAAAAAAGATAAAAAATCAAAAAAAAAAAAAAAAGAATGATATGATATAAAATAATTTATAAGTATTTATGCTCTTAAAATATATTACAATAATTTGGATAAAAAAAAAATATATATATTGTCCTTCTAATAAGACCATTACTTATCCTTGAGCTGTCAGAAAAAAATTAAAATATCTAACATTTTTAGGATATACTTTACTAATATAATATTTTATTTATTTATGTATTTATTATATATTTATTATAAAATATAAATTTTAATTTATAATTTTAATTATTATTAATTAAATTTAAAAAAAAGAGTTTTAAGGTCAAATGAAAAATTAGGTTAAAGTTAACATTATTATCAGATTATATTGGGTTGAGTGGTGCCTAGCCAGCGCCTGACATGCGCCCATACATGTTTCGGGTAAAAGGGTTGCATCTAAATAACATCTAATTGGTGCTCAAGTGCACTTTAAATAAATTGTTCATACTTTATGTATATTCGATAGACGCTCATGAGTATTTTCGGTAAATTGTTCACCCCTGATACACACATAAGAGATGCTTGTATGCCACAGTGTTTAGTCTCGATACCTGATATGCGCCTGACGGTCGCGCCCATATCAGTCTTCTATATAAATTTCATCCAACTGATTTCATTCATTTTTATCAAATTTTTGAAAAAAAAAAAAAAAAACAGAGAAGAAAACATAGAAGAAGAGAGAAAATGTTAGAGGATAACATTTAAAGTGAATTTAAAGAAGATTTTAGTGAATTTGGAGACAATGTAAGTGTATTCTAAATTTTCTTCTCTTATTACTATTTTTTCTAATCTCTATAAACTTTTATTATTTTAAATATTTATACATACTATATTTTTATACCTAAAATGTTTATTCATCATATACATGTACTCTTATTTTTATTTTTCTACAATTTATATGAAATTTATATCCTTAATTTATACACATTATAGTATTTAGTTGATTTTTTACCCTATAATTTATGCATATTTTGAAATCATGTTTAAATATATTATGCATGCTATAAATTTGTTCATAATGTTCTCGCATATTTAAAATTTTAAGTATACCTTGTATATTCTTGATGGGTATACTATAATATGGGCTGACCCACGGTCAAAGAAGGCCCAAATAGCCTGTTGGACGATCAACTCAAATGATGGCCCAACAGGAGACGAAGGCCCAAATCCTGAAAGACTAACCTCCCGCCGACACAATGACCTCTCGTTCACTTTAGTGGTGTGCAGGATTCAGACTCAATGAACGAAATCGGGTCGAACCATCCAGACGAATTTGAATCTGTTCAAAATCAGATCCAGGTACGCATCAATTCTGAAAGTTTATAAATATTTTCCTGCATACTTTAGAGTTTAAAAGAAATGATAAAATTTTACCAAAACTACATATGGTTCATGTATTTTCTAAAATATACAGCCATTATATGTCTAAAAGTTTATAATATCACTCTTATATACTTTGAAGATGCCACAATTAGTTCCTACAAGTATTTTGATGCACTACATGATAGGTATTAAAAAAATTACGCAAAAACTCTATAATTTGTGACAAAGGTAAAGCTATTTTCTTCAATATTAAAAAATACGAAAGATTATTAACAATTGTGTAAAATTTTTTATTTGTTTATGTATGAACCATTGCAAAAGACTTAGTGATAATATAAAATAATATGCCTTAGTATATTATAGTATAATTAATATGAAACTATCATTTTTAATAATTGTGTAAGTCCTTTAACTGTGTAAAAATATATATAACTTAAGTTTTAATTATTCGTTTATTTTTTAATAAATCTCTATTGATCCTTAATTTATAAGAATTAATATGATTTAAGTATATTTTTATAGTATATTGTTTAGATTAAGAACTAAAAAATAAATTTGAAATCTATGTATAGATGTTAAGTAAATTCAAAGTTTTGCATCTAAATTTTAATTCATTATTTCTTCTAATATGTAATTATAAAAAATTTATATATCTTACTAAATAATTAATTTATTCTTATTTTATTATATTTGCTAACCTCCTTCATATTAGCAGCTCGATATTATAAATGCCAGTTTGGCTATCAGCGGAGGATTTGATCGCTGTGTTTTTTGGGAATATTCTTTTTAGCATTGCTTAGAAACTCTTAAATAGCATGATATTTATTTATTAGGCATTTATTATTTATTTATTTGATAAGGCATTAATGTACATGCAGATAAATAAAATAACATGTTGGGCTCCCAATGTAAGGGCCCATAAAAACGCGGCCCAGGAGAAAGGCTCAAACGAGAGGTTCCCACGAGCCAAGAAAACTAGACAGTCTGAAATGCCCAAAGCAGAGGCCGGTGGCCCAAAGACCAAGACCATAGCAGGAGTCCAAGAGGACCCGTCCACTTGTAAGGGAGATCAAAGACATCATCCAAATACACGGACAGCGAAAAGACCGAGAACCCTAGAAGTACTGGCGAGTCTCAGAGCCGTCAGAGAAGTCAAGAAGAAACTCCAGGGCTTTTCCCCAGAGGATCCCGCAAGGACTGCCCTATGCTCGGCCGAGGATGCCAGCTAAGCAACGTCGCCGATTCCGCGAAACTGCAGCAGCCACCGAGTCGCGCCCCTAAATAGGACACGTACGGTCAAATCAAAGGCGACGCTAGACCTCACATGCCTGACACACCTAGGCCCGCCAGCGGCACCAGCCGAGTGCCATCCCGCGCACGTCAGCAACATTAAATAAAGCCAGTGGGACACTGCATAACTTCTGGGCCACTCGATGGCTGCCACGTGTCTCCTCTCCAGCGGCATAGGCTTTCCTATAAATACCCAGCAAAGTCTCCTTCAAAAGGACCGGATTCTCTTCCCCCAAATTTGCTCCAAAAAGAAGGAAAAAGGCCCACTTCCTCTCTGCCACTGAATCTCTCTCTCCCAGCGAAACGGAACAAGAAAGAGTGATAGAGTATTCCAATGAGCAATACCCCCCTAAAAAAGAGATACAAAACAAGAGACAGCGAATGAATGCTCCTTAACACTTGTACTTTGTAAAAACTTCCACCCAAATAGTGAAACATTTCTAAGGCTCTGAGCCTCGTAGTTTTTCCTCCCCATTCACGAGGAGGTTTTCCACGTAAAAAATCTGGTCTTAATTCCCCTCTCGCACCCAACACTTCAAGCACTTGTGTTACCTGGAAACCACGGATCCGACTGGACCCCGCGGATTCAGAACGCAACATTGGCGCCGTCTGTGGGAACGAAAATCGACTGAAAGCTCGTAGCTTCCCACCCTCCTACAACAGCAACGCCCTGAAGATGATCAGCAGACAAGACAGTACGTTCACCCGGGAAGAGGAGCGCTACGACAGGTGCCTCCCATCGGGTGGCAGAGTGAGTGACGGCCCTAGTACTAGCATGCGCAAGCTAGTACAGAAGGTGGACAGCCTCACAAGAGCCGTTCGTACCCTCCGAGAGAAGGTGGACGAGCAATCTAGGGGCCCGCGCCCCGAAAGCCCGCGTCTGGCGGCGCCCCAGAGGCAACACTCGACACGGGCTCCTGGCGAGTTGAGGGACTACCTTAACAAAAAAAAGTCCATGAGCCAAGCCCCGACGAAGAAAGGGCTCAAAAGGCTTCGGAAGACGGTCTTCGGACCCAAAACCAGCGAAACAAGTCAGCTGGAAAGACGAGAAGACCCCCTGCTCCCGAGGACAGGGGAAGGAAAAAGAAGGGCGAGAGCCCAACTGAAAACCCAAGGGCCGTCCGGGCAAGAAGAGCCCGAACGGATGGTCCTTGGAGGAGACGGGCCCTTGGGCCCGTTGACTCTCACCGACTCCCTCACCAACATCCTGAGACAGATCAGGGACGAGGAGTTCCTGAGATGGCCCAAGGTGTTAAAGAATCTAGAGGGAGGCGACCAGTGGGAGTACTGTCATTACCACTGCAGCCGTGGCCATGACACCGAGGACTGCCGAAAGCTCCATGTGAAAATCGAGTGGCTCGTAATGGAGGGCTATCTCGACCACTTCCTGCCACGACCCGGGCGTGGCCCCAGAACAGCAAAGCGCACCCAGTCGCGCCGCTTAAAGGGCAAGGCCGTAATGGGAGCAGAGCAGGCCTGACCACCCTCTGAGGGCGCAAATACCGGCGAGGCCAGCCCCAAACGTAGCTATCGGAAGAGCCATGAGGTCGGTAACTGAGGAGCATGAAGGCCCAAGCACGCAGATTAATGTAATAAAAAAAAAAAAAGAGAGAGAAAAGGCCCTAGAGGCCACTCAGTGTAAAACGTGCACATCAATGAAAACGTCCCTTCACTTCATCTATTCTGAAGTACTCTCATGCTCCCTCATCGACAATGAAGCAACTCGCGGCACAATCAAAAACTTGGCTGAGACCGAGCGGTCCCAGAGGCCGGGCCCCAGAGGTCAAGCAACAAAAACTCGGCTGTGACCAAACGGTCCCAGAGGCCGGGCCCCGGAGGTCAAAATTCAAAAACTCGGCTGAGACCGAGCAGTCCCAGAGGCCAGGCCCCAGAGGTCAAAACTCAAAAACTCGGCTGAGACCGAGCGATTCCAGAGGCCGAGCCCCAGAGGTCAAAACTCAAAAATTCGGCTGTGACCGAGCGGTCCCAGAGGCTGGGCCTCAGATGTCGAAACTCCAAAAACTTGGCTGTGACCGAGCGGCCCCAGAGGTCGAACCCCAGAGGTCAAAAGAGTAAATAGGTGAAGGCTAGAAGATCCTAAGAGGGTCACACGCCAAAACCCGAGAAGTTAAAGAGCCAAGGATCTTAAAGAGATCACGCACTCAAAGCTAAGAGTAAGGCGCCGAGTATTGCGCCGTAAAAAAAAAAAGAAAAGAAACACTCGTACACACAAGACAAAAGGAACGTCCGAAGCTCTGATGCAAAAAAGGACAAGTCTTATTCATCAAAAGAATTTATGTACAAGTGTAGCAAAATAAGAAAAGAAACAACGTACCAAGGGAGCGCCTCTCAACTCCTTCCTTGAGCATCTTGGGCTCCTGAAGACCCCATCTGATCCCATGGAACTGGCTCCTCGGGCGTAAGAGGCTCACCATCAGGCCCTGCCCGAGGAGGCCCAGGGAAAGGTCTCTCAGCAACGCCGTATAAGTCTTCTACACTCAATGCACTGGCGCTCTAGGGATCGAGGACGGCTACAGGAAATTGCGGACGGACCAGTCGTGCCACTCGGCGGCACATGCGATGCCGTCCCGGAACTTACCTTCCAACATTGGTGCCATCTCGGCAATCTGTACGGATGTCCTCAACCTCTCTTCCTGGCGAAGGATCCGATCCTGAAGAAGGCCCTGCCGAAGCCGCAGGAGCTTGACAGTATCCTCCAAAGAAGCAATCTTCTCCTTAGCTTCAGCCAGCTCCGCTTCCGCCCGTCGCGCAGCCTCTCGGGCGGCCCTCGAAGACCCCACTTCCGAGCGGGACTGGGCGATCACCCTTACCAGCTCACTGAGGCCTCCAATTAGACCCTGGAGCTACAGCAAAAGGGCTTATCAAAAAACGAACAGATGGGAACAAGGCAGGAAAAGAAACAGTGAGTTACCTTAGAAACGAGAGGATCGTCCCCTGCGCCACGCTCCCTATCGACCTCGGACTCCTGAAAGCCGCTCCTAGGCCCCGCAGGCGCCACCTCAGACACGGACTCAGCGGCTACAAGAGGCACAGGAGGGCCTGCCTCAAAGTCAACATCCCCAAGGAACTCAGACGACCGCTCGACTTGGACCACAGAAGGGCGCTCAGAAGGATCAAGGGGCATGAGCTCGTCGACGCTTAACTCCTCGACCTCCACCGCCTCTCGGACCATCTCAGCCGTCATCCCCCTCTCAAAGTCCGTAAAGTTTCCGCCTCCTATGTCCCCGGAAGGATGATCAACCCTGTCCGAGACGTCACCAGGCAAATCAACGGGAACTTCGAGGACAAGATCATCACTGGGGGCTGGACGTTCGGAAGCTCTACCATCTTAACAATTGCCCCCGAGGGCTCAGCGAGATTAGCAGTGGAAGTGAAGGCGAAACCTTCAGCTCCCGAGATCTCAGTGGGAGGATTAGCAGTGGAAGTGAAGCCGAGACCTTCAGCTCCCGGGAACTCAGCCGGAAGATTAGCAGTGGAAGTGAAGGCGAAACCTCCAGACCTCGAGGACTCAGGCAAAGATCTAGTCCTCGACCTCTTAATCAGAGGAGCAGCCACGTCATTGTCACTCAGATCATCAATGTTGAAATCATCGTCATCATCACTGGAGGAAGGCTCAGCGCAAACTGCCGGTAGTCCCGATCTCTCGGCGAGGATGTCTTCACCCAGGCGGACAACGGGACCCCCGATCCTCAGTATCCCAGCTCTCCTCCTCAGTCTCTTCTTGGACTTCTCGGAAGAAGCTGCAGCAGAAGCCCCGGCCCACGGTCCCCACTTGGCTTCCTCGAACATCTCGGGGGATAGCCAAATGTTGCACTTGTTCAAGTGAAGGCTCCCCAGATTGGCCAGCACCAAGTCCGTGAACTCCTTCACATTCTCCCTGTCCTCCTTCGAAGGGTCAGAGCTATACTGGACAGCCACCTTCCCCCACTTGAAGGGAACGACCCAATGCTCGTGGACACCAAGAAAGAAGAACTTATCCTTCCAGCGTTTCGTGGAATCCGGATTACCCCCACACATCAAAAAATAGTCCGAGCGTAGAGTCATTATAATCCAGTCAAGGTTCTGTGTAAAGCGAAACATCACCTTGACTATAAGGGCATTCAAGAGCCTCTTATGACATGAAAGAAGACGCACAGGGATACCAAATACATCACCGCATTTGGCTGAAGCCTGGCAAGGGGCACTCCAAGCACCCTCATAATATCGTAAAGCTCCTCCGCGATGGGAAACCGTAGCCCGCCTTTGAGGTGGACTTCATAAACGGTAATGAAGCCGTCCTGAGGGTACAATGCCTTGTCATGCGACTCCGGAATCATCATGGCTGTAGACTCAGGGATTCGATATCGAGCTCGAATCTTCGTGAGCTTGTCGAGCGTCACCGTGGAGGCAATCTGTCTCACCCCAGGCGCCATGAACGCCGAAAAATAAGAAAATAAAGAAGAAACTCGAACGAAGAAAAGACGGAAAGCCTCAACACTTAAGAGGAAAAGGGAAAAAGCAGGCGCGAAGGTGGAAAGTCGGAGCAAGGAGGCGTTTAAATAACCCTGGAATTCAAAAAAGCACACTCATTACCCTTGCCACGCGTCGCCCGGCCATTCGTTGCAGAAAAACGATGGCCTTTCCTTCCCAAGGCACCTGTCAGCACGTCACTTCAGCATTTAATGCATCTCAGAAGCCTGAAAACGGCGACGCTGGAAAGGCCTCGGACCCAGAGGAAGTCCTGAGACCGCCTCCCATCAAACTCAACACCGCACTCGCCCCAAGGACGCGCGTGCTCGAACGGTCACTATAAAGGAACCAACCCGGAACGTAGACTGTCGTGCTCTGGCCCGTCTAAAAATGTCCATATCAAATTGAAAACGTGCGCTCCCAAAATCGAGCAGGAAGCGACCAACTCTTCTAGAAGACCGATGACTTCATGCTAAACGGCCGAGAACATCGGGCCCTTTAGCATGGGGGGCTATGTTGGGCCCCAATGTAAGGGCCCATAAAAGCGCGGCCCAGGAGAAAGGCCCAAACGAGAGGCTCCCACGAGCAGAGAAAACTGGACAGCCTGAGAGGCCCAAAGCAGAGGCCGGTGGCCCAAAGACCAAGACCACAGCAGGAGTCCAAGAGGACCCGTCCGCTCGTAAGGGAGATCGAAGACACCATCCAAATATACGGACAGCGAAAAGACCGAGAGCCCTAGAAGTACTGGCGAGTCTCAGAGCCGTCCGAAAAGTCAAGAAGAAACTCCAGGGCTTTTCCCCAGAGGATCCCCCGAGGACTGCCCTATGCTCGGCCGAGGATGCCAGCTAAGCAACGTCGCCGATTCCCAAGGAAACCTACAGCCATTTTGGGTCGCCCGCCTAAAAGGCGGGCATGCGGTCAAATCAAGATCGACGCCTAGACCACATGCGACACACCTAGGCCCGCCCGGTAAGCGCCAAACAAGTGCCATCCCGCGCACGTCGCCAAAGATTAAATAAAGCGAGTGGGACATCAGATAACTTCGGGCCATCCGATGGCTGCCACGTGTCTCCTCCCCAACGGCATAGGCTTTCCTATAAATACCCAGCAAAGTCTTCTTCAAAAGGACCAGATTCTCTTCCCCCAAATTTGCTCCAGAAAGAAAGAAAAAGGCCCACTTCCTCTCGGCCACTGAATCTCTCTCTCCCAACGAAACGGAACAAGAAAGAGTGATAGAGTCTTCCAGTGAGCAATACCCCCCTAAAAAAGAGATACAAAACAAGAGACAGGGAATAAATGCTCCTCAACACTTGTACTTTGTAAAGACTTCCACCCAAATAGTGAAGTATTTCTAAGGCACTGAGCCTCGTAGTTTTTTCTCCCCATTCACGAGGAGATTTCCCACGTAAAAAATCAAATCTTAATTCCCTCTCGCACCCAACACTTCAAACACTTGTGTTGCCTGGAAACCACGGATCCGACTGGACCCCGCGGATCCAGAACGCAACACAACACAACACTAGAAATATTTAAACATATTTTAGAACAAGAGACAGGGAATAAATGCTCCTCAACACTTCATGCTTAGAAAGACTTCCACCCAAATAAGAAAAACATTTACAGGCACTAAGTATCGTAGTTTTTTTCTCCCCATTCAGGAGGTTTCCCGTAAAAATCAAATCTTAATTCCTCTCGCACCCAACACTTCAAACACTTGTGTTGCCTGGAGACCACGGATCCGACTGGACCCCGCGGATCCAGAACGCAACACAACACAACACTAGAAATATTTAAACATATTTTAGAACATCTCTATAACAATAATTAAGTGATTAATAATTCTTAAAAACAACTTAAAACATTGTAATAAATATGCAATTATAAGTTTAATTTTTTCTAATGTATGCCTAAACTTATCCAATACACGGCATTTGCCGGTAAATCTATGTACCACAAAATGCAAATGAGAACTCTTCATTGACTAAAAGCATATTTTAAAAAAATTTTCATGTGAAGCAATATTTTATTAATTCATTTATATTATCCAGAATGATAGTTAATAGATGGTCCTTTAACGTCACCCAGAAAATGAATGGAAAATTTTTCTGTTTTTTCTTTTCTTGGCCACCAATAAATCAAAGGCAGCAGTTCTTTACATATATTTGGATGACAACTAAACAGAGGGGAAAAAAGAGGACTTTAATCCTCAAAAGTTTTATTCTTCCCTCTTCTCTAAGCTCAAAACTTTAGACGACTGGAAAGCTTAATCTGACCTTTTTGTCAAAGATCTTCTAAGATACGCACCAGACTTCACATTATCTAAGGAGTTGGGCCATCCTAATCTCTCCGAGTCAGTCTCCCTACAGCTACTACTATGTACCAACTTAGGCCCCAAAAATGAAGCACCGCCCCCATCACCCGGCATCTTTGCCCGAGAACGGAAAATATCACTTCGAGCAGTCGTAGAATTAGAATCGCCGGAGGCATACCTCTGTGAATTTAATAGGGTTGAATGTCTTGCGGAGGGGGGAAAAGATGAGGATGAAGACGAAGAAGATGAAGTGTCAGAGTCCGAGGAGTTTCTCGGGTAGCCGCTCCAACCATACGGGCTATCACCAAATATGTAATCGGAGAAGTCATCTGTGCTAGCAGATTCCCGGTTGCTGTCCGCAGTGCTGGAGACTTCATCTGAGTGGCTGAAGATGGAAGAGTTGTCACTCGATGAGTCCATCTCGAGAGCATTTTGCGTCCTTGGGAGCTTTGGTTTATCACGATATCGATCTCCTGATCTTGAGGAAATATTCTTTCCGACTCGAGAAGCATCTCCTTGAGGCTGTTTTATTTTAGTAATCGATTCACGAGAGAGTATAGTGCTCCTTATCGATCTAGGAGCACGAGGGGAGCACCTGTAATTCAATTGCAGAAACCTTGAGTAAAATGAAGAGTAAGAGTTCTCAGGCAAGGAGACTAAGTGCTTTTCCCTTTTACTAGTTCAGTACAGGTATGCCAGTTTGGACTTCAAAAACTCTCTGCCAGGAAAAAGGGTATATTTTCCTCCATATTTCCCTTTTACACCTTCCGCACTCACAGCAGTGAAGATTTCATCCTGATTACTTAAACGACTAAAATTATAAAATGGGCCTCACACATTTTAATGCATTGTCACAATCCTAACCATCCATATTACTAGGATGTATTTATCCCCATTAAGAATATAATGGAGGATTTACATGTATGCGCGGCATGGATAAAAATATTAGTATCGCATTTGATCGTATCAGTATTGGACAATATTGATTAAAAAAAAATTCTAAAAATTGTAAGCTTAGAGGGCCAAACAGGCTAATATATTGGCTAAATATTTGATATACATAAGTCGATATATTGTGATATATCACATATATGACAACATATTACAATATTGTCATAGTATTGAAAAATATCGGTAGCATAGAGCCCAATATCTACACATATCATCAACCGATATTTACATTTATGGTAAGTGGGTTATGGGGTGTGGGGACACAAGACAAAAGGAAACAACACCCAATTCGCGCAAATGTAAATATATGATACTTTTACCTTGAATAGAAGAGCATGTAAGCGCCTTCTATCAAAACCCTTTGTTGATCCACAGGTTTCACCTATGAAACCATCGCCAAAATCACAGTCAAAAATCACAGTCACCCACAATAGTTTGTGTTCTTCAGTGCATAATTCACCGGAGCAAGGAAAGAAGCAAGAAAACACATTGCATATCAACATTGATACATCTTTTAATTTCATTGTGCAAGTGATAAATGTTCGAGACAAAAATCTGCCCATCATAACAGACTGTCCAGGTATGAGAAGCATACCATAGGGTAACCAAGTTTTGCAATCAGCAGTTCATAGATAGATAACTGGTCAAATTTTGTATATTGGAAATACACAGATTATGACAAAGTGCCTCGGGAAAACATTTAACAGTAATAATAACAGGCCGGTTGATGCCAACATCATGAAACTGAGCACACATAAAATAATAATCCACGAAAAATACACTACTCTAGAGCACCTAAAATGCTGACACAAACCATAAAAGAAGCAATTTGTTTTTTTTTTTTGGGGGCGTTACATCAAATCTCAAGGCTCGAAAAATTTAGGTCACTATTGCTATCAATCATCTGAGGTCCTACAACATGGTGTTTAGGAGGATTGGATATATTAGAAAACTTAATCTGTTTAAAAGAAAGAGACGAGATTGATAAGTGAATAGAGAAACATTAAACTCAAAGATACTGAAGAGAGAATGCAGGAACATACAGAGCTGTCATCAATCTTGAACCACTTGTTCTGCACATTCCTAACATAGCACACATAGTGACCCGAAAATGTGGAGTTCAAAATATCCAAGTGAACCACGACACCATAAAGTCGGTAAATTGGGGATTTATCACTTGCTCCCTTCATATATGGCGCTAGGTCTAGAATCTCCGGGAATTGAACGGACTTGTTGAGTTTCCCAAAGTTACCCGACTGAAAAAATTGATAGTCATAGAGTAAGAAATATGCAAGCTGGAGGAGAGAGAAAAAGCAGCACAATCATCACCCTTCAAACTTACCTGAAACCTCTTCAATGCGATTGTAAGGACATTAGGAGCTTCCAGTATAGTTAACTTTTTCTTTGCTTTCTCTTTAGATTTACACCTGTCAGACAAATAAGAACCCCTTAAACGTGAGCCAAAGATAAAGAAATAATAAAAAATCAACCCATTTAATGAAGTCAGTGCAGCCCCTGCAAGGAAAATACACAGTTAGTGTGATTGCCTTAATTAATTTACAGGACTACGACAGAATTAATGCCCTAGATAACTTATAAAGACTTAAAGCCCTAACATCACATTATTGCATCTTTCTCTCGAAACCAAAGATAGAAATATCGCCCATATGTACATATCAGCAAATATGTATTAGTATCAAAGCCCCGATATTTTCCAATAAAGTGATAATATCGTAATATATTTCCAAATTGACAATATAATGGCCAATATTTAAAATATTGGCCGATATGGTTCTGTCAGTTTATAATTATAAGAATTTTTTCCTTCCATTTATCCAATAACTATATATATTATCTAATATTTTCGACATCAATATGGCTGCAACTAGTACCAATACAGCTATTTTCATCCATTCTCAAAACAGCAAAGCTGGCAAGTTATGAACACCAAGGGAATAGTAGAATTAAGCCTTCATAAGAAGAAAAAAGGCATTACTATTGTCTCCTTTGAACATGATACTGGCAGAATAGAACGTCTTGCTTTGACAAAGATTAAAAATTGGACATTCTTAAGTAAATGGTGTCAATTTTTATGATGAATCAGAAGCAAACTGTATGGTATTTTTACCAAACCTCAATTGTTTTCTCAAGCATCCTGCTGGGTTGTGCAGAATATAAGGAAATAAAAAAAGAAGACTTTAAAGTCTCTCAATCACCACTAATCATGGATGAAAATATTGACTAACATGATCGGTGTCAAGGCCCCCCCGATACCAATATTTTCCGGTACCTTGACAATATCACAATGCGATTCCGTATTGGTCGATCCAAGTGATACATTGGCCGATGTGGCCTCGCAAGCTAACAATATTCAGAAATTTCATCCATAAATTCGATATATTCAAAACCTGATAAGTATTGTCCGATATTGATATAACTATAACCAATACAAATATTTTCAAGCATGCTACTATTGCCATGTCGTTACACTGTAAAAACAGGTATGGCTGGCTGACTCTAACTGCAGCAGTCTGTTGTGCAGTGTCGAACTGCATTATGATACACCTCTCCTTAATGTAGGCATATAAAGCCGCATACATCCTGACTAAACACACGACTTCACTAAATTTACTTTCTTGCTTCTCTTGTTGAGCATGCATATTGTATAAGTATCAAAGCCCATAAAAGAAAATAAAACTATGGCATCCCCCCTCCCCAAACGAAATTCTCAAGTGTGCTTGGTAAACCAGAGGTGAGCTTTATCCTTCAGCAAACAATTTTACAAATTGAATAAACTTTTCTATAATAGGGAATCACCCAAAATATGTAGAACTCAATTTTAGTAAGAGATTTATATCATTCAAAAATTAGTCGTTGATGTCAGATACTTAAAGAACAGCATTGCAGGAGACATCAAAAGCCTCAATATCCAAGCAGATAACTAGGCCTCTAAGCGGATCAATTGCAAAGCCAGAATAATTCAAACCCTTGCAAAATGCAAACAAAATAGACTTCAGGAACCATTTGGTACTAAATTTTTAAGCACCCATTGCTTTTCAGCACTCATTATTTAGCACGGACAGTCATATGCACAGAATATTACTTACAGTCAAATAACATTATGTATTATCACTTTTTTCCAGCGGTAATTATGTGACTGGTCTTCTGAAACAATTAAATGCCTCTTTTTTCTGGAAATCCAAAATGGAAAATTTACATTGCTTCCAACTCAAGACAACATTCCATGAGCTTTGTGCACAGATCTACAATCATGTCAACCTATAAACTCGTACAGAATACTATGGCTAATTCAGAAATTGAAACTCGAACATCTGTTTTCACTTTTTCAACACTTTCAACCTTCAGCTTCCAGCATAAATAAACATATCTCATTTTTCTCAGGAACTTCTCACTTTAAGCACTCATTCTCATCACTCAGAAAAAATTAGCTGAATTCTATTTGACAAAATCAAACTACGAACAAGCACTAAGGCAGAGTAGATCAGTCACACGGAGAAACAATTACTACTAGCTGGTCATGCTCAATCACAAGATCACTGAACAGTATATGTTTCTGCCTTGATGCAGGATATGGAAGATTTGTGATCAAGGCCATTTGATTGGGTATTTTGGAGCCAGTGGCTAACGAAAGGTCTTATTTTGATCACAGAGAAGTCAAAATCAATACCTCAACTATCATCAATTTTTTTAATACAAAATCTTCAGCAGATACTATTCTCTCTAAAAGATTTCAAATAGCATCAACAGCTTAAAAGATGTAAACCAAGAAAACCAACCTTCCACACTCATACTTGTTATCCCCGTCAAGCAGTTCAGTGCCTGTGAACTGTCCAAGAGCCTCTTCCAAGGTCTCTATATCACCATCAACCTCCACTGTAAGATCCATCATTCTCTCATTCCGTGCAGATTTTCCATGACATCTCATGCATCTTACCTGCAAACAAGGAAAACAATACTTTCAACTGCGACAACTCTTTCCCAAATATTTTTTAAAAGCTTAAATTACCTTTGATCGAAGGCAACCTCCGAAAGTGAGCCCTATGAGATTCGTTTCTTCTTCTAAAACGCTAGATCTACTCGCCCCAGCTTTCCGAAGGCAGATAGACTGCATTGACTCGATAGCATACCTACCAATGTCACTCTTAACATTAAAATACCCAAAATGCATCCTTTATGGAAAAAACAAAAGATGATGCCCCATCTTTTTCACAAAGCACATATGAAGCCTTCCAAGCTCTAGAAACAGCTTACCTTAGAAACTCATGTGCATCTTCTTCTCTCCCATCCACAAGATGACTCCCAATTTTTCGTATTTGGGATATTATGCCAATTGGAGACAATGGAGAACCTCCTTCCTTAGATGCCAGGATTAGCCTTTCAAATTCACATGTGAAGCAACATTCTTTCTCTATACCTAGTGTACAAAAAATACTAACGAGAGATGAAAAAGGAATGCAAGAGGAGAACGAATGAGTAAGGTACCAAACTTCCACCATTGTAAGGTACCAAACTTAATGAATGAGAAATGATATTGAATCAATCACCAAATGAGAACTAAAAATTCAAAACTTACATGATTTGGAATGAAGTCCTTGAAGAAGATAAGCAGTCAGAGGGGGAGTAAATGCTAGGCATTGGAGCACAACATTGACGTAACAACTACAAAGAAACTTACATCAGGGGGAAAATTAATAAAAATAAAAATTTTTATATAGAAGATAATACAGGCACCATGACAAATGCATTCGGCTATAATAGAGCAGCCCTGTGCATAACATCTCTTTCCAGTTAAAACATAAAAGCTGAGGATTAACTTGTGCAAGCATTTCAAAGGTATAAAAATTGAGGTCCCACTCATCTCAGTTTAAAAGGAATAAATTTGATGATCAACTTAGGATGTGCATCAAAATAAACTGTTTGAATGCAACTCTTATATTAGGACATTGGTCATCATATTATGACTAAGGATTAAGGACCGATATTAAAACAGTACCCAAAAAAAATCTTAACTCATTGAGACCACAAGTCTGCTTGGCTTTTCCATGTTCTTTGTGACAACTACAAATAAAGTAGCGTACTTCTCCGAAGCACATAATCATTATCCGGGATAAACTGAAAACCGCATAAAAAATAAAGCTCAGCAAAATCATGCCTGCTTGATGTTTCCATGTCCATTGCTACCATTTTATGACTACAATATTCTCTTCCAAAGCACAAAATCAGTATTAAAAACCTAAAGTTGAGAAGTCACTGCAGTGATACAGGATCTGCATTGTCATATGTAGCAACACATATTAGATGAACTGTTCATTTACCAGTGCCAGACACAGGAAGTTACATGGCATTGGGTTCAGACATAACAACATAATTGGATATACTTCACACACCACTAATTCAAAACATAGCTGAGTCCAACAGCAGACAACCTCTCAAGCAAATCTATATTTGAGTCAACACAAGATGCATAAAAACTACATATTACCTGTTCCCACAATTTATAAGACCACAAGGTCGCAGCTCCACCTTGTTCCAGTTATAAAGATCAACAAACAAATCATATGGAAAAAGGCCCTGAAAAATAGTAGCAAAATGTTCAGGACAGCTACAAATACTGCTGATATAAAGCAAAATCTGCTACAATCGTACACAACCTTTTGACTGTTTTTTCCAACATCATCACTCCCCCCAAATGAATAGTATTTAGATTTTGAGACACAGAGCTGGTCAACAACTTTTAGCGCATATGTCTTCAGGCCAACAGAAGCGTTTGGTGGATTATTTGAAACCGGATGAGGGATAGCAGAATAGTCAGGAACACTGACAACTTTTATAGACTTCAAAATTGGAGACTGCCCTTTGATTTCAGAAGATGAATGATCATTGGAATTAAAATGTGATGATCCAACTCCTTCATCCACTGACTGAGAAATAACATTTGAATTGCTGGTCACACTACATGGTCTTTCTGAACCAGCCGAAGCCAAGCTACTGGTTTTCAAAGCATCTGCTTCTACAGAAGGCTTTCCAACACTAGAACGGCAAACAGATAAAGAACTCAACGATAATGGAGCAGACATCACACCACACAATCCATATTTTCTGTACTTAGCCACAGAATTGGACTCTTCAGAGCTACATGTAGTTGAGCACCCACCTTTCAAAGCATCTACTGGTTCCTCTTTAGGCAAATTAGACTGATCAATCTGCTTATGAATCCCTGAGGCACCTGGATAAGCATCATCAGGTGCCTTTGAGCCATGTAAATGTAAGTCTGACGGAAGATTCCCTGACAAGTTAAAGGAAAAGCCTACGAAAGATCTTGAAACAGATGTATCTCTATAACCAGCTCCACTATGTATGGGCTTGACGGTATCAGTCTGGGCATATTTACTGCCCTTGCCAGAATCAACAAATCCATCCCAAAAGCCAGAAGATGCTGCACACTCGGCCAGTGAGCTCTCGCCAGATTGACCAGTGATCAGACCAGAAGAAATACTCGCTCTGCAGGGTGTATCTCCTTTGAGATCACTTGAACTATGAGAATTATTGATGGGTTCAGCCATACAAATGAACTCTGGAGATAGCAACTTAGTTTGCTTCGTACATTTTACTGTGAAATCAGCCTCAAGTGCATTAGATGCAGAACTAGAGTGCTTCTCATCTGATGTGTTAAGATCATGTAAACAATCATCATCATAAATAGAATTCCCATTGTATGATTTATCACCAGGAAAGGGTTTGGAGAATCCAGATGAAGCCAAATTATCAGAAATTCCAGATGCAAAACATGTTCTGTTTCCATCTGGAGAATGATCAACTTGGCAATTACCATCCTTTCCATATGATGCTTGAGGAGAGTGAATGGAGTTTAATTCAGGTTTCTCATGACTACTACCACTTTGTTCAATCTCATCTTCAATGCTGTCAACAAAGTTACCACAGTGATCTCGTTTCACTCCATCCCAAGTGAAGTCATTTCCTTCATCATTTGGAAGATTAGCAAGAGGTGGACTACAATCATCCTTATGACCTTGTCTCCAGTGTAAAATTTGACACTTGCCAGAGCTGAAAGAGTAATATTGATAGGTGATTACAAAAATGATACACCCTAGAAATTGAATTAGTATTATACAAAGCCATAAGAATGAATTGCTAGAAATGTTAGCCACCTATAGGGTGGGTGGCCTATTGATTAAATGTCCAAGTCAAGGTCAATTCCACATAAAGGATAGCTTGCAACTTGGGATCCCCCTCCACCCAAGCCAAGGTCGAAAAATAGCAAACAAAAAAAATTGCGAAATGTTTGTATAGTTATTCCTGGTGAAAGCACAGATGCAGAAACACCAAACAGTGCTATTGATAGCAGAACCACAAAGGATCAAAAGCTTGAGTGTTGGAGGCAGCCAGAAGACACAAGACAGCAAGGCCAACAGAAAGGGAGAAAACAAAGGATACATGCTGAGACTGATAGAAAAGGTGTATCAGGTTCAAAATTTCTTTTAATGGATGCAAGGAGGCAAAACCCGATGTACATGAAAATATGGCAAAAAAGGTTTCAACAATAAAGAGTCTAGGAAACCCGAAAGCACACTTTTGCAAAGCAAAATAAAGTTCCTTGTCCAGAAGGAGAAGGGTCTGACTCTATCTGAAGACAGCTCAGAATCGACAGATTCTCAACTTGAGGAACTTGGCAGTTGGTAGACTTCAAAAAATAAAAAAATAAAAAAATAAAACACCTGGAGTGAAGTTGTGCGATTGGCATGTATTTCAAAGACACAATCACTTATGGAGCAAGGGGATGATGTCAAAAACAAAATGAATCCAAGAACCCCCAATACTATTTTTCACATCATCATGTGCACGTGCAAAATCAGGCCTAAAGTGAAGTTGACTCCGTTTTTCAATCATATGACCAGTGAACTGGAACTCATAACATTGAATTTTACCTTGAGTTCTTACAGTTCATTGGGCGGAGATAAATTTGATTAATAAGATGCTAAGCACAACCATATCTATAAGATTATGCCTTAAGATCCAGTTTATTGACGACATCAACCAGAAATATGTGAAAGAAAATAGTAGATCCATTTCTTCAAGAATAAGATGAAAAAGACATGAATCCAAGATTGTCATAACTAACAAAATCTTATATGCAGGGAAGTACAAGGGACACTTTGCCCACATGAAACCAGCATCATCCCAGCACTTCACACGTAAAGCACTGACGCTATCGAGACTCCTTTAGATAATGACTGACGAAACTCCAAGTATGGCCCAAGTCTCAAAAAGGCTTGGCCAGCACATGACATACTATGAACTTATTTCTAGATGATTCTTCTACCTCCCCCAACCTATTCTGACTTCTCGGCACAATGGAGGCTCACCAAGCCTTGGACTATCCCAGAGGATACCAAAACTGCATCTGGATCCTTAAGTAGGACTCCCATATATCATCAGGTCAAACCCTATGGATTGCCGCTCACACTTTCTAGTTCATTGAAGGCAGTGCATAGAAGCAGCATCCTCTAGAAAGAACTTCAGTTACAATTGGCATATAATAATATGCTCAAGTCCTTTTATTCATAAGGGAGCATGTTTAAACTTCTAATGCATAGCTGAAGAGGGGAAAGTGGCAAACTGTCATTACCCACGTTTCAATAAGCTAACGTAAGTGTTGCTACTAGTCCAACTCATCCTGTTCTACAAAAGCAAACAAGGCTTCACTCCAAAGGGCCTCAGATAACATGTTTCGTTATTATACCATACAGTTTAACATTTGTTTATCTTTCTTCTTGTTGCTAAGGAAATTCTCACGACTTGCCGTATAAAAGTCATAAAGCAGCAAATCCGCCCTCCATTGATTCAGTTTAGTGAAAATAGAACTAGTAAATGAGATACTGACAATCAGCTAGACAAACAAAAAAAAAGCATGGTCCTTGAGCTACCAATTTTCAATTTTCAAATAAAATTGATAAAGGAAATTATCAACAGGACATGCTGTAAGTAATAATCAGGACTTGTATTCCGATCAGGCTAGTGTCATGATATAAATAGTGTGGAACCTTTCTTCATTTCACTAGGAGTTGTGAGTTGATGTACTTAGTTCAACGTTTTACAGTGGCAATGCTGTAATTACCACAAAGTAAAAATTGGGGGAGATTAAATGTTATTCCGGCAAATTCAATAAAAGCTCAACTTCTTAACGAAGAAACAGACTCACTAAATCTTCCTTCACACCAACTTTTTGGGTGCTTGCCAATGATTGCATTCATGTGTTTTCGCATTTCATTTGTACCCAACACATTGACATATTACCTCAATGCACTTGCTTACAAACTCATTTGCAATATTGTCATTCTGCCATACAAACATGTACACACTGCTTGCGCCCTCGCTTCCTATAGGCCTGCCCAGGCACGCTACATGGTTGTTAGCCTAAAGAAATCAAACCTTGACACATTGTAACCCTCGCGCACAGTTAATAAAAGGACCATTGTGTTTAACTGACAACATAATCGTGGTCTTCCTTCTTCCCTTTGTGGAATGTCCAGCACTCAGCTCTCTCTCTAACTTGGCAATACGGACATCATACTTCCTTTCATTAGCTTCTCCAAAACGCCCCGAATAATTTCTCTAATTGAAATTAGGCAAATCATACACCCGTGAAAAAACTCCAAAGACGTTTGAAGCACGGAAATTTATAAAAACTGAATGAGAAAACATAGCCAAACGTAGCTGATTACAGATGCCCATAATTCTAAGCCAGCTGAATTGTCAATTGAAGCAGGAACATACTCACCAGTATCGAACAACCTTGCACCTTGCGCAGCGAGTGGTAGTAGGGTTGAAGCAGACGGCACAATGATGTATATGGGAAGAAACAGGAGCAACACCGTAGTTGATTGTAGCTTCCACCTCAGCCCTAGCTGCCTCCTCCGAAGCCAGGGCCAAAAGCCGCTTGATCTCCTCCCTCCTGGCCACCGCAAGCCGCCATTTCCGATGGACTATAAAGCCGATCGCCGGGAAAACCACGAAGAAAACCACGGCAGCAACGCGAAACCCTAAATCCCCGACAGCAAGCATTTATAAAATAACAACATCAAGCATTACTTAACACCCCCTAAAAACATCGAGAATCTGAAAAGCCTAAACTCGTCCCCGAATTGAAATTTCCAGTACACATATATACCAAATGGATGGTGTAAACAATGACGATGATTGAAACGATTGAAATTGCGCATGAATATTAAACAACTAGGGAAAGAGGGGATGCTCAGAAATTCGGAATAGAGATAAATTGGAGGAGAAGCACGGAATGTCGTCGGAAGTGAGAGAAATAGCGACCGGGCGGATGCTGCGTATGATGCGACTCGGCACCTTGAGAATTTGGAAATCGCGAGTTTAGGGCTACCACTTTCCGGTTAGAGAGAGAGAGAGATAGAGAGGGGGGAACGTGAGGGAGAGAAGGGGAAAGGGGAAATATTCGAATGTGGAAAATTGAAAATGGAAATCGACGGTTGGAGGAATGGAATTTTGCTGTCAGAGGTTGGAAAGCGTGATCCTTTTGCCTCCCATCATTAATATTCCGACCGGTACTGTTATCGACCGGTCCGATCGAGAAATTTTTATTTTTAATATACTTTATTAAAAATTAAATTATTAGACTGATTCGATTTAATTGGTCTGAAATTTTTATCGTGTATAGTCAATATAATTTAACGTTACTGGTAAAATTAATTAAAATTTAGATTTAATTAACTTTTTAGATTAGTTATGGCCATGCACAAAGTAATCCGTTCGATTAAAATAATATTTTTTAACTATAAATTTTTATTTTAAATAAATATCAAAATTAAAAAAATTATATCAATAAAATATATATTTATATAATTAATAATTATTTATATAAATATTATTCATGTAAAATATCTATACAATGTTTTAGTCTCAGTATTGTATTTTTTGGAACTATATTATATTTTTAAATTTTTTGTATAAATATAAATTTCTAAGTTTAAATTTTTTTAAATATCCATAAATTGGCCTGCATTAAGTGTTTTTTTTTTTTCCCTTTTTTGCAAATGTATTTGTTAAGGTGTATTATTATAGGATTGCTATTTGATGGGTATCATTACTCGTAACCACCCATAGATAAAATTTCTAATAACTTCTGCGGTTCAAAAGAAATGAACCATAACCAACTGGAGGTTAAAATCGGAGAAGTTATAAAACCGACCGGAGAAGTTATGCCTTATTCGAAGAAGTTACAAAACTGAAAGGAGAAGTTACAAAATTGAAAGAATGCCCAATAGAAAGAGAAGGTAATCCTCCAAGAATGGATGCCCTGAAACTCTCTCTTTGAAAATTACTATCTGAAATAAATACATCTTTCCCTTTTTATTATTCAAAAAAGTCCATGACTGCCTTGAGCGTCGGAGAGCCTTTGGGCATTTAGCCCCATTGGCCTTCTGACCATCTTGTCTTCTTTTGTATTGTACAGGTCTTGAATTAAAAAGACGGAGCAGTAAAAATCGTCTCCATCTAACTCCGGATCAGATCCGCAATACTATTTAAAAAGAATATCTCATCAATTAATCTATTATTATAATAAAATATCAGCGTGAAAAAATTAATAAAATATTATTTTATTTACTAAATATTTTATTAATATTATTTATGGGTGAATAAGATATCAGTAAATATTTTTATTGACCGAAACTCCAGAGTGCATGCTTAACACGCCACTGCTGAGAGCAACATATTTGAAAAAAGACGCAAAAGGTTTCCACGGTTCAATGAACTTTTCAATGCAAAGTCGATGGGCTTATAAGAAGGATTTAAATCATAGACTAAAAGGCTAGATCACGATCTTAGTATAAAGTGCGAATAAAATTAGGGGAAATTACTATGAAATTCATAAAAAATTTATATTTTAATTTCACTTTGGAAAAGGGGAAAAAATAGAAGAAGCCTGTTGATGGGTAGGTACTTTTTCAATCAAATTCGATTAAAAAATAAAATATTGAGTCAACCTCCCATTTTTTTCATATTATAAGGGCTATTTATAATATTTATGATTAAACAAATAAAATCGATCAACCCTAAAATATGATAAAATAACCTTACTTTAAGTCCTACTGGCTGAGTTAATTATATAAAATTATTTTTTTATTATTTTACTAAATTTAATATAATATTTTTTAAAAAACATTTTTTAATCATTTCATCTTTGATATTTTTTTTTTTAATTTTGAGCATATTGTTAAAATAGTTTAAAATAATATGATATATGTTTAGTAATTTATTAAAATAATAAAATATTATAATCTAATTTAATATTATTATATTATACGAGAGAAATTGTTTTCTAACAGTGTTCAATATTTGATTAAAAAGAAATCATCTAAGTAATTAAGAAATTACACTTTTCTTTTTATCTTACCGTATAAATGATATAACTACCCTTATGTGCGCCGTTAAAGGGGTAATTTTTTGGGAATAGATATAAAAGAAAGTTATCAGATCTGAAATAAAAGCCTTACTCTAACCGGCTTTTTTTTATTAAGGATTTTATTAGGAAAATATCTGAGCAATAAAAATATAAAACAAATAAATTTTATTGTTAATATTTACTTTAAATTATTAAATTATAAAATAAAATGATAATTTTACCACTCATAAAACAATTATAAATATCACATCCCGATTTATAACACATGGATATATTCCACAATGAATATAGAGAGCAATTTCAAGTGCCCCACTAATTATCTATGAGTAAAGCAAGAAAAAATGAGAACAAAAAAATGATCTTTTCTTCTTGGGGTCTTCCAAAAATGGTAGAATTGTGATGATTTTAACTTGTTAGCTATGCCAAACATCAGATTATTAGTAGGTTGAAAAACTTGTTACACCCCACTTTCTCTCTCTCTCTCTCTCTCTCTCTAGGGTTAGCTAACCTACAGCAAGAATTATTACTGTCGTGTCGTCTTCCTCCTAACTTTATGAAACTAAGTCATACTATACATTATCTATATATATAATACCATATAATACAAATATATATATATATATATTTATGTGAAATCATGGTCATGTACATGGTTCATGGAAAAATGCATTGTTGTAGGTTTACCACCCTTTTGTCACGTACCGGTTGATTGGTAGATTAGGTGTTACTCGTTGATTAGATTACCAGTTTTACCACAGCAATTAAACTTCGGAAAATTTATGGTAAGCAGATGGGAAGAACGTGACAAGGAGGGATGAGGTGGGAACTTGCATGAGTTAACTATATTAGATCCATAGATATTGTCATCTTCCATGACTTTTTATAGATATAATTTATTTGTGAGTTAGACATTCAATTTTAAAAAAATGCTAATACATACTTGAAATTTAGATAATCATCTGAATAGAGTTGAATTAGACTTTAAAATTTTTTAATCCAAATCATGTATAGCACAACAGTTAATAAGAGGTCATATGATGCATATTTCTAAAATATTATTCAACGCTCAAAGTAGTAATTTTTCTATGGAAATAAAAAATACTTAAGCATTGAGGATGAGAGAATGGGAGAAAATTTTAGGATTAGAGGTCTTGGTTCGATGATTATTGGAAGATACAAGTTTCTCGATGGCTAGAGTTCTATACTTGTTTTTTTCTCTTCCCCTTTTCCCCCTCAAACTGAGAAAAGTTGGCATGTTTGTAGTCCTACTGCCAATGAGTATGTCTTTCTGAAATCGACTTGACTATATATTAATTAAAATGTTCCATTAGTTGAAAACTAAATAATCAAATTGTTACACAAACTTGGAACTATCTAGAATTTAATAATTATCATTTAATTGTTGTAACTACCTATTTAATATGATTGTTCATTGTTACAACTTAGGAACACAATACACGAGTCAAAAATAAAATCGGTAATAATGTTTTCATTAGCCATAACAATCCAACCCGGGTGTGACAGTCATACGCATATAGAATCCGATATAATAAAACCGCACAGGATCTCATCGGATATAAATCTGGACAAATATAATACACGGCCTGTTATCCACAATCATAAGGAAAGTATTGAATATAATAACAACTCATCAACATAATACAATAACTCCAATATATCCCATACATAGATCAAAACCCTCATCCGGTCGAAAATATAATCATATTACATTCTCGAAATCTGAAACATATCCAATATGAATATCTCTACTCATCGATAGAGATCAATCGCATCAAATCGTGTCCGAACTCCTGTAAGTATATCCATGCTACGAGTTTGAAAAAATAAAAATATGAAAATATAAGTCTAGAACTCAATAAGTATCATATATATGAAAAGAGTGAATATAAATTAGAAAAAATTGATAACAATTACAACCGTATAAAAACATAAACACAAGGTTCGTAAAGATGTCTCGTACTAAATCATTATCCATATTAAACAATCCCTTTGGGACATAATCATATAAATTGTGATTCAGTAAAATCTCATAGACGATATTATATTATATGATCCGAGGTCACATAGGCCGCAGCTATCACCACATCTATTGGGACACATACAATCGTCCGGATTCAAATCTCATAATACAAAATCGAGAGAAGATCACCGAAATTAAAACATAAATCAAAACATGTTCTAGATTTATCATATATTTATACGTATGAGATATTTCTATCGCCTAACTGTGGGCCAATCAGTGTATCTCAAAATCATCCTCCACCCAAATACATACAGAATTACAAAGCAAGCACAAAACCAAAGAACTAAAGATAAATAATACCAACTTGAGGAAGAATTATCCTCGTCCGGTAACCACGATTATATCGATTACGATTTAGGCCAGTAGCTCAAGGCCATTCATGTATCATGTCTCCCATAGATTAGAAACTTACTCACTATATTTTACCACCTACGACTTTAGGTGCAATATCAAATTTTAGTTATATATTAGGACGTCCGAATATATTAATTTTTCATCAATTCTTTACGATTGTTCTCATTTAAATATATAGTGGGGCAGGTTAGCTACTAAACGTCTCAACCTTTCTTCCGGCGGAAGTGGGCCATATCATATACGTCATCGTCAGGACTAAGTCTCCCCGTCGGGAGCGGTACCAACATCTCATGCCTCGGATCACATATAACGACCCATCGGATCTCGGACCACCATGGTCCCGTAGTGACCCCGCCTCCGGCAGCATGCATGATTAATACAAGGTCTAATTCATGGTTCTACAATATACGGATATGTAAATATACATATATACTGTCCGAGTATTCAAAAACCCACTAAATAATTAATACACATGTAAAACTACTGTACAACCAATAAAACATGCATTCATATACATAATTAATAAATTGGGGGTATATAAAAATACATACATGTTAGTAAAATCTCCAACAATAGTTAAAATATGTCAGAAATTAAATCAAATCAAGAATAGGGTTAAAGGATACTTGCCTTAATATTATACTCCACAGAACTGAAGAAAAGATGTCACGAAACACTCGAATAGGACGTTCTCTCTCTCAACCACCGCATGCCCTCCTCTCTCCTCCGTTTTCCTCTGCGCGTGACTTCTTCCTGTCGCTGCTACGCGTGCCAATGACGCTCTTTTGCCGTTGATCCACCACCGCGCCGCTTGATTGGCCATCGTCAACCTCCCTGGCACCACCCTGCCGGCACTGGCGCCGCTACACAGCCGTTGTCGTCATTCTCCATGCAACCCTCTCACCCATGTAATTCTCTCCTCCCATGCCGCGCCACCGCACGGCGTAACCTTCGCAGCCTCACCGGTGAGCCACCGCCGCCGCCGACCTCTTCTCTTGTTCTCCCTCTCCCTCTCTCTCTTCCTCCTCCCTCTCCCTCTCCCTCACTCTCTTCCTCCTCCCCCTTCTTCACGCTGCACCAACCCTAATCCCTTGCTCTCTCCCGACTCCCTCTTCCCCCTTCTGTTTTCTTTTCTTTTATTATTATTATTATTATTATTATTATTATTATTATTATTATTATTATTATTATTATTTTATTTAATTTTTATTTTATTCCCAAATCTAACTCGATATTTGGATAACAGCATGTACACACTCGGGCGCCATTCCAAAATTTTGATCATTTTACAAATTTCTATAATATTTTAATTTTTTTCACCACATCGAAAATATCTAAAATTATAATAAATATTAAAATAATCAAAATTGATATCTGGATATTATATTCTCTCCTTTATTATAAAAATTTTGTCCTCAAAATTTATGCATATCAATCTTTAAACAAATAAACACAATTCTTTTGGACTTAACCTCAATCAAATAATTCGTTCAAAGATCTTATCCTCTACACCTGGTCTTTCTATCCCAATATTGGAACCCAAAACCCCAACATATAATAAATTCTTGCCAACTTTTAATGACTCAAATTCAATAACGTGAAATAGATCATATACATATTTTCTCAACCAAAAGATTTTCCAAAAAGATCATAATCAAAATGTTCATCTTATTCTCAATACTTGATCCCTTCTACCTCAAAAATTTGAGCCAAAACCCAGAATAAAATACCTCCTCGAAATCAGCAACAGTTCATACTCGATCACATGCCAATGATCAACCATATTTCTCTCAGCACACATACACAAAACACATCATAACGATCTACCAAACTCGGAACAACACCATTCTGTTGGCCACCTTTTCAATTCGCTGCAAAACCTCAAAAGGCCGATTGAACCATAACCTCAATTTATTATTTTCCCCCAAAACTTAAAATTCTTCTCTTTATGATATTTTCAGAAACATCTGACCACTCTTCTCGAACATCTTATCAGGTTACAAATCTGATCTCTTCAATCCTCAAATCAAATCTTGTAACCGATTAAATGTGACTCCACACATTTTCATTGTGCAACTCTGATCGATCATTTGCTTCCAATTGCAATCAAGGCCTCAAAATTAGGATATCATGCCATCTCCTCATCTTGATAATATGTTGACGACCAAACTCGAGAATGACATTCTAATCAGCAAGCAAAGAGCCGACTTCATCAGCTTATCCATCGTCATCCAAGTTGCCACCAAATTTCTCATTGTCTAACACAGATCAGAAATAAAATCTTGAAGGCTTCTTCTTCTAGGCACAACACACACGATCAACTCACCACTCCGCTCGGAGGAAAAATTTTTCACATTCTTTACAAACTTAGATCACTCCAACTCTATTATAACTGACGACAACCTCAAATGCTCCATGAGCTTCCATCTACCAATCGAGGCTTTGCTTGATCACATCCAACTTCATGACCGCTCAAACAAAAGAACTCCACTTCTGATCTTCACAAAAGCTTTTTTTGCAGATAAGAGCTTGCCTCGAATCCCAATCCTGGCAAGGATTATTCATCGATAACTCTACTACTTCTCCGCCTAATATGAAGATAGAAGGCATTACAACACAAACTCCTAATTCAACTCTGATCCTAAATAGCATACGGATAAGCTGAGAATGGATCTACCTACCAATTACTTTGTCGGCAAAAAATCTCCTTTTACCCCGCAAGATTTCAAACCGATCCAATCGAAACCGTTACTTCTCCAAGATCGCAAAACTCAACAAAAACCTTCACCTAATCAATGTCCTCAAATCGGATTTCAAATCAAATTTTCTACCTAAAAATCCAAATCGAATCTTACAACTAATGGCTACAAACCCACATGCTAAAATCTAACTGTGAATTATCACCATATCAAATTTTAATCCGATGCTTGAATTTCTAATATAAACCTGCACCAAAATTCAGCACAACATTAGATCATAATTGAAACCTCATAACTGGAATATCCTGTAACCTCATTATCTCATTGGCATACTGATGAGCCAACTTTTCATCCAATACATCATCCGAATTGGTAATAAATGGGCCAACCTCGATAGCCAATTTCACAATTATCCTAAGTGCATCCATATTTTCACCATCCTTGGCAATCCTAAGCAATATCACCAATAATATTCTCGATGAATCCTTAACAAATCGCTAAACAAATGCAACCAGACCTAAGAAATCGCACATCTTTGTGACAAATGATGGTCTTTCCCAACCGGCCACCGCTTCATTCTTTTACAAATCCACAAAGATGCCATTGAAGAAACAACATGTCCCAAATAACACTACTTCCAATCAAACTCATATCTTCTCAAATGGGCAAACAACTAACTACCCTTCATAGTTATGACACAATCTTCAGACGAATCTTATGCCACACATAAATTTCTTGAAAAAGTCAAAGCATTATTAATTAAGCCATCACAAATAGACCCAATACAGCCGAAATGTCCGATTCATAAGATTCACAAAAGATGTTAATGAAATCACTAACCCAAAAACACTATTGAAGCTCACAACGGCTGCACCTTTATCTTGAAAGCTATCTCGGGGTACATTCTCCGATCAACCTAATTGACAATACTTCGAATGTAGATCGAGTTTAGAAAACATCAAGCTCTAACAATTGGTCAAATGAATCACCTATCAATATTCATCTCTCGCCTATCAAATGATTCATTTCTAAGTAAATTAAATATTTAAAAATTCATAAATAACCTCATCGATTCATCTAACTCATCCCAAAGGTATTAAACACACCACGGCAAAGCTCTCAGCCAATGCTTCATCGATTCTATACAAGGTCTTCGAAATCGATGCCACTCCCGATACAACCTTAACAACAACCTCAATTACTGATCAAAAAACAATCCAGACTAATCCTCTCCTCTAAAAAATAGCCTTGAATTGTCATACAACCAGAAAACCCTTTATGACCACATAACGACTCCTAAATGTGGCCACATATGCCAATAAAACTCGGCACATATTCTCATCAAATAATTGTAAGCAAAATAATATCAATTTTATCATCTTTTGATCAGCTCTTCCTTATATTCACAACCCATATTATAAATCAAAATGTTCTTACTGAATAATCCATACTAGCATGGCGACTCGCTAACCAAAATACCCCTAATATCACATCAAAGTCCGGTTCATCACATAAAATCAGATCAACCAGTCATTCATATCTGTACACCCAAATCGGACATTGGAGTCCACAATCTAGCATACCAAGGTTTACCCATCAGGGGTAAACATTATCAAAACTAAATCTAAAAATTAAGAAAACATATAATATTTACATACAATTACAAAAACCACAGACTTATTCCCGTGCCTTCACCAATTAAATTCACCTTTCTTACTATCCGAATATCAAATAGAGAGTGACTCCCAAAAATTACTTTTACAAAAATATCACAAAAAGTGGAATATGGCACTAAGAAGCCCACCACTGGCTTACCTCACTCTCCAACTTATGGATAGTAGATCGGGCTTCATTTGAACAACCAAAAATCTCAAACACCTCCTCCACTTTTTAAAGTTCAATTTAAACCTTAATTGGATAAAAAATCATAAAAATCTTCCGCATTTGCTCACTTATAATCATTCGAAGGGCGCTCCATCTTGCCTCTAACGGACCACCCTTCACCTAGCAATCAAACCCTCATTCGGCTGTTGGATTGAATCACCCACTACATCACTCATGCAACTAATCATAGTCTATTAATCGACTTCTCGAGTCAAATTCAAACATCTAAAACTCAAACATCCATTCTTCACCATAGGCTGTACTTATCACGCCAAATATTCGATCATTTTCTCACCGAAGATGACCCCAAAATATCTCTTCTTATGACCATTTCTCTGATACCATCTCGATCACAATCCAGGAACACAATATACGTAGGTCAAAAATAAAATTGATAATAATATTTTTATCAACCATAATAATCCAACCCGGGTGTGACAGTCATATACATACAGGACCCGATATAATAAAACTCGCACAATGTCTCATTGAAAATAAATCCAGATAAATATAATACACGACCTGCTATCTGCAATCGCAAGGGATGTATTGAATATAATAACAACTTATTAATATAATGCAATAATTCCAATATATCCCATACACTGATCAAGGCCCTCATCCGGCCGAACACACAATTATATCACATTCTCAAGATCTAAAACATACCAAATATGAACATCTCTACTCACCGATAGAGATTTGCTGCATCAAATTGCATCTGAACTCCTATAAGTGTACCCATGCCACTAGTCTGAAGGAATAAAATATGAAAACGTGATTCTAAAACTTAGTAAGAATCATATATATGAAAACAGTGTATATAAATTAGTGAAAAGGGATAACAATCACAACTGTGTCAAAATATAAAACACAAGGTTTGTGAAATCCTTGAAAACTAAGGAGATATCTCATACTAAATCATTGTCCATATTAAACAAACCCTATGGGACATAATCATATAAATCGCAATCAGGTAAAATCCTCTAGACGATATCATATCATACGATCCGAGGTCACATAGGCCGCCACCGTCACCACATCCATGTGGGACACATACTATCATCCAAATCCAAATCTCATAATGCAGAAATCGAGAGAAGACTGTCAAAACTAAAACATAAATCAAAAAATGTTCCAGGTTTATCACATATTTGTACATACAAGATATTTTTATCGCTTAACTGTGAGTCAATCAGTGTATCTTAAAATTATCCTCCATCCAAATACATACAGAACTACAAAGCATGCACGAAATCAAAGAACCAAAGATAAATAATACCAACTTGAAGAAGGGTTACCCACATTTGGTAACCATGGCTATATCAGCTATGATTTAGGTCAGTAGCTCAAGGCCATCTATATACTTTGTCTCCCATAAATTAAGAAGTTGTTCACTATATTTTATCACCCATGACTTTGGATACAACCTCAAGTTTTAGTTATATATTAGAATATCCAAATATATTAGTTTTTCGTCAATTCCTTACGATTGTTCTCATTTAAATACATAGTAGGACATGTCAGTTACCAAACGTCTCAACCGTCCTTCCGACGGAAGTGGGTCATATCATATACGTCCCTGTAGGATTAAGCCTCCTCATCGGGAGCGGTACTAATATCTCATGCCTCGGATCACATATAATGACCCATTGGGTCTCGAACAACCATGGTCCGGTAGTAACCCCGCCCCCGACAGCATGCATGATTAATGCAAAGTCTAATTCATGATTTTACAATATATGGATATACAAATATACATATATACTGTCTGGGTGTCCGAAACTCTCCAAATCATAAATACCCATATAAAATCATCGCACGTCTAATAAAACATACATGCATGTACATAATTAATAAATTGGGGGGTATATAAAAATACATACATGTTAGTAAAATCTCCAATAGTAATCCAAATATATCAAAAATTATATCAAACCAAGAATAGGATTAGAGGATACTTGACTTAACATTATACTTCACAGATACAAAGAAAGGATGTTTCGAAACACTTGAATCGGACGTTCTATCTCTTAGCCACCGTGCACCCTCCTCTCTCCTCTGTTCTCTTCCGCGTGTGACTTCTCCCCGTCACTGCTATGCGCGCCGACGTTGCTCCTCTGCCACCAATCCACCACCACGCCGCTTGCTTGGCCGTCGTCGGCCTCCCCGGCACTAGCGCCACTACATGGCCGCCGTCATCGATCTCTCGCACAACCCTCTCACCTGCGTGATTATCTCTTCCCATGCCGTGCCACCGCACATAGTATCCTTCGTGGCCTCATCGGCGAGCCACCGCCACCACCAACCTCCTCTCTTCTTCTCCCTCTCCCTCTCTCTTCCTCCTCCGTCTTTGCGCCGCACCAACCCTAATCCCCTTCTCTCTTCTGACTCCCTCTTTCCTCTTCTATTTTCTTTTCTTTTTTTTTTTAAATTTATTATTATTATTATTATTATTATTGTATTTTCTATTTAATTTTTCTTTTATTCTCAAATCCAACTCGATATTAAGACAAAGTACGGGCGCACTTCGGGCGCCACTTCAAAATTTTGATCATTCCTAAAATTTTTACAATATTTTAATTTATTTTTACAACGTCTGAAATACCCAAAATCATAATAAATATTAAAATAATCCAAATTAGGATCTGGATATTATATTCATTCCTCGATTCATACAACGGCTCGTCAGGAATTAATGTATTGTCTAATTTTCTATTAGGCCATTAGATATCTCGATCTTTTGTTTTTCAACAATCTAGCCATTTGGATATTTTATAGGTCAAACGTTCAAATAGTTTTTTAATTATCTTTTATTTTAGGTCTAATAATTCAATTATTTTATATTCTTCCATGAGTTTATAATCTGAGGGCCCGTATTTCATCGGGCTGAATCAACCTTATTTTTTACCATATCAAATACAACATAAAAATTATTTACGTATACAATTTTGGCGTTTTTCATCTCTCATGTCATGAAATCCATTTCAACAGATGTAGAATCTTTACATTCATGACTTTGCTGATTTCTCACGTAGACTCAACCGTTGGCTTTTGTGTTCATTACCTACACAAACTCAAATAGAGAGGAAGTAGGTTTGACATTTGTCGAATCATTCTTCATCTCTACTTTTTTTTTTGACCTAAAATCCATTAAAGTTGATTTTTAACTAGTTTTAAATTTGATGTGTACATTGATTTGGGATAGTAATTCGGATTAAGTCGGGTTGAATAATTAAATCTTCTTATATGAATCCTACACATCACATATCAAATAAAAAATTAAAAGATACGAGACTCACTCTCAGTACATCCTTTGACATTCAAATAAATAAATTTTACTAGAAAATAAAAAAGTACTAAGATAAATGAGGATGTGAGATAGTGAAAAAGTGAAGAATTTAGCTCCGTAATTTGTACAGTTTTAAGTAACGAGAGGATTAGAGTTTTATACTTATTTTCTAAATTCTTCATTCCATTTTTAGAGAAAGTGAATGTATTTATGACCGTACTATCAATTAGTGAAGGTCATCTAAAGAAGAATAATTGATCATAATCTAAGTGGTTATTCTTATTGAAAACTGAATAGTTCAACTATTTGATATATTCTAAATTTAATTTATATTTGTTAAATATATAAATTAATTACTTGATTTAACTGGCCAATTAATGTGCTATTTCAGTTATTTAACCGTTTGATAGAGTTAATCATTTTGTTTAATTAACAGTCATGCCATTCAAAAATTTGGTATTTTATATGTACAACAATACGAACACTCATGTCACAGACTTGGAACAAAGTAGGTCCTAATAATTCATAGTAATTAAAACTACAAAATAAAATCCTAAAAATTAAATAATAACTAATACAAAATCCCAAATTTGGGCCAGACATGCCACAACATCCATACAACTCAAAGTGACAACAATAATAAACCATTACGGGATCTCTTAGATAACCCATCCGGATAAATAAATAATTATGACCTATCCAAAAGTATGTAAGAAAAAAGGTGACCATCCCAAATAATACAACCAAGTGCCACAATCAACAAAACAGCAGAAAATAATCAAACTCTGATTTCCATCATAATAAATCATTTTAACAGTAATCAATCCTTCCAAAAGGTGCCAAAATACTACCAAAACACAAACAATCTAACCACAAATCTAATACTCATAGAATATGATCAAAGTCTCTACCAATAATCATGTTCACGCTCCTTACAATAAATCCACAGCTCATTAATCTAAAAGGATAAGAATAATAAAAATACCAGTTAAATGCTTAACAAGTATTGGTATATAATATATATATATAATAAACCATAAGCCCAAAATCAGAACGAAATAACTAATCATTAAGATAGAATCCATAAAAGCTGAAATCTAAATATTCGAAGAGTCAAACCAATGAATGTCCAAAGATGGATTTATACTAAAAAGTATAATCCAAAATAAAGGCCGAAAGTTTCAAATGTATGAATCCAACCAAATCCAAACTATATGTAAAATTTACAAATCTCAATCGAAATCTCAATATCCAAATTAATGTAGATAAAATATATCAAAATCTAAAATATACTTAAATTGGAGAACTAAAAACCAAAAAATTGACTTTGAGGAAAGGTTACACGTAACCTTTGTAAACTTAGTCCATAAACTACTCTTTAGACCAGTAGTCAAGTTGTTTACATATATTCCCTATAGGTTGGGACGAATTCTGTTTTCGTTTGCCACCCGTAAATGATAGGTATAGTTCTCAATTTTATATAAATATATTAGAACGTCTGAATATACTAATTTCGTACAATTTCTTACAATGGTTCTTATAAAATTACAAACCGAAAAGAGTTTCTATATTATTAGTCCAAAACTTCTATCAGATGAAAAAGGTACAAAATTTTCCCTCAAGAAGGTCAAAGACAAAGCTTTCCATCATGTGGGAAAGGTACACATATCGAATCGAATAACGAAAATAGAGCTTGACCAGAAGTACACTGTATGGATACCACATGCAATGTCAATATGTATATTTTTATTACTTTTTCTTGACAAATATTCTTATACATGAATATAATATCTCAAAATCTTTGCTTATTTTTCACAAAACAAGTAAAAATCTCAAATGTTAGTAAAACTGAAATAAAATCTCAAATCTTCTAATAAATCCACATGCATGCATGAATAGACAAAGTAGGGGTAAGTAAAATGACATGCATATACATTAAATTCACTAAATATAAGTAAAATTAGATAGAAAGAGAAATAGATCAAGAATAAGACATGAAGATACTTCCCTCAATATCAAATCTAACAGTTTTGACCAAAAGGGATTTCAAAATACCTCCTTTTCTCTCTTCCTTCTCTTTCTCTTTCTCTCTCCTTCTCATCTTTCCCATGCGAAATGACGAAAACAATACATACTACCACTATATAATTAAACAGGTGCACAAGCGCGTGTCAAACGCCACGCCTAGCCCTATCCGCACACGAGTACTGTCTCGGGCGCTTCTTGAACATGAACACTTTAAAATCCACGCTCGAGTGCCACTTCAAATGTGCATTAGGCGACCATCAATTCTACCCAAACTCGGCTCGAGCGGTCCATAAGCGTTCCTTAGGTGCACCCAATTTGCCAAAAGCATACAAGCATGCATCAGGCATGCCTCAACGTAAACTCTATTTCCTTAATCCAAAAGATATCAGTTTGGTTACATTTTACGCTTGCAACTCTCGACTATTTCATATCATTGGCTCTATTAACCCGACTATATTTTATATCTATAACTATCAATTATTCCAATCATTGGTTATCAGCCCAACTATTTTTTAAACCTGCAATTCTCGGCCATCTCATGTTATTGGCTATCAACTCGATTATTTTAGGCTTGCAGTTCTCGATCATCTCATATCATTGGCTACCAAGCCCACTACATTTTAGACCTACACTTCTCGGCCATCAAATTTCATTGGCTCTATTAGCTTGATTATATTTTAGGCCTATAACTATTTGTCATTTTATATCATTGGCTATCAACCCAACTACATTTTAGGCTTACAACTCTCAACCATTCTAGTTTCAATGTCAGCTGCATTTTAGGCTTGTGATTCTCAGCCATCCTATTTCGGATATCGGTTATATTTTAAGCCTGTAACTCTCGACCATTTTATTTCTAATATCGATTACATTTTAGGCTTATAACTCTTAGTTATCATACATCAACCCACCGAGTCTCAGACCCCACCCATTATTTATACAATATATTGATATAAAATATGTATGTAGAACATATCATATGCTAAAATAAATCAGAGATAGGGTGAGAGGACACTTACCTCGATTTTATTTCAAGTAGATTTGTCAAAAGGATATTCTAAGGTACCGAACTAAACATTTCTCTCTCCTATTTGCACGCACCCTTTCTCTTTCCTGTCGTGCACGCCTCCTTCGTGCCACATCTTTGCCACACCACCTGCCAGCACCATTCAGCCTTCTTCTCTCTCTCCTCCTTCTCTTTCCTGTTGTGAGCTCCTCCCACACTATGCCTCTGACTCCATACTACCCGGCCAATGCCCACGCGCTGCCTCACTATTACGTGCACCCCCTTCTTTCTCCTTCCTCTTCCCATCTTCTCTCCTCTTCTTCTTCCTCCTTCCTCGCTAGGGTCGTGGCTCAACTTCGTCTAATTACCGATTTTCCACAATTTTTTTAAAAATTGATACATGCAAATCAAGAATCAATATCAATAAAAAAAATTGAAGGATTTACTTGCCTCGATTTTATGAATTTCCTCCGACAACAGCAATGGCTTCATTGCTTGGCTTCCGTCTTCTCCTCCCACTCACACCAATGCACAAAATGGAGGGTAAATCATAGAGGGCTTCATCGAACTTCTGTTTTCCAACATCGACTCCTTTGGCGACAGCGGTCACCCCTGGCTCCCTGCACCGCCCTTCCTTCTCTCTATTCTCATTCCTCTTCTTCCCCTTTCTTTTCCTTTTTTCCTTTCCCTGCCGCCCACGCCGCCCCCCCACACACATATATATACATTATATTTATAATAATAATAATATTATTATTATTATTATTATTATTTTCTTTTTCTTTAAAATCCATTGTCCCCAAAATAAATCCAATAGAGATTCAAGATATTACAAGATGAACCCAAGTGACAGTGAGTATGAGATGAGGGAGTGGATACATGACTGCAAAATGTTCTTTACACTTCGAGAATAATACGCACAAGATCGGTGGTGACTGGAAAGTTTTAAATTTTCCTTTTTACCCTTTTCCCTCATCCTTTCTCTCTTGTGTCTTCTTTTTTCTCTTATTAGAGGCACTCTCTAACTGATTTTACAAGTATTCTGTCTTTCTCTTCAATCGCTCTTCTTTTATAAACCCCAAAACGGGTTCTATAGCACTTTTATTCCGTGCTTGTTGTCCACATACCCTTTGTCATCATCATCCGGTCGCTCCTCAGATTTAGCATCCAGTTGCTCATCAGACTCAGTATCACCGATTGCCTTTATACATCTTTGTCCTCTCATCCTTCAGACTCAGTGCTAAATTCTAGGGCTCAGATATTCTCGGGGGCTCACCGCACGCTTGAACACAAAGTATTCCATCTCAATATTGAACCCATGTGTGCTTGTCCTAACGATCTATCAATCGGTTATGGACCCACAGGAGTAACCCATAACCAAATACCAAAATCTCCCTTTTGAAGGTATTATTCTATGTCAAATAATGTGTACAAATATATTTCAAATTCCACATATTTGCAGCCTAACCCTTGTTCGGACTCGGTTCCTCCACTCTGTTTTTAAAGGTGACTCCATTTGCATATGCAAACAGATCTCCCCGTACATCTGTGAATTTTATTTGATATTGCTCAGAAACTGCATTTAGATTCACTTTTGGGTGTCTCATTCAGTGACTGGTAGCATCATTTAGGTGTCTCCCCCTGATGTTGAACGATTAAGACTTGACCATCCTATCGGATCGACAACTCTTACTGCAGGTGGTTCACATTCCTGGAGTCGTACCAAGCGATGATCCACACCCTCCATTACCCTCACAGGCCGCTACCTCTTATTCATCTTACCCGACTTTGATTATGGATCAGCTATGCAGATTCCTTACAATCAAGATAGCCTAGCATCTGATGTTCGAAGGCTCGAGTCCACAGTTTAGGAATCTTGCTACTAAGGCTGAATTTCATCATCTTCAAGAATCTGTCAAGTGGCTGCAAGGCCAGAAGAATCAAGTGGTCCAATGGATAACATCTCCTTAATAGAATAGATTCTTTGTTTTTCGAGACAAAAGCGGGGGGGGGGGGGGATGCTTTGCGTTTTAGGATATGATTGTTTTAGATTTTTTTTTTTTTTAATGGTGTGAAAGTTGTTTTCTGATGGGTATTTTTGTGGTTTAAATATGGCTGTTTTAGTTGTTATGTGGTGATATGTTTCATGCTCTTGTTGGTTCTGGTGATAATAATTCAGTTGATGGAGTAAAATGCTTCGCCTTCTTGTCTATGATATATTGCATATCCTCACTTTGACTTGACATTGCCCGTTTGCTCTGCTGATAATAATGGTGCTGGACGTTTTGTTATGGAATTATTAAAGACAAGATTATTAGATCTATCATTCATGTATTTTCTGTGACGTTATTTATAAATTTAGTTTATAATTAAGTTGTAATTCTGGTTTTAGATGAATACAGTGAAAAACTTATTTTTAGATAAAAATTATAAGTCCACAGTAAGCCCTCAAATCATACTGATTTTCTAGTGACGATTAAATACAAGATCACTAGCATACAGATTATGTAGGTTTTTCATAGACGAAATAACACAGAACCATGAACTTGTGGGTCAAGTGGATTTTTCAGAGGCAACTAAAACCAAAACCGTGAGCCTTGGACACGACAACCACTCAACCAAAACGGCTTTTTAGCCATTTTCCGATTTGAAAACTACTTTGGTTCGGGATGTTGCACAGTTTCTAGCCACTATTCTTATGAAATGAAGAGTGGTTATGACGTAGAAATAAAGGAGAAGAACCTAAATCACAGATGGGAAATAGCGACAGCTTTTCCAGGATTTTCGAGAGAT
Source organism: Nepenthes gracilis (assembly GCA_033239525.1). Lineage (NCBI taxonomy): Eukaryota > Viridiplantae > Streptophyta > Magnoliopsida > Caryophyllales > Nepenthaceae > Nepenthes > Nepenthes gracilis. Next base: position 2,449,825 of record BSYO01000040.1, read on the forward strand.
ATTTTTCTGAAGTAAGATGTGTGCTTGAATTTAAAGTGATGATGTTACGGGCTTGGCTGCTACAGAAACGGCCCAGCCCACAGGTCCTGAGGTTGAACATGGAATGCCATGTTGCAACAACCACCAAACCCGACCACCGGGAAAATTTCACTATTACATATAGCCATATAATATTTTATTAGTGGATATATCTTCATTTTCTTTTCTGTGATATTTTTCTTTTCCTGTGGGTTGTTACTTTCTGTTAAGATTATATACTGTCTTAGTAACAGAATGGAGGAGGAAGCTAATTACGATTATTCTCTCTATCCCTATGTTGGCTCTCCATTCCTCTCCCCTTTTCTTTCTCTTCTCTACTCTGTTTGTCCCTTCTCTCACTCTCTTCCTCAACCTGCCCTTCATCGCCTCATGCCTTCATCACCTCGGCCAAATACATCTCGACCGTACTGTAGCAGAAGACCGCGAGCTTACTGTAGCACCATCAGAAGACCGAGGTTTTACTGTAGCAAGGACTTGGTTGCGACACGCATTATTGGTACTTTCATTAAGACCGATGGCAGAGGGTCTTACCACGCGATCGAAGGCGAAGATGAGACAACCGCAAGCTTGGCTAAGGAATTAAAGGATGTTGTGGCTACAGTCCAACTACATTCGGAGGGAATCGCCACTAATACGGCGGCTGCAGACCACATCAAGCAATCGCTTGCTGACATCCACCACACCTTAGCCCGTATGGAACGATTCACTTTGGCATCATCCCTTCCTCCCTTACTTCCTCCTCCTACGGTAAGTTTCCCTTCGCTTCCGGTCTCTGCCATCCCCATTTCGCAACCCTTACCCAATCTGCGGCCGATTCCAGCAGAAAACCATAATGATCTTCACCTTCATTTGCCTAAGCTAGAAATCCTATTTTTCTCTGGAGATAACGTGACTCGGTGGTTGTTTCAAATTGACCGCTTCTTCCTCTACCACAACACTCGTCCTAAGTAGAAACTCACTATTGTCGCATTTTATATGTCGGGGCTGCCTTACAATGGTTCCAATAGATGCATGCTATACACCAATTGTCCACTTGGGAACTCTTCTCTCGTGATTTGGAGCTTTGCTTTGGACCTTCTTCATTTGTGAACTACAAGGCCGCTCTGTATAAACTTCGGCAAACAACCACTATGGCAATGTACATGACTAAGTTTGAATCTCTGTCTACTCGAACTCCTGGGCCCACTGCCACCAATCTATTGAACTGTTTTATATCTGGCTTACGGGATGACATATGGCAGGAGATCTTGCTACTGAAGCCCATCTCCCTGCTAAAAGCGATTGGAATGGCTAAATTGGTAGAAGAGAAGCTGGACTACAGCCGGACCAGCTTACAACAATCACCTCTAGTCCCCAAATCCCTAAATACTCCTATCTCTTCCGTGCCAAAACCCTTGCCCTCTCAAAGTCTCCCACCAAAATTCCCTATAAAAAAATTAACCTCCACCGAAATGGCCTGACGTCGAGAACGTGGCCTATGTTTTAACTTTGACGAGCGATTTACACCAGGACATCGGTGTAAACCACCTCAATTTTTATGTATGCTTGTCTAGGATTATGACCATGTCCAGTCGGAAATAGAGTTGTCCGAAGAGGACTCTGTGAGCCCTCCATCTGCTATGGAATCGCCAAAGGGGGTATCTATAATGCCTCCAGAGCCAAATATTACCCCAACGATCTCATTCCATGCCCTGGAAGGACATCAGGCCCCAACTACACTAAAGTTGCAAGGAACCATTTCAGGTCATTCCGTAATCGTATTTGTTGATAGTGGCTCCACCCACAATTTCTTGCAAACCCGGCTCACCAGGCATCTTGGTCTTTCCATTGAACTATCTCTCTATCTTACTATGACAGTTGGTAATGGCGATTCTTTGCACTTTGAAGGATTGTGTGTCAAGGTCCCTCTTACACTGGGCTCCTCCCGATTCCGAGTGGACCTGTATTTCCTTCCGATTTATGGTGCAAATGTGGTTCTGGGGCTCCAATGGCTGGCATCGCTTGGCCCTGTTCTATTTGACTACAACACCCTGTGGATGAGCTTCATCCACGCAGGCACTCAACTTACCCTCCATGGCATGCCGAACACTGCCATCTCCACTATGACATTAAATCAATTGCGGCGTAGTGAATGTGGTCGACAAACTCTTACGCTCCATGGCATGCCAAGCACTAACTGTTTCTTACTTTCAATCAAACTTGTAACTCCACTTCCTGATCCTCCTTCAGAGGATGACACCACAGGTTCTTCACTTCTCCAATTCCCTCATAACCATGATCCTCAAATTACTTCAGCTCTCTGCAACATCCTCACTTCATTTAAGGAGGTGCTTGCTGTGCCACATGGGTTGCCTCCACTGTGCTCGAATGACCACAAAATTCCCTTGCAGCCCCACGCTTCCCCAGTAAATGTTAAGCCTTATTGATACCCTTACTTTTAGAAGGGTGAGATGGAGAAATTAATCACAGAGATGTTGGCTGAAGGAATCATACGACCTAGCACAAGCCCCTTCTCATCCCCTGTCCTCTGGTTAAGAAAAAAAGACGACAGTTGGAGATTTTGTGTCGATTACCGTGCTCTTAATGCCATTACTGTCAAAGATTGGTTCCCGATTCCCACTGTTGATGAACTGCTAGATGAGTTAGGTGGCGCCACAATGTTCTCCAAGTTAGACTTGAATGCAGGGTATCATCAATTTCGTGTGCATTCTACGGATGTTCATAAGACCGCCTTCAGGACTCACGATGGGCATTACGAATTCCTAGTGACGCCTTTTGGATTATCAAATGCACCCTCTTCATTTCAAGCTGAGATGAATACTATCTGCCGCCCTATGCTTCGAAAGTTTGTCCTGGTCTTCTTCGATGACATTTTAATTTACAGCTCTTCGTGGAAAGCACATCTCCATCACCTTACTCGAGTACTCCAAATACTCCAAATCCTGCACAATCACACGTTCTATGCCAAACGATCCAAGTGTGAATTTGGACAGTCTTCATTGTCTTATTTAGGCCACCTTGTATCAGCATAGGGCTTGGCAGTGGACCCCACAAAAATCGAAGCCATTCAACGATGGCCACCTCCGGCAAACATCAAAGAACTACGGGGATTCCTAGGATTAGCAAGTTATTACCAGCATTTTGTTGCCCGGCATGCTCAGATTTCTGCTCTGCTCTGCTCACTCAATTGTTGCAAAAAAATGCCTTCGTCTGGGGACCCGAAGCTACAACAGCCTTCAAGTCACTCAAGGCCACTCTCACTTCCACACCTGTTCTTGCTTTACCTGACTTCTCAAAACTGTTTGTAGTGCATACAGATGCTTCTGGTGAAGAGGTAGGAGCTGTCTTGGTGCGGGCGGGTCGGCCCTTGGCTTACTTTAGCTAGCAGCTATGTCCAAAGCTGCCACTCTCCTCAACTTACATCCGGGAGCTTTATGCCATTACGGAGGCAGTAAAAAAATGGCGACAATACCTATTGGGTGCCAAATTTGTTATTCTAACCGATCACCAACCTCTCTGAGCTCCTATGGCTCAAGCCGTACATACCCCGGAGCAACAAAAGTGGATAACCGAATTGATAGGGTATGATTTTGAAATAGTATACCGCCCCGGTCGAGAAAATGGTCCAGCCGACGCCTTATCTAGGATGCAAGAAGGCTCCGCTGCGCTATGCAGTCAGTGTTAAAACTCGTGATCACGTTGCTAGCTGCTCTTCGAGAATATTGCAAGCGACAACCATCTGTAGCCACCTTCTGCAGCTCAATTGCTGACCGGCCTGATGAATTCCACACTACACTATCCGTGATGGGTTGGTATTTTTTAAGAACCAACTCTTCATTCCTCCTGAGTCAACTTTGCAGGAATTGATCCTATAAGAATACCACAGTTCACCCTTGGGGGCCATGCTAGCATGCAGCGCACAGTGGCCAGAATCTCAACTTCCTTTTATTGGCCAGGTATGTGGAAGGATGTAAGCCAATTTGTCTCTAGGTGCACCACCTGCCAACAAGTGAAGCACCTCAACACGGCACCACATGGATTGTTGCAACCTCCTCCCATTCCAGGGAAAATTTGGGAATCTATTTCTATGGATTTCATCACTCATCTACCATCATCTAAAGGTCAAACCGTGATTCTTGTGGTTGTGGATCGTTTGTCGAAATATGCCCATTTTTCTCCGTTGGGCAGCCACTTCACTGCGGCGGAATTGGCGGAAGTGTTTGTTAGAGACATCTGTCGCCTTCATGGGTTTCCGAAGGATATTGTTTCCACTAGAGACTCCACCTTTATGAGTGCCTTCTAGAAGGAATTATTCCGTTTACAAAAGACCACCTTGTCTACTAGCAGTGCTTATCATCTACAATCCGATGGCCAAATTGAAGTGGTAAATCAATGCCTTAAAGATTTTCTGTGGAGTTTTGTGGTGGATCATCCGGCCACGTGGGGCCAATTTCTCCCTTGGGCCAAATGGCACTACAACACAGCATGGCATTCCGCCATTAAAATGACTCCTTTTGAAGATGTCTACGGACGAATACGACCCTCGTTGCTGGATTATATCCCTGGCACCTCTCAGACTGCCGCTGTCGATGATCTACTCACCGATCAGACCACTCTCATCGCATCTCTTAAGGCCAATCTCCAACGTGCCCAATTACGAATGAAGAATCAAGCCGATGCGCACCGCACGAATAAAGAGTTTCAGCCTGATGACTGGGTTTTCATGAAATTACAACCTTATCGCCAAACCACTACGGCACATCGACATTCCAATAAATTAACTAAGCGCAACTATGGACCCTTCCAGGTATTGGAGCATGTTGGCCCAGTTGCTTATCGACTATCGTTACAGGGCTATGCGAAAATTTATAATGTTTTCCACGTCTCACTACTCAAAAAATGCCACGGTGATCCAACCAACCAACACATTGAGCTTCTTGCTAATGCATGGGGATCTCGGCAATTAGTGTTCCCCACACGGCTATTGGGGTTCCGTAAGGTTTTACAACATGATAAATTTGTTCCGCAGCTTCTAGTTCAATGGCATTTCCAATCCTCGAAGGAGGCGACGTGGGAACCGACTGTTGTTTTATAATAGGAATTTTCAGGCTTCAACCTTGAGGACAAGGTTATTCTCGATGATGATGGTAATGTTACGGGCTTAGCTGCTACGGAAACAGCCCAGTCCATAGATCCTGAGGTTGAACATGGAGTGCCGTGTCGCAACGACCACCAGACCCGACCGCCGGAAAAATTTCACAATTACATATAGCTGTATAGTATTTTATTAGTGGATATATCTTCATTTTCTTTTTTATGATTTTTTTCTTTTCCTGTGGGTTGTTACTTTCTATTGAGATTATATACTATCTTAGTAACAGAAGGGAGGAGGAAGCTAATTACGATTATTCTCTTTGTCCCTCTGTCTGCTCTCCTTTCCCCTCCCCTTTCCTTTCTCTTCTTTTCCTCTTTCGTCTCTTCTCTCACTCTCTTCCTCAACCTGCTCCTCACCGCCTCGTGCCTTCATCACCTCGGCCAAATACATCTCGACAGTACTGTAGCAGACGACCGCGAACTCACTGCAACACCATCAGAGGACTGAGATTTTATTATAGCAAGGACTTGATTGTGGCACTCATCAAATGATGAGTCCTTGCATAATATATGTTCCTCCTCAAATTGTGTCATCATTCGAATCTAGAGAGGAATTCTTACTTTAATTGGATCATTCAAGTTATTTGGAAAACACTACTAATTTGAAGAATCAATGGGAGAAACTAGATATCTAAGTAGTTGCCATGTTATAGATTTAAATAGGGGACTAAATAATTATGGATTTGGTATTTAATTTATAAGTTGACTCTTTTCATCATAAAAGATTTTATAATTGACGATGGATAGCATGAAATATAATTTAAAATTTTTCATCGTCACCAAATTCTTTGTCCTTCATTTTAGTGTATTTAAATTACTCTATCTACTTATAATTAAAGAAGGAATGATCACATCAAAATATCCAATTTTTAGGTGTATTTTATTTGTAATAATTTTTATTTTATTTTTTCTATTATTTTTAATTTTGTTTTAAATCACTAAAAGAGATGTTGATTCAGTCTCTTTCAATTATAACTATTATATTAATGTTACATGGGTAGGATTAATATTTCTTCTAATAGTAAATAAAATTTTGATATTATTTTTTTAATAATAAATAATACAGTCGTTAAATTAATATTAAATAATTATAATTATGTTGCGTTCTGAATTTGCGGCGTCCAGTCGGATCCGTGGTTAGCTGGAGTGCTGAATTCACGGGGTCCAATCTGATCCGTGGTTTCTAGGCAACACAAGTAAAGGTGGTGTTGGACACGAGGGGAAGATTGAGACCGGATCTTTTACGTGAAAAACCTCCTCTTAAATGGGAAGGAAAAATCACGAGGCTCAGGGCCTTGAAAGTGCTTCACTATTTGGGTTGAAGTCTTTACAAAGTACAAGTGTTGGGGTTAATCTCTTCCTTGTCTCTTGATTGGTATTTCTCTTTTTTGGAGGATCGCTCGTTGGGAGGCTTTACAACTCTTCTTGTTTCGTTTCACAGGGAGGCGAGAGTTTTAGGGCGAAAAGGAAGTGGGCCCTTTTCTGCCTTCTTTGTGGAGCTAATCTTGGAGAAAAAGAGAGTCTGATCCCCTTAGAAAGGGACTTTGCTGGGTATTTATAGAGGAAACCAGGCCGTTGGAGAGGAGACGTGTGGCAGCCATCGGATGGTCCAAATATTGTGCCGTATCCCGCTGGCCTCATTAATGCTGCTGACGTGCGCAGTAAGGCATGCGGCTAGCGCCGCTGGCAGGCCTAGGTGTTTCAGTCTTGATTTGACCAGGCGTGCTCTGTTCAGATGGAGACTGGCAGTGGTTGCAGGCTTCCTTGGAAATCGGCGAAATTGCTTAGCTGGCATCCTTGGGCATAGGGCAGTCCTCGTCCCTGGGTGAAGCCCCTCGTGAGTTTGCGGACTCGCAAGAGGAGGCTGTTCTTGGAGGATCTTCTCGGGAAAGTCCGAGAACTTCCTTTTGACCTCTCGGGCGATTCTGAGACTTAACAGGGCTTCCAGAGTTCTCGGTCCTCTTTGTGTCCGTGTGCTCGGATATTGTTGGCGTTGTCCTCGAGCTTACTTACGAGCGGACGGGACTTCTTGGGCTTCTGTTGTAGTCTTAGCCCTTGGGCCATTAGTCTCTACTCTGATCCTCTCAGGCCGCCCAGCTTTCTTGGCTTGCGGGAGTACCTCTGGGCCTCTCATTTGGGCCTTTCTTCTAGGCCATGTTTTTACGAACCTTTATACTGGGGCCCAACATAGCCCCCCATGCCAAAGGGCCCGAAGCTCTCGGCCGTTTGGCATGAAGTCGTTAGTACGCTAGCAGAGCCGACCGTCCGAGCACGAGTACTGCGTTGAGCTTGATGGGAGGTGGTCCCAGGACCCCTTCTTGGTCCGAGGCTTTTTGCCGCCGCCGCCTCGCTTCTCTGTGGAGCATTAAATACGGTACCTGGTTGATGTGACGTGCTGACAGGCGCCTTGGGAAGGAAATGCCATCATTCCTCTGAAACGAATGGCCGATTGACGCGTGGCAAGGGTAATGAGTGCGCCTTTTACACTCCAGGGTTTATTTAAACGCCTCATTGCCCTGATTTTTCATCTTCGCGCCAGTTCTTTCGTTTTCTCTTCTGGGTGTTGAGGCCTTCCGCCCTTTCTTCATTCGATTTCTTTTACACCTTTGTTTTTCTGCGTTCATGGTGCCTGGAGTGAGAGACATTGCTTCCACGGTGATGCTCGACATGCTCACGGAGATTCGAGCTCGATATCGAATCCCTGAGTCCATGGCCATGATGATTCCGGAGTCACACGATAGAGCACTGTACCCTTCGGACGGATTCATTACCATTTACGAAGTCCACCTCAAAGGCGGGCTACGGTTTTCCATCGCGGAGGAGCTCTACGACATTATGAGGGCACTCGGGGTGCCTCTTGCCAGGCTTCAGCTAAATGCAGTCAAGTATCTGGTGTCCTTGTACGTTTTCTTCCGGTGCCATGAGAAGCTCTTGAATGCTCTTACGGTCAAGGTGATGTTCCGCTTCACACAGAACATTGACTGGATTGTAATGACTCCCTGCCCAGAATTTTCTTCGTTATGCGGAGGTAACCCGGACTCCACGAAGCGGTGGAAGGATAAGTTTTTCTTTCTTGGCGTCCATGAGCACTGGGCCATCCCTTTTAAGTGGGGGAAAGTGGCTTGCCAGTATAGCTCTGACCCTTCGAGGGAGGATAGGGAGAATGTGAAGGTGTACACAAACTTGGTGCTGGCCAATCTGTGGTCCTTCCATCCGCTACCTCCGGGACGTCAGCAACTGCCGGGATCTCCAAGACCGCGGCCACAGCCTCATCGCAGCTAAGAATGTCAAAAATATCCTCAGCAGTAACAGCGGTGGCAGCCTCCACCGCGCGAGGCTCTGCGACCTCGTCCAAGGTTGCCTCCCCCGAGGCATCAAAGACTGTAGGGTCGTCAGAGCCAAGACCCATAGAGACGGCTGAGACCTCAGGATGGGCCTTGATACCAGAGGAAGGTGCTGCAGCGACCCCGGACTCTACAGAAGGACCAGAAGCCAACCTCATGCCCTTCCTAACCGTGGGGGCGATAACGGAGTCATCTTCTGATGGAGACTCGCCGGCAACGCTCGGAGGATCCTCTGGGACCTCAATCCGCGGGCTCTTTGGAGGCCTCTCGGATGGCTCCCGGATAACAAGAGAACCCTCGCTTTTCCTCAGCTTCTTCTTCTTTTTCTTCGAAGCTGCAATGGCAGAATCTCTGGACAGCGCCACCCACTTAGCCTCGGCCAGCTTTTCGGGGGACAACCAGATGTTCTTCTTCCCCACGTTGAAGCTGCCAAGGTCCGCCATCACCAAGCCCGTAATCTCCTTGGCGGCTCCTCTTTCCTCGTCAGTAATGTCGGAGCCATATTTGCTCACGACATTTCCCCATACGAAAGAAAGCTGCCAGTCCTCAGCGGCCTTAAAAAAAAAGAACCTGTCCTTCCACCTTTTGGTGAAATCCGGGTTCCCACCGCTCATCTCAGCAAACTCAGGGCGAGGGGTCATGGTGTTCCAGTCAAGGTTATGAGTGAAGCAAAACATGATCTTCACCATGACCGCCTCGAGAACTTTGCTATGGCAGCGCGTAAATACGCACAAGGAAACCAAATATCTGATGGCGTTGGGCTGGAGCCTTGCGAACGGAACGGCCAACTCCTTCATCAGACGGTGGAGCTCCATGGGAACAGGAAAACGAAGCCCACCTTTGAGGTGAACTTCGTAAACAGCAATGTATTCGCTTGGAGGACTGCACGCCCTTTCTGCGGCTCCTGGAACTACCATCGAATCAGACTCCGAGATGCCATATTTCACCCTGATCTACTCGAGATCTTGAGAAGAAAGGGAAGAGGCAATCTCATTAACGCCAGGAGCTATGGTAGTAAGAAATGAAAGCGAAGCGGCGTGAAGAATCTCAGAAAACGTCAAGGAAGAGAGTAGAAACGGGAGGAATGAATGAAGACGCGAAGAAGGATTTAAAGGAATTTTCAAACAAGTGAAAAGGCGCCCTCATTATGACCATCCCACGTGTCAGCTTCCCATTCGCAGTAGGCAGGCGTAGGCCTTGGGGCTTCCCGAAGCGGCATCACGTCAATCGCATATGACATTTAATGCTCCACTGGGAGCGAAACGGCGGCGAAAGACAGGTCTCGGAGTTGAGAAAAGATCTCGGGCGTCCTTCACGTCAACAAAAGGTGAAGGTCGCGGACTATCATAGTAGGAAGGTGTTCACAAGGCATGTCAAACGACCGAGTCCTCGAACCGTTTGACATGGGGGCTAAATGATGGGTCCTAGAACCCAAGGCCCAAAATTGCAATTACAGCCCAAAGGATCGCAGGAGAAGGCTGACCCAAAAGGCCCACAAGCCAAATCAGGCCCAAGTGACCAACCCATTTCAGAGCGCCTCAAGGATCAAGTTAAGCGGCAAAGATTTTGGCCGTCCGAGAGGACATGTGACCCATTCAAGGACGAGGACCGCTTTAAAAGCCAAAATAGCCAAGGCGCGGCTCGAGATGACTTGCACGGCATATGCTGCCACAAGCGAACAATGACCCGACGCGGGGCGTGACTGTACCGAGGCCATGCGCCCGAGCGCCGTATCTGGCAGACCGTGATAGGTGTCCACTGTCAGCCCGCACCTACTGATAGTGGCGATGGTGGCAGGCAGCCCTGACACGCCAGTGCCACGTGTCGCCTCCCTTACGGCATCACGTTCCTTATAAATACCCCATTTCAGCTACTAAGGAGAGATCCTGATTCTGAATCCATCTGTTTATACTTCAACAAGAACCCCCAAGAAAAAACTAAGGCAAAAAGAAAAGAGAGAGATGAGAGAAATCTATTCTTTCCCTACGTTGTAATACACTTAGAAAGCGGGCAGCTTCCCAGGCATTCCTTATATCTTTTCACCACAATAGTGAGATTTCTCGGACCGTTTGTCCGCTGCCGTGGTTTTTTACCCCTCATCAAATTAAGGGATTTTCCACGTAAAACAATGTATTCTCCCACTGCCCCCATACTTCTCTTTCTCTGTTCGAGTTCCATTTATTTTGTGTTGCCCGTTTCTGTCCGTCCGCGTGCTTCAAAGGCTGCTCACGCTTTGGCTGACGTACGGCCAGATTCTCAGGATGCAACAGATAGTAAATAAAATTTTGCTATTATTTTTTTAATAATAAATAATATAATTATTAAATTAATATTAAATAATTATAATTATAAAAATTAAATCAAATCAAAAAAACATTTTTACAAGGATAGACCCAAAATTTCAGCCAACATAGGATAATGGCCGGAAGTCCCCATAAACGGTCAATTCACAATAAGTTGGCTGTTTGGAAAAGCCAGTGTATTATCCTACTGCATAATCCCATAACTAAATTATACAATGTATGAATAATATTGTATTTTAATACTATATTAATTGATTATTTAAAAACTTGTAGCAACTATATTTTTTAAAATGTAAATGTAAAAAAAATTATATTTGATGAATACACCGAAATATGGGCTGGTTCACGGTCAACGGAGGCCCAAAATGTATGACAAACGGTCAACATAAAAACAGCGCAACAGGGCCCAAAGGCGTGAAAGGCCCAAGACGGTCAACGTCATCGTTGACTGTCTGGACTCCGAAAGACGGGTAACGCACGCAAACGGTCAACGCGAGCGTTTACCGGAATCACTGTAACAACATGCCAAAAATAAAATGGCTTTTACGGGCCATGCCCACTCAAACCCACGATCCATCAAACGGCCAGCAAACGGCTCTCCGGCAATATCCACGATCCAAAAGGATATTGACAAAATCGGCGCCTTTCTGGTAAGGAATGCGCCAGATTTTTTCAATCTCCTACCAAATGAAATGCTCCAATGGTAAAAAATGCAAAAGGAAGGTAAAAGATTTGGGAAGCCGCTGACCGCCACAAAAGGAAACTAGTTTGCACAGTTTGACAACTGGCATCGGCTCCAAAAGGCAAGCCAGCCAAGTATTGCACAGGGAATCACCCCTTCCAAAGAAGGAAGAGCGTCCTCTCGATCATAAATAAGCCCTTGAATTATCATTCAAGGCATACTCTCTGTTACGGCATTCTTCTGCTATTGATGCTCTCAATTACCCACGCTTTCCGTGACAAATTCTCTCAATTGCTAACACTTTCTGCTGCGCAAACAGATACTCAAGCAACCCAAAAAAATCTAAGGCACACAAGCGCACCTCTCACGGCCGCTTACTACCTCCCCACCTTCCAGGTTCAAGAAAGCTTTCTCGTCTCTCTTATATCTGAAAAAAACACACACTCTCTCTCACTCTCTTTCTTAATTTACAGTTTCAATAACCTTTATATCTTTCGAAGGTTGTTCACTAACTTGAGCGTCGGAGTGTTTTCGGTGGAACAACTTTCCGTCGACACACTAGCCTCCTGTTCTGTTTAATGGTGTGCAGGATCCAACTTAGGGAATGGAGCCAGAATCAGGACTAGCGGATCACCCCGAATCTGTTCGAAATTCGGATTCAAGGACGCATCAGTATTTTATATTTGTTCATAATTAATGATGTCATAATGTTTGTCACATCCTCGAGACATAATTTATATGTCAATAAATAAAAATTTACAATATAAAATTCAATAATTACATCAATAATGACAAAATTTTAACATGAACGTGACAATCCAAATATATACAGGACCCAATACAAAATAATCCACACATAACCTCATCGGATATAATATGAACAATAAAATACAAGACATGCTATTCATAAATCAAAAAGGGGATAGCCAATTAAATAACAACTCATCTACAAGATATAAATATCTCATAATTCTCAATACAAGATCCACAGCCCACAACCGGCCACTGACAATAACCAAATATACTCCCAAGATTAAAAACTTAACAGGCAAAAACATCTATACTCACGAGTGAAACAATGCCACGTTAGATCGAGTCCAAAATCTTGCAATGGTATACAAACCACTAGTATAAATGGACAAAATATGAAAACGTAAACCTAAAATTTAACAAGTATTATCATTGTATATAAAACAGTACATATTAATTATAGTGAAAAGATTTCACATAACAATCGTGTAAAACAAACCACAATAATCCCTCAAAATTGACGAACAATCTCACACTAAATTATTATCCGTATCAAATCATCCATCCGGGATATAATCATAATAAATTACGATGCAGTCAAATCTCATAAACGATATCATATCGTATCATAGCAAATCGTGATCTGAGGTTGTATTATATAAGTCGTAACCATTACCACATTCACATAGAACACATATTATCATCTGAATCCAAAACTCATAATCTCAAATGTAGAAATCAAAGAAAATCAAAACTAAATACATAATCAAAATATGTTTTCAGCTTAACACATATCTATACGTATAAGACATTTCTATCACCCAATCCATGGTCCAATCCACACATTTCAAATCACAGTCCAATAGAAATTCATATAAAAATATAAAACTTGTATGAAATCAAAGAATTAAAAGACCAATTTGAAGAAGGGTTACACATACTCTCAATAATATTGAATCAATTCATCTGCAATTTAGGTTATCAAGTTAGGCCATCTAAATACTTTATCTCATATAGATCAGAAACTTACTCGCTATATTTTGTCAACCACGACTTTAGATACAACAGTAAATTTAGTTTTTATATTAAGACATCTAAATATATTAATTTTTATTAATTTCTTATGATAATTCTCATTAAAATATATAGAACAGGTTGACTACATCACAACTCAACCTTCCTACCAATAGAAGGAAAATCACATATATCATATACAACTCCGTTGGGACCATAGTCCCCCCTGTCAGGAAAGGTGCTATAAATATCATATATCTCAAATCACAAATCGACCCCTAAGGTCTTGAACTGCCATGGTCCCACAAAGCAGCGACCTCATCCCCCAGCAGCATACATAGATACTGAAACAATGCCTAGTTCATAATTTCATAACATATAGATGTACAAATATACATATATATCATTTCAAATTTTCATAAATAATAAAACCTACTAAAATTGTAAATATCTATGTAAAATCACCTAATAATCGGTAAAACGTACATGTACACAATAAAGTGATAAGGTGTATAAAAATAATATATATGTAAAGAAAATCTCTAAAATATACACAAATATCACTGGACCTAAAAATAGACCAAGGATTTGGCTTACGGTTACTTACCTTAATATTATACTCAATAGATCTGATATAAAAATGCTCTAAGATGCCTAATCACCACTTTCACTCTCTTCCCTTCCCTCCTCTTCCTCTCTCCTTCTACCTAGTAGCACGGAGAATAGTGAAACCCTAACCCGCAATGCTTTTATAAGGCAACCCATGCTTGAGCGCACCTCAGACATGTCTTGGGCACATGCTTCCAGGTAACCCAGCGCTTGAGCATGCTTCAAGAGTTCCTCAAGCACACCCATTTGAAAATCCGCACCTCTCATACCAGCAGCGAGCCTCAAGCATGAAATACCAAACCGAAATCCTTCAAAATTCACAAAAATACCATTATCTTGTACATTTAATAAATCTAAAATATTAAATATATTTAAAATAATTTAAATAAAGATTTGAATATTACAATATTATCATAGGATAAAATTTTGAATGGCGTAAGAATATACTCTTCAATCATGGTTGAAACATAAAGGTGGGTGAAAATGCTTATACATCCAATCTCCTAACATAAAGGTGGATGAAAAAGTATGTTTTAAGAATATCTTTGGTTCATAATTTTTAAAATATCATATTCTTTAAATATAAGAAAGGAAAAAAATATAGAGTTGAAAAAGGTCAAAAAAAAAAAACTACTGGAGTGCATCTTTTTATGTTCTTTTCATTTCTTTATTTTAAAAGACTTACATAAATAAATAAATAAATAAATAAATAAATATTATATAATTTTAATGTATAATTAAAATTTAGATAGTAATTTGAATGAAATTAAGTTGAATTATCAATTTTTTTTATTCAAATCTTACATACCACAATATTAAATAATAGATTAAAGAATACGGGATTCACTCTTTGATATATCTCTGACACTCAAATTAATAATCTTTCCTAAAATACAAAAAAGTAGTAAGAAAAACAAGGATGTAAAAAAATGAAAGTGGAGGACTTGACTCCATATTTGTGAATTTTTAAGTAACGAAGTAGTTAAAACTCTATACTTGTTTCTTAAATTCCTCCTCTTATTTTCAAGAGAAATAGGCATATTTATAATATTACTACTAATTAGTAGCAATTTTTTAAAGGTGAGTAATTAATCATAATCTAAGCAATTACTCTAATTAAGAATTGAATAGTTTCAGTTGTTTAATATACTCTAAATGTAATATTGATCCATTAAACATATTAATTACTTATTTGATTTAATCATTTATTTCTTAGTCCATGTAATCAATGGATAAAATTAACCATATGATTTTGATTAATTGTCTGGCTTCTCAGAATATCAATCTTTTGTATGCTTAATAGTCCGGTCACTCAATTACTTGATAATTTTGTTGTTAAGAATTAGTCATCCGATCAAATTTCTTTCTTATATTGGTTTGATTTTTATTATCAGAATTTGAGTTTAACAACTCAACTGATTCAAACCTATTCATAAAATTATTATTAGTAGGCCCTTTATATTAATTTGTCAGATTACCCTTATTTTAGACAATACTCAATGCTAGCCTTCCATGTTCGGAGGTTGAATTCAAATTTTAAATACATTATAATAAAATTTTGAGTAATCTATTTTGAATGTTATTCGAAAGCTTCTTCCCAATGATATGTTAATCTATATATTGTTATCTAATATTGTCTGTTAAAGTCTACGTTTTATATCTTGGTAGAGATTTTTTAACTATTTAATTGTTTTTCTTTACTTTCAAATATTTTATTTTATAGTTTATTTATTATAAAAGGAACTTTCTTATTCTATCTTTATCCAAATTTCAAGGTTTAACATCTAATATAATACTTACGTTTGGTGGATTAAAGAGAAAGGTGTCACCGAGATGCTTTTGCATTTCTTTTGGAAGGGTCTATGAATTTGTCTTTGTTACCATCTTTTTATAAAAAAATCATCTTAATTTTTCTTTTTTATATAATATCCTAAATCAAACTAACTTTCTGTATTGGTAGTTACTTTTGATACCTTATGTCACTAGATGTATCATTGCTTATGTATCTTATGATTACAGACTAGCATATACATACATTGTAGGGCATGTAGGTTCCTATCATACTTCTAAGTAATCATCTAGGTTTGATGTCTTTTAGCTCACCAGCTGCAATGACTCCCTTTGCTTAATATTAATCAATTTGAGTCATTTAGCCGGATGCTACTTTTCAAAAAAGGTGGTGAATCTTCTGGTCCTACTTCAGATGAGATTCATCCATAATATTTTTTTCTTTTTCTTCAAACCAAATGACTTAGTGTTCTAATGTAAGAATATATTTTATACATAAATACATCCATAAATAAAATTAGAGTTTCTATTTTTACACTCAATATATATTTGTTAATCTGCTCTTTTTAAACTTTGGACTTGCCTTCATCCACATGAAATTGTAAGTGGTTAAAGGTTTAGATTAATCAAACTATTCAAAATGAAAAATCTTTCCAATTATTAATCTTGATATTTAGAATTTTCTAAAAACTGATTCGGTATAGATCTAACAACTCAAATTTCTAATAGATCGCCTTCTAATAAATCAGGATCCTTAATTAAAGGATTTGAATTTCAAATTATAGGACCCTACTAGATTCATTTCTTGAGGTGAGTTGACTTCTCGAGTGTTATATCTTAAATCTTCGATCATAAGATATTTGAATTGATTGATAGTTAAGCCCTTAGACTATCATTACTTACTAGGAAGTACCCTGATTTTTGACCGTTTAACTAATTGAGTATATCTTATAAAAGGATTCACTGTCACTTATGTATGTATTGTATCCTTAAAATTTAATAGATTTGGTGATTATTATTAGTCAAGTTTTGATTGACTTTATCCAGTCAAGTTATTGACCTCTTAATAAGATATTGAATGCTTAGTTTTCAAACACCTAAGACATCTAATATTTTAGATGTGTGACCATACTTAACACCATATGGTTTTATTGAGCCTACACCATAACCATTTATTTGACCGGTACATTTGACGAACAAGGTGTTAGAACTAATCGTGCAGTTTAGGGTTATTCATGGTCATATTAGATCAATTTTAAAATAATTATATAACAAAAATTTACAAAGAAATTTGATCTTTTAAAATCATGTTTTTATTATTTAATTGATATATATTTTGGATTATTTTAAAATTTTATATTTATAAAGAAATTTGATCTTTTGAAATATTCAAGATAGAAGTATTTAGTTACGCCTAATGCACACATTTGGAGCTTCATATGTGTTTGTAGCAAAACAGTGGCACCTAATGTGAGCTTAAAGTAGTGCTTATGTGCAGTATAGGTAATATAGGGGCACCTAATATATGTATGTGTCTGGAACTTTGAACTCATGTATCTATAGGCAATATAGTAGCACTGGTTGCGGTACTTAAGCACCTGTGTGCTTGAATCTAAAATTTTGCATGGGAAAGGAGAGAGAAATGAGAGAAATTGAAGGGAAAAGAAGAAGAAAAAGAATAGAGAAAAAGAGAAGGATGAAGATTTTGGAACATAATCTTGTCAAATCTATTAGTTTAGAAATAAAATATAAGTATTTTTAAACTCATTCTTTGGTTTATTTTATATATTATTTTATTTTATTTATATTTCTTATTTGATTATATATACATGTCACCTTTTAACATCCCCATCTTAAATATTATTACATACATAATATTTTCATTGAAGGATTTGAAATTTTGTTTTATTTTATTAAAGGTTTGAAAGCTTGGTTTGATTTATACAAGATAAGAAAACATTGTGACACAATATAGTTATATATAAAAATATTTATTAAAAAAATAAAGTCATAAAACATGTGCATTTGGCCATTACACGTGTTATTCTATATAATTGCTTCGATTCGACTTTTATTTTATTTTGATATGAGTTTGTACTTTTCACATGATAGAAAATTTTAACATTTATATTTTTGCACATGATAAAAAGTTTTAAATTTATATTTTTTATACAGAGGAAAAAAATTAGATATTTGTTTTATAATCCACCTTTTGGTATTTTGTCGAAAACAAACTGGAGAAATTGAATGAAAATAATGTACTCAAATGTCCTATTATTTTCAGGCATACTTAAAAACTGCACCTACTCCCTAGGTGATAAAGGAAAGTAGTATTTGACCCATTTATATGGTATACTTATAGACGGCCTTACTTATAAGTATAAATAATGGTGATTTGCCCTAATATTATCGAATGTATATGTAACCATTTCCTCAATGTTGACTTTTTGGCATGTGAATATTAGATTTTATTATCTTTTGGATTTTGATATTTTGACATACATCATATCTAATATTTAAAATGTTTTGACCTTCTAAAATTTATAGGTTTTAATACAATCTTCATATTTATCAAACTTTGGGCTTTTTAAGCCTTTGGAATCATTTGATATTTGGATATTTGGACTATTTTATACTATTTAGTATTATTTGATATTTGTATATTTATTATAAATTTTACATATGAAATCATATTTGAACATTAGACATGTGGACATCTATTTTTGGACATATATTGAATTTCATACGTGTTTTACTATTTATCATTCATTCGTTCTATTTGCTGAACTTATATTTGTCATCATACATGTATATGTGTGTGTGTGTGTATGTATGTATGTTTGCTGAACTTTAGTCTCATAATTTGTCCTATTTTTTTAACTATTTTAGATTAAGGTTATTAGATACTTGTAAGATTCAGATGAAAGACACCTGAAGATTTAATTTATATATATTTTGCATTTAGAATCATATTTGGAGATTGATGTATATTTTATTTACTACAATTTGTAAGTTTTAGGACTTTTATTGAGATTATTGTATCAATTAGTTATGCACAAGTTTTATTATGTGATGGTTTAGATTATGTTGTTATTTTTTTTCTTGTGAGTTGATTTTGGTTGATGATATTGCTTATTATCATTTGAGGATTGAATAGGATTAATTCGGTCAAATTTTATATTTATTTTGCTTTGTGATCTTTATACTATTTTGATGTTTAGGTTTGTTATATTTGATCTAAGTTTGAATATTTTATTTTGATTTTATTCATTAAAATTCAAGAAAAATTTTTATTTGGGTTTACTTTTCAGTAATTATTACTTACTCATGTCAAGAATGTAACATGAATGGGTATTCTAATTTTGAGATACTAACTTTTTTATTTTAAATATATAATTTGTATACCTCATTATAAAGTATTGCTAATACTAAGAATGGTCATTTCTAGGTTAGGAATAGTTTATTCCTGTGTGCAAGCTACTTGGTCTCTTTAATAGTTCTTAGTGCCATATTTTCAACTTTAAAAGTCCCCACTTTTATCTTTCTACTGTAATGTCTAGAAACATTTTGTTAATATTTTTGCTCAAATGTGTGCCGTTTCTCTAGCTTTCTATAAGATATCTAAATTTTGTCAAAGGGGTAGAAAATTTTAATTTTGAGTAAAGTTTTTCACTCGATAGTTTGACTGCCCTATCTCCCTTATGATTATCACTTTTGTTTAGATTGAAAAGTGTTTTCTAAGTAAGTTCTCTTATAATTGTTTGGTAGGCCTAAAGTATAAATGTGAGTTTATCTACCTAAACACCTCCAACTTTATCCACTTTAATATTAATCCATTCATTATCGTTTGATTTGTCACTTTCACTTGTCCACTTATTTGAGGGTACAAGATTGATATATGAACCAATTTAATACCAATGTCTTTATAATATATTATAAACCTTTTTCATTAAAATTAGTATCATTATTATCATTATCGGTTGTTTTGACCTTCGATATTCTAAATTTATAAATGATAATTTAACGCATAAATTTTGTTACATATTATTCTATAATTTTGGCCAAAGGAGAAGCTTCTACTTATTTTGTGAAATAATCTACCGTAATGATAATAAATTTTCTTTAACATCCTAAATCTAGCATGCCGAACCCCTATTGTGCAAATGGCCAATGAGCTTATAAATGTTAAAGTTTTGTATGTAATTATTTGGTTACACTGCCATAGATTTAGTAATTTTTATATTTTTTTTAATAAACTCCATTACATCCTTCTTCATATTTAGCCCACAAGAATCCTGTCTTATAATTTTAAAAGCTAAATTCTTACCTTTTATATGTACCCCACATATGCCAATGTGTATTTTTCTAAGAGCACAATTGACTTCTATTGAAATTAAACAGCACATATAGGATACCAAATAACCACTTTTATACTATGATTTGTCTATAATATTATACCAACCCACAGTTTTTAAAATCTGCTTTACCTCCATTAAATCACTTTGAAGTGTTCCATTTTCATGGTATTTAAGATGAGGACTCTTCTAATTTATCTTATTAGATACGTAGAGAATCTCATCATGCCCCTTAATAATTGGTTTTTGAAGTATTTTTCTAATACCATGGACATACTATTCCAAACAACTAGAGGCCATAATTTAAAAAAGTCGGTTGACTTTCTAATTATATTCTCTATAGATATAAATAATTTTAAATTTTATCGAGGAAAAACAAGAGATCTCGAACCTTATGGAAGTTTTGAGCTAGGTTTGAATTGGTTACTTCGAAATTATCCAATATTTAGTTGACTATCAATTCGGAATCACTGTAGATGATTAGGTTCTTGACGAAATATTATTTGCCAAGTTTAACTTGGTTACCAAAGCTTCATATTTAGCCATAATATTAGTAGCTGGAAACCTAAATTTAATTAAGTATTTAATCTCATTTTTTTAGGAAAAGTTACTACTATTTCAGCTATGCAACTTGTTTGAGAAGATACTCTATCAACATGCAACGTCTATGCTGGCAAGGATTCATTTGGCATAGCCCCCATATGTTCGTTTATGAAAGCTTGATCCTTTATGGAGGGTCATGCTCAAAAGTGTTGGATACTTTTAGTTTTTATAAAATTTTTTTAATGGCTAATATGTTAGTGCCATAATTTTACAGGCCTAAAAATATAATCAGAGTTTTCTTGTAAAAAATATTGGGACTAAAGCAACATTTTCCATTCATGTATATCAAGCCTCTGAATATATCAAAATCTTGTTAACGTAGTATACCGATCACTAAATTTCTTATTCTTCCTTGATCAAAACAGTACTCAAAGTCTCTAAAATGGCGAGGTAAAGAAATAATTTCTTGTCTTCTATAGGGACAAGTCAATGAAGGTGGATATATCAATTATTCTTTTAATTCTTAAAACTATTGTTGGCACCCATCTGTCCACGGAAGATTGTTTATCATTACTCCTCTTAATGCCTTGAATAATGATATTAGGATAAAGCGACAAGTCATCCAATTAACCTTTGGATCACTTTAATAATTTAAGGTGATTCTATATCCATTATCACTTTAATTATTTCAAGATTTGCCTCTATCCCAGGTTATATAACTATAAAACCTAGAAACATAACAGATGTTACCCCAAAGGTGCATTTTATCTGGCTTAATTTCATTTAATATGCTCTAAGTATCTCAAATATATCAGCCAAATTATTAATATGTTCATTGGCTAATATGCTCTTGATAATCATGTCAACACACACCTTCATATTTTTTTCAATACATTGTTTGAATATTTTGTTTACCAATATTTGATAAATTGTATTAGTATTCTTCAAGTTGAATGGCATCACTTTATAAAAATGGGTTTTGTGGTCAGTCATAAATAAGGTCATCTTCTCAACTTCATGATTCATTTGGATCCTGTTATATCTAGAATAAGTATCCATAAAACTTAATAGTGGGTATTTGGATGTTGAAACTACTAGTTGATCAATTCTCAAAATTAAAAAACTATTATTTGGGCATACTTTATTCATATCTATGAAGTTGACCCATATCCTCCATTTCTTTTTACCTCTTTTCACAAGAACGATATTAGATAATCAATCCAAATAATTGATTTTTCTAATGAATCCAATTTTAGTTAATTTTTTGACATTTTTTTTAATGGCAATGAGTTTTTCTACGGCACAGTTTTACCCTTTTGTTTGACAAGCTTAGTTCAAAGCATGAAATTCAGCTTGTGAAGAATCATTTTTATCAAAACACCAAGCATGTATGCTGAAGTTTGAGTGAAGATGTGTGCATATTTTTTGTAAAAGCTCAATTTTTGTTTCACATATTGATCAATGAAGAATTGATCTAAACATATTTATTTGGGTTTGGTAAATTTAGGAGAATTTAAAGAGATAACTTTCTAGGTTAGGCTTATCAAAGAGAAACCTCATCCTGAAAGTCAAATTTTTCTGCTAGTTAAGGAGAGTCGAGCCATTGATTTGTACTAAGTGGCAATTTCATCCAGTAACCTAATCTTTATTAATTTCTCCAACCTCATTTCTAGTTAATAACTTTATTTTAAGATATGAAATTAAAGTGACCACTCTAAAAATTGCTGAATATGGTCTACCTGAAATAGCATTGTAAATTGAGGAAAGATAATTACTAAAAACTTCAACCGATGGGAAGCCATTTTTGGATATATTCTCATCATGACCTCTAAATATAATATTCTGTTTACTTGGATCAGTTCGTTATCAAATCCTGTATAACAGTTGATCCAATGATTTTATTTGATTACTTTTAAGCCCTCATTTAATGAACACATTAGAAGTAAAGATTGTTTATTAAGTTTTCATTATTAACAAAGATTTCTTTGAATTGGTAGTAACGAAAACTGTCTAAAACTAGTATAGATACAACAAGAAAATCAAATGGGGAGAAATCACATATATCAGTGTCATTATTAAAACTAATGACATCGTTTTTTGCCCCTAATTTTTATCTCTTGCTAGTTGAAGACTTCTCTAGATGATCTGAAGCTCTTAAACTAGCAAACCTATTTGAAGCCATATTAATTAGTCCGGCCACAATTCGATTTTTTGATTGCTTAGTTGGCTCTTCTTCATCTTCTTCTTTACCTGAGATGGATCCAGGATTTTATAAATATTTCTTGATATGTCCTTTTTGTATATCTAGCAATCTTCGGTATTGTTTCTTGAAAATCATTCGTAGAAGCAGTACTTAGATTGATTGTCTCATTTTGGGTTCTTGATAGGCTTAGGCAACTTTAAGAATTTCTTTTTCAAAATTTGTATCAAAATATTTATCTAAGTGTCATTTAATAGTGTGAGGTTTAGTAACTTGTACTCTTTACAAACACTCGACTCAATTCTTTGTTACTTTCAGCAATCCCCAATGGATGAATTGCAATTGTTTCTCTTTTTTTCTCCACCATTTAATCTCAAATGAGACTCATAATTTGAGCACTCTGGCTCCCTAAGTTCAATGGCTTCTTTCATCTTAATATAGGCTCAGGTAATCGCTTGGACTTTCAAAAAGGTCTTAGGGTTCTATTAAACTAAATATTTAAAAATGTCACCCAACTGAATAGTAATCATTAAGGCATTTAGTTTCAACTCATCGGTGAACTTTGATATATCCATAGCTTTGGTGTTAAATCTAGTCAAAAAATGCTTTAAACTCTCATTAGAAGCCTTATTAGATCCTAACATGGTGCCATGATTGCTCTTCTTCTCTTCGATTGGAAGTAAATTAAGATAAAAACTAGTCGGTCAGTTTCTAAAAAGATCGGATTAAATTTAATCATAACCTATAAAACCAAATTCTTATATCTGTCTTCAAAGTTAAAAGATAATGGAGGCAAAGCACAACATCCTCTAAATTTTGGAAGCTGAGCAATATCCAGAAGTAATCTAAGTGATTCATTGAATCTGTACTTTCATCATCTAACTCTAATATTGGTAATTTAAAATTATAGAGGAGTTGATACCTTTTTATTTTCGATCTGAATAGTTTACAACCTAATTCAATTTTCTATCTAACGGTATTTTCTTGAAAAATCTACTATTTAATTTTTTTATTCTTTTCTCCGCTTCAACTATGGGGACAATTCTTTTACCTTGAATAATGTCATCAACTCAAAGCGATTAACAAATACGTTCGGCATCTGCTTTGCCGGGAGGGACGGATGCATACTATTGTTTGACCCTTTCTCTCATATTGAATGGCATCTGGAATCTCGGGTATGCCAAGGATTCCATCGCTTAAGACTATTTTGCCAAATCACAAAATTTAAACATCTTTTAAGTCGGGAATGATTTATGTGAATGGACACATCAAGCCACTAGAATTTTTGGCTGAGGATGGCTTCTTCTTGAAACAAATTTCTTTCCCTTAAACTTCCTCTTTGAAGTCAAAGCTTGAGGTTAGAGGACCTCTGCCTTGCGAATGTGGTTCTTAATTTTTGTCTCATAAGAATTTTAGCATCTTTGACATATCTTGTATCTGGGTAGCTAAAGCTCCAATATTTAGATTAGTTGATAAGTGAGTATTCTTGTGACTGACTTCTCCTGGAATAACGGAGCAAGATAGAACATCCTTAGAAAGTTTGTTTGATTATTTATGTGTTCTTATGATCACCATCTTTTTTGAACTACAAGAGGGAGAATAGTGTAACTTAAACGAGGTTTTGTAGAAAATGAGATTTGATTAAGACAAGAACGAACGATTTGATTACATTTTGATAAACAGTGTTAATAATGTGTACCTCAAATTTGGATAGTAGTTCAAATAAAATTAAAATAAACTATCAAATCGTTTTTTCTAAATTTTGCACATCATAATATCAAATAGAAGATTAAAGAAAATAAAACTTATTTTTTAATATATTTTTTGATACTCAAGTTAATAATATTTCTTAAATAATAAAAAATATATTTAAAAAAATAAGGATGTAAAAAAGTAAAAAGTGGAGGATTTGACCCTATAATTTATGAATTTTTAGATGATGAGAGGATTAAAACTCTATACTAATTTTTTAAATTCTTCCTCCCATTTTCAGAAAAAAGTACACATATTTATAACCTTATTATTAATTAATGATTATTTTCTAAAGAAGAATATTTGATCATAATTTGAGTAATTATTCTAATTGAAAAATAAATAGTTCAAACGTATAATATGTTATAAATTTAATACTTATTCATTGAGTATATTAATTACTTATTTAATTTAACCGTTTATTATTCAATTCATATAATTATTCAACAAAATTAATGTTTTGGTTTAATTAACCGCCTGTTCACTCAAAATTTTAATATTTTGTATACTCAATAGCTTGGTCACTCAGTTGCTTTGTAATTCAGTCATTCAAAAGTTTGATTATTTAGTCAAATTTCTTTCTAATTTAATCTCGATTTTTATTATCTAAATTATATTTAAATATTTGATTGATTTAATTAAATTTATTATTTATAGGTCCTCCATTTTAATATATTTAATTAACTTTATTTTAAATGATAATGGATAAATTTAAAGATATTTTACAAATTTTTGGACGTTGTGAATCGAACATTCAGGTATATTGTTATCTGATGTGATTGTACGTCGCACGCCTTTTGGTTTTGCCTCAAGGCCGGCCTGGCAATCATGGCACTCGGCAATCATGGCAGAGTTGTCTTATTTCCCAGACCTTATTATTTTCTGTCTCTTTTATAATCTCTAGATCTAACCAAAATAGTCACTTTCTTCGTAACAAAATTCTAATCAATCCACACATAACTCCAATAGTGAATCTAATTATTTTTATTGAATTTAGTCCAAGATAGAATCCATCTTATCCATTGATATATGAAATCCGTAAACCATAAGCCCATAAAAATAAATAAATAAATAAATATGTTAGGTTTAAATTACAAAAAAAGAATCAAATAATCAAATTATCAAATAGCAAATGATCCGACTGTTGATAATATAAAAAATTGATATATTGAATAATTAGACAATTAATAAATTTGAACAATTAATTCTAACAAGTGATTATATGAACCAAATAATGAATGGTCAAATCAAGTAAGCAATTAATACGCTTAACAGATATTGATGCATCCTCGGACCCGAACTTCGAACAAATTCGGATTGATCCGCTTGTCCAGGTTCCGGCTCCGTTCACTGAGTCTGGATCCTACACACCACTAAAACGAACAGGAGGTCAGTGTGTCGGCAGAAAGTTATCCCACCGAAAATACTCCGACACTCAAATCAGTAAATAGCCTTCGAAATCGGAGAAGGTTACTGGAACTGAGAATTGAAAAAGAGAGAGAGTGCAAGAGTGTGTGGATGGTGGGGAGGGAATAAACGGCTGTCAGAAACACATTTGCATACCTTGGGTTTTTTGAGTATTAGCAGAGAGTAAAGGATTGTAATCTGTTTCTATTGTCGTTGTGAGCTTTGTGTGAGTAAAAGCTTGCGTCAGTAGCAGATAGCGTGAGTAACAGATAGCGTGCCTGGAATGATAATTCTAGGCTTATTTATGGTTGACAGGGTGATCTCCCTCCTTTGGAAGGAGTGATCCCTTACGTGATTCTTAGTTAGCCTGTCTTTCAGAGCTGATGCCAGTTGCCAAATGGACCAAGATAGTTTCCTTCCACAGCGGTCAACGGGTTTCCAAATTGCTTACCTCCCTTCTGTGTTTTTTACCATTGGAGTGTCCCAATTGGCAGGAGATTGGGAAAATCTGGCGCCTTCCATATGAGAAGGGCGCCGATTTTGTCAACGTCCATTTTGGAAGCCAATTGGGATCGTGGAAGATACTAGAAGAGCCGTTACTGGCCGTCTGATGGATCGTGGGTTCAAGTGGGCCTGGCCCGTAAAAAGCCTTTTATTTTTGGCCTGTTGCTACAGTGATTCAGGTCAACGCTCGAGTTAACAGTCTGCCCGTTGTTAGCCGCCTGCTGAAGTCTACACGGTCAATGTTGGCGTTGATCGTCTTGGGTCTTTTAGGCTTTGGGGCTTCGCGTCCTGTTGGGCCGTTTTTAAGTTGACCGTCTGATATGCCATTTTGGGCCTCCGTTGACCATGGGTTAGCCCATATTCCGGTATACCCATCACTAGCCCCCCATGCCGGTGGCTAGAATTTTGGGATCCGGTATGTTCATGATGGGATGCCCCTTACTATCCTTCGTCGTTTAAAGATCCTAGAGGACTCTATAAAAGGCAGAGAGAAAGTTTGACCTGAACTATTGACCATTTTGGTCAGTTTCGAAGAAGAATGTTGACCCAGCGGAACCAGTCTTGGTCGATTCCGGGAGAAGAATATTGACGGAATTGTTGACCGTCTTTGGTTAGTTTCGGAGAAGAATGTTGACCAAAACTGTTGACCGTCTTTAGTCGATTAGAAAGACTTTACGCGACCTTGATGGACGCGTGGCCATCAGCCAGTTTGCAGGCGAGAAGAAGACACGCGTCTTCTTTTGGTTGGGCAGATATCCTGGCCATTAAAGTGTCAGAGATCCGCCTTTTGAAGCGTCAAGTAGGGAGGCGACACGTGGTAGGACTGACGGCGTCCTTAATGAAGGGGTTTTAAAGCGTGCTTGTCGTTTAAGTTTCCGTCTACATTTTGAAAACCTTTTACGCCTCCTAGCCTTCGTCTTCTTCATCTCCAACTTTCATTCTCAAAAACCCTAGTCCCTCCTGCAAACCATGGCATCCGTCGCAGACATCGCCTCCATCCTCACAGAGGGGGACATTAAAGCCTTGTGCGTATAGTTCAACATCCCAAAGGAGATCGCTTGGAGGGTCGCCGGAAAGGATGATAGAGCCTTTGCTCCACCTGAGGAGCGGCCTCCGTCTTTCGTTGTCGGATGATTTACAGTCCGTTTTACAAGCCCTACGAGTCCCAATCGCCCAACTCCACGCCAATATTGTCCTGTATCTATGTACTATGTGTATTTTTCTTCGAAAGCATTCTAAAATGCTAAGAATGTTGATGATGAGGGGCCTCTTCAAGATAAACCAGGGGGGCGGATGGATATCACTCGTCCCCCGTTCTGGCCTGAAGATAAATACGGCCATCTACGACTCGCTCAAGAACTGGAAAAATCATTTCTTCTTTGTGAGTGTGGGGACGACTTGGCCCCTTGCGAAGGACTGGGGCCAGGTTCCGGAGGCGTATACGGGGATGCCGTCTGTGGCGGAGATAGCGGCCTTGGAATAGTTGACTGAGTTGGTCAAGGAGAACCTTGATGAGTTCAAGCGGGATTTCCTAGTTTCCGGCGGAAGACCAGGAAGGTGAACTAGGGACCGCCTTCCCCGGTTCAAAAACCCACGCCACCAGTAAGGATGATGAGGCCGGAGGACTCCAAAGGCGTGATCATCCGCATACATCACACTAATGAAAGGTTTATTGGCCCACTACCTAAGAAGGTGCTGGAGACGCCTTCGTCATCGTTGTCCTGCATCGATTATGTTACTGCAGGGATCTACTGTGGACCTGGTAGTACTGCGGGTCTGGAGGCGACCTACGAGAACTGGCTGGTGGAATCAGGAGAAGGAGTCATCCCGGGCGCAAGCCCGTGCCACAAGTGGTGCCTTTTCCAGCGTTGACGAGTCCTTTACGGGCCCGCTTGCGAGCCAGCGGTGGAGGTGCGGGAGCCATCGGTTAGCTCTCCCGTTGCGTGGACTCCTGCTGTGGAGCCAATGATGGAGCTTGATCCTCCAGCAGCTGCTGCGGAGGCTACCATTGAGGAGCCCACAGTAGCCATGGATAAGACTGAAGAGCTGCTGGAGGACATTTTGGAGGAGGCTGCCACTAGCTCGGTTAGAGAGGATACTCTTGGTCCACCGCCACCTAGGCCAGGTCTGGAGGCCAAGCCCGAGAGGCCCACGAGGAGATTTTGTGAGGTATGATTCTTGGTGATGGCTTCCTCATACTTTCTATTTCAGATTTGTGACTTGCTCTTTGTTTTTCTCTTATGCAGTCAAGGAAGTTGATTTTTGTCATCTCCAAGGAGGTGGAGTAGCGTGACCAGGCGATTGCCGATAGGGAGGTGGAGATCGCTTGGCTAGATGCCAGGCTGGCTGCTTCGGGGAGTGAGCACGGCGAGGACACTGCAGCCCTCGAGGCGGTCTTGGCCGGAGTGGAAACAGAGAGCGCTAAGTTGAAGGCTGAGGTTGCTCGCTTAAAAGAGGAGCAAGAACGAGGCAAAGAGCGCCTCAAATGGCTTGCCGAGTAAGTAGCAACCTCAGAGAACGATCTGGAGTCTCGTATCTGCCCCCACGGAGTCGCGGGCATGATGCACGCGCGGCTGTTGGAGGGGATCAATGTCAATCAACGCGTTGCGCGGTTGATTGATCCTGACTTCCCAGTTGAGCTCATCAATCTGTCCAACAGAGCGGTGCAACACAAAGACGATCTCGTGGGGGAGCCCCGTGATATTCAAGGGCCTCTGCCACCCCCGTAGCCTTTTGTACATTTTTGGGACCTCCTTTATACTTATGTAATTTGTAACATGTTCAAAGCAATAAAATGGAAGCTCTTTTCACTTTTGTGTCCATTAGCTTTTACTGCTCGTGTTTACATGCTTTGTTGCATTGGGCAAGTTGGCCGGCTTCCGTTTGTTGGGTTGCCTAAGAAGCGAAGTTCTTTGGCTCGACAGGCGGTTATGTTAACAGCCTGGTGGCGTCGTACAAGTGATAACTTGGGCGACCAACGTTGGAGATGGATGCTTCTCCCTTCGACCGTCGCTGACGTATCACGTTACCTCCTCGTAGAGGAGGTCGTTGCGTGTGCTACATAAGACCCCTAAGGTTTTGACCGCTATCGGGCCACTTGGATAACCAAGGTTTACTATGACCGCTAATAGGCCGCCTGGATGACTAGGGTTTAGATACGACCCTAATGGGCCGCTCGGATGACCGAGGTTCATATTAAACCTCTCATGGGCCACCTGGATGACCAGGGTTTATATACGACCGCTAATGGGCCGCTCGGATGACCGAGGTTCAAGTTCAATCGCTTATGAGCTGCCTAAATGACCAGGGTTTAACGAGAGGGTGATGAGCCGCCTAGATGACCCGGGTTTAACGAGAGGGTGAAGACCCTCCCGACTTAGGAGCAGTCTAGGTCGGGTAACTCGCAAAGAGAAAACAATGCACATGCATAAAGGAATGATGCTAAATAAACACTTATTTTTCGCGAATTTAAAACAAGCAAGCGAGTGCAAACAATAATGGAAATGCGTACCTGCATCTGCTACTGAAAGTATCGTTTGAGGTAGATGGCGTTCCACGTTCGCGGAACCAATTTCCCATCCTGGCTCCGGAGTTTGTAGGCTCCGTTTCGCAGGACGGCGGAGACGGGGAAAGGCCCTTCCCAATTAGAGGAGAGCTTATTGCGGCCGGCCAGCTTGCCTGTGACCTCGACGCCTCGTAGGATTAGGTCTCCTACATCGAATTGTCGTGTCTTAACTTTTTGGTTGTAGTATCGGGTGATACGATGTTGGTAGGCCTCTGTCCATACTCTAGCAGCGTCGTGGGCTTCCTCTAACAAGTTTAAGTGCTCCCTAATTTTTTGGGAGTTAGCCAGTGGGTCGAAGGACTCCACCCTGAGACTTGGAAGCCCTATTTCAACCGGGATTACCGCCTCAGTACCGTAACAGAGGTTGAAGGGTGTCTCGCGCGTTGGTTCCTTCAGGGTTGTTCGATAAGACCAAAGAATGGAAGGGAGCTCGTCCGCCCAGGAGCCCCCTGCGTCCTCCAACTTAGTTTTTAACCCGTGGAGCAGTGTTTGGTTTGTCAACTCCACCTGTCTGTTTGCTTGGGGGTATGCCACCGAAATGTGGACCAGCTTAATGCCAAGGTTGGTGTAATACTTGGTGCAGTATTTTCCTAAGAACTGGGTCCCATTGTCGGTCACAACGACCTCGGGGACACCGAATCTATAGACGATGCTCTGGCGGAGGAACTCCAAGGCGTTATGCTCTGTAATCTTAGCCAGTGGGACGGCTTTGACCCACTTGGTGAAGTAGTTAATACCCACGATGATGAATTTTTTTTGCCCCATGGCAATGGGAAACGGGCCGAGAAGATCAAGCCCCCATTGTACGAAGGGTCAAGGGGCCTGAAGGGCCTTCAGATTTGCGGATGGCTGGCGGTGAAGGTTGCTGTGAAGTTAGCAGCTTTCACATTTCTTCACAAACTCCAGCGCATCTTTTTTTATCGAGGGCTAGTAATAACCCTAACGCATGACCTTGAAGGCCAAGTTTTTTCCGCCAATGTGTGACCCACAGATTCCGAGGTGGACCTCGCTTAAAGCGTAGTCAGCCTCTTCGGGAGTTAGACAGCGGAGGTATGGAGTCGAGTAGTCACGGCGGTACAGCAGTCCATCAAACACAGCATACCAGCCGACTGTCTTCTTGACCCGTTTGGCCTTCTCCACATCCTCTAGCAATGATCCGTCTGCCAGATAGTTTAGGAAAGGCATCATCTAGTTTTCCACTTCAAAAATTTTCATTGCCTCTCGCTTCTCAATGCTGGGAGCGTCTAGAATTTCCCGCATATCCCTCGTATACTGTTCCGAATTTTCAGCTGCAGCGGCTTTCGCCAAATGGTCCACCTTCTAGTTTTCAGTTCGGGAGACGTGAACTAGGGTTAGTTTGTTGAAACCCAGGGCGGCCTCCCTTTTCTTTGCCAAGTACTTGGCCAAAAGATGGTTGTTCGCCTCAAATCCTCCGTTAACTTGGTTAATGATTAGCTCGGAGTCGCTGTAAACTGTCAGTCTCTTGACAGAGCATTTCTTGGCTAACTGCAATCTGGCTAACAGGGCCTCGTACTCGGTAACATTATTAATTACGGGGAAATTGAGTCTGAGGGAGTATTTCACCTCAAACCTGTCGGGGGTCGTAAGAACCACTCTAACTCCACTGCCTGTGTCTGTAGAGGATCCGTCCACGTGGAGTATCCATTCTGAAATTCCAACAAGCAGTTCCGCGCTTTCTTCGGGCTGTTCCTCGAGGACTGAGGTTGTAGTCTCGACAATGAAATCAGCCAGCGCCTGTGCCTTTACAGCAGGCCTAGGCTGAAATTCGATGTCGAACTCGCCCAACTCGATAGCCCATTTTACTAACCGTCCAGAAACGTCGGATTTCTGGAGTATGTTTTTTAGCGGTTGGTCCGTGAGGACCACTATCCAGTGGGCCTGAAAGTAGGGCCTTAACTTTCGTGCAGAGAATATTAGTGCCAAGGCCAATTTTTCTGCCAGTGAGTAACGGGTCTCTAGACCGTTCAATGGTTTACTCACGTAGTAGACCGGCCGCTGAGCGTCAGAGTCCTGGCGCACAAGGATAGAACTGAGGGACGCCTCCGACACTACCAAGCAAAGATATAATTCCTCTCCGCCCTTGGGTGACACCAACAACGGCGGGCTGGCCAAATACCGTTTCAATTCATCGAAAGCGGTTTGGCATTCCGCCGTCTATTGAAACCCGTTAGATTTTGTTCCTCTAAGGGCTTTGAAGAAGGGCTGGTACTTGTCACCGGACTTCGCAAGGAAGCGGGACAGTGCTACCAGCTGTCCAATCAGTCGCTGGACGTCCTTTACGTTCCGTAGCGGAGCCATGTCGACAAGCGCCTTGATCTTCTCTGGGTTCACCTCGATCCCCCGTTGGGAGATGATGAAACCCAGGAATTTACCGTAGGCAACTCCGACAATACACTTAGCTGGATTCAGCTTCATGTGATGCTTACGGAGCACCTCGAATGACTCTTCCAGGTCATGGATGTGGTCGCTAGTGATCTTGCTCTTGAGGAGCATGTCGTCGACGTAGACCTCCATATTGCTACCAATTTGTTTTTCGAATATTTTATTGACCAGCCGTTGGTAGGTCGCTCCAACGTTTTTAAGTCAAAAAGGCATTACTTTATAGCAGTAGGTGCCCTGATCGGTCATTAATGATGTGTGCTCCTCGTTCTCTGGACTCATCCGAATCTGGTTATAACTCGAATAGGCGTCCATGAAGCTTAACTGCTCATGTCCAGCTGTTGAGTCAACCAGCAGGTCGATCCTGGGCAAGGGAAAACTGTCCTTCGGACAGGCTTTGTTAACGTCAGTAAAATCGACGCATATCCGCCATTTCCCGTTGCTTTTCTTTACTAAGACGACATTAGAGAGCCAGTCCGGGTAATGGACTTCTCTAATGAAGCCTGCGTCCAGCAACTTTTTCACCTCCTCTCGGATGGCGATCAGCTTTTCAACGGAGTGGTTCCTCTACTTCTGCCTGACGGGTTTTCGGCTGGAGTAAAGCCCCAACTTATGGACCATTATTTCTGCTAGGATTCCAGGCATGTCTATTGGAGTCCACGCAAAAAGGTCAGCGTTCCTTCGTAGGAACGCAACCAATTCATCTCACAGTGGTCCGGTGAGTGAGCCGTCGATCTGTACACACTTCTCCGGCCCCTCCGGGTCCAGTAGGATTAGATCCATGGCTTCACCGGACTACGCTTGCTAAAGGGTTGTCTCGTCCCGATGGTCGAGTTCCCCAACTGCTCTAATGCTGCCGCTTGGGGCAATCTGTGACATGTAACAGGTTCGTCCAATGACTTGGTCGCCCAGCACCTCCTCGACACCATAGGGTGTTGGAAACTTCATTTTGAGATGTGGAATTGAGGTAACCTCCCTGAACGCTGTCAAGCATGGTCTCCCCAGTATGGCGTTATACACTGAGGGTAGGTTGACCAATAGGAAGGTGAGCGTTCGACTTGCTGTTTTCGGATACGTACCTAAGGTGACCTCCAATTGGATAGTCCCTTGAACAGGCACAGGCTCATTGTCGAGGCCGTATAATGGGTCTTCGGCAGGTTTTAGTTTATTCTTTTTTAAGTTTAATTTGAAGAATGCATCCAAGTAAAGTAAATATTTAGAACTTCCATTATCAATGAACACTCGCTTCAGTTGGTAGTCAATACTACCGTCTGAAACAAGTGCGAATACAACGAGGGGATCAGCATGGGGGGACATTACATGAGCAAAGTCATCATCGCTGAAGCTGATAGTGTTGTCCGCCGTGCGTTGCTTCTTCCTCCCAGCATGCTGTTCCTCGCCGCCAGATGGGTTTTTAGCAGGTCGAGTGGTGACTATGTTAACCACCCCTACTGCAATCCAATTTCGGGGAGGGGGCTGCTCCTGCCCCTCTCCGTAAGCGGCTCCAAAGCTCTATCCGGAACCCCTGACGAACTTGGTGAGGTGCCCTCTGTGAATCAGCTCGTCGATCTCCCTCTGTAGCGTCTTGCAGTCCTCAATCGAATGCCTAGCAGAGCAGTGAAAGTCGCAATACTTCTACTAGTTCCCAGAATCTTTTTTTAGTGGTTTTGGCCACTTCAAGAACTTTTCTCCGCCGATCTGCATGAGGATATTTGAGCGTGTGTCCGTCAGAGGTGTGAAGCTGGTGGGCCTGTAGTCTCTGCGTTCTAGGCGCCTAGTCCGTCGTTGCTTCTGGCGGGAGTGATCACTACCGCCGTACTTCCTTTTTCCCTTTCCAGGGAACGATCGAGGATGATCCGTCCGCTCTGGGTGTTTTGCCTCGTTAGCATCTTCTGCTGCAGCATAGGCCCGAGTTATTGATTCCGCTTCCCCGAAGGTTTGAGAATTCTTGTAGGCCAGGTGCTTGAAGAAGCCCCCGTAGGTCAGCGCGGAGATGAAACTACCCAACTTCATCTCCTCCGTGATCCTGGAAATCCGCCTAGCCTCCGCCACAAAACGATCGAGAAATTGTCGTGGGTTCTCTCCCGGTTTCTACTTGATGTGGGAGAGATGCCACGGCTGCTTCTCTTCCTACCGGCTCGAGACGTACTGAGCCAGGAAGAGATCCGTGAGCTCACGGAAGCTGCTGATGGTGTCTGAAGAGAGGTGATGGAACCAGATTCGGGCATCTCCCTTCAGCGTGAGTGGAAAGTAGCAGCACATCGCTGAGTCTTCCAACCCTTGTTGACTCAGATGGGTGCAGAAGTGATTCAGGTGGTCAACCGGATCACTGCTCTCATCGTATGAGTCAAGGGACAGAATCTTGAACTTGGTAGGCAATGGACGGCTCAGGATCTCCGCTGTGAAAGGAGATTAGTCCAAGTAGATGGTGCGCTCCTCATCTTGGAACACACGGTTTCAGATTTTGTCCACTCGCGAATCTGCACGAGTGGCGTTTGCTAATCTTTTTGAGTTGAGATAAGCTCTCAACTCCGTCTTGTTCTGGAGGGTTCAATAGCCGGTTGGCTACCTCCAGCAGATCTGACAGTCCTGGATGCTCGCTCTTGGACTGTGTTTCTGTCTTCATCCCGAGAGTATCGGAAATTTCTTCTCTCCGGGCTTTCTCGTGGAGTTTGCTCCCGAAGCGTTCTTCAGGCCTGTTCTGGCCAGGAATGTTGGAGGAGGCTGGGACTGGATTGCTCCTGGGCCTCTCGGGCCTTTTGATCGGCTTCTTCTTCCTCTGGCCACCCTTTTTGGTGGCCGGTGCAAGAACGACTGCCAGAGGGGCCGCTTGCAGTCTCTGCTTGTTCTGAGAGCAGAGCAGTTGGAGCAAATGATTGTTAGCCTACATCTGCTCGATCAGTTGTTGAAAATAGGGCGTTGGCACTCCGCCTGTTGTCCCGTTGACCGTGGTACCAGTAGCATGGTCCTGGTCGGGATTGGTGCTGTCTCTAGCGGGATCGCTAGTTTGGGCTCTCGTGTTCACCATTGTGAATGCAGAATCAGACGGTGCAGATTTGTGGTTAGCTTTTGTAAGCGTTTCCCACAGACGGCGCCACTGATGCGTCCTCGGATCCGAACTTTGAACAGATTCGGGCTGATCCGCTTATCCTAAGTTCGGCTCCATTTACCGAGTTTGGATCGCACACCACTAAAGCGAACACGGGAGGTCGGTGTGTCGGCGGAAAGTTATCCCACCGAAAATACTCGCGCTCAAGTCGATGTGGCCTTCAAAATCGGAGAAGGTTATAGGAGGGCGGGGTGAAAAAGAGAGAGTGTAAGAGTGTGTGGATTTCCGGATAAAAGAGAGGCAAAGCCGTCTTCTTGAATGCGGAGGTGGGAGGCGATGAACTAATGTCGGAAACACGTTTGTATGCCTTGGATTTTTTGAGTATCAGCGGAAAGTAAAGGATTGTAATCTGTCTCTGTTGTGGTTGTGGGCGTTGTGTGAGTAAAAGCTTGCTTTAGTAGCAAATAGTGTGAGTAACAAATAGCGTGCCTAGAATGAGAATTCTAGGACTTATTTATGGTTGACAGGGTGATCTCCCTCCTTTGGAAGGAGTGATCCCCTACATGATTCTTGGTTAGCTTGCCTTTCAGAGCTGATGCCATTTGCCAAATTGACCAAGATAGTTTCCTTCCACGGCGGTCAGCGGTTTTCCAAATTGCTTACCTTTTTTTATATTTTTTACCGCTGGAGTGTCCCAATTGGCAGGAGATTGGGAAAATCTGGCGCCTTCCTTACGAGAAGGGCACCGATTTTGTCAACGTCCATTTTGGGAGCCAATTGGGATCGTGGAAGATAGTAGGAGAGCCGTTACTGGCCGTCTGATGGATCGTGGGCTCAAGTGGGCCTAGTCCGTAAAACGCCTTTTATTTGTGACCTATTGCTACAGTGATTCCGGTCAACGCTTGAGTTAACCGTCTGCCCGTGAGTTAGCCACCTGCTGGAGTCTAGACGGTCAACACTGGCGTTGACCGTCTTGGGTCTTTTAGGCTTTGGGCCTTCGCGTCCTGTTGGACCGTTTTTAAATTGACCGTCTGGTATACCGTTTTGGGCCTCCGTTGACCATGGACCAACTCATATTTCGGTGTACCCATCAGATATATATTAAGTTTATAAAATAATTAGACCATGCAATCCACAACCAATATAACACCTTAATTTATGCGTAATCAGGCCTATTCAAGAAATATACACTAATTAGTAATAAAGTTATAATTGCGTATATTTTTCCTAATGGAGGAAAAAATTACCCAAAAAAAATAAATATAAAATTTTAATCCTCTAAACTCATTCAAATATTAAAAATTGCAGAATTAAGCCCTCTAATTTTTGCTTTCTTTCATCCACAACGTTTAAATTTTTAAAAAGATTTTTAAATTAAGTATTGAAGGATATTTTAAGTCGTATATTTTATATTTTTTAATATTTTATTACATATTACGATTTATAAAATTTATATTTAAATATTTAAATATTTTATTTGACTCTATTCAAATAATTACTTATACTTAAGGTACACATTAACCTTGTTAAAATTAAGCCAAATAGTCATTGTATTTTTACCAAGATTTAGCCCTACTTGGATTAAACTATAATTTAAGCTAAGGAAGAAAAGAGAGAATATTACATTTATTTGTTGTTGGATAGAGTGTAAGTTTTTTTTTTTTTAATTTTTATTTTTAATAATATACGTTATTTTGTTTGATAATTTTTAATGTACATATTTACTCCTAATAAATAATTATTTAAAAAAACAATAATTATAGGTAATATAGTATTAAAATAATATTATTTCATTCATTAGATAGCTAGAAAAGTAAATAAATAAATATTTTTTAATATAGTTTGGTGAAACCAAAGTAATTATTCTTTACATAAATTAAATAATATGACATTTATGTTAAAATATCATCAAACTCTGGTGTATATACAGTAATATTAGAACATATATTTTTATGTTATTTTATCCAATCCATTAGATATACTATTATTTTAAAATATTTTAAATAATATGATTAATTAATAAATAAATATTTATTATATAATTTTAAAATATCTTCAAAATATTATTTTTTCTATTTATGCACAAATGAGGACGAAAGTCTTTTGGCAAGCCCGTGACATACCGCTTTGCAAGTGACATCTTATCACGTACGGTCTATGCGTCGGACAAAATTCCAGCAAGGCTTAGCTCACGCGTCAGGCTCCACAGCGGGGATCACGAGATGCACTATGCACATCAATTTACCAAACTAACCTTTTGTACTTCTATATTTTCATTGTGTGTTTCAACGGTGGCCGCCCACGGATTTGGGATTTTTATTGCTGTAAAATAAAATAAAATTTAATTATTTTTAATTATTGCCATTTCATTAGAATTAAATAATTACTTTTAATATACATATAATTTCTTAAAAAATAATATAATAATTTAATAAAAATCAAACGATTATAACAAGTATAGCTATAGATGTGCCAGCTCATGGACTAACCTGCTGATGGAAGAAAGGCCAAAGAGGTGGCGGCCCATGATGCAGTTTCATGAGCCGGAAGACCAGAGCGGCGACGTGGGTTGGCCCAAAACTGACTAGCAAAAAATGGGTGATTAGAGTAGACCGATAAGAACCCCTCCAACTCATCAGCAAACAAATGACACAGCACTACACTTGCCATAACCGCCCCAAGTTGCTTAACAAATATTTTCATAATATTGCCCAGAATCACACATCTTTCTAAGATGACAATTACGGCTCAATAAATCTCTTTAGAAGACAATTACTATACGGTGACTTTTGAGATTACCCTGAAAAAGGAGAAGAATACTCCCGGACCACCATAGTTGCCACAACAAGACCATGTGATCAACAAGACAAGTTTAGCAAATTCGTCGGGGCAACCGACAATCCACCGTGAGGCCCAAGGGGTAGCCATGACAACTCTAATATTATAAATACCCATTCACTCCTACTAGAAGAGGGATTGGGCAATCTTTACCATTAAACTGTTAGTGTTAGTCACTTTCTTGTGGGTGACTCAACAAATGAAAG
Organism: Nepenthes gracilis; assembly: GCA_033239525.1. NCBI lineage: Eukaryota > Viridiplantae > Streptophyta > Magnoliopsida > Caryophyllales > Nepenthaceae > Nepenthes > Nepenthes gracilis. Next base: position 2,488,327 of record BSYO01000040.1, read on the forward strand.
CGTCATCAGATCGCACAGGGTTTGCGTAATGTTCAGAGTCACACAAATTGACTGCAGCAATGACTAGGGGATTGTTTGCTGGGGAAGGCAAATCTCAAAGGAGTCCCTTTGTTGGAGAAGGTAAATCTCGAAGGAAACGATTTGTCAGAGAAAGCAAATCTTAGAGGAGTATGTTTGTCGGAGCAGGCAAATGTTGGAGTGGCGATTACCAGAGAGATAATTGTTGGAGTAGCTAGGCAAGGTTGCAAGAGTATAGCTAGCAGGCAGTCGGGTAGCAAAAGCCAATCAATAAAATGTTGACTGGCCGCTGTGTTTGCATTTTTTCAGGTTGGAGCAAAATGCCCAGTTGCACCAAGGTGACCATTGGTTGGTTGGACAAATCTCAGAGTAGCCAATTTGTTGGAGTAACAAACCAAGAATTTATCGGTTGATATTACCGGTATGGAAATGACCGAGATGCAGATGACCTAAAGTTGCTGAGCACAGTAACGCTCGAGGACATTATCTCATTACCGAAGATTATGAATAACGCCCGAGGACATGGGATGGTATCCGAGGACATTTGCACAGGTTGGCCTGAGAACTTGAGGGTGCAGATAACGACCGAGGACTCTGTGATGGCTAAGAGCACAGATAACAGCCAAAGTCTCTGCACACAGCAACAGCTGAGATGTATATAAAGGCCAAAGTCGATGAGCACATGGGTCGTTGTGTGACAAAGGGCCGTAGTAGCAAATTCTGAAGTGAAATTTTTTGAAGAGGAAATATGTGGATTTTCGGAGCGCTTTTGTAGGCGTGATACCAAAGGTCAGAGTTGGTATGTTTTGTATAGTGTAGGTAGCTAGCTTGTAGAGTAGTTAACTTTTCAGAGCTTGTAAGTTTTACAGAGTATGTAGTTGACTGACAGGGTATGCGTCATCTGAGCAGAGTGGTTGAACTGTAGAGTACGTATATTTGAAAAAGCGCGGGAACTGGTGAGGTCACAGAAAAAGACAGGGTTGGTGTGACAAATCATCTGCAAAATCGGCTAGATAAGCAGATAATGATTTAGAACCAAAATCTTTATAAAGAGCACACCAGGCGCTTCAAAAAATAGACAGACAAACACGAAGAGAAGGGCAATCAGCAAAGTGAGAGCTGCAAATCCAAAGGCAAGCGACCATAAGCGTGGTAAACGGAAGCAGCAGTGATAATAACTGCTTTGGTAGAACGCAGAAGAAGAGTGGAACAAAACTCTCGTCGCTCACCGTCTACCGCCATACTTGTAAAATCAAAATGAGTGTAGTGTACCACTGATGAAAAGAATGAGAAAAGAAAAACAGAGAGATAAGACTGAATAAAAGTTTTCTTACTTTGGAGTGATTTTTCTTGTTCTGTCTCAAATGTGTAGCAGATACTCTATCTCAAAATTTTTGTAACCATTTTATATAGTGAAAGTTTTTTATCGGAGTTTATCCCGTAATTTTTTCCTTCTATTTGTGAAGAATTTTCACGTTAAAAACGTTGTGCATTTTTTATTCCTTATGCCCACTAAATTGCTACTTGTCGATTGATGGGGGTTCTAGTTTTTTGCTACACCGGATTAAATGAATCTGGGTTGTTCAAACCCCAACATAAACATCTTAGAAAGAATGAAAGAGTTCTCCCTCTCCCTCATGTCACTTCGCTCGTGAGTGCACAACCTTTAGAAAGTCGCTCCCCATTGAACGTATCTTATGGAGTTGAGTCCTCCAATCTACACTCAACCCCCCATTCCTTCGAGTATAGACGAATTTCTTACATCCTCTATATTTCTTTCTGTCTCAGAAAGATTTATGACTTAAACGTCAAATAATATATTGAAAAATAAGTCTCGTCACCTTCTGACATCTCGTTAATTTATTGTGTTGTGTATAATCCATATTATCATAAACAAAAATTGGACTTGCCTCAATTTGAACTGTTGGAAGAAATCAGGTAGCTCCTAATCTGTACAACAATCTGAATTGAGGGACATATCAAATTATAATAAATCAATCTATCTTATAGGTGAATATGGTTTTTAAAAGCAACTCTTCATTCATTCAATATCCTATATAGTTGTCATATATATTTTTATGTATATAAGATGATTTGAAGTATTTAAATTTTTATAATATGCTATATTAATAAAATATGTTATGGGTTATCCACCCGTGACTTTAAACTTTGTCTAACATTAATAAAAAATAAACTTTATTTGATAAAAAAATTAAGAAACTATCCCGAATGAAATTTTTTTCTTTTTAACATAAAATAATTATAAATAAAAAATTAGATGTATTTATTAAAAAAAAAAATCTTTGACTCATGTTTATTTTATTTATTATTGAATTTGTCTTATTTATTTTTATGAGACTAATAAACTTTTTGCCATTCCTTTATAAAAACAATCACATAATTATTTAAATTATACTATAGAAAATAATAAAAATATGAAAATATTGTTCTTTTATTGGTAATTACAAAAAGTTACTTTATAGATTGACCCGTGAACTCCTCCAAAGATTGATATTACTTATTAAAATGAATATAAAATCTTATCATGCTTTAATTTTTACTTTCTTACATTTCTCCCTTCATGCTATAATAAATTTCGTGTAAGCTAACAATTTTTTAATTGGTGCAAGGCTCGAAGGGAAGTAGAATGATTTGACCCTTTTACAATTTTTATATACGGTAAGAATTATATGCATCAGATTATCCTGCTAACTCGGACCCAATGACCCTGTAGCTGTCATTGGGGGGCATAGAATCGTGGGCAGCTCCATTTGGGATCACAAGTTCTCTCTCTCTCACTCTCTGCATGTGAAGACTTCGATATCATTTGTCCAGTGACTCTTCCCCGATGCATTGAATTAGCTATTTGTTGTGTAGCTGCAGAGGCTTTCTTCCAAACTGCAGTTCTGTCCGTTGTGCGTCGGCACAGCCACGAGATTAAGCACAGTTGCTGCTGCATTATTATGTGAATTTCAACGTACATGTTTATATTGGTATTTGGGAAGACCCTTCTGCAAGAAATAGAAACTCATCTGTAATAAAAATTAAATAGATTTTGTTTCCTGCTTTTAAACAGACCTATTTTCATCCTATTATATGCATATTTTTCTTCCAATGTCAATGGATCTACAAACCTTATGTCTTCATTGATTAAGAACAAAACCAATATTTTACTATGAAACTTTAATTGTCAATATTTTCTCTCCTAATTCTTTCTATGATTGTGCAAATACTTGCTCTGTCAAGCAAGCATTCGTTGTCACATTGATAGCATGGATACTGAGTTTTAATATTCTGTGAAGATTTACTAATAAGTAAAACAATAATGATAAAATGACCTAAAATTGTCTAATTTTGCTAATGCAAGCAAATCCGATGGATTTCTTAGTAGAGGTTATAAATCAAAAGTAAGCCGTGGGATATTACTTATTGTTTCCATACCACTCGGGTTTTAGGATGACTTTAATATTACTTTGCTTTTACTGACTAAAGCAACTTGGATTATTGTACTCGAAAACTGATTGATTTTTAAGATTTTTCTTCATCAGTAAAAGGCATGCATTAATTTTATACTTTACTTTATACAAATTATTTTTATTGCTGATTATTATTTTTATAGAAAACTATTTTGTATTTACATCTAAAAAGTAATATACTTTATCCATATTATATATTCATACTTACTGTGCTTTTGCTATCCTAAAAGGGTCTAAACGATGCATAACTAATGTGGTCCTAGTCTTTCAATCGCACTGCTTAAAGTGACCATGAAGTCAATTTATAGCCCGTGAAGAATACCCTTCCAAGTCCAATGTTTATAACGTGTCTCACTTTTAGTCATCTTTTAGACAATGCTAGTGACATCATATTTTATTTATTTATATATAATAAAGATTTCACATAGATATAGTTCAAACTAATAAAATAATTGTACAAAAATAAAAATTTTAAATTAATGTCTAGATTATATCTATAGAGTACATGATAAAGTCAGAAGTAATTAAATTATATCTTGAGCTCAGAAATACTCTAAGACCAGACAGGGAAGCCTCAAAACTCAAGTAAGTGCATAGGAGTTGTCCCAAAAGATGACATTTGAACCAAATCTTATCTCCTGAAATATCTCCATGTCTTCACCGACAAAAACTGACAAAAGATCACAAAAGGGAATTTAATTTTTAACTGCCATAATGTTTAATTCGAATGCATTTTGAGACTCACATCGAACAAAAAATATAACACAGTAAATGAGATTTACATGGTCAATTTCGAAATCAATGCAAAAAAGACCTTATTAGATGGGGTTAGGTTTTTAAATTTAAAAAATTGAGTTAATTTTGTTCATTTAACCTTTTTCTAGATTATTTTTACTCCCAAGTCAATTTAGATGATATCAAATGATTACTTTAAAAGTTATTTTATGAATAACATCAAATTAACAGACACTAAATGTAATGTGCTATCTATAAATAAATATGATCTATCGAAAAAAATTATGGTTATACAAACATAATTTTTATGAAATTTACATGCCATAAACTTGTGGATTTGATTCTCCCGTCCCTTTTTTACTGCACAACTGCACTCCACTCCTGAACAGAATGTTTCTCAGACATTTATCCTCTTCCTCTGGCAATGCAATGATGTAAGGGTATTAAGGTAATTCAGCAACTCCCTTGGCACCTTATATATGTCTGAAAATATTTGGCCTTCCACTTAAAAAGGGTCTCTAACTCAGACACTATCCCTTGGCAACTTACAAACACCATTAATTTTCTTTGCCATGGATATGGCCACTCCATTCCTCTTCCTATCTCTTCTCATTGCGACCACCACGGCCATCGATCCATCATGTACATTCTCCAAATCAGATGGCTCAGATCTTTCGGTCATCCACATTTACGGTAAATGCTCTCCATTTTCTCCACCTAAGCCCGACTCGTGGGTCAACACCCTTCTCGAAATGGCTTCCAAAGACCCTGCACGAGTTGCGTACCTATCTAGTCTAGTAGCTAAAAAACCAACTTTAGTTCCAGTTGCATCAGGCCAGCAAGTCCTCAACACCGCCAACTACTTGGTCCGAGTCAACATTGGCACGCCGGGACAGACCATGTTCATGGTCCTCGACACGAGCAACGACGTCGCATGGGCCCCGTGCTCCGAGTGTATAGGGTGCACGTCCACAGTCTTCTCACCCAATGCTTCCACAACTTTCGGGCCTTTGGATTGCTCCACGGCCCAGTGCATTCAGATCCGTGGGCTTTCGTGCACCACCGTGGGTTCCAGCCCGTGCCTTTTCAACCAATCCTACGGTGGAGATTCTTCTTTCACGGCAACCCTGTCCCAAGATAATCTAAGATTAGCCGCCGATGTTGTCCCCAACTATGTTTTCGGGTGCATTAGCGCCGTCTCTGGCGGGTCCATCCCACCGCAGGGCTTATTGGGCCTCGGCCGTGGCTCCCTGTCGTTGCTCTCGCAAGCCGGACCACTCTACAACAACGTCTTCTCATACTGTTTGCCCAGCTTCAAATCATACTACTTCTCCGGCTCACTGAAGCTTGGCCCGATTGGCCAACCAGGGCGCATCCGCACGACCCCGCTTTTGCTAAACCCGCACCGCCCGTCTCTCTACTACGTCAACCTAACCGGGGTCAGTGTGGGCCGGGTCAACGTACCCTTCCCTCAAGAATACCTGACCTTCGACCCGAACACTGGGGCCGGGACAGTGATAGATTCGGGCACGGTTATTACTCGGTTCGTGGGGCCCGTCTACACCGCAGTCCGGGATGAGTTCAGGAAGCAAGTCAAGGGCCCGTTTAGCTCCCTTGGGGCGTTCGACACTTGCTTTTCGGGGACCTCGGAAGGCACGGTACCGACCGTGACGCTGCATTTCTCGGGCCTGGACTTGGCGCTGCCGATGGAGAATGCACTGATACATAGCAGCGCCGGGTCGCTGGCTTGCTTGGCTATGGCGGCGGCACCGAACAATGTGAACTCGGTGCTGAACGTGATAGCCAATCTGCAGCAGCAGAACCTCAGGATTCTGTTTGATGTGGCGAACTCCCGCCTGGGAATTGCCCGTGAACTTTGTAACTAGTTTGACTCTCTCGTTTCTGTCGTCGGCGATTTGTGCTGCCTTTTTCGTTTTAGTTCGGTGTTGAACAGGTCGGACAGATTTAAAGCCCTCATCGGGAGGTTGAAATTAATGAAGTAAAGCTTTTCAGTCAGCCTGTATATTTCTTTTCATCGGTTAAATAAAAAAGATAACGGGTAAAATTAAAATTTAAGAAAAAATATTTTTAATTTTTAAATATTTAATTAAATATTTAATAGATATTAATATTTTAATAAGTTAAAAAGAAATCATCACCATTAGATTTTAATCTAGATTTAGGAAAGAGAGATGTATGTATCCTCTGTCAAATCCTTTATTCCATGATCTAAAATAATAAATAAATAAGGTGCACTGATGTATGAAATTGTCATTAAAAAAAAAAAAAAACAGTTAGTATACGTTTTAAAATTAAATAGGGGAGACGTTTTTGTGATTTAAAATTTGGGACTTGCATATCATAATTGAATAATTTTATTATTGAGTTAGGTTTTATTTACAAAAGAGCTTTTTTTTTTTTTTACAATTTAATTATAGTTTATCGGGTACCGTCTAAATAAGGCCAATCTGATTCATTAATATAAAGAGCTTATAAATAACAAAATCAAGCCTAAGTTAGAGAGAAATTGACTAAACGGCCGAATTTTCGAATGACAAATTTTTGAGCGATCGAATAACCAAATATCGGCATAGCTAATAGGTATAGAGAAGATAGATTTAAAGATTCGAATAACTAGATATTTGACTAATAAATTGAATAATTAATCAAATTAGATGATTAATTATACCAAATGATTAGATGAATTGAGGGATTAATTTCACCAAACAGTTAAGTTAAGCAGGCCTACGATAAAGTATCACAATCAAACTAATTGTTTTCAAAAAAAATACTCAATCAAAGTATATTAAACAGTTGAAATAATCAATTTTTAATCAAAATAATCACTCAAATTATGGTCAATTATTCATCCACAGGAAACTACTATTTAATTGACAATTTGACTATAAATATATTATTTTCCTAAAAATAGAATCACTTTTTTATTTTTAAGAAAAATTTACTCAATTAAATATTAAAAGATATATCGAAAAGTGATCTTACATCTTTTAAATACTTAATTAATATTATGGTGTATAGGATCTGGATCTAAAGTTTAATAGTTTGATCTAATTTCATTCAAATTATTATCTAAATTTCAAATGCACATCAATAACGTCATATATGAAAACGTAGTAAAGTCATTTGTTTTTACCTAATTTAATTTAAATTATTATCTAATTTAATTCAAATTATTTAATAGTCTTATATCATTTGTTACTATTTTCGATGCCATTCAATCCGAGAGGAAAGGCTGCGTAGTATCATATCTACGATCCCTATTGACTAAGCAGATATCTAACATATTTTTTAATCATTTAGAGTTGAGGACATACCTTATTATATAAAAAAAAAAAAAAAAAACTGTCTTCACAATTGAAGTGAAGGAACAAATAAAACTAATAAAGTAACAGGTTCTTCGATAAAATATTATTGGATAAATGATTCAATTGGGTCGAACACCATTTACTTCGTAAATAAAGAGGTATCAACTCTCTTATAGGGGAAGAAAGAGAAAAAATGAGGTAATTTTCTACTGGCGAATAGAGGGATAAATCGACATGAGTAAGGAAAGAAGATAAACCCTAGATGTGGATTTCCCTCCATTACATAAGGAATACAGCGGAGAGAAGAGTGGGTAGATGGAGTACGAGCCGAAGAACCATGCCGTCGTTGCCGCTGATGCTGGGAAGAAAGTAAGAAATTGCGCTAATAAATACTTTAATTCTTTTTGTTGATGTCACTATTTATGCTTTTATGTCGTAATTTTGTAGGATTCAGCTAAAATTGGCAGTGCCGTGAGAAAATGAGAGAACAGAGTCTACGGCTCGATCAGTGAAAAAACTCACTTTTAAGGGATTCACGTCAAATTAGGGCTTGAAAATTTGTGCAATAGAGTTACAAAAAATCTTTATTTTATATTTTAGATTTTAAAAGTTTGGATTTTCATAGTTTCAGTGCAAAGTCAAGAAGAAAGAGAAACTAATTGAAAATTTGGATGTGATATGTCTTCTAAATTTAGGTTGTTGCACATATTAGAAAGCTATTTGATCTTCTTAACATGTCGAATTGAAACAGGTTCGATATCCATTCTTAATAATTTCAATCTTGCACACCACAACTAAACAAATAAGAGGTTAGAAGATTAGCGGGACTCATTCCCTGATATATCTTCTTAACAGGATATAACGGGGAGTGAGTCCTGCTAATTTTCTAATACTCAAATCAAAAAATTTTCACAACGGATAGAAAGATGCGATGATGCAAGAATATATGTGCGGGTGATGTGCAGGTTTAGGGATTGAGTGTTTAGGCGCGTCCGATTGAGAGACAATGTCAGGAGAAGGCGGTGTGCTCGACGAGAAGTGGCTTGAAGACAGTGATGCGTTTAATAGGGAGCAACTTGAAAGAGAGAGAGTGTGTGTGAGAGAGTTGTGAGAGACTTTTTGGAGGCTTTTTAGGCAAAGAGAGTTGTTCTTCCATAGGCTTGCAAGTGCGCATCTCCCTGCTCGTGGTAGCGATGGGGTATTTATAGTGCTTGAGCTAGCTTAGCCCTACTTGGGCATCAAGAATGGCTGATAGTTGTCCATGCAGATTTGACGAGCCATCACAAGGATTGCGAGTGTCCATTCTGGTAACCATGGCCAGCTGAGACGATTCCTTTCTTCTTCACGAAATCTTCTTTACGGCAAGGCTGGATGTGGCAGCTACGACAGTTGTCATTGAAAGAGATCAATTAGATCGCCATTGTCGTTTTGGAAAAGATTGTCGTTTTGAAAGAGATCTACTAAGCTGTCTTAGGGCAATTTTGGCAAGTTTTTCCCACATGTAAGGTGCTGCAAGGTGGCTCTTGCCGCCCCTTTTTAGCTAGTCAGTCTCAGGTCGACCAACCTGGGTTGACAGTTCTGCTACTTGGTTTTGGGCCTTCGCGAGAGCGAGTCGTAAGCCACAATCCTCTAAGCCCTCCTCTAGTTCGTGGGCTTTGCCTTTGGGCCGGCCCATTTATGATAGTACCCATCACTAGCCCCCATACTGAGAGATTTGAATTTTCAACCCCCGACATGTTTGTTGATGGAACTCCATTTGTCATTTTTCCCGTTCACTCCTTCCCCAGGTGGCCTTTTGATTCGCTGTCCAATCGGTTTTGACTTAATTCTCTACATTAGATGATTCTCTATAGATTACGCTGACATGGAAAATCTTCGACATTTAATGGCTTGTTGGTCCTTCTGCGTGCTATAAATGGAGGGGCTTGCGGTGCCTTACATCACACCTTGATTTCATGAGTCGAGTGGCATGAGGGTTTGAAATCGACATGGAGCCTGTGTTACCAGTGGTCGAGATCGAAGGAAGCTCACCTCCGCTATTCAAAGGCAATATCCTATGATGCATAGGAGGTTTGCTTTGGTTACTCCTTTTCGCATGGGGGAACCGCTTTGGTTACCCATTTTCACATCCGTCCTTGTGCCGATTCCATCTCCCAGCCATGGTAGGTCAAGGCTTTCCTTTTGCTGTGGCCTCCCCCTTGGGTGATGGCCTATTTTCGGGATGGTCGGTCTTCTACTGTGGCTCCTCAAGACCGGTAATGCACAGGAACCACACATCGCCGTTCATAAGCTGTGCGCTAGCCTCTCATTCGAGCCTTCTTTCTGCGGATAAGTATGCTTGATCGCCTTTGGGAGTTTGTTCCAATGGAGCAAAGTTTTTGCAATCAGATCATCGTTCCATATATATTTACAATTTATTTTCTTTTTGTTGTACGTTCGCTGTTGCAAGCTTTTGTATTTTGTGAAAAGAATTAGTGAATGGAACTATCGAGCGCTTTTATTTTTATTACATGGCTCATTTTTCTTTTCCTTGTTTTGTATTGTGAGCAGGTGAAGCATCCGAATGGACAAGTTTTCTTGCGCTATCGCGTGCATCTCTATGTCGTAGTTTGGACATGGGATTCATGAATTGTCATTTCAGGAAGCAAAGAGTCCTGGTCTTGGAACCTGCATCACTCTACTGCTCAGCCCATCCAATCCTACCAGGGATCAATCGACCGTAAAGGAAGGTGCAATGTCAGGCCATCATTTTTTATGCAGGGCGATTGACGTGTCTCGATGCCTCGCAGTGTGGGCACTCGTCGCGGCCACCATGGCGTGCATCCTTTCAATATTTTTCCAAATACGCCATTCAATTTCTGGACGCTCGCTATATAAGCATTGAACCTTTTTCATTTTCCCACATTCTTTCTTTACAATTTGAATCGCTTTTCCCCTAGTTTGCCTCCATGGCTCCTCCTAGCGTTAGCGCAATCTGATCAGTACTTACTGTAGCTGACATCATCGCCTTATATGCACAGTATGGAATCCTGAGCGCGATTCCATTAGGGGTGCCGGCAGAGGTCAATGGAGCTTGCTCTCCCCCGCATGGGTTCATCATCATATATGAGGCCCACCTGAAAAGTGGCCTTCGCATCCTCTTCGCGTAGGAATTGTATGAGGTTCTGGTGTCCTTGGGCGTCTTAATCGCACTGTTCCATGCCAACGCCATGCAGCATCTGTACTATCTTTACATCTTTTTCTGCCACTACAAGTAGACCTTAGACGCTATGACTATGAAGGTGATCTTTCGGTATTGCTAGAATGCAAACTGGATTTCATAGTAACCCCCCAATTCAGCTTTCTAGATAAGTGGGGGGTCCCCGACTCTGTGAAAAATTGGAAGGACTTGTTCTTCTATTTGGAGGTCCCCTCTAACTAGGCCCCTTCCAAAGAGTGGGACAACGTGTTGGCATCCTTTGCTGGCAAAGTTTCACCCCAGTAGGAGGGCTTGACAAGATTGTTGACGGAGCTAGTCCAAGCGAATGCTAACCCCTTCAATAAGAGAGACCATTTGCAGTTCGCTAAGGCTCTTGCGCTAGCCAAGTGGGAGCCTCTCTTTAAGGGGGCAGGGGCGACTACCCTGCCGCATGCATGGCCTAAAATAAAATTTGGATCACTGTACATCTATGGTTCCCTTAAGAGCGTGTCCTAGTGGCGGACAGCTTTGCCAAGCTCTTCTTCTTCTTCCTCTACCGAACCGGGCCTAATTGTGGCGGAGAGAATGCAAGGAGTTGCCCAGTTGTCTTGGGGGCTAGCTTCTGCTCCGCCTTCTTCTTCCAACTATGTCTTGCAGGAGGGCACCAATGTGGGTAGTGAGCCCCCAACCCTTCCCACTGATGCCTCAAGGGAACTTAAGGTTGAGGAGTTGACCGAGCTAGTCTATGCATCGACTTTGGCCCAGCATGGGGTCCTCGTCATTGCCAATGCATTATCAAAGGAGCCGGCACTAGGCCCTTCTGCAGCGTTGGTTGAGGAGACCCTCGATGATGAGCGATCGGCAGAGGGCCAAGCAGGGAGCGGAGATGTATCGTTTGGAAGTCCTAGAATCCGAGGCTACAAAGAACCCGGCGGCTCCTCCGTCGCATTCGAACTCTAAGTGGCCTCCCATTTGCCATGAGATGCCTTTATTAGAGCAGAGGCCTCAAGTTGCTTCCTCGTCCATGGTTTCCCTGAGTTCTATTGCTAAGGAACTTCCTTATACCGTGATACACTTCAGATAACCCCTTGTTTTTATTGATGATGGGCTTGCCTAGTTGTCCCCATCCTTTTTCTGCTAGCAGGACCACTCAATGGTGAGCCTTCTACAAAATTGATTGCGCCGATGGGTAATCAGGATTCATTAGCGTGACAAGGAGATCCGTCATCTAATCTAGACGTGGGTTGACCAAGGAGTGTTCAAGGAGACGCAAGGCTGGTTGAACGCTGCCGTTGCCGAGGCCTAACTATGTCTAGAATGGCCCGATAGCCTCAAACTTGAGCTATTCAAAATCTTGGAGAGTTCCCAGGAGTTGAGGGACGGGCTCTAGGCAGCCGAGCAGCATCTCGTGGACCTCAAGAGCAAGAACGTTCAACTGGAAGTGGAGCTGAGGACTCGATTTAGCTCGGAGGAAGTGGGCCATGCTTTCAACGCTAGATTTTTGGATGGCATCCGCCTGAGCCGCTGGATCACTTCGCTGGTGGCCTTGAACTTCCATGTCAACTTCTTCAACCCAAGGAATGGTGGTGCCCAACATCGGTCTGACTTGATTGATTTCTCTTATGGAGGAGGGGAGCCCTCATCGCGTTCAACTGGAGGTCCATAACTTTGAGGCATCCATTTTGTTAACTTTGTAGGCCCAGACAACAGTTGTTCCTTGCAATACACATCTTGATTTTTTTAATGAATTAGTAGAGCCTGTCTTTTTTGAGCATTGTTGCTGGCATTTTTGTAACCAGTGTGGAATTTCTTTGGCTAATGATTCATCATTAACCAACTATTTGCTATCGCCGTCATCACTAGGTTAGGTGCGGACACCTGGGTCCAGTTGGGCTCGCTCTTGTGGGGAGGAGTCTCGGCACTTCAAGTGCTTGTACCCATGGGAGGACGTCACCGCACATCTTTGTTGAGCCTTACTAGGGTTGGCTGGGCCCTACAACCATTGCCACCCTATTCTAGCAAAGTTAGACCATCATCCGCGTGATACCATTGGAGCTCATCCCTTTGGGAGATGTTTCCTTTACGCGTCCGATCCTAATTTGCCTACTATTATCGACTGGTGGTGCTCATCCCTACTGGGAGAGTCAGCGCATACATGCTGAAAAATTCCATAAGGTTTTGGTATTCAACCACACATAGGTTGCTCAATAACGGGATCGAGGTTCACATCTAACAGCGTATGGTCCTCTCGGTATGGAATTGATGTTCAAATTCAACCGCATATGAGCCGCCCAGTACGGGACTGATATTCTTTAACCGTTCATTGGTCGAGTAGCAAGTGAAGAGAAGTTCACCTGACTTAGGGGCAATCTAAATCATTTGATTTTATACAATATCATATGAGGATTCATATGAAAAAACAAATAATAAATCATCATTTTATTACTTCAAACATGGTACATTTGGCTAACAAACCTAATGATACATACTCTACCTACCTAGGTCTACCATAAAGTCATTGGTAACATCTCTTGAGGTAGATGGCGTTTCATATTCTTGGGACCAATTTACTGTTGTAGGTGCGCAACTTGTACAGGCCATTCCGAACTATCGCTGAGATGAAAAATAAGCCTTCCCAATTCGGAAAGAGCTTGTTCTTATTGGCGTTCTTGCCTGTTGCCTCTATACTCCGTAAAACTAGGTCCTCAACCACGAATTGACACACTTTGACTCTCTTGTTGTAGTATCGGGTGACCCCGCAGCTGATAGGCTATCATGTGCATCTTAGTATTGTCTCGGGCTTCCTCGAACAAGTTGAGATACTTTTTGAGTCATTGGGAGTTGCTAAGCAGATGAAACCCTCGACTCAGAGGCTAGGTAGTCCGATTTCCTCTGAGATGATCGCTTTAATCCCATAACATAGATATGACCATAACACAGAAGGTACCTCATCCATCTAAGAGCCCCCAACATCTTCCAACTCGGTCTTTAACCCGTGCAATAGGGTTCAGTTGGTGATCTCCACTTACAGGTTCGCTTGTGAATATGCCACGGAGGTGTGGACTAACCGGATGTCCAAACTTGTGTAATATTTGGTAAAGAGTTCAGCAATAAATTGGACTCCATTGTCAGTCACGATAACATCGAGAATCCTGAATCTATAAATGATGCTCTACCGAATAAACTCGGTTGCATTTTGTTTGGTAATCCGAGCAAGTGGAGGTGCTTCGACCCACTTCGTAAAGTAGTTGATACCAATTATATCAAACTTTCTCTATCAGGACACGATGGGGAAAGAGTCGAGTTTGTCAAGCCCCCATTGTGCGAATCACTAAGGGGACTAAAAGGTTCTCAACTCTGTGGTCAATTGATGGGACAGCTGCCATGGAGTTGGCAATTCTCGCACTTTTTCACGAAGTCCACGGCATCTTTCTTCATCGTCGGCTAATAGTAACCCTTACACATTATCTTCAAGGCAAGGTTCTTACCTCCGATGTGTAACTCCCAGATTTCAAGATGCACCTCGCTCAGTGTGTAGTTGGCTTCTTTCGGTGTAAGACAACGCATGTACGGGGTGCAGTACCCTCGACATTACAATCTCCCGGTCATAATCATGTATCAGGCGGCTGTCTTTTTTACATGCTTGGCATCCTTTGGGTATTTCGGTAGGGTGTCGTTGATGATATATCTCCAGTAGGGAGACATTTAGGCTTCATTGTTGAAAACTTGTAGTAATTTGTGCTCGGACTCCTCTATATTTGGAGAGATCAAGACTTCTTACAAGTCTCTCAAGTATTGCTCTAAGTTTTCAGTGGCCGCGACCATCACCAACTAATCAGTCTTCCAGGTGTCCACTCTCGGAATGTGCACTATCTCGACGTTGTCAAACTTCTGGGTCATGCCTTTCATTCTAGCGAGGTACTTCATGAGTAGAGGGCTCAACACCTCGAAGTTTCTGCGAACTTGGTTGACGATCAACTCCGAGTCGATATAGATGGTCAAATGCCTCGCTGAGAATTCCCTGGCCAATCGGAGTTCAGCGAACAAGGCCTCATATTCTGTGACATTATTGGTGACTAAGAATTCGTGTTTCAACGAGTACCTTATCTCTAACCCGTCAGGGGTCCTTAGGCCCACTTCAGCTCTGCTGTCGGTTTGCATTGATGATCGATTTACATGTACGGTCCAGGCCGGAGCCTCCTCCAGCTAGTAGGCAGCTTTGTTGGGACCAAGGGTGCCCAGAACCGAAGTCGTGGTTTCAACAATGAAGTCTGTCAAGGCCTACCCCTTAATGGCCGACCTTAGCTTAAACTCTATATTGAACTCGCCCAATTCGATGGCCTATTCAACTAGTCATCCGGACATGTCGATTTTCTACAAGATTTCCTTCAAGGGTTGATCGGTCAGAATGACTATTTTGTATACTTGAAAGTAGGACCGCAATTTTCTGACTGAATAGACGAGCGTCAATGCAATCTTCTTGGCATGTGTGTAATGAGTTTCGATATTTGCCAAAGTATTATTGATGCAGTAGATCGGCCATTGTACATCCGATTGTTGTTGAATCAGGATTGAGCTCAATGCCACGTCTAAAACCACCGGGTATAGGTACAACACCTTACCTTTTTTTTGACAATGTCAAGAGAGAGAGACTGGCCAGATATAGCTTCAGCTCTTGGAAGGCGGCCTGGCAGTTGGTCGTCAATTGGAAGCCATTCACCTTCATCTCTCTCAAGGCCTCGAAGACGGGGAGGTATTTTTTTGCGGATTTTGCTAGGAAGCGAAAAAGCACTGTAAGTCTTCCAATTAGCCTCTACAAGTCCTTCATGATCCACAGTGGTCTCATATCCATGATGGTCTTTATCTTCTCAAAATTTTCCTCAATCCCCTATTGAGAGACAATAAAAACTCAATAATTTTATGAAGGATACTCTGCAAATGCACTTGGCCGGGCTCAACATCATATGGTGTGCCCGGTGCACTCTAAAGGCCTCACTGAGGTCGCAGATATAGTCGTCAGTGGTTTTACTTTTGACAAGTATGTCGTCTACATATACCTCCATATCCGACCAATTTGGGATTCGGACATTTTATTCATGAGTTGCTGGTACGTCACGCTCGCATTCTTTAAGGCGATGGGCATAACCCTGTAATAGTACTTTTCCTAGTCCGTCATGAAAGAAGTATATTCTTCATCCTTAAGACTCATCTGAATCTATTATAACTCGAGTAGGTGTCTATAAAGCTTAGCAATTTGTGTTTGAATGTGGAAGCCACCATTAGGTCGATTTTGGGTAATAGGAAGTTGTCCTTGGGGCACACCTTGTTCACATCAATGAAGTTGACGCTCATCTGCCACTTTTCATTGCTCTTCTTGACGAGTACCACGTTGGAGAGCCAGTTTGAGTAGTAAACTTTCTTGAAGAAATCAGCAACACACAACTTCTTCACTTTGTCGCAGATTACAATGAGCTTTTCGATAGAGTGGTTCCTCCGCTTCTAGTTGATGGGCTTGTGATCGGAATTGAAGCCCAACTTATAAACCATTACATCGGTCGGAATCCCTGGCATATCAGTGAGGTTCCATACGAAAACATCGGCATTTCACTAGAGGAACGTGATCAGTTGGTTGTGCAGGGGTCCAGCAAGTGATCTCCCAATTTGTACACATCTCTCTGGGTCACTCAGGTCTAGAGTGATGTGGTCTATTGTCTCGTCAGATTGGGCTTACTACAAAGTCATCTCCTATTAGTGACCGAAGCCCTTGATCAATTTGTCTGGAGTGATTTGAGACAGGTGACAAGTCCAACAAATCACTTGGTCCCCCAGAACTTCTCTGATGCCGCATGCCATAGGGAATTTTAACTTCAAGTGTAGGATTGATGTTAAAACCTCGAATGTGGTTGGTAGGGTCAGCCCTAGATGGCGTTGTAAATTGAAGGTAGGTCGACCACCAGTGAGCGTGGGAGATGTCGTTCTAAGGTACGTTTTCAAGGTGACCTCCAGTTGGATAATTCCTTGCATGGTCACTGGCTCATTTTCCGATCCGTAGATGGTTCCCTTGACCGTTTTCAAATGACTCTTTTTTAGCCCCAGCTTAAAATATGCACCAAGGTAAAGCAAATCACAGAAATTTTTATTATCAATAAAAACTCATTTCAGCTATTAGTCGATCGTACCATTTGAAATGAATATGGATATAATGAGTTACTATATGTGCCATATTGTCATAGCTAAAACTAATAACATCATTTCTAACTCCTACCCACGGCTTCTTATTGCCAGTAGCTGTCTCATGGAAGTCTGGGGGGTGGTTCTTGATGGCTTGATCGCCACTATGTTGACCACACCAACTGTGACTCAATTCCTTGACTGCTGCTACTCCAACCCTTCTTTGCCTATTTCGCTGGGGGTCTACTCTGGGTTTCATAGGAATTCAGTGAGGTATCCCCTCCGGATGAGGTCCTCATTCTCCCTTTATAAAGTCTGACAATCCTCAGTATTATAACCTAGAGATCGATGGTAGTTATAGTATTTTGTCTAATCTCCTCCCTTTGGAGTATTGGTCTACTACAGCCCACTTTAAAATTTTTCATCATTGATCTACATGGGAATGTTAGTTCAAGAGTCATTAAGAGGGATCAGGTTCGAAGGTCGGAACTTCCTTCGAGCTCCTGGTTCCATTCTGGGTTGCTTTCTAGGGCGCAAGAGTTGATGTTGTTTCCGCTCCTTGTCTTCCCATTCGTTTGCTCCTGGCGAAAGCAGTCCATGCACACTGGTCCCTTTGTTTTGTTGGCCTTCTCGACAACTATGTAGGTGCGGGCAATGGCATCGACCTCACGGAAGGTCTAGGGGTCTTTGTGAGTCAAATGCTTGAAGAACTTGCCTGACTCTAAAGTCAACATAAAAGTGCTTAGCTTTATTTCGTCAGTGAACCTGGAAATTTGGTGGGCCTTGTCGGTAAACCAAGCCAAAAAACCCCTTCAGATTTTCATTTGGCCCCAACTTGATGTGGACAAGGTGTTAAGGCTACTTCTCCTACCTTCTACTATAAGCAAATTGTGACAAAAAGCTTTCAGCCAACTTCTAGAACATCTGAATTGAATTTGACTATAGGCAGTAAAACCAAATTCGGGTATCTCCTTTATGAGTCATAGGAAAGTAGAGGCACATGGCAGCCTTGTTCAAGCCCTAGAATCTCAGAAGGGTGCAAAAGTGATCCAGATGGTCTATGGTATCTGTGCTCCCGTTGTAGGGCTCTAGGGCCGGCATTTTGAACTGGTGAGGGAGAGGGTGCATCCAAATTTCCATTGTGAATGGTGATCTCCTTAAATTCATGGAGTGTCCCTCGGTGCTTTCTCTAAACACATACTGTCACATCTTTTCTACTTTTTTCTCCATCCGAGGAGAGGCCACGGTCCTTTTCACGTTTAGGTAGGTCATCAACTCTAAGTGCTTTAGTGAGTGGTGCCGGGCTAGGTAGTTGCTAGCGCTCGCCAACTTAGTGTTGCACAAATTTTCCTCTTGGACTGGAGGCCTTCGATCACTGTAGGAATAGCGAGGATTCCGCCACTCCAGGCACTCATCCTGCATCCCGTGACCCAACCGACCCTCCAACCGTGATCGGGCCTGTTGCTTGAAGCCAACCAAGCAATGAGGTCGGTAAGCTGTTGTGTCTTCCTGGCCAAGCGCTTCTTCTTCTGGCTCTTCTTTTTCAAAGCCAAGGTGTGGGTGGTGGAGGAAGGAGCCCCCAACCTCTCCTGACTCCGGTGTGCGCAAAGGGTTTGGTGCATTTAGGAGATATTGTCCATCTCGGCAGTAAGCGCTCGCATGAAGAGCACCGAGCACTCATCTGCATGGCTACCTGCGGAGGGGTCATCGCCATAGGAGGTGGTGTCTTTGCCAGAGTGCTGGCTTAAGCCTGGGTATTGACCATGTTTGCTTATGTGATGATGATGGTTAAGCTTTTCGATCGTTTTTCACATACGGTACCAATGATGTATTTTTTGAATTTGAGTTGTTGTACGAATTAGAGAGCCACTTGATCTTCCTAGTGGGTCAAAATGAAACAACTTCAGTCTCGTTTCTAATAACTTGGATCATACATACCACAACTAAACAAACGAGATGTTAGAGAATTAGCGGAACTCGCTCCCGGTAAATTCTTTGGCGTTCAAGTTAGAAATCTTTGTCAAACGGATAGAAAAATGTAATCATGTAAGAATGTATGTATGGGTGATGTGCGGGTTTGGGAATTGAGTGTCTGAGTGCGTTTGGTTGCAGGACGATTTTGGGAGAAGGCGGTAAGCTTGACAGGAAGCGGGTTGGAGACAGTGGTGCACTTGATAGGGAGTAGCTTGAGAGAGAAAGTGAGTGAGAGCTGTGAGAGAATTCTTAGAGGCTTTTTGGGCAGAGAGAGTCTTTTTTCTGTAGGCTTGCAAGTATGCATCCCCCTACCCGTGAGAGCGATGGGGTATTTATAGCGGTTGAGCTAGCTCAGCCCTACTTGGTTGTCAAGATTGGCTAATGGCTACTGTACAAATTTGACGAACTGTCACGAGAACTATAGATGCCCATTATGGCAACTGTGGCTAGCTGAGAAGATTTTTTTCCTTCCTCATGGTGTTGCTGGAGGTGGTAGTTATGATTGTTGCCATTGGAATAGATCTGCTGGATCGCCGTTGTCATTTTGGAAGAGATTGTGCAATTATAAGCAATATTTGGGAAATATTTGCTAAGTTGTGTCGAGGCAATTTTGGCAAGTTCTCCCCGTGTGCACGAAGCCGCAAGGCGGCCCTCGTCGCTTGTTTTTAGCTGGTCGATCCCGGGTCAACCCGCCTAGGTTAACCACTATGTTGCTTGGTCCTGGGCCTTCGCAGGAGCGAACCATGGGCCGCAATCCTCTGGGCCCTCCGCTCATCTGTAGGCCTTGCCTTTGGGCCAGCCCATTTATGGCAATACCCATCAAGAAGATTGAAATTGAAACGGTGGGTGAAAATGGGGAGAGAATGGCAAGTTGAATTGGTAAGTCAGTTATTTCTTATTGAGTGTATGTATGCGCATCTGTACATAGGCTTGAATGTGTACACACACGATATATATGTGTGTGTGTGTAGGATGTTTATATAAATGTTTATATGTATGTGTACTTATATATGTCTCGTTCTAGATATGACTAGGTAATAATTAATTAATTAATAATTTAAATAATAATTCATAAAAAATTAAAAATTTTAAGTAATTTCAAAGTCAAGTCAAACATAATAGTTCAAAAGGTGAAATAATCACAAATCATAGCAAACATAAGACCTAATCTAATTGATACTATCCGATCTCCAAATAAAATTGATGCGTACCTGGATCCGACTTCGAACAGATTCGGATTCTTCTGGATGGTTTGAACGGCTCCGTTCACTGAGTACGAATCCTGCACACCACTAAAACGAACAAGAGGTCAGCGTTATCGACGGGAAGTTGTCCCACCAAAAACACTCCGACGCTCAAGTCAGTAAAACAGTCTTCAAAAGAAAGAAACTGAAAATAGAGAGAGAGTGTTTGAGTGTTTGACCCAGATGTAAGAGAGACGTGAGGTCTTCTTAAATCTAGGAGGTGGGAAGGCAGTAAACGGCCGTGAGGGCTCGCTTGTTGCCTTAGGGTTTTTGGAGAATGTGGGCGGCAGAGAAGGCAAATTTCTCTAAGCACACAATCGTCTTTCAGAAAGCGTAGGCGGTTTGAAGTGTTCAAGGAAGCAGGCGTCAATGCAAGTCTCGAAGAAAATATCAATGAGAGCATCAATGAAGGCCTACCCTGAATGATGATTCAATGGCTTCTTTTGTAGCCGAGAGGCCAATCCTCCTTCTTTGGAAGGAGCAATTGCCTTCCTGATTTGCTGGCAGGCTTGCCTTTTGGAGCAGATGCTGATTGCCATGCTGATCATGATTATTTCCTTGTGAGACGGCCAACAACTTTCCAAGTGGGTTTCTTTCCACCTCGGCATATTACCGTTGGAGTGCCTTGGCTGGCAAGGAATTGGGAAGATCTGGTGCTTTCCTTCTTTGAAAGACGATAATCTTGTTAATATCCTTTCTGGTGTAAATTGAGATCGTGGAAGACGCTTGGAAAGCTGTGGTTGGCTGTCTGATGAGTGGTGGGCCCAAACAGAGCAGGCCCATTACTGTAGAAAGGCGTCATTTGGGCCCAATGTGTAGGGCGCAGACGGTCAACGTTTGAGTTGACCGTCAGTGTGTTAGCCGCCTTCGTAGTGAACGAAGGGAGAGTAGCTAGCGATCAATTGATGGGCTGTGGGCCAGAATGGAATAGGCCCATCACTGTAGCAAAGCCTCTAAAAGCCCAATCGAGCTGCGCAAGGACGGTCAACATTACGTTGACCGTTGGCGAGCAAGTTAGCCGCCAAGACGGTCAACGCCAACGTTGACCGTCTTGGGCTTTCCAGTTCCTGAGTCCATCTTCTCACTGGGCCGTAAAAAATGTTACCTGGCCTTCTTGGGCTTCCGTTGACCTTTCTTTGGGCCAGCCCATTACTAGTGTACCAATCACTAGCCCCCCATGCTGGTGTCAGATTTCTGGCCTCCAGTATGTTCATGATGGGGTGCCCTTTCTTGCTTTGAGGATCTCGTGGGAATTCACAAAAAACGTGAAGGAGAGCTTGATCGAAATCGTTGACCGTTTTGGTCAATTCCGGAGTACCAGAATTATTGACCGTTTTGGTCAATTCCAGAGCACCAGAATTGTTGACCGTTTTGGTCAATTTTGGAGTATCAGAATTGTTGACCGTTTTGATCAATTCCAGAGCACCAGAATTGTTGACCGTTTTGGTCAATTCCGGAGCACCAAAATTGTTGACCGTTTTTGGCCAATTCCGGAGCACCAAAATTGTTGACCGTTTTTCGCCGATTCTGGAAACCCTTTCTGCCAGCTTTTGGCCGGCTTGCAAGGCAGAAATCGACAGGTGTCTTCCTTTGGTTGGGCGGAGATCCTGGTCATTAATGCGCCAGAGATCCGTCCTTTTGCAAGGTCAAGTGGGGAGGCGACACGTGGCAATCTTGACGGTGTCATTAATGAGGGGTTTCTACGCCAGAGACCGTACTTTTGCGGGGTCAAATGAGAAGGTGACGCGTGGCAGGACTGACGGCGTCCTTTGTATGCTTGGCGCTTAAGTTTCCCCTCCGTATTTTGAAATCAATTACGCCTTCAAACCGTCATCTTCTCCGTTCTCATTTCTCAACTAAGTGCCTTCAAAGAAACCCTAAAGTTTTTCCTGATCATGGCTTCCGTGGCAGATTTCTCGTCCGTTCTGAGATAAATTAATTTAAGATTAAAAAAACATAAAGTATGGATGTTTGATTCGTGTTCTGAGTGAATATTACAAGGATCAAGGGAAAATTTAAACCGTTTATTTTTAATAGACTATTATAATTTAATTATTTTTTAAAAAAATAATTAAAATTAATTATTAAATTATAATAATTTATTTAAAAATAGATAAATAATATATAAAAAAATAGACTCTACCTCTTAAAAGAAACGAAGGCCCCTTATTCTGATATTACACCGCGTGGGAACGGTGTCACTTCAGTAATTTTTTTGTTGTTTAAATTTAGTTGGTTAAGTTTAGCAAAGAAGCCAATTGGGCCAATTCATAAGAACAAGGCCTCGAATGTTTTAGCCCATTGGGCCCAATTGTACTTGTGGCAAGTCGTATACTGTGTGGGTTCGTCTCAGCTTCTTGAAATTCATTTCAATACGAAAAATGATTTTTGGGTATTTTTCATTTAATTATTTCTTATCAATCGATTCTCAAGAGAGAAAAAAAAATCTCCAATTCTCTATATCCTTTTTACAAAAATATTAAATAATATCATCATTAAACTCCTTAGGATACTTAATACTGATATGAGTCTCAATAATTCTTCTTTTATTAGTATTATAAATAGATTAATTTTTATGCATACGTTTCTTAAAACATAATATCAAATCATCCTCTTAAAATAAAAGGGTACAAATATTAATTATTTTAGATCGATATTTAGTATCTTTTTATTCTTCAAGTTGTTTAGAATCTTAGAACCTTATTGAAATTTATACATATGTTATACAATCAAACCCTAATTGATGTAACACATATCTAAAATTTAATTAAAATATTTAAAGTATATGGCCAATATAATTTTGTTATATTATAAGAGAAATTACTTTCCTAATTAACTTAAATTTTTAATAAAAATAATATTTATATAATTAAAAAAATTTGCCTTCTTCCTATTTTATAAATAAGAAAATTATTTGTCATAATAGTTTGGATAAATAATGTGATTTTTCAGATAATATTGGATGATCTTTTTTTTTTTTCAAATTCAAACTAAAGGAAATTTTCATATCTCTCTTCATGGCTTTATTTATTTTTTTAATATTAGCCGTTGAGAAAACTAAAATTTTATCTTCTTTATAAAATTGTCTACAACTCTCATAAATATAGATAGATAAAATAAAAAGAAAATCAATTCTAAATTTTTGAGAAGAAAATACTAAATATAAATTAAGGTAAGTTATAATACTTAATTTTATATTTTGATGATTCTTAAAATGATTTTATTTTATAAAGCCTTATAAGAGAAAAGGATAAACATTATGCAACACTTTTACTCTAGGTAAAAGTTTTTGTGTTGTCAAAAGATATCACATTATATTAAATTAAATGATAGAATTAAATTTATATAGTCAACTTCATCTATTAAAATATATGATATTATTATTATTATTATTGTTATTATTATTGTTATTTTATTAGTCTAGCTAATAGTCTAGAAGCCTAAATATGCCCCCTGATTAAAGGGTGAACACCCAATTAAGAAGGCAATGAACATGATTTGCTTGATATGGTCTTACTAAATTTGAACTTTAATTTATCACTACACTTTTTGTTGTCATCTTTTTTTTTTTTTTTTTTTTCTTTGTTCAAATATGAAAATGTGGGAGGAGTTTTTTCTACTTCATGTTCCAAATTTCAAACCCTTGAAAAATAATGCTAAGCTTGATAGAATAATACCAAATAAAGTAGAACTTTTAAAACAAATGCTTATTTAAATAAAAGATATAACATGAAATAGAGTTAATATGAATAAAAGGTTTGATTTAGATAATCTGATTTCTTAAATTTGTACATTCCAAACAACAACAATAGGTTATGAGTTATATTTGTGAAGAAACTCCTCCAAGATATAGGTAATTATTGGCTAAACTGATAAAAAAAAGATATAACAATATATCCATTTATTCTAATATAATAATAAAATTGTTAGATTTTGTTTTCGTGAAAGGACTGAATTGTTAAACAGAGAACTCAAATGAGAAATCTGTCAATAGAATAATAATTTATTTTAACAATATGATAAAGCGGACGCTATTAAAAAAGAGTATAACACACTTTTTAAGTGATATTTTATTATTTTAGGCATTTGAAGATAATTGTCTAAATGTCGAATGAATTTATAATTTTGTAAAGTAATTGTACTTTTATTTTGCAGCATCTAGTCATCTCAAATGAGGATGAAGCATCAACATTTATAAGCAATCAGAAATGTTGACAGGTTATATAAAACATTTACAATTTGCTAAGTATTAGTAATTAGATGTACCTATTGCTAACTTGACATTGAATGCCCCTAACCTATAATTGATCCTGCTCAACAATGGCAGGCTGCCATGATGACACATCTCATGTTAATTAGTTGATACATTAGAGTCTTCACATATCGATTGATATTGACACAAAACTTTATAAGAAGTTATTTTGGTGCTCGAACTAGAGATATTATATAAAACCATTATTTGAATAGACGTCTTAGTGGAGCTAGCATCCATGTTGAATACCTTCGAATTGGGATGCCATGTGGATCAACCTTTTTTCCGCTTGATGCACTATGATACACAACAAAAACAACAGAAAAATTGACTTTAAAACACCCTAGTTTACCTAATCCATTAGCCACTTGGTTGCCTTTATGCAAAAAAAAAAAAGATAATTTTTAAAAATTTATATATTTGATTTATAAAAATAAATTTATATATTTAATTTAAATCTAATCAAAATTTGATTTAGTCTATAAGTATAATGTATTTGAAAGGAGAATTATGATTGATAAGTCAACCAAACTGTGTTAGACTAGTTTTTTGTTCCACAATCTAATAATCATGCTTGTCTATATTTAGAATCGGACTAGTTTTGACTGACATATTAATACCCTAATTTTTAAGTACTTTTCATTCCAAAAATATTTATTTAAAATCATCTAAGATATACATTAATTTGAAAAATATGAAACTTAGGTAAGAATATCATCTAAAACATTTATAAATAAAATTTCATAAAAAATATCATTACTTATGAAAAAATTATCTACAAAAAAATTAATACTTATATAAAATATCAAAATTTGTTCTTACAAAAATAAAAAAAATTGGGTCATATAGTGCCAAATTGGTCATATTCATCAAGATCATGGTTAGAGCAAAATTTGATCAAACCTGTTTTCTTATCACGCCAGTTCATTAAACTCACATATTTTAACTATCTCCTTTAAAATTTTAGATGATCAAATTAGGTCGAACAAGTAGCTGTGTTTTGATCAAATCTAATTTGATCCCACTCATTATAATTAAAAACTTTTTTCTTGATCTTATATCGTATAATCTTTAGATATATCTGTATATATAATCTATTCAAGTTAACACTTTTAGTAAAAATATTTTTTAGATGATTTGGTTGGATTTATATTCACTAGTTTAATTTCATATTATATACATAGCTTACTTAATATATAGTTTTTGTCAAAGAAATTACCTACTTAGAGTTGGCTAATGAGTAAATAGTTGTGAATATTGTTTTACCAAAAAAATTAATTATTTTATAGATTAATCGAAATTGACTTCCCCTTCTTTGTGTAATTAATTTGGTGCAAAATGTATTTTAATTTGGTTTATGATAATTTGTTTAAAGTTGACAGACAAAGTCACTATATGAGTTTAGAACAAAAATATAAAATACAATTACTGTAATTATTAGTTGACTTAAGGAAAATAAATATTTAAATATACAAAATAATGATAGAATTTATAAAAGAATAAATAAAATAATAAAAAGTATCAAAAGATCAATAATCTTTGAATTTGTATTATCATTGCGCATATGGATATTTTTCTATCTTAACCAGTAATTATCATATATTATATTGTCATAAACCAACCAAATCATGATAGATAGTTTGACTATTTAAATTTGAAAGTGTTGTTAGAGATACATTATTAAATATATTTAGATAATTTTAAATATGGTGGTGTTTTATTTATATTTGATATAAATAAATATAAATTAAATATATTGATATTATATTAGTTAAAATATTAAAAATATTTTTAAATATTTTTTTGGTTGAATTTCATTTTCAACCCTGTATTAAGGAACCACGCATGAAAAGGACAAAAAAGAAAAAGAGTCGATGTGACCGAAGCCAAACACAATCGCTGGTGCAAATTCCTGGCTCTTGCTAAAATGCTTTGGTCAATTACGTGTCAATTTCATTTTTACAGTAATTTTAAATAAATATTATATTATTTAAATAATTCAAAAAATAAGTAAAGATATCATGAAAATATTACTGATTTTGCTTTACCATTGCAATTTTGCTGTCTTGGACTCCAAAAATCAGCCTCTTTTAGGACTAAAAATGGAGTTTTACCCAATATAACGTTTTTATGATAAGTTAAATATTATAAAATTAAACTATATAAACATTATAATATAAATAACAGACAAAACTGCTTATATTTTTAATATTTTTAGTAAATATAAAATTATATGACATGAATAAATATTTTTAATATATTTTTTGATCTTTCAATTAAAGTTACTGTCTTTTGATTGGGTTAAGATTAACAATTACTATGATTTTAATAATATGAAAAAAAAAATTAATTAATCTCCCACTTCTTCTCACGTGCTAGGATGATAATTTAATTAATGACTTCTATACAATAAATTTTTCCTTAAGTTTTTATGTATTGTCGTTAAAGTATTGGTAATTGAACATGGCAAATAATAAATTATCGGGTTTTTGTTATTATTATAAATTTTAATAAATTACAATAATGCTGAGTTTAGATATAATATACAGAGTAAATTATTTAAAATTAATTATATATTTACATTTAAATAATATATATATTTAGGGCTGATGATATCTCAACATTATTTCGAGTCACTCTTTAATAATGATAGTAAAATCTTATAGTGAATAAAATTTGATAAAATTATTGTCATTGTTCAGAATTGATTATATATTTACATTTAAATAATATATATATTTAGGGCTGATGATATCTCAATATTATTTCGAGTCACTCTTTAATAATGATAGTAAAATCGGGTTATTGAAATGAAATAATGTGAGAATAGAATAGTTATTTTCAGGGAATAGAATTGGATGGGAATAGAATTGAAAATTATTATTCCTATATTTGGTTGTTGGAATAGAATTAGTTAAAAATTTATATTTCAATGTTTGGTTTGTAGAATTGTATGAGGAATAATATGAGAATTTATCGGGATGAGATTTTTACCCTTATTAATTATGAAAATATATTATATAAAATAACACACACGTGCATATGTACATATTTTTATAGATATTATATGACATACATATATATAATTATATATATATTATGCACACATTATTATAAATTATTATTTAATATACTATATTATTGTATCAGATAAAATACATATTTAATAAATATATAATATATTACATATTATAAAAATAATACAAAAAATTATACATTGTTGAGCCCAATATAAAGGCCCATAAAAGCGCGGCCCAAATAAAGAGGCCCAGAGACGTTCTTACGAGTAGAACAGACGGCCCAAGTAAGAAGCCTAAAGGCCGAGAGCCCAAGAGGTTTCGCACTCTCACCGGCGGCGGGAAGAATCTCTCAGACTTCTCCCCAGAGGATCCCACAAGGATTGTTCTCTCCTCACAAGCCCGCGAGCTTCCAAGGAGTCTCGTGACCAGACGAGAACCACCCGTTCTTGGCCGAGAATGCCAGTGGCTTTATTTCACGGTTTTCTCGGAAAGCCTCGCGACCACCGCCACTGGGTCAGCCAGATCAGCAGAGCGTCTTGCCAATCGGGCGCAGATATCAGAGATCAGATCGCACACCCGACACACACTCAAAAACTACGGGCAAATATTTTGTCCGTATGCCACTCTCCACACGTCAGCTGCATTAAAAGAAGCCAGTGGACCAGCTCCTCAACCGACGGATGGACGCCACGTGTCCGCTCCCCAGCGGTTCTGCTTCCACTATAAATACACAGCAAGATCTCCTTTCCAAGGGGAGAGCTCTTTCAGACTCAGCAACCCTGGGCCATAAAGCTCCAACCGGACGCTCTCCCTCTCCACGCTCAACTCCCCAAAAGAGGGTAAAAACGCTCCCAGCGAGCATAGCTTCATTAGGAGAAAAACACAACGAGAGATAGGGAAGGGATTAACTCTCACAACTGTACTCTGTAAAATCTCCAACCCATATAAAGCTCTTTCTTTACTGGTAGTGAAAGCTCGTGGTTTTTCCTCCCCATTCCAGAGGAGGTTTTCCACGTAAAATATCCTGCCTCAATCCTCATCTCTACGCCCAACACATCATTCACTACATGTTCTCGACTCCACGGACCGACGCGCTCCCCGCATCTCTCGGCTATAACAGGTCCCGTGGAATCAGAACGCAACATACATATTATAATTATCATATTATTTTATATTATATAATATAATATATATTTATTACATATATTATTTAATATACATAATTTATTATTAAAATAATTTTTTTACAATATAAAAAATTTAAAAATATCATCATGCTCCAATTAAAATACATACAAATAAAAATAATAAAATTATATTCTTAAAAAAATATCATCATGTAAAAACTGTACACAATTAAAATTTTAATAAATATAATAAAAAATATAAAAATATATTTTTTATATTTTTTATATAAAAATATTGCTGCGTATTATTTTTATATTTTTTATATAAAAATATTGCTGTGTGTTATTTTTATATTTTTTATATAAAAATATTGCTGCGTGTTGCTAAGGGTATATTTGGAATATAAAAAATATTATGCGAGAATACATTTTTCTCTACAGTCGGGAATAAAAAAACCATCTTGTACCTAGGAATAGTTATTCCTAATACTCAGGAAATAACCATTACTCAGGGAATAACTATTTCTTCAGAAATTGTTATTCCCAGGTAAAATACAATCAAACGGTAAAATTATTATTCTGTCGAGAATAAGGAGAGAATAGAATTTCTATTCCCTCCAACCAAACATAGAGTAAGTACAAAATATTTTGCAATAAATTTATAAATATTAAGTAATCTAACTTAAATTTTTATTTTAGTAATTCATTTGCCTTAAGTATTTTATAAAAAAACATTATAAAATAGCTTGCTATTAGCCTTTTTGAACCATTTTCAGTATTAAAAAAAAAAAAAAAAAAAGCTTTTGGACGCCAAGGTATTTTCCTCGCGACCTTCTGTTCTTTCTTGCCATACAAAATCGCAGGCCATAATTGACCTAAAGAAAATTTAATCTTTTTTTTGTATTTAATGTTTTCTAATTTAGTTTTAATAATTACTCTTTATTACCCTCTAATCAACCCTTATTTTAATATCAATTATATTCTCTATAAAATTTGTATCAAATTTATTGTATAGAACTGGGATTTATACTCTTAGAATTTTATCAAAATAAGGTCTAATTATTTTATTTATTTTACATATGAAGAATTTAAAAATAAAAAAAAAATAGAAATTTTAAATATTTGGTGATAAATAAAATATGTCTCTCAAAAGACGCCAACAGACAAGTTACAATGCATAACTTTTACCAACTCATTTTTTGCTGGCAGATAAATTCTAAGAATTTCAACAAATACACGTCTAACGCACAGTACAACGACGTCAGTCGCACCACCGACGGTCGTTTTGAAGGTCCATTACGTCATTGTCTAGAAATTAATTTCTAAATTAAAAGCTAATAAAGGACGAGGGCTGAAAAGAAACATATTCACAGAAAAAATAAGAATTAATTGAGACTCTAAAAAGAAAACCCCCTAAATAATGGAGGTGAAGTGTTGAAGAGGAAGGAGAGATTAACAATGGAGAGTAGCGGACCAGAGGGAGAGAGAGAAGAGGGAAGACAGGGACGGCTGACTCCACTGTTGCTCTCTGTCTGATTTCCATTAAACTAAAGCCCTTCGCTCAATTATTAATGTTTCTCTTGTACCTTCTCTCTCTCTCTTCTGCCCCTTATCCTCAGCCCACCATTTCCTGCTCCCACACCCCAATCTCTATCTCCAATTTAACCCTAAATTCTCTCTCCCATCTCTCTCGATCTCGGGCTGAGAGATGAGAGAGAATCGGGCCGAAGTGACCTGCGGCGCCGGCGACTACCACACGCCGGGAGCGGATCAAGTCCTGGAGAACGTTCTGGAAAATGTTCTGCACTTCATCACCTCCCGCCGCGACCGCAACGCCGTCTCCCTCGTCTGCAAATCCTGGTACCGTGCAGAGGCCCACACCCGATCGGAGCTCTTCGTCGGAAATTGCTACGCCGTCTCGCCGCGTCGAGCCACCGAGCGGTTCCGCGGGATTAACTCCGTGGTGCTCAAGGGAAAGCCGCGGTTCGCCGATTTCGGCCTCATGCCGCTAAACTGGGGCGCTCACTCTGCCCCCTGGCTTACCTCTTTCGGCGCAGCATACCCTTGGCTCGAGAAGATTCATCTGAAGCGCATGTCCATCAAGGATGAGGATCTTGCGCACATAGCTCGCTCTTTCCCTTCCTTCAAAGAGCTCACTCTAGTCTGCTGCTATGGTTTCGGTGCAAGGGGACTCGCTATTCTCGCCTCTAAGTGCAGGTGCATTTTCTCTCTGTAGCTCGCTTTTCTATAAATTTTCATGCCTTTTTTTGCTCTTGGTTACTCTGATTTGATTCGGATCTGAAAGACGGAAACTATGTGAGATAAATAGCAACCTCACAGTTTTTTTTTTTTTTTTTCCCGTGTCTATAATAATCAGAACGCTTTTTGTATGACGTATGACAACATAGGAAACAAGAGAAATGAACTTTTACTGAGAAATGTTTCTATCTTTCTGCTTAGACAATTGAGAGTGCTGGATCTGATAGAGGATGAAGTGAATGATGATGATGTGGATTGGATATCTTGTTTCCCGGAAAATGTGACTTGCCTTGAATCCCTAAGTTTTGATTGCGTGGAAAGGCCCATTGATTTCTGTGCCCTGGAGAGACTGGTTGCTAGATCCCCCAACTTGAAGAAGCTTAGGTTGAATCAGTTCGTAACAATCGCGCAGCTGTATCGATTGATGGTTCGAGCTCCACAGCTCACGCACCTTGGGACGGGGGCTTTTAGTCCATCTGATAACTTGGCTCAGGATGGTGAAGAACCGGATTATCGAGCCGCTTTTGCTGCTTGTAAATCGCTCGTTTGTCTGTCAGGGTTTAGGGAAATTGTGTCGGAATATCTGCCTGCAATCTATCCAGTTTGCTGTAACCTCACTTCATTGAACTTTAGCTATGCCAATATCAATTCTGAGGAGCTCAAGTCGGTCGTTTGCCGTTGCCGTAATCTTCAGACCTTGTGGGTACGTGGTGTCTTTGCTCCTGTGTTTGTGTTCTGAGGATTATTTGCAGGCAAAATATGTGTTTTGAAGCTTTGGCTTGTGCAGGTGCTCGATACAGTTAGGGATGAAGGGCTTAAAGCTGTCGCTGCAACATGCAAAGATCTCATTGAGCTTCGAGTTTTCCCCATTGATGCTCGCGAAGATTGCGAGGGACTTGTCTCTGAAGTTGGTCTTACTGCAATCGCAGAAGGTTGTAGGAAGTTGCAGTCTATTCTGTATTTCTGCCAAAGGATGACTAATGCTGCTGTCATAACAATGTCGAAAAATTGCCCTGATCTCGTTGTCTTCCGGCTGTGTATTATGGGACGCCACCGGCCTGATCATGTCACCAATGAACCCATGGACGAGGGATTTGGAGCCATTGTCATGAACTGTAAGAAGCTCACCCGGCTCGCAGTTTCCGGCCTTTTGACTGACAAGGCCTTCGGTTATATAGGAAAGTTTGGGAAATTGGTTCGCACTCTCTCTGTTGCTTTTTCCGGGGACAGTGACATAGCTTTGAAGTATGTGCTTGAGGGTTGCTTCAGTCTGCAGAAGCTTGAGATCATGGATAGCCCATTTGGTGATTCGGCATTGCTTGCTGGTGTCCACCATTATTACAACATGAGGTTCCTTTGGATGTCTACGTGTAGGGTTACTCTTCAAGGTTGCAGAGCAACTGCTCAAGCTTTGCCCGGGATGGTTGTAGAAGTGTTTACAAGCGGGAGTTCAGCAGTCAGAGATGATGATGAGTATGTCAATATATTATATATGTACCGATCACTTGACGGGCCAAGAAACGATGTCCCAAACTGCGTAAGAATTCTGTAGACAGGCAATTTGACAAATTTATGTTTTGGCTATTCTTATTCTTGCGGCTCTTTGAATGCAATGGATGTAATTTTTATAATCCGCAACAAGCTGCCTGCTCTGGAGTCGTTGGAATCTGAAAGTGAAGTGCCATTAAGAACTTTCAATGTGGAAGAGTGCCTTACTGAGGATGAATATCATTGAATGTTCTGTGCCACGGGCTTTCAATCTCATGGTCCTCTAAACTTTTGCATTCATTTTCATCATAAAGAGAGGGTGCCAGAGGGCAAGTTGCTGTGATATTTTTTATCGTTGAACATATGAAACTGTTTCAGTTCAATTGTTTGCCAATCGGTGAAGATTGCAAATGGGGATTTTAAGGGGATGATAACTTGGGAAATGATGTGATTCTCCATGGCAAGAGAAGCTAGTTTGAATTGTTTCCATGAAGGGAATTCAGCCTTTCATTTTCATTATCACTGTAGCTAGTTGAAGCAGCTGTAGCTGGTGAAAAGCCCACTGCCCATTTGCCCAGATTGATATCAGTGGGGCTCTCCCTCAACTCTCTCTCTCTCGTTATCTCTCAATCCATTTAAATCTTTTGTCTGTCGGATGTGTTGTTGTAGACTAGCACCTGACTGTTGAATTTGTTGTTGTTTTTGTTAGCTATTTGAGATGGGTAATAAATGCAAAATATGCATGGACCATTTATATGCATCAGTGGGAGCCTCTTTTACCCTTTTTTTTTTTTTTTTTTTTGTTATTTCTTATCCTTAGATGTATGGCATGATTAAATTGATAGAGAGGCCCATTAATGATGCTTAGAAAGTGATGTACAAGTACACGCTGTAGGGTCCACCCTCTCTCTTCTTTGTGTCCCATCGTTTATTATTATGTGTGATTTCCAATCTTTGACATTGGTTTGCATGGATGTTCCTGATCCTTTCTCACTTGCTTCTTCTCATCCTCTTCTCTCATCCTTTACTTTCTCTTTCCTGTTGAAATTGCCGCCCTCCTCTTTTTTTAAGGAAAAAAAGTTATATGAATTTCTATGCAAACTTCAGTGGGGAGCCAGTAAAAAAGATTGTATGATGTGTAGTTTGACTCTTTTGTCAGCTTTCTCGCTTGTATTTATTGCAGCATTTGGGTAGCTGATTTATTTGGGTTACAATAACCGTAGGACGAAAGCAGGGAGGACGAAACAAAGAGACATATATCTAAAAAAAATATAGAAAGTGATATGAAAAGCCACTTGAGAATATATTATCCCTGCATGATATTACGATAAATTGAATGAAATTGTAAAAATAAAGGTAACAATAGGGTGAAGGTACGTTCATGATTTACCTGCCTTAGCCCTCTTTCTACCTCCTTCCTGTGCAGTCTCTGGTGATAATTTTGGAGAGAATCTACCATTTTCTGGGTACTATTAACGGCAGGATGGTAAAAGCTTAAATAATTATTGACGTGGGATTTTGACGACTCAGTTTGTTTTCCTGCCCTTTCCCAATTATTTGTGGGTAAAACCAGTGGCCCGCGGCCGGCGGTTTACTCAATGCCCCCATCTGCACCGCGCCTCCACCTCCTCTTCTGGGGTGTGAGATCATCTCTACCGCCCCTGCAGAGCGGGATAGATGATCAAAGGGTCAGTCGCAAAATCAGGAATTTTGCTTAAGACTTAAGACTTCTGGCAGAGTTTTAAAATTTATTTGGTCTTAACTTCCAAGGATTGGTGGATTTCGTTTCTGGTCAATCGGAATTGGCTGAAGTAAAAGGTGAAATTTTACTTTTAATACTAATACAACCATAGCAACGATGGACATGGAAAATATATCAATTTTTCATCATGTTGTATTATGGGTTTTAAATATTTTAATGAGTACTATTTTAACAATCTTCATGAAATTTGTGACAGTGTGACTCTGTGAAGGAGACTCTTTTTTATTCAAGAACTATAAAATTAACTACACAAGTTTGATAAATATTGTTAAAATAGCACTTGTTAATATAATTAAAACCCATGATATAGTATAATAAAATTTTGATATATTTTCATATCCACTCACGAGAGTCATGGAGAGAGGATAAATAAACAAATGAGATTATTTATAAGGCAAGCAGAATGATAAAATTTTACTTATGACATTTTATGAAAATTATTTTTGCTCTCACCTTGATCTTTAATACAATTGGTTTTACAATGGCCTTTATCTATACCCTCGGCGGTGATGGTTTTGTCGGATGTGAATGTGGTAGGGGAAAAAATTACACTTTTCAGACTAAAACTATCAATTTTATTGATAAATATAACTCATTCTAAAATATTTGTGTACAAATTGCAGCATATACATTTAGATGTATCAGAGTACCCTTTAAATTTATCATATGAGTAACTGTACCCTTTGCCTATTACGAATATGTTATAATTAATTGAGTTATTAGAGTATTTATTCATTCATACACAGGTCTAACTTCATCAAAAGGTCATGAGTGACCGTAGTGTAACTCGAATAAATGGGACTTCTTATCACTTGGACTTGACCTCTTGGGAGTTCCAGAGTTTGATACCAACACCTCCCAAAAGTTCCATTGATTCATCTAAGGCCCTCTTTTATTTTATTACTATTATTTTTAAAATGTATCAGTTTACATAATAAAAATTATATTATGTATCGTCTTTTAGAAGTCAACTCGATCATATAAAATTTTTTCACATATTTATTTTTGGATGAGTTAGCTAATTTAGATGAATAGAAAAGTCACATTACTTTATATTAATTGAACTGTATCTTTTAAATATTTTTACTTATTATAACCCATATTAAAAAGATTCTTCGTCTGTTTTTCTTGCTAGACTTGCAGGGGCCTACGTTAGCTTCAAGTCTCTCTTAAATAAGTGGAATCCAAATTTACACTTATAATTACTGGCCTATATCTGTAACAATATCCATTCATATTATTAAAAACCAATTTAGTAAGATTTTAGTAATATAAATTTAAAAATATATTATTATTATTATTATTATTATTATATGGTAGAATTTTTTCTCAAATTCATGGAAGTAAATATAACATACTACTCAATTTTATGCAAATTTGTTTAGTTTAACCACACACGTAATACCCACATTTTTCTAAATTGTTGATGGGGTGGAAAAAAACAAAAAAAAAGGTTCAAGAAGGAAGAAGGTTTGACAACATGGAATTTGGAAAGTGACCTGACAAATCATCCGGGCAGGAGGAGGAGGGGCAGGGGAGGATTAGGGCATCTTACAACAATGCTCGTCGTATATGATTTATGACCCTTACCTAATCTTTAAAGCCCTATCTACTTGATAATTCCGTCGAGTCAAATGACAAATTTTACTTTAATATGTTTTTTTA
The DNA here is from genome assembly GCA_033239525.1 of Nepenthes gracilis. Taxonomy (NCBI): domain Eukaryota; kingdom Viridiplantae; phylum Streptophyta; class Magnoliopsida; order Caryophyllales; family Nepenthaceae; genus Nepenthes; species Nepenthes gracilis. The sequence goes on from BSYO01000040.1 coordinate 2,524,022, forward strand.
GCTATAAATTTATATAATTTAAATACTATACAGTGATGATAATAATCATAATATATTCGTCCCAATGGTAGGCCAACTTGAATTAAAAGATAGTGATCCTAATATATATATCCCTCAAGTTTAAAATGGCTTGGAAGAGGCCAACTTGAATTTAGAAACTAAATCAATATGGGGATTAATCGGATGAGCTTTTATAGAAATGTTAATTAGCTTATCAGCAAAATAATTGAGAAGAGGTGAAGGCGCCTTTCCTGAGGTGATGACTCGTAAAGTGATAATCAATCTTATTGTATTTCATGTATTCATGAAATATATTATTGTAAATAATTTGAATAGTAATATGATTGTCACAATAAAGGGGAGTGCTATTGAGAAAAAGAACGTCGATATTTTATACAACAATGTGATATTTATGAAATATATTATTGTAAGTAATCTGGATAAAAATACAATTGTCGTAATAGAGAAGAGTACTTTTCATAAAATGAACGTCGATATCCTATAAAACTAATGAAACCAAAGAAACTTAAATGTAATATCGGTAAGAGTATAATATAAAAAACTCAATATTAGAGCTAGTAATAATAGTTTATGTTTTTACTAAACTAATAGATGAGAGAATCTCCCGATACACATAAAAAACTAATAGTAAACCATCGGTTAGTAGGATTACTTGCTTAATTAATATCGAAATATACTTAAAACTTTATTAAAGAATGAGAGAAAAAAATGTAGCTAATGAAATAGAATATATAAGAATTTGAGTGGAGAGAAAAATGCAAGAGTTTTATTTATGCAAATGTTTGGTATATACAACAACTGACAACTAAGACATATATACACACACAAATATACAATTAATCTAAACTGTTTAAACAGATTAATCTCAACCATTAACTAGTCATCAACTAATTGGGTTAATTTAGTGAGTTAAAATTCTAGATTTATTTTTGGTGATCCATGTGTCATGATATATCCAAATCATCTTCTTGGAATGGAAAACTGTTAGATTGATCAAATAAACGACGACTTATATATTAGTGACATAATTAATTAGTATGTATCTGCTATATATTAGCACCAGCTGTAGCATATGTTGAAATCGAATGCTTGCTAAATTTTCCTTGTGCTACTACCTATAATGTGTATAATGAATATACATGCGTGTAGATTAGATTATATATATAAACTGTTACATAGAAAGAATAATAACCAATAGAACAGTGTATAAAAATAGAGAAAAATAGAGGAAACATAGCTAGCAACAATAGCATCTGCTTCAATAGAAAGAAATATCAGCATTAGTAGCACTTATGCCTTAATAAGTTTTCCATATAGCAAAGAATATGAAGAATAGTGGAATAGTAAATAAGAAGTTGAGCCGATATAAATTGACTGACAACATGGGCAATATAGAGAATATCGGACATGATATTATTAAGATATGTGAAACTCTCAACCACTAGGCAATAAAAAATAGTATCAGATAAAGGTTCTCCATCAGTAGTATAGAGAAATCTCTAAAATAATAAATAAAAATATTATAAATAAAGCCATTACGATACCCATCAAATGGCGCTATGTTTAAAAGGATTAATAGTCATTTATAGTCAATGAATCCAATACGAGAAAGAAGATCAATAGTATACTTGTATCAAATAATAACCATTATAAATGAAAATCACCTCAAATCTTAAGAAAATAGAGAAGAAAATAGAGAACTTTTATTTTAAAATGTTGACCCAAAAAGTATTAAATTTAAGAATATCAAAATTATCATCACCAATAATAATCATGTAATCAATATAAAATAGAAAAAAAGTTATATCGACAGCAATATAACGAATAAAAAGGATATAGTCATAAGAAATAAATATAAACTCAAGCTATAAAATAGTTAAGCTAAACTTGGCAAGTCAAACATGGGGAGTTTGCTTAAAACTATATAATATTTGTTAAAGATGACATACTATTTGAGAGAATAAAAATAATTACGAGGAAGTTTCATGTAGATTTTTTAAGTTAAGTTTCTATGAAAAAATGTATTTTTTATATTCATTTGAAATAAAATCCATTGGTATGTAATAGCTACGGTTAAGAGAGATCCAATAGAAAGAATACAGATAACAAAAATGGAAGACTTCACATAATAAATACCATACTTTTAGATAAATTTTTTGATCACAAGATGAGTTTTATATTGTACTTTTGAATAATTAGAATTTTTTTTTTTGTTTATATACATATTTGCTTCATATTACATTCTTATCAGGTGGAAGAATTTTTAAATCCCAAGTGAGAATCTTATAAATAGTATCAAGCTCTTCAATTATAGTTTTGTGCCAGAGTAGATCAAGACATACTTCACAATAATTGTGTGATTTATGAAAATTATTAAAAGTGAAAAAAGTAGTGATAATTATAAAGATGGAGAGGAAGAGTGCATACTCAATTGGAGCAACAAATATTCATAGTAGAGGATGACTCTAATGATATAGTTATAATGTCGGAGATATTAGACAATTTAGACTCATTGGAAATGGTTAAGCTTACAAGATATGCATCACTTAAAAATTTTAGAAATAGATCGATGGCTGGGTCTGTAAAAATATAAAAGGAAAGCTTTGATATCATATAAAAATATGAAAAGTGAGATAAATAAGAATCTATATATTTATGTGTATGTAAAATTGTATAATAGGTCATTTTTTATTTAAAAAAAATGGGGGAGTATAAATTAGAAAATCTCTAATAATGGTAATTACATTAACAACCTAAATTAAAATATATCAATTATTTAATTTAAGAAAAATATTATATATATCTTAATATATAAAATAGCATAAATTAAAAGATAAAGATTATTATCTTTTAATTTAGAAAAAAAATATGTAATATCCTTATTAAGAAAGGATATTATATCCTTAGTAATAAAAATATATATCTTCTCAATTTAGACCTAATGAGTATTTAAAACATGAATTTGATTTGAAAACTTATTGAGTAAGTTATGGACTAATGGATTGTAAGTTTTGCACGTCATAAACATAAATAAGATATTTTATAATCGGTTATATCCCAGGAGTTAATGCACTAGTCAAATTAGATGACATATGAGAAGACATAATACCTTTTTTATGATAAAAATATCAATGAGAAATGTTGAATTCCTTTTTGTAGAGATACTTCTAAAGTATTAATTTTGTATCCTAGTGGATTCTTGACGAGGGATGTGGTGGACCTAGAAGTTTGAGAATGCCTTTGGTTTTTAATTTTAGTGAGATTGAGCATGAGAACCACTTCTCAAAAGTAATTTTAATGATCTTTGGATAAAAATCCTTTAGAGCCAATTTTAAACGCTCTATAGAGTTGGAGATTTAATCAGCTTTTTTCCTTAATGCTTGCTGTTCGTCTCCTCCTCTATTTGGAAGGATTTTATACTTATGAAGGTGCTAAAATTACCTTGAGAATATCCTTATCGACAAATTGGCATACGGTTCAAGTTCATGATGGTTGGTATAATTGCTTGGCTATCTTTGTCCATTGGCCAATGAGCGTTCCCTTGATTACTATACTTTAATAGCATCTTTAGTGATTGTTATCACTATGCTAATATAAAATTGGGTCAATAACTTATTGGATGATTAACTTTAAATTTTAAAACTTAAACAAATGTGGACATGTCATGTTAGCTTGTATAGGCTCCACAATCATAAGAAATGGTTCTATGTGAGCCTATGCTGACACTTTCGGTCTTAGGCACTTTACCTAGCTAATTTCATTCACCTCAATACTTTGATTTGAGGGGACAGAGATGAGCTTATTTCTTTATCCATAATCCCACGGGTAGTAATTGAATTGTCTTTTTACACTTTCATTTATTTAAAATTGTCAGCCTTGGTAACTCGATCTTTGGTATTGTGCCCTGTAACATTTTGATTTCAAGCAGCTTGATCCAATCCATACAATTTTGGGCCACCCGTATTACTAATGATTGATCAACACGGTTTTAATATAAAAGATAAAAAAAATTCTAAAAAAATAAAATAAAAAAAACTAATTAAGATAATCTATATATAACACACATATATATACATATGTATATATGTTATGTATTCCTTTTATTTTTTTTCTTCCTTCTCATCCTTTTTTTACAATTTTTTTTTAAAATTTTTGGGTTGAAGCTCCTTGTTCCATCGATGGACCAAGACAGAGAGAAAGAAATGTGAATAAAAAAACATGGATTAGGTGATCAGTGACAGGAGGCCAAGTTTATTGGTGAAGACCCAACTCATGATCTGGGCCCACCGTAAAATCATTTAACTGGTGGGCCACGTGTACGGCACATATAGGGGGTGGTGGCATTCGTTAGTTTCCTATGCATATATTTTATGGAAAATAATTAAGTTAGATTAGATAGAATCATTAACATAATAATAGTATGCGTCCTTTAATCAATGGGTAAATAAACAAAACACCGAGGCATGCAGACAGACTGTGATCAAAAAGCTACTTAGGATAAGAACAAGCAAGGGCCATTAATGGTGCTTTTACCATTTTTAAGGAGTATTTAATCGGCAGATTTTGTTGAAAAAAATAATTATTGATAATAATGTCAAGCTCCTGGGGCAAGTAGAACAAGTGATCCATTAAATTATTATAATTCCAGCTATAAAAAAAAATATTTTTTATCTCTTAATTAAATAAATGAGCCCACCTACTTTTGTGATGTAACTTGGAGCACAATTGTCATGCATTAAGATTAGTCAGACCATTGCATAAACAAAATCAACCTAAACTGCTCCTAAATCAGGAAGACTCTCGTTTGCCTGTAGAACGGCTCTTCAACGGCCAAAGAACGTTAGTCCCGTGCCAAGCGGCTCACACATAGTCGAACTTTAAACTTCGGCTCTATGTCAAAAGACCTTTCAACAGCCAAAGAACCTTGGCCCCGTGCCAAGCTACCCACATACGATCGAATTTTGAATTTTGGCTTTGCGTCGAAAGGCCGTTAGCAGTCAAAGAACCTTGCCCCAGTGCCAAGCGACCCACAAGTGGTCGAACTCCGAACTTCAACTCTGCGCTGAAAGGCCCTTCAGCGGCCAAAGAACCAGGGCTCGGTGCTAAGTGGCCCACATGCGGTCAAATTTTAAACTTTGACTCTGCGCCAAAAGGCCGTTTCGTGGACAAAGAACCTTGTCCCTATGCCAAGCGGCCTATGCATGGTTGAACAACCATGCTTGGGCGCTCCGGAAGCTCCCGATAAGAAGGCCATTAAAGCCTTAAGAGGCTTAAGCGGTAGGCATGCGGTGACCTTCCCTGAGAAAGCACTGCCAGTTAATGACGATCGGCAGGTTAGGACCATACGCACGTGAGCTACGATGCCTCGAGCGAGGCCAAGCACCGATACGACATTGTGTAGGTGAAGGCTTAAGATCCCGCCAAAGTCCGGCTGCTGTGGCCTCAAAACCCAGCTCACCCTTACGAGACTCCATCATGGGCGTGCAACAACATCCAACGGACTGAACAGAGCACCTCGCCAGCGTAAGGTGTGATGATATTTTCAACCGAGGATGAGCACAATACAAATGGCTCCCGAAGTGAGCCACGGCAACGATAGCACAAGAGCTTAGCTGACACAGCAAAAGAAATTGCAACACGCAATAACGATGATAGACAACAACATGAGCAGGCAAAAAGCATGTATCTTGTTCATTATGCAAGTCGAGGATTACAATGCTGCCCATCAAACTACAAAAGGGAAAAAGTACAATGGTCTTGTCTACCCTAAGTATGTGAGGGCCTCGCTCCCTCTGAGAAGTCAGTCATGTGAGACCTATCGCAAACTCGAATCAAGAAGGTCAATTAAATAATTAATTATAATTTATAAAATTTAAAATCTCAAATAAATTTAACAGATAATATCAAATCCCAAAATTCGGGCGTGATAAACCAAAATATATTTGACCCAACAAATCAAAACCTTTAAAGGACCTCATCGGATAACCATTTGGACAATATAAATATGACCTGTCCTACAATTATTGTAAGGGAGGTAATAAATTAACCAAAATTATGAATCAGATATGATAAAATATCCCAACTGATTTCAAAATATAACCATGGGTTTATACCGGGTCAATTTCTATAATACAATCATATCAATTTCTAATATAAACCATAATAACTAAAACTCACCAAATCGGATGAATGGTTGACGGATCATGTCCTAACTCCTATAGTACATCCGAAGTTTTTACTCTGAAGGGTTAAAATAGAAAACGTGAGGCAAGCGCTCAATAAGTATTATATTTAAACAAAATGAGTCCAATGAATTAGAGGAAAGGTCAAATGGATAAAAATCTAGTCAAATTTTAAAATAAATTTAAATCGCTGATAAGACAAATCTATCAGAAATCTAAGATCCAAATTTTAAAATCCAATGATAGTTTCGTACTCAAATCAAATATCCAAATCCAAACAAATATCCAAATTTCGAAAATAATCCTCATGAAGATGTATATATATATATATATATAATCAAAACAGATATGATCCAGACCAATTTCAAAACTGTTATCAATCAGAGTCCAAATCTAAGTTCGAGTCTAAGTCCAAATCCAAGGCTTGATCAGCTTGTGACATGGGATAGCATCCGAAAACCGAATGATCTAATAACGTGCGCAAAAGTCGAAGTAGCGTCACAATAAATATTCTAAAGGCTCAAATCAAAATTTATAGTCAAAATCATTTGTACAAGATATACCAAGGCCCAACTATAGACAAAATCGACAAAACTCAAATCCAAGTCTAAAAATCCATATCCAAATCAAAATCCAATACTAGCCAATATAAAAATACAAATTATATACCAAATTTATGTTCTAATTATTTAAAGACTTGTTTGAGAAAAGGTTACACATAATCCCGATAACCTTAGGCCAAAATCGATGTATTCAGTACCCATAGATGAGGTTGTTTACTATATTTTACCACCCGCGATTTTATGTGCATTGCTCACACTTATCAGATATATTAGGACGTTCGAATATATTCTAAGGTCAAATCAAATTATCCAAATAGGAAGGATCACTACTCCAAATCTTTCCTACTGGCAAAAATAGATTTTTTAAATAATAATATCTCCCCGTTGGGAGTTGGCCAAAATGTCTAATTTTTAAATTCAAATGTAGTGATCACAATTATACACATACATGTAACTCCACAGCCTATACAAAGTTTCATATTTATTTTCGTACAAATATACTGATATAAAAATATATAATATTTTATAAATTACTTGGGCTTTCAGAAAAATATTAAACCCTCAAAAATTATAAAACCCAATCGAAAAATCCCTAAATCATCCAATGAACTATACAAGTATGTCCAAAATAAACACACCTGGGACATAAAAATATATACATGTTAGTAAAAATTCTAAACAGTGTCAAAAATAAATCAGATACTAAATCAGACTAAAGAGAAATTTTACAGATACTTGCCTAAATTTCATACTTTACAGATTTGAAGAAAAGATGCTCTAAAGTGCCCAAGTTGGGTATTTCTCTCCCACTGTCGTGTGCGTTGTGCGCTCAACCGCGGTTTTGCCCCTTCTGTCCTCTCTACGCGGCTTCTGCCACATGCCACAGCCACCCATGGCTGTCACCAATCACTAGCAAACCACTTCGGAGCCACCTTCTCGCCACACATCGCCGTCGTGGCTTCTCCCGGCACGAAACCCTCCAGCTGTTGCCAACGCGACCCGCTACTACCGTGTACAGCCACCGTTGACACCCAGCGTCATCTCGTCACCACATCTGCCGGCCTTCCAGTCGCAGAAACTCCGGCCAGCAGCCTGTGCTACCTCCTCGCGCCGGCATTTTCTCTCTCTTCTCCTCCCTCCTCTCTTCTCCCCTCTTCTCTTCCTCTCTGATCTCTCTCCCCGATCCATATCTCGTTTCTATTTTTTTTTTATATGTAAAATAATAATAATAATAATATTATTATTAATATTATATTATTATTATTTTAAATTTCCTTTATTCTAAAATCAAAACCGATATTCAAGCGATAGCACAAGTGTATCTTGGGCGTCAGCTTGACTGATCCAAATATTCTCTAAATTTTATAATATTTAATTAATTTCGTCACGCTCAATTTATCCAAAATTATAATTACTATTAAATTAATTCGAATAAAAATTCGGGATATTACAAGACCTATCCCGGACGCCATCGTTCCTTAGGTCAAAAATCCCTCCAGATACTTCAGGAACCGCCATGGACGCTATTTAACGACATAGGCGTATGCTGTCCCAGAACCCAGTGTCCAGCACTCATCCAACCTTCCCCGGAGCAGACTGGGACTGCAAATCAGCTTCAACGCCGGCACTTCTTGCCTGGAGCTCTGAGATGTAGCTGTAGCCCGCTTGCAGCTCACTCTTCAGTAGCTTGATCTCCTCTAGGCCCCGGGTCCTCTCTTCTCTCGTGATGGACATCCCTTGCCTTAGGATGACTACCTTGTCCTCTCGACTCCATGCCGCTGCTTGCATGGCCTCCTTCTGGACCTGACAGATCAGTCCATCCGACGAAAGAGACCAATTTGGACGAGGAGAACCAAAGTCGTTCTCTGTAGAGAAAAAAAAAAGAGACAAAAAGTTCATGAGATCAAATAAGCGGAGGCTTAATGCACAAAGAAAATCAACAAACACAAGCAGGGCTCGGGGAATGAAGAAGTCATACCTCGAGGAAGGATTCCTCTACGACGTCGGATGGATCCGGCGTGATCCCAAGTGTAGGCATAGCTAGGGGCTCTGGGTGCGCAACGCCCTCCTCCCTTTCGTCCTCACATGCCTCGCTCGCTAGGGGCCCGCGTCATTCTCCTTGGATGGACCTGGAACCACAACGAGTTTTGAAACCACTATCGCCGGAGACCCCATGGCCGGCACGCTGAGATCTCCAGCACGTCCGCAGGCTTAATATCAGACTCGACATCCACTATATCAACAACAGCTGCTTGTGCTGCCGCAATGGACCCGATGATGCCAACTACTATCTCTCCTCTGACATTCGTAGTGACCTCCTCCGTGGCAGGTTCCGCCGACCAGTCCTCATGGGAAGATCCAGCATCAATACCAACGGAAGAGCCTGGCGCAGACTCTCCAACTGACAGATAGTCAATGAATGGGACCTTGTATTGTGCAAGGGCAATGGTAGGAATCGGCAAGGCCCTATTAGCTTTCTCCTGTGACTAGGATTTTGGCCCCAATGGCGCTGGAGTGGGACCAGCCGGTGTCGGTGAGACGGATCTGGAAGACTGGCCCAATATGGACGGTAGAATCAGAGTCCTCCTGCTCGATGTGCCCCCAGCTCTCCTCAGCCTCTTCAAGGCTGCCATATCCGCACTCGAGGAGGACTCCAAGGAAGAAGATGAGGTCTGTTGCTTGGACGACTCGTAGGATGGCTCTCTAATGAAAAGCATCCCGGCCTTCCTCTTCTGGGTGGCAGGCGCCATTCCAACATTATAGGATTCCCACCTAACTGCAGTGAAAAGCTCTGGGGTCAGGTAGTATCCCTTCACGCAGAATGTCTTGATCGCCTCCACGATGAAGCTCGTCAAAGCCTTCTCCTTCTTTGTGTCCTTTCGGCTCACCTTCTCCGTAAAGTATTCCCCCACAAAGCCCCAATTGTTAGGAATGTCCCACTCAGGATGAGCCGCTAAGAAAAAGAAACAGTCCTTTTAGTGCTTCGTGGAGTCAGAGTTTGCCCCACGTAAGTGGAAGCCAAGACGATGAGACATAAAAATCCAGTCCTTCGTCTGGTTGAAGCGGAAGATCACCTTCACCAACCGATGACTGAACACACAATTGTGAAGGCGAGCAAAGACACACAAGGAAACCAAGTAACTCACGGCATTGGGATGATGCCGTGCCACAGGGATACCCAACGTCGACAGAATCCCATACAGGTCTAGCACCACCGGGAAACGGAGTCCACCCTTCAAGTGGGACTCACAGATGGTGATAAAACCTTCCGGAGATGCACATGCTCTGTCATCCTCACTAGGAAGGAGATGGGCAATATCACTCTGGATGCGATACCTGGCCAATTAGGCCACAATGGCGCTGGAGGTAAGCATGGACTTGATGTCGCTGACTCTCTTACGAGCCATGGGTGCCGCAGATTGCTTCTTCTTCATTGACAGAATGTGGAGCAAGAGGATTCAAAAGTATAAATGACGGTGGAAGGCAACATTTAAATAGGCAAGCGCAAAGGGCCTCAAACAGCATTGTGTGAGAAACTCAAGGGTTGCCCTCAATGATAGCCATGACACATGTCCCCTCAGTAGGGAGCAGCGCGTCTATCCAAGTCAGCCCATGATGACGCCTGATAGGCTATCTCATAACGCGTACTGTAGGCATCTATCGAATCCCAATCATTACAACAAGCAATTAATGTAAAGACGCAAGCTGTCAGGGACAGCCACGGCGGCAGCCCATTCGACTGCCTACCCAGAAGTACTACACACAATGTTCAAAAGCGACAGGCTACCAAGAACAGATTACTAAACCAAAAGGAAATTTCATTAATAAAGTTTCTTTATAGTCAGCGGCCTCAAGGTACAACAAGACCATTTGCGCCGGTCAGGCTCCGCCGAATTGGAAGTCGAGAATTCAGCTAACTCTGAGCGCGTGGAAGCTCCCACGTTCCGAGAATCCAGGAAGCCCATAGGAAAGCCAGGTGCTACCATAGAAGTTATTCTCTGACTCAAACGAATCCCATCTTGGAATCGTCCCTCGGTATTGGGGCCAACTCTTCCGGACGAATCCTTGACCTCAACTCAGCCTCTAGCCGCGTACGCACGCCTCCCTGGTCTCGAAGCTGCTCTTGGCATAGCTGGAGCTCTTCCTGGAGTGTTGCGATCTGATCCCAAGCTTGGGCATTGCCCTCGACAAGCTGAGATGATCTAGCTTTAGATTCCCACAAGGCTTGTTTCGATAAAGCGGTCCATGCCCGACTCTACCTAAAGTCTGCGACGGCAACCTGCACCGGACACTCAGCTTCCTTAATCGCCCACTGGGCATGAAGGATCAACTGGCCTACATTGTCATGTCCACGACGCTGAGAGGAAATGGAGGCCCCTTCAAAACCCGGTGGCACCCTCAGGAACCCCATTGGTCCGAGGATTGATCGCTTCGATTGGCAGCCTCTCGCTGTCGCTATAGCAGGGTCTGCTTTATTAGTCCCTCTCGGCTCATGCTCCTCCTATCTTGACTCCTTAATGGGGGCTCAGATTCAAAAGAAGAAGACAATCCCACTGGCCACATAGGCGGCCCTGGGACGTAGCCACGCCTCTCATTAACCATTAGAAGGATCAGAACCACATAAGGGAAAGAGAAACTGCAAACTCAGGGTAAGTACCTTAGAACGGAGAATGGTTGCCAAAACAAGGATAGGGCCTTGGTGCTTGAATAGGCAAAGTCCCCCAAAGGGAATGGCACCGTTTGACAAAGGCAAGGCAACTCGCTGCCCAAAGAAGCTCCTCTACGTGGCAACACTCTAAAGCATTGTGCCTTTTCAAACAAGAATCATTACAACGCGATGGCTCTGCAGCTGCCATCACTATAAATGTGCAGAGATGCTTCGATGGATGCAACCCTAACCGATGGTGTTTTGTTGCCCAAGAAAAAATGCGGGCAACCCGAATCCCGTTACAACTCCCATCCGGCCTTCCTGCCGATGGTCCAAAGACTAGCTAGAGGGATGGCTAACTACCAGCTGCTTGACCACAAATGGGGCAAATGGACAAACACGTATGGCGGGGCAAGGGTGCTTCGGCCCTAAGTCATACGGAGCAACAATAAAAAAACGATTCAGTGAAGCATGAGAGAAGGCAAATACCAATGATTTTATTTATTGAAATTTTCCTTACAAAGTACAAGACTTGTACCAGCGTAAGTACAAAGAAAATAAAAATGAAGCAAAATACAAGAAGTAGAGAAGTAGTGGCGCGCGCTTGAAGAACTAGATCCAGAGAAGCACACCCAAGAAGGGACGCTCCCCCCGCTAGTCACATTTGCCCTAGCGACAGTCCCCCGCAATGCGCGAGTGGAATCCCATTCCCTTGCTAAAGGAAAAGAAAAACACCACCACAATAAGGAAATGGCCTCCGCTCGGGGCCAACCACCAAAGCTATGGCACTAGAAAAGCCACCGAATGCTTAGTCGGGTGGGACCCTAGGTGCACCTCCTCTAGCAAGCCCTGGAGACGACCAGTGACGGAAAGAGCGGGAGCTAGAGGTCAGTGACTTGAAATTTGGATTCTAGCCTCCTGACGCTCCTCCAGAGGTTAAACATCCAAGCCAAGTGGAGTGAAGGCGTATGACAATTGCAGAGTGGCCGAGCTACCCTTATTACAATGAGGAAATACCCATAGAAAGGGCATGATAATAGGCTTCTAGAGCAGTTTCAAATCTTCTACGGGCCCATTCGATCCCCATGCGAAACATCATGAAATATTAGATAAGCAAAAGTCCCAACATTGCCTGGTCAGCGTGGGAGTAAGTTTGGGTCCCAAAGTGTGGCAACCCCCCAATTTATAGCCGTGTAGGAGATTGAGCGAACCCCAGCAAAGGAGCGCTCCGCCCAATAGCCATTAATCAGAAAATAGGAAAGGCATCAATACAGAGCCAAGTCCCAAGCCGAGAATATTACCAAACAGAGCACTGAATCTCTGCGGCATATTCTGAAAAGTTACAGATTCGCGTGGGGAAGGAGCAACGCCCTCTGGAGTTGGCGACTAGCACACCTCAAGAAGGAGTACATAACAAGACCCAACTAGTAGGAACGAGGCCCAACCGGTAGGAAAGCCCAACCAGGCGATGGGGTCCTAGAGGCTTCACGCGAAGCCCAGTACCACGAGATAGAACTTGGGCCGAACAAGCCACATCGAGGCCCACTAGACATCACTTGACACGTACCTAATCACAATCCGTCTATCCTCCTCCCAATGTGGTTACAAACTAATAGCACAAGAGGTGCTAGCCCAAAAAATGCCAGCCAATAGTAGACGAAGTCAATTCTGGCAAGCCACGGCACCCGCCACTCTACAGCGGCTTAGGTAGTCCCAGTGAGAGGCGACCAGACCCATGCCGGCCATGCCCGATGATGGTCCCTTTGCCACCACAAGACGATAACTGACACCGTTGACCACTACCAGCGCTCGACAGCTAAGGAACCCAGGGAAGATACTTGTCACAGGTTCCGGTGCCCAAAACCTCCTCAACGAAGCTTACAAATACCTTCTCCTACATTGGAGAAGAGAGAGTTCAATGATCGAAGAGCATTTGAGGCACCTCAGCGTTCCCTCAGGATAAACTTCGAACCCAGGCACGAAGAAAAATGACTAACTCACTTCCCTCTGAAAGCACCGTTCCAGTTTGGCGACCTTAATGAGCCACTCTCTGAAGTGCACAAAAGGAGCCAAAGCCTCCTCTAACCCTCTCTCCCACCTCTTGCATATAAATATCCGTGCATTCCATGTCACGTTTACCTTCACGCTTGTATTTTTTCATTCTCTGGGAAAGGTTTCTGATTTGAGTATCAGAGGATATATGGTGGGAGCACTTCTTGCCTTTATCTAATCTATTGTTTGTAGTTCCAAGTGCGCATGGCCCAAATTGAGAAATGCGAATGCTGAGCCCGTTTGAGCATGACCCGACGTGAGAAATTCGAAGGCTCCTTGATTCGTATGGAAACTCAGACTCAGTGACGTATCATCTACTTTTTTTTAATATTTAAGTATAATTTTTTACAAAATGTTTATGATTTAAATAAAATATTCTCACATATTAATTAAAGTTGAGGGTAAGAAGACTGCCTTTTCATTTGTCAAGCATTCTAAATAACCTTACCAAATATGAATTACCTAATGATCTTGACTCCATTAATTAAATACAAAGACCTAAATGGTAAAACCCATTTTTCTTGGATGTATTTGACATAAGAATTTTATTAGAGAGATAATCAATAGTTAATTTTCAAATATTATATGTTGCGTTCTGGATCCGCAGGGTCCAGTCGGATCCGTGGTTTCCAGGCAACACAAGTGTTTGGGGTGTTGGACACGAGAGGAAGATCAAGACCGGATCTTTTACGTGGGAAACCTCCTCTTGAATGGGGAGAAAAAACCATGAGGCTCAGGGCCTTAGAAATGCTTCACTATTTGGGTGAAAGTCTTTACAAAGTACAAGTGTTAGGGAGCATTCCTTCCCTATCTCTTGTTTTTTATCTCTTTCTTAGGGGGTTTCGCTCACTGGAAGGCTCTATCACTCTTTCTTGTTCCGTTTCGCTAGGAGAGAGAGATTCAGTGGCCAAGAGGAAGTGGGCATTTTTCCTTCTTTCTGGAGCAAATTTGGGGGAAGAGAATCCGGTCTTTTTTCGGGGGAGAAGTCTCTTTTTTTTTTGGAGGAGACTCTGCTGGGTATTTATAGGAAAGATCATGCCGTTGGGGAGGAGACACGTGGCAGCCATCGGATGGCCCAAAAGTTATGCAGTGTCCCACTGGCTTCATTTAATGCTGCTGACGTGCGCGGGATGGCACGCGGCTGGCGCCGCTGGTGGGCCTAGGTGCGTCAGGCATGTGAGGTCTAGGCGTCAATCTTGATTTGACCCGGCGTGCCCTGTTTAGACGATGACTGACAGTGGCTGCAGGTTTCCTTGGGAATCGGCGACGTTGCTTAGCTGGCATCCTCGGCCGAGCATAGGGCAGTCCTCAGGGGATCCTCTGGGGAAAATCCCTGGAGTTTTTTCTTGACTTCTCGGACGGCTCTGAGACTCGGCAGTACTTCTAGGGTTCTCGGTCTTTTTGCTGTCCGTGTATTTGGATGGTGTCTTCGATCTCCCTTATGAGCGGACGGGTCCTCTTGGACTTCTGTTGTGGTCTTGGTCTTTGGGCCACCGGCCTCTGCTTTGGGCCTCTCAGGCTGTCCGGTTTTTTCGGCTCATGGGAGCCTCTCGTTTGGGCCTTTCTTCTGGGCCGCGCTTTTATGGGCCCTTACATTGGGGCCGAACATAGCCCCCCATGCCAAAGGGCCCGAGGTTCTCGGCCGTTTGGCATGAAGTCATCGGTCTTCTAGAGGAGTTGGTCGCTTCCTGCTTGATTTTGGGAGCGCGCGTTTTCAATTTGATATGAATATTCCTGGACGGGCCAGAGCACGACAGTCTACGTTCCGGGTTGGGTCCTTTATAGTGACCGTCCGAGCACGCACGTCCTTGGGGCGAATGCGGTGTTGAGTTTGATGGGAGGCAGTCTCAAGACTTCCTCTGGGTCCGAGGCCTTTCCAGGTCGCCGGTTTTCGGGCTTTTGAGATGCATTAAATACTGAAGTGACGCGCTGACAGGCGCCTTGGAAAGGAAAGGCCATCATTTTTCTGCAACGAATGGCCGGGCGATGCGTGGCAAGGGTAATGAATGCGCTTTTTTGAATTCCAGGGTTATTTAAGCGCCCCCTTGCTCCGACTTTCCACATTCGCATCTGCTTTTTCCCTTCTCCTCTTAAGTGTTGAGGCTTTCCGTCCTTTCTTCGTTCGAGTTTCTTCTTTATTTTCTTATTTTTCGGCGCTCATGGTGCCTGGGGTGAGACAGATTGCCTCAACGGTGACGCTCGACAAGCTCATGGAGATTCGAGCTCGATATCGAATCCCTGAGTCTACAGGCATGATGATTCCAGAGTCGCATAATAGGGCATTGTATCCTCAAGACGGCTTCATTATCGTTTATGAAGTCCACCTCAAAGGCGGGCTACGGTTTCCCATCGCGGAGGAGCTTTATAACATTATGAGGGCACTTGGAGTGCCCCTTATCAGGCTTCAGCCAAATGCAGCGAGGTATTTGGTATCCCTGTGCATCTTCTTCCGGTGTCACAAGAGGCTCTTGAATGCCCTTACGGTCAAGGTGATGTTTCGCTTCACACAGAACATTGACTGGATTATAATGACTCCCCGCCCGGACTATTTTTTGATGTGTGGGGGTAACCCGACTCCATTGAAACGCTGGAAGGATAAGTTCTTCCTTCTTAGCGTTCACGAGCATTGGGCCGTTCCCTTTAAGTGGGGGAAGGTGGCTATCCAGTATAGCTCTGACCCTTCGAAGGAGGATAGGGAGAATGTGAAGGAGTTCACGGACTTGGTGCTGACTAATCTGGGGAGCTTTCACCTGAATAAGTGCCACATCTGGCTGTCCCCCGAGAAGTTCGAGGAAGCCAAGTGGGGGCCGCGGGCCGAGGCTTCTGCCGCAGCTTCTTCCAAGAAGTCCGAGAAGAGACTGAGGAGGAGAGTTGGGATACTGAGGATCGGGGGTCCCGCTGTCCGCTTGGGTGAAGACATCCTCGCTGAGAGTTCGGGACTCCCGGCGGCCTGCGCTGAGCCTTCCTCCAGTGATGATGACGATGATTTCAACATCGATGATCTGAGTGACGATGACGTGGCTGCTCCTCTGATTAAGAGGTCGAGGACCAGGTCTTTGCCCGAGTCCTCGTGGTCTGGAGGTCTCGCCTTCACTTCCACTGCTAATCTTCCGGCTGAGTGCCCGGGAGCTAAAGGTCTCGGCTTCACTTCCACTACTAATCCTCCCACTGAGTCCTCGGGTGCTGAAGGTTTCGCCTTCACTTCCACTGCTAATCTCGCTGAGCCCTCGGGGGCAATTGTTCAAACGGTGGAGCTTCCGGACGTCCAGCCACCCAGTGATGATCTTATCCTCGAAGTTCCCGTTGATTTGCCTGGTGACGTTTCGGACAGGGTTGATCACCCTTCCGAGGACATAGGAGGCAGAAACTTCATGGTGGACTCTGAGAGGGGGATGATGGCTGAGATGGTCCGAGAGGCGGTGGAGGTCGAGGAGTTAAGCGTCGAGAGCTCATGCCCTTTGATCCTTCTGAGCGCCCTACTGTGGTCCAAGTCGAGCAGTCGTCTGAGTTTCCTAGGGATGTTGACTTTGAGGCAGGCTCTCCGGTGCCTTTTATAGCCGCTGAGTCCGTGTCTGAGGTGGCGCCCGCGGGGCCTATGAGCGGTCCTCAGGAGTCCGAGGTCCATGGGAAGCGTGGCACAGGAGACGATCCTCTTGTTTCTAAGGTAACCCACTGTTTCTTTTCCTGCCTTGTTCCCATCTATTCGTATTTTGATGAACCTTTCTGTTGCAGCTCCAGGGCCTGATCGGGGGCCTCAGCGAACTGGTAGGGGTGATCGCCCAATCCCGCTTGGAAGTGGGGTCTTCGAGGGCCACCCGAGAAGCTGCGCAATGGGCAGAAGCGGAGCTAGCTGAAGCTAAGGAGAAGATTACTTCTTTGGAGGACACTGTCAAGCTCCTGCGGCTTCGGCAGGGCCTTCTTCAGGATCGGATCATTCGCCAGGAAGAGAGGTTGAGGACGTCCGTACAAATTGCCGAGATGGCACCAGTTCTCGACGGCAAGTTCTGGGACGACATCCGCATGTGCCGCCGAGTGGTGCGATTGGTCCGTCCGCGGTATCCTGTAGCCGTCCTCGATCCCAGGAACGCCAGTGCCTTGAGCGTAGAAGACTTATATGGCGTCGCTGGGAGGCCTTTCCCTAGTCCCCCTCAGGCAAGGCCTGATGGTGAGCCGCTTACGCCCGAGGAGCTAGTTCCGGCGGATCAGACGGGGTCTTCAGGAGCCCAAGAGGCTCAAGGGGGGGTTGAGACGCGCTCCCCTGATTCGTTATTTCTTTTTCTTATTTTGCCACACTTGTACATAAATTCTTTTTATGAATAAGACTTGTCCTTTTTTGCATCAGAGCTTCGGACGTTCCTTCTGTCTTGTTTGTACGAGTGCTCCTTTCTCTCTCTCTCTCTTTTTTTTTACGGCGCAATACTCGGCGCCTTACTCTTAGCTTTGAGCGCATGATCTCTTTAAGATCCACGGCCCTTTAACTTCTCGGGTTTGGGCGTGCGACCCTCTTAGGATCTTCTAGCCTTTACCTATTTACTCTTTTGACCTCTGGGGTCCGACATCTGGGGCCGCTCGGTCACAGCCGAGTTTTTAGCGTTTTGACCTCTGGGGCCCGGCCTCTGGGACCGCTCGGTCATAGCCGAATTTTTGAGTTTTGACCTCTGGAGCCCGGCCTGGGACCGCCTTGGCCACACTGAAGTTTTTGAGTTTTGACCTGGGCCCTGGGCCTGGGACCGCTGTCACAAATTTTGAGTTTTGACCTCCGGGCCCGGGCCTGACCGCTCGGTCACACCGTGAAGTTTTGAGTTTTGATCGGGGCCCGGCCTGACCGCTTCCGCCACACTGGTGAGTTTTTGAGTTTGATCTCCGGGCCCGGGCCTGCTGACCGCTCGATCCCCCAAGTTTTTATCAGACTGCGAGTTGTTTCATCGTCGATGAGGGAGCATGAGAACGCTTCAGAATAGACGAAGTGAAGGGATGTTCTCATTGATGTACACGTTTTACACTGAGTGGCCTCCAGGGCCTTTTCTCTCTCACTTTTTTTTTTGGTTACATTAGTCCGCGCGTTTGGGCCTTCATGCTCCTCAGTTACCGCTCCCATGGCTCTTCCGACCGCTACGTTTGGGGCTGGCCTCGCCAGTATTAGCGCCCTCAGCGGGTGGTCAGGCCTGCTCTGCTCCCATTACGGCCTTGCCCTTTGAGCGGTGCGACCGGGTACGCCCTGCTGTTTCGAGGCTACTCCCGGGTCGTGGTAGGAAGCGGTTGAGATAGCCCTCCATTACGAGCCGCTCTATCTCTGCCTGGAGCTTCCGACAGTCCTCGGTGTCATGGCCACGGCTGCAGTGGTAATGGCAATACTCCTACTGGTCGCCTCCCTCTGGATTCTTTAATGCCTTGGGCCATCTTAGAAACTCCTCGTCCCTAATCTGCCTCAGGATGTTGGTGAGGGAGTCGGTGAGAGCAAGTGGCCTGAGGGCCCGTCTCCTTCAAGGACCATCCGCTCGGGCTCTTCTTGCCCGGACGGTCCTTGGGTCTTCAGCTCGGCGCTCGCCCTTCTTTTTCCTTCCCCTGTCCTCGGGGGCAGGGGGTCTTCTCGTCCTCCCGGCTGACTTGTTTCGTCGATTTTGGGTCCGAAGACCGTCTTCTAGAGCCTTTTGAGCCCTTTCTTCGTCGAGGCTTGGCTTATGGACTTTTTTCTGTTGAGGTAGTCCCTCAACTCGCCAGGAGCCCGTGACGAGTGTTGCCTCTGGGGCGCCGCTGGACGCGGGCTTTCAGGACGCGAGCTCCTAGATTCCTCGTCCACCTTCTCTCGGAGGGTACGGACGGCTCTTGTGAGGCTGTCCACCTTTTGTACTAGCTTGCGCACGCTAGTACCAGGGCAGCCACTCACTCTGCCACCCGATGGGAGGCACCAGTCGTAGCGCTCCTCTTCCCGGGTGGACGTACTGTCTTGTCTGCTGATCATCTTCGGGGCGTTGCTGTTGTAGGAGGGCAGGGAGCTACGAGCTTTCAATCGGCTTTCGTTCCCACAGACGGCGCCAATGTTGCGTTCTGGATCCGCAGGGTCCAATCGGATCCATGGTTTTCAGGCAACACAAGTATTTGGGGTGTTGGACACGAGAGGAAGATCAAGACCGGATCTTTACGGTGAAAAACCTCCTCTTAAATGGGGAGAAAAAACCATGAGGCTCAGGGCCTTAGAAATGCTTCACTATTTGGGTGGAAGTCTTTACAAAGTACAAGTGTTAGGGAGCATTCCTTCCCTGTCTCTTGTTTTGTATCTCTTTCTTAGGGGGTTTCGCTCACTGGAAGGCTCTATCACTCTTTCTTGTTCCGTTTCGCTAGGAGAGAGAGATTCAGTGGCCGAGAGGAAGTGGGCTTTTTTCCTTCTTTCTGGAGCAAATTTGGGGGAAGAGAATCCGGTCTTTTTTCGGGGGAGAAGTCCCTTTTTTTTTGGAGGAGACTCTGCTGGGTATTTATAGAAAAGATCATGCCGTTGGGAGGAGACACGTGGGCGCCCATCGGATGGCCTGAAGTTATGCGATGTCCCACCGGCTTTATTTAACGCCGCCGACGTGTGCGGGATGGCACGCGGGCCGGGCGCCGCTTGTGGCCTAGGTGCGCCGGGCATGTGAGGTCCAGGGCGCGGGCCTTGATTTGACCAGGCGTGCCGTTTAGACGGCGACCGACGGTGGTTCAGAGGCTTTTCGAAATCGGCGACGTTGCTTAACCGGCATCCTCGGCCGAGCATAGGGCGATCCTCCGGGATCCTCTCGGGGAAAAGCCCCGAGTTTCTTCGACTTCTGACGGCTCCGAGACTCGGCAAGATTTCTAGGATTCTCGGTCTTTTCGCTGTCCGTGTATTTGGATGGTGTTTTCGTTCTCCCTTATGAGCGGACGGGTCCTCTTGACTTCGTGGTATTGGTCTTTGGGCCGCCGCCTCTCGCTGGGCCTCTCAGCCGCATCCAGCTTTTTTCGGCTCGTGGGAGCCTCTCGTTTGGACCTTTCTCCTAGGCTGCGCTTTTATAGGCCCTTACATTGGGGCCCAACATTATATATTATATAATATTTTATACATTCATTTATATTTATATATTTATATAAAAATAGATAATTAAATAGATAATATTTACTTTAGTTAAAATATTTCAAATAAATGTCACATTCGTATGATTATTCGAAAAGACAATATACCAATTTAAATTTATTTTGCCATTATGATACTTTAACATGTTTTTTCGGTTACTAAAATTAATACATTTCTCGGATCCGGGTTATGGTATGAATTAGAAAGTTGCATGAATCATTCAAGTGATCCTAGAAATTATGGGTCTAGTCTTTCTCATTAAAAATTTTGATCTTACACATTATAATAATTTAATAAGAGATTAGATGTATACGAGACTTTTTTTTTGTATATTTTTCTATTTTTAAATCAATAATCTTTTTTAATAGAATAAAAAGATGATGAAAAAAAGAGGATTTGGGATAAGTGTTGAATCTTTATAAAGTAAGGAGGATTAGGCTCATATGGAGTATACTGATTGAGAGCACTTGCATGTTAGAGTATATCTTATCCCTATTCTTTGTTGGGGATTTATATTTATAATTAAAGTTCTAGTCGATTGGTTAATCCAAAATCGTCGCTTATAATGATAGGTATTATATTATATAAAATACTAGCCGTTACCTTTGATCTGTAACTGCTATTTGGATTAATTTAATAGACATTAATTAGTAATAGTTAAATTTTATTTGGCCGTTACCAAATCAGGTTGTTCACATGCTGATTATTAAGATTTAGTTGATCGTAATTGTTCGTTCAAATTTAATATTTTATTTATTAATTTGATAAGCTACTATTTACCTCAATCTTACGTACTCTCCATCATTTAATTGCTCCAAAGGTCAGTGTAATCCTCGACATCCGTATTTGAATTGTCGGCGTTCAGGCCTTATTTTTAGGCTGAGCTAGGCCGATCGTGATTGGGCCGTACCCAAATAAATAAAATAAAATAAATCACTAAAATATAATAAAACGACAGAAATAATATCAATTATTTGGTTCATGCCCCAAAATAACCATCACTCTCCATAGTCAGTGCCACCATCAACATTGGTGGCAGGCTGTAGTGCATCATGTTATTTATTTAATAAACCTAAAGTTTTATATAATCTGTACGATGATATGATGAATAAGAGAAAAGTAGATTTGGTGGGCATAATATCCACTGAGGTCATAAGAAATTTGAAGCATTTTCATGTGGTGACAATCGAACTTTAGGAATGAAAAGGAGTCCTATCTAACCTCGTTGAAGAATATTGGCACCAGTAGATTCATAGCCAAACAATGTATAATGTTGACACAAACCTAAAATTTGACTCTTAATCACATAACAAGTAACGTGAGCATCTTTTTCTCTAATTGATTAGCCTACTTGTCAATTTTCATAATGTCCCATTTTTATAACACGTACAATTATAATTTTATATCTAATTTTAATTATATTGTTTAGTATCGTATTAAGATTTTAATTTTAATTCTCTATAATTTTAGAAATTGGGATTTTGTTAAATTCTTATTTTGATAAAATTAGAATATGTAATGTATAATTTTAAATTTTAATTCTAAGTTTATAAGTCAAATGGGCCCCAATCAATTAATTTTCCATAATCCGACCAATCAACCTCGTGATTTTAATGTCATAATCGATCCGCCGTTGATGCGTGATACGAGTGCCGATGCCTGTCGATTCTCTTAGCCTGAAGGGTATGTCTCCATCGTTGATTTGATCATTCTTAACGCCCTTATCTTTTAGGGATTGCTTTTCTTTCATTCTTAGGGCATCCATCACAAGATAAGTGCCCCACCTTTTAAGAGACGACTACACTCCAAAATCATAATAAATCTCCCAACATTACCCCGATATATTCTTTTAATTTTAGATTTTTATTATAGTTATTTTAAATATTAAGTTTAATCCTTTTTTAAATAGATGAAATTATTTTAAAAATTTATAAAATGTAAAAGTTTAGATAATATTTTAATATGCTATTTAATTTAATTTTTTATATTATAAAAATATATCTCTATAACTAAAATATAAAAAAAATTTGAAAAAGAATCATAATAAAATCGACTAATTCTCCATATGCATTTGGCCAAATAACCATATCAAAGGGCAAGCCATTGTTGCCGTCAAGAATCATTTTAACTGAAAGGGTCATACGACTTACCCTTTTAAAAGAATCCCTTATAATATATCTCGTCGTTCAAATTAAATAAAATAAAAAAATAAAATAATATTGATTAAAGGATTATTATAATTAAGATGTTAATAATTATTATCATATTTGGTTTTTGTTAAAAAAAAAATTACTTTTAAGCAAGAATATTATCAAATGTTCTTGTATTATAATTTTGAATATTACAGCTACCAGTCAACAATAATGGAGGATGGCGAAGGCGGCACACGGCAACGGGCAGGTGGTTAGTGCTGATGGATGGGGGCTGAGTGGATGGTGCCGGTGTGAGGTTGCTAGCAACCGTGGTGGCTGGTCCTAGCGGGGATGGTGGCAACAGCGGCGTGGATGGCCGACAGTGGTGGCAGAGATGGGTGCCTGGTGCCAGAAAGGGGTTGGTGGTGGTGATGGGTGGTCGTCAATCTAGGTGCTGCAACTGAGTGTGGTGGTCGTCGGCGGTTGATTGAGAGTAATAATTTTCTGAAGCCCCCAGATTGTGTGCCTCTTTAGTATTAGTTATTTTTAATTCTCTAATAATTATAGTTTTTGATGGATAACTATTTCATGTCTCAATATTCAATCAAAAATAAAAAATTGCAATTCTTTGAGTCTCGTTTTATTAAGTCTAAACTTTAGAATCAAAATTAAAATTTTAGATTTAATTTTAATTATATTATTTAATATTGTGTAATTCTAGTTTTATGTTTTGATTTCTCAGAATTAAAAAAATAATAGTCTGTTAGAGGTGGACTGACTATAAATTTATTTTTTTAATTATTTTAAAAAATTATATAACAGAATTATTTAAAAATAAAAAAAAACTAATATTTTAATTAAAAATATTGTGTAAAAATGTGTTATAATAATATATATTTATGTAATATTATCTACATAAAAAAATAAGATTATTTAAAATTATATTATATTAAATTTCTTACATTAAGAAATTTAGATTTTATATGAAACTATTTATTTAAAATAAAAAGAAATTTCGTGCAATATTTATCATTTATTGATAATTCAGGGCTAAGGGTTGTGTCAATATGGTGAAAGTAATTAACAAGCTGCAAAACACAGCAGCACAGTGACTTCATGATGAGAAAATTAATCAACACAAAGCATGATTATGGAAGCTAATCATTGTAATTAAGTGCTAAGGACCCAATCATGAGTGCCTTAATAACCTGGGAAAAGATAATGCAATTTTTTTCAAAAGCATCATCGCCGCCGCCGTTAATTGATTTCACCTTCTAAATGACGCTTCGCTTTTTCCACGTTAGTGCTCCCAAGCACCGAGAAGGAAGAAGAAAACACGAAACAACAACCACTACACAATTTACTCTTATCTTTTAGCCTTTCACCATACAAATCCATATTGCACCGCCATGCCGCCACCAGCACCGCCACCCGCTCCGCCCCTACCAGTTGGCACCTTGCCGGTGAAGCCAGCGTCCCGTTACTGTTACTTTGCTTATATTTGTTATTTAATGAAAATATAATAACAGTTGAGGATATACGAGTATATTTTATTATTTAACTATAAAAAATAATTATTAGACAACATTGGTAATATATTATACAAATACGAGAAGTAAGTGGTCGAGATTTTTTTTTTTTTTTTTTTGTTTTTTGTGTTTTTTCAGGCCGACCCGCAATGAAAAGGGCTGGGCCTCATCATGGGCCGGTACGGCCTCTTTCTTCGAGACTGTGAGCCAACATGGGCTTTCTCTTTTCAATGTTCCGAAAGCCCACACCAATTCACATTTTCAGAGTTGGGCTTGCTCTTTAAAATGATTCGGAGTTTAAATTTTAAAGTAGTATTACATATTCACCATTATATCTTGCACGTTTATTTATTTATTTATTTATTCTTTTCAATTGAATTTAAAATTATTAAATTCATAATCCCGACTTTTATAGGTCCTTAGTCTTATCTGAATGGATATCTTTATGCTAGTCTCATTCCTGATGCCTACTTGCTTTGATAGAATCAATATAAATTCTAATAATCATCACAAAATAATTAATTATCATCTGAATTGTATTGTAATCTTCAAATAATTATGCATTTTAATATAGTTACTATGAGTAAGTGTTATATTTTGTTTCCAATACTCAATTGCTAGGCCTCAGTAATTTTAGAATTTTGTTGAATGATTTGTTCTTCCCCGTTAAAATAAATTGATGAATTTCTTCTTTCAAAATTATAATTAAGGGTTTTCTATCGCATATGATTTGCCAATCAAATAAATTAAAATTGATATAATTCCGCTAATAAAAAATAAAAATTTTGATCATTTAATAGAAAAAAATAGAAGGTTTTCTTTTTTTTTTTATTTCCTTGTATCCAAAAATATGATAACCACCTTCCTTATTTAATTGATTTTCTTTCCTTCTTTATTTGATTGAATGAATTAACTAAAGAATGAAAACATCTTCATTATTTGATTGGCTGGCTTCTCCTTTCTTTTTGTAAGAGTTTGTTTTATTCTTTCCTTTATAGTATAAGATCCCACCAAAATAAGTATTGATTTGTTTCTCTTTTACAAATGCTACCTTACATTAATATGTAATTAAAAATAAATAAATAAAAAGATAAAAATGAGATAGTTTAATGAAAGATAACAATAAACAAGTAATGATATAATCATAATTTTTAATGTTAATTAGTAGACATCTCGATTTTATATTAAAATTTTCATAGAACCTTTAAGAAAAGCTTTTCTTAATAAGAAGAAAAATATTATTGCCTTCTTATTCATGTTAATTCTACTAGAATTGAAGGAATTTGTCTCGCCAAAATAAGAATGGTCTTATTCTACAAAAGATGTCCAAAAAATCAATAATTTTAGTGTTCTACGGATTTTTTAGCTTTCTTAATAGGTGTTTTATAATAATTACTTATGAAAATACACAAATTAATAAAAGTGAAAAAAGACCCTTATGGTAATAATACCAGGAACATTTATGATATATAAGAATATATCTAATGTGTATACTTTCCTTACAAATACCTTTTAAAAAAAAAATAATAATTTGATTTACTCATTAATAAAGCATTCCTTCATTCACAAAGATATAAATTTATAAATATATTGATTTTACCTTAATTTTTTTTTTCAACTTTTATATCACAAAAGTTATTCCCAATTTTATAAATTTTGATTAGTATAAGTTTACTTTTTTTAAAAAAAAAAAAAAAAGAAAGAGAATAAAAATAAAAATGGATGAACGGATGGAATATGGCCAAAACAATTTTATTTCCCCTTTTCCAATAAAATATCATCAGTTACATGGTATAATATTTGTTATGCAAATACAGCCAGCCCTGCTGGGTTCAAATGGCATAATTTAATCAGACAACCCCAACTATGGGAAGCAAAGGGAGACTGAATTACTAGTTCTCTAAAATCAAAGAGCTTACAGTATATATTATGATCTTTCGTATGACTGTCAGATTTTTCTTTTTTCTTTTTTATTTGGCAATTTCATGGTTGTATAGTATCAGCTTCCATAGCCTGGATATCTGTCTCCTCTCCAGGCAACATCTTTTGAATCTTCTCAACGAAGCTTAGCATGACGGGCAAGCTCTCCTCGTCTGCAAACAAAAAAAAAAAAAAAAAGGAAGAAATATTAGAAATGAAGTAAAGCTTACGTAGGAGTTACAAGCATATGGCTTTACTCAACAATTTATCAGGGAAATTGAGGTTTGGCCACACTGAACTCTGGATTGTAGTGGAGCCGTTTGGGGCCTGGTTTATGCATTTTCGGGGGCTAGTTTGGGGGTTTCGGATTATCCAAAAAGTAGTCATTTCGGGCAGATTTATGGGGCTGGTTCTATATATTCCGACCCGCACCATCCCAGAAAATTCAGAATACTGTTTTCCTGAAAAACGCAGGAAAACCAGGCAAGTAGATTGATTGGGTCAGGTCAGGTCGGAGAGCAAAAGCAAACGGGAATATAAATACCTAGCCTGGGAACTGTATGGCCTTTGGGATGATGGATTACAACCGGGTCCAAACATGATTTCAGGAGTTCAGTGCCATATGGCCTCAAGAAGTCTTCCTTCCCTACAATTGCGTAGTTTAACATGTGACAATCAGAAAATCATACCAACAATGAAACAATGCAGCCTTGAGTTAAATTAAGTAGAATCGGTTATATAAATCTACTTCATTTCACTTAGTTTAACATAATATCATATGAAAATAGAAACATGTTTGCATTACATTCCATTTTCATCTTGTCATAACCAAGTCACCAAGAATCACTAATGTTCATTTGGTCTACGTTGAAAGTATCCATTCCACAGTAATCGACATTCTCTTATTGTCTTCTTCTATAGGTTTGAGTGCTAAATAGGATACGAGCATACTAATTTATTATCTTATATTTTGGAGTGATGGGTTTCACTCTCATCTCCGTAACTGTATCTTTTGTTACATGTTATTTACTTGCCCAACCTTCCAACCCATAAGTTAAAGCGGGTCAAATATTTGTCTTATAAAATTTTTCTTTGTATTTTAGTGATATATTTTATCACAAAATATGCTCAATATATTTCTCCATTTTAATCAACTGGCAGAAATACTATATTTCACCTCAAAATCGTATACCAACAGTAATGTAAGATGTTTTCTTGTGATAACCAAACATGTATAATTTAGTTATTTACTCTATAAGTTTCAAATTTCAATAACTAAAGTATAAATATGCATAAAAAGAGTTAAAGAGGGTCTAATAACTAGAGATGAACAAACCAAGAAAGACAGGTACCTAAGAAATGGAGGGATGGGCATTCAATTTGAGAAGAATAAGCTTTCTCTACCAATGATTCTGATCTAAATTTTGCCCCTCCAATTATGATTATAAATTTTATTTTCGGAACCTTTTTTAGAGCCATACCCTACAAAAGGAAGGAAGAATGAACATGAACATCAAACCCACAAACCACATTAATGTCAAAGCTTTGGCAGTTATTGCAATCAACCCATGGAAATCCCCATTGTACCTTTGCTTGCAGGCCAGGCAATGCAGCTGATAAAATAGCTCCCTGAGAAAATAAATTATATGGAGAATTTAGAGAATGAAATCAAATGCAACAATAACAACTTTAATGTACTTAGCAGAAAGAAAGAAAAAGTCTACAGAATTAACAGCCATAGTGGATGGGAAAGAAGTGGAAGGATTTCTGGTGTTTGGTTGAAATAAAGAAGAAGAGAATTGAAGGAAGTAAAAGATCTAATTTTACATTGACTCATCATTTGATCGGATTGAAAGAGGAAGTTGCTATCACTTCACAAAAAATATAACAATGCATACACTTTCTTTTCTACCAATTGTCTTTACATCTGACAAACTAAGGAAGAACATATGTTTTTTTCATAAATGACATTCCTCTGCCATACTTTCAGTCTTTCCCTTCACAAAATCTCCAATCCAAACAAAGGTAAAGCAGGTGAGAGTTCAATTTTTAACCACGTTTAAATGAGTTATTGAGGTGATGGTTGAAGGTCATGTTCGTTGGTTACAATCGAGGCCTTTGAGAATCATCCAAAGAACCAAAGAACGTTTCAAATTTTAGGCTTTAAGGCATATTACAACTATCGCTTTTTTTTAAGATATTATTTGTCCATTACAAATGTAAGCGTGTTCATGCAAATCATCTTAATGATACAATAAAATCTTATTTGGCTGAGTTTTATACTAACAAAATCAAACCCGGAATATTTAATAAAAATAAAATTGTTCAAACCTAATTAATTATTTACTGCAGTAAAAAATTGATAAGAATGATCTAATTATTTATGAGTTTATTTATCCCACATTTTCCCTTGTATTTTCTATTTATCTTTGAAAATCATCCATTAATGCAATATTTATAAATGGTAAGATGAAATGAGGCATATTTGTCTTTTCACATTACTATTGAGTAGTAATGTTTATTTCAATACTTTCGAATATAAAATTTTTTCAAATAGTCTCCATTTAAATAATCATGTTTATTCGAATAATCACATTTATTTAAACAATCATATGCATTTAAATATTTATCACTTTTATTTTGAAAATATCCACCACTGTATGGGGTGGCTTACCTCCATGTGGATCCCTCGCCCTTGAAAAATCAAGCTCGGACATTTTTTAACTATTGGGTATGGATACCCAAGGCCCAACCTAAAGATCTACCACCATTGAAATGGGCCCAAGAGTTAAAAAGGCCAAAGAAGTCCAGACGCGTGAATCAGCCCATGAGGTACAGTGGGCATAGGAATCACTATGGGCCACGAGCCCATGATGAATCTTAGATGCCGCCTGGCCTGTAGGGACCACGTGAGAGGTATTAGGTGGTTGGTCAGTCAGGTTGCAAAAGGAATGATGATCTGCGCAGCATACGGCTAGTAGAACAGACGTTACAGGAAACGGCCGTGCATGCAACCCCCTTTGATTGGACAAGAGGGACTTGCAATATTGGTGGCAGGGCTCCTGACGCACGCCAACACTATGCAGACAGAACTCACGGGAAGCTCGACCACTATAAACACCTTAATTGTTTACCAAACAAAGGATCCGGACATTAATCCCCACATTAACTCTTGTTACCTTCAGCATATAAAGAAAAATTAAAGAGAGCAGTTCAGGAGTTGTATTGTAAGAGTAACTCTTTGAGTTTCTAAACATAAGGCCCTCGACCTGACGCACCTGAGTGTGTTCTGTAAACATTTGTATTCAAGAACAATATAGTGGAAGCAGTTCTCGAACAAAAGTCTTGTGGATTTTTCCATCTCATTCACGAGAAAGTTTCCACGTAAAAATGTTTGTGTGCTGATCCTCGTCCCCTCAAATAGCTTTAGTTCTCATCCTCTTGCCCATTCCTTATCTTCGTACTATCTCTCCGCTTTCGCACAAGTGAATATTTGATGTTGCAATCGGATCCTCGTCCCACTTTGCACAGGGATCCGAGGACGCAACATTTGGCGCCGTTTGTGGGAACGCGACAAAAAGTCTAGCATCTTCCATTAGCACTCAATCTCTTACACAAAGATGGATAGCACTCGAGTTTTAGCCAGCGCTATGGCTCGAAGCATAGCCTCTCGTGGCGACGATCCCTCACTCGGTAGCCATGCCCGAGGGCTCCATTCCTTAACTCCAGGACAGACAGAGAAGATTGACACCCTGAGCGCGAGCTGTTTCCTCAACTGGGGCAAAGTTTCCCGAGACAACGACCCCTCATCGGGTAGCCCAGCTAGGGGGCTCCGTCCTATGACTCCAAGATGGTCGAAGACGATCAACATCACATGTGTGAGCCACTATATCTGCCGGAGGCAAAGTCGCCCATGGCGACGACCCCCCTACTGGTAGCAATGTGGACGGACAATTGACCTCGAGCGTGCAAGCATTCGCTGTACAACCGGGAACTCTCGACCCATGTTCCCCGGACCATTTGCACCTGCCTCAAGGTGTAGCGCTGGAGGCTTCGCCCTTCAACTCCCTGGCAACCAAAGAAAGCCAGCATTATCGGAGGATTTACTGTGTGCTGCTCAGTCAATCTAGGTAAAAGATCAAACACCACGGAGCATAGGGGCCATAGGTCAAGGCACCTACCAAAGCACCCCGACAACCCTCCGAAGCAGTATGTGCAGATCATATGCCCCGAGCGACGGGCAAGACCCGAGGCCAAAGCACGTCGTCTACCGCCAAACACTTGTGACGTTTCCACGCCGAATCCATGTAAGTCTTGCATGCATCATACTGTTTGCTTGAGTCACGTTTTCATTAATAGAATAGTATTATCTGTTCATGCAAATGATTATGTAATACTGCATACAAATTATGCGCGACCTAAACTGCCCCTAAGTCAAGTGGATAAGATTCCTTTCACTTACTACTAAAACTCGGTTTCCATGCCGAGCGGTCCAAGAGGTCGGACTAAAACTTGGTCCCATACCGAGAGGAAAGAGGTTGAACTAAAACTTGGCCGTGTCTAAGTGGCCCAAGAGGTCAAACTAAAACTCGATCCCATACCGAGCGGCCCAAGAGGTCGGACTAAAACTCGGCCGTGTCCGAGCGGCCCAAGAGGTCAAACTTAAAACTCGACTATGTTTGAGCAGCCTAAG
Organism: Nepenthes gracilis; assembly: GCA_033239525.1. Taxonomy (NCBI): domain Eukaryota; kingdom Viridiplantae; phylum Streptophyta; class Magnoliopsida; order Caryophyllales; family Nepenthaceae; genus Nepenthes; species Nepenthes gracilis. The sequence goes on from BSYO01000040.1 coordinate 2,554,846, forward strand.
AGATCGTACTTAAAACTCGGCTATGTCCGAGTAGCCCATGAGATCGTATTTAAAAATCGGCTATATCCGAGTGACCCAAGAGGTCAAACTTAAAACTTAAAAACGATGCCAAGCAACTCTAGAGGTTGGACTTAAAACTTATGGGGCTTTTTAGCATGTGTGCGGTGACCTCCTCTCGAAGGAGAGAGCACTATCAGTCAACAACGGTCGGCAAACTAGGACCAGACGTATGAAAGCTACGACGTCCTTAAAAAGGACCGAGCATTGATGGTACATGCGGGCGACGGCCTAGGCTAGCAAAAGTCCGGTAATGATAGCCTCAAAGCTTAGCCGACAACCACATCTTCTCAGCGCCACGACCTCCTCTAGGAAGGAGCAAGCGCGACCAACCAGATGTGTTCGTCAAGGCCAGAAGGCTCAGACGACTACCGCGTTTTTTCAAGGCCACGACTTCCCTTTACGGGAATGATCAGATTCCAACGCAAGTCATCCTTAGCAGCCCTGACCCTCCACTAAGAAGCAAAGAAGCATCCCCAAAGAGGGAGTCAATGAAATCGGGATCCCATCCTTAGTCGTGGTCATGGTGTTGACCCGTTCACTCGACCCAAGAGCCAAGGGGTCCCCCGACTCCATCAACTGAGCTTTCTGAGGGCTCCTAGCCCCATTGGCTAACTCGCCAACAGTAATGCACAACGAGGAGAACCCTTTCAAGGAATGCAAGGTACCTCCTATTGCCATAGCTCGAACAATCAAGGCAAGTCGCTTCCCGACTTCTCGAAGCGTGTTCTTACAGCAAGGAGATATGATCTCAAGTCTAAGATCTTCCCTCTATGTGCTCCTGGACCTTACTTGAGATTCGGATGGCTCGCAGTCGGAACTAGTCAACTAGCATTTTCGTCTCTGCACTGCTCTCCGGATTCGAACATGTTGGTCAACAAAACAGGTCAACCATGTTTATGGCTCTGTTCCGCTCTTTGTATCAAGCAACACGGTCAATCAAGTTGGTCAACCATTAATCCAGTTCCATCTTTTCTTTCCAGAGTCAATCGTTCCGGCTAATGAATCTAAGCCAGACTCAAGAAGACAAGACGACTAATCTCATCCCATCATGAACATACTGAAGGCCGAAAATTCGAACCACCGGCATGAGGGGCTAGTGATGGGTCCAGCTACAATGGGCCCAATGAGATTAGGCCCACAATCCAATATCATTTTTTAAAAGTGAAGAATCCCACATTACTTTTGTAAGAAGAGTGCATATGAGAAACACATTATAAAGCCAGACTTCCTAAAGCTTGGAATGACAAGCTAAAGAAGCTCATAAAAGTTCAACAAGTTCCAATAGGGCTTTCCCTCTAGAAGGAGGCTACCCTCCTTCCAAGAGGCCTACCCTCCATTGAGGAGTCAACCTCCACTTAGAAGCCAAGAGCCTTTTGGAACCCTCTGTCTCAAGGGTGCTTTTTCCCTGAGCCATGAGTCATTTTCCTATCACGAGGCCTTCAGCCCTCCTCCATCCAAGTGGCATGGAGGTCTCCAATCAGGAGGTCCTCAACCTTCCATCCAGGAAGCCCTCAGCCCTCCTTCTAGCATGAAGGTCCTCAGCCATCCTCTCAGGTGGTCCCCAGATGAGATGGAGATCAACCCTCCACCTTTCATGTGGTCCCTGAGGAGGTCCTCAACCCTTCCTCTCAAGAGGTCCCTAGATACGAGGTCCTCGCCCCTCCTCCTTTGAGCATGGAGGTTCTCAACCCTCCTCTCAGGAGGTCCTCGGTCCTCCTTCCAACATGAAGGTCTTCAGCCCTCTTCTCAGGAGGTCCCCGGATAGGAGGTCTAGCTCTCCTCCTTTTAGCATGGAGGTTCTTAGCCCTCTTCTCAGGAGGTCACTGGACAGAAGGTTCTCAACCATCCTCATTTCTGCATGGAGGTCCTCAGCCCTCCCTCTCAGAAGATCCCCGGGAGAGGTCCTCAGCCCTTCTCCTTTTAGCATGAAGGTCCTTAGCCCTCCTCTCAGGAGGTCCCTAGACAGGAGGTTTTCAACCCTCCGCCTTTCAGCATGGAGGTCCTCAACCTTGGAGGTCCTCAGCCCTCCTCCTTTCGGCATGGAGGTCATCAGCCCTCCTCTCAGGAAGTCCCTGGATAGGAGGTCCTCAACCCTCCTCCTTTCAATATGGAGGTCCTCAGCCCTCCTCTCAGGAGGTCCCCGGATGGGAGGTTCTCAGCCTTCCTCCTTTCAGCATGGAGGTCCTCAGCCCTACTCTTAAGAGGTCCCTGGACAAGTCCCTGGACAGGAGGTCCTTAGCCCTCCTCCTTTCAACATGGAGATCTGGAGATCCTCAGAGAGGTCCCCCGGGACGGAGCTCCTCGGCCCTCGGGAGGTCAAGCATGGAGGGTCCTCTCAAGAGGTCTCCGGAGGAGGTCTCGGCCCTCCTCCTTCAAAGATGGAGGTCCTCAACCCTCCTCTCAGGAGGTCTCCGAACGGGAGGTCCTCAGCCCTCCTCCTTTCAGCATGGAGGTCCTCATCCATCCTCCCACGAGGTCCCCGGACCGGAAGTCCTCAGCCGTCCTCCTTTCAGCTGGAGGTTCTCAACCCTCCTCTCAGGAGGTCCCCGGACAAGAGGTTCTCAGCCCTCCACCTTTCAGTAAAGAGGTCCTCAACCCTCCTTTTAGAAGGTCCCTGGTCAGGAGGTCCTCAGTCCTCCTTCTTCTAGCATGGAGGCCCTCAGCCCTCCTCTCAGGAGGTCCCCAGACAGGAAGCCCTCAGCCCTCCTTTAGCACAAGGACCCATAGCCCTTCATTCGACGAAGAGGCACTTCGTCCTCTTCCTTTACGGAGCTCAGTCTTCTGCATGGTAAGCCGCCCCTCTCCACAAACGCATCTCTAAGCCACCTCTCTGCTGGGCGCACCTCTAAGATGCCCCTTCGTTGGGCGCACCTCTAAACCGCTCACCGTGAGTGCACCTCTAAGCCGCCCCTCTGTCGAGCGCATTTATAGAGCTTAGGCCTCCAGATACATCCCAACATTTACTCCTATAGAGAGGAAAAGCAAAGAAGGGAAAATGCCAAGGGCACACCCTGTAATCTCTTTATAATCTCAAACAACATAATGGAAGCAATTCTTGGACTAAAGTCCCGTGGTTTTCCCATCTCATTCACGAGAAGGTTTCCACGTAAAAACGCTTGTGTGCTAATCCTCGTCCCTTCAAACAGCTTTAGTTCTCGTCCTCTTGCCTGTTCCTAGTCCTCGTACTATCTCTCCGTTTCTTGCACAAGTAAATCTTTGGTGTTGCAATCGGATCCTCATCCCACTCCGCAGGGATCCAAGAGGTCGTCTAAAAACTCGACTAAGTCCGAGTGGCCCAAGAGGTCGACTAAAAACTTGGCTAAGTCCGAGCGGCCCAAGAGGTCTTCTAAAAACTCGGTTAAGTCCGAGCGGCCCAAGAGGTCGTCTAAAAACTCGGCTAAATCCAAGCGACCCAAGAGGTCATCTGAAAACTTGACGTGAAGCCAAGCAACCTCTAGAGGTTGAATCAAAAACTTATGAGGTTTAAAATGGAAAGCGTGCGACGACACTGGAGGTAGCATCTTTGGCCTAAGAGGAACGGGAGGTTCAGGCACTAAGCCGATATAAGACTAAGTTTCTTTAACAATTTGTCATAGAAAAACTAAACACATAAAACGATCCCGAAAAAAAAAAAAAGAATTTCATTCATGCTTAAAAACGTACAGTATACAAAGTATATGCGAAAGAAAGTATGTATAGATGTACACGGAAAGACTGCAATCTGCCCTCAGAAGGCCCAAGACAAACATCCTGCTACTAAGGCCCTTGTGATCCGGAAGGCTCTGCTTGGCCAGACGACCCCGGCCGCCCAGAAGATCGAAGATCACTTGATAACCAAGGCCAAGGTGTGCTAGGGAACGTTTCAGAAATACCGTACAAGTCCTCTAAACACGTGGGCGCCTGGCATTTCGAGGATCAAACACGGCTATGGGAAACCGTGGATGCAGCAATTTGATCACTCAGCGACGCAAGCTTATACCGTCCCACTACATGCCTCCCAGAGCAAGAGCCATGTCTGTGACGCTTACTAAGGTCCTTAGCGTTTTCTCTAGCTGGAGATTCCTATCCAGTAGCAGCTTATACTAAACTTGCTAGAGTCTCAGCATGTCTTCAAGAGAAGCAACCCTTCCCTTAGCAGCAACAAGCTCGACCTCCAGGCATTTGTTGGCCTCAGCGAGGGCCCTTGAAGTTTCTGGTTTTGCATATGCTTGGGCAGCCTTAGTAATGATTATCCCAAGACCTCCGGCCATCTCCTAAAGCTGCAAAACTCAAAACAAGATGGTGAGACATAGACAAGAGAACGCAGAGTCAAGGACAACATGAAAAAGTACCTTCTCACAAAGGAGCTCCATGAGACACTCTCCTCTTCGGGGACCTCAGGCTCCTCGAGCCTCTCAGCCGCAGTCTCCTACACCTTAGGAATCTCAACCCTAGTCTTAGACCCAGAGACGTCTTCATCCACATCAATGACTGGGGGTTCAATGGTTTGCGCAAGCTCCGCGACAAAACTCTCCTCCTCACCAACGCTCGGTGCTACATCGGCTTCCTCGGACAAGGCCACCTCTAAGATCTCAGGTGGAATCATCAACGGGCTATAAACCTAGATCTCGAGGCACGGAGGCTCGACAGCCCCTGCGACAAGTGGCTCTGCAGACCGATCTTCCTCGAGCCAGAGTCACACCATCCTCCCAAGCATCATGAGCCACGATGGTGTCCTCGGAAGGGTTATCAACCCACTTCGAGACTTTCCTAGTAAACTCAGACAAAATGTTAGGAATATGCTCATCAATGGGAGGCTGGACAGCCGGGAGATCCGTGGGCTGGCCAACAGATTCAGAAGGTTGACTAGAAGACTCAGCAAAAGTTGAAAGTCCGAGACCTTCTACCTCTCGGTCAGCCTGCACAATCGAAGCCCCCGGCCCCCTCTCTAGAGGCGCAATCTCGGTATCCTCTTTGTCAGACGAGGAGTAATCGATAATGGTCGCCAGACGCTTTGAAGCTCCCGTCCAACGACTTTTTCTTAGCTGCTCGGACGGCTCCTTAATCTTCAGAGAGGCTTGTTTTTTCCTTAGCCTCTTCTTCTTCGAGGAAACGACGGCACCAGTCAGGCCAGTGGTGACGTCAAATCCCTCGTAACGAGTTCCCCACTTAGCATTCGCCAAGTTCTCTACCTGCAACCAAATATTCTGCTTATTTTGGTTGAAAGTGTCAAGGTTCGCCAGCACCAAGTCAATGACCTCCTGGGCAACCCTCCCATCCTTTGCAGAAGGGTCGCTATCCACGTTGCCCCAATCGTTCAAGAGAGCCCAATTCTCCCTAACTTCCAAAAAGAAGAATTTATCATTCCACCTCTTAATGGAATCTGGATTCCCGCCACTCATAATGCTATACTCGGAGCGGAGGGTGGCGACAATCCAGTCCAAGTTGTGTGTAAAGGGGAATATCACCTTCACCACAGCTGCTTCAAGTACCTTCTTATGGCATCGAGCGAAAACACAAAGAGAAACCAGATACCTAATAGCGTTAGGCTGTAATCTGGCAAACGAAACCTTGAGTTCTATCATGATATGGTACAACTCCAGCGAAATGGGAAAGCAAAACCCACCCTTGAGATAGACTTCGTACACTGCGATAAACCCGTCAGGAGGGCTACAAGCCCTATCATCCCTATCTAGAATCACCATGGTCATTGACTTGGGAATGACGTACTTGATGCGAATTGCTTCAAGTCTGCCCGAAGTAATGATGGAAGTGATATCCTTGACCCCGGGAGCCATGAGAATTTGTGGGAAAAAGTAGGGAAAACGCGGGAAAAATCGAGAGGAGAGTGAGATCCTAAAGAGCACAGCCCAAAGATTTAAAGGGGAATTCCTCTAGTCGCGTAAAGTGAAAATAAGGGCAAATCATGATATTTGAAAACGGTGAAAATGCAAGAGGCGTGCGCCATCATCACCCTGGCCACGTGTCGGTGACCCATATGTCGGCAGGATTAGTGGGCCTTTGGCTTCCCAAAGCGCTATCAGTCGAAGTGACGCGTATTTAATGGGCCATCATAACCAAAAATGGCGGTGTTGACCAACGTCTCGAATTCAAGAAAAGTCCATAGAAAAACTTTCGGCGAAGACTTTGATACCAAAAAAGGAGGTGGACGAAAAGTCCGCGGGCACCGCTACAAATTATGCAAAGATACTCAGAGCCCAAAAAGCCTCTCGGGCATTTTGGGTCAAGAACAAGCCCCTGTATGTCCGCGTACATTCTTACCTGTGCATCCTAAGTTACTATATGCAGACACCGGCAAGAGAAAAGCGCAAGCATCAACCTCAAACGAAAATTAAATAAACCCACAAAAATGGAGGGACGAGCGGGCCTTTAATGGAAGCGACCTTCGCAAAGCTGTCCGCGCCCTCAGGCATACTAGGGAGGAAAAAATTCATACAACAAGATTAAAGAATAAAGGCAAAGGGCCATTTTTTTTTATTAATCAAAATTCATTTACAAAATGCATGGCTTGTGACAATAAAAGTACAAGAAAAAGGCAAAAAAAATGGCACGGGGAGTAAGCCCCGAACGGACTGTTCCGGTTTCTTTGAGCATGATGGGCAAAAAAGCGGCTCATCGCCGATAACCCAACAAGCCCAAGCCACCAGAACAGCCCTCCACCTCTTCCCTAGGCGGTACAAACGGCGGTTCAAATGAAGTGTAGATCATGAGCGGCTCGTCACTCCAAAGCAAAGGTGTCCAGTGATGGATCCACCATGATCTACCGCTGCACAAGAGATCGTCATAGCCTGAAGGGAGGCACACGACGACGACAGAGTGGCCAAGCCACCCTCACTAGTGTGAGAAGTCGCCCACGATGGAGGCGTGAGAACAATCTTCATTAGAAGCTCCAAATCTCTAGCTAGTCCACCCAATTCCTTCACGGGTTCCCATTGGAAGCATAGTGAGGCAAGGCCTTTGCATCGTTGCTCCGAAACCAGCCTAAAGGATGAACCACACCAGCCCAAAAACCAGCCTTTTTATAGGCAAGCTGGCTCCCAACCTGCATTGAATGAGGCACGCCTCCCGGTGAGTGTTGTTTACTTGGGAGAAAAACCTGCAGTTCTAATGCAACGCAGTAATTGCAGCGCCTGAAAAGCCTGCCTGACTGTCTGGGAAAGGCGCGATGACCTAAGGAAGGCACGACGCAAGAGCGTGACAAGACCGAGCATATCTCGAGGCAGGTGATAAGACTTCTGCACGGCCAGGACGGACATGCCAGGCCTCGACCATAAGTTAGCCCAGGCATGGGGGCTAGTGTTGAATATAGATACCCAATGCCCAAACTAAAGATCCGCCACCATTAAAATGGGCCAAGGAGCTAAAAAGGCCCAAGAAGCCCAAGTACGTGAACCGGCCCATGAGGTACAGTGGGCTCATGGGCTGGAATCACTATGGGCCGCGTGCCCATGATGAATTTCAGACGCCGCCTAGCCTGCAGGGACCACATGAGAGGTATTAGGTGGTTGGTCAGTCATGTTGCGAAGGGAATGATGATCTGCGCAGTATGCCGCCAGCGGAACAAACGTTACAGGAAACGGCTGTGCACGCAACCCTCTTTGATTGGACAAGAGGGACTCGCAGAGTTGGTGGCAGGGCTCCTAACGCACATTAACACCACGTGGACAGAACTCAAGGAAAACTCAACCATTATAAATATCTTAACTGTTCACCAAACAAAGGATCCGGACATTAATCCCCGCATTAACTCTTATTACCTTCAGCATAGAGAGAAAAATTAAAGAGAGTAGTTCAGGATTTGTGTTGTAAGGGTAACTCTTTGAGTTTCCAAACACAAGGCCCTCGACCTGAAGCACTTGAGTGTGTTTTGTAAACATCTATATTCAAGAACAACATAGTGGAAGCAGTTCTCGGACTAAAGTCCGTGGTTTTCCCATCTCATTCACGAAAAGGTTTCCACGTAAAAATGTTTGTGTGCTAATCCTCGTCCCCTCAAACAGCTTTAGTTCTCGTCCTCTCGCCTGTTCCTAGTCTTAGTACTATCTCTCCATTTCTTGCACAAGTGAATCTTTGGTGTTACAATCGGATCCTCATCCTACTCCGCGCAGGGATCCGAGGACGCAACAATAACCAAGGTCTGGATGACAGAATTTTGCAAGTTCGAATGTGTAATTTCATTATCTCATTGGTTGATAGATTTGACAATCAGGATTTGATGTCCTTGATTTTGGGGTGGAAATCAGGAGAATAAGTATTCCAAACCTTTATCCAGAAGTGAAATTTTCTGGCTTTTGTTTATAAGGGGAATCAGGAGGAACTGAGGCAAGGTTGGACAATTCATATAGAGAAACAGAGTAAGCCGCATAGGAGAAAGAAAGTAGAAGACGTGAGGAGTGTTAGGGAAGAGAATGTTGGTCGGTTAGGAAAACCGTGAGGACAAAGATGACAAACACATACGCACACAATAAAAAGATAGGAAAGAATTGGAACACTCAATTTTATGTGGAAACTCTTTTCTAAAATAAGAGAAAAAAATCACGGGACACTTAATCCATAAACAATTTCACTATGAAATTTTGGTTACAAAAACTCAAACTACACAAACCCTTGAAGAATAGAGAACAAGAGTAAAGCACTACTCATTTATTTTTTTGTGTTTCTTCACACTTAAAAATGCAACAATGTACACATATATATACAAATGCTCCGAGTAGCAACTACTCTACAAAACGTTCACGTGCACTGCAAAGCTTGGCACTTGCTATGCAAAGTTGCATTCTTGTTATGAACTTTACAGTTAACTAACTCTACAAGGTCAGCTACAAATTCTAGAAGGTCAATTATTTGTTCTGCTACATGTACCGACTTTGCAGGTATTTTTCGGCGCATGCCAGATTGTCCACCTGCTCATCTCTACTATCGAAAATCACTTGACAAATTTCCACCTCTCCGGCTTTGAGAAGTTCCACTCCGGATTTTTGGCACAAGAAATTTCTACTCCGACAAAGTGAAGCCACTCCGGGTTTTTATTCATTCCGACCAAGTGTAACCACTCCGACCTTCTTCCATTCCGACCAAGTGAAACCATTCTCCGGCCAAGTGCAACCACTCCGGCCTTGTGTACCACTCCAGGAATTCCACACCGTGAATTGCGCACCGGTTATTTTCACACCGGAATTCCAACCCGGTCACATCGCACGCGCGGCGAACACAACAATACTCCCCATACGGAAGTGACCTAAAATCCCAACAAGGAGAAAAAGATATGGTGTCCTTGTGTGGACGTTGATTTGGTTCCCTGACTTCTACCAGTCTTTTAACTTCCTCGATAAAATATTCCTTCCTTGTACTTACACTCCTAGTAAGTTGTTAAGGTTGTTATATTGAAACAAATATCGGCCGATATATATTGATATCAAATGCTTGATACCAATATTTATCAATATTGCGATAATATTATTATATGCATCTGTATTGATCAATAAAGACAATATATATCACCCAAGATTTAAAATATTGATCAATATAACCTTATTAGGTTACGATTTTCATAATTTTTTTTTATTCGGTATAACCGATACCAATATGTAGTATCTAACATGTGTAGTACTGATATGAAAATATATCGGTATTGATATTTTCAACAATGGGTTGTCATTATGAGGATCGTGTACTGGAATGTTAAAGGTGATGGTTTTTCATATCCATTACTATACCAGCGAAGGATTTTTACAGACTAAGAAGTCACGCAGTTTTAGCCTACTCAGAAAGTTTTTCACAAAATTATCTGTGTTGTATGAATGCATTTGTTTTCTGCTTAATTGCTTCATCGAGTTTGCAAATAAAGGGAATTTGTTCCCAACAAGTTAACCATTCACCTTTATACATCGGAGGTATTATCATAAAATAAATCATCCATTTCATAATAAGTATCACCTCTGATATATATATAAATGGAACAAAATCAACTTGAACTATTTATTTTTCAAAAATTATATTTACTTGAGATTTAAAGAATATAAGTTTGAAATATAGCCTTCGAAAAGCTTTTATATATAATTTTAAAAGATTTCAAATCAATCTGGTTCATAATAAACAGTCAAACTGGATTTAGTATTAGACCTGGAAAATTTTAAATGGACATTTATTATAAATGGAGTATTTTTTAATATCATCCTTTATAGTTTAGTATGTAAACATCAAAATCCATGGTAGTAATGAAAAATGTCACAGCAATCGAATTTCCATTGGCCTATCACGGGCGCAATTTTATTGTACATTCGTCAAAACAAGCTGTTAAACATTGCAACTAAACAGCGCAGAAAATTTCAGAGAGGAAAACCGACCTGTGAAAACCCCAGAAGGCCGTCAATGGGTCCATGCTTAATCATGCAATCGTCTATGTACTCCAAACATTCATCAAAATTTGTGTACTCCGTAAACACCTGGAAATATCAACGACGATTCAATTCATCGAATTTCAGATAAAATTAATTGTCAGAAAATCTCATTAAGATCTCCAGAAACAAACTATCAAATTAACCCCCCAAAAAATTAGTAGAATTCCAAACTCACTTTGTTGAATTGAAACCATTCGTAATAGGGAGGGTCAAAGATCCCTTCGACGTCGGATTTTCCTTGCGCCGGAAAAGGCCCGTCGACGAACACGAGATCGAGCTTTGAGAGGACCGATTCCGGCCATTTACACACCTGCTTCCTGAGAATATCTCCGCTAGTTCTGTAGCCGTGAAGGCACAGAACTCTAGGCTTTCGAATTTGATAACCTTCGCTTTCCATTGCTGACGGCGCAGAAATTCTCAGCATCCAAAACGGGGGGAATCGGCATCTCCCCGGAAATTGGTGTGCCTTCATGGTGGTGGTTGCTTTATAGCCGCTGGTATCTCCATGACAAAATTATTCTTCAAATATAAAAATTATTTATTTTTAAATATATAATTATAATTTAATTATTTTTAAAAAAAAAATTATTTAAAATTAATTATTTATTTTTTTAATAGATGAGTCCTCATTATATTGTGGTCACAATATAATGTCAAATGGAAAAAGTGGTCACAATGAAATTAATAATTCTTTTTGAGCTTTTCAATTATTGAAATAATTTCAATTATATTATTTTATATTACATATTATTACTTAATATGAATCCATTTAATATAAATTATGTAATAATTTATAATCAAATTATATAATTTTAAAATTTTATCAAAATAAATTATTAATTGAGAACTATCTAAACCATAAATATATGATTTAATTTTATTTGAAAATTTTATGAATTTTAATATGTTAAACTCATTAATCTAAGAATTATTTATCATATTTGATTATCATATATAAAAATTAAAATAAAATTATATTTTAAATATATTTTAAAAACATAATTAATATAAAAAATAAATTATAAAAAAATTCAAGTCAACATTATAATTAAATTAATTAAAATAATCAATCATTAATAAAAATTATTCAAATGTTCAATTCAAACTCGACTTTTAATATTTTAAAAAAAAAAATACATGAAATACCATTAAATATCAAAAAAATAATTATGTTTACCCTTAATTTTAGTAATCGATTAAATATATATATATATAGTTATCGTATATTATGTAATTAATTTAATATAATACATATTTAAAATAGTGATTATATATTTCTTTAGAAATAATTTTGTAAATTAAACTTTCCTCTGTTATATAATTTTTAATTATTTGTTACATTTTCCTCGTGCGTTACTGTGCTGTATTTAGTCGCCGGCCGGCCGTGTCCATTCCCACGTGGCATTGGGCCGTGTGCGGAATACGACGCGGAGGTAGTTGTGTATATTTTAAAGAAAATTCAACGGTGGATGGTGGCGAACTGAGGATTGTGATTGACGGCTGCAAACAGTGGGGTTTGCTGAGAGAAAGCCTGGTTGCAGAAAAATAATAATACCCCGCAAAATATGATACTAATTCATCATTCAAAAACTACATAATTTATTATGCATTCATATAATTCCTAGGGCAAGAAGAAAGTCTCTGTACGTCTCATTTATTTTTTAAAAGGCTTATATTTTATAAAAATTATTTATCTAAAATAATCTATGAATTTATAAATCCTGATATAATATTAAAATTCTAACTTTTTTTATAACAGTAACTCACTGATGGCTCGATCCTTTCAAAATGAGGCCTTCTTTGCCCTCCACTTAAGCTATGCACGAAAGGTCTAAAGCCAACCTCAGAGAATAATAAATTTTTATAGAGTCTTTTTATCAAAATATAGATAGTTTATATCTTTATAAATATACCTATTTTATTAAATTTTAAAGATTTGATAATATTATATTTAATATAAAAATTTTAATATATAATATAATTTCTATTTGTATGATAGGGAAGTGTGCTTTAAGATATGACAAGCATTAATAATATCAAATGCTTTAATATTTTATTTATTAAGTGATATTAGTGGATTTATATAAAAGTGTATAAATGAAAGGGAGGTGACATTAAAATAAACATTTTGAAGTTAAGCTATAACATCACTCATTGATATAAATAATAAGTCAGATAACAAAATCAAAAGAAAATAAAATAATTTATATAAAAATATATGTATTAATGAGACGTAATATTAAGTGACAAATCCGGAGTCACTAAATCCAGAGTGAATACAAATCTGGAGTGACTAAAATCCGAGTCACTAAAAACCGAAGTGATAAATCTAGAGTCGCCAAATCCGGAGTGAATATAAATTCGGAGTGACTAAAATTCGGAGTCACTAAATCTGGAGTGAATACAAATCCGGAGTGACTAAAATTCGGAGTTACAAAAAATCGGAGTGACAAATCTGGAGTCACCAAATCCAGAGTGACTACAAATCCGGAGTGACTAAAATCCGAAGTCACTAAAAAATCGGAGTGACAAATCTGGAGTCACCAAATTCGGAGTGAATATAAATCCGGAGTTACTAAAATTCAGAGTGACCAAAATCCGGAGTGAATAAAATTCAGAGTAACCAAAAACCAGAGTTAACAAAAATCCAGAGTTACCAAAAAATTCGAAATCACAAAGAATTCTAAGTAATTTTACATTAGAAGACTAAGGCAGTATAGCTTTATGTTATAACCCATCCAAAAGACATGCCAAAAATTAAAATTTTAATCTTCTGGCATGGGGGGCTAGTGATGGGTATAATTACTTGAGTGATTCAATATATGAGTCCATTAATTAAAGCCCAACACGAATGACTCAGATAACCGCCCATAGGGTAGGTTAGAAAAACTCCTGATAACTTCCACGTTTCGTTTTGAATAAAACGTATAATAACCAACCAGAAGTTGAAACGAATAAACATGCTTATCTGAAGTAGTTATGAAATCGGAACAGTTATAAAACCGAAAAGAGACATTTTATAAAGAGAAGGTAATCCTCCAATAAAGGAGGACTCTCTATCTCTGGATTATTCCCACTTGAAAGAAAAATAATTAGATCTTTCATTTTTATTAAAAAAATGCCATGATTGATTTGAACGTTGGAGAGCCTATGAGAATTTAACCCCTTTGGACCTTTGACTATTTTGTTTTCTTTGATGTTGTGCAGGTATTTGGTTGAAGAAATGGATGGCCAGTCATCTCTAGTTAAATCCGGATCAACAGCCACAGCACATATAATCCCTAGGGCAACAAGAAAGTCTTTGTACCCATCACGATTTTGGGTACATCGTGATCCTTGTGATCCTCTAGACTCGCAATCGTGATTTTGGGTATTAGATTTCGGGACCCATCAAATACATATTTAAAATAGTGATTATATATTTCTTTAGAAATAATTTTGTAAATTAAACTTTCCTCTGTTGTATAATTTTTAATTATTTGTTACATTTTCCTCGTGCGTTACTGTATTGATTCGCCGGCCGGCCGTGTGGATTCCCACGTGGCAGATCTTGGGCCTTGTGCGGAATACGACAGGGAGGTATTGTGTATATTTTAAAGAAAATTCAACGGTGGATGGTGGCGAACTGAGGATTGCGATTGACGGCTGCAAACTGTGGGTTTGCTGAGAGATAGCCTAAAAATTATAATACGCCGCAAAATATGATACTAATTCATCATTCAAAAACTACATAATTTATTATGCATTTATATAATTCCTTGCGCAAGAAGAAAGTCTCTGTACGTCTCATTTACCTTCTAAACGGCCTATATTTTATAAAAATTATTTATCTAAAATAATCTATTAATCTATAAATCCTAATATAATATTAGAATTCTAACTCTTTTATAACAGTATCTCACTGATGGCTCGGTCCTTTCAAAATGGGGCTTTCTTTGCCCTCCACTTAAGCTATGCACGAAAGGTCTAAAGCCAACCTTAGAGAATAATAAATTTTTATAGAGTCTTTTTATCAAAATATAGATAGTTTACGTCTTTTTAAATATACCTATTTTATCAAATTTTAAAGAGTTGGTAATGTTATATTTAATATAAAAATTTTAATATACAATATAATTTCTATTTGTATGATAGGGAAGTGTGCTTTAAGACATGACAAGCATTAATAATATCAAATGCTTTAATATTTTATTTATTAAGTGATATTAGTGGATTTATATAAAAGTGTATAAATGAAAGGGAGGTGACATTAAAATAAATATTTTGAAGTTAAGCTATAACATCACTCATTGATATAAGTAATAAGTCGGACAACAAAATCAAAAGAAAATAAAATAATTTATATAAAAATATATGTATTAATGAGACGTAATATCAAAATAAATATATGGAGAGTGGCCTATACTATTACTCTATTGATAGAAGCAAGTTGGCTAACCAACAAAGAGACAGTAAAGAAATCCATATAAAAATATATATATGATACAAGAATAAATATCAATAGAGTGACATAGATATTAATTTATTGATATAAACAAGTAAGCTAACGGACCAAAAGACAATGAAAGAATTTTTACATATGAAATAATCGTTGAATTTTAATTAGGAGTTTGGTAAATAATATTTCAAAGTCCAGGAAACTTATTTTATAAGAGCATATGGGCATGATGTTGCACCTTTATTTATTTACAATGTTGTTATTATGCATTTAGAAAAAGGTAATTAATTTGAGTGTTAGGAACCTATGATGGTTTTCTGTAACACAGTCTAAGATAAGATTAATCCAATCAGTTGATATTTTGGGCTCGCAAATTATAAGCTCATGAAGAGAAATAAAATAACAGAGATGTTAGATCCTTATTAGAAAATAATTCGAGTGAATAATTAAACCACCGAATAGTTGAATGATCGAATTTTTGGTCATATAAAAAATTGAGGTACTGAATGACTGGATGGTTAATAAATTTAGACTATTTATCCTAACAATTAATTATATAAATCGAGTAATAAGAGGTTAAATTAAATAAAAAATTAATACGTCCAATAAATAATTATTAGACGTACAGTTTATAAAATGCTTGCCCATTTAGTTCAAAATCAACCTATCGCTTTAATTTATGTATAATGATACATCTTCAGGAAAAGGAAACTAGTTAATAATATTATTATAAATATGCTTATTTTTTTTAAACATAAAGAAAAAAGGGAAAATTACCCATAAAAGTAAGTATAAAGTTTTAACCTTCTAAATACTTGCCAATTCCAAAAATTAAGGAACCAAGCCCTCAAATTCCACTCTTTCTCTTACTCAACCTCTTATTATCATTTTATTTTAGAAAATAATTTCTTATTTAAATATTAGAGGATATTTCATGAAGGTAGTTTCATATCCTTTAATCACTGGTTAAATATTATAGTATGTAGGATCCAACTTTAAATGTTTAAAAATTTAACCTAATTTTATTCGAACAACTATTCAAATCTAAAGTATGCATTATTAGCGCTGCGTGTGGGAATGTAGTTAATCCATTTGTTCCTACCCGACCAAGATTGTACCTGTTTGAAAACCTCTTTCTTTCTTGACAAAACAAAAAGGGTGAACAACAAGCACAAGGACAATTGATCCAACTTTTAAAAGGTATCATATTTCTTGGCTTAATCTCGAAGGAGGGTAGTCATAGGGATGCTCACCCATCGTCTTATCTTAACATGAGAGCCTTAGTTGCTTAAATAAATGATATGTCAAAAATGTTGAAATCCTTGTGGAACAAAATTGATGGTCAAATTCATAAAGCGAAGGTCCTCCACTTGCAGTTATCAACCTTAACGATGAGATTGAAAAAGAAAAAAATTGTCTCAAAGGGAGGCCACCCATGATCAAAGATTCGAGAGTATCTTGAGGCATCTGTCCATATTATATTTTCTTGGTTTGAAAGACATTTAAACTTCAAAACTATAGAAGAGAATCTTGAATTACAGAATCCTCGATATGCTAAGAATTCCAAATGCCTATCGAACAGAAGGGAAGATTATACAGTAGTATACCCAAAACCCTCTCGTCTAAGCATCATGCCTCTACTTTCATTTAATTTTAAATAAAAACAAAAAGATTTGGCTATACATGTTAGGAATTGACTAACTAGTTTCTATCTTAATTTGCCTTCAATTATAAAAAAAAAAAATAGCCCCGCACCTTATTAGATTCCAATATGCTCCTAATGAAAGTCTAAAGTGCTTTTTGACCAAATTAAAACCAAGTCAAAAGGCATATTGAAACTCACGGACAATGTGAAACTTAATACTTTCAAAATTATGATACAATCAGGTAACGTTTTTTAAATATTTAATTCAACAGAACCTCAAGACATTCTTGGTGGCAAAAGGCATATCACATTTATTTTTTTATTAAGGTATGTAAAAGTTTTGATGATAAAATTTTTATAAGGATGGGAGAAATATAAGGTTCGAATCCTTAATTTATGATAATTATAATTAATTAAATTAATATAATTAAAATTAAAATTAAAAGATGTAAAAAATTAGAATAAAGAATCAAAATTTGACGAGATATCACGTTGAGGAATGCCTAACCGGTGTACAAGGCACACCTGTGCATGGCAAGCAAATTGACTTATGCCTGATGGAGGTCTAACTGGCGCTTGAGATCCAAAAGTAATGAGTCAATGTTTGAAGCACGCCCAAGGGATGTTCGAGAGATTATTGATAGAATGTATCCACTCAAGGCATGCTTTAGCAATGCCCGAGCATTGTAATTTAGAACCTTAGTGCTCAATGTGCGCTCTAGTGGTGCTCAGACGTCACTCTATATATAAGAAGACTTTTGACTAATTTTTGTCATTTTTTGAGTAGTTTTGAGAGATGAGAGAGAAGCTAACGAAGAGAAGAGAGAGAAGGCCAATGAATTCCAAATTAAGTTGATTAAAGTTTAAATTTTGATAAATTGGAGTTAAGACAAGTGTATTTCAAATATTTTTTTTTCTTATTGTTGTTTTTTTACTGAATTTATTGATCAATTCTTATTCCATTACTCTTACATGTCTTGATTTTTGAAACTATTGTAAGATTGTTGAATATGCATATGTAACTCTCTTTTATTTTGTTATAAAAATGTGTGAATTTCATGTTTAAATTCAAATATATGATATTATTTTGTTGTTTTCTGCAATTACTCTTCCATGCATGTTTGAAAACTTGATATTATGCTATTGCATGTTTGAAATTAGTACTCTATATTCTTGTATGACTATAAAGTATTGAATATAAATTTTACATGTTAAATTATATACTATATGTTCTGAAATTCAATAGGATATTGTATATGTTTGCTAATTTCTGCATTATACTGAATTTTTTTGAATTATCATGCTTTAAAGTTTATCATAACTAAGTTCCTATATAGAATTTAAGTATTATATGTGCAAGAATTATAAAATTATATGAAAAATTTTATAATTATATCAAGAAATTATTAGCCATTGTTCAAGATATGAAAACTATAAATTATGAAGAAAAGTGTAAACTTTTTATGAGAATTTACATTAGACCATAGTTAAATTTCAGTGGATAATATATTATGGCTCGTCTTAATATATTATTGTAATATATTGAGGTTTGAACTTATCATCCACGGATGAGAAATGATATTCAACCCAATTTATAAGGTTATATGTATGAATGCTAACTTACGAGTCTTAAATAATAATGTATAACCTTTAATTGTGTGAAAATAAATATAAGAAAGTTTAATTGTCTGCTCATTTAATTGGTTAAGGCTTATTGGCCCTTAATCCCTAAAAAAATCAGCTTTTAATATGTTTTGATGATAAAAAATTGCACAATAATATGATAAGAATTCTAAAAACATATAAACTAAATTTTCTACACAAGTTTTAAGAAAATTTTATGTCATTGTATCCGATTATAATCTATAGACTTTTTGATATGTTTTAAAGATAAATTGTATATGATCATTTGATTAATTATATACCTTACTGAACTTTTAGCTTATTCTATTTACTTTGATTTAAATGTAAATTGTTTTAAATATACCTATTATACACGAGTGAAAAGCAGCGTTCGACCCCATCTACAATATTATATGTATGATGGCCCACTTATGAAGTCTTAAATAATAGCGTATGATCTTTGTTTATATGAAAATAAATATAGCCCAAGTTTGGATTGCCTGCTCATTTAATCAGTAAGGTATACTGGTCCTTAATCCCTAAGAAAATTAGATTTTAGTATTTTTGATAATAAGAAATTGAATAAGAATATAATAATAATTCTGAAAATATATAAACTAAATTTTCTATACAAGTCTTAAAGAAAATTTCATATCATTACATCCAATCATGATCTATAGTCTTTTTGATATGTTTTAAATATAAATTGTAAATGATTATTTGATTAATTATATTCATTATCAAACTTTTGGCTTGTTTCTTACTTTGTTTTAAATGTAAATTGTTTTAAATATACCTATAATCCACGGGTGAGAAGTAGCGCTCAACCCTGCCTATAAGGTTAATGTATAATAACTCACTTATAAATTTTAAATATTAGCGTATGGTCTTTAATTATGTAAAAATAAATATAATTTAAGTTTTAATTATTTGGTCATTTAGTTGATAAGACCTACTGTCTCATAGTCCCTAAGAAAATTAAATTTTAGTATATTTTGATGATAAAAAATTGAACAAGAATATGATAAGAATTCTGAATTACATAAACTAAATTTTCTATATAAGTTTTAAGAAAATTTTATGTCATTGTATTCCATCATAATCTATAATCTTTTCAATATGTTTTAAATGTAAATTACATATGATCATTAAATTAATTATATAACTTACTGAATTTTTAACTCACTAATTACTCTGTTTTACTAACCCCTCCAAATGATATGCTCATATACATGTAGGATGATAAAAAATGAAGGATACAATGTTTATGAATAGTTTAGATTAGAATTTTATGAATTTTGATGTTCTTTAATAGTTTTGGACAATGGTTAATGTGTTAAATGTTATAATATGGTTGTTAGATAATAGTTAATGTATTAAGTTTAGTTTCTGGATAGCTTTAGATTGTTTTATGCTGTAATGTGGCTATTAGATAGTGGTTAATATATTATGTTATGTTTCGAACAACGTTAGAATGTTAACAATAATGTATCGTGGTTTTGAAAATTATTTATATTTCGGTTAATATGTTATTGTAGTCTAATAATATTTCAAAAAAGGGTTGTTCTGATTATCGATTATAAGAATTGATTTATAATTTTATTCTTTTGCAGATTTGTATACTCTAATTATATATTGGATAGGCATTATTCTTTATGAAAGGTCCAACATTATGATTTGAGTCAATATCAAAGCCACACAATAACGTGGTGTATATTTGGATCATATGTTTAATTTAATTTATTTTATTATGGTTGATCGAGGTATCAATATGAAGTTCGCTCCCAAAGGTTAATTAGAGTATTTTTTGTTAATTAATAATTGGTTAAATGATAATTTTAAAATCAAAATTTAAATAGAATAAAAGAAGGAAAAAAAAGAGAGAAAATGAAAAAAAAATGAGATTTTAAGACTTTTTCAAATCAGACCTATTAAATTTAAAATTAAAAATAAATATATTTAAATCTATTTTTTAGTATATTTTTGGAGTTGTTTGATTTTGCTAATGATTTTTTTGTACTTTATATGTATATTACCATTTACACACACCTTTCAAATATTGTGCGTACATGTGTATTTTATCAAATATTTTAAAGTTTTAGTTAATTTTATTAAATATTTAAAAATTTTAAATTTTTTTAAAATAAGTCAATATTTTGAAGTATTATATTTTGTTGCGTCAGCACTCGCCGCCGAGAAATCGAGTGTGAGCGGATTTCTAAGCACGCTGGACAATTGACCGGAGCAACACAAAGTGAACGGGAGTCTAGTGAATAGAAAAGCACGGGGGCTGGGGATGAACACTTCAATTTACGTGGAAAACCCCTCAATATGGCGAAGGGTGAAAAACCACGGTGGTGGACGTGCAGTCCGAGAAATCTCACTATGAAGAAGAGGAAATACAACAATGGAAGCCTGGGAAACTTAGCGTCCTCAGGGTGCTTACAACTTAAGAAATGTAACTTCTCTCTTTTCTCTCTTCTCTGGGAGATTTTTGCTAGAGTCTGGTTAGGGAGATCTGGAAGCCAAAAGGTCCTTCTTCAGCTGCTGGAGTTGGGTATTTATAGAGAACGTGATACCGTAAGGAGACGACACGTGGCGCTGGCATGTCAGGGCTGTCTGCCACCATCGCCACCACTGTGATGCGGCCGTGATGATGGCAGGATACATTCACGGCACCGCAGATACGGGCGCCGATGTGCACGGCCCGTAGGTACGGCATGTCAGAGCGCTGTGGTTGCTCGTGAGAAGATACGCTGAGTTGGCATCTGGGTTATTTTGGTCTTTTTGGTGGTCCCCTGGCCCCAAATGGGTCTCAAGATTCGCCCGGGCGGCCAAGCAAGAGTCGGAAGCGAGCCGCTTGTTTGAATTTGGTCGGGTTTATGGGCCTTTGGGCCAGCCTTTTCACGCGACTTTTTGGGCCTGCAATTCTGTGATTTTGGGCCCGTGGTTCCGTGGATCCATCACGAGCCCCCATGTCAAGTGGTTCGAGGACTCACCGTTGACATGCCTTGTCAAGATCTTTTCGCCATCATAGCCGCGGTCTTCGCCTTCGCCGCGTGAAAGACGTCCGGGGTCTTCGGAGTCACGAAACCTATCTTTCGCCGCCGTTTTCCCTCCTCGTGGAGCATTGAATGCGATGGGCGATTGACGTGACATCGCCGCCTGGGAAACCCTAAGGCCTACACTTGCCATCGCGTATGGGGAGTTGACACGTGGAATGGTCATGATGAGGGCGCTCTTCACCTTTTCAAAATCTCTTTAAATCCTTCTGTCGTATCTTCATTATTCTTCGTGCTTTCTTCTTTCTTCCCTTAGTTTCCTTCGGAAACCTTCACGACGTTTTTGCTTTCCTTACTTGTCGCCATGGCTCCTGGGTGTTAAAGAGATTGCCTCTTTCCTCACTTCGCAAGATCTCGAGCATCGGCATGGCATAGCATTCCTGGCCGGATTCGATGGTGGTTCCAGCGCCGAGAG
This sequence comes from Nepenthes gracilis, assembly GCA_033239525.1. NCBI lineage: Eukaryota > Viridiplantae > Streptophyta > Magnoliopsida > Caryophyllales > Nepenthaceae > Nepenthes > Nepenthes gracilis. The sequence goes on from BSYO01000040.1 coordinate 2,576,489, forward strand.
GGCGAGCAGCACCATTCGGACGGTTACATTGCGGTATACGAAGTTCACCTTAAAGGTGGACTTCGCTTCCCTGTTCGCCGAGCTCCGCCGCCTGATGAAGGAGTCGGGCCGTCCCGCCGCGAAAACTCAGCCCAACGCCATCAGGGTATTTGGTCTCTTTGTGCGTCTTCGCACGTCTGTCATAGCAAAACCTCGAGGCGGTCATGGTGAAGATCATGTTTCGCTTCAATCGACTCCCGAGTGGATCGCCATGACCCCGCCCGAGTTCGCCGAGATGAGCGGTGGAAAACCGATTCCACCAAAAGGTGGAAGGACAGTTTTTCTTCCTCAAGGTGGTCGAGGACTCGGGAGCTCTCCTCCGTGTGGGGAAACGTCGCCGCAAGTACGGCTCCGACATTACCGACGAGAGAGGGAGGCCGCCAGGAGGTCACTGACGGTGCTAGCGAACTCCGGGCGGCTTCAAGACGGAAGAAGAATATCCGGCCGTCCCGAAAAGTCAAGTGAAGCCAAGTGGACGGTGCCGTCCGGGGTGATTCTGCCATTGCCGCTTCGAAAAAGAAGAAGAAGAAGAAGCTGAGGAAAAGAGAGGGTCCTCTTGTGATTCAGGAGCCATCCGAGCTGCCTCCCAAGAGCCCGCGGATTGAGGCTTCTGGGGATCCGCCGAGTGCCGCTGGCGAGTCTTCCTCAGAGGATGACCGCGCCATTGCCCCCGTGGTCAGGAGGGCCGCGGTGCTGACTTCTGGTCTTTCTGCGGAGCCCGAGGTCGTCGCAGCACCTCCTTCTGGTATCAAGGTCCGTCCTGAGGCCTCTGCCGTCTCTGCGGGTCATCCTTCTGATGATCCTGCGGCCTTTGGTGCCGCGGAGGAAGCAGACCTTGGACCAGGTCGTAGAGCCTCGCGAGATGGAGGTCAGCCGGGCTGATGTTACTACCGGGAGATCTTTGACCTTCTTGGCGGCGAGGAGGCAGTTGGCCGCGCCTTAGAGATCCCGATCATTGCTAACGTCCCGGAGGTAGCGGAGCCCCCCACCCTTGAGGGTCCTTCCTCCGAGGCCATTCTTGGATGTCCCCCGCGGCGCCCGCGGAGTGCCCACTCACGCCGAAGTCCTGCAGGAGATTGCCTCACCGAGGACCCCCGTCATCTCTCAGGTATTTCGCTGCCTTATTCTTTGTCTCCATTTCTGCTAACTGTACTTGAGTGTCATTGATTCTTTTTGCAGCTCCAGACTGGACAGGCCTTAGTCGGGCCGGGTGGGCGAAATCGCTCGGTCTCGACGGGAGGCGGAGTCCCTGAAGGCCGCCCAAGAAGAGAACCAGCGGCTTCGTATGGCACTTGCTTCATCTGAGGAAGCTCTTAGGCTCTCAGAGGTTCGACATGGTTTCCTCGACGGACGGATCCTTCACGGGAGGAGACGCAAAGGACCCGGTGAAGATTGGCCGAGATGGCCCCCGTGGCCGGAGTCCAAGTTCGGGATGGCATCCATCTCCCAGGCCACGGTGATGCGGGTCCCGTGATCCACGATTTCCCACCGCCGTGTTGGATTCGCGTAACACGGCACCGTGTGCCCTCAGGATGTGTTTGGTCTTGGACAGGCCATTTCCCGCGTCTTTGTGCCAAGTTCTCACGTGGGTCCTCGCTTCATCCAGTCAACTGAACTTCGAGCCACGGGCGGGTCCTTCATCTCTCTCGAGAGTCATCTCGAGTCGTTCCACCCTGGGCCCCCGTGAGGGCTAGACTTTGTTTCTCTTTTTGTATCATTGTATTGCATTTTATGGAATAAAAGAAATCCTTGACTTTTATCACAAGTGCCTCTTTCTTTTTCTCTTTTGTTTTACCAAGTTTTGTTATGACCTCAAGGGCTCGGCCTTCTGGGACCGCCACACTGCGCCCGAGCTTTTGTTATGACTCAAGGGCTTGGCCTGGGCCGGCTCATTACTCTGAGTTTTTGCATGACCTCAAGGGCGGCCTGGACCGCTTGGCCACAGCCGAGTTTTTTTGCTATGACCTCAAGGGCCCGGGCTCTAGGGACGCTCGGTCAAATGAGTTTTTGTTATGACCACAAGGGGGCCTGGTGACCGCTCGTCACACAAACAGTTTTTGTTATGACTCAAGGGCCGGCCTGGGACCGCCTACCATCCTGGGAAGTTTTTGTTATGACCTCAAGGGCCCGGCCTGGGACCGCTTTGCCGCAACTGAAGTTTTTGTTTGTTTTGAGACGGCCCGCCACCGGGGTAGTACTTCCTTAGGTGAGCGGCGCCAGTGTCCGGGGTATCGGTTGCCATCTTGGGTACGTAGAGCTTGTAAGCTCCTCCTCGAAGGATAGCCGAGACAAAAACGGCCCTTCCCAATTAGGAGAGCTTGTTTCTTCCAGCCTATTTTTCCCGTGGCTTCTACGCTTCTTAGCACGAGATCCCCGACCTTGAATGGTCGCGCCTTCACCTTCTTGTTGTAATAGCGGGCCACCCGTTGTTGGTAGGCCGCACCCTAAGTCTCGCCTCGGTCATGACTTCCCGAGGGCATCGAGGCTTTCTGAGCCTTTGGTGGTATACATTCATACCAAGCATCCAACCCGGGACTGGGTAAGGCATACTTCTATCGGGATGACAACTTCGACCCCGTAGCAAAAGTTGAAAGGGGTCTCTCGTGGGCTCTCGTGGAGTCGTTCTATACGACTGCAGGATTGAGGGCAACCATGTACCCATGAGCCCTCGATAATTCCAAACGTTTTTAGCCCGTGTAGGATCGCAAGGTTTGTCACTTCCACTCCGCCTGCTAGCTTGGGGGTACGCCACCGATGTGTGCACTACCAAAGTTGATCCTCGTGTCATAAAGACTTAGTGAACCGCTTTCCGTGCTGAACATGTCCCGTTGTTACCACGATGCACTCGGGCACTCCAACCCGCACACGATGTTCCACGGAGGAATAAAATCGCTTTTGCTATGTTATTCGCCAGTGGTACCGCTTGACCCATTTGGTGAAGTAGTCAATTTCCACGATCGTGAACTTCCTTTGTCCGGGCTAGAGGGAATGGCCCGAGGATGTTGAGCCCCATCGGGGCGAACGGCCATGGGGATTGGCGCCCGAGTTCTCAGGTGGGGGCGATGGCTCATGTTACTATGAATTTGGCAACTCGCATTTGCGCACGAAACCATGGCGTCATATTTCATAGTCGGCCAAGAGATCCTTGCCTCATGAGCTTAAAGGCTAGATTCTTTCCTCCAACATGGGATCCGCATATTCCGAGATGCACCTCCCGTAGGGCGTATTCAGCTTCTTCTGAGTAAGACACTCAAGTAGGGGGCCGAGAAGCCCTGGCCGATACGGTCTACGATTGTGTACCAACCCGCTATCTTCTTTATCTTCTTAGCTTCGCTTGGTTCTGGCAATGAGCCATGGGGATGAAACTTCATGTGTAGGGAGTCATCCAGTAAGCCTGGCCCCGCGACTTGCATCACCTCCCGCCGCCTTCTTCAATGCCGGACTCCGCCAGATTTCTCGTGATCCCAGCTAGCGACTGCCTCAGATCTCCTGGCCGCTGCGGCTCGAGTGAGTGTGTCGAGATTTGGCATTTTCCCATGGGATGTGGATGAACTCGGCCGCCTTGAATCCCACGATCATGTCCTGACCTTTGAAAGGTACTTGGACAGCCGCTTTCGTTGTTGACATCGAAGCTCCCGCGAACCCGATTGATGACCAACTCTAATCACCGTAGATGACGAGCCTCTGGCCGAGCATTCCTCGCGAGCCTGAGTCCGACCAGCAGGCCTCGACTCCGCGACGTTGTTTGTGGCCGAGAATCCCAAAGATCAATGAGTACTTTATCTCCATTCCTCAGTGTGCGTAACACGATCCGGCTCCGGCAGCCCGCCCTTCATGGAGGAGCCGCCCACGTGCAAGGTCCATGTGGAGGTTCTGTTGAACTCGCCCCGTGGTAGTCCGGTCCTCGCAACAAGTGGCGGTGCGTTGTCTCGACGAAAGTCCGCGAGTGCCTGTCCCTTTGGCTACGGGGTCTGACGGAACTCAATGTCAAACTCCCCAACTTGATGGCCCACTTGATCGCCACCGGGAGATCTCGTGTTTCCCAGCTTGACTCTTAAAGGTTGATCGGTTAGACTATTACCTTGTGCACTCAAGTACGCGGTCTGAGTTTCCTCATGGAACAAAACCTAACGCCAAGGCCACCTTCTCCCCTCAAGGGATACCGGGTCTCGCGCCCCGAGAATCTTCACGACGTAATACACGGCCGTTGCTTGCCATGCTGCTCTCGTACTCAATACCGAGCCTCAGTCGGGCGTTGACACGAGAGGTACTAAGCACGCTCTTCGCCTTGCCGAGGAGAAGCATAGGGGCGGACTCGAGAGGTAGCTTGAGTCCTGGGAACTTCTTCGCAATGTCACCCACCGAAAATCTCAGATTTTGTTCCTCTTAGCGCTCAAGAATGGCAGTGCTTCTCACTGATTTTGCTAGGAACGGAGAGGGCAGCCACACGCCCTCAAGAAGTCACTGCTCCTCCTTTACCTTACCAAGCCAGGGGGACCGCATGTTCCCAGCTCGCTTGGATCTTTTCTCGGCTTTGCCTCAATTCCTGTGACACGATGTAGCCCAAGAATTTTCCAGAGGGAAACACCGAACGTGCACTTATCGGGGTTGAGCTTCATTCCATGGGTTTCGAAAGCACATGGAAGGTCTCACCAAGTCCTCACGTGATCATCTCACCGGCGCTTCGACGAGCATGTCGCCAACGATACTTCCCATGCTTCGCCTATCCGGTCTTTGAACATTTTATTCACGAGCCGTTGATAAGTTGCCTCGCGTTCTTGAGACCAAAGGGCATTACCTTGTAACAAAGATGTCCTTGGTCCGTCATGAATGACGATGCCTCGTCCCTGGGCTCGTTTTGATTTGGTTGCATTCGAGTAGGCATCCATGAAGTTAAGAGTTCATGGCGAAGTCGAGTCCACAAGGTGGTCGATCCCGGGCAACGGGAAGCTATCTGGGGGCACGCCTTGTTGAGGCTTCGTGAAGTCCACGCACATTCTCCACTTCCCATCGCTCTTTTTCACCATGACAACGTTGGCTAACTAGTCCCGTGCATCGACCTCTCTGATGAATCCGGCCCAGAGTTCTCGACCTCCTCGCGGATGGCCACCAACTTCTCCGTGGAATAGTTTCTCCGCTTCCTCGTCTCGATCGGCTACGCCGAGGGTCGACGCCTAATTTGTGGGACGATGACCTCGGGTGAGATCCGGGCATGCCACTGGGGACCATGCGAACACGCCGAGTTTTTCAGAAAACCGACGAGTTGGTCCTTGCATCGCCCGAGAGTGAGCTCCTATTTGGACATATTTTCTTGATCCGCGGGATCCAACGGACTTGGACTATGTGCTCTCCCTACCGAGCGCGTGTTGCAGTGTTGCCTCGTCCCCGAGGTCGAGGTCTTCCATGGGTCAGGAAGCGTTATTTGCCTTGGCCTCGGGGCCAAGTAAACATCCGTCTGCTTCGACCGGGTCTCCGAGAACCTCTCCCACCTGCACACGGGTGGGGAACTTCATCTCGAGATGTGGAATGGAGGTCATCTGGCACAACGCGCCAAGCAAGGCCGGCCCGAGTATCGCGTTATAGCATCAAGGCAGGGTCCACGACGAGGAAGGTGAGGACTTTGATGCTGTCTCTGATAGGTTCCCGGTGGTTACCTCCAACCGGATGAAACCCACGAACGGGCATCGGCTCGTTATCCACCCCGCAGAGTGGCTCTTCCTGCTTTCATTTGATTCTTCTTAAGTCCTAATTTGAAGAAGATATCAAGATACAAAGAAATTACGAGAGCTTTCATTATCAACAAATACTGCTTCATCCGTAGTCATTTCCATCCGAAACGAAAAGGGTACAACCAGAGGGTCTGGGAGTGAGGAGAAGTTACATGATCTAAGTCCCTATTGCTAAAGCAGATAACATCGCCTTCACTCCCAAGCCCCGCCCTTGGCCTCTCGCCACCGCAAGTCCACGCCTGTCTCCCTGCGCGGCCGGGTACCGAGATCATGTTCACGACCCCGCAGCCCACCTTGTTCTCTGGGGTTCTCGTGTCTCCGCCGGCCTCGGACCCCGAGGCCTCGTCCCCGGCTCAAGGAAGTGGCCGAGGTGTCCTCTCTCGGGATGAGCTCTCAATCTCGCTCCGCAGGTCCTACAATCCTCCGCAGGCATGGCCCCCACAGTGGAAGTCACAATATTTCGATTGGTCCCCACCGCCCGGGTTCTTCACCGCTTGGGCTACATTTCCAAAACTTTTCTCCCTGGATCCGCATGAGGACGTTGGTGCGGGAGTCGCTCACGGTGTGAGGTGGATTGGCCGCGCTTCTCTTCGAGAGCTCGTCAACCTCTTATAGTGCTTCTTTGTCGCCGTGGGACTTTGATAGTCCCCCTGATTTTTTTCCTCCGCGGCCTTCGCCGAGGGTGCCTGGTCCCTCTCGTGCCTTTTGGCGTCGTTGGCCTCTTCGCCGCTATGTAAGGCTCCGGCCACCTCACTCTATAAAGGTCTGCAGGCCTTTATATATGAAGTGCTTGAAGAAAGCACCCTTCAAGGGCCGAGAGGAAGGCGACTTCACCACCGCCTTGGCTCCTGGATCCGCTCGCCTGGCATAAAACCACGCGAGAATCCTCTCAAGCCCTCTCCGGGTCCCTGTTTGCCACACGAGTGAAGTGCCGTGGGCTTCTCCATTCTTTCGCTCGGAGGCAACCAGGGTGAAAGCCGCCGCTGTGTCTCCAAAATGCGGATGGAGTCCGCGGCATTCGTAGAACCACATCCGTGCATCCCCTTCAGAGTCGAGGGAAGCACTGCACATGGTTGTTTCGCCCAAACCCTCGAGGCTCGTGTGCCTCGAATGGTTAAGGTGATCCATGGGATCACCGCGTTGCCATCGCATAACCTGTGTCGGGCATCTTGAACTTCGGGGGAGCTGCCTCGCCCTAATCTCCGTGGAAAACGGGAGATTGGAGGCGTTAGCTCCTCCTCCACGCTCTCACGCAGACGTTCCGTCCTCTTTCCGGTCCGGCCTCCACTCCCGAGGTGGGGCAGCCGCCCTTCTTTCGCTCGTAGTGCCTTAACTCATAAGGTTTCGACCTACACGCCCTCTGGGACTGCAAGGGCTCCTCTTGGGAGCACATCTCGGGAACCGCTTTCGATCGTCCGCGGTCGCGGTGGTTCCCTCGGGCCTCCGAATGGCATCTCTCGGGGCTTTCTCCCTGAACCCGAGGATCCGGCGGGTTCTCGACCCTTCGGCGCCCCGAAGCGAAGCCACTCGGGGTGTTCCCGCCGACTCAGGAGGTCTTTCGCGACGACGCCTCCTTCGCTCCCGACTTGCGCGCCTCGCCTTGGGAGGCCCCGCGCTGGGAGCCGCCGCCGAGCTAGGCCGATTTTGGAGCAGAGGGTCACAAAGGCCTTGACATGCCACCCACACTGGCGCAAGCCCTCACCACCGGATCGGGATGATTCTCAACCCCAAAGACAGGGGTTAGCGCTCCGTCCCCGCGAGGCCGCCTCGGGCTGCGCGCTTGCACCTTGTGTTCACCATTGAGAGATTCAAACTCTAGGTTGTTGGGTACTTGTAGAAAATGTGAAAAGCCGACTTCTCTCAGCTCCCACAGACGGCGCCAATGTTGCGTCCGGTAACTCGGGGCCGCACGAGAAATCGAAAGAGCGATTTTTAAGAAAGGGAAGAGGCAATATCTTTAACGATTGAGCTACGGCAAAGAAGCAAGAAAAGCAAAAGCGTCGTGAAGGTTCTCGAAGAAATAGGAAGAAAGAAAACGCGAAGAATAATGAGGACACACGAAGGATTTAAAGAGATTTTGAACAAGTGAAAATGCGCCCTCATCGCTGACGTTTCCATGTCAACTCCCCATACGCGGTGGCGAGTGCGGGCCTTAGGGTTTCCCCGAGGCGTCATCACATCAATCGCCTATCACATTCAATGCTCCACGGAGGGGGAAAGAGCGAAAGATAGGTTTCGTGTTCTCAAGAAGACCTCGGACGTCTTTCACGGGAAGACGAAGCATCCTGGCGGCGAGAAGTTGTTTGCAAGGCATAAGAAATGTAACTGAGTCTCGAACCCTTTTCTGGGGGCTCGTGATGGGTCCTGGAACCCGAGCCCAAAACCGAGTAGGCCCAAAGAGTTACACGGAAAGGCTGACCCCGAAAAGGCCCATAAGCCCTATCGGAATTCAAACGGTGGCTCGTTTAGAGCCCACCCTGGACGGCACTATGACCCATTTGAGACGGGGACCACCGGAAAGACCAAAATAACCCGGATGCCATTTCGCGCAGCCACGAGCAACCAACGGCCCAGACACGACGTACCTACAGCCGTGCGCTCGAGGCCATCTGTCAGATCATGACAGTGTCCCTATCACAACCGCATCCACAAGTGGTGGCGATGGTGGCAGACAACCACGACGTGCCGGCGTCACGTGTCATCTCCCTTCTGGCATCACGTTCTCTATAAATACCCAATCAGGCGGTTGAAGAATGACCTTTTGCTTCTAGATCATCCTACCCATATTCTAGCGAAAAACCCTCCAGAAGAGAGAAAAGAAAGAAGTTTATATTTACGCTGTAACATCTATCGAGGACGTTAAAGTTTCCCAGGCATCCATTATTGTACATTCTCTTCGTCATAGTGAGATTTCTCGGACTGCTCGTCCACTACCGTGGTCTTTCACCCTTCGCCAGATGGAGGGGTTTTCCACGTAAACTGAAGTGTTCATCCACTGACCCCGTGTTTTTCTCTCTTCACTCGACGTCTACCTACTTTGTATTTGCTCTAACCAGCATCGTCCAGCGTCTTAAATCGTTCACACTCGATTTTCAGAGTAACCGACCTAACAATTACCATTTACACACACCTTTCAAATATTGTGCGTACATGTGTGTTTTATCAAATATTTTAAAGTTTTAGTTAATTTTATTGAATATTTAAAAACTTTAAATTTTTTCAAAATAAGTCAATATTTTGAAGTATTATATTTATATGTGAAAATATTATGAAAAAAATTATAAAATATTATACATTTGACCTTATATATGACATTTCATGGGAGCGTTTGGTGAGAATTTTATTTTATTATCCGATATGAGTTTGTATTTTTTCTATAGGGTGAAAATATTTATCACAAAGACATTCATTTGTTTTTGTTGAAAATTGTTATAAAGAATTGATGACATATATTTGAATATATTCTAATACATCAGACACACTTGAAGAATACACCTATCGTCTATAGGTTAAAAAATAGTGTTTAAACTTATTTATAAAGAAAAATATATAGACGGCATATACTATGAGTCTTACACTGAGAATATGAATAACACATTTCTTAAAATTGACGTTTTGGATTAGTTGATTTATGAGTCACTAATTTTTAATTTTTATTATTTGACATATATTACATTTTATATTGTGAGATATTTTGAATTTTGTAGGTTTTGATATGATTTTTAAAATGTGTGATTTTATTAATATATTATGCATTCTGGACTTCTAATATTTTCTATGATTTGTTTAATTTGGATATTCATATATGTACTAAATTGCTCATATAAAATTATGATTTAGAATGTGTTTAATGAAAAATATGACATATTGAATTCTGTATGTTTTTATATAATTTCTTTTATCATTTTCTCTATTTTGTTAAATAATATTTACATATCGTATATTTGTAGTTGTTAAATATTAGGTTTATAATTTGTGATGCTTTTTGGCAATTTCAAATTAGCGGAGGTACAGATATTTATAAGATATGGACAATAAATTGATAAAACTTATGCTTAATCTGTAGTTGTTACACTGAGAATTGTTAGATTTTATGTTTTTTGTGGGATTTTGTATATTTAAAATTCTACGATTCGTTTTTTGGGTCAGTGAGTTGGAACAAATATTATTTATGATTTTTTTGATGTTGGACATTTGGGTATTTTGTTTCAATTTGTAAAAATTTTGAGTTTAAATATGTACTTATATTATTTAAAAGTCAAATTGAGTTTTAATAATTTTTAAGTAATTATTATTTAAATAAAATAATAATAATAATATTATTATCTACTCTTATTAAAGTCGTGATATCCTCTAACAATATACCTTTATAGTTAATAGCTTTTTGCAAGTTTTTTCTTTTATGTAAAAGAGTTTTAATGGATAAGAGAGAAAAAAAAAATTATAGAGTGAGGAACAACTATTGTTATAGAGGATTTTTCACCGATTGTAATATTTTTTTTAATACTATGTTTAAAATAAAATTAAAAAAAATTATATAAATTAGACCTTGACATTAATTGTTCAAAAATGCTTTTTAAAATACAAACAAAGGCCGGATTAATTGACCATAGGCCATCACTTGGAACATTTTAGACTATTTTCCAAAAAGAAATTAAATATATTGAGAAAATTATTTTCCGAAAAATAAAAATAAAAAAACAGAAGAAAATTGACGAATGAGCTAAGAAGCGGAGGCTGACTTAACGCTTCCAACCGTCACACAAAACCCTAATCCCCGACTTACACCAAGAAAGGTTTATTCATTTCTTGATTCCCAAGGTTTTTGCCCATTCCTTCCAACTATCGTGCAATGAAGAGTGCTCAAACGACGACGAAGCATTATTCACCTCTCGCATGTGATCACTTCAAATCAGCTCTCCTCACTTATCTAACAAGTTTCCCATTTTATGATTTTCATTTTTGAGCTCCAAAATGGGTCGATTCAAGTTTCTTGAGCTGGCATCGAACTCATTAACAAAGTATAAAGTTCACGTAAGTTGGTATTAGTCCTGTTGCTAAATAGAATTTTGTCTGTCTTGAAATTAACGCTCATTTTAATTTAATTTGATCATGTAGTCCCCCGGTCTATCTTGAAATTTGATGAAGGAGAGCGTAATGCGATTTTCTTGATACTACGACAAACATTAATTCACAGGAGAAGTAAGGTTATTTTTTTGGGAGTTACCTTTTGAATTTGTATCGACCCCTTTTTTCCATGGGAAAATTTTATTGTTATGAAAATTTTTTTTAATCGATATCGGATCAGATTTATGTTGCAGCAAATGTGTTGCTGGAAAGTCTTTTGATTATGCAATTACAAGTGTGCCATACAGAAAGCGTTGTTTTCATGCCACAGGTTTATCTTCCCTCTCTCTTTCAAAGTTATTCCAACATCAATCCAATCTCAATGCAAACACATAATGTAGTTGATTAGACGATGTAAAAGTATGGAATGCTTAATACGCTTTCATTCTAAGGCTTCAGGTTATGTTAAACGATTCAATTCAATTGCAAACTCTATACATTTTTCAGGAGTCTGTTATTCAAATGAGCAAGATTACTATGATATACTTGGTGTTTCTAAAAATGCCAGCCATGATGAGATCAGGAAGGCTTATCATGAGGTAAGCATGTCAACTTATGTTGAGTATGTTGAATTATGTATCGTACAATTTTATTCATTTATTACTCCCTCCATGAGTTCCATGTGTCCTTGTTTGACTTTTGAGGTCAAACAAAACCAACATTGACAATTATTTCAAAAGTTCAAATTATTCAAAATGTATTTTTTGGTCACACAAAAATTTCCATTGCATAATTTTTGTAAGCATCTGTAGTTAATTATATTTGTGCAATGCCATGAACTAGTGTAGATTAAATGAGTGTGAATATTAGTCATGTGACTTAGAAAAAAAAAAACTACTGAAGGAACACATCTTTGAAAGCTAGAGCTAGCACTTGTTTAAGTTAAGAAAATGAAAGGGTGTTTAAGATGTTATAAGCCTTTAGTCCTCAAAAACAACTGGTGCACCGATAGTGGTTTAGTTGGGATTAGAGGAGGTAGAGAGAGGAGGATGGGGCTAACAATCGTAGATTGAGGTTTTAAAGAAGGATTCAGCATTTCTTATTCAGAGGGCATTCTTTCAGAGGGCATTCTTGGGATGGTGATACAGGGTTTTACAACTGACCCCAGATAACTAGGCTTATGGCTCTGTGGTAGTGGTGATCTGATATGTGTAATCCTAGAACCTAATTTCCTCTCCATATTTATGCTAAATAGCTTAAGGGTCATAAATCCTAAATTATCGCCTGTTTCATGTTTTCATCACATCATCTTTATATAATAAATCACAAATTATGCCATTTCTTTTGTTTATGCTACCTTACTTTGTTGGATCATAGCTCCTGAGATTTTTTTTTTCTCCCATCTTCTTATATGCATCCTCATGCCCTTTATACTCTCTTTTACTATCACATGTCTGACTCTTATAACATTGTACAGCTTGCCAAGAAATACCATCCAGACACCAATAGGAATAATCCTTCTGCGAAGAGAAAATTTCAGGAAATAAGGGATGCCTACGAGGTCTGTAGTAATGGTTGAGTTCTGGTTTAACTGGTGCTGAATATTTTTTATTGTTTCCATTTGAATGTTGTGTCATCTATCTGTTGATGGTGTTTTTTAGACTCTGCAAGATTCTGAAAAGAGAGCACAATATAATAAGGTAAGAGCCATATGCACATTTTTAATATTACCTTATGTTTTATTTTCTAGTCATCTCTTTATCCTAGATTTTTCTTGCTTAAATATCTAGAATGTATTGCCTCTTTCAGCAGCAGTTTGACTGACTGAATTGCCATTTTGTCCAATGAAGAGACTTAATGAGGGTTCTCCAAATCTAGAGTACAGCTTTGGAGATGAAGAGAATTTCAGACGTGCTTATAGAACACATTTCTCAGACTCATTCCATAAAATTTTTTCTGAGGTATTGTCCAAACATCTTTGATTCATCCTTTGTTTTGTGTGGGTGTGGTCCTTTTTTTTTTTTATAGAATGAAGGACTTTGTCCACGGATCATTACGTACTTAAGCCTCTGATTCTGGGAATTGTTGGTCCTTTGGAATCCTCTTGAGTCTTGTTACGGAATAAGTTTACTGATATATAGGTTAACTTTTTAACAAATTTTGTGCTTTATTTTAATGAACACTTCCTGACTACCAGATATTTGAAGATGAGACTGAAAGCTTTGCAGCCGATATCCAGGTTTTCTTATTTTGTCGCTAACTAGTTGGCCGTGCGTTGTGTTGAAATATTATCTTGTACAAAATCTGAAAACTGGTATATTTTAGGTGGAACTGCTGCTTTCATTTATTGAATCTGCAAAAGGATGCACGAAGCACCTGTCATTTGATGCATACATTCCCTGTGATTCCTGCCGTGAGTAAAACCTGAAAATTCCTGAGATCATATTGTCTAAGAAAATAATGCAGCAAGTAAAGCCTGTCACATGTTTTAATTTAAATGCTTGGGTTTAACTGGTTCAAGTTCTTGGACCCACATGATACGTGATTCTTTAAGGTAGTGGCTTATGTTGGATCCTTGGGGGTTTACTTAGCTCCTGTGTAATTTATGACACCTGGGGGAGCAGAAGTTTCTTTCCACATCAAAATAATCCTTTATTAACATGTCATGGTATAAAGATTTTTGGTGTTGTCCCTTTGTTTTCCCGTTGACTTCTTTGTGAATATGAATCCGTGGCTTTCTATATGTTCTTCTTAGAAGCATTTCAGTTTTTTTCTACCCTCTTTCAGATGGGAATAGGGATTGCACCACAATAAAGAGAAGAATGTGAGTACATAATTGAGGTCCATGACTCGAACTAGAATTAATAAAACCACAGATGGGGAAGAAGGAATTTCTCAGGAATTCAATTGACCTCAATAATTAATTTAGCACCTCCCCAGTCTAACTAATAACATTGTATTTAATTGACTACAGACTCTCTAGTTCTATCTTTCTCTTCATACTATTATAGATGGTATAAGAGTTTGAGTCACCTTTCAGGGAGGACATAAATAATGGCCTATAATAATAAAATGGTTTTTTCTGATTGTGTTTATGTATCAAACTTGAGATATGCTAACAGAAATAAGCTATGTGCTTTACTGAATTTGCAAAATCTTGTGCTGTTTATAGGTGAACTTAGGACACTTTTATTGATGGTTGAAAAAGATAAAGGGAGTAAATTCTATGAAATTAATCCAAAATTGTTCAGATGAGGCCTAGGTTGAAATTAATGTGGTTGAAGGTATGCGTAAGTTTGTTTTTTGAAGTTCTTGTGTCACTTAACTTTAGCTGCCGTAGTTATTCAACCCTTTTGAAACTTATCATTTTATCAAATTTAAATATTATTGACCTTGCTCTGGCTTGTGATTTAGATGGACGTGGTCATCCCCTTGATGCAATGACTAAAGTTTGTCCAACTTGTAGAGGCGCCGGCAGGGTAATGCAACAGGAAGTTTTATAAGAATAGCTTGTTTTATGATTCTTCTAATTGAGATAACTTTGTGTAGCCACTTATCTTTGTCTGGAAATCATTTTCACTTCTGATATGATCAGGTTACTATTCCTCCATTTACTTCAACTTGCAGTGCTTGTAAGGGCATGGGGAGAATAATTAACGTAAGTGATATCTGCTTGGTGTATCCCATGGGATATCTCTATGTAGTATGCTATCTATGCCTGGACATGGAAATCATATTTTATCTAACTTATGCAGGAAAATTGTAGGACATGCAAGGGATTAGGGGTGGTAGAAGGTGTCAAGGAAGTTAACATTACAATACCAGCAGGTTGGTGGTGGAATGAATGCTTTTCTTTCAGAAAATTATCAACTAATCTTCATGGACCACCCATTTCTATGTAATTTGTTATACGGTATCATGAAACTCTCTTCCGTTTATGTTAAGTGAAACTTTCTTCTACAATAATATGTAAGATGCATTGCATAACTTGTCAGGTATGCTTACCTGATTTATGATACCATACTAATATGTCAAATATAAAATCCCAAAACACCACATTTGTCATACTGTTGAAAATGAAAAGGATAGGGCAAGATGATTATTGAACCAAACATGGGAATTGGAGTCTGAAGTACAGAAAATGTGTCCGCTGCCTGGTAAAAATGTGATAAATGATGTGTCTTCTCTTCGAGATACCCTCTGCAAGTACTTAAAATGGGGAAAGGATTTAGATACAATGAAACTCAGGGTGTTCATGACATGAATTTGCCACTGTTTGGGTTACTAATATCTGTGCATGAGTGTATAGTTGAAGTCTAAGCATTGTTTTTATACTGGCTTTTTAAATTGATTAGGTGTGGATTCTGGTGACACAATCCGAGTTCCAAAAGCTGGTAATTCTGGAGGCCGAGGAATGCAATCTGGCAATCTGTACATAAAAATAAAGGCAGATTTTTAACTCTTCACTTCTTAATAACTGTTTTTTTTGGGGAGGGGGGGGGGATCTTCAACAACTTTAATACAAGACAAAGTACATAGCATCACATGCTACTTTCAATGATATGATGCTGTACGATTGATACCTTGCATTTTCCAATCACAGTAACTATCTTGTTCTATGAGTTCATTGATAGATAATACTATCATTTATTATTCATGATCATGGCTTTAATCCTTTTTTTCATAATGGACTGTTCTGCAACTGAGATGTATTTATATCTTTTATTGCTCCTCCGCTGGAACCTTTTGTGGATAATAATACATTGATACTTGATAATGAAATTGCTCAGAAGCATTATTCTATAGAGTAAGCCTTAGAATATGGAGTTTCCAAGATTAATAGAAGGGTAATACTGTTGAATGCACGAAGAATGCCTGAGCAACCCAGATTACAATATAATGATGGATGAGTAGCACAGATCCAAAATTGAAGAACAATTGAATATCCATAATAAGTTAGAAATTGTAATTTAGATGAAGGTGAGAGAAGATTGCTACTTAGTTTCTAATCACAGTTAATATCTTTTTTAATGAGTTCATTGATAGATAATATGACCATTTATTATTCATGATCATGGCTTTAATCTTTTTTATCATAATGGACTGTTCTGCAACTGAGATGTAATTATGTCTTTTGTTGTTCCTCTGATGGGTTACTTTATGGCTGATATTGTGTTGACAATGAAATTGGTCAGAATCATGGTTTTGTAGAGTAGGCCTTAGAACATTGAGTTTCCAAGATTAGGATCAGGAAGGTAGTAATTCTAGGCAGGAGTGGAAATAGAAAGAAGGTTTGTTCCTGAAATTTAGTTGGATGGAAGACTATCTTGTATTGTACAAATGTTAAAGTTGTAGAATGCCCAAGCAACTCAAATTAGAATGTGACCATGGATAAGTAGCATTGCTCCAAAATTGAAGAACAAATGAACATTCTTAATGATTAAATTGTTGTATGTTCAGAATCAGGTGAGAGTAGGTTACACTGTTTTAAATATTGCAACATAGACTACATATTGAAGGAGTCTCATACGATATAGGTTACCAAGGCTTTTTTGTTCTTGTTCTATCAACAGAGGTAAACAGCCAACCTTACATGGTTTTCTTCATGTTGTTGTTCTATCAACTTGAAGCTGGCTCCCTTTCTCTGAGTTCTCTGGATCATGTTGTTATGATGCTTAGCATGTGTGATGTGATTGATATATTTGAAAGGAAAAACCAATAGCATCCATTTTGGTGGATTCCTTTGGTTATTTCTTCTTGGTTAGCCAAAGGTATGTGTCGGAGCGTTTGTGGCTAAGTTAGCTATAACCTTCTTTTATTTTGGTTATCTATTAACTCTCTGGTGCTTCATGTGTATTGCTGAGTCCACTTGAAAAATGGCTATATTGAGTAGCTTAAGTTATGCTTGTTTCGGTTTTGCTTTCTGAGTACTCTAATTTTCAATGTGTAGGTTGCTGATGACCCCATTTTTACTAGAGAAGGCACAGATATTTATGTGGATGCCAATATAAGCTTTACACAGGTAGAATTTCTGCCCTTGCCTGTTTCCTTATATCCAAACATAAGCATTCTTTGTCTAGTTTTTGTTTTGGCAGTTCTTATACTATGAAGCATGTGTTCTGCATTCCCTATTGCAGTTTCTATCGTTGTTGTTGAATAACTTTTGAAAAGTCATTGCTGTTAGTATATGGTGCAAGGGGATTTTTAATTTCATTTAAGCTTTTGGCTACGGAAGTAGCATTATAATATTTATTTTTGAGATCTAATTTCTGGTAGGATTCATGTGTGAATCAATATTTGAATCAACTCATTAATGACTATTAGTGCTTATTTTGTTGAGCATTTTAAAGGAGAAATGAAAAATGCCTGCAATTTTTCCTATTTGTTCTTTAAATATCCTTCTAATATTTTCTCGTACTTTGCACTTAAAAGGGGAAAGTATTTTCTGATTTTTTTTTTTTTTATGAATGTGTAATGTTCTATTGCCTTCCGATGAAATTACTGACTGTAAAGTAAATTACTAAAGTTGCAATGAAGTTTCTGATAATCACAGATTTGCAGGCTATTCTTGGTGGCAAGATTGAGGTTACAACTCTATCTGGGAAGATGCAGTTGGATGTATGAAATCCTAACTTATTCTCTTACATTCCATAACTTATAGCTATACCAGTGCTTCCTTTTTGTTGAATTTTTTATGCACGGGCTGATTTCTTTTATTTGTATATGTAATTGGTTGATTTTTTATATTTGATCCACTGAAATTGCCCAAGTAGAGTTTGTCTGTAGTTGGGAAGACCTTGTCACTATAGAATTTCAATGCACATATACAATGCCAAGCAATTTGTTGTTGTTGCAGAGTCATGCTTATAGTAAACCTTGTCCTAGTTCTTGTGTTTTTTCAGTAACTTTTCTTTTCTTATAACAATTAGCAGTCATCGATCTTTGAGTAGAAATGATTGGGGTGTTCAAACAAAAGGGTGTCCATCTCCTGGTGGGATGGTTCGTATTTGGTTCTTTTCGTATTACCTTGGTTCTCTAAAGGAGAAGTCTGTAATTTCAGTGCTGTGGGCCACAGCTACTGCTGTTTGTGTTGGTTACCAAGGAGAAGCATATGGTGCGAATCATGGATGAAAGTATTGGCCAAAAATGATATATTAGCTGATATATATTAGTATTAGCCCCTTATTCCGATATTTTTTTACCGCGGCAAAATGGTCATATGTTGCCGTATCTCAAATATATTATGATATATTGTTTGATATGTTATATTTAGCCAATTTATTGATTGATAACTGCCTGACAGCTTAAGATTTTTGAAAATGTTTTTGGTTTCAATATATTTAATGCTAATACTTTTGTTAAAACCCTATAAATCGATTGAAATCTCAGTTCATACTAGAACCACAATGATGTAATAAAACCCCCAAGCTAAGCCTAATGATACCCTGAATAAGAATCATTGGATTATCACTTATTCAATCAAAAATCAATAGGTCTGTGATACATGAGAATTGCTGTGAATACCTTGATGGGGTTTGAGATGTTCCTTTATTCCATGGCCCTAGGGCTATTTTTTGTTAAATTCCTTTTTCCTAAATTGTTGAAAACGAAATAAAGTTCATCAATATTCAAGATCCAATAAATCAAATATTTCAAAATGATTCTTAAAATTAATATGTTTTTAGCTCTCAAATATTCAATTAACTGATTAGTTCTTCATGTTGTAGTCTATTTTGTTTTTACAAATAACACGACATCCATTGATGTTCGTCATTGTATTTAGTCTTCCTTCAGTGAGCACCTGGTGCTATTGATGTAATGCTTGTGTGGCCACCAAGCCTTATTTAATTCTAACCATGGAATGAAATATCGCTATTGACCTCCTCAATGCCAATATTTTCCAATATCTTAATAAATTACAGTATGCCTCCTTATCGGTGATATATTGACTGATGCACTTGATATTTTCCTATATATCAACGGGTTGATGTTTGCCCTAAGTTGTGATTGCAATTTTTTTTTATATTCAATACCGGTACGTTCACAATCAACATTAATATCGATATTTTTATCCACGATTGCAACTAATAATCATGAAATGGATGCATGTTTGTAGTTGTACACAAATAGGAGGCAGAAGGGTGCACCCCTTCATCCAGAAGTTTGCACATTAAAATGACTTATGATCTCCTCAAACCATTCATTTTAGAGTTTCTATTCAGGGTGCATTAGAATCTCCTCTCTTTACAGTTGGTTCTTTCTGCCTTTGTGGTGAATTTTGCTGTGTTTCAGCTTGTCTCTTTTCCTCAACTTCTCCATCATTCCTGTTTCCTGAATACTTGGATGATTGAGTTGCTTTTTTTCTTGCTTTAATGTTTATTTGCAGTTTTGATTATTTGCAAACATTATGGATGTTTTGTGGTTGTTATGCCCCTATATTTTATTATTCTGCATGTTCGTGGTCCTTTCAGATACCGAAGGGTGTTCAGCCCGGACAGCTTCTGGTGTTACGAGGCAGAGGTATGATGGGAACTTTATACATTTTTATTACCGCTCCTTGGATTAATATTTCCCATTCGTTACCCACCCATGTAAATTAGGCACTTTTATGACCAAATTTATGAAATGTTTTAGCGGATTATTTATTGCAGGACTGCCAAAGCATGGCTTTCTTGTGAACAGTGGGGATCAATATGTACGGTTTCGGATCAACTTCCCCATGTAAGATTTTTTTGTCTTTTACCATCAGATGTCTCCGAGAACAAATTTGTGTTAACTTGGAATTTGTGCTGGCTTTGATTGGGGGAGATGCCACATTATTGTGTTTGAGCTCTCTTTCTTTGTTTCTTTCTTTCTTTCTTTTTTTTTCCCCTTTTGAGGAGGAGCAGGGAGCGGGTTGTATATCTCTTGTTTTCAGCTGCATCCTACAAACTAAGAAGCATGTATTATTGACACGAGATATGGACCCAGCACGACACCATCACACTATTTTTCTAAAAAATAAGAAGATGATATACTAAGAATATTTTAACTAAAATTCATGATTTATTTATAATTTTGACAATAATATAATTTTATACTACATTATCAATAAAAAGGGATGTTTCTTGCTTCATCATAAATAAATCATAGAAAAAATTTGTATTCAATTGAACTAATATAAAGAAATTGTGCCAAAACATGCCTAATGAAAAGAGAGAGGGAGAGAGAGAGCATGAGGACCTAGGTTTTTAATGACTTCAAAATATTAAATGACTTCACTTTTTTTAGTTAATATTAAGAACCTTATTTTTCTAAAACATACAAAATAGCTCAACGTTTTCAAAATGTATTGGATGGTGTATGAATTAAAAAGAAAAATAATAAAAATTTCTGAAAAGTGAGGCGGAGTGTCGACCAA
Source organism: Nepenthes gracilis (assembly GCA_033239525.1). Classification (NCBI taxonomy): domain Eukaryota; kingdom Viridiplantae; phylum Streptophyta; class Magnoliopsida; order Caryophyllales; family Nepenthaceae; genus Nepenthes; species Nepenthes gracilis. Next base: position 2,596,724 of record BSYO01000040.1, read on the forward strand.
GTATAGGTGTACAACACGCTATGACACTGTCACACTAGCCTAAGAGAAGTTTTGATGCTTTTTAGGCTGCAAAAATTGGATTGGAACAATCTGTCAAGTTTGTGGACTTCTGTGGTTCTTTCAGTTGTTATTCATCTCCTTTTGCAAGGTAAAGGCCACCACGGCAATTTATTTGGTAATTCCCAAGGGTTGGAATTAGGCATCTTGCAATAGAGAATAACAGTGTGATTTACATCATATGTTTAACTTCATGATGCTATTCAGACCAAGTTGCCTGGTTCTAATGCAAAGGTCATCTCTTCTAAGTTTCCTTTCATTTTAAAGTTGTGACTAGAATGAGAATACAAGTGTGCCTTGTTAATTAATATATCACTTATTCGGGTTTATTTTCTGTGGCTATCATTTTGCTTCCAAATTAGCCTGAGATTGTCCCCAAATTGATTTAACTAACACGAGGCCTTATAAGGATGTTCTTCATGCATAACTGTTCAGTATTTGAGATATGCAAGCAAATCTGTTTTAAAGCCATTTTTTTCTTCATAAGTACTGTGTAATCTTCTTCTTCTTCTGATGGGTGATTGCTTCTAAAGGGTTGATTGAAAAAAGTATTCTTCATAGTGACCGTAGGTTGGTTGAGTGTCGTTGGACCTTTTATAATCAAAAGCACGGTTCATTTTCATTTTTCATAAGTAGTTAAGAACTTGATGGGTTTTCTTCTTTAGGACGGTAAATGAACGCCAACGAGCTATACTAGAAGAGTTTGAAGCAGAGGAGATTATGCGTGGGAACAGTTCATCTTCTAAAGGGAGTTGGTAAGTGATTTTGATATTTTGTTTGCTTCAAGTACGCATGAGCTTCTCCATGCTAAAGTCATAGCACCTAGGCATAATAATAGTGTGCACACATCAAAGGTTATTGGTGGGCTGTTAATATTTGATTTTTGCTAGGGCAAAGGAGCACTATTTGAGATGAACACGTTTGAAAAAGCAGATCGCCCATAAGTGACCAAGTTCAAGCCATATGATGAGTCGATGGATATATGTTGTGAGATTGGCTTTTGGCTCCATCATGTGTTTTCACTTGTTGGCCAACTTAGTTGGTTGAAATTGCATCCTAATGTCACGTTTGGGTATTATTTGAGGGTAGTGTTGTAGGCTATCTTTGAATGACGTGATATCTTATCTATTTATTCATAGTACTAGTGCCCACATAAAAATAAATTTATGGATGGACGCCACATTATTCAAGGATATCCCGAGGATGTATTGAGTGTCCCCATGACATGTCCCATGATTTAAATATTGACTGAAATATCCAACAAAAAGCAGGAAATGTAATGCTTATTACAGGTGACAACATGATTAATCAGCCTGTCTCAATCATTCTGAATCGAGACTTCTCCTACCTGGATGTTTTGGTTGCATTCAATAGAATTCTACTAAGAATGTTTCGAAATGCTTCCATACTTTATGTCAAGTGGTCATCATTGAGTTTTTGATATCGGCTGAGCAGTGAAAAACTGAGGATTTTGGGCACAGTAAGTGCAAATGTCCTCTAGTCTAGTACGTATATGATAGTCACCTGCTATGCCCTTCAGCCTGAGAACTTCGATGGTTATTAGACTCCCGTTAGCCAAAAACAAAATATTAAGTTTCACTAAATGGGGTCGACTACATAAAATGCAATATAACAGTAAAAAACGATTTAAAATCATTTTTATCACGCTACTCAAAGTTTTCTTAGGTTTACCATGTCTTTTCTATCATTCAACCACTATGAATTCACCTTTGTAAATAGGCAATTCATGTGGCCTACGTCTTCAGCGTCCGAAACACGTAGAGTGCACTCTCCTTTAAAATTGAAATCCTTCCAATTTTCAAGTAGTTTCTTTTCAACCATGTTAATGCACACATTGATTAGTGAACAGCTTCCTGGGTGGAATTGTCAATTACTCGTCGCTCTTTCTTTTCAGCTATTCTGAATGTAATAGAGATGTTGGAAATGGGTAACAGGCTTTATCAGCAGCTGTCTACTGGTTAAACTTACAGGTGGCGGCAAATTCTCGAACGTGCAATGGGTCCTACGTTTATGCTCGACTTCTCTCTGTTCCTACTGATGCTACTCTTTTTGAAGAAGATACTGGGTTGAATGGCAAGATCGATGCGAAAAAAACCACCCATGCTAAAGGATTGGATTGTTGCTGTACTCATTTTCAGAAGCAGATCAGTTGATCGCTGTTGCCCTGCTACGTTTCTGGCAGCTGTTGCCAGAGTTTTGGTGTAAGCAGCCGCAAACTTAAACATCGTTTGACACAACTGTTGTATTGAACTTGCTGCGTGGAAGAGTAATAAGGGTCTTTTGTTTATCCAAGACTGTACTTTGATCTTGTCAAAATGCCTTGTTTTATCAACTGGCAAACTTATCAAATATATTATCTGTTTTTTTCCTCCTTTTCTTTTTCAAATTTTCTTCCTTCTCAATTCTAGTATCAAATGTTGTCTACTTATAGGTTCAAACTGTAAAAATATTATCTTTATCCTATAATATTTTATTTTATTTTTCTCAAATTTATCCTTAATTTTTATTTGTTGGCATAAAATTACTTGCTTGAAAATATGTTTTTTGTATTTCTAAAATTTATAAAATAACATTTGCTACTGATTATTGATCATTAACACTTATTAGTGAATGCTTTTACTCTTAAAATAACACCATCGCAGATGCCGGCCCCCCTGGGTCTCCAATTGACAACCTTTCAACCATTACTATCGAAAATATCTTTATAACATTAAAATATCATCACATTACTATTGAAAGTATCACCATATTTGATGACAGGAAACAATCCCCATCACTCTTCAATTTTTATCACCTTCAAATGTTTTTTTTTTTTTTTTTTTGGATAATTCTGATAAATCATTGATAAGTTTGGTGTTTGAATATCTGATTAATTTATGAGTTTACTGTTTTACTAAATCGAAATTTAATAAAGTGACTTGTAAGATGTAACAAATAATAGAGTTAGGGCTATAGCTATGAGTGTTACATATGATTTAATGTGACGAATGAAAGTTATTGATACGTGATCTCCTTTAAAGTGTTTCAAACGGCAAAGCAACCATCGGAAAAATTGTTAATGTACTTAGATACTTTACCTTTTTATTAAGATATTTCAGTTCAACAGTATCAACTTATTTTCTTAGATGGAATTGCTAACGCTGACATTTGATGTTTCCGGGGGCCCATTTATCTCTAAGACATACAGTGTAATATATTTACCGAGTTACATTACAAGCAGGCTTTCTACCGAAAGTTCACAAAAGAAAAGATATTTATCGATAAATTTTGTGTTTATTTGAAAATATCATCGTAAATGACTTCGAATTGAGAGAGTCAAGAATCCTACTATTTCCCAAATTCAGGGATGCAATTGAACTTATCGGCCGATCTTAACCCCTGTTATTTGGAGCTCCATCTAATATTTAGAGCTTGCATCGATTTGATACCACTTTTACGGCTCACATCAAAATAGTGTTTTACCCCTAAAAATGCTGCACTAAAAATCAAAACATATTATATAGGGAAATTATTTTTCTATAAAAATATTTTTCAACAAAGAATATAAAAATCTATTTTAGAAAGTATCAATAGTAAAAGGATATTTCTTACACTTATTTAATATTTATTTTTTTAAACAAATGGACCCTGGTTGCAACTTTATTTCCTTCACGGCTGTTCCAATTAACTAAGGTGTTGATTGAGTGGGGACTAAGACTTTTTGGTCCCACTTTTTAAACTGAGGTAAGTTGGAAAATAGGGCAGTAGGCCTACAATAATTTAACAATGGGGCATGCATGAGTGACTAGCCCTAAAAATATCGACATATATTAAAAAATAAAAATATGTACACATCGTGTAATATTTTTGAGATATTATTGAGATGCCTTTGAATAATAATTTATTTATTTATTTATGTTTATATTAATTTATTAATATTAATAGATTAATTAAATAGTTAAATATACTTTAAAGTCAACCCTTAAAAAATTAGGGACCAACCTCTCCTATACTAATAGCAAAGAACTTTTTTGGGATAAGTGTAGCCTAAGTTAATATATTTATACTTAGCCCCAGAAAGTTAACCTATTTCAAAAATTACAAAAACATTTTACGGATGTTTTATGTTAATGTTATGCCACGTAATATTTATCTATCTATTTTTTTATAGGTATATTAATATTAATTAATGAAAAAAAATAATATGAAAGATACCTTAAAATTGTTAAATAATATTGATCTATGATTATAAATTTAATTTTTGCAACAGCTGCTATATGCATGAGCTTACCAAACCTCTGATATTTGCAAGCATAATCATTTGCCTAATGTTTTTTTTTTTAATCTACCAATTAAATGTTGAAATTCCTTGTCACCAAAAGATTAAAAAAGCATGAAAATTGAAAATTTAGCTTGAGATAAGGCTTAGATGTCTAATTATCGAAAAGAAAGAGAGATTAGTAGTTAGTATAGGCAACTATTTGATAAATAGTGTAAGAGAGGAAGGGAAGGGAAAATTATAGATCATTCAATGCAAATAAAGCATATAAAATTATATATTATATTAAAAATATGATGTCTTTTTTGTGATACAATCGTTTAATAAAAAAGTATATAGTTATTTTGAAATATATATTAAATTTGATTAATTATTAAAATAATTAATTTATATAATATTTAATATAACAGTTCTAATATATTATATAGTATTTTTAATTGCAAGTGGTGAGTCATAAAGTTTATATCTATGAGCTTTAGGCATGAGAAGCATGACAGCATGAATAGGAGAGGGAGAAAGAACAAAAGCATGATAGCTATAATTGCACCCCAATTGGAGAAATTGGGACTATATCTTTTAATAAAAATATATTTTTACATTTTTTTAATTTTAAATATTTATTTAAAAATAAATAACCTAATAATTCTTAAAAGAACAAATAATTAAAAAAAAAAGAGTAAACCATATATTTCTTATATAGTCTCTATAATCCTTGAATTTGCCATACCTAAGTTAATGAACTATCTATAGCTTACACCCACTTTTTTTTTTTTAAAAAAACCCTTCATCTGTTTTAGTATTTTGAGGCCCAAAAATTAGAGATATTAATGTTGATGCGTTCCTCAGATCCAAATTATTATACAAATTAGATAGTTTGATTAAACCTTCGACCGATTTGAAAGGCTGCGGGTTTAGTCTTCATAAATAAAAATTATAATTCTATACACCACAATAATTTAATAAAAAGTTAGAGGTACACAGGACTCTCCGTCAATATATACATTAACGCTCAAATTAATATTTTTTCTCATGACAATAAAAAGATATAGAAAGAAATAAATATAAAAGGAAATGAGTGTTGAGTTTTTTATGAATATGGAGGGATGGGCTCCGTTGGAATATACTTATTGTAGGCACTTGTATGCTAGAGTATCGACTGTCCCGTTCTTAGTTAAAGATCTATATTTATAGTCAAAATTCTTATCGGTTTGTTAGCTGAAATTGTTACATGTAGAGAAAGGCATTAAGTTGCACTAAATGTCAACCATTACCATAATGTGCAACCGCTACTTGGGCTAATATAATAACTATCTAGTCATTTATGTTTGACCTTTATTAGGTCATTACAACTTATTCACACTTGGATTATTATTCCTTAATTGATTGTAACTGTTTGTTAAAATTTAATACTTTTATTTATTATTTTGTTGGGTCATTAACTATTTTGATCTTACGTGCTCATCACCATCCGGTTGCTCGGTCAATCAGCCTAATCCTCAATGCCTATAGTAGGATTGTTTCCATTTGGATCCTATTTTTCAGGTCCGGTTGAGCTAGTCACACTTGTGCCACACTCAACACCAGCCTCCCACGCTTGGAGTTTGAATTCAAACTCCAAGTGTGTTAAAGGGGAAAGACACTTGGGTTGTCTGTCAAGCCAACTGTACATGCCATTGTACGGGGATTCTTTGTAGATGGCCAATCTTGTTCAATAGGATTTGATTCTTTGTTATCTTTGACCAAGATTTTATGCCTTATTGGGCACTATTTTTTCTTACAAGATGAGCTTATTTCAGCTATAAATTGAGGGCTTTTCCTCAAATTTTATCCCAAGTTGTCCTCCTCTATATCCAATAGTGCTTCGTCCATAGTAGATATGTTGCCTTTTTGCCCAATGAAACATATATGTGTTAAAGTTGGAAGAAAAGACTATTTAAATTCCACTGCTGTCCGCCAAGGATGCATCCAAAATTTATTTTGGTTACCCTCTTTTATTAGGAAAACCATTTTGGTTTTTCACTTTTATGTCTCACCCAATGCCAGTAGCACTTGTAGTACTATTGTTATTAACTAACATATGGTATCTCGCCTCTATATTCTTTAAATCAAAGATCATAAACTTGTAGTAATAGGTCCCTAATCAGTCATAAATGAGATCATGTTCTCGCCTTTATAGCTCATTTGGATTTGACTGTATCTCAAAATAGGAATCCATGAAGTTCAATAGCTAGTGTCCAGATATTGAATCCACCAACTTGTTGATCATTGGTAATGGAAGACTATCATTCGAATATACTTTATTCGCATTTGTAAAGTCAATGTATCTCTTCTATTTCATGTTACTTTTCTTAATGATGATGACATTTAATAGTCAATTTGGATAGTGAACCTACTTTATGTATCTCGAGTCGAGCAATTTTTTAACGTCCTCACTCATGGCGACAAGCTTTTCTATGGAGCAAATTTTTGATTTTTGTCAAACCAATTTATGCCCTAGGATTAGTCTTAATTTGTAAACCATTACTTCCATAAGTATCCCTAGCATGTTTGCTGATACCCACACAAACACATCCGAATTTTGGAAAAGTAATTCCATCAGTTGCTCTCACAAATGGTGGGGCAGAGAACTCCTGATCTGGACATATTTATCCAGTTCGGTCGGATAAAGAGGGACTTACAGGAAGACTCATCGGGCTGGTTGTTACATGTCCAATTGATCCAGCCCAATGACCTCTTGCATTCTGCCATCTAGCCACCGTCGAAGCTCCACGACGTGCGCGTGCATTGCCTTTATTTCTGTTTTTTCCATGCCCCTATTGCTTCAATTTGTTAATACCTCTTTCCCTCTTTAACTTAAATTGTTATAAGTCTTGTGGGTCACCACACACGTTACTGTATAAAGTCTTCAACACTGTGTTGGGCAGGAGATAAAGAAGTCATATTACGTTTTCCCCCTCCCTTCTCTTTGCTATCTCTCTCTCTCCCTCACTGTCCTTCTCCTTCCCCATCTGCTCCCTCTGCTCTTCTCTCTCACCGTCTGTCCCTTCGATCTCTCCATCTACAGACCTTTGTCCTTTTCCTCCTTAGAGACCACGGTCTCTTCCTCTGCTCTCTAATTACCCTCCTTTTTCCTCTGTTGTCCTCTGCCGAACTCCCCTACCCGTTTCCTTGGTCAATTTCTTCATCGATCGTAGGTCCATTGCCAGTGTGCATGTAACATTGGTGCTTTCATTAAGACAAGGCAGAGGACATGGAGATGACGACCACAAGATCTGCTGTAGTTGCTACCACCGCCGCTACCACTAACGCACACATCCGGTACCTACTTGATGAAATCCTTCAATCGCTGAACAGGACCGAGCGTACATATAGTTCATCAGCAAATCTGTCATTGCTGTTGAATCCTTCACCGTTTGTGACTTCTCCATCGGGTACGTTTCACATTTTCCCTATTACTTCCTTTTCGATTCCCCAACAACCCTCACATTCCTCAAATTCTCCTGTTCTTCCAATTCCTTCACCGTCCTTGACTTCCACCTTTAATATCTTACCTCAACCCGCTATGGATTTCAAGTCACTGGCCAACCACTACTTTTCGGATTGTCAACCTCTTAATACAATATTGGAAAATCCCTCTACAGGTAGTGTAGTTAATGAGGAAGATGTGGAGGCTTCTGTGCTTCAAAAGCAATTAAACATGAATATGATGCTTCCAGATAGGAACAATCAAGAGTCCTGTTCAATCATGAAGGCCGAACCTTCTTAGTTGCCAATGCCCTCAACAGCTAACCAGCCAACTGGACGTGACAAGGATTTGCAAACGTTGAAAAGTCACCATCCTTATCAGAATGATACTTGGAAATAGAAATGGAAATGGAAATGGATTGTAGAATTTTTGTCAAAGGGTAGTTTGTACGGACTCTTGTACAAACCTGACACGAGGAAAAAAATTGGATGAGAAGTGTCATCTCAATGTGGCAAAGGGAATGCACTATTTGCATAAGCAGAAGCTACCAATAGTTCATAGAGCTCTCACTACAAAATCAGAGAAAACACACCATCACATTCGCTGTTGGTGGATTCCTTGGATTGGTACTTGTGTAGCTGAACCATTGCATGGTTCCATGGATTTGGAGGCAATTTCTAAATCCTGGCCTCAAGGAACTGTCGATGAAGTGCTTCCTATGGTAACCTGTTTACCAAGAAAAAATCTTTATCGGCCAGCCCGATCAACTAGTGACTTGCCCATGACGGTTGGAAGAATATTGAACCAGGGTTCATCTGTAATGAGCATGGATTTTCATCCACTTCATCACACACTTCTTCTAGTAGGAACAAACACAGGGGACATAGGGTTGAGGAAAGTTTGCTCTGAGGAGAAGTTGATTTCGCAAAATTTCACAGTTTGGGATACCTCTGAATGTAGATTGGAGCTAAAGATAGTATTGTTAAGAGATACAACTAACCATATCAACCGTGTGTCATAGAGCACTGATGGTTCTTTGTTTAGACTTGCATACTCTAAGCATCCAGCTTACACCTGTGCCTACTCTGATGGAAGTAATATCCAGTAGCATTTTGAGATTGATGCTAATTATGGTGGGGTAATTGACCTAGCCATTGCTATTTCTATGGGAAATTTTCCTTTAAAACGTAGAGTGAAAGCTGCCGAGGATGGACAACACTTCACTATGACTTTTTTATTCAATCTTGAGGATAAGATTCTTGTGATGAAGAGGGTAATGTTACATATCCAATTGATCCAACCCAACGACCTCTTGCATTCTGCCATCTAGCCACCATCGAAGCTCCACGACATGCACGTGCATTGCCTTTATTTCTGTTTTCCACATGCCCCTACTATTTCAGTTTATTAATACCCCTTTCCCTCTTTAATTGAAGTTGTTACAAGCCTTGTGGGCCACCATACACGTTACTGTATAAAGTCTCCAACACTGTACTGGGCAGGAGATAGAGAAGTCATATGACGTTTTCCCTCATCCCTTCTCTTTGCTATCTCTCTCTCTCCTTCACTGTCCTTCCCCTACCCCATCTTCTTCTCATCTGCTCCCTCTGCTTTTCTCTCTCATCGTTTGTCCCTTCGGTCTCTTCCTCTACTCTCTAATTACCATCCTTTTTTCTCTGTTGTCCTCTGCTGAACTCTCCTACCCGTTTCCTTCGTCAATTTTTTCATTGATCGCAGGTCCACCGTCGGTGTACACGTAACACTGGCCCTATTGGAATGTTGCCTTATCACAAAAGTCAAACTCTTTGATCTGATGGGATGGTACCGATTGGCCTATTTGAATCAAGCAGTAAGTTCAACCACTAACTTAATCACCTTCACTTCCCCTATTCCGAATAGGGTCATAAAATTTATTTTTAAGCGCGGGATAGAGGTCACCGCGCTAAAAGCCATCAAGTAGGGTCAGCCTAAAATGACATTGTAGACTAAGGGTAAATCCAACACCAAGAATGTTAACATTTGTAAAGCTATTTTGGGATATGTTCCCAGTATGACTTTCAATTAGATGATTCCCTACACTTGTACATGTTCATTATCTAACCTGTATAAGGGGCCATTAGCCAGTTACATTTGGATCTTTCTAAGCCCTCACTTAAACAATGTATCAAGATAAAGAATATTATGAGAACTTTTATTATCAACGAAGACTTATTTAAATTAGTAGCTAATGATTTTGTCCAAAATGAGTTAGGATAAAACAAGAGGGTCTAAGTGGAGAGTAATTACATGTGTCATATTGTCATTATTGAAACTAATAACACCATTTCCTACTCCTATCTTTTGCCTCTTATTGGACAAAGTTTTCTCAAGGCGATCTAGAGCATAGTTTCTCGCTGGCTTTGTAGATATTGTGTTCACTACTCTAATAGCCACTAGATTTTGAAGTTTCTTGGGCAGCTCAACGTCACTATTATTGGTTCTTTTAGATATTTATTAAGATACCCTTTTTTTTTAACAAGGGTATAAATTTCTTTGACAACGTTTAACAGTCCTCAATAATATGGCCTGTATATCAATGGCAGAAAAATACTTTGATTGGTTCCCTCTCTCTGAATTTTTGACTGATTTAGACCATTTTAAAATTATTTTAAATATATATCAGGACGTTAGTCCATGTGTCATTTAATAGGTTGAGGTTTAGCAACTTGTATTTTCTTATCACCCTAAGTTCGGTCCTCTGATGTTTTCAGAGATCACGAGCAGATGAGTTGTCGCTGTTCATTGTTTTCTACTAATTGACCCCGAATGATGAGCGTAGTTTACGTGTTCTAAACATTTTGTTTCGTTGGCCTCATCAACTGTATAATATGATTGGGTGATTGTTTAGCCTCGAGAAACGTCTTTGGATCCTACTAGACCAAATACTTGAAGAACTCCCTCGATTGAATGGTGGCTATGAATGAATTCAACTTCACCTCATCGGTGAGCTTAGATATAACTTGGGCCTTTAAGTTGAACTTGGCCAAAAAATGCTTTAGACTTTTGTCTGGACTTTGTCACACTCTGATGAGGTGTTGTGACTGCTTCTCCTTTCTCCGACTTGAGGTGAAATGAAATAATAAATGATCAGCCAATTCCTGAAAAGATCAAATCAAATTTGGTGCTAGCCGATAAAATCAAATTTGGACATCTCCTTTGATAGTCAAAGGAAAGTACAACTATAACACGAGATCCTCTGGTCCCTGGAATCTCAACAGTGTCCGGAGGTAATTCAAGTGATCCATCGGATCAATACTCCCATTGTAGGGCTCTAACGCTAACATTTTAAATTTGTAAGGGAGATGGTGTGTCCTAATCTCCCTTATGAACAACGTTCGGCCTAGTTCGGTCGATTGTCTGGCCGTGCTTTCGCGAAAGAGTTACTGTTTGATTCGTTTTATTCTCTCTTCAACCTTAGTTGTGGATGTGATTCTTTTTGCATTGAGGAATGTCCTTAATTTCAAGTGATTGGCTGATATGAGGGGCGCATGCTCGCTCGAGATAGTCTTTGGCAAGCTCCTGCATGAGGCTTCATCTCATGCCGATGGTTGCCCCGAGTCGCAAGTGTGTTGTGGGTTGCATCACTTGGGATTTTTTCCCTTGCCTTAGAGTTAGGTCGTCCTTCGAATTGGAATCGATTTTTTCGAAGGGAGGCGACTTGTCCCTGCTGGATCCGTGACTACTATGGAGGCCCCTTGGACACTGACTTTCTTTCTTTGTTTCTCCTTTTGGAAATAGATGCTTGACAATTGGGAGTAGGTATTCCAAGTGCATACCCCTCTAACTTGTCCCATAGGAACTTGAGTATTCTCGACATGCTATCTACCTGTACCATTAAGGACTCTAAGTTTATGTTTGTTGGCCGCCGAACATCCTTATAACTACCCTCAGTAAGGTTGTGGCCACAATATATGATGTCCCTAGGCGAGAGGCTTGTTTGACCACAAGTCCTAGTGTTCACCATGTTAACTTCTATTGAGGAGGTGAGTGAGGCTATTTTTTGGGGATTTAGATTTGTAATGAAAACAGAAGGTTTAATCACATTCTTACAGACGGTGTCAATGGTACGGTTTTCAGTATGAATTATTGTACAAATTAAAGAGTTGAGCTAAATTTTGGATTGATCTAAGGGGTTGAAGGTTGAGCTTTCATAATTGAAAATCCTAATCCTATATATCATTATAACTTAATAAAATGTTAGAGGTATATGAAACTTGCTTTTTATTATATCCTCCAACGCTTAAGTCGGTAATATTTTTCAAAAAATAGAAAGATATAGAAAAAAAAAGAAGAAGAAAGGGAATGAGTGTTGAATTTTTTTGTGAATATGAAAGGTTAGGCTCCGTATAGAATATACTCACTGTTAGTGCTTGTATGCTAGAGTATCCCCTATCCTATTCTTAGTTGTGGATTTAAATTAAAAGCCGAGGCTCCTGTGGATTTGTCAGCCTAAAACTATCGCCTATAGTTGAAAACAATATACTACATTCAATGCCAATTGTTATCATAGTTGTTCAATCATTATTTAAGTTAATTTAGTAATCGTTTAGTCATTTAAGTTTGGTATTTATTAGACTGTTATAGCTTGTCCACGTATGAATTATTATCTATCAATTGATTAAAACTATTCATTAGAATTTAATACTTATATTTATTATTTTATCAGGTTATTAATTACATTGATCTTACATGCTCTTCACCATCCGATTGCTCGGTCGATCATCCTAATCCTCATGCCCATATCCGGATTGTTGGCATTTGGATCCGATTTTTCAGGTTGGGCTGGACTGGTCACGCCTGGGTTGCACCCAGCAAATGTAATATTATACAAAAGTAAAAAAAAAAAAAACTTTAAATTTAAACTTCCCTAATGACTTTTACTGTTACACGTAATAACTAATTGAAATAATCAGTTTAATTAAAAATTATTTTATTATTTATATTGATAATATTATAAACTTTTCAAATAAAAAGAAAATGGCAAATGTTTTTTTAATTAATTTTATGACACCTAAAAATAATTATAAGTACATGCTAAGAATTTATCTATGAATTTCTATCTTTTTTTGCAAGTATTTAATTATTATATATTGGAAAATAATAATTTGATCTGAGATGTCTAAACAGTTAAAGAGAAGATGAGGATTTTAAAACAAAATGAAAAATTGTTTATTAAGTAAATATTTACAGGATGATTAAGCCAATTAATCGGACGATCATTCTGCTATTTATTTTGATGGGGGTCGAAGCACCCGATCGGACCTCATCGATTTAAACAGATTCTTCCGCTTCGAATGTAAAATCTCGCCGTCCGACATTGGCAAAGGTGTCAAACCGGTCAGGGAATTCCCAACGTGCCGGTCTGTGCACTGATGCAAACAGCTCACAGTCATAGTCCTTCCCTCCAGCAGTGCTCCCTACGCTCCTCGTTCGGAACCCGGTCTTTGGACAACTCACCGGACACAACGCCGCTTCTCCGTTTCCTGCCTGGTTCAAGCCGACTTTCACCAATTTGTTTCGTACTGCCTCCGGTAACCTTAGCGTAAACCTGTCCGTATTCTCTCCCAATAGCTCGTCGGTTGAATGTGACCTAGCAAATTTTCCGTTGAAAATCCGGTCTTTCGTTGCAGAGAGACGTGGTCCGCTGTGATTTGTTATTTCCTGCTGAGGAGGAGATGTGATTTCCGGGGACCGTCCGGTGTTTATGATCAGATCATGATCGTTGATGTTTGGACTGACTCGACCGGACGGCTCTGCCGTATTGATTCCTGAATTTGGGGGCCGGAACGGCTTGATGAGTTCGAAGGATTTAGGCTCCAAATTTGCGCGGCAAACGGGGCACGTGACCTGAGATGACAGCCACGGTTGAATGCAGTCAGAATGGAACACGTGGCTGCATCTGGGCAACAGGCGCAGCGTCTCCCAATCTTCGAACTCGTCTAAGCACACGGCGCACTCCAGCGCTCCCTCACCTAAACGTTGCGTTTTCACGTCGGAGTACAAGAACGTTGGGAACGTTTGGATGACGGCCTGGTTAAGGCCACGCGCCGCCCCGCTTGGACATCCTTGGCCCCCTAATAGGGCGGTGTTATTGGTGTTGATGCCGAAGCAAGTGCTGGCCAAATGGTGGAGGTAGACGGTGAGAAAGGCGATGATGACGAATAAAATGCCAATTATGATTATGATGATTATGGCAGCGGGTGGGCTGTAGTTTATGTAGTAGAACTGGCTGAGTGGTGGTGGTGGCTGCGCCACGGATCGCAGCGGCCGGAGGAGGAGAAAGGCCAACGTGGCAACGCTGAGACGAGCAGAGGGATGATTGTGGGAAGCCCGTATTAATCTCATAGTTCATGCTTATCGGAGCTCAACAGAGAGAGAAACAGAAGATGAAGTGGGAGATTTTGAGAGAGAAAGACAGAGAGAGGGTTGAAGAATGGAAGAGGTTTTAAGGATATTTCAGGAGGACCATTGGCAGTGATGAAAGCATCGACCTCCGATTTAAGTGGGCTTTGATATGGTAAAGGGGCACAACATGGACGCCCACGTCTCCTCTGCTATAAAGTCTCCCGCTGTCGCTATATTTCCTATTTACTAGATACTGACAGAAAATCATACAAAAATCTGCAAGTAATAATTTGATAGAAAAATATTATTTTTATTACTAATAAATGATATATTTATTATCCTTTTTATATTTAAAATTTATTAAAATCATATATATATATGATAGGTTTAATATATAAAAGAAGTTATTGATAAACTATACAGAACAAAATGTGTAATAAAACTCAATTTGATAAGATAATATTACGTAGGAGTAACTTTCAGAAGCAAGTGGTACGAAGATGTGCTAGACGATCCACTGCCCAGTTCCATTATTTTTGATAAGTATGCCCAGTTGTACTTTGTTTGGCACTTAGTTAACACAGATTGTGGTCTCTCTTTATCCAATTCTGATATGGTTCAAATTATATTAATTAAGTACTCTAAAATATAAATAAATGATATTTATAAATGTCTTTTCTAGTCAGATATTTTATAAACAAGGGATTTTTATACTTTTTGTTTGAGAAGGATGAAGTGATTTGATATTTGTGGCTCTTATGGATTTAAATTAACGTATGAATAAGAAAGTTAAATTATTTTTTAAAAAATTTAAATAATAATAAGTTTAATTTTTATAATTTTAAATTATATCCTATACACTATAATAAATTAAATAAAAAATAAGAGATATTCAATACTTTATCATCAGCATATCCTTTAATGTTCAAATTAATAATTTTTTTTGAATAAAAAGATAAAAAAAAAGAAATAGTGAAATAGAAAGACGATAGGAAATGATTGTGAATTAGGAGGACTTTACTCCACTTAGTGCACTCGAATGCTTGAATGTATTTTTTTCTTCTTTCGAATCTTTTCTCTTTTGATTTGAGAAAAGTTATATTTATAATCAGGATCATTGTTCATTTCAACTTGTTTTTTTTTTTTTTAAATCGTTGTTTTCATTGTATATATCTTGAACAGTTTTAAAATAGCTATTGAAATGCGTTACTTTTTGGTGTGTAATTTTCATCTCAGTTTAATAGAAAAACCATTTGGCTATTAATAACATGACCATTTTGGTCATTTTTGGATCGAATTATTTACTAATTTATCATTATCTTTTAGTTATTTAATAATCGATTGCTTGGATTGAGCCTTTCAATTAATACATCAAAGAATCGTTATTTAATTGTCATTGTCCGTCTCATACTTCTATGTTTGGGCCACGAAAATTTGGGCATTGATTTAGATTTGCACCGGGCTGATCTACCTTAAGTTGTACCTGTTGGGTCTAGTATCTGTAAGGCTTAGAGGATCACAAGGCCCAATGAAGGGAGCGCCAGTCCAAGTAGCCATCTCGGCCCAATATTCAAAACTACCTATGTGGCAGCCCAGTACTCGTAGCCAATCGACGCTACTTGCAGGCCATTAATGCGGTTGTAGGGGTGGGTACAGTGCAGAGGAAACGAGCCAATAAGGAGAAGGTCAACGCTGCGAGTCGCAGCTTGCGCTGCTACCTGAAGTTCTTCCCGCCATTATAAGGCGACAATTGACACACCAACGACTACCACTGGACAATAGCGGACGAATCCCTACAAGAAGGATTCTCGCGCCCAAAACTCCAAGTCAAGGAGCCTATAAATTTTCTCTTTTTTTACAAGTGACGGGATCGGATTTTGAACATTCAACTTCATATTGTGCAGTGGAACGTACACCTCCAGAGATTAAGTTCTCAAATCAGTGTCCGAATCTGACCTCCACAGGTTTCTTCAGGCTACGAGAGTGAGCTACTCGCTGCGGTGTATATAAATAATCAGACCTCCCACTAAACGCTCATCAATCCCTCACTTTTGCATTTGCACGCACTCCCAACTCATTCACAGCATATTTCTGTGCACCTCTAAGCATGCACCCCCCTTTTCGTTCATTACAAAAAATTACTAATTTAAGCGTCGAAGTATTTTTGGTAGAAGAAATCTCATCGAATCTCTGACCTCTTATTTATAGTTTGTATTGTGCAGGTTTCAAATTCACAGCGACGGAGACCAGACCCACTCGAGATTCAACCCGGACCAGGAATCCAAAGGCTCCCTTATTCGTACGATAACCCAGGATCCGGTACGCAATAGTACCCAACGGATATGACAAGGACGTTTTATGGATTTTTTTTCTTTTAATATTATCTAAAAGGAGAAAAAGAGAGGGAAAGATGAGAGAAAATTATTGAGTTTTGATTACTCCTTTATGGGTGCCACAATAAACAAATAGTCATTGAATAGTCGTACGATATTCGTGTATGAATTACAATATTCACACGTATGACTAGTGCCCAAGCCCCAAACCTAGGAGTGTCTGCATCTAAGGGGAGCCAATCTCAAAAATGTGCCGCTTGAGGCGCCCTCAAGGGGAGTCTGAGGCACTGTTCCTAGTAGCACCCTCCCCTGAAGTGTGCTTGACTGTCAATCGAGTCATTCACGTTATAAATATATAAATGACGTGTTTTTAGGGTATTTCGTAATCAATTCTTATACAAGGAGCGTCGTATATAAAAAGAGAAGAGAAAATGAGATAAAAAGAAAATATTCGATATTAAGTTGAAATCTGATTTGAATTTTATTTTTCGTCCAAGTTGGATATATTATTTTAAAATAAATTTTTAGAGCATATTTTGTTTGGTTACTATTATTTTTCATTGTATCTTTTTTTATGGGTTGTTGGGTCTGTCAGGGGCGTTGTAACCAATCATTCTTCATTCAAAATTGTATTGAAGGGATTTCAAAGGAGGTTATTTGAACAGGTATTATTATTATTATAATAAATTTATTCAGAATTTATCCCGTAATTTTTTTTAGTTGAAAAGAATTTTTCATGTTAAAAATATTATATATTATTATATTTTTTGTACTCATAAGTTTGGTGATTAACATTTGACGAATAATTTAAATTTTGTTCCATTGTGTCAAATTTTATATGTTCGAATTGAACCTCAACAGAGATAAGAAGAAATTAAGAAAGACAAGAAGAAATTAAGAAAATTTTGTTTTGTTCGGCATAAACAAACAAATGTAAATAGAGTTATAGGTTTTCTATAAACATACGAAATTAGATTGTATTTTTTAATAGTTATGTTACAAATATTAAAATTAGCATCTAATTATATTATACATTAATCTCTATAGTATATTTTAATTTTTTAATCAAAAGAATATTTATTAAACTTTTGTTTGTTTATATTATTAAACGAACTCTTACATTTAATGATATATTCTATAAATTATGTAAACTATTAATATAAAATTATCTTTATGTAATTATTATATTCCCAAATGACATATCAAATATTCATATCTATACGTTAGAGAATAACATTAATTATTATTTGTTGACTATTTTTATGTATATGATTACCTAGCTAAGCCAAATGCTTATAAATAATTCTATAATTATAAATATAACAATTATGAAAATATAATACAAAATATAAAAGAATCATTTGTAATAAGTATCATATGATAATTTTCATAAACAATGATTTTATAAAAAGAATTTATGAGAATTATATTAGCTCTGCTAATCTAAAATTATTGTATTTACTTTTTAATTAGTTGGGTAAATTATTTTATATTTAGACCACCTTTTATTATCTTATTAGGTAATGTCATTATCAACTTGTAGTAAATATTTGCGGTCTAATTCACTGTTGAATACCTCATGATATTCATATAATACGCGTAGGCTATATAGGAGGAATAAATATATCATTAAAATTAATAAAATAATTTTATTATTGAGTATCGAACTACACAAAGATATCTTGGTATCATATTATCCGAATATAATAGTGTTGGGTTCCAATACCCGGGGTCCCTAAAAGAATGGGCAAGGGAACGAGTACTTGACCCGAGAAGCCCAGGCTGTCAGTTTGCCCAAGACCTCATAAGGTATAAAGAAGCCCGAGGACATTCCGCGATGAGCCCAAAGGCCCTTAGCAAGTCAGCAATGCAGTTAACGACCGAGAACTCTCTCATTCTATCCGAGAACAAGCGCGATATGGCATATAGTACACGGACTCATCCAGAGGTTGATAAGGCCAGTAAAGGACGAGGACGCTCCCTGATGTCCGAGAATACCAGCTCAGCTTCACAGTTACCAAGGAACACGCAACCCATGCATCACGCCACCACCATAGTCAGTAACAAACCCCAGAACATACCTTGTCACTTCAAGACCGACATTCCTGACAAGGTATGGCCAGTCAGCGCCGTTGGCAGCTAGCTTCCTGCACACGCCAGCATGGTCATGTCAGCTAAGTAGGTGGACAGCCTCCCTGTAAGCGCCAGCAGCCACGTGGACATTTTCAACAATCACATTTCTCTATAAATACCCACTTAGAGCCCACAAGAAAAGGACCTTCTCTCGAGATCTCTTCAAGTATCTATGATCCTCTGGACCTTCCTCCCTAGCGAGAGAAAGGAGATAAGAGAAGGAAAAGAAAGGGCTTTCTCCCTACTTTGTATTTTGTACACAACAAACCAACGATAGTGAAGATCCATTTCAGGCTTCAAACCTCGTGGTTTTTCCCTCCTCATTTTAAGAGGAGGTTTTCCACGTAAAAATCCAGCATCAATATCTCTCTCTCTAACTCCAAACTTCAAACATTTGTGTTGCTCCGGACCCCCGAAAACCGGTACGCAACAAATAGTATCTTTATATATATTTTTTTACTTTATCAATAAAACGTAGAATAAAGTGTTGTACTATATTAAATTATAACATAAAATATTCAGAATTTGCATATAAATAATTTTATATTATCTTAATGCATATTTCTACTCTGTTCTATCAAGATTTATTATTAAAAATTAAAAAGTGAATGAGAAATAAGTCAACATAAATAAAACCAAATATTAAAATAATCTATTAAGGAATAATGAAAAGTATACATCTCAATAGAGCTTAGTGTACCATTTATATTATTCAAATATTAATATTAAATATGTTATTTAAATTTGGTGCGTCCTAGAACCGAATTTCGAATGGGTTCGAGTTACGTCGGTCATTGAGTTCGGCTTCGTCCACCGAGTTTGGGTTCTGCACACTATTAAGAAAGAGAAAGGTCAGGTGTCGGCAGGATGTTATCCCACCGAAAATACTCTGACGCTCAAGTCAGTAAAATAGCTTTCCAAAGATCGAGAAGGTAAAAGAATGGGTGTAATGGAGGTGAGAAATAGAGAGTGTTTATGGGGATGGTTTGGCTCTCGCTAGGAGAGGAGTATGTCGCTTGTGAGGAGTGTTGATTCCTATCTCTGGGTTTTCGAGAATCATAGTGACAGTAAGTAAGAGAGTGTGGGCATCCTAAAAGCGTGAGAGCTTGAGAAGGCATCGGACGAACTCCAAAGGAATCCTCTGGAAAAAGGGATGTGAATGTCAGAGTAACTCGTATAAGTATGAGAGAGTTTGCTTTCTTTTTGGAGGCCCTCCCTGGAGTGTTGACTCCATGGCTTTCTTATAGTCGAGAGGTTGAGAATCCTTCCTTAGGAAGGAGTGCGGGATCTGAGGGCTCTGTTGGAACAGCTTCCATTTTTTACGCTGGCATTAATGGCGGTAACGGCTCCTTAGGAGGTTCTTCTTCCTTCTGTACTTTACAACGGTTAGGGTTTTATAGCAAATAGGGGAAAGAATCCGGCACTTTTCTTATGAGTTGAGTGCCGAATCTGCTGGTGATCGTTACTATGGATGTTGCCTTCTGGGAGAGCGTGAAATCAGGGAAGAAAGCTGTTGCATACCAAACTGGGTCTGATCCATGTAAGGCTTATTTGAGGGCAGGTCTATTACAACGCTGCTGGTCAACAAAAATGTTGTCTGTCCTTGATGCTAGTCGCCCATCCTTGTGCTAGTTTCATTGGCTTTTCATCCGGTCAATAGTTCGCGTTGACCGTTCAGACCAAAGCATGGGCCTTCATAGATTTGGGCCATTTCTACTTCCTGAGCCAATCTACTATAGGAGTACTCATCAAAATTTATTAACTAAAATTTATTATAATTTTTAACACATTATTTATTGAAGTTATAATTTTGTAAATAAAACTAATTTATTATATTAACTCATCCAAAAGATATCTATAAAAATTATTATCATTATTTTAAAATTTATATTTTAAATAATCACGAAAATATTTTTTAACCCATTAAAATTTTTTTGTACTCAACTGATACTTTAATCAACTAAATTTGCATATTTTATTTCTTTCTTACATCTCTACAGCGAGGAGGCACTACACCGTGAAGGTGCAGCTCCTTCGCGTTTGAACTGGCAGAACACAGCCGTGCCCCTGTTTTGCGTCACTTGACCCGGAAAACTTTTCCTCTAATATTCGAATAATTTGCTAATATTAGAAACATGGGGATTATCAAATCCTTCTTATATGATTCTTATACAACTATTAGAACTAAATTCATGGATCAAATCTTACAATTTTATCCTGAATTTCTCAAAATCCGGAAAGCCTCTGTTTTTGTCCAACCCTTATATTTTCACCGAATTCGGATATATGAGGAAGATTTGACACAAACGAACGATCATTCAACGTACTGGAGAAATCTTGGATTATTTAATAACAATAAGATTAAAGAATTACTTACCCAAATTCGTTATCTAAGTTTTTCTTCTTCCTCTGTTTTTCGGACTTCTTCTCTCTCTATCATCCTCAGATTTTTGCCTCCAATTGATGTCACCTCATCTCCGATTCGACTATTATTTATGATCTACCGTTCTTAATCCACCCCACTTGTAGCAGTTTCCTTATTCAAATGTCACCTAATTGCGCATAGTTTTGATACATTTCTAAGTATCCTCTGTTTTGTGCCATCTAAAGTTTACGGTAATAATTTTCATGATTTTACCCCAGTGATACTGTAATTCTTGATCTTTAGCCAGATGTATTCCCTCGTCGCAAGCCACGATTTCTCTTTTTCTATGTTCTTCCTTTAATCTCCTTCTGCCCTTCTCCTTATTTCTATTTAAAAAAATATATATATAAAAATTTGTAATCCAAATTTATTTAAGTCGTAATTTTCAAATATTAATAGTTAATCTAAACAAAAACTAAAAAATATATATTATATAATTAAAAGAATTCTGTGTATCATAATAAATTTACTTATTTATTTATACTAAATAATCCATAGAAATGAAGCTAATAATAGCAAACAAGAAACAAATAATGAAATTATTTTTAATTACCATTTTTACACCCATTTATCAAAAAAAAAAAAAAATCTGTTTTTACTACCTCATTTTCACTTCATTCTCTCCTTCAATTATCTCTTATATTGTTTTACCAAATATAGGTACAATCACCAGTTAAATATTTTCTATTGCCTTCGTTCTGGTGACTCAATGAGTATATGTTTAATCTATGGTGAAATAAAAAGTGGGTGAGGTCTCCAAATTTGTCCCTGAAACAATGTGACCACCTTTGTTTATGGAACAAATGATGGAACAATCCCAAAATTTATGCTTTTCCATAAAAGTAGGATTATTAATGCAATAATCTTACCTCTTGAATTTCCCGCAGATCTTGTTAACTTCCAACTTTCTAACTAATTTTTAGACATGAGTTCTTCAAGCTTAAGATCAAGCCAATTTTTTGCCAGCATAGATTTTTTTGTCTTTTACACAGTTTTATCTACGAATCTGGTAATGGCCTATCTTTCTTTTTGCCGGATCCATGAGCATATTCTTATTTCTCTTGATTGCCTTCTTCTCTAAAGTGGGTTATATCTTTGGACTGATACTACTTTCTGTTGTATTTAGAGCGGTGATTTAGTACATACAGGATCTTGTTCTGTTTCTTAGTTGGCACTTGGATGGCTCCATACTTACGTATAAAACCTTTCTGGTGGATTTGAAAGTGCAAGTTAAATGGTCAGAGTTTTCGAGTTTTTGGTTGAAGAATGAAGAGAAATATTTCTAAATTTTAGTTGAATCCTAATTTGTGAGTTTCAATTGTGATATATATTTGTTTCCGAATGAGAATGAGCATTTGGAAACCCATGGGAATGTCTTCCACTCCATCTTCCACGTAGTGTTGTTATGGTCTTTTTAGTTGGAAGTCATTTATATTTAATTAAAGGTTAGCATCAGAAGTTGAAAGGATGAATGGGGGAGATTATATTAAATGATTTAAATAACTATTCAATCTCCGTAATTTATTCATTTATTTATAATTTTAATCACTAAATAGATATAAAATTTTTTTTACTGAAATAAACATAATACTTTTCAGAGTAAAAAAATATTTTTAACATTATAGGATAAGATGTCCCACCTTTTGTGCTTTATTCCCCTTAAATTAGTAATATGAGCTGTAAACTCAATGAAACTTATGATTAATGTCGAAGCAAGTAAACTCAATTCAGGCTTTTGTAGGAAGAAGTTTAAGTTATGAGAAATCAGACATAAATATTAAGTTCACATTTCAAACTGTCCTCTAAGAGATTTTAAGAAGAGAGTAAAATCCATTCATGATCATTAACCTAATAACTTAAGCGTTCAGTATAATTTTTTTTCTTGGCACACCGTGAACAAATTATGACAATCAAAGTAATATGATGCGAATAGATAATAGGAATACTGTGTCAAGTTAGCTTCTGTACATACAACAGTGCAGGGCAGCATACATATATCTCAAATATAAACAATCAGAATTCATTTATCTAGTTTCATTTGGCTATAACGATCCACTTTCAGCTTAGTGATCTTTCAAAAAGTCAGACAATAAGTGAAATTCTTACAACTAGAAGTCAGTGGTTTCAATATCTCTTAGTGTTTACTGAAGAAAATTAAGTGCTACTCAATATACTTCTGCATGATTGTTTCTTAGATAATTTAATATGCAACTGCTGGGCATATTGGGAGCATGGGGATCAAACCCATTTGAGGTGAGCTGTCCCAATACACCACTACATAGTTTTGATCTCAAGTTTGCAAGTGTATATCGTTAGATTGACCCACAAAAGATATAGATGCTTAGTTCTTTATTAAAATAATCAAATATAATAATCGTATATTTAATTATATTAAAGAAGTCATATTTTCTGATGAATCCAATCATTTATAGAAAAAATATCATTTTAGTAATAAAAAAATTAATATTATTCTTGTTTATCTAAAAAGATAATTTTCACCTACTATTTAAATGATTAAATAGGTAATTTTTTTTTTTGTTTGTTTTTAAGGGATAGTTTATGTAAGTGGTGGTCACATCATTATTATTTTCTCTATTTTTTCGAAAAAGATTGGGAGAAATGGGGGAGGGAGAGAAATAGAGATTCTAGTTTTTCAAGAAAATGAATAGTTACTCCTTTAGTAGGCTTGTACGTCCAATGGAGAGTAAAAGATGGATTCGGGTATACCCTCTGTATATCACATGTGACATAAAAATTCAATAATCCAAAAATAACTTCACATCTTAATATTTTACATATATACAATTAAGTACTCCACCTGCAACATATTTTCGTTTATGAAAACCAGGACGCAGTCCAAACATTACATATAGAAGTTCCTCCGACATCTTGGCTTTGGAAATAGCTCTCATAACTCGAGATTGTGATCTTCGTGGCAAGAGACTTGTATCAAGTTTAGATCTTGATCGTGTCTTCATGGAAGTCCCTGCCAGTCCATGAGAATTCTTAGTTGAATCTGGGATTGCATGGGACGACTGCACGAAGACAAACTTCTGACCAATCTAAGCAAGCTCGAATTCGAGTGTTGATCACCCATATTATAAGCTATTGAACTCCCTCCCATCTCATGGGAATTTATACTTTCTAAGTCAGGATATGTCTTGTTGACACCTCTCAAATGATCCATCGAAATAGACCTCCTCAATAGATGTAACTTATGCTCTGAAACCTGCTGATTGCCATCCATATTAATCTCATCCGCATTAAGATTTACGTCAACCTTATTTTGTACACAAACACGAGACAGTTCGGCATCTCCCCCCATTTGAACTCTATTATTGTCGTCAACCCCACTAGTCCTTGTGAAGTTATTCCCCAGTTCACCATCACCGATTCCCGAACCCGCCACCCGGGTCATCTCTGGGTCTCTCGAATGATTGAAATTCTGATCATTTGAAGGCAAACACTGCCTTCCAGAGTTTGTGACAATACCAGCGCGACATAACGGACAATTTGTATGTGATCTCAGCCATGTGTCTATGCACCCTATATGAAATGCATGGTTACATTTGGGAAGAAGCCTAAGAGTTTCGCCTTCTTGAAACTCACTCAAGCAGACAGAACATTCCGTCCCTTCTATCAAGCCATCACCCTTTCTATATCTGACGACTGTGATTGAATTGATAATTGACTGTTGGAGACCAACGGTGGTGATGAACCAAATGGGATGGTCAGCAACTGGATCCTGATCCATACGATCATGATACTCATCTTCCTCTCCAGCAATTGATCGAGCCGATGATGGAAGTCCCTCAGAACTTCTCCTATTAGCGCAGTACTTGACAACAATGGCATAGTAAGAGACTAGAAGAAAAAGGCTTGCGAGCGTTACGGCCACGATGATCACAAATGGCGATATATGATAGCCCTGATCCAAATTCGACGGCGATGGAGGGTAAAATGATACAGAATAGGAATAGCAACCGTATACACATGTTTGATCGCAAAATTCTGCGCAATCTGTTTCATTTGTAGCTGTTGTAATATTTGGGAAGAGCTTTCTGTTAAACATGACGATTTAGGAATTTTTAGGAGAAAGACTCTTCGGTGGATCTAGGAAGAGTTTTGCTCTGTCTGTGGCTTCTGCAGTGAGGGAAGGTTGATTTGCTCTTCACGTTTGCTGTGGTGGTTGTTGCATTTGTAAACCATTTCTCTTTCAAGTTCTTGGTGTGGATTGTGACCCGTTTGTATTTGTTCTTGCGATTTTCTTATACCAATTCAAGAAGCCAGCGTGCTGATTTGGAAGTATGGACCTAACAATTGGTAGAGGGAAAGTTTGATGGATAATATGAATTTATGATATTCATCAATCATTACAAAAATATAATT